>CM072810.1:742500-2085000 GCA_037013495.1 Hippophae tibetana
GAATGTGCATTTCTTGGATTTGGGATCAAGCTTATTCCTGCCTTGATCACTGATATGCACAAATGCTACACAACCGAAAACTTTTAGATGTGATAGTTTCACCTCTTTTCCGCTCCATACCTCCTCTGGTATTCTATGCTCCAATGGAACAGATGGGCCTCGGTTGATCAAGTAAGCTGCCGTATTGACTGCTTCTGCCCAGAACTGCTTCGGTAGACCTGACTGTATACGAATGCTTCTAGCTCTTTCTGTCAATGTTCGGTTCATACGCTCAGCTACACCAATGTGTTGAGGCGTGCCTGGAACAGTTCTTTCCATTCTGATCCCGTGCTCATAGCAGAAGTTTTTGAATATGGTGTCTTCATATTCACCACCATTATCGGTTCTGAGCTTTTTGATCTTTAAACCCGTCTCATTTTCCACCATAGCTTTCCATCTTCTGAAAGCCTCAAATACTTCAGACTTATGCTTTAGAAAGTAAACCCATACCTTCCGAGAGTGATCATCGATGAAAGTCACGAAGTAGCATTTCCCACCAATAGATGAGACGGTCGTTGGTCCCCAAACATCAGAGTGAATAAGCTCTAGCCTTTCCTTCTTTGGGATTCTGCAACTTGTCTGAAAGCTGACTCTCTTTTGCTTTCCAAGTATGCAATCTTCGCACATGTCTATCTCCGTAGACTGTAGACCTGGAAGTTTTCCCTTTGAATGCATAATCTTCATCCCTTTTTCACTCATATGGCCTAGTCTCTGGTGCCACAGGTTTGGTGTTTCATTGCCTGCTGCAACTGTAATTGAACAACGTGCCTCTGTTGTCATGTAAAGAGTGCCACTTTTCTTGCCTCGAGCAACTGTCATTGCACCCTTTGAAATCTTCCAATCATCACCATGGAAGATCGTAGTGTAGCCTTCACTGGCCAACTGCCCGACTGAGATTAAGTTCCTTCTGAGATCGGAAATATGTCTGACATCCTTCAGCTCCCAAACAGATCCGTTCAACTTAATCTTCACTACACCTTTGCCAATAATAGCACATGGTTGATCATCACCAAGATATACCTTTCCAAGGTTTCCGGGGACATATTTCTCGAAGAATTCTTTTTGTGAAGTAGCATGGAACGATGCTCCAGAGTCTAACACCCAAGATTCTTCCTTGCTCTCCAAAGAGCATATCAATGCATCGTCTCCTCCTGAGGTGGAAGTAACATTTGCCTCTGCCTTCACTTGTTTGTCCTTCGGTGCACTTTTGCACTGATTTTTGTAGTGCCCGGTTCTTCCACAATTCCAACACTCGATGGTCTTCGAGCTATGGGAATTATTAGGATTCCTGGATTTGGACCTCCTATCCTTTGATCTACCTCGGTAGTCTGTTCTGCCACGTCCATTCCCTTTGGTTGAATTTCTTCCTCTTGACTCTGTATGCAAAACTGAAGAAGTTGACGATTCACCTACCTCTCTACGTCGGATCTCTTCACTGAGAACCAGATCACGAACATCGTCAAATTTTAACTTATTGCTTCCTGACGAGCTACTCACAGCCGTGACAGTAGCATTCCAACTTTCTGGTAAAGAAGACAAAAGTATCAATGCTCGTACTTCTTCATCGAATTCAATTTCCACTGAACTCAACTGGGTTGTGACTGTGTTGAGTTCATTGAGATGTTGAGCTACCGATGCGCCTTCATTCATCCGCAAATTGAACAAACGCCTCATCAAGTGCACTTTGTTTGAGGCTGATGGCTTCTCATACATATTGGAGAGAGCTGCCATAAGACCCGCCGTGGTCTTTTCCTTTGCTATGTTGAAGGCAACATTACGGGATAGCGTCAATCGAATAACTCCGAGGGCTTGTCTGTCTAGAAGATTCCAATCTTCTTCCTTCATAGCTTCTGGTTTCTTCCCTGAGAGAGGTTGATATAGATTTCTTTGATACAGATAATCCTCTATCTGCATTTTCCAAAACCCAAAATCTGTGCCATCGAATTTCTCGAGTTTCACCCTTCCTTCATCTGCGGCCATTGCTCCCACTAAAATCTGACTTCCTCTGGATCGTTTCTGACTATTTCTGTAAACCACCGTGTATTAGAACACCTACGTCAACGAACAAATATCGTCGACAAAATGTCACTATTCACGTAATTCACTATTCACGTAAATAGTAACCTTGCAGAAAATTGACAGAAATCACCACCAATAGCTCTGATACCAGTTGTTGGGAAATTACGCAAATTTTCGATAAGCCAGATTTATGAGAAAGCAAGAATAAAAAATAACACACAAATTTGATAACGGAGTTCGGCCAATCTTGCTTACGTCTCCGGACCTGCTGCAGATCTTTTTACTGAAAGGGGAG
Source organism: Hippophae tibetana (assembly GCA_037013495.1). NCBI lineage: Eukaryota > Viridiplantae > Streptophyta > Magnoliopsida > Rosales > Elaeagnaceae > Hippophae > Hippophae tibetana. The sequence goes on from CM072810.1 coordinate 744,854, forward strand.
AAATTACACAAGGTGTTTACAACACTCACAACTCACAACCCAATTACACCCAAGAAAATTACTCTCAATTTTCTCTCACAAAAGCTTTTCTCTCTAAGCTTTTCTCTCAATTGGAATGAACACTTTTGGATGATTAATTCATTACAATTACACATCTATTTATAGAAAAATTCACTCCTTGAATTACTCATTAAATTAATGGTTCCTTAAATTGCTCCTTGAATTAAGCTCCTTGTTTTGCTCCATGAATTGCTCCTTGTTTTGCTCCATGTTTTACTCCATGTTTTGCTCCATGTTTTACTCCATGTTTTGCTCCTTAATTTAAGGAGCTTTATGATAATCTCCAACAATTACTGACTAGGAAATTAGTTAGAGCAATGTGAAGTAGTGTTCACGCAATTTGTAACAAACTGTCATACTGCAAAGCCTATATAAAGGCTGTTAGTGCTACGTATTAAGTGTAATTTTTTCTTTATCAAATATCATAATTAAATCATGTTCTTCAGCTGCTTCTCTTCTTGTTTGTTTTCATCCTTTTCTTTAATCCTTTTTCCGGTTCTCCTTTCCTTTTCATAAGTATGTTATATAAGACAACAATAATCAACCGAAGATAATCCATAACAGTAACAAACAAAACATGTTAGAAACAGAAGAGATAATGAGTTTAATTGCAATAGCATAACCTCATCCACAAGGTACACCCGTTTTTTTGTATAAATATGTTTTTCACATGTTTAAAAATACAATGTACATATTTTTTTAATATCGTAGAAAACATAAGTTTTCTAAAGAGGTATTAAAAGTGACACAAGAAGATTGTAATGAACCTTTAATTTTTGTCTCAGCTTTAACAAAATATTAGCCTCACCTCACCATGTCCCTTTTGTATGTTTCGTGTTAAATTTGGGCCTAACTCCAACTCAAAACCCAGGTTATGAGATGAAGGATTGACCTCATTTATATATGTGTTTGATATTTTATGCCCAATCGATGTGAAAAATATTAACACTCCCCCTCACATCGGTAGTTCATCAATAGACGGTGGTGGGCTTACAGTTGCGTATCATGGGGTGAGCTTGCCTGCTTTGATATCATGTTAAATTTGGGCATAACTTCATCTCAAAACCCAGGTTATGAGACGAAGGATTGTCCTCATTTATATATGTGTTTGATATTTTATGCACAATCGATATGAGACATTTTAACACTTCGAACGAATTGTTAAGCATATTTTAATTGAACTATCGAGCCTTACTCCTTTATTCATTAGTCATCTAAACCAAATTATACCTAAAATTCAACGTGGCAGCGAACCATGAAGATCCATGTCATTAGACCCATCACACTATAATACTTTCAACAAACTTAGATGCATAAAGCAAAAACCATGTAAATTTATGAAATAAATATGACATGAATACATTACAATAGTACAATAACGGTTTGTGCTTATTTCTGTTATTTGTTATGTTAACACATGATTATCCAACTCACATCTGACATTTGCTGCCGAGTCAATAGGTTAGCCTAATAGAAGTGTTAGGCTTAGAACTACTTCTCCCAAAGGCTTATTTATAACTCTAACGAATCTAAGGCACCATTTTGCTAGATTTTCTAAAAATTTTGAGCATTTGGTGGCTATATCATGATCCCGTTTGGATGTGTTTCTCTCATAAATGATTTCAAGAGAAGTGGTTTAAAATGAAGTAGCTTGGGTAAAAGTGGTTTTAAGAGAAATATTTAGGTTTTTGAAATGAAAATAGTAATAGTTTTGAGAGGTACTTAAGTACTTTAGGAAGAAAACACGCATCAACAACTCCTCTCAAAGCTAAGAATTATTTACTTCTCCTAAAAAATAATGTTTCTTAAAATTTTGAAAGAACTTCTGGTTGAAAAAGAGAAGCAGTTCCAAATAGACCCTATATTAATTTTAACTACCGATAAGATGTTTGTTTTTCTTCGTATCACCATGCAAATCATATTAACCAGTTTACTGTCCTCCTTCTTTCACATTCTCAGCACCATTGAACAATTTCAGATTTTATGAAAGCATGTATGCCCTAAAAACCTCAAAATTGAAGAAACAAAACAAGTTACTCGAAGATGACGGTAATTCTAGAATATCAATTTTATTGATCGACTAAAAATAACTTTACAAATTATGTATATAATAAACATATAACATAATATGAAAATAATAACACTGATACGATCCAATAAAAAATTAAGGACCTTCCCGTTCATAAGTTATAAGACCACTAGTGACCTTTACCCAATATTTTAAAGCTAATTAAGTACTTTGTGCTAAGTTTTGCATTGTTAATTTTATATTGTAACATATAATCTATAATAATATATAAGAGGATAACAAGATAAAATATATATTTTTTAACTAGAAGCCAACTGATCTGACACACTTTTTGAGAGATTATATTGTTAATAAGATAAAAGTTAGTAAAATATGAATTACATGTTTCAGCAAAGCCTAAGAGAATAGGAGGCATCCATTGGAGACAGCAATTAAAAAAATAAACTAATACCAAAAAGTGATAAAAGTCATGTGACACCACATATCAATGAGATTCATCAATTTTTCAAATGAGAAAAAAAATCATTTTTAGAGTCAAATCCCACATGTAATAAACAATAAGTTCTTTTCACCAAACCAGAAAATTTATATAATTCAAAAGGAAAAATACTGAACAAAACAAATTGCTAAAATTGTAAAACATCAAAAATAAAAAAGGAGGGCAACGTCCGAAACTAGGTTATTTGTAAAGGCAGTTCTATCACTTCAGAACAAGAAACGGTCTATAAGAAGCGGTTATAAAAAGCACATTTTATGCTTTCATCTAAAATAGCTTATGTCAAAAAAGGAAGCACATTTTATGCTTTATTCTAAAGCCGCTTTTATCTATTTATATATATATATATATAAAAGGGAGAGAAGAAAAGAAAATGCACAATTTATGTTTTCTTAGGCCATCTCCAACCCACCTTTATAACTCCAAACTTGTGCAAATTTTGGTACATCGTTGCTCCAATCATGCAACAAATTTGATGCGTATAAATAATGTCACATTAAATTTGCAGCGACTATATTCATCGCACCAAACACGGTTCACGTTGTACAATTTTTTATTATAAATAAAAAATTAAAATTAAGTATATGATATAAAATAATTAAAAAAATTACATATACAACATAAAGTTAAAAATTTAATATAAACTAAAACAACGATTTTAAAAAAATCTAAAAATATTGTTAAATTTTTTACTACATATAATAAATTAAAATTTGTGCATGATACAAAATAAATAAAAGAAATACTAACAACATAGAACTAAAAATATATTCATATGTACTTTTAATAGTGTTTTTTAATTAAATATAATATTGTATTTAGTAGATTTCTAACTTTTTTTAATAATTTCAATTTTTTTATTTAATTATTATTAATTGAATAATAGTTTAATTGGTTGAATATAATAATTGATAAAATAAAATAAAATATTCTATTTTATAAAGGAATATTTTCTTTGGTGTAATAATAGATGTTATGGGTTTGGGAGAAGTAAAAATTTGATGATATATAATAGTTTAATTGGTTGAATATAATAATTGATAAAATATATATATATTCTATTTTATAAAGGAATATATTTTTTGGTGTAATAATAAATGTTATGGGTTTGGGAGAAGTAAAAATTTGATGTAACTTTTATGTAAAATTTGGTGTGAAATAGAGTAAGAGGTTAGAGATGCTCTTGTAAAAATGCTTTTGTCTATAAAAAAAAAGCACAATTTATGCTTTCTTCTCTAATATATATATATATACTAAATTATATTATAATTAGTATACTTATATTGAACTGAAATGTAATAAATTATATTATAATTAGTATACTTATATTGAACTGAAATGTAATAAATTATATTATAAGTAGTATTAGATGAAAACATTTATAACATAATCGAATAAAATTAATTATAAATATTTTAATATAAGCAATTTATATTTAATTTATTTTATTTAGTTTACTTACTTTTAAAAATAATTTTATAATAAAAATTTATTTAAATTAATATTTAATTTATTTTTATATTTTTCTTTACCTATTAAAAATAAATAAAAAATTAATTTTAGTTGTAGGTCAAAAAAATAAAAACACATAATTTTAAAACTAAAATTTAATACAGACTAAGTAAATTATACAGTACAATATATATCCAAATCAATGGTTAGTACAAAAAATTTATACATAATACGTTCTCACTCCAGTCATTTTACAGCCAAACACGACTTGCACAAAAAATTATGTCACGTCTTTAATATTACGTACCAGAGACACCCCTTTATGCTTTCTCTTAAAATCACTTCTATCTTAAATCAACTTTAGTGTAAGCACAAGCAAAGGAACACAACCATTTCAACAATCTCGGAGGGAGAAGAGACTCATAAAAGGAGAAAATGAAAAGCTATAATAAAATAAATTCAAGAGACTCGATACACAGTAACCTAACAAAAGAGAAACCCATTTGAGAATATAAACAAACATTTAGGTGACATAAACACATCATCAATATTAACTACAACCAATACATGATCTTTATCGATAAGTTAAATTTTCTGAAAGAAATAAGCCCTGAATAGTGGAGAGAGACCAAGAAACACCTAAAACTAATATCAATATACACCTCCTTGAAAAACTCCAAACTTCAAAAATCAGCTCAAACAAACCATGAAAAACGTCAATACAATCATTACTCATACAACTACATGCAAACCAAGAAATAAAAGAAACTTGTAATAAACAATATAGCTCAAAACATAATATCTATCAGTTGTTACAATAAAAATCAAAACTTTATCTTGGAATACAAAAAAAAAAAGGAAGGTCCTAAAGATTTTATAAGAACAAAGGAAATAAAAGAAGTAAACAGAGAAAACAAAAGGAGCCCAGTAAAAAGCAGAGAAAATGAAGAAAAGGGTTATAAGAAGAAGACCTGTTGAATATGATCGGTTGTGACATTGTTTGGATAATAAGAGGCCATCATAGGTTGCATTTGCATTAGATGCTGTTGCATTTTGTCTCTGCTCTTTCTTTATATATCACAATCTTTCTCCCTCTAACCCACCCACCTTCAAACACAGAGAAACCAACACAGTCTCTTTCTCACTCTAAAAGTGTTAAAACAGAGATAACAGAGACTCCTAAGAACACTCACTCATTTAGAGAAGCAAAAGTGAGGGGGACACTGAAGATGCCTTTTTTTTTTCTCGTCCTCTTTCTCTCTCCCTGTTTTCACTTTCTCTTAGAATCACAATAACACCACAAGTGTTGAAAGGGGTACTCTCTCTTTTCTTTATTTATTTCTTTTTTTTAATATTTCAAAGGGTACAATTTTAAGAATTGTGATGAAGATTAAATTTTTCGATTGTTTTTTATTATTTTATTAAATATTTATATTTTAATAAAAATTTAAATAATTATAAATTTTATTATTTAAAATATCATATTAATATAAATTCTAATAAAAATTAATAATTTCTCAGTGAGAAATTGTACCCTTTTAATTTTTAATAAAATATCAAAATTTATTATATATTTAAAAAGATTATTTATAAAATATTAAAATAATTATTTAATATTTTAATATTATTTTTTATTTAATGCATATATTTTAAATATTTAAATTAATGAATAAATTTATTATTAGTTAAAATATTCTATAATAATTAAAAACATTATAAAATAATTAAATAAATTATATTAATTATTATAAATAAATCAATTTTTATTATGATTATATTATCAACCAATTTTATCTTATATGTATATTTGATATTTATGGATAAAATTATTTTATAAATAATATTTATATTATTTTATAAATAATATTTATATTATTTAGATATTTTAATCAAAATAATATTTTTATAATAATTTAACGATAATTTGAGTTACTTTAAGCTTGGAAAGTCACGTGAATCGACGGAGGAGAAAGAAAGAGGTTAATACAATAATGAAGCTAAAATGTGAACATAAATTTAATGGCACCCAAACGCTTAAATATGAATGCGAAGGATATATACGCGTGCCTAATGTGCCATAATAAATGGCGTTGTAAGAAAGAAACAATTTGACGCGGAATAGGTTTTATATTAAATATTAAATATAATTATAAATATTGAATATATAAAACTAAATTTTTTATTTAAATATGTTAAATTTTAAAAATTTAACTTTTATTTATGTGTGTAAGAGACTTTTTGAAAAAATTATATTTTACATTAAATTAATAAAATAAAAATATATTAAATTATTATACATTAAAAATTTTATTTTATTTTAAAAATAAAGTAATCAATTCTTAATATCAAACATTATAAAAACAAGTTATATTTATTTTTTATATAATGAATAGATAGCATGATACTTTTATGATTTTATTTCCTTAAATTGAATACATTTACTATATTTTTTAAAATTAATACATTTTAGTCATATTATTCGTACTATTTAGATATTTAAGTCATTATTTGTCAATTTTATTTTTTTATGATTTTTTTTGTAAAAAATTAAGTTGAATTAAAATAAATCTTACTAATGTGTGTCTTGTTAGTAGATGTTTAAAAATAACAATGTCTCAAAAAGTAAAAAACAAATGTGTAAAATAAAGTAAACTAAAACTATTAAAATCTATTAAAACAATTAAAGTGTAAAAACAAGGTGATTAAAATATACAAATTTTAAGTAAAGTTAATAATATATCTAATTTGTAAATATAATTTTTTTTAATTAATTATCTTTAAGTTTTATTCAAAATAGAATAAATAATATGATTTATATATAGACTATAAACTAATAAACTTTACACAAAATATCATGTCTTAAGCACAATCCTAACATTGTTTCACGATGCTTAAAAATAACACTTGTAATGTGTATTATTATTGGTGTGTTTTTTTTCTTATAATACCAATTGAATTGATATATATTATTTTTTTAAATTAAGAACTGAAACCAAATTATAAAATGCAAGTAAGATAATATTATACTTGATTTGAAAGATTCTAGTATTGTATGATTTTTAGATAAAAGTTTATAATGTAGATGACGATCAAATCAAAATTATATTGATAAGTGCTCTATTTGATATGTCACCTATGTATAATAGTTTTACACAAAATCAAGTTGTTATACGTAGATCGATTTGGACACCCCTTATAAGGATGTAGAGTTTTTGATAAGACTATTCACGAATCGTTTGATCTAAAGTCTAAATGATTGAGTGTTACTCACTTTGAATCACAAGGTCATGCTATATAGGTCATTAGTTGTGTGGTGCATCTAAAGTCCTACACTTAGAATGTAGAATTAACCTTGCTAAATCACCATACATTAGTTGCTTGATGTCTTATATGCGTACGAGGTGAACCAAATCGTTATGGTAGCATAACTGTTACAAGTAAAGTGCGAAACAATACCAATCTATTTATATTGGTTTGATATTTTTTATTTTTAATTTATTCCACTTATTTTCAAAGTGAATTTATATTATATTAAAGTTAAATTAATAAATAAGATTTAATGTTTCATCTTTAATCCTAAATATTTGTATATTAATATTTAAATTAGAATTGTACATGAAAAAAATTTAAGTAAATAAAAACTTTAAAAAATAAGTAAAATATTAAAAATTTATTGATTAAAAGTAATTTAGATATTTCATTTATTATAATAAATATCTATAAAAGTAATATCTATTTGTAAATTTTAAAAAGTTTAATTGACTTAGCATAAATTATTTTTTGTTTTTTTAAAATCAAAACCAACCAGAATAAAAACTCAACTCGGTTTAATCAAGTGAGTTAGTTTATCAATTATTGTATACATTCTTAATATACACATGTTTATTGAACGAAAAATTTAATATTTTTTTCAAAATTTACAGTGTATCAAATTTAAATTAAATCGAATAAATGAATTAACATTAATAATTATAAAATTAAATAAAATTGCATGATTAAACAGAGTCAAATCCCCTCATGAAGCCTTGAGATTGATTGATGTAACATATAAGAGTGATAAAATATAATAAACCATGACACAAAAATATGAAGCATTAACAATTAATTAACATAAAAAAATATATCATTTTATTATGCAAACTAACGCTTTGGATCCAACCCATCATAATGTAAATAGACACCATATTATTGTCACTATTTGATAATATTTAGATCTCGTATATTTTTATAAAGATAATATATTGAGCAGCAGTCGAGTTGAAAAATGAAGACAACATGTGAGTTATTATTGATGATATCTTTGGTTGATTTATTGTATATATCAAACAAGATAACTGGGGGACCCCAGGCCAGGCAAATGAGTTCATGTGACACTATAGTGATATTATCTTCCGATGGTAGTATCAACTCCCCTGCAAGGTCAAACAAAAAAAAAAAAATATCTACCATATAGTTATTATGTTGCATTATTATTATATATTATGATATTATATTTTTTTATTAAAATTTTAACATTAAAATACTAATTTTATTTTTTAAATAATTTACCTTTAAATTTATACAAATAAACTTTTTTTACCTTTAATCAAAATATTATTTATTTGGTACAATATTTATACTTTTTTCATATATGTGTTGTTTTTATTCAAACATCATTTTTATATTTAATTTATTAATTTTACTTTTATTTTTTTAATAATATAATTTAAATTTTATTATATACCACTTGTGTTTAACCATTTATAATATTATTAAAAATTATAGTCTAAATAATTATTTTAGATTTTAAATATTTATTCTATTGATAAAATTCAATATCATAACTTTTAAAAATATATGTATTAAATAGAAAATTAGTTTAAATATATAAATAATTGATTTTCTTTATAATTTATAAAGTTTTATAAATAAATTTCATGATTTTTTTAAATCAATTTTTTTGTTAACAATCATAACATCTTTAATATTTTCATAAAATATAAGTCTCAATATTTATATCGACATCAATATTTTAAACTTTGATAAAAAAAAATAACTCCTACAATTGTAAGTATTTTTAATTTTAATCATATTTATATTTTGATCAAAATTCATATTTTTTAATATTATAAAATTTATTTTATTTATTTATAATTTTAAAATATTTTAACTATATAATTTAAAATTGTATTTAACATTTTACTTAAAATTTTGTTTTCAAATTATGTAATTTTTATTTTAAATAAAAAAATATTAAAACTAAATTAACTATTAATTTTAATAAATTTTTACAATAAAAATATTTTAACTTGTAATAAAATTACATCATATTTTATGATTAAAAATAATTATCAACAAATTTATTTAACTTTTATTAAATATGTAAGTTTTCATTAAATATTCTACCAATTAATTGTATTAAATATTTTGTTAAACTTAAAGATAATAAATTAAATATATTAAATTTTAAAAATTATGAAATTAAATACATTAAAAATAATTTGTTGATACGTTATATTTGAGTTAATTTAATTTTTAAATTTAAATTAAATATATTAAATTTTAAAAATAATAGTTATAATATTATTAACAAAAAGTTGGAAACTAAAATATAGAATTTAATAAAATTGAAAAATTAAAGATATAAATGAGCTTTTTAAGAATATAATTTAATATATTATGATTATATTTAACTTATCTAAAGTGGATCGATAGTGTCCTAGGCACAGTTTACGCTAAACTAAGGCATAAAAGCTGTAACCCATTAATATACTTGCTTCAGAATAGTACACTTCTGTATAAAGGTGGGTCACAAGAACCACTAAATCAATATTTTCCGGTCTCCAAATACTACGACAAGAAGTTAGGTTTCTTCCTTATTTAGGACATCTTCGTTACCTATTATTTTATTTTATATCAATTTTTACTTATTTTATATTATATATTTTTTAATTCATAACATCAAATATTATATTAAAAAATATATTCTTTTATAAAATAAATATATTTTATTTTTTTACTAATACATTCAATCATTATTACTATTAATTAAATAAAAAATACACTAAATAAATATATAGATATTATTTCAATGAATTATTATATTTATCTCTAATTAATATATTTTGAAATATAATATAAATTCTTTTATCCTTGATTTGTTTATATCAAGAAAGAAATTATTGAAATCCAATATTTTTATATACCATTATCTAAACTTTTATAATTAACACTTCTATTAGTTCTTCACATATTTTACTTTCATATATAATTCAGAACTAAGTCAATTTTATTTAAATGATTAAGAAAAAATTATTTAAAAAAATAAGATCTGAATGACATGAATCTCAACGAGTAAAATATAAGCTTAAACTCAAAACTTAAAACGTTAAATCTTAAATCCAAAATTCAAAAATCAAAACTCCAAATCTTAAATCCTAAAACTCAAAACCTTAAGCACTGAATCTCAAATCCTTAAACCTTAAATCTCAAATCCTTAAACCCTAAATCTTAAACCTCAAAACCCTATTTAAAAAATAATAATTTTAATAATATATTTTTAAGTAATAATTATTCAGAAAAAATAATTATTTCAATAATATATTTTGTCTAACGAAATAATAATAATTAAATAATATTATTTAAATTTTACAAAATATAAGAGTATTAAAGTAATTTATAATTTTTTCATTCTATTTAAGTGTCAAACCATACACTATAATATTGATTCTTTCTTTGATTTTAATAATCAAACCAAAAAATATTATCTCCTTTCCATTTCATTATATTCTTATTCTATTTTTATTCTAATTTCAATTCCGATTTTATTATATTAACTAAATATCATCTTAATCTCTGTTAATAATGGTGTGAAAATGGTCTTAGTCTCTGTTACCCGTGGTGTTAACACGATATAATTTCATACAATCAAGTTCAACTTAAAGTCACTCGACCAACAAGCATGGAACCATATTCTTTAGTTTTCAAAAACAACAACACCATATACATTTAACGATTCTGATTTCCAAATTCTTAACAATTTTTCTTCAATGATTTTGTTTAACAATTTAAATAATAAACACTTAACAATTTTTAAGTTGGTTTGGTTTATTAAAAGTAGGCATAATTATTTAATCTAAATGTTTAATTATCTAGTTATTACATTAAATATTAAAAAATATATAATTATTCTGTTATTATTAATTTAATAATTTTTGAATTAAATATATATAATTCTATTATCTATGAAAATTATACATTATAAATACTCACATTTAATGTTTTGATTTATTAAAAATATTTATTTTAATAATTTATAAGACTAAAGTTATTACTTTTTATAATAATAAAACAGAACCGATGATACTTCTAGAACCCTTTACCCGTTTATTAAATGAAAATCTAAACCAAAGAGAGTAACTTTGTTTTTCAATTTATTATCCACATTTTTTTATGCTTATATTGATTTTCAACTCTAATTTTATTATTAATTATCTTTATTTTTTAAATTATTTTATTATTTTTTAAATTATATAAAATTAACAACTATAAAAATAAATTAGTAATGAATTATTTTATATATTACATTATTAACATATATTATTTTATTATTAATTATGTATCCATTATATATTATTATTTATATTTTTAAATTCAAAATCGAAAATTTAAAATAGTAAGATATAATATTCAATATGTGGAAAGGAAAAAAAGAAAAAAAAACCAATATTATAAGGATATTTTGGTAAAAATACCTATCATTATCTTTTATTTCAATTCATCATGTTTAATCTTCCTATAATACAAATCTATTTCTTGTTTATTCTGATTTTATAAAAAAGTTAAAGTTCCAAAGCTAAAGTAATTTTTGAGATTTAATATAGATGAATAAAGGAATCAAATCAAAGAAATAAAAGTGAATAATTTGTTCATTTTAAATTATATCTTTGATTTTTTTTCTAAGAAGTTTTGAATGGTGCTCCCAACTTACATGACATGATGGGTGGTTAGGGTGTCTTCATTGATATTCTCAACTCTCTCTCTCTCTCTCTGTTTTTGTTCTTTTCCTTTCGCTTTTTCTCTGCTGGCCTTAAATATAATAGACTGTCATTAATGGTGACCCAACACCACTGTAGCTAATTTTGAAGAAAAAAAAACTTAAAAAGTAGAGTTGTGTGCTGTATAGCGATGTCGATCGTATTCGTATATTATTCTTAAATTTATATATTTTTTAATATTACAAAAAATAAATAAAGTATATTTAATTAATTAATTTATAGATTAAGATTTTAATAATCCCTCTAATTCTTCGATATATATTAAAAATTTTAAAATATATACGGTTCTTATAATTAATCAAAATATACACTTAAATATTACATTTTATATGTTATATATCTAAGATAATCTAATCCTTTCAAACATATAATATATTTCAAATATATTTTTTTCAAACAGTAAATTTGAAAATTTAAAAAATAAAATACAAAAAATAATATATTTTTAAATATATATTAAAAAATTAATTTTTAAAATACAAACAAGTAAAAAAACATAAATTTTAATAAAAACCAATTTTTGAATAAATAAATAAATAATAAAATATATCCAATTTTATATTTGGAATGAAAAACTTAAATTTTGTGTTTTTAATTTTCTTTTTTACATTTTATGTTTTTTCAGGATTTTAATTTTTTAAACCTTTAAATTTTTAAAAAATTAATTTAAATTTTTTATTCAAAATTTAGGATTTAGCTTTTAAAAAAAATATTCTTTGAAGTATGTTTAAACTTTTAAATAATTAAATAACACTAAATATATACTTTCAAAGATATAAAACTAAAATATTTTTTTAATGAATTACGAGACCCAATATGTATACCACAAAGTTATATTTAATTAATAAAAAAAAATATTCAAAATATTTATTTATTTTGTATCTAAAATGAAATTTAAAGTATTCAAATAATAACAAGAGTTCTAGTTACTTCCACTCTATTGAGAATACTCTTGAATGCTTTATTTCTCACAAATTTATTTAAATATTTATTAGTATTTTATCATTTTATTTAATTTAAAAATAAAAAATATTTACTTCTACTTTTACTTCATTTATAATTTAATAAATTTTACTTTAATATTTATCATCATTTTAATTACATTATTTAAATAAATAAAGTAATAATAATATTGTTTTGATTAGATTCAATTAATATTTTCGTTACATTTTTGTGACCTAAAAATTACATGATTTGTAGAGATTTTTTATTTATTTATAAAAAATGAACATTCAACTTTACTTCAAAAATAATTTATGTTGTATTTTAATTGATTTTTTGTTCAAGGTTATCATCTAAATTACCACCCAGAGTTTTCAAAAAGTAAATATATATACGTATTAATTGTTCGGCAGATTTTGGAAATTTCTTGTTAATTATTGATGTCCGTAGTTTTTAAATCAATTCTTTAAAACCTTTAACATTAATACTATTGATATCGATTTTATTATTATCAAATACAATTATTTTTAGTGGTATGTTAAATGAATAAATTATTTAACTTTGGACCACTTTTTAATAAATGTACTTTGAACTTATCATGTTTAAGTTAATAATTGTAAGATAAATATTAAAAAATACTTACAATATGGCAATAATATTATATAAAAATATATTTAATTGTGATTATCTATTATAGAATTCAAATTATATTTTAAGTTATAATAATTGCATGCATATGTAAATATATATATATATATATATATATATATATATATATATATATATATATATGTGGGATAATTAATTAACCTGATAGATATTCTTTTGACGAGACAAAACCATTATGAGGTTACCAATATCAATGTTATAGATATTTTGTTTTTATATTTGTAAAATTTTAATACGAATTATTTTATAAAAAAATGATAAGTATATTTATAAAGTTGATCTAAGTAAAGAATATATTTAGTTTTTAATTTATTATCCAAATTTTTAGAAACAAAATTAAATCCTAAATATTATGTCACGATATTTTTTTTTTGTGTTTCCTAATACAATAACATAAAAAAATAAACATAAATATGAATTCATAAATAATTATGCAAATTTTTATAATTCATAATAGTGAAGTATTTATAGATAGAATAATTAAGTTAATTATGATTTCTCATATTATTTAGGTTATTAAATATATAAATTGATATTTATTGATTTTTTTTATATAAATATAAACTTTGGTAGGGTTAGATATTGTTTGTTAATTAAATAATTCAATTAATAACTATGGATATGATCGATAAATAATTTGGTTAATTAAATTAATTTTTTTTCTTAGAGATTGAAAATGAACCATTTAAAGACTACATTTGGTGAGATTAGACATTTTAAACTTTATTCAATTTGTCAAATTAAATCTAAGAATTTAATTATCCGAGTATTAATTTTCAATTTTTTAAAACTATTACTGAAAATATATTATCAATACATTTTTGAATAATAGTTTTTATAAAAAAATTAAAAATAGAGTTTTATCCTAACTACAGGACGATTGTACCAACAAATAAAATGACACTACTCTAAATCATATCAGATAACTAAATATTAAAATATAACTTTCAGATTTAAGTTTATAATGAAAAATAATATATTTATCTTTAACATCTTTAGTATAAAATATTAAATAAAAACAAAATCAATTTATTTTATAAAAATATTTTACTTATTTAATATTTCACAAGTATAAAAACTTTATTATTATATCATATTTATAAACAATCAACCATGTTAAATTTAATAATAGATAAGTTAAATATAACATATAAAAATAACTCTAAATAATTTATTTTAAAATTATAACTCAAAAGAATCCTTACATAACTTTGATGCTAGTTCAATTTATGAAAAAACTACAAACGGGGATTTGCATTTTTGTATATAGAAAATTTCTAAACGGATTTGCATTTCTATTTATTGAATCAAAAACTATAAATTTACAACAACATAACTAATTCTTTTCAAAAAGAGAATAATTTTAAAATAGAAAAACTAAAAAAGTTTTATAGAAAGAGAAAACTAGAGAGAAAAGAGTTGGAAATTGTGTGATTTAAGATTGGGGAAGCTAGAGAGTTATTTTACATGTAAGGAAAAAGGCTAAAAAAGTGAAAAATAATATATCTCAAAAAATAGTTTTGGACACGTTTGGGTAGGCTAGAACGCGTGTGGGGCAAGATTTACGGCAAATGGGTGTGTTGGTGCAGTGCAGCTTGAAAAATGGGCGCTAGCTATCGACATGACATACGCGCGGGGCACACGAGATAGATATGGGCATTTGTTAGTCGAGTAGTTTTATCCATTTTTTCTAATTTTTTTACTTTTACTTGTTTTGTTCTCACTTATTTGTACAATAAATAAATACTACATTTTGAATATTAGATGTATTTTTTTTTAGTTTTTAAATTATTTTAAAACAAAAATACCTAAAAAATAATAAAAATATTCGTAATTCTGAAAAGATAAATTTATATACAAATATGATAAAATCATACAAATATAAATCTATTTAATCAATTAAAATATATTAAATCATAACAATTTTAATATTTTTTAAGCATCTATCACACTTATTATAATAAAATTGAATTGTTATACCTTTGTATACATATATATATATTTTATTTTCTCTAAGATAATTAAATATATTTTATTTAATATAATTAAAAATTAATCATTAAATTTTTATTTTTTTAAATTATTGATTAATTATTGAATTTTATGACTCTTTATTGATTATAATCGTTCTGTATACAATTACTTTCAATAAATATTATAATATTATACTAATTCGTAGACTTTATTATAAATTACAACTTTTAAATTACTCTTCTTAAGATGTTTTTTATTCTCACTAATTTAATGATATATTGGTATTTAATAAATATACATTTAAAACACAATAAAGCATTTATTTTCGTGGTCTGTAATTATGAATACTACTTAATAACACATTTAATTTAAAGAATATTAATAAAACTAATCTAATAAACGTGCGTTACACTATTATCAATGTTTGTACGTAAGTGATGGTCGGAGATAAAAGAATTAGATAACAATTGTTATTCTTCTCCAGGTTGGCTTTGTTGTGCCCTACGATTGGCATGTCATTTTTATTACGTTTAAATGTTATTTAAATGCTCACATATATGATCATTATTTTAATAATATGGTAATTTTATTTATATTTTTGAAATAATATTTTAATAATATATTTATTTAAAAAAAAGATTAAATTAATATAATTTATCATTTAATTAATTTTTTATCATATACGATATTTAAAAGATATTTTAATTTAAATATTAGACATGTATTATTATATATAAAAAAAATTAATTAATTGTATCAAATTAATACATTTTTTAAATGAGATATCATCAAAATATCATCTGAAAATTATAGGTAAAAAAAATATCAAATATGAAATGGTAATACTACTAAGATAACCAAACTTTGCATATAATTCATGCATTTTTATACGATTATTTTTGTAACATTGTAACTTATATAATCTTTTTAAAAAATAAATGAATTTTTATGATTTTTAATATTAAAAATATTAAAATATAATTTTTAAATAATAAATGAATATATAGAACATATTTCCTGTATTAGTCGACAGTAGATGCCTGTAATGCTGAATATTAAAATTAAAGTTCATTTATATCTTATAATTCTCATTTAAATATAATATTTTACTTTAAAATTTACTTAAATAAATATTTTATTTTTTATAACATAAAATAACGTATATTATTAATTTTTTTAAGAGATTAAATATCCTAGAGGCAACTAATTAGTACTCAACTTATTTTTATTTTAGGCGTATTGTTGTCAGATGAGTGAACAGTATAAAACACTGTAGTGTAGCTAAATCTGAAACCATATGCCAGAGGTAATTAATTACTACTCTTCAATTTTGTATTTTATGCTTGTTGTTATAGGATGAGTAAACACTATAAAAGCACTGTAGTGTAGCTAAATCTAAAACCAGAGGTAGGTACTGTTTGGTACTGCAGAGAATTATGAACATGGAATGGAGGTTTAACTTTATTATTATCTTACACACATTACTGACTGAGTCTACTGATATTGCTCCTTTCAAAAATCAGCCTCAGATGATCCCATTTCCAAGTTTCAGAACACCATAACCATCTCCAAATCTACTCCTTTCATGTGATTATATTTGTCGTATTAATTTATATAATATATATTATGATTTTACAAAAAATAATAATATTAATACTATATAAATTTATAATTTTTTTTATTAAAATTGTATTCAATTATATTATTATTTTAAAATAAATTATATTTTATTTTTAAATAAAATCGATATAAAATTAAAATTTAACTTAAATATATAGTATATCGGTAAGTCATGTTTATATTTCTCGATAATACTTAAATTTACAGACTAATTTTTAAATTAAAATTAATTCTGATTTTCTAATATGTTATTAGAATAGTGTCTTGATAATAATGTGAACTCTCAATTTCCAATATTGATAGAGTTTTAACTTAATTACTATATGATTTAAAGTGTTGCTTTTCTAACAAACACTTGATATAATTTGTAAATGAAAATAGAATTATTCTAGATTTATAATTATTTTTACACTAAAACTCATTGCACCCTGTTACGTGACAAATTAAAAAGTAAATAACTTTTTCATTCCTTAAAATAATTTTATCACATTTTATAAGATAAGTAATTAAATAAAAAATAATTTTAAATATATGTTTCTTTATCATTATTTTAATTTAAAATATAACTGAATATAATTTTATGAATGACAGTATACTCCTAATATATTATGACATGTTTCTTCAAATTCATATCATATTTATAATAAGATTTCAATTTATTTATTTTTCTTTTTAGAATTAATTAAGCTTGCTCGTGTAACTGAAAGAAAAAGAATCATGCTTTAGCAGTAACCACCTTCGAGTTCAATAACGTCAAGTAGTTTCGTTTATTGTGCTAATCATATTTATTGCCTTGATAACTGTTTTAATGTAAAAACTCTATTAAAAAAAAAAAGATTTCATCCCATATACTTATTACATCCAAGAAGATGTAAATCACACACTTTTCGTAATAATATCCCATTATTCCATTATAAAGAGATAATTAATTATTATTGTATAAAATATTCAACCATCTAATTAATTTATAAAATTTATTAGATTTATAGATAAATAGTTTTATGTATGAATAAATTGGATTGTATCTTTTATATTATTTATATATTATATAAAATTAATATTGTATTAAAAAATTTAATAAATATAACACATATATATATATAAGAAGAAATATAAATGACCTAAATACAAATAAAATATAAAACATTGTATTAAACGGCTCATACATTATGAAATATTAATATATAAAAAATTATAAGAATGTAAAAAAAATCAGTTGATTCAATTAATTCAAAAAAATTATTTGTATTTGAAAGATTATAAATGACTTTAATCAAATAATTGGATTGAATTGGATGAAAAAAATTCAAATCTACAATATGTGTATCAAATCATAATATTTTAAATTCAAAATGATTAGATTTGATATATATATTCTTTAACTATTTATTTTTATTTGTTACATAATATATATGGATTTCTCAAATTCAAACAAACATATATATATATATATCGTTATATATATATATCGTTTAAATAAATATATGGATTTATAATTGTGGATATATAATTTTTATATTTTTTCATAAAAAGAATTATATAATTATTATAAAAAATATCATTTAATAAATTGTATGAATTCATTCGAACTAATATGCATTTATAATAAATTTGATTAAATCTAATAATTATAATGTATAAATTGATTATGAATTATAAAATTTAAAAACTGTACGAATAAAATCAGATTATAAATTAACTAAATTATATGAATTTGATTTGGTATGTACTCCTTAAAAAAGAATTATATACTGATTAACAGAAAAGATAATCTAATATTTATAAATAATATGTAAATTAAATTTCTTTAAAATTAATATCTTATCTTATTCATACACAGTACAAAATTTATAAAAAAAGAAGAGTGTTGATTTGATAGTGAAAATGACAGCTAATGCAGTCAATAAAAGAGAAGAACGGGAGACTGGGGCTTAATAACGAGATCACGACACGCTTCATATTTTTGTATAATGTCACGCCACATTAAAATAAAAATTAAACTGTTTTATCTCAATTTATATTTTATTTAATATGTTATAATGTTATTTTATTTTAATTATATATTATGTATTTTTTATTAACTTATGTTAATAAATTATTATCTATTATAATTTTATTTATTTTATTTAATCATATTAAAAATAAAGAAAATATTTTAATTAATATTATTTTATCTTATTAAAAATTAAATAATAAAATATAAAATAAGTTTTAAAAATTAATAATTTTTATTAATATTTTATCTTAATTTATATATTACACCACATCCTTGTAATAATATAAGATAACTACATCCTTAGAATGTAAGATAACTACGACCTTCTTTGGTCCCCCATTCATTGCGTTTGAGAATTTGTAACCAACCATATTCGGGTGCTTTGGCTTTTGCCTACACTCTCTCACCATGTGACTGTCAAGAGAGACATGTCCCACCACTTTTAATGATTAAGGTACATATTGGCTGACTCGTTGGTCCTAAATATTAATTCTAATATATATTTAATTAAATTGATTTAAAAATATCTTGTTAATTATATATAATATATATAAATTAAAATAATTATATTAAAAAGATATTTATTATAATAAAAATATATAAAAAATTTATTAACTTTTAAACAAAATATTACAAATTCATTAATCATAAAAAAATACCAAAAATTTTAAAATAAAAAATATCAAACGTAAATGAGTGCTTGACACGATGTATTGAATTGAAACTTACGTGTTTAATTAAAATTTCATACTTAGAATCCAAATAAATTTGAGTAAGTCAAACATTTTATTTATAATAAAAATATTGTTTTAGCTTCGATTTTTGTGTCAATTTACTTGTATTTATTTTGAAAGGTACTTCTGTAACTCAAGGCTATATTAAATTATCAATATGGCATTTAAGTATGATGGGTAATTTCGAAATTACTATTAAATTTACGTGTATGGATGACAAAATATCTATTTGAAATAAAATAAAATATTATTAATAATAAACTGGAACAAAAAATACGTTTGTTAGTAAATTGAAAGTTAAAAGAAGGATGACAAAGGAAGGGACGGTGTGTTAGAGTACCTCAATGTGACTCTTTAATTTTAAATAAATAAAAAATTATTAATTTAATTATGATTTTGATATATGAATACTTTAATTAAAATATGTAGAAAGCTAAAAAAACTAAATTAAAATATCTAAAAAGCTAAAATAACCTTTTTTTTCTTTTTGTTAAATAATTAATAGCTTTTGCGTTTCTCGCTCCAACCACACACCCTAATTGAATTGACATTAAGTATTTTAATTTTTATTCAAAAATTTAAATAACTATATTTTGTCTTTTACTTTATGCCAAATCATCAATAAAAAATTTAAGTAATTTATATTATTTTATTTTATAGAGATTTATCTAATCACTTTAGCTAGCTACATTTAGCGAGTTAAAGAGTTAAATGTTAAAATAACTAATATGTTGGAGTAATATTTTATATATAAAAAAAGTCAAACTTTTGGCCATTTTAACTAAAAGTGGAATATAGCTCTAGCTCGGTTGGGGTTGCTCCTAAAGTTACATTATTCAAAGTAATTGTTTTTTTTAACTACTTGGGCTTAAAATTTACACACTTCTTGAATTCCCAAATCCACAGGCCTACAACATTATATAAGGCCTTTTAATATAATCAATCTATTTAGGGCAGACGATGATTTGATCAAAAGAAACTACATTATTACCAATTGGCTTTTAGTGTTTAGGTGTATATTTTTTATGGGCATATATATGTGTAGGTGTGAATGTGTAATGTTATTAAAAAAACTTTAACATTGTTCCATAAACTACTAGCATTAATAAAGAAATTAAGATTCACTACGAGTGCACTGATTGCCCTGTTTGCTTTCTTATTACTGTTTTTCACTGAATCGGGCTCTTACTAAGTTAATTGAAATTAATTTAAATAATACATCAACATTAATCTTTATTAATGTTCAAAAGACATACTTTACAGAATATGATCAAATCAACCATTTACAAATCCAATCACTCCACTCCACAAACCAAAAATGGGGAAAAAAGAAGAGACAAATACTGCTTACACACCAATCTTGAGCTATTTTTTTATTTAAAAAAAAAACTCATCAATTCTCAAGTAATTGATGAGATATATGCAAAGTTTGAAGTGTAAACCAATCTCCAAGGAATAAAAGTCGGAATATATAAAAAAACCAAAAAAATTTATAACAAAAATAAAACTAAACGAGTGAAAACAAACTACTAATGCCGTACACTAGAACTTGATGGGCAATCTTCAGGTCAAAGATATTTAGTTTGCCTCTTGTATGGTGCATCTTTGCCTTCTGATAGATGTATGTCCACTTCTATATGCATCTGATGAGTTAGAAAAATATGGTAAGAGAGAAGCAAAGGTTTATGTATATTTTCTACAATGATAAATAGAAAGACAACAATAAAATGAAAAATTATACAAATTAAGATCAACAAAGAGGTGTAAAATGAACTTAGCTAGTTCAACTTGCGAGTTAATTCGTCTATAACTCAATTTAACGTATCTAAATTTTATATGAGTTAAATTTAACTTAGTTCGCTTTTAAATGAATTTAGTTAATTAGTTCATAAACGGACTCATTTATTCTTTTAAAAAATAAAATAAAAAATAAAATCAAATAAAAATATTAATAATTTTGTTTAAAAACAAAAAAATGTTAGTATAAATATAACCTTTTGATTATATTTTTGTAAAACAAAAAAAAATAGTATAATTTAATTAAAAAATTTCATAACGAAATTATTGTAATTATGAAAACGTTATGATTACTAAAGATATTTTTTCAAATAAATTCACGAACTATTTATGAGTTAAGTGAGCTTAATTTATTTGATATCACGAACTAGGTGATTTAGGCCTTTTCAACTCATCACCTAATTGTATCATTAACTTATTATATCAACCTTAAATAAGCTAAGTTAAATTGAAATGCTTATTTGACAACATATAATAACAATTTTCAACTTATTCCATATTATTTTTTTGTCCAAAGTCAAACCTAATTTAACCTATAATGTATGGAATCTTCTAAGCCACCAGTATTAGTGAGACGAAGGTGATCTCATAGGAAAACTTATATTCATTTATCAGAGAACCATGCCAAAGTGATGAGTAGCTCTCTTGGTGAACAGCTACTCTTAACAGTAGGAGGCTGTTTGCTTGTTTGTATTTCATTAAAAGTTTATGTCAATAGTGGTTTTAGGATAAAGTGCTTTAAGGAAAAACACATAATTTTTGCTTCAGTTAGAAGTTATAAAATGTACTTTTTGAGTACTGAATGCACTTTCAGTAAAAAAATTGTTCAGAAGCATTTTTTTACATGGTATTAACCCTTAGAATGATAGCTAGAAAATCTAGACAGTGATTTATGCTGATATGATAGTTTAGAGAACTCACATGATAGTGATTTTACCAACAGCTCCAGCTACAGTTTCATCCTGTTGATCGAAAGCTTACGCAATTCAAGCAAGTGAGAAGTTATTTCCTGAATGAACTCAAACCCCTTATCACCATTTTTGAGAGAGTGAATCGTGTGTTCCAGAAACTTCAGATCAGATTCAAGTGCTTCCAATCTCTTATTTAGGCTCAAAAACTCGATTCCTACATGAGCGATATCAGTCACTTGCCAACACTCATCACAGCTTTTCCTGCTGCAGCAAGTTTCACTGATGGCATTGCCATGCAGCTGAGAGTTCCCAAAGACATTGTCTCTTTCGGTGTGGGAATTCCATCCCGATAGAGACACGTCATCTTTCTCATCCGTTCCACAGCTTTCGGGATAATCCTCTTTTACATTATCTGTTGATGGCTTTACAATCTCATCAATTCTATTTTCCAAAAAATCAACTTTAGAAAAAGATGAGTTCACCTCACCACTAGGAAGCAAATGAAGTTCATTTTCCAAATTCTTTAAACATTGCAAGATAAACATCTTTTCATCTTCAAACTCCAATAGTGAATTCTTAACATCACTCCTATCATCATTTTCGGTATTAGGTACTTCACAAGATTCTGAATGGCCCATTCCAATATCCCTAGTCTTCATTTCACAACTTAGTTTTTCAAAATCATCATCTAACAATGGTTTATTTGGAAGCTCATTCCTATAAAATTCAAGCTCTGCTTCTAAATCTTGTACCTCTTTCTCCTTCTCAGCGAGAAGGTCATTTGATTTTTGAAGAGTTTCATCGTCATATTCAGCTTGTTCTTCCATCATTCTTAAGTATTGCAAAGCTTCCATATGGAGTGCCGCCTTCTCTTCCTGCAGTCTCGTAATCATAGCCATAGCTTGGTTTGCAGCAACAGAAGAAGCATTTCTTTCTTCCTCCAGTTCCTTATACAAAACAGCCATGAGTTTTCTGTCATGTTCAACTTGTCGCTTTAACCTATCAACCACACTTTCACCCTCGATTTCACTGACAATGCTTCCATCCAAAGACAAACCTGATTCGTTTCTTTCAAGAGAGATTCTTTTCTGAAGTATCCGATTTACAAAAGAATTACAAGAATCAGAAATCTTCAGATCATCACCGTTTACAGAGAATTTAGGACTCACGTCATTAGCAGATTGCTCAATCCCTTGGTTAGCAGACACTTCTGATAGTAAGAGTTTAAAATCTTCACTAAAGCTTGAGGAGTCCTTTCTAATCCAATTTTCTGTGAGTCTAGTGGACAATTCTTTTCCTCTATCACCAACAGCTAGCTTGTAAGCATCTCCAAGATCTAAGATATTCAAAGTTTGTTGTCTAGCATCACGCATGAGAGGGTTTGTTTCTAAACATATTTCGGATGCACTTTTTCCTCCTTTGTAATCTTCTCTGCATTCTGCTGAATACATTTGCCCAACTTCACCAATACTGGTAATATCTATTAAGAGAAAACATCAGGAGGCATCATAACACACTGTAATCAACCAAAAAAAACATCGAGATGTTTTGCACTAGCTTCATGCAAAATCATAAACCTAAATATTCACAAGAAAAAATAGGGGTGGTATGAAGAAAAAGAAGATTTGAGGCCCCAAAATCACAGGTTATTTTAGTTTGAGTGAAAATTGATCCAAATTTGCAGGTTTTTGCCAGGTATAGGTTGTACTTTTTCTTTTACTATGTGAAAGGTTGTACAATACTCATGCACAGGCTTTAATGAGTCATGTAATCAGTACACAAGTTGTACTTGAGATTTTGGGACACTTTCAACCCAAACTCCAAAAAACGCGCGATTCACAGCCCGAACTAGAACAAATCGTCGAAATCAAATGACAATTAATTTTTGCAATAAAGTTGAAAATATAGGCAGGAGGAATCAATGTAATGAGACAGGCAGTGAGCCAGACATATAAAAAAAAGTAACAAATGGGAAACAAAAACAAAAACTCAAGTAAAAACTCACAGCTATCATTTGTTATTTCCTGAGGTACTTCAACTGCATTTGGTGATGGACGAACACAATCAAGATCTGGTTCAGTTAATGTGGAGGCATCAGCTCTGCTTCCAACTTGACGCCAGTTAAGCTCTTCCAATCCATGGCCAATAGAAAAACCAGATTCTACACCATTCTCATAAGTATCTAATGGATCTATGTGTTTCTCTGAAGCTGAATCATCGACTAGGTTGATAATATGGGGCTCAACAAGGGGAGTAGAAAGTTCTTCCTTCATAAGATCTGTTTCGCATATCCTACAACGTGAGCTGTCATCATCAGAAGTATCATCAACTAGGTTGATAATACGGGGCTCAACAAGTGGAGCAGAAAGCTCTTCCTTCATACCATCTGTTTCGCAAATCCTACAACGTGTACTGTCATAATCAGAAGTTGTAGCTTCTGATTCAGTATCAGATGATATCTTGAGTTCTGCATACCCAATATGAGATAAAGGATCAAGAGATCTATTGCTTCCCTTTTCTACATCCTTCTGATAGTGTTCAATAGAACCAGGCAAGGGCACATCAACTTCAGCAGTCTCGAGACCAATCAGTTTAGTCCGAATCAATTTTTGAGCATGCCTTCTTGAAACAAAAGGCTCGTTGCAACAAGAACAATACCATCTTGATGGAAAATGAGACTCATGACATTCAAGTAAAGGGTCCTGATCGAAATCAGAATCAGCAGCATAACCCAATTTACCTACCAGTAATCTGTAAGTTTCAGCATTCGATTTATTGATAGTTGCAAATGAGAAGAGGCAAGTTTCACACATTCCTCGAACATCTACAAGCCTATTGTGAGTATGACAGAGTACCAAAGAAGAAATTTCTGACTTGTGATTGCCACATATCAAGTCCCAATAGTACCCCCTTTTTTCCTTGCCAAAAACGTGATCAAGTCTCGAGCATAAAAGGCATGGGGGTTGCAATTTGCATACATGAGCAAATTTTTTAATTACATATGAGAAGGTAGCATCAATAAACAAAAGAAAAATCAAAACCCATTCAAGCATAGCTGAGATCAAAACCGTCGTCAAATCCTGGGGAGTAGTATTATGTGGTCTAGTCCATGAAATGGTTGTGGGAGCCATGGCAAGTGGATCAAGTGACTTTAGAAGGAGAAATTGATAGCTTGAAACAGAACAATCTCTAATCCTCCTAATATGAAGTTAACAATTTGATATGAAACTTCACACTGTATGCAAAAGTGAATAACAAATACATCAAGAACAAAAGGAGTAGGTGTTGAATTATTTCTCTCTAATAAAAAACGCATAAGAATGACAAAAATACAAACATGGTTCAAATGAAAAATCCACAAGTCTCACATAAGCTAAACCCTAAAATTACAGCACTTTTTATAATTATAAAAGTAATTGAAAATAAGCAGATAAAAAAGATGGATATACATAAAAAGATTAAAAACATCCAATTTCAATAGGCACAAATACTCAACAAGCACAGTAGTCTATAGGCTCTTGGACCCAATTACCAGAAATATGAATATTAATCCAGCATTGAACAAGAAAAGTTCTTTAATGAGAGAGGGGGGGGGGGGGGGGGGGGGGGAATCCCCAGAAAATCCACTAAGAAACTAAATTTTAATTAATAAATGCATATCTTTAGCATAATTAGCAGAAACAATCTGAAATAAAATCAAATCGTCTTTTTCTTAGAATTCACTAGCCATCAAAAGCTAAATGCCAAACTCAAAAAGTAGATTGAACAAAACTTCACAGAAGAAAACACATACCCAACAATCATATAAAGTCAATATCATTTATAACCCAAAACAAGTATCTGATTTCAAAAACAGAATTAAAAGGTGAAAAACAGTTACCTATCAGAAAATAAGAAGCTCGAGCAGTTCATGTAAAATTCTGACTATTCAGAAGGTAGAGCGTCAAATCAAAGAGACGCATTTCAGAACTCAGGCCAAAACAAAAAACCCATCCAAGATTTTTGAGAGATCAAGCGAAAAAATAAAACTTGAACCGAAAGTAGAACCTTTCCAACCTTATGTGCACGTAGTGATCCCATTTTGGCAATTATAAAAGAAAATGAAAAGTTAGGAATTGAAAATACAGGCCAACACAGCCAAAAAGTCGGCTGCTAGATAAGGGAAAAAATGACTGTAATACCGAAAGTACCCCAAAAAAGGGCAACCAAAACCTAAAAAAGTAACTGACACTCTCTTGTTAACGGCTATTGACTATTCAAATAACAGCAAAGATTTCCCGGGAAAATTGGTTTTGTTTAGGTGACTTTTTACCTTTTTACCCATTTTACAGAAGATTATACACGAAAATAGGGGAAGTAACTAACTTTCCAAGAGTAACAATTAAAAAAAATGCATAATCTTTTATTTTTTTTATTAGAGAAATATATACATACATTTTTTTATAGGATTCTCTCCTAAAATTTAAAGTTACATTTAAAGTTAAATAGGATATTTTTTATTACATTTCCTAAATTTATCCCTTTGTACTTGTTTAAAAGAGTTTCTAATTTAAAACACGTTATTATTGTCTTAATAATTAATAGCTATAATTAGGTTAGGTTCTTTCTTAGGGAAAAATCTTAACATGTTTATCTAGTTATTTAAAAAAAAACAAATGAGGAATAATAAAATTAATTTTTATATTTTTTAATTAAATTTATCACATTATTTACAAATGATTAGAGATTAAAATTATTATTTTATCATTCAATTAAATTTTCTTTATGTCTTAATTTTTTAGTTTTAATGTTAACTAAATAATAATATTTTATTATAAATTTTATTAAAATTTAAATTTTTATATTCTAACACCCATTTTTGAAAAATTTATTTTTTATTCATAATCATCATTTCACATCAAATTTAGAATACTTTCACAGTTGTTTTTCTTATGTAATGTTTGAACATAAGGACTAATGTGTAGCTTGGCCCGAGACAAAAACTCGAAACTTATAGTCTGCTTCAAAACGAAGAATCAAGACCCATAATCTAGCTCAAGATTAAAGATCGACCTGTAAGTTAGCTTGATGCAAAACAAGCAACATGAGCTCATGTCATCAGACCACGCCTTTGAAAGATGATCTAGTCACGAGAAGGAATATCCTGAATGATATATTTGATTTTGTACACATTAAATGTACCAGTAAAGAATGAGGTTTTTCCCAGAGGCTACTTCCCTTCTAAAGTTGACCATTAGATCGACCTAAGGTCAAACTTGATACATAAAATGTTGTATTTTTATACCAATTGTATTTTTCTGACACTCATATATGTTTACCTATTATATAGCCAATTAATTTTTTGTCCCACTCGTCATTGTAATGGTAGTATGGAAGGAGAATGATGCTTATAGTGATTATATTACTTGAAAAAAATACACTATCATTATTAAGAATTACATTAAAATGTTTTCAAGAAAAAATATTTTTATATTTTGAAATATGAAATTATAAATGTTTTAAATTAATAAAATGTAAGATTAATATAATATATATTTTTAAAAAATAAATATTCAATAGTTAATTTGAATGATTTGATACGTAAAATGTGTTACATTATAAGTTTATAGAGACTTTACGATAATATTAATTTTATTGATTTGATTCTTTTTTTTCATTTTTAAATATAATATTTCTAATTGATTACATTCAAATCTTTGTATTTTTATATGCAAATTTTTTTAATTTTTAATATAAGACTTTATTTTCTCATAAATCATAAAATATAAAAAAATTACTTTATTTTTTGTATTAATTATTTTTATATAATAAAAGTAGTAAATTTTTAAGTTCAATATTTTTTGAATAAAAAATGAAGGAAATAAATGAGGTTAAATTAGATATATTTATATTTATTTTTAATATTAAAATAACTTCGTATAGGTATTAAAAAAATCTTCAATTTACCATATTTTTTAATAATTTAATTTCTCTCTCTTTTTATTAATGTGGTTTTTTATCTTCTTATAAATGACAATTAAGGGATGATTTTTTATTTTCTCATAAATAAATTAACAAAAAAGATAATCAATATATAAAAAATGATTATAAGCTTTCTATAATCTTAATTTTTGTTTTATTTTTAAAAAAAATTAAAAATTTAAATCATATATAATATACATTAAAATTAGTTTTTTAAATAAAATTAAAAAATTAAAATAAATTGATAAATTAAACTTAAACTAACCAATAACTTATTTAACTGAATTAAAACTAACAAACAAGTCCAACCAATATCCTCGAAGGACTTACGTTGAATTGGGCCAACCTCTTTATACCATTACGATTGGTTGAGAGATACTACAAGAATAACAAAAAAATATCTTTCTTTTTAATTTCAATGTCTTGGTTAATTAATTAAAAAATAAAAGATTAATAGAATTATATTAAGTATAAAAAAAATATACAAAATTTTATTATAAATTCACTATTATTAAAATGTATATCAAAAGTATAAAATTTTAAAAAATATTAGAAATGAATTATTTAAACACAAATGCGTATTTTTTTGAATTATTATATGTTTATTAAATTAATTATAACTCATAACAAATTAATATTTGTTTAAATACATAACAATTGATTTAAAAATACACAACATCTCAATAAATATATACTCATATGTTTTATTTTTGAACTTCTAATATATTTTTTTATAATTAATAAATTTATTATATCAATAAATTAAGATAAATTTAAACAAACAATTATTAATATATTGTTTTATCATAAATAATATATTTCTATTATCATTCATCATCAATTAAATTTTCCACTTCATTAATTACAATTTTTCTTGCTAATAGATCTGGTGCACTATGGATTCGTTTATTTTTTAAAATTACAATTTGATATTGAAACCATTACAAGATATGCTTTTAGTTTCTTAGTTTTTAAAAGCTGATGAAAAAAGTGGATGTTTTTATTATATGATTTTTATATGAATTAATTATTGAGTTATTTTATTTTTTCGTATTTTTTAATATTTCTTAAATATATATTTTTATATTATATAATAATAATGATAATAATAACAATAATAACATATATACAACACAATAAAGATTAAAAACAAAATTTTAATTATACAATTAAACCATCTTTTTAACACTTATTTATTTTATCTACCACAACTTTTTAGTAAAATTTATCTACAAAATACAAGTGATACATTTCTATTATATTACAACTAGGCAAGGTACCAAGTTCAAACCTCAACCAATTTTAAACTCTAAAGATAAAAAGATCATTGAATTTAAGCTTTTTCAATTTTTTCATACAAGTATTATAATATATCATGAAAGAACACTTTAACATACTATTTATTTAAGTTTTTATTTTTTTAAAGTACATTTGATCCTCTATTTTTCAAATAAATTTAGTATATAAAAGTAGCTTATTTGTTCAAAGCTAAAAAAATTGCAATTTTTTATTTTGAAATTTTGAAAGACTAAAATGTTCTCCTCGTTCTTTCTATTAGAAAAACAAAATTATTTTATAACTAATAAATATAATATTAATATATTTATTTTTATAATAAATGCATTTCCTTAATTTATTATTCCAATCAAACTCTTTACGTTTTTAAGGTAAAAGCCCCAAAGAATTGGGCAAAACAGTAATTTCAAAAAGCCAGTAAGAAGTTCTTTGACCTAAATACCCTCTTCTTTTCAGCGCCTCCAAATCTT
Organism: Hippophae tibetana; assembly: GCA_037013495.1. Taxonomy (NCBI): domain Eukaryota; kingdom Viridiplantae; phylum Streptophyta; class Magnoliopsida; order Rosales; family Elaeagnaceae; genus Hippophae; species Hippophae tibetana. Next base: position 775,297 of record CM072810.1, read on the forward strand.
GATTTCCCTTCTCAACCGTCGTACTCTGCCCCTGTAATTCCCCCAATTCCTCTCACCTTTTTGCTTCCTCTTTGCCCTTTTTCTCCTTCCAATTACCCGCCAAATTTCCCCATCTCCTTGTTTTTCAAATTCTCGTTTTCTGTTTACCCATTCTCATTTTCTCCTCTTTCTCTCTCTTTTTCCGACAGTTGCAAGACCTTTTTTTTAGTCCTCGATCGACCTCGTACTGTTTTGGGGACTTCAGTTCTTGGTGTTTCAAGCAATACCCAGTTCCCATTTTTGTGTCTTTATCTCGTTTGGGATGGTTTTGTTGAGTTAATTGGGTTGGATACTAGGGTTCAGTCGACTTCAGGTAAGTTTCTTATTTAGTGTTGTTTTTGTATGGGTTTGTGTCAATTTTTCTACAGTGATGCTGCTTTTGGTAAATTTTCATGCTTTAGTTTGGAAGATTGTTTAACTGGAGTTTCTGATATGTGGAAATTGTGAGTAGTGTTATAATTTTTCTGTTTGACATTTTTGTTTTTTACTCGAGTTACAGGTTCAATATTATTCATCACTTGAATATTTTGGTTGTTAGGCATACTCTGATACATTTGGAAAATTAGTACTATGCATTGGTCGTTTCCTCGAGAAGCCGTGGAACTATTGTTATTACTCCTATCATTTGGTACATTTTGATTGTTCCTTGGAAGAGCTGACCACAACTTGATGCTTGGACAAGATCTTAATATAGCTATTGGGCAGAAGCAACCATCAGTGCTGGGACTCAATCATAACATTGGTGTTGGTCATACACGATTTGGATTTGGGGCAAGCTCGTGAAAATAATTTGGGAATAAGAAAGGCTCGTGAGCATGAACTGGGTTTAGTGCATGCAAATGACAATGAATTGAGCTTGGATCAGCACCATAACCAAGATGGGAATGATGGGAACAATTATGGGAACGAAAATGAAATAGCTTTGGAACAGAAACTTGATTGTGATGACCATGAATTGGCTCTTACTGCTCAGAATCATGAGTTGGCTTTAAATGATAACAATGACCTGGGTGTGTCTGAAAACCATGAACTTGATGAAAATTTGGAACTAATAGATGAGAATAATCAAATGGCAGTGGAATCTGCACATGACACCCACTCCGAGTTCATGGCTCTGACCCCTGTACTTCAAGAATGTACATTGACTGGAAATCCTAGTTATGGGTTTACTGTAGGCCAAGAGTTTTTTTATGTCAAGAGTTGCCGCAGAGCCCTGAGGGATACTGCTATAGCTCTGCACTTTGAAATCCAGACCATAAAGTATGACAAAACTTGCTTTACTGCAAAATGTGCTAGTGAGGGATGTCCATGGCGTATTCATGCTGCAAAGCTCCATGGTGTTCCAACTTTCACAATTAGGACCATTCATGTGACTCATACATGTGGAGGAATTTTTCATCTTGGCCATCAACAAGCTTCGGTTTAATGGGTTGCAAATTCTGTGGAGCAGCAACTAAAAGAGAACCCTAATTACAAACCAAAGGAGACATTGGAATAGATCCATCGAGTTCATGGTATTGCCTTATCATATAAGGCAAGCCTGGCGAGGAAAGGAACTTATTATGACTACTATGCATGGATCATTTGAAGAAGGGTATCGCTTACTTCCACAATATTGTGAACAGGTTAAACAGACAAACCCCGTGAGTATTGCAATTGTGTATGGAAACGCAAGTGATAATTGTTTCCAACGTCTCTTTTTATCATTTCAGGCATCAATTTATGGTTTGTTAAATGGTTGTCGGCCCTTACTTGGGCTTGATAGGACATATTTGAATAGTAAATACCTGGGTACTTTGCTCCTTGTCACTGCCTTCGATGGCGATAGTGCTCTTTTTCCTTTGGCATTTGGTGTCATTGATGAGGAGAATGATGATACTTGGATGTGGTTTTTATCTAAACTTCGTAACCTTGAGATCAATACAGAAAACATGCCTAGGCTTACAATTTTGTCTGACAGACTGAGGTGCATTATTGAAGGGGTTGATGCAAATTTCCCAACTGCTTTTCATGGATTTTGCATGCGCCACTTGGGCGAGAGCTTTCGTAAGGAATTCAACAACACAATCCTTGTTAACCTTTTATGGAAGCAGCTCATGCTCTCACTGTTATTGAATTTGAAGCAAAAATTTTGGAGATTGAACAAATATCACAAGATGGTGCATGTTGGATTAGATGAATTCCACCTCGTTTGTGGGCTACATCGTATTTTGAGGGGACACGATTTGGACAATTGATGGCTAACGAAACTGAAGCATTAAATTCATGGACATTGGAAGCCTCTGGGTTTCCAATAATCCAAATGATGGAACGCATTAGACGACAGCTGATGACTTGGTTTAATGAAAGAAGGGAAACCAGTATGCACTGGACATCTATACTTGTGCCTTCCGCTGAAAGGCATGTTGCTGAGGCTCTTGAACGGGCACACACTTATCAAGTGCTTCGTGCTAATGAAGCTGAATTTGAAGTTATATCCCATTAGACAACAAGTGTCGTGGATATTCGAAATCGTTATTGTCTTTGTCGGGACTGGCAGTTGTACGGTTTAATTTGTGCACATGCAGTGGCAGTACTTCTTTCTTGCAGGCAAAATGTTCATCGATTTACTGAGAGCTGCTTTACAATTGCAACTTATAGGAAGACATACTCACAGACTATACATCCAATTCCCGATAAATCTCTTTGGAATGAGTTAACTGAGGGTGACCCTAGCGCTATCAAAGAACTCAAAATCATTATTAACCCCCCTAAGTCACTTTGCCCTCCTGGAAGACCAAGAAAGAAACGATTTTGAGCTGAAGACCGTGGACGACTGAAGCAAGTAGTGCATTGTAGTCGTTGCAATCAGACAGGCCACTTTAGAACCACTTGTGCAGCACCCATCTAAGTTGTCTTTTCTAGCAAATTGGTATGTTTCTATATGATTTAGGAATCTCTTTTATGCTAAGAATATCATCCTTTGATTAGTTGTGTGGTTTTTATAAGTTAGAATGCGGAGTACATAACCACATAACCTGAGGTAATAATTCATTGTTCTGAGTTTGTGCTTGTAGTTCTCATCCTCTATAAAGTGATTTTTCAGGTATCTATGCTAATGTAAATATGATACCTATTGGTCTGATTAGGCTGGAACTATGACAGAACTGATCATGATTTTGGGCTTTGAACAAACTGAGTAATCTCTCGTATTGCTAAGCTCAGGAAAGTTGGTTCAATTCAAAACTTTTAGCAAAACTGTTTATCTTTGAAATTAAGCTGGGTATGTGTTATATCACTAGAAGTATAGGCGTCTTTAGGTATGGACACGTTAAGTTTGGTTAGTTTATAGACAAATTTAGAAATTGAACCAACTAAAGCAGTTTAGGAAAAACTCAAACCGAAATTGACCTATATCTATTGTAAAACTGACCTGTAAATGCAGGAATACCAAGGTAGTTATAATCAGATAGAAATACAGGAATATCCTTTTATGAACCACAATGGAGATATAATATCAATAACTTGGTCTGATTTACAACTATAGAAAATAGAGGTACACCAATCCATACAAAAGGATCCATATCTTTTTATGTTTCTTGTCATGACCATAAACAACATATTTTTGGAGGGTTCAGCCAAAAATATCCCAAAATTGCTAAATGATGTGATAACTATTTGTTAATACCAACAATTTATGCATTGTTTAGTTTTGCACCAAGCAGAGAGCTAGAGCCATGACGACAATTGGGCACTAAATGCCCTTTTATAGAGTTAGGGCCGAAAATTTCTCATAATCTCAATACATAACTCATGTACAATTTATAATAAACTTAACATAGCAAAAACCTACAATTTCAGGTCAATTCTTTACTTAAGAAAAAACCCACGATTTCCGCCTCAATTCCTAACATAGAAATAGAGGGCAGAAAAATACATATGGAATTACTTTTATAATCAATTGCATAAGACGCATAGTTCACAACAACAAAGTGAAACCAAAGAATCAACCTAAGCATTACATTACATTCTCTTTGGCTTTGCCTTATTTTCCTAGTTCTTTCCAATACTTGATGATCTCCTAATCATAATCCTAGTTCTCTTAATATAAGCTTCAAATACATCCTCAGAATCATCCTTAGGGACATGAACATTTTCATTCACTTTGGAAATACTATTTTCAAAACCAACATTTGATGTAGCTCTAATCTTAATCTTTGCTTGGTTAATATAAGTAGAAAAGGCATCATCACTATCTAGATGTGTTTCCTCTTGTTCTTGAACTTGTCTCACCCCATGATTAATCACTTTCTTCTTCTCTTCAACTGCTGATTCACCTTTTGCTCCTTGATTATGATTCTTCTTAACTAAAAACATTTTTGGAAAATGGGTTCTAGTTATTTTGGTGAGTTGATAACACTTGTTAGTTGCAAGGGGTGAAGTTAATTTTTGTCTTGAAGCTGAGTACAGAGGATATGTCATGGTTTGTGACTATTTATACTATAACGTTGTGATTTGTTTATAGCAAGTTTGGCTTAGATTCCATTAAAGCAAAATTCTATTTCTTTTCCTTTTTAAAATTTTATTTTCTTGCTAGAGAAATGATGTTGCTAGGGATAATTTTCCCACCTTTTAAATATGTTATTTGCATGGAGTTATTTAATTTTGACCAGTATAGTTGTTGACAATTCTACTATATTAAATAATTTGTAAAGTATGTTTATTTGGACAATTGGTGTAATCAGCGAAATTTGAATAAGCATCTTATTGTATCATACTTATAGGCTAACTGATCCATTAGGTTTGCAAAAGAATCCATGGTTTATTTATTTAGAATAAAAGCATTAAGTTTCGTTTCCATAAACTCTACGCATAAACTAAACTACTGACGTTTATGTAGATATTTACAAAAGAAAATATCAGAAAAATAACATAAATAACATTTTTAAAATTAGTAACCTTAAAAATAATCACTTATGTTCCCTTTATATATTTTTATTATTAAAAAAAATTAAAATACAATTATTTAGATTTATTTAATTTTAAATATTATACAATTAGATCACTTTTAATAAATGTTATTTTTGTTATTATAAATTTTAGTTTTATATTTTTTTTATAATTTACTAATAATCTATTGTTGCTACACTTCTCCACGGACCACATCACCACAATCTAGTAGGTTTACATTAGTTTAACACATGCTATATCAATTAAGCAAGATAGCTTAATTAAATTAGGTACCATATTTACATATGCAAATATTTTAGAACCATTAAAGTAGAATATAGGCTGTAAAAGTAATGCAAAATGTCCCCCACTGGAGATTTAATTTAAATAATCTATAAAAAGAGATCTAACGTGGCAAATATGTGATCGATATGTGTGTGATTCTTTTATCGATCATAATCGTAATTGTAATTATTATAATTATGTTCTGCATAAACTTGGATTATATTACTAAGATCCCAGTTAGTGAAAACTAGCAGGATTATAGTGTTTTCTTTAATAAACAACCCGAAATAATGAAATTATTGCAGATATTTATTTTAAATTGTATTATTTATTCCTAAGTTTTAATTAAATTTATACATAGATTCACAAAATCAAACTTGTGAATCAAACTTTAATTAAATTTGTACATAGATTTTTAAAATTTTTTGCTTTCATCCTTTTAAAATTTAATACATATGTTTCTAAATTTTTAAATCATACGATTTAGTTACTAAATTTTTAAACTTTCGTACATAAATATTAAATTTTTGATTCATAAATATTTATTTTAATAATTAAGTTAAGATTTATATATAAAATTTTAAAAATTTGAAAATAAATCATAATTATTTAATCAAAATTTGAGTAGTAATATTTCACTTTAACTTTATTTTTAAATATTCCCACTCGTTAGTTGCATATAACATCCTTTTCATGGGACAAAAAAGATTAAAAACATAAAAAAAAAATTATTTAATATGATAGTTAATTATAGGTTACAAATTTAGATATTATTATAGTAAATAATTATTTGGTATATCACTAGAACTTCTTGTATGATATATATATATATAATTTATATATTTGGAATGATTTTTATGATTTAAGTTGTTAATTGAAGACAAACATTAAAGGCATGCTAGTTTCCGCTACTTGGAACCTTGCATCCCATTATTCATAATGCTCGCAATTTTCTTTAATCAAAATGTCGAAATTTGTGATAGATTTTTCAAAAATTATATGATATTTTTTGTTTACTCAAAATCATAGGGTTATATCATGAAGTTTTAATTTTAAATAATCATTTTTTATCTTTACAACTTTACATAATTTGTAGTATTTATTGAAAATATGAAGTGTTCTAATTTACGATTATTGTCTTCTTCTTTTTTTAAGGTTAAACGATACTAGTGAATTTATTATTATTTTCAATTAGATATAAAATAAATAAATAATATAATTATATAAATCATTATTATATTAATATAAAAATAGATTAATATAAAATAAATATAGATCCAAATTGATCACTCTGCTTAAAGAATAAGTGTTATTTAATCCTTTAGGTTACAAAAGATGATTTTTAGTCTATTTGTTTATAAAAAAAAGCATTATGAAAGGATATTTGATATTTTTTAAATATCATTTTATTATTAAAATTAACAATAAAATATTTATCATAAATAATAAAAATCCTTTACTCATTTTTTTCTTAAGAAAAAAAGACTACATTATATACTTTATAATCTAGATGACTAAACCATATTTTTTTATAAAAGTACAAGAAATTCATGATATTTTTCCCAAAATATAAATAAAAGACATTTTCATGCCTAGTTCTTTTATAATATAATCCATACATTTGTCATTTTATATAACATGCAGATATAGATGATTCAATTAATATCTGCGTTCCCTTTACATCAAAGATTCTATTTTTTGATGAAAATAACACATGGAAAGGGTGGGAATATGAGAGAGAGAGAGAGAAGGGGGTTTCTTATTGGAATGATGGAATCTAAGCCAAACTTAGTATAAACAAAGATGTTTTTTATTAAGAAGAGTCATAACAAAGGAGCCAAAAATACATCAGAAGTTGAAGAGAAGAAGAAAGTGATCAATCATGGAGTGAGACATGCTCAAGGACAAGATAAAACACATCTAGATAGTGATGATGCCTTTTCTACTTACATTAACCAAGCAAAGATTAGGATTAGAACTACTTCAAATGCTGGTTTTGAAAATAGGAGTAGTGTTTCTAAAGTGAATGAAGATGCTCAAGTTCCTTATAAACATGATGACTCTGAGGATGTATTCTCAGCTTATATCAAACGTACTAAGATTATGATGAGGAAATCAAGTCTTGGGAAGAAATAAGATTTTGTATTTCAAATGAGAGTTGGAGGAGATTACAAATTACTTGTAATGGTTCTTAAGATGATTTGTTGTATTTTTGCTTTCTTAATTTATAAGTTCTTAGTGTTATGTTACATTAACTCTTCATTTTCTACAAATTAACATATATCTGACTAATATGACAATAACATGTGTAGGTATTTACACTTCCAATTGGTTGAAATTTACATAAAATTGAGAAAAGTAAATTTATCTAACACCCAAATACTTATAAAAATTTACAACATTATGCTTTTAGAAAAGGTCATGTAACATGGTCTTAATGTTATCTTTGATTTAAATAAAACCTTTGTATTATCTCAAAAGAGATTGGCAGAGATTAAAAAGAGAATGCAAATGCTTTTGATATTTGAGGCTCTAATATAAGTTTTAGTCCCACTGACATTGTTAATGATTTTCTTGTTGTTTATCCAGTACCAGTTGTGATAAATGCTAATGAAAAATGTTCTCAATACTGAAAAAAAATCATATTTTATATACAAATAATGTGTTTTTTTTTAAAGCGCTTATTATGAAATCACTTTTGATTAAAACAACCTAAAAAAAACATTTATTAATCAAATAATGAAGAGAATATCTACCTGATCCTTGGATGATGACTAGACCTTTTCTAAACAGATAAAGGAGAAATTTTGATTGATTGTCGTAAGAAGTGAGAACTTCCATGGTTTCTTCAAAAGGTTGGGAGGACTAAAAAGATAAGTAAGATTCATTAGTAGTTTGACACGAAAGTGTAGTTCCCAAAATAAACTGAGACTTCTAGAGGAATGGCAAAAAAGCATCTACTTTAACCAATATTTTTATATATTATAATTATATTAATTATGATTTATTAATATCAAACCTCTCTTTAATTGAAAATTAATAAATAAGTAAATAAATTAGCATGACTTTCTGATGCCAAACAACTAGCTCTGTACATCTCATGCATGTGAATATATGATCACGTTTCCCGATTTCCCGATTTCCCGATATATAAAATATGATTTGACATATGATGTTTATATTGTATTAATATTTAACTAATTTTATAAACTCAAATACCTTCTATTACACAGATATAAAATTAATCTTAATAATTAAAGCATTAATAAATATAACAATAAAATAATTTAAAAATATTAATTTAAAAATAAGATAATTAAATCTCCAATTCTTAAAATGTAAATTTAACAATTGCTTCTTTTTACTAGCACAAATTGTCAAACTTAAAAAAGAAACCAATAAAACATGATATAAATTGTCAATCACTTGATGCAAATAGCATTTGCTTTGCTCCTTTTGTTATACTATGTTAAGGCGGGTATTAAATCATAAAAAAAACTGGACACAAGAAATTCATAAACAAAACATTAATTGTATAATATAACTTTCTTCAGACATGATTTTTTTTAATTAGGAAAAACACATGTTTATATGTTTTCTAAAATTGTAAAAATATAATCATGTATTTTTTAATGAAATAAATTATTTATGCACCGGAGAGAAATTTAATAGAAAAAATGAGAAACCAACCACAAAATCACTAGTCCAACTATTTGTGGATAAATCAGCTTCACATGAATAAAGCAGTCAATATCTTCGCATATTTAAGGCGCACACAAAATATGACAGTCAACTAAAACATTTTAAATAAAATTTCAGGTACAAAATTACAACTGTCTTCTAATTTAGTATTGTTGATAATACTCAACAATAACCCATTTCAAATGCAGCTCAGTAGCCATAGTTTGTGCCGTAGACTGAGCCATAGCCTCCTCCAGTATGGCCTACATGTCCCTCGTTTGATGGAGGAGATGTGTACACTGAACCATGAGCCGCATAAGAATTATATCCTTGGTCTGTAGAACCACCGCCAACGACTTGTGGTTGTGCAGACCCAGCAGCAGCAGCAGCATCAGCCATGAAATTCTGAACACAACAAAATAAGTGTAGTCTAAACTTTGCTTCAAGATATATAAGAGAAAATTATTGCTAATAGATATCAATGCCGCACAGCTACCACAACATTAGATGGATAATCACCTGAGAATAGATGTGTAAATTGGGTCGTGCTAATCGTGTTCAGGTAAGGTAGTATTTGTGTCGTGTTTTTGGACCCAAAATTACATTTTTTAACATTATGAAAATTGTGAATTACTTTTAGCCAATTTATATATAGTAATAAACAAAACAATTATCAGTCAATTCTAACCAAAAAAATTGGTCATGTTTCGCAGTGAGGTGGCCCAAAATAAAAAATGCACATGATTGACGAATATGGATAACTCAATAAAAGTGTAATTGGAAAGAAAACAAGGATTACCTGTATCAACTGCTGAGCAGCCTGAACTTGTGAAGCAGTTCCGCTAATTTCAACTGTCATTTCCCCAGGAACACCCCTAGTCTCTTGAATCGTAACAGTTGCTCCACTAGCTCGTCGAATGTAGCTTATGCTAGCACCAGCCGTTCCAATAACAGCATCCGCATAAGATAATGGAATTTGCATTTGTTGTGTTATCTGAGAAACGAGAGAGAGAGAGAACCAACTATTATTGACATGTGCAACTTTTAGGGCAACAGCTAAGAAGAAAACGAGATGCAAAATACAGTGACAATGTTGTTCTATTCAATTCCATAAGCTTGGCTTGCCAAACTAAGACCACCCAGAAATGTCAATTAATAGCTTAAATTAGCAAGAGCTAGCAACATAATGCCTTATACATGATTAGTTTTGAACACCCAAAGGATATATTTTAGAGAACCTTAGCAACGCAGTCAGAGATTGAAAAATTACCTGTGTGACCATTGAAGGTGCTGATTGGGCATTTGATGATGCATGGATTCCAATGGGAGCTTCTCGTCCATAGGCTGATATACCGTGATGAGGCTGTTTATCCATTGGTGGTGGCAAGTCGGCAGGGGGGTAATAGTTGTCATGTTGTCTTGGAGGTAGCATGTACTGAGGATTGTGTCCAAAACCAGGAACTCCAACATTTGGAGGAAGTGCTTGAGGTGGGCCCCATGGTTGATGAGGCGGTGGCATGTGGTCCATCTGAGGATTTGTCATTTGCATCTGAAATAGAGTGAATAAATTATATGCAACTACATATCCATTTCAAAAATACGGAATAGAATGAACGTATTATTCTTGCAGTGATGATAAGATTATAGAACTCACTTGCATCTCAAATACTGGAATAATGCTACGGTCAACCAAAAATTTCCTAAGATGACATGCAATAAGTTCAACAGCTTTATGAACACCAGTTGGGTCACCAACTACCTCAACGATTCTGTCATCTTGAAGGGCAAATACCGGTAGATCTTCTGTAGAAGGTAATTTCAAATAACATGAGTAAGATCTAAGCAAAGCATTGGCAAGAACAATTAACTGTCCATAGGATTCTCGAGGTAAAATTGATTAAAGTATGAAGAACCAAAACAAATACTTTGCAGCGCATAACTCAGCATAAATTTAGCAGAACTTCAAATTTCTTAACTATAAACAGCAGGCTATAAAAAAAATTCCCCAGAAACTAAAGTTTGAGATTGTAAAGTTCATTCCTCGGTCAGAGAACTTGTAAAACACAAATATAACCCAGAGAAACATAAGAAAGGAAATTAATTAAATTAAATTAAATACTTAACGGGCAAACCACACAAAAATGACTACCACAATATACAGGAAAAACAGCTATTATGTGAAATGGTAGAGGTAACCGTGGAACTGAATTAATGTGTACAATCTTGGGGGAATGACATTTCTATATATTGTGAATAACTTTAGTGAAACCTGTGGAGAGAGACTGGCAGAACACAGAAAGATAAAACCGTATAAGAGAAAGAAAAGGGATAAAACTAGGATAATATATTGAAGATAACATGTACCGAGAATTCTAACAATACAATTGGATGCTTCTTGAATGGATTTAACCGTTCCTCCCTGCTTTCCTATTAGATTTCCTGCCTGTGATGCCGGAACAAGAAGCTTTGTTGACGCTTTTGCCCCCATGGCAGGTGCAGCATGAGAATCACCATCCAGACCATCAACAATGCGTTTATGAACCCTCAAAAGGCCATCAATGGCAGGAGGAAGGGATGAATCGGGCTCTTCCTTACCAGATACCATCACCTGTTCAAAAACATTGTACATCAACATAAGCATATTAACTAAATAAAATTATTTTGAGATTGATATCAATATAAGAAAATAGAACTTCGTTAATTGAAAAATTCCTTCATGCACAACAAATCTGATAAGGCTGGTAAACATTTAGAAATCAATTTGAATAAATAAAAAGTAACTAAAATATAAAATCACATTAGTGAAAGCAATATTAGTCAGATGACCCGTGACAACCATACATAATTCCTCAGTAACCTCAATATTAAATTGACAGATTTATTGAAATTATTCAAATTAATGATTGTTACTTTTAGGCATTTTTGCATTAAAACGTAATCTAATCCATGACCACTGTTGAATTGGATAAATTTCAGCATCATGATATAGTTGATTATTTTTTTCCTTTTTGGTGTACGATCTGTGGCAAGACATCAATCGTCCAGGTTCTGAATTTACCAGATAATTGCAGAGCTTCTTGGTACAATTGTTCAAGTAGTGTAAGACTGTAAGTGTTAAAAGAACAACTTTTCAGCACTTTGTAATGCTCTGTGCTGATCTCTGCAATCTGGACCTTTGGTTCTTCAAGTTTGAGATCCTATTGATGATTGAGTCGTTGCCTTAAAATTTGGGAACAGAACCTGCACAGACTCATTGTTGTTATTACAATAGATGGAACTGTATTCTTTAGGGTTGCTTTTACGGTTATTTTTTGTCTTCTTCAAGTTAAACTTTTTTTAAAGAAACAGTTGTCTAAATCATTAACATCCAAAATTTCCCAATTTTTGAGGCTGCTTTCACAATTTTATAAAGTTTCAGAAGGCTTACAAATAGCAAGATAACGTGGGATGCAAACATATAGGGAATCTATTTCTGCATAATTTTCTGAATACAAAATTTCTTTAGAGAAATTTACAATAATGAAAGTTAATTAGCATGATAATAGGAAGTAGTGAATAAAATTAGAAGCTGGGATAATTAAAGATGGTAAGAGGATGAAGAGGCACTTTAGTGTTTGTTGTCTAGTGGACATTATCTTAACATGAATTTCATATGAAAAACTCTTCCCCTATTACGCATAGGCTAGTTTTTTATTATTATTTAATTTTGATGTATAGTTTAGACCTATATAATGTATGTTTTTTTTTAATTATCTACGTTCTAATTTCTTGTTGACGGAAATTGAAGGTAATCATATAGTTCTCAATTCTTAATATTTAGTTATATATTAATTTCTTTTTACGCAAATAGATTTATAGTTCCTTTGCCGGTTAGTTCATTCTACTTAACCAGTGGGGATGCAGCAGGACATGTAGAGCTCATACCAATTAACTGTAGGCATTTCAAGATGAACTGAAGAAACTTATTATCAACAATCCTACAATTGATTTCTGGCCATATCTTAACCAAGACCACACAAAATGCCCCAGAGAATAGAGATTGTGATGCAATATACATAAATAGATTTATAGTTCCTTTGCCAGTTAGTTCATTCTACTTAACCAGTGGGTATGTAGCAGGACATGTAGAGCTCATACCAATTAACTGTAGGCATTTCAAGATGAACTGAAGAAACTTACTATCAACAATCCTACAATTAATTTCTGGCCATATCTTAAAGAAGACTACACAAAAATGCCCCAGAGAATAGAGATTGCGATGCAATATACATAAATAGATTTATAGTTCCTTTACCGGTTAGTTCATTCTACTTAACCAGTGGGGATGTAGCAGGACAAGTAGGGCTCATACCAATTAACTGTAGGCATTTCAAGATTAACTGAAGAAACTTACTATCAACAATCCTACAATTGATTTCTGGCCATATCTTAACCAAGACTACACAAAATGCCCCAGAGAATAGAGATTGCAATACAACATACATATATACATACATACAACTACAACTATATATATATACATACTATTCAACCTGTTAACAAATAAAAGAGCCATGAAAAAATACCAGATAACTTGTAAAGATAAATCAACAAACAACCAGATGGAACCACTAGTAAGAACGAGCAGCCTATTATATTTTACAATAAAAAGCGTAAAGTAGATGAGCATTAAATTATAAAACTTACAGCTCTCTCGGCTGTTCCGGGAGGACCATCAAGAATTTTAATTCTAGCTCTCGTCTCCTCTACTAATTTTTTGATAAACTCTCCTTTGCGTCCAATTATACTACCAACCTTTTGTGCAGGAACTAACATACGGAAAACACTCTCACCGGGCCAACCAGGCCACTTCTTTTCCCCTCCTCCGACCAACATATCATCTGCAAGCTGCTGCTGCTCTTGTTTCTGTTCAGTATGAGCCTCCTCTGGAGGTGGTAGCTGAGAGTTATCAATTACATTATTTATATCATGAGACTCATGCAGTTCTGGCACTTCATATGCTTCATGAGTTTCATTTGTTTCAAGTGCCTCATATGCTTCATGAGTTTCATTTGTTTCATTCTGAACGGCATTTTGATCAGCCTCAGCCATAACTATCAAATTGCATCAATTAAGAAAATGTAAATAACCAAGTTTGCATAACATATAAGATCATAAAACATTAAATAAATTTTTTAGGGTTGTACACATTCTACTAATATTGCTAACAATAGTCATAGGCAAGAGCGTTAAATAAACTCCAGTAACGAGCAAAGCTGAAACATTAAGCCTTTTGAGAGTAAGTAAAAGAGCTATTGGGAAGAAACCAAACGGAGGAAATTTAACATAAGTGGTTTCAAAACTCAAAAAGAACATTTTTTTTGTGCTTCTTACTAAAAGCACTTTATCCAAAACAGTTTTCGATTGAAACCACTTTTAACATATCCACAAGCAAAACATAAACTTAGTTTGAATAACAGAAATTATAACAAGAACCATATAACATCAACAAAATTAAAAACCCATATATTAAACCGAGAAACATAAACATACATCGAATATTAACAAGAAAACAAAGAGGAGATAATCCTACAATTTATCGAAAGTACAAATTTTGAAAATCCCTTCAAATGTTTTACTGTCTGAAATAAAACTAATGCTTTAAAAAAGCTAAAGTAACTCAGATTTAAGAGATAATGAACAACGGAACAACCAGAAGAAGAAAAATAAAACAAAAATCATGTCCATACTTACATTAGGAACGAACTGATTAGTAGCAAAAGAGAAAATAAATTAAGAAATCTGAAATGGGAAGATTTATGGGGTTAGATTTGAAGGGGAAGATAAAAATTGGGGTTAGGGTTTAGAAACACACACACACAAAGAGAGAGAGAGAGAGAGAGAGAGAGAGAGAGAGAAGAGAGAGAGAGAGAGAGATTTATCTGATTTGGGTTTTGGCTTGTATGGAAGGACAAAATTTAAAGTGGTAGCAGTCATAGTGTTTTAGTAATTTGTGAAAAATCTACACAACTTTTTATTATATATTTATAATAAAAAAGAATATCACAAGAAGGTTTTTTTTTTAATAATTTCATGTTTAGCAGGTGTTTATATATCATGTCAAGAAATTACACTCTCATTTAGGGTAATTTGAGCAAATGACTAAGTGGGATTAGATAGAGCATCATCCAACCACAAAATAAAACACTATTAATTCACCTAATTGATCCTAAAACATGTTTATTATTAAAAGTGTTTTTTCAAATATTCATAAAAAAAGAAGACTATAAAAAGAGAAAATAGAGGGCCTAAAAAAACTATTTTCTATTTTATTTTATTTTGGGCTATAGAGTGGAATCGCAATTTAAAGTATTAGATATTTGTATTTATTTTTTAAAAGATAATTATATTAATCTTATATTTTACTAATTTAGAGTTTTATACTGTCATTTATTTTAAAAATTAATTAATAATTTATCTTGAATTTTTATGATATTTTAAGTAAATATGATTCTTATTTCATAAATATTCATCTAATATTTGGGTGGTAAAAATTTTATTCTTTAATTTTAAATTGTATAATTTAATAAAAATATAATCATAATTTACAACTTTTTAAATGTGTTCTCTTCCTCTTTCCCCTTATATTTATCGCACACGTGAAAATTTGCATAATTGTTGATTCACAATATAAAACCAAGCATGAAGCAATTGCCAAAACAACAAATAAAGCCAATGTGAATCATTTAAAAAATAAATAAATAAACAAATAATTGTTTTATTCATAAAATTAAAAAAAAATGATTTGTTAAAAAAGGGTTTGCACATTTTTTTCCTATCCAACTGATTGGACATACAGTTAAAAAATAAAAGAAACAAAAAAACAAATTCTGGACATACACCATCGGTTGTTTTCAATGGGCCGGACTATTCTTAGACCAAACATCATAGGGTCAGGATCTCGTGGAGTAACAGAGCGTCCCACACTTTCTTACACTAGGCCTAACTTAGGCCTTCCCATCCACTAATCCTAGAAGCACTTTTGTTGCACGAGATAGTATGACCATTGTAAAAAATTCTATATATCCAAACTAAAATAAACTGATAGATAAATGCTTTTAAGTCTCGATTGATTTAATAGCAAGAATAATGTATAAAAACCAATATAAAATTTTGATTTTGGTGAAGTTCCTACTCCTATTTTAGAATCCATACAAATCCTATTTTCTATTTTGAATGTATCAATATATGTATTATTAATACATAATTAAGAATGAATAGTTATTCATAACGTAGTTTTGTTTTTTTTTAATATAAGAAGTTGATGATTTTAAGTATTATTCGATCACAAAGTAGTAATTTCGAGACGAGTATAATTATACTGATATTTGTTCTTATTTAATTTATATATTTATTAAAATAATTTTGATTTTAGGTATTATTTATTATCCGGTCCTTTATAGGTAGATAAAAATCATTCATGAATTATAATGACTTTCTAACAATTTTAAATATAAATCTTATAATTCGATTCGAAAATAATTATATCAAAAAGATATATCATACATCTCCGTAATTATTCTTACACATCATATGAATCTGAGTTGTTGAAATGAAAAGTAATGTAATTTAAAAAGTGAAATTTTTTATGTAAATATTTATTATTTATTGACAATACATATATTGATACACAAGGGATATGAAAACTTCAACGAATCGCATAAGTTGTGTTATCAATTTTAGCCTTTTATTTATTGAGTGCATACTCACGAAAAACACTTTCACTTCTCCATTTTTTTATGAAATATTTTTTTTCAAATTTATATAAATTACACTAAAGTTATTATATTATCTCACAAAAATTAAATATTTTGTTAAGAAAATATAATATTATTAATAAATTAATTTTATATTTATTAAACTTAATTGCAAACTATTCCATTTTTATTATATAATTTATTGATTTGAACCTCCAAGCTATAAATAAACATATATTTTTCATTCATCGCTAATCTAACATAGTTTTGAGTATTATTCGATCACAAGTAGTTTTAAAACTAGTACAATTATACTTATATTTGTTTTTATATTTATCCTGATATATATTATATTTATTTATTAAAATAATTTTAATTTTAGGTATTATTTATTACCTGTCCGGTCCTTTATAGGTATATAAAAATCATTCATGAATTATAATGATTTTCTAACAATTTTAAATATAAATTTTATAATTTGATTCAAAAATAATTATATCAAAAAGATATATCATATAACTATTCTTACACATCATATGAATCTTAGTTGCTGAAATAATGAAAAGTAATGTAATTTAAAAAGTGAATTTTTTTATCTAAATATTTATTATTTATTGACAATACATGTATTGATACACAAGGGATATGAAAACTTCAACGAATCGCATAAGTTGTGTTGTCAATTTTACCCTTTTATTTATTGAGTGGATAATCACGAAAAACACTTCCACTTCTCCATTTTTTTTATGAAATATTTTTTCCCAAATTTATATAAATTACACTAAAGTTATTATATTATCTCACAAAAATTAAATATTTTGTTAAGAAAATATAATATTATTAATAAATTAATTTTATATTTATTAAACTTAATTGCAAACTATTCCATTTTTATTATATAATTTATTGATTTGAACCTCCAAGCTATAAATAAACATATATTTTTCGTTCATCGCTAATCTAACCACACAACTTCTAAATTTTGTAGAGAATTTCCTCCATGTCCTGCAAACATTTAAAGTACTGATAATATCTCATTTATATTGGAAGATATAAATAAAAGCAATAGAACACAATTGATACCTCATTTATTATAATTTACTATAATTCTTATCTATATTTATATTTACATAATAAATCAATAAATATAATTAAATTTAGGATATTTATATAAATATTTTATTTAACTTTAAACTGTAAAAAATTTATCAAATTCTTATTAATGTTATAAATTTATTAATTTTGTGACAAATTTATTACCAAAATCTTTATAAATATTACAAATCTATCACTACTATTAAATATTTTAATAATAAATTTGTACCATTAATAAAAAAATCAATGATAGATTTATAACATAAATAAGAGTTTTATGATAAATTTATTACAACTCAAAATTATATAATAAATTTTTATAAAGATATAAATTCTATTTTAGATCATAAGTTTACTCCTATTTATGTCCTATCAACTAAACAATTTATCCTCTCATTTAATTTCAAAAATAATTACTACAAGTCATGTTGAAAACAAAAGATTTATCATTAATGAATAAAATCTTACTACTCTCCTATAAATTTATCTCATAAACAATATCAAACAACTTAATACAATTTTATTAGTAAATGTTTGAAGAATTATTTGCAAGTTGAGAGTTTTAGTAAGACTTTAGAAAATAGAGAATACTCAAATCTTTTATTCATATCATTAATGAGATATATATAAGTACAAAAGAAATAGATGTCAATGTTATATTGATAAGCATTATGTTCGAAATGTTATAATTGACTTAAACATAATAATTTCACATTAGACATCAGATTGTTAATCATAGATCATATGTGATCTTTTTTGTACGGATTAACAATAAACGAGAAACCTTACCAAGTCATATAAAATCTATGTTAATAGGATTATCATCAAGTTGTCCTAAATTCATGTCAATATCAAACTGGGTCTTACTTCGTTAAGTTATGAGGTCTTTTTGTTCAAATCGCTTGAAACAAAGTACATTAAAGATTCTTTAATCGAAACTAAATTCATTGTTTAACTGTATTAAATCACGTTATTGGAGATTTCACGTCCTTTAATTGAATGAGGTAGATTAGATCATTCAGGTCCTGTATCAACTAGGATACCCAATAATAAATATAGTTTGATCTAAATAAATATATTCAATGGAAAACTATATAAGTGTAATATATAATAGTATTATTAGCTAGGTAGCACACAATTTTGTCATTTGTTTTTTACAAATTTCTTAATTAATTTAGATATGCAGTATTTTTTTTTATGATTTCAAAGGAACATAATGTACTACTAGCTATACTCTTCACTTAATCTCACTTAATTAGTAAGAGAGCATTAAAAGACTATAAAATATAGAACTACAAACAAAAAAATGTAAGTTGAAGTAGCTGGCTCTATTTTTCTTGGTATTTCTGGTCGTCATCATCATGATCAGTTAGCTCTGGTGCAATCGTTGAAGATGCCATTAATAGTGTGCCAACACAATCTCAATCTAAACAAATAAGAAAGTTAGCCAAAAATAGACATTGAAGACAAATTTAAGATATGACAATTAGCAAAGAGTACAATTTTTCTCGGAGTAATTATATTTTTATATTAAGAGACTCCACCCTGTTAAATTTTTTTATTAGTTGTAATATATGAAATAATATTTAGTTTATTTTTAAATATAGATGAGATAATAATAAAGATATTTTAATTTTTTTCTTCCGTATATGTCATTACAATTATTATCGATAATTGCACGCTAAAAAAATACAAAACATGGGTAACAATGAGTTAAAATTTTATGTATTATATTTTGATTAGTAAGGTATATAAAGGGCAAAAAAAAATGTGATTTGTCCATTTTTAACAAATAGGTTATTTAGATTTCATAACAAAATAATAAGATAAAATTACTATAGAGATCCTTAAATTTATAAAAAATGGAAAAATATCATTTTAATTAAAAACAATAATCAATCACCTCTTTCGTACTTATTTTTTATTATAATACTATTTTTTTTGGTTATTTTTTACTAAATATTTTCCTTGAAAAGTTACAAAATAACGACAAAACAAAGGGTATAAATATAAATTTTTAAATTTGTAAGATTTTTTTTTTTTTTTATGAAACTTCGATGAAGGTATTTATAATTGACTTGAGTTAATAAATACCTTTGACTTGTGAACCAAACAAACCTTAGTCTCATTTTTCATACCAATGGTATATGTGGAAACTTCTGTTACGTACAACCACATCATTAAACAAAACAAAACAAAAAATCAACTACAATCTTCTTTATGTGTAGGTCATCTGAATCCCTTTAATTGTTTTTCAAAATCTCATGCATCAACAGTCTCTAATGTCGTAATTGCTGCAACAAAATAAATTGTATTTTAATAAAAAAAATTATATATATATATATATATAACAATATCTTCCTTAATTAGTTCTAATTCGTTATCTAATTTTTTAGATCATTATATTTTGATTGTAAGATTTATAAGGGAGAAAAGAAAGAAAAATATTTTAAAAAAATTCTAAACGGTGAGGGTATAATGGTGTAAAAAATTAGATAATAAATTAGGATTATTAATAATTAGATAAAAAATTAAAGAGTAGAATATATAAACAATTAGATAAATATTTTTAATTGATTTTAAAAATTATTCATTAATTTAAACTTTTATATTTATTAGTATTTATACATTTAAATAGTTTAATCTAAATGTTATTGTAATTTATCATTACTATTTGTCTAAATTATTTTTTATAAAACATATAAAATGAAACTGTAAACAATGCCATAGGTAGTAATTAATATGTTTCCCCCCAAATAACCAAGAAGAAAAGTGGGTCTATTAAATAGGAAAAGAAAGTAAACTAAAAAATGCATAATCATGTTAAACGGATATAAAGGCAAATAAAGCCACTAATTAAGTACAATCAAAACCATCTAATATCATACATATTTGTCTTTTCTACTTAATTTCAAAGAATTAAAGGAAAAGAGAAAGCTGCAGTAGTTAGAAAAGTGTTAATTATAAGAATATTTACCCATTCCTACACCAGATAGCTCAACCTCATTGTGTTGTTGTATGTATCTCTGCATTCAAATAACAAAAGAGTACTTCGACATAAAATACAAAACCAAAAAATTAGTCACAATTAATAAATTTTACACAAAACACAAAAATGTAAGTCTTAACATGAAAAATAAGTAAGCTATACATTCTTAATAATTATCAAACAATCTACTATAAATCAATTGGCATAACTTTTGAAAAAATGTGTGGAGTAGATATTGATCTCAAATGAGTTATTAAGATTATTTAATGTTAATCTAATAAGTTTATAAAAAGTTGTATTACGCAAATGTTGATCTTAAATGAGTTGAGATAAATGTTGATTCTTCTCCACATAAGAATACTTTTAATAAAAAGAATAAAAAGAAGATAAAAAAAGTTGGGAGAGATCAAATAATATGTGTAGGATGATTACGTGTAACAGGCATAATGTTTGAAAAGATAAATATTACTAAAGATTTCCTTACAAATATTGAAAAAAAGTTTGTCAAAAACAAAAAGGTTGAAATAAGTATGTTCTTGACAACTCCAATTTCAAAGAGGTACAAGACTAAAGATAATATCAAGTAGTAAAATATGAAGATATCTTATCTTGCTTTCGAACTAAGAATACTTAAACTATAACTATTTGAAGACTTGATGTTGCATTTGGTTTTGATATCACCACTCACATAATTTAGTCAACTTAAAGTGAGCTACAACTATTAGAATAACACTTGGTCTCCGAATTAGCTCATCTCAAACTGTATTCAAGAAGATGAAAGGCTAAAGCAAAATAAAATAGAAAGTATTCAACTAGCCTCAAGCTCTAAGTACAAGTACAAGGAAAGGAAAACGAAGAATGATAAGGAAGCGACAATTAAGTACATAAGGTATAAAAAGAAAATTAACAAATGAAAATTTGACTGCATTATAGTACAAGAGATTAGGTCGTATCTCTACATGGATAATAAAACGACTTATATCTAACGAAATTTTGAATCCTTAAATTTTATAGATTTTGATGTTTGTGTTAACTGTATAAAGGGAAAATAAACCAATAACAATATATTTGAAGCCAATAAAACTTATACATACAAATATTTATGGGTCATTCTTACAGTTGCTTGAAATGGTTAATAATATTTATAATATTTATAGATGATTTTTTTATATATGGTTATTTATTTCTCATTTATGAAAAATCAAAATCATTTGATGTGTTCAAAAATTATAAAGCTTAAGCTGAGAACTAACTTAGCAAAAGGATCAAAAGTGTCAAATCTAATCGTGGTGGTGAGTACTATGAAAAATATGACGGTTCAAGTGAATAACATTCACAATCGCTTGCAAAGTTCCAAAAAGAATGTGGTATCATTTCACAGTATACTATATAGGATTTGCCCACTATGAATGATGTTACTGAAAGATGAAACAAGATGCTTAAAGACGTGGTGATGAGTATGATTTGTCATTCTACCTTACCAAAATCACTCTAGAGATAAATGCTTAAAATTGTAGCATATATCCTTAATAAGGTTCTACCTAAAGCAACAGACCATATTCAAGAAAATGATATGTTAAAGTTTAAGTAATTTGAATTTTAATGTATATAATAGGGTGTAAGCCTTTAATGTGTAAAGATTTAAGTATAATATCTATTTTAATAATGGACTAAAATATATATACATTTATTGAAAAAATAGAGTGGATATGATCCATACATCATATGTATATTATTCGTCTTATCTGATATCCTATAATGATCACCACACAAATTGTGCATGCAATGAATACACAAGTATATGTATCGCAACAAGTAATATAATGATAAAAAAAATTGTTCACACAGATTATTTTATTATAAACTAATTTTTAAAACTAAAAAATAAAAATCATTTTTTTGTGTTTTTATATTTTAAGTAAACAAAATTAAAATAACTAAAAGTAAATAACAATAATTAATTAAATCATATTTGGTAACTAAAAAGATATATGAAAAGGTATCTAAGAATACTTAATCCCTCAAATTTTTAAATACCTAAATCACTGAAATCTCTCTAATATAATTATCAATCAATTATATGATCAATTGAATATAATATAACATGTATTTTTCTCTCAAGTAAATTACACATCATATAGTAATTAATTTAATCATACTCTCATGCTAATTAAATTGTATGTTACTTATTAAGTTCATCAATTATGAATCACATACATAGGAATCATACATATGTATCTATAAACTATGCATGTTATTTAATCAAGACAAATAATTAAATAATTATCTCAGATCTATTTAGTTGTATCTATAGATAAATTATTAGTTAAACAATTAATAGTATAAAAATCAGATTAAATAATATAATTAAATTATAATTATAATTGATATAAAATATTAGATCATCATATGGTAAAAATTGGGTTCGTAATATCCCTAGATTAATAAATTAACTACACATAATTGTGTTCATAAAGCTCATATTTTATATAAAAAAATATAAAAATTGATAAATAAAAGAGTAGAATAAGAAATGTAATCAATTTCTCGAATTGTAGTGATAACCCCTTCTTGAATCTACATCAAAATTATGTATCCTATTAAATTTTTCTGTATTTTTTTCTTTTTCTAGCTCCAAAAGCTTATCAAAATTATGCTAATGGTGACTCTTTAGGCTTTATCGGGTGATTAGTGGCTTAAATATAACTCAGGTGTAATTTGAACCAGCAGATCAACTTCTGATCAAGGGTAGAGATCAAAATAAGCAAAATGAACAGTGCTAGCCAATCATAACTCCACATATAGTGCACATAATTCACTTGGAAAATCAGAGTGCGACGTGTGGTAGAGGAGACCGATCCGAATCAATGCGTGCTAAGTCAACTTCATGCGGTGCAACGTGATTTGTAGTAACGGATGGTGTGGTGTATGGGTGGAATGTAGGGAGCAATCGCGGTATGACATGTGGTAACGTTGTTTTCACTACTACAAAAGGAGGTATTTAAGTCGATATTTAAAGTCGGTTCGGTGTAGAACCGATGCTATCTACGTAGGACGTAGCGTCGGTTGACATGTTGAACCAATCCTACACATGGACGTAGCATCGGTTTCAGGTGTCAACGGACGCTGCGCTACGTGGATAGCGTCGGTTGACGCGATGGTAATTTTCTACTATTAATTAATATTTTATTTTTTAATTATTTGTATTATTTAAACTATTTGTTAAACTGGATTTCTTTTCCTGCTATTATTTAGTGATCGGATACAAGTTTTAATTTGAGTATAATAGAAAATGAATAAATTTTGTAAAAAAAAAAATTAATTAAATTTTAAGTCATTTTATTTAAAGTCGGTTTTTAATTGACTTTAATACCCTTTTTTGTAGTAGTGTTTTCTACATTATGAAGTCGGATTGAACGTTATATTAACATGTAGCACGCAGTTTGTCATCCTCACATTTTGCGATCTACGATTCATTGTCCCTACTTGTGTGGCATCCATGTGGCTTGTCCAATCAACTCCCCTACTTGCTGACATAACACGTGGTAGCTCCCGATTGTTCATGCATTTAAAATTCATAATAAAAAAACCCAAAAATTATATTTCCCCCATTTTCGCTAAAAAATATATATTTTAATTTTTTTAGTTCAAAAATACTATTTATTAAACAAAACATGTAAATATTAGGTAAAAAATTGCATCAATGACTCTACTTTCATAGAATCATCACATAGTTAGAAAAAATAGATAGAAAACTAAACAATCCTTTAAAAAACTAAATGATTCTATAAGGGAAACAAGTAGATCTATAAGACTAACAACTCAACTACATAATTAATTTATAATTGTGGATTCAGGTATCTCTTTACATATATATTATTGATTTTTGATGATATAAAATGAATATTTTTATCTTATTTTAAGTGATGATTTTTACCAAAGATTATTTTGTTATAACATTTTAGTTTAATTTAATAGTTTTTATCAAAATATTATGAACCAAATTTTATTTTTATGAAAAAATTAGATGGAAAAAAAATAGAAATCAAAACATATTTTGATGTAAAGGTTGAGAATATCAATGACCCTCGTATAATTACACCGACTTGTCTTAGTAAGCAATGGTCAAATGTGGCCAAGAGAACATTGCTTTGTCAATGTTAATCTTCTTATCAAACTTTTCGATCATGAAAGTGGATGCAAAGAGCAGAAGCACTATTTATAGCAACTTTCCCATTAAATTCAAATTTAAAATCACGACATTCACGTTCAAAAACATGAAGCTTAGGCCCTCACATAAGTTAATTAAACTAGCAATTTAAAAAATATATTTTTTATTTATAAAAGACAAATAATTAATTATTTATTTATTAATTTGTCTCTCTCAGGCTTTCAGGGCAATACGAATTATTCTAAAAATACTAAAAACAAATTGTTTTTATTTATGAAAATATTTTTGCATAACATATAATTATAATTATGTTAAAAAAATATTGATTAAAATAAAAAAATAATACAATTATAATTATCTATTATATAAGCTGGGATAACAACACAACGTATAAAACACATTACCTTTTAATAATTTTATTTTTATAAATTTAACATATTAGTTATTTTTCATAAATTGTGTGTATTATCTTTTTGAATTGTTTTTGAATAATTTAATTATTTTGATATATTTTTTAAAAATATAATTTATATTTAACACGACCTTTTAATAATTTTACTTTTATAAATTTAACATATTAGTTATTTTTCTTAAAATTTATGTACTATCTTTTTAAATTATTTTTGAATAATTTAGCTATTTTGACATGTTTGAATTGTTTTTTTTGTTTAAAAACTACAATTTATATCGAATTAAACCTATAATGTTGGAAGAAAAAATGTGTCACAAAGTTTAAAATAAAGTAATAAAAATTAATCTAAAATAATTAAAATATTAATAATTAAATAATTAAAATAAATTGATTAATATATTTAATTTATAAAAATAAAATTATCATCTCAACTTTTTTCTTATTTATTTTTCGAATTTGTTGTTGATTGCATATCATTTTTTTTAACTTACTAAATATTTATAGGTTTGAGTATACATTAAGATATAAATAGACATTATATCTGAGTTTTAAATAGTCAGATTTGATAGAAAAAAAAACTATTATAACAATGACAATATATTATTTATGAAAAAAAAACTCTCTACTAAAAAGAGAGCTAAGCAAGAAAACTATCGAAAAAATACCCATCGAGAAGAACTCTCTTTAAAAGAATGTCCCTAGCTTCCAGCGAGATAGAAACTGAAGAAGAAGGAAGTTGGTGATGAAGATAACGGAAAGAGAGAGAGAGAGAGAGAGAGAGAGAGTACGGAGAGAACAAAAACTTTTTCAACAAGTCATCCATAGTCGATAGATACTGTTATTTTTCTAATTATATAAAAATTTAATAGAGTCATTACATAACTTACCCTTATAAAATTATGTTTTGATTTTTTTATCTTAAATTTAAAATATTATATTTTTTATTTTAAAATTTAATAAAAATATAAAAATAAATTAAATATTAATTTAAATAAATTTTATAATAAAAATTATTTTAAACACAAATTATTTTATTAAAATACTTATAATTATACATAACATATCTTAAATGTTATATAATTATTTAGTTTAAATAATTTAATCTTATAATTATTAAATTATGTATCAAAATTCTAATGATTTTCAATATATTATTCTAGTCATATAATTTTTAAGATGAAAATCTATAATTTTATTATTTATTAAAATTATGTACCATACATATTTATTTTTTATATGTTTATGGGATATAAATATTTATTTTAAAAAGTTATAAAATCTAAATTTTTAATAACTAATCAAATAATTACAAAATTAAACATAATAATTACTGGTATTACTGAATCTTTTTCTTAAAAGCCAAAAATCAAAAAGCAATTCAGAATAAAAGAAAAGGTAAAGTCATAATTTGGTAGGGCAATTTGAAGACAGTAATAAAGAGAGTATTGAGGTCGACATCTTTTACCATTTTTATTTTGAAATTAAATAAAACAAAATAAAATAAAATAAATTAATGTTATATATATCTTAAATAACCAAAGATTGAATTCAAAATTCAAACATAAGTTTTGAAGGGACAAGAACAGTATAAAATTTAAGGAGCTAGCTAGGCATATATATATATATATATATATATATATATATATATAAATCAATTGGTACAACCATTTACCTACAAATATCGTAAAATTAATGTGAAAAACATATATTTGGTGTTGCAATTAATTTATCACAAGCTTCTTCTTCTGTCCGATTTAATACAGCTATGTAGGGATAAAACTCTCTTTTATATGAACTCACTAAATATCGTTTTTCATATATATATACATAAATAAAGTGTGTTGTCCTTAAATTATGTTTTTATTGATAAAATTATTCTTAGATTTTTTTTAAAAAACCAATATTATGTTCCTCAATTTATTATATTTTAACATTTAAATTTAAATTTAAAATTTAAAAAGTATTATTGTGATATAATTGTCACAATTAATTACCCAAATCTATTAATTTTTAAGATATAAATATAATAAACAATAATAATTTAAAAATCCAAGTGTAATAACTAGAATTTAAGTATAACATTCAATTTAAAAAAAAAAAAAACCCTTTCTATAATGCACAATTTGATAATCAGCGAATTCATCCACCATTAAAAAGACAAATATAGCCATGAATAGTAAAAAAATAATTTCATTGAACTTATCTTTATGGTATAATGCTCAGTGTAAGAATGCTAAATTAAATATGAAAAAAATTGTATAAAAATATATTAATTTTTTTATTAAAATATTATAAATTTACTAATTATTAAAAATTATATCAAAAGCATAAATCTTCAAAAAAAAAAACATAGTAAATGAAACACGTAACTATATATATACATATTTTTTGAATTATTATGTATTATAAATTAATTACTAAATATTTAAACATATTAAAATTTATATTTTATGAGTTGTAATTAATTTAATAATCATATAACAATTCAAAAAATACACATTCCATATCTTATATTTTTTAAAATTTTGAATTTTTAATATATTTGCTAATAATTACTAGACTTGTAATTTACCATGCACTCAAAAGTTATTAATTTTTTTTATAGATTTAGTCATAATTAGTGGAACATTTTTACCTTTATCTATAATAAAATGTATATTTAAGAAAACAAACAACATGTTGTTAGATAGATTAATGTAATTGTATTGTATTTAATCGTATTAATTATATTATAATTTATCAGTATAATATTTAATGACAATTTTATAATATATTTTAGATAAAATTGATAATAATATGTAATTTATTTTAAGTAGTTTTCTTATTTATTAAAATAATTTTATTATAATTTTTTAAATTAACATCTAATTTATTTTTATATTTTAAAAATAAAAATTATATTTAATTTAATATAAATAAAAAAGGAAAATTACATAATTTTAATATTAAAAATTAAACCATATTAAATTAAATATTAATGCAATCTAACTTAAAAAATAATATGATTTGAATTTGTAATTGAATATATAATTGTATAATTCTAGAAAAATTATAAATTTTATTACCAAAAGAAGAAAGATGTATGGTTTATTCTTAACATAGTAAAAAATATTTATTTTTATTTTTATAATTAAATAAATAAATATTTTTTAATATTATAAAAAATATATAAACATATATATTTTTTAATAAAAAAAAAAGTAAAAATTATTTCAACACATCACAATCTTTAATAACTTGAACAAACTAACCAAAAAGTAATAAAGTAAGATAAAAGTAATTTGTGCTCTTTTAATATATTTCTTTATATTATTTTTGTATTAAAAATTTTAAGTGATACATTTTAGTATCTATATTTTAAATATTTAGGACTTCATGTATAAAATAATTCTTAAATTGATATATTTGATATGTTTTAATCTAAATTTAATAGCTAAAATATATTATCTTAATAATATTTAAAAATTAAAATATATTACTTAAAAGGTTAGAAAATATTACTTAAAAACTATAACACGTCTGAAACACTGTACTTAAATAAATAGATAAATTTGAAATAATTTAAAATAAAGGGGAAATCTTTGGACAAGATCCGACCGCCGAATTTTGGACTCATTTGGCGCTAAACACCACGTCCCTCATTTCCCCTCTTTTTCACTCTGTTTACTAACGTCGTCAAAGACCATGAAAACATTATGTTTATTAAATTATATTATAGTTATTATGTGTAACATTTAATAAAAATATATGTAATATAGTCTTATAAAAATTTATTAAATCAATATTTTATTATTTTATATATTTTTACATTTAAAAAAAAAATAATTTAATAATAATAAAAAATTCAAGATAAATAATTTTATAATTAAAATTTTAAATAAATTATATATTTAATGACATTTAGAATTACACTCATTATTAATACTATATTTTTACATATTATATAATTTTTATTATATATAATACGATTATATTTTACATTCAAACACATAATATACACAAATTTAATAATCAAAGTGTGTGTACAAGCTTATAAATCCTTTTTTTATCTTTATTTTTTTATATAAGTAATACTTTTATTATTTACTTAAAAGGAAAATATGTATTACTTTAATTTTATAATTTATATATATATTACTCATTTTATTTTAAATTAATGTATTTTAATCATATCACTATTATATTTGAGAACAAATGAGTTATTTTAGGTTGATTTTAATGATTTTTTATTTAAAAAAAAATCTCTTGAGATATGTTTTTCTAAATATCTATTATTTACCATTTAATAAAATTAAATTTAATCTAATTAAACTTTTTTATATATTAAGTTTTATTTTTAATAAAATATTTATTTTTTTAAAAACTTATGTTTTCTTTTATTTTTTTTACAACATAAATAATATAATTTTTTTATGAAACTAAAAGTAAAAATATATAAATAAATATATTTTAAAATAATATTATTAACGGCTGATATTATATAAAAAAATATAATTATAACATGAATATGTATTTTACTTAATATTCCATTTCAAGTGTAGGAAATTACTAAAGCTAAATACATGGTAAGTGATTAATAAAATGGTTGAATAATTTTTTTTAAATTTAAATAATATTAGGGTGAGGAATCCAAAAATTCTATAGTTTTTATAAAATGAGTGTTTTAATATCGTTATTTTTAACTAGAGTGTTTTATCTTTATAATTTTAAAAATATATACACTTTAGTTTTAAAAAATCAAAACTACATGATTTATATGTACCTTTTTAATACTAAAATATATATTTTTTTAAAATTATAGAACTAAAATATTATAGTTGAAAGTTATAAAACTAATACACTTATTTATCTTAAGCTATAAGATCATCGATACTCTTCTACGATAAAAATAATAGGTCCAAAATTAAAATCATGTTTGTTTAGTTATTTTTCAATAATAATGTTACATATATAGGTTAAATATAAATGTGACCACCCAATTAAAATTATTTAAACAAATATTTATGATAAATCATTTTCTTTCTTGAGCATGCCAATGGATTAGATTCGGTCTCTTGTTTAAAAAAATCAATTTGTTTTGATTTATTTAAAGAAGTGTTAGCTACAAATTATCTTAAAGGCTAAAACTTGTGTGAGATAGATCTAACAATTCATTTATATTTTTTAATATTTTTTCAAGTGTAGACTACTTTTTTTTGTATAGACGCATTGTTTGAATTTTCCTCGAGAGTGTTTTTTTTTACAACTCCCATTAAACTATTAAAATTTAATTGACATAGATAGTTATCATAGAGATTTAATCTCATAACCTTATCATTATGATTATCAGACATTAATATTTTCAAAATCTTAAGTTTGTGTGAGATGAACGTAATAATCATTTATATTTTTCAAGATTCATTCTCAATTATGAATTACTTTGTCTTTACAAAAGTCCTTCACTTAAATTTTCCTCAAAATTTGATTGTTTTTTGGGTTTTTACAATGATTAGATCTCAAGACCTTGTTGCTCTAATACTATAAAGAAGTGTTAGACATTAATTTTTCTAAAAGTTCAAGCTTGTGAGAAGTGAGCTTAACAATTCATTTATACTTTTTAACGTTGTTTTGATCCGTGGATCAAATAGTTTGAATCAATTGATCCGCAGATCAATGAATATTATGACCCAATTAGAATTGTTCTATTTTTTTTTAATTAAAACATTATTTGATGTGTTTCATCACATATTTTAGATTGACAAATAAATAAAAAATACAATAAGAAAACATTATATATGGTTGGAAAATAATTTCTTACTTTTTTTAAGATACATTATTACTTATTTTAAACAAATTATGATAAATAATATCATTTATAATAAATATAAGAAGAAATAAACAATTATGAACATGATGATATTTAAATTTTTGTTTAACAAAATTAAAATAAAAAAGATAGATTTATGAAAATTTAAAGAGAGAAAATTAGACATGTAAAAATATAAGAGAGAAAATTTTTAAAAATGATTATTTATAAATCAAATTTTTAATTGTAAAAATTAAGAAACTATGGTGAGAATGTGTGATTCTTTTAGTTTAAAAAGATTTAGATTTTGATCAATTTAACTTGATCTATCATGATGATATGTTGATTTTGTAAGTGTATCATGATCTAACCAAATCTGAAAATAATATGTTTTAATATGATGTATAGTGGATCACATAGTTAATAAAAAAATTATTTTAAAATTTATAATATGATAATATAATAATAAAAAATATTTCTAGTAGTATTAGTATTTATGGATTGGGTCATTTATTTATAGTAGAGGAAATTAAATAGGTGTTTATCTTTGTAAATAAGCAAGATTCGAGTTTCTATTCTTATTTGTAAATATAATTTGGTAACATCCAATTGAGTGGTTACAGGTTAGACAGAAAAAAAAAAAACGTTTATAGATCATTTGATGTGATTTTTAACCGCTCTCCCAATAATCAAAATCTTAGATGTTTTTTTTTCTCCTTATTTTCTTTCGTTGAAGCCTTTTTTTTTATCGGAGAAGAATGATCACTCATTTATAAAAATTGACTCTTTTTATGAATAATTGTTTTTTTCGTTATTATTAAATAAAATCAATCACATTTATAATATTTTCGTCTAATTTTTTAATTTAATGTGATACATTCTCGTATAAATTTACTATAATACAATTTAACCATGTTTTAATTTTTATTTTGTCATGTTTTTCCTCAATAAATCTAATATTAAATATAGATGGAAAATATTTTTAGTTAAATATGGCGTTATAGTAATAAAATACATCTAATCAATGAAACTTATTTACACAATTAAATTTATTAAACCAATTTAAACAAAGAAAAGTCATTAATAAATGCAAATATAATAAGTGTTAACATTGAAATGATTAAGAAGGATATTTATGTTGTAACGTATTTATTTGTTATAAACATTTTAATAATATATATATATTTGGTATCACTGATTGTGTATTTAAATTTTGTATGTATATTTAATTTTAATAAATTAATTATATTTTTATATTTTTTCCTAAAAAAAACATTTGTTAGTGGAGAATTAAAAGTTAGTAATTTTATTAATTTCACCTGTACCGTGGAGCCATTATATGCTTTAGTGGATAGATGTAGGAAATATTTTATTTTAGTTTCGTTGGGTCAAAATTTTGAGTATTTGAAACTTGCTACATTCAAAATATATAGTTTCATTAATGTTACATTAATAATGCAACCCCAAAATTCATAATCTTTAAAAACATGATCTAAGTGCAATTTAAATGAGTAAGATTATATGATATAAGTATATTACTTTAAAGCTAATGTGTTATAAAATGAAAGAGTACAATATCCACAAACTAACAACTTTTTTTTTCCAAATATTTATATAAGAAAAATGCCATTAAATATTATTGAATTATAGGTTATTTATATAGTTTAATCATTTAGATTAAAAACGATGTTATTTAGTTACTTAATTTTATAAAAAATATCAATTAAAGATCAATTATATTATTTTAATGATTTTATTATTAAAATATTATTATTATTTCATCAATTGATTAAATGCGATTAAAACATAAGTATTTAACAATGATAAAATTACAATTAATATGAAAAAAAAAATCCATAAAATATTCATTTTTATACTTATTAATTATCACATGTTTTATTAATTTTTAATTTTTATTAAAAATATAAAAAAAACATTTAAATAATTTTATTATTGTTTATTTTTCTTAAATATTTCATATTAATTTTCACTTTTATCCATGTTAAAAACTTGTATTTTAAAATGTTTTAATTATTTGATTAAAAATGATAATATTTTAAATAAAGAATTATTAAAATAATATAATTTAGCATTAATTAATTATTTTTACAAAATAAGAGACTAAACATTAATATTTCAAACCTAAAAGATTAAACGATACAAATTATCCGATCTAAATAATTTATTTTGCATCTCACCGAAATAGTGCTCAACATTAAAGAGATCATAGATTAGACTTTTCATAACCATGTAAGATATAATTAAAGATTGTAAATGACGATGTTGTTGGCAATATTATGGTGACAATTTGTTTTTTACACATTCTGATTAGGAAAAATAATATCTATATTATTTGGTTAAATTATTACAAAAAATGTTAATAATGTCATTAAAATATCCATAAAATATTGCTTTAATGTCTTTTTGGTTAAAATATCTTGTACATTATTGCTAAAATGTCGAACACAATATCAAAAATATTAATTTTTGATTTATTTTTCTTGTTTTCTTCTTATTTATAAGTAATTATTTCAATTCAAATTTTTCTCACTTTTGTAGTAGATAATATATTATTATTTTTATTTGTAGCATGTTTGTTATACATAGTATTTTTAAAAATAAATAATTAATGAAATTTATTTTTATATTGTTGAAATTTATATATTTATAATAATTATAAGTAGATAGTCTACTTAATTATTTCAAATATTTTAACTATTATTTCTACAATATTTTTGACAAAAAAATATATATTTTATTATACAATATTTTAATTAATTGATCAACTTATTGATTAATATAAATATTTAAGTATTTAAAAATATTAAATAAAAAATTAGTTTAAAATATAAGTAATATTGTTTTGATATTTTATAAAAACAAAATCGTTAATAATAACAATATCTTCGATATTTTTGTAAAAGTTATATACTAACAACTTTATAGAAATGGACATTTCAATCCTTAATGCGTGACTTTGATGATATTTTTCATTTTGAAAAATCAGTGATCATTAAGCGATGCATTTAAAATTCAGTACATATTAAAAAATTATTTAATTAATTCATATATATATATATTTACTATATAAAATTATATAACGGTTATAAGTTTAAAAATATATTATAATATGTATAAAAACTATGTTTATAAAGTTAAAATGTTATTTTACAATAAATTGTTAAACTTTTTATAGTAATGTGTATGGTTATAAACTGTTATTCTTAAATTAAATTATAAAATTTGTAATAAAAATCATCCAAAAATCGTTACGATTAGTTAATAATTTTTTACTTATGGATAACGGTTCAGAATAGTTATTAAAAAAAATATATAAAAAATATTTTTTAAATTTCTTAATAAACTTTAATTATTAATTCATATATAATTTAATTTAATTAAATAAATATTATTAGTTTCATTATGAATAATTAAGTTTCAATATAATCGTAATTAAATTGTATTCTTTATTTCATATTTGATTTTCAGAAATAGTGAAAAAACCGAAACATGGATAACTTAAATTGTTTCATGTTTGTCAAATTTTGAAGGGCAAGCTAGCTTGAGGAAAAAATCTTTAAGAAAATACTATCACAATTTTGCAATAATTAACAAACGGCGTCCAAGAACCAAAACAAACCGTTATCTTCCCCCCCTCTCTCTCTCTCACCACCTTCTTTTATTTTTTATTTTTTTATGGAATATAAATACAGTCTATACAGAGATGTGTATATCCAAACGGAGGAAGATAAAATCATAAAAAAAGAGCTAAAACAAAACAAAAACAATATTTACGAACCTGAGAGACCAGAGCTTTTGTTAAAGAGGAAAGTAATAGCACAATAGAGAGAGTTTTAGAGGCAGAGAGAAAGAGAAGGGTATTGGAGATCTGAGAAGATCAAGACTATAACTGTAAGCAAAATCTCTTACATTTTTCGCTCTTGTATTGATATTTGTAATGTGGGTCTCGATCTCTATTATTATTTTGTTAAAATTTTAAGCTTTTAGATGAACACCCTCTAGTTTTTACCCGGTTTAATTTTCTTATTTTGTTTTAGCATAGCTTTTTTTCCCTTTTAATTTTAGTGGGTTCTCTCAATTTTTCTTCCTTTAAGTTCTTCATGTCCCATTTTTAGCCAATCTTTGAGTTTTCTAAGCTCTTTGGGTCTCAAAGTACCTGTTTTGTTTGATCTGCCTCCTTTCTTTCTGTTTTGGTTTGGTTTCTGTATGAAAAATTATATTAGCCCATAATTAAGGGGAAAAATGGTTTCTTTAATCTTTCTCAGTGGTGCTCTTCATTTCTGGTAGACTGCTATAATTTGTGTTTTTGAGTTGTGGGTTTGCTTTTTTGTTTGGTAAATCAAGTTTCTTATGGCTGTTTTTGATTTTCAGTTTCTTAGATTTGTGCTTTCTTAGTTGGGTAAAAGTTAATTCAGCTACTAATCTTATTGGAATTTTTTTTAGTTTACTACTTTTTAATATCATTGTTTTTCAAATTATTATTGAAATTTGTTTCAATTATAGTTAAAATTTGTCAATTTGACGGGAAAGTATAAGCCACGTGTACAACATGAGCATGCTCTTGTAACTTTCATATGTCAGATTGGTAACTTAAATAATTTAATCGTTAATTTTTGGCTGAAGTAGTATTAAAAATAGTCAACTGAACAACAAATATATTAAAAGTAATAAATTGAAAATTAGTTTTTTTTATATAATATTAAAATTTGCCCTTCTTAGTTTGTTTTATTTCTCTTACTCTATAGAATTACGCTTATCGTTTATAGGCTCATAATTGGTGATTATTTTTCTTGAAGTTTGCCTTTTTAATGTGTAAATTGTTTTATTAAATTTTTAATATTTTTCTGAAATATTTTGCTTTCTATGTTCTATTGACCATTGAGCATGATAAACCTTGTAAACTAATGAATTTTACAATTATTATTTTTAAATCTTTTTATAATCCTCTTTATGAGATTTCAGGTTTTTTTTCTTTGCCCCAAATCTCCTTTAAATTTTTCATGGGACCTTCTAGATAGTCGTGTTATTGGACATCAATATTGCCTGGATACCCTTGTATATACCTTTTACATTTTTATATTTCTATGTGGAATGACTGAAAAGGAACAATGCTGAATGCTGAATGCTGAAAAGTAAAAGAGTGTTTTCTTAATTGAATTCTAAGCGTCTGTTTGTTTCTGCTTTTGAAACTTATAAAAGTACTTCTAACAGCAAAAAATGCTTTTGAACAAAATATTTTTTTTTTGCCATAAGTGCGTTTAGAGCTTCTTGACATATGCACAACTTATGTGCTTTCTAAAAGCACCATCTCTTGTAACCACTTTTGACTGAAACTACTTTTAATGAAAGAACAAGCAAATAAACCCTAAATATGCTGTAAGACTTGAAGTTGAAGTTTAATCATGCTGGATTTCTAGATATGTATGGGCCTTTCATGAATTCATTAGAAAGAAGGTTTACTAATTTGACTCCTGATTCGGCATTCTCGTGGCGTCATAGTCCATATACTTATGGTCAATTTGTTTTGGGGTTTTCGTCATTTGAAAAGGATTTCATTGAACTCATTTCAATGCTTAGAGTCATTTTCGAATAATAATGTCTGGTGCCTTTAATTGACCTTCTTCATCATTTGTTTGGGGAGAATCTGAATAAATCTTGTTCCAGTTTCTAATACAATATTATTTTTACCTTTAATGGCTAGTGTATACAGATCTAAATGTTTCAAGGATTAAGTTTATCTTTCACTGTGGCTATGGATAAGTATGATGATACATAGCAACTATGAAAAGAAATTAGAGTTCATCTGTTTAAATGGTATAAAAGAGCTCAAAACCATGTAATGTTTCAATTAGCATGTAGAGATTTTGTACGAGTTTCTTGTATGTAAAATTTGAACTTCATATAGGGTTGACACTAAGTCTGCAATGATTTAAACATGCAGTGTCACGAGGAGGGAAGTTATGGTTGTACGTGTGCAAATGAAGTCAAATGATGTCGTTGTGTCTTCAAATGGTGTTTTTCATGAGAAGATTTATGTTTCTCCCAAGATAGCTGAAGAAAGCTTTGAAGAAAAAGACTACGAGGTCAAGGAATGCACGGAAGAGAACTCAATTGGGGAGAAATATCATGGGGAACAAGACACACTGGTTGTTAAAAGGACGAGTTTTGATGAAACACCACCAATTCAGAAATTTACTGACCTTAAACAGACAAGTCCACCTGCTTTGAAATCTCCTGGGGTTGGAATTGTTCGTAGAAATTGCACTGTTCCACAACCATTTGCTTTAGCTACTCAAAAGCGAGGTACTTGCGCACGTACAATTGGGTTTCAAAGTGCTGCTTCGGAAAATGTTAACTCCCCGTATGCTATGAAGAACTCACAGGTAGTAAAATTGTTTTAATTGATAATTTTATATGAGTTTATGCTTCTCTTCCTGATTTTATTATGCAGTTTCTGGTTGAAGAGTAATAAAATCTGAAACCTTTGGCGTTAACCTCTCTGACAAGATAACAAATTTATATTCCAAATCTAAAAACAAACTATTAATTGCTGAGTATGTCTTTGTGAAATACAACACTTCTTGTTCTATTGGTGTTTTTAGATTGTTATATGATCTCTACAACATGAAACTGCAAATGAGCTATGACATGCAAATGCCAGTTTTTAATTATTTTAAGTTCAATAATGGTGCTGATTTCTGAAAAAAAAAATCAATTATTTTCAGCCAAGTTCGCCTTTCACAGCTCGGAAGCCCTTGCATTTTGATAAGAAGAATCGTGATGAAGAAGATAACTATTCCATTGCTTCCTCGTATCCTTTGTTTGACACTTGGAGTTTCATTGGAATATTTTGAATCTATATTATCTTGTAGAATTGGTTTTTATTCGTAAAAGGTTTCCCTAACCGTGCTTAGCACTGCTACATCTATGCGATCGACTAGGGTTACAGTTGGACAAGCTCCAACATTTAGATCATATGAACGTGCAGAGAAACGGAAGGAGGTAGTCTTTTAATAGTGTAATTTATGAAGCACTTGTACTTTGATGTTCTTGCAATTGCTTATGATTTGCTCACTTTTTCTCTGTTTTCAATTAAATTTCGTTTGTTTAGTATTACCTGAAGTTGGGGGAAAAACAACAAGCCCTAGAGGCAGAGAGAAGCCAATATGAAGCAAGGACCAAGGTACATCATTAAGTGTGGTATTAGTGTTATTAAATGGATGTGAAATGATCGAAGTTTAGGATAGAATATGTTGGTCACCAATACTTCCAAAGCTTAGAGCGTTTTTGGATCTGTTTCTCCTAAAAATTGTTTGGTAAAAAGTAGTTTTAAGAGAAATACAAGGTGTTTGGAACGACTCTTTTATAAAGTGGTTTTGAGTCGTTTTGAAAGTGGTTTGATAAATGTAGTTTTAAGATGAGCATAAAGATGTTTTGCATGACCTTCTTAGGTGTGGTTTTCATTTGTGTAAGTAATTATTTTAAGAAGAGAGTATCATCCTAAACTATTATCTAAAAATAAGTACTAATTACTTCTCTTAAACTACCGTTAATGTTTCTCAAAATTTTGAAGGTATTTTATTTAAAATTCTTTAGTTCATTCGAAAGCACTTTCATCTCAACTTGATAGATATATAATAGCAATATCGACTATTCTCTCAATAACTTAAGTTGTTTTGAGAGTGGTTTCCAACAACTTCTAACATCTTCTAACATGGTATCAGAGTTGAAGGGTATGTGTTCAAGGCTCGGTAACTCTAATTGTTTAATATAAACGTTTGGTGCGTAAAGTTAATTCTAATTGTTTAATATAAGCGTTTGGTGCGTAAAGTTAATACTTGTAGGGGAGTGATAAATATATAAAATTAATGTTAGCCCTCCTTCCAATAGCTTAAGCTTTTGGGAGAGTTGGTTTGCTATCAACTTCTAACACAAAGGCAAAGGAGAAGCAGTTTCAAAGTGTCTCTGAAACTGGTGGGGATGGACCAACTTTCATATTTTATTGTTTGACAATTTCAAATTTTTTTGGACGGTTGGACGGAGAAATAATCAATTAGAAATAACATTTGAAGCTATGTTTTCTCAACTAATATCTTTTTGACGTTTTAGGAAGAGCAAGAAGCAGCCCTGAAGCAACTTAGGAAAAATCTGGTGATTAAAGCAAAACCAGTACCTAGTTTCTATTATGAGGGGCCTCCCCCAAAGGTTGAACTCAAGAAGGTACTTTGTCAAATCTTCTCGTTTTATAGTATCTAGATCCTCTCCTTTAAGTTCCTTGCTGTACTCAAATTTGTGAAGAAATTGGCGGAAAGTGAGTAAATACTGTTACGGGAATGTGGTAGTTGATAAAATGTTTATGGTTCGATTAAGTAAGGGTCTATTTGTTTATGCATTTGAGACTCTGTAAAATTGTTTCTTCCTGCAAAAAAGGGCTTCATGCTTTACGACAGAATTTCAAATTATGTGCTTCTTTCTGAGCATTTTCTCTTGAACCAGTTAAATTACTTTTAATATAAGCACAAAGAAATAAACCTAGAGACTGATACAAACTTGTGCTGACAAATATTCTCAATATTATTACTAAGAACATGCCATTAGTCCATGTTGAATATGATTTCTTATTAGGAGCTTTTGCATTTGGATTGTCCATTTGTGTGATCAAGTTTTGCTCATCCTTTCTTTTGGTTCCAGGTGCCATTGACTCGGCCAAAGTCACCAAAACTGAGCAGTTCCCGGCGAAAGAGCTGTAATGATGCAATCAATTCATCTCAGGAGCAAAAGGAAGGAGTTTGTGATCGGACACAGAGACACAGCCTTGGTAGTTACAAAGAGGGAAACACCTCCGCTACACCCAAAAGCAAGGGACAGATTGCAAGACGTTACAGTGTTGGCTCTAACGGAAACTTAAAACCGAAAGTCGAAAGAGCGAAAGAAGAAAAGGAAAACACAAATGAAGCTGGTTCTGATACGAAGATTCAAGCAAATGTAGACATAACCATTAAGTCATGAAAACAAAACTTTAAGCCTTTTTCAATAGGAAAGGGCCTTCATTTACTAAGCTAGGATGTTTTGAGTATGAAAGGAAAGAAGCTCCTTTTCTTTTCACCTTAACTTTTGTTATTTGGCTTGACGAATTGTGTTGCTTGTGATTTGTATTTTTAAAAAAAAAAAATTTATTGGAACTGGTACATATCTTTTATCCCTTTATAAAACCATATTTTGTTTAAATTAGATCACCCTATTTCTAGATGAACAATGGTTCAATTGTGCACTTACACTCGAATGTATTAAAAGATCACCTTTAGTTTCCTTGTTCTATAATATGAGCACTTAAGTTCGATGTTTTCAAATTTTTACTTTTTGTTCATATATTTATTTTAATATTATTTAAAGAAAAATGTTAAAAAAGTTCCTTAAATTATGTATATGTTTACTTTAGCTTCGTATATTATAAATAATTTTATCTAATCCCTTAAAAAAAGATTATTTTAATAATTTTTATATCAATTAATTGACATGAATAAAACAGAGTTTTTTTAATAACGATAAAGTGATAATTGATATAAAAATTTATAAAATATTTATTTTATATGATTAATTATTACTATTTTATTTTAATATTATATTGATTTTTAATTTTTATTATAAATTAAAAAATATACTTACATAAATTTAAATATTATTATTATTGATTTTTTCTTAAATAATTTTATATTTCAATCAGATTCTTGTTTAAATTTTTTATTTTAATCGAATCATTTAAAAGAACGATATTTTAATAAAAATTATTAAAATAATATAATTTATTTTAAATTGTTTATTTTTTATATCGATAAAGGACAAAATATTTCATGTGTCTTTTGTTATTTTAATTCCCCTTGTACTTCCTCTATGATACACTCTCTTTTTTTTTTTTTTACTTATCTATTGTCTTCGTTAACTCGATGACAATGTTAATTTAATAGAAATTAAAATGAAATGTTTATTTTGGATTAAAAACATGTTATTTGTTATTTTCTTTATGGTTTGTAGTTAATATATTTGTTAAAATATTTTTAAGAAAGTCTTTTTTATTTATATTATCAATCATTTCAATCAAGTTTCATTTTTGTTGCTATCGAAGAATTATTATTATGGTTATTATAATTAAGTGTTAAGATGTTTTGCAATATAAAGTTATTGTTTAACGTTTATATACATATTCGTATTACAACAGTTTGTTAAATTTAATTTCTTATTTAAATATGTGATATATTTAGTAATTTAGATGTTGATTCGAATTTAAACTTTATTTTTTATTCAGCAAAATTCTTAGAACTTTTATAAAAAAATACTTGTTAAAAATAATAGTTACATTATTTTAAAATTATTTAGAAGAATTATTTTATACAAACATTATTAATAAATGCTTTATTTTTTATAATGCATTTTAATAACTTAAATTTATTAAAAATATTTTTTTTTTAAAATGTATTTCAAAAAATATATAACTAATATAGAGAGTAAACATTCATTTTTCCAAAAATAAATGAGTTAAATTATTAACTTAATTTTAAATTTCACAATTTAATTAAGTCTAAATTTCTATCCGTAGAGAGTTTTGTTTTATTCGAACTTTTTTTAATTTTAATTTTTACAAAAAAAGTGAGAAGAGTCGTTATAATCTTTAGATTAAGTCATATAAGTCATTTAAATTTATAATTTAAGAATAATGTTTTTTTATGATGTAGTTTTTAAGAAAATGGTTGACAAAATTAAAATTTGAACATTTTTTAATTAAATTTATCATATCGTAATTTCATAGAGATTAGACTTATTATTTTAATTATAATTTATATTATTAAATATTTTAATATATTATACTGTTCATTTTTCTTTTAGTTTTAATATTATGTTAATTGGATTATTTCTGTAAAATTATAAGAAGTAATATGTTTAATTTAATAATTATATGATTAAATTATCTATTTTATTATAATTATAGGATTAAAGTGATCTTTTCTAGCAAAGAAAAATCTCAATTTAATCAATTAGAATTAGACTTATTTAATGTTAAATTTTGATCAATTAATTTTTTTTTAATATTATAAAAGTATTGTTTTATATCTATTTACATCTCACATGTACTTTTATATATACCCTGATTTTTGGATTAAGATATAATGTATTACATATGATTAATTTGAACTTAAATATAAATAAATCTATAAAATAAATAAATTTTTATATATTTATTAAAATAAAATATATAATTTCAAAAAATATAACATTCCTTATCCTACGTCATATTATAAAATATTGATTCTCATTTCTTATTTTATTGTACACATCTTTACCTTCAACCTAATAATTTCTATAGAGATTTATGTTGTAAAGAAAAATTGATAATCTTATTTTTGTCCATTAAACAAATCATTTATACTATATTTTAATATTGATTGAATATATAATTTAAAATAAAATAAATTAAAGAATTAGATAACACAAAAATTCATTAAATTAAGTATAAATGATGGCATTTAGTTCATTAACTTTATAAAAGATCAAAGACAAATTATATTATTTTAATAATTTTTTATTTAAAATATATATTTTTTTAATTGATGAAAACACGATCAAAATACAAGTTTTTAACAAACATAGAAGTGAAATTTAATATGACATAGTATAAAATAATAAAAAAAAATTTAAATATATATTTTAATTTTTAATAAAATAGTAATAACTTACAAACTCAAACTTAGACTTCTATGTTTAAAGTTAGCATGACCACAAAATAACACAATGATATTTAGGGAGTACTCTTCAAAAGAGGATTAACTCTTCCTTTTCAAATCAACAAGGTTACTTCTGTAAAATCCAATCGAATTTAGAATCTATGCAATTCATAAGGACAAGTTTGGCAAGTAAATTATGCCGATAGCATTATAGGAAGAAAGAAACATCCAACAGTCTAAGTAAGCCCTTACACATTTACATGATGTATATGATATGATCAAATAAATAAATTAAAATAAATCAATAGATACAAAAAACACACACACACACACATAAGCATGGCACAAACCATGATAGATCGGGCATAGTCTTGTGATTATAACTATTTTATTATATAACTTGGGTTACGTCTATTTTAAAATATGTCATTTTTAACTGATCTACACACCCATATAACTTAATTACATAGGTTTATGTAACTCTGTTATACGGGTGTGTAATGGAATTAAAAAACGACGTAGTTGCCATACCAAGCCTACGTTGGATAGTTTCCGAAAATTTTGTTGGTTTTTCAGTTGTTTTCGAGCTTTCGACAATATGACAGAACCATCACAAAGTCTTTTGCTGAAGAGCCAACAGATGCTGGTACCTTCTGTGATGTTGATGCAGTCCGAAAACAGAGCTCAACTAGGTTTTGTAATTGCAGTGTTGGAAGAACAGGCTTACCGCAACACAGTATCTCAACCTACAATTATATGGAAAACAGAAAAACTTAACCATTACCAAATTTTGACCTTTCAAAATTGTTCACATGAAAATATCAACAATTATAAATTTTGAGAAAACTTTATTAGATAATGACAGTGTAGATGATAAGTAGGGTATGTATGGAACCGTTTCTCTTTTTGATTGAAAGTGCACTTAAATATATCAAAGCACTTTCAAGGATGTTTGGAAATCTCTATGACAAGTGCTTTCAAAGTTTGATTATGTTTTTAAGAGAAGTAATACTTGCTTTTGGGAGAAGTAGTTTTAAATACATGCTCTCATCTTAAAATAATGATCAATGTGTCACTCAAACTTAACCCTAACATTTTCATCATAAATACATAAATGCTTCTCTTAAAATCACTTTTAACCAAACCACTTTATTTTAAATCACTTTTAAGAAAAGCACATCCAAACAGGCACACGTAGAAACTTTTAGTTGTACTTTTCAGTTCATTGCAACCAGGCACATAGTCATCACAATGTCTTTTTGCAACATTCTTCTGTTTGGTGTTAATAAGCGTCTTTTTGCAATCAGAAGCACTATTACAATGTCTCAAAAACATAAACAAACACACCATACTACACAAAATGATGAAAGATGTAAATCTTTAAATGCATGAGTCTGAGATAATCAGTTCTGACATAAAGCAAATAAGATGAACTAACCTCATCTTCACTGCTTAGATCAAGTTTCTTTACGAGGTACTTATGGATAAAAGAGACAGGCATTTTACCATCCCTGCAAAAGAAAAATCATTCAATACAACAGAGTCCACAAAAGCCAAAGAAGAATCTCAATTAAAATCTTTGATTTTACTATCCACTGTAAAGCAATGGAAGCCCTGCAAATCATTAGGCAAGTTGTGACAATGAAATGATGTGTAACTCTAATTGCCACAATATGTTACAAACTAACAATATACATATATATTTATACACATACACACACATATATAGAAAATGTCTATTTATCACAAATTATGATATTACTACAATTGATGTGACAGTTAATTATAAATTGAAAAAAGATAAGTTCTACTGTTTTAACCAATAATTGTCTGTTAAATCAATTATGATTATACCACAAGTTGTGGCATAAAAAAGTAATCTTTTTCCCATACATATATGTATTACAAGCTAGGTCAACTGCCAGGTTAGAAAACTAGTTTGAACTGATTAAATGGAAAGAAAATGATAGCTTGAGCTACTAGATTAGCTAATGTCAAACATAACTTTGGTTTATGATCGTTGTGCTCATTATGTAAAAAACATTACTCTATATTCCCCCAAAAGTTGCCCATCAAGAGTTCCAGTTCATTCTCCGATTCAAACA
Organism: Hippophae tibetana; assembly: GCA_037013495.1. NCBI lineage: Eukaryota > Viridiplantae > Streptophyta > Magnoliopsida > Rosales > Elaeagnaceae > Hippophae > Hippophae tibetana. The sequence continues at coordinate 820,262 of CM072810.1, forward strand.
AGACTCTTAAGTACAATTCAGCAGCATTTACTGTGCTTGAGAACTAGTTCGTGAAAATGTCTCTAAATTTCAGTAACTGAACTCATAGGCATGCTTAATAATATGAATAGCAAGCTCTGAAATACCTTATTAAAGCAATGAAAAGGAGCATAAAAATAGTAAATTCTGAAATAGAATTCCAAAACTACGTGTGCGTGTGCATTCCCATACATGCAACCTGTTGAAATTCTAAATTTTCAATTTTCTTTAATGTTCTCCCTCCACTTGGATTTCTTTCATTCCAATGAGGGGAGGCAGTGAGTGTTCGTTTAATGGTTGATATAAAATTTAGACAATCTTTTTATATAAATTATTTATAGTAATAAAGAATAATAAGACTTTAAAGTTTATAAAATAATTAGTGCTAAATTCTAAACCAGTCACTTTTTTTCATATCATATAAGTATTCATGTTTGTGTAATATCAAGATTGTAACCCCCTATGCCAATCATAGAAAGTACTCACAAAACCAGAAGAAAAATAAATCCGAGTTAAAATTTCTACGAGTAAAGATGCCCCGGAAGTCTGAATTATGGTAAGATCATAAAGCATCATAACATTGAAGTAATAAAGAAACTCACTTTATTCTCAGGTAACAAGCAGATATCTGTGGCAAGGAAACATCTCCTTTCCTAAAAGCCAATTACAGCAAAAATTAGGAATCAACTGGAAGCACTATAACAGGTAAATCAGACCCAGAGTATATAATTACCAAGTTCGAACACAAAAGTAAATCCAAAGAAGCATCTTACCTATCTTCAGACGAAATCAGTGAGAACCAAATTGGACTATTTTGTGGAATGTTCTGAGCCTGAGATGCATCTAGCATTGCCTGAGCTGAGGCAAAGTACAGCTTCCGAGATGATGCTGCTTTATTATGATTTGTTGCCCGTATCCTTTTTCGTTTTGCTGGTCTAGGAAGCAATTCTGTTCCTTTACTCTTATTTTTCACCTTTGTATATTCAGGCTCTTTCATTTTTGTTTTATGCGTATAAATTTCATCGTCAGAAGCATGAGATGATTCTGCCCTTGATTTATAATCATTAATACATAGTCCATTATCAGGCTCTGATTTTCCAGCTGAGAGCCCTTGTGTATTGGACTTAGAGGACTTAGTTCTATTTGCAACTTCTACAAGACAGTTTAAGGGTGTCCATAGATCAGTTTTTCCTTCTATTACTTCACCATCGTTATCTGAGTCTTTGTTAGGCTTTTGTTCATAGGAAGACTCAACCATGGAAGAATTCTGCACTATCAAAAGACCTATTCAACTTTGCCACAGATTGAAGCATTTACTATGATAGTATTGAATATAAAGCATGAGGACTACACCTGTGTCTTATTTCGAGATATTTTGTTTTGAGTTTTGGGCGAGCTTGAGCTCACTGAATGGTCCTCAGCAGACTTTTCTCTCTTGACAGGTCCTGGGGGATAATTGCTTCCTTGTAAAGAAGCCCTTCTTGTGAAAGCTTTTGTTCTCCTACCAGTCAAGCCAGTTTGCTTAGGCACTTTGGGGGCACTGACCACTAATGAAGACAATGATCTCTCCTTCCTTTTAGCTGGCAATGAAACCGAGGGAGGAACTTCAGGTGAGCTTATTTTTCTCCTTTTAAGAGGAAAGATCTTGGCCCGAATATCTTGCAAATTGTGATCTGGCCTGCATGAAATATGCCCTTTATCACTATATCTTAAAACAAAGCTTTAACACATCCCAGTATAGGGTGATGAAGAAAATGCATATAAACATGATAGCTTTACTACTATAGCAATAGTTGTACTTTATATTCTTTAAACATTTTATAACACAATCCCCATATTCTCAAGTTATGTATGCAAATTGAATGTTTTTAGCAATCAGGCAGAGTAGAAATTGTGCAAAAATTGATATAATAAAAATGAAATGTTTTCCAATGTATCACTAATACTCGAAAACATGGAGGTATGAAGTCATCAACCAAAAGAGGCTAACAAAATTCGAGAGAATATAATGGAGACACACACACACACACAGAGACAGAGAAGAAGCTGGATGATGTGATTAAAAGGTAAGAGGGAGGAGGGAGTTCAGCTCTTTGGGTCAGATTAAGATAAAAGAACAAACCTGAGTTTCTCCTCTGGAACACATCCCAGATCAATGTTGCACACAGGACAGTAGTCCACTTCCTCATCAGAGAATTTCTCATAAATGCACTTCCTACAAACTGATTTTCAAATTGTGAGTCTACGTGTCAGAAATTGGAAATAATAATACAAGATAATGTTACATCGTTACATCGATTTTTTATGAAGTACCCATTCCAACATATACGAAGTGGACACTGGAATGGCTTTGGCACTCCAAATTGATGGAGATTTACAAAAAAATTGAAGAAAATAGGTGCAGCTTAACACGTATCAAAAAAATTACAAAACACAAGTAGTAAAAGATGACATGGATAATGCAACATACGGACTATATTATTTGTCTGGGTGTTGTATTTTCTAAGATTTGGTAGTACCCTAAACCTTATGCAGGCTAAAATAAAAAATAGCAACTTCACATTCCTAAGGCTAAACAATGAAGTAATCATATTATAGAGCCAAGAAAAATCAAAGTGAGGTAAGGTCAATTTTGTAGATCAATATGCAGCATGGGCTGGCCCAATCACGTGGTGAGGCCCATGGTATATATAAAATCTACTTAAAATACGTTTTTAATCAATGTATGACTTCTCTCTTTACATCTAGGAGGTAGTTGCAAGGAAGAGTAGTGAGCTACTTACCTATGCTTTGGATCCAAATAGGTAAAACATAGCTTGTTTCAATCTAAGGGGTTTGACTTTCTATTATAAATAGGTTCTCAATCATAGTCCCATAATCCCATCCTATGACCAATCTGAGTTTTGGGAAGGAAGGACCAAATAGTCAAATGCATGTTGAAGCACTGAAGCTTAATTACAGTCTGTTAGTTTCTGCTCTCCTCATTCCTCATGACAAGTTATGTGTTACTTTCTGAAAACACATTTTTCTCCCTAAAACTGCTTTTGACGTAAACAGCTTTTACCACAAGCATATGCAAACATACACTTAGAAAGCTTTTGGAAAATAAATCAATAAAGAATCAATCAATCACTGTTGCATGTAAGGGATTTAGATAAGAGAATAAAATAAAATATAAACAGATTATAGCAGTTGAACCTAACATGCAGGAGTAACTCTACAACTAAATTAAACAAAACTTGATCTTGGGCACTAATCAAATTGCCATAAAAGAACAAACACACAAACGAAATTCTGAAACAGAAATGCATAAGCATCCGAATTTGACAAATGTAGATTCCCAAATTGCTAATAATAGTTCAACGCCCATATAACATAAAATCAACAAAGAACCCAGAGAGAATATCCAAAAATAAGACAAACCCAGATCAGGAAACAGAACAAAATCAAGAAACCATTGATAAAAAAAAGAGTAAAGAGGAAACTAACACGTGTGCAGACACAGAGATATGGTCGTAGCTTCCTTCAAGAGCTTATTACAAAGGGGACAAGTCATGCATGCCTCCAATGTCTTCCTCTTTACCTTTCCCACCTGATTAACCATCTCTGTCTTTATCTCTATACCACTCTCACCCAAAATTTCACTATCTGAACGACATTCAATTACAGAGCTAACACAATCAAAGAAGAAATTAGTAAATACTTGGGAAATTAAGCTAAGAGAAACCTAGCTTTCCTTGTTAATATAGAACGTGATAAACGTGTGGATCGGACAGTATGATCAAACTGGTATGTTTTGAAGGTAAACTCGAAGATGGGTTCGGATTATTTGAGGAAAAATTACGTGGGTTCGTTAGATTTTGAACAAAGAAACGAGAAGGGCTTTGTTGTAATGTACGAGTTCGATAATAATCGCATGAGAAAAACAGAGGTAGAAGACAAATAGTGTACAAAGGTTATTGCGCGTGTAATTGTGGTCGCCGAGTTTGGTTTAGGAATTTACTATTTACTATTTCAATTCGTCAACAGAAGACTAGTACTACGTAACACTTACTATATTTTTTTCCAAGCTACGTAACACTTATTCAGGGCATTTATTTGGGGTGTTTTTATATTTTTTTTTATAATTATTTGTTTAGTTATAAAGTAAAATTATATTATAACAAATAAAAATTTATGTATATATAGAAATTTAGTATTAATGATACGAATGAGTACAAATTATATTTGATATTTTACTTAATTTATCTAAAATTATGTTTATTTATTTTTCTTTCATCTCAATTTAAAATATTTTTTTTATTTTTATTTTTACAATATAAGAAAAATATTATAAATAAATTAAATATTTTTTTATAATGAAATTATTTTGATAGGTAAGAAAATTATATAATAACAAAATAAATATTATTTAATTATAAATTCTTTTATTGAAATATTTATTATTAATCACTAAATGCTTTACATAAATTATTATAATAGAATTTAATCCAATAAAATTATATATATATATTTAATATGGTGCACTAAACATACCCTTAATCTAGAATAATTGATGCTTGTATACGATGACTCTATAAAAATAAAGTCATTATTGTATTTTATTTATTTAATAAATATTACTTTTAGAGTTAAAAATATTAAAATATGAATTTTTATTGAAAATTGATGAAAATATAATTTTTGAATATTTTTAGGAATTTTTATGGATTTGTTATGCAAGATCAATCAAAATACACTACGTGGACACTACGCAAGTAGGAGAGCTAACTAGAAATGACGTAATTCCATGCAAGCGAAGGGGATCAATCGCACAACGGTGTGTATTGAATGTCGCAAGCCTTGTCGCATATCAACACGATGTTCATTTCGTGTTCACCGCGTGGTCAATGGAGGAACAACAATCATCACCTAAATTGTCCATTCCTCCTACTAGGGCACCACGTAAGCTATAGCTGCGAATCATAGCATACCACGTGGTGTTAACTCAACACACGTTGACTGTGACCAATCCAGTCTGCCACGCATCATGTGCTGATTTGCCCAATTAATCTCCCTTGTCACACTACTACAACAAAAAGTATTTAAGTATGGATTTAAAGTTGGTAAGCTTATAAACTAACTTAAAAAATTGTAAACAAATAAAAAAATTAACATGAGTTGTACACATCAATCGATAGGACCGACGCTACACGTGACTTCACATCAATTGATGTGTACAACCTACGCTACGTTGGCGTAAGTAGTAGCATTTGTTATACATATTAACCGACGTTATGTGCCACATATAGATTGTGGATAGTTTTTCTTGTTTCCTCATTTTCCACCACAACCATGCGCTACCTCTAAGTTTCTTTGCCAATTTTCGACCACTTATGATCACAATTTCTTGCACCATCATTTGGGTTCTATTCCTCTCAAATTTCTAATCTAGATCCACCGTTCTTTAAAACATAATACTTAATTATTTCTTACCCATTTTCCTTCACTTTCTTACTTACCAAACAATTTTTGTCTTTATTTTGTTAGTTATTTTACTATTGTATGTATTTCTATGAAGTATTTTACACTTATTATTAATATTTTATATAACTTTTGTAAAATTATTTGTTTATTTTAATGTATATAATGTGTTATTGTTTATTTTTATATATTTTTATGTTATGTATATTGTATATTTTTATTGAAACTTAGAAAAAAATAAGGTATTTTTATTTTTATTTTTATTGATTTTATGTTTTATATATATTAATTTATTTTAAACTTAAATTTTTTAAATAAATATTATTATTATATGCACATGAAATATATATATATTAATTTATTTAAAATTTAAAATTTTATAAAATTATTATTATTACATGTACATGAAATACATAAATATATATATATAAATCCATTTTTTGATTTATTTCATATATTCCATGACCGGAAGAAAGGGAGATACATGTTACACCACGATTTTGAATCAAAAGTGAAATTCCAAAAAATGACAAATCTATTCACTCTATCAATAATCAAGCCAAACTACAAGTGCAAAGACAACCATGAGGTTTTCTTAGAAGTAACTATCATTGAAAGATTACATAATAACTCATTGATCGAACACTCTTGTGTCGAAGAAGAGGCATGCCACCATACTACAATCAAGACATGTCTTATTGGGCAAGCATGCTACCATTCATGTCAGATATGTCACTCATGCAATTCCATTGTTAACTGATGACTCTATGAAAATAGAGTAATTAATACACTTTTTTATTTAATATTTACTTATTTTATTCAAAAAATAGTATTTTTTGGGCCAAAATATTAAAATATAAACTTTTTTAGTGAAAAGGGTGAAAATATAATTTGTTGAATTTGTTTTGAGATTTTTTATGAATTTTTAAAAAATGACCAATCAGAAACTATCACATGGCATGCTATGTAAGCATATGAGCTAATTGGGCAAGCCACGTAGATGTCACGTAAATAGGGAAAACGAATTGTAAATCACCGTGTGTGAGGAGTAATGAATCACATGCCATGTGTCGGCACGATGTTTAATCCGAGTTCAAAGCATGGTCCAACCTTCATGCCATGTGTCGTCATGCAATTGTTCCCCACATTCCACCTGTGTGCCACGCCATTTGTTATCGCAAATCACGTTGCGCCGTATGGAGTTGACTCAACATGTATTGACTCGGATCGATCTCCTCTGCCACATGTCGTGCTCTAATTCGCCTAGTAAATTATGTGTGTCACGTGTCACGCTATGATTGACTATCGTCGTTTGTTTTGTTTGTTTTTTTTCTCAACCCTTAATCTAAAGCTGATCTGACGGTCCAAATATATTTAAGTCTCTAATCACTCTATAAACCCTAAGGAGTCATCATTAACATAATTTTGATAAGTTTTTGGAGCTAAAAAGAGAGAGAAATACAAAAAAAATTGAAAAGAATATACACTTTTGGTGGAGATTCAAAAGGAGATTAGTACTACAATTTAAGAGGTTGATTATATTTCTTCTTCTACTCTTTTCTTTATAAATTTTTATGTCTTGCTTTATGAAAAATACGAGTTTTATGGACAAAATTATGTCTAGTTAATTTATTAATCTAGAGATCTTATTAACCCAATTTTTATCATATGATGATCTAATATTTTATCTTAATTATAATTATAATTTAATTATATTATTTAATATGATTTTTAAATATGATTTATGTATGTGATCCATAATTGATGAACTTAATGAAAATGTGATTAAATTAATTACTATGTGATCTTTAGTTTACTTGATAGAGTAATACATGCTAACTTAGATTCAATTAATTATATAATTAATTGATAATTATATTGGGAAAATTTTAGTTATTCACATGTTTAAAAAATCGAGGTATTAAGTATTCTTAGATATTTTCTCATATATATTCTAAGTTACCAAATCTGATTTAATTAGTTATTACTATTTATTTTTAGTTATTTTAATTTTGCTTACTTAAAATATAAAAATACCAAAAATTGATTTTTATTTTTTTATTTTTAAAAATTAGTTTATAATAAAATAATTTTTGTGAGAACGATATTTTCTTATCATTATATTACTTGTTACGATACATATACTTGCATATTTATTACACACACAATTTGCATGGTGATCACTAACATATGTCTTCTATGAGATATAGTTATCCTATTGGTCTCTCATACATGTCAGGAATGTCAATGCAATCATATGATAGTTCAATGTCTCCCATGCATCTATACATTATTACCATCTATCACAAGAATACTTTGATGAAAATGTCCTTCCAATAACTACCTCACATAAGAGTCCTCCTTCATTTGATGAATCATTCATGAAAATATTTAAATCTTATATATATGGTATATTATTTTTATTTTTATTAAATATAACATTTAATTTTTTTTTTATAGAATATGACATTTCTATTGAAAGATTCATCATTTATGGACTATATTACTATTGAAATGGTACAACAATTGAGGAATAATCGAAAGATTTATAATCAATATTTGTCAAATTATTGAAGAATAGTAATTGATCATTCATTGTTAGATCATTGTTCACTACTGATGCCTTATAATCAAAGAAGCGCTTGGACAATATATGGTTTGACCGTCTAATTAAGTTATGCTAAGTTTTGACATAGTACTATTTACTTAAGATAAAACTTTTTTATTATTTGTATTATATTATTATTCTTTTATTGTTACTAACATAATATCTCTTGTTTAGTCTATTATACCAAAATTAGTAAGTGAAACACATTTAAGAGATGCAAATCAAATATCTCATGACAAATTCATGTCTAATAGACAATCATCTTGTACTAAATCATTCAAGAAGAAGACATGAAAAAAGTATAATTATGAGTATACTATAAATGTAAGGAAATGTTTTGGTTTTTTGATGACTATTATTGCGATAAAAAATAACATAAATGATGGATGAATTGTGCCATTTCCTAGAGAAATTTATGGCGTAAACATTGAACAATTATATATATCGATCGAGTTTATATTGCAATTATTTGAATTTGAAATGATCGATTTAGGTATAATTCAAGTATAAACAAAGTAAGTTCTCAACCAGTAAATAACTTTCATTTATGTAAAGCATATAATTATATTTATATTATCTAATTATTTATATACATTTATTTTATATAGGGCATATTATTATCGATTTTAAGCTAATCACATATCACATTTAGGAATGTTCTATAATCCATCATTTGTCATTTAATATTAAGAACATGATGTTCTATAACACATAAGAGAACTGATTTAAAATTTTAAGTCGTTTGACACGTATGATTAACTTAAAATTTTAAGTCAATTGACATGTAGAACCAACTTAAAATTTTAAGTTATCTCGTTTGGTGAACCAATTTAAAAACCCTTCTTTGTAGTAGTACCACATGTCACAACCCCATTGACCAACAATGTTAATTTTTCATTTTTACTTCTCATCCGTTGATCTTATGCTGATCTGACTGTCCAAATTTCACTTGAATCTAATTTAATCTCCTAATTACCCTATAAACCCTAATGAGCTAAAAATTAATAGTTTTTATCAGTTTTTGAAACCAAAATGAGATAGGAATACATGATAAGTTATATTCAATTGACCATATAATTAACTAATAATTATATTGGAGAATTTTAATGATTTACATGTTAAAAAAATTAGTAAGATTAATTATTTTTAGATATTTTCTCATATATTTTTTTAGTTACCAATTTTGAGTTAATTAATTATTGCTATTTATTTTTAGTTCTTTTAATTTTTCTTTTTTAAAACAAAAAAACAAAAAAAATTGATTTTTAATATTTTAGTTTTAAAAATTAGTTTTTAATAACATAATGTTTGTAGGAATACTATTTTTTATCATTATATTACTTGTTGTTATACGTATTCTTACATATTTATTGCACATAATTTATATTGATCATTATATTCTAAAATTAAATTTATCCTAGGGAGATTTAGATTGATCTTCATTTACTACTAGAGGTGTACAAAATTAACAAAAACTAACTTAAACCAAATTACATGAACTAACCTAACCAACAAATTTAAATTTTGAGATTTTATTGGTTTGGTTTAATTGTTAATTTTTTAAAAAAATTATATTGAATTTATTTTGTTCTCATTTCTTTAAACCTTATAAGAATCGGATTAAACCAATATATTTATTATTATTATTATTATATATATATATATATTATTTTGTACAATTATTTTTTTAAATTTTCCTTGGATTTTCTTGTATACCCTCTTTTTTTTAGTTCTTATTATTTATCAAACATTGATGCTTTTTAGCCTCTTTGGCTCTTCTAACTTCTAAGTTGTGTCTATACTTGCCTTTTAGCTTTGTCTCTATTCACTTCACATCGAGTCATCCATACAAACGACAAATGAGCATATGAACAACGAACGAACAGTTTCAATGGAGACATTAATTCTATATTATTTAGTTAGTTATCCATTATAATTACATCTCATCATATTTTTTTCGTTAGTGTTCACTCACATTAAAAATGTTATGGATGGCTTAGATACGAGGATTAGTGAATTTTTTTCGAATAATTTATTTATTTTTTATCTATTTTCCTAACTTTTATATCTTTATTGTATTTTATTATTGATATGAATAATGATATTAGTCAAGTGAATTTTAATGCTCATTTAAGATTCACATTTTGAGTATTGATACCTAGCATTACTAAAAAAACGAAAAAGATAAACTTACAAAAATATCACTAAATTATTCTATTTATTACGTTCATACAATAAAATTATTTTTTATCTTATTTATGCCATTAAATTCATAAAAAGTTATATTTATACTATTAAGTTAATTTTCATTTTACGACATGATAAACGCAATATAAATTATTATTTTAAATATACTATTATTTTTTTGAGTTATTTTAAATAATACGTGAAATCGTTATATAGAGATTAGAAAAATGATAAAAAAAATTATGAATTGCGTTGTATAAATAAAATAAATCTAATAATATTTTTAGAGGTTTACATATTCCATGATGACGAGAGATTGGCCCGGACTACAAACTATAATTCAGCATTGGATCACTCTTAAAAGATCATATGGGTTGAGTCTTACTGTAAACATAGGCCACCAGTTCTGTAGATAGTCTAAATTTTATAAGGCTTGTTGGTTTAACTTCTTAACTATAACATTGTTATTAAAAAAAATGATGTTTTTTCAAATATAGTGAACTTAAATTCTAGTTAGATATATATTTTTTTTAAAAGGGCTATCAAAGTTCATTTTTTATTAAATAAGTAAAAATTATATAAGATTTAAATTTCAATCTAAAAAGGTGAGATCTTGGTCACATTGATTGATTCTATATAGTCTTAATCATACTAATTTAACATTGAACCATTGATTTTAACTATTATAATATAGAAAAAAGTATCAATTATTTTAGTGTGTGTTTCAAAATGTGTTATTTTAATGAATTTTTTATTAAAATATTATTTTTTATTGTTAAGTGATTAAAATGTTATTAAAATTCGATCATTTAACAATGATAAAATGACATTTAATATAAAAATTTGACAATATTTATTTATTATCACTTTTTTTAAATAAAATATATATTTAAATAATTTTCTATAAGAATATTATTATTGTTGGTTTTTTTAGAATATTTTGTATTAAATTTTACTTTTATTCTTATTAATAATTCATGTTTTATCATATTTTAATCACTTGATAATAAAAAATTATATTCTAATATAAAAATCATTAAAATAATAGCATTTTTTATTAATTAGCTCACTTTCTTAAACGTAATGAATAAAAAACATTTTTTAAAATTTTAAAAATTAAATGATACGTACTTCATAGTAAAACTTTTACATCCAAAATCAAATACTAGTCTACTAATCTTAATTTTTGAGCAAAATGAGTTATAAACTGTGATACATGTTTATTATTATTTTTTCAAATTAATATAAATAAACTTCCTTAATAAAATTAAATACTAAATAATACTAAATTAAATTATAATATACATACCAATACAAACTACTAAAACTCAACCTATCAAATAAGAGACTTCATCTTTAATCCACTAAAACATAGACTTAAGAAATCCATAGTGTCAAAATTCTTGCAAAAAGTTAGTTGACAAAAATGTACAATGAAGAAGCCACATTTGACTGACCTAGTCCAACATCAGAAAAAAAAAAGTGCAAGTTATCTTCTACTGAAGACACATGTCATTTGTAGGACTAAAAATGAATGTCTTGAAGAATGAGGGGTAATTTGGACCATCATTCTACGAGTTTTCATCACTTCGTTGTTTCAACTCCATCCATGTGAAAACACTTTTTTTTTTTTTTAATTATTTTTACTTTGAGGATGATTTCAAAAATTGAAAGCAGACGGAGGAAGAAGATTGAGTTTGAAATAAATTAGTATGAAATCTCAAGAATCAGATTAAGAAAAGGAAAATGAAATCCTTTTAGCAAAGTATCTATTGGACTAAAAAAATAATAGTATATATTTAGATAACTTTTTAAATAGTTTATGTTTTTTTTAATAACAAAATAAATTGAACTATATATATAATATTCAAGTAATTACGATATCATTCTAATTTTATTAAATGTTCGATATTTAATAAAATTAAAACTATACGTAGAATATTAGTAAGGGGGATTCAAATTGATTCAATGCCAACTAATTTAGAATATTGAGAAAAGCCATAGACAGTAAACAAATAATTTAGTTCCACGTGGACTAAGGTATGAGCAATATTTTTTTTATGTAATTGGTTATTAGGTTTTAATACATATCTAATATATTATAATTAACTCTAAATCTCCCATTTTAATTTCAACATATTATATAAACTAGAAAAAATAAAATAAAATAAAAATAATACAATATTATACTTCAGACTCTCTACTCGATCTCTCTTAAGCCAGTTCACTTCGATTTTTTGGTGTCGCCTTAATTACGGAACCCTAGCTAGCAAGATAGATTGTCTACTTGTTACTACTTCAAGTTCGGTTCTTGCATTTCTCCACTGCCCTTGGTGCTGCAAATAATGGAAGGGGGAAACCAAATTGTCCATGTTAAGGATAAGTGGTATTAATTAATGGTCTAATTTGATTTAAATTATGATTAAATTCAATTTATATATACTAACCAAGTCCAATGGCTTCAGAGCCTTTCATTATCTGCAAACGTCTGCACGAATCAACAAACATCCTGCAAAATTACACAAAAATAATTATTAATTAATTGATTAAATTTTATTTATAAGTTTCAAAATTATTAAATTTAATAAAATAAAAATTCTTACTCCCATGGTACATCACCAACAAGCATCCAATCTCCATCTTTGTCCTCATAAGTAGCAACATATTCAGAACCATTTAAAAGATCTATCAATTTCCTCTCGTTCATGAAATCTTTTATTACTCCTTGTGAACCACAATTACCTTTACATCAAACACAAAATAAATTAGGTTTTTAATTCACAAATAATCGAATCATTTATATACACGATTATAAAATATTATATAATATTTTACACTCTTATGTAACAAAGTTTGAGATTTAATAAAATCATTTTATTTATTATCTCATATAAATTAAGACCGTTCATAAAAAAATATAAAAAAAAATTAAATAATATATTGGCATAATTAAACCCTATGATACTAGTCATTTCGACAAAATCAAGATGGGTATTGGGGGAAATTACCAATAGTGAAAGAGCTAAACATTTTGCCTAAAGCATTAGAAAGCTCTTGGTAGCTTTTGTACAACTTCAAGTCCACTTTACGTAAATATGGGGCACCATCCATGCTAACTTTTACCAAATTAGCTGGATTAATAGTAGCCTTTGGATTAGCCTCACGTTCATCCTTGTTCTTTGGGACGGCCATGATGTTCTTTCTGCAAGATCGTACGGGTGGCCAACCCACAACTTGTGCCCTGCAAAATATAAACCAAGTGGGTCACCATTAAACATTAATTATTCGCTATTTTTTTCAATATTAATTTGATTAACATTAATAGAAAAAAAAAAATGATACCATTAACGATAGGTAAAACTAAGGGTATTTTTTATTCTTTTGTTGTAAGATGAATTTGAATTTATTATTACGATGTATAAATAACTAGTTTTTTTAATATGATTTTATTTTTAATTCTATTAATAAAGAAATATATATTTAATTTCATATAACGTTAAAATATATATATAAAGAAAATTATATTATATAATTAACCTATTTATTATCACTAAAAAGCAAGTTATTAATTTGTGCTTCTTTTACAATTTTTTTTTTTTTTTGCCTTTTAAGAAGATTCCTTATGTTTTGTATTTTTCTTTTGTCTTCTCGACAACAAACCAATGGCTAAATAAAGCCAATTTATCGTTTTATAAAGTAGGGCTAATAATGGCATATCGTTTTATGTTTTATATAATCTTTGTATTTCCCATATCTTTCAAATAATTGCTACATGTCGTGAAAAAAAATTATTTCTATACCGTGTAAAATAAAAAATGGATGAAAAAAATATTTATAACAACATTAAAACTAATAATTATAAAAATAAATTTTCTTACGTTTAATTTTATATATTTTTACTACAATAAACAACTACATTACAAGAATTTTATATTAAATTTTATCCAATTAAATATTATTTAAATTAATTTTTTATCAATTAAACTTAATTTAATATTAAAAATATATAATCAATTGAACTTAATTTAATATTAACAATCATTATTTAATATAATTTTTAAAAATTAAATTATTTTATCATTTTAAATTATAAATTCAAACCATGTTATATATATATATATATATATATATATATATATATATATATATATATATATATACTACACACCTTCAAACTATTTATATCTTCTTCTATTTTTCTTTAAAAACCTTCATTAATAATTAAAAATTGATTTAAATAGAATCTAACTATTTTCTTCTCTAAATTTAAAAAAAAAAAAATCGATCCCATATAGGAAGGAGTAGGATGGATCACTTAAAAGAAATAAATAAATTATTGTTCTGTTTTCCTCAATTAATTAATCTCTAAATCTTACCTACTATATAGACTAATTGGGGGTTATTAATGGAGTTTGTTTCAACCTTTGAACTTTAATTTAATAGAAAAATGCTAAGATATTTCTTTATACATCTATCCTAATTCAACGTACCATGACATAAATCACTTTCTACAAATACAAGTTAATTAACCAAAAAAATAAAAATAAAAAATTGAGTAGAAATTAAGGAACAAAAATAAGAGAGATGAAGAGTAGTTACTTACTTTGAAGGAGGCTTCACATTTTTGTCTTTGTTGTGATGTAGAACTTGATTCACACCTAACTCTTTATCATCATCATTATTGGAATTAGAAGAAAGATTAAGCTTCAAATCAACTTGAGTTTCTGAGAAACACCTCTTCCCAATACAATTACTCTTCATCATCAAACTTGACTCCTCGTTAATATTAATAATAATATTTCCATTATTATTATTATTATTATTATTAATTAATTCTTTGCTTCCATTTCCACATGGCAACCCCAAACGTAGTTCTGTCTCTTCAAAGTTTATCAAACTATACTTGTATCTCTCTCTATCCATCCCCAACTACTAACTCTTAATAATCACTTTCTCTCTATCCAAGCACAAACCCACGACTTTCTTTCTTTCTTTCTTCTTCTTCTTTCTTGAGAAAATATTATATTTTCTTTCTTTCTTTCTTTCTTTCCTGTGACTTTTGTTGAAAGAGAAGGGGAAAGGAGGAAAATTATAATAAATGTGTTAGAATATATGCTTTGGATTTAGAATATGAGAATAACATAGACGGTTTTGATGTTGCCACGTTGCGAGAAAAAGTTAGTTGGATTGGTGATTTATTTTCGCGGTTTTGGGAAAGTTACGTCATTCATGACATCATGAATAGAGTGATTTTGTTCAGGCATGTGGACCCCATGGGACAAGCTGATACTGTATTGTCCTCGTTTTGTTTCCTAAGGTTCTATCAATTAGATTGAAAAAAATATTATAGCAATATTTAATTATATTTTTATTTTTATGTATATTATTTTTTTCAAATTATGTTATAATTTTTTTATCTTAATTTAAAAAATATATATGAAAATAGTATTAAATTGAATAAAATTTACATGTATTATTTAAAAAAAATAAGAATTTAATTAGAAGTGTTACTATGCTTCTCAAATATTATTTTATAGATTGTTTTGTTGAAAATTGAGAAAAAGGTAAATAAAAGCCAAAAAAAATAGTTTTTTAATCTTTAATATATATTTTTTTATGCTAATAAAATTATTTTTATAAATCTTTAAAACTTACATGAATATATTGTGGGAAAAAAAATAACGTACACAAAGAGAATTCAAAAGGTTGCCTAGCCAAATTTTTTAGGATCTCTTGCATTAAAACTAATAGCTTAGAATAAAGATCATTTTAATTTCATATATAAAATATAAGACGTTTGAATAAGACATTCAATCAAAACTTACTAGTCTTCTAATTTGTAAAATGTTAGAAAATTGAGATTTCATGAGGAAATAAAAATCTAGAGAATTTTTGATAAAAACTTATTTAGAAATCTAGATTGAACCAAAACAAGACCCTTGGAAACCACCTAAGATTAAATCACGACGAAGGATAAAGTACCCTAGACACCTCATCAGAGATAGATTGAATCCATTGACAATACGAGTTCGAGTAAAACTCGACTTAAATCTCTAACATATCGTACTTTAGATTAATTATGTCATCCTGATATGTAGTTACGTATATGCATTATATAACTCACACATGTATCTATAAATGTGTTATAAATAGATAAATTTCTCGTAAGGATTTATACATTAAACCCATTATAACAACTCTCTAATCTCTCTCCATAAATCATTGAGTGTCAACAAACTTCATTCCATCGTTAAAATTGTCATGTGGTCACTTTTTTTGGGACAAGAACTGCACAGGAGATGAGTTTACAGGTTATTTCCAACAATTTTCCCAAATTGATAACAATGTGATAACCCCTAAGCTTTAGAATTTTTTCTCAAGAGTAGTCAACATTGATCAGAATAACACTCTTGACATCATACCATTTCTAAATGAAATAAAAAATGCTCTTTGGGAAATGGGAGATTACAAAGCACCCCTAATGGTTTCCAACTAGGTTTCTTCAAAGAATGTTGGCATATAGTAATGGTTCAATCATATCTAAAATCCAAAACAAAATTTACAAGGTAAAATGAAAGAGAGCTGGAATCATATGTTTATCACTCTATTACCCAAATTTTCATACCCTTTAAGCCGTGGAGACTATAGATCAATTAGGTTATGTAATATGATCTATTAAATCATTGCAAGAATCTTAGTTAATATACTAAGACCAATCTTACAAGCACAAATCTCTCCTTTCCAAGCAGCCTTTTTACGCAGTAGATGGATTGTAGAAAATACTCTTGTTCTGAAGTGACTGATACTATTACAAAAAAAAAAGAATAGGAAAATGAGGACTTATGTGCTTAAAACTAGATATGCAAAAGGCATATAACGGAGTGAAATGAAACTTAGGACTATAAATTATAAGATTGTGGGGTTTCTCACCCAAATTATGCAACCTAATCCACCAAATATTTCCACCAATGAATCTTAATTATTTTAAATGCAACACCTTTTGTATCAATCAAACCGTCTAGAGGAATTAGACAAGGTGACTTACTATTATCTTACCTTTTCCTTATGATCATCTCATAATATTTGTCAAGAATGATATCTAAAGCTAAAATATCATGAGATTACCCCAATTATCCATCTTATGTTTGATGATGACTTGGTCATTTTTATTAGGGCCAACCTTGCAGAAACCAGAGTTATTTAAGGTCTTTATTGGAGATAAAATTAAGGAGTAATTTAAGGAGTGTTAACTTCTTAATTTAAAGAGTAAATCAAGAACCTTAATTCAATGAGTAAATTAAGGAGTAAATCAAGTGATTGTTATCCTTAATTTAAGGAGTAATTTAAAGAGAAAAACAAGGAATCCTTAATTCAAGAAGTAAAACAAAGAATCTTTAAATCAAGGAGTAAAACAAATAATCTTTAAATCAAGGAGTAAAACAAGGAATACTTAAATCAAGGAGTAAATTAAGAAATGTTTAATTCAAAGAGTAAATCTCTTTATATATAGCTATAAAATTGTAATGAAAATATGAAAGAAATAATACAACTTTGAGAGAGCTTGTTTTATTTGGCAAGATCTTTAAACCTTTTGTCTTTGGATTTGGCGTTTTTAACTCAAATTTTCAACTGTCTTCTAAACAAGTATTGCACTTGCTATGACATAAGTCAAGTGATGAACATCAAGAGGGCATTGGTAACAATAAATACATAGGAAACTCTTTACCTTTAAACAGAAGCAAAAAAACAAGATTTTCAATATATTATTTAGAAAATGAAACATAAACTGAACATATGAAAATCCAAGGTACTCTCTCAAGCAAGAAAAGCCATCGTCCTAAAATCAGTACCGTAGAATATTCCTATATACTCTATTAGTAGTTTCAAATTACCAGCATCACCCTGTGAAGAAGCTGACTTAATCATACGAAAGTTTTAGTGGACAAATAACCTTGAGAAAAAGCATTATTTCTCGCCATGTTGTAGCTTGGTTTACCATTTTCCAACCTAAGGAAGCAAGAGGACTAGGTTTCAGACAATTGAAAGATTTTAACCAAGCTATGTTATCCACAGTTTTTTGGGATTTTATACAATCACTTGAAAAACTTTGGGTCAGGATTTTTAGTAATAAGTATTATACTGAACACTTTTCTCATCCAAATAAAAAAAATGGAGATTCTTACATTTGAAAGTTTTATTATGTACTAGAGAGCTAATAGTGAAAGGAAACTTTTGGGAACTAGGTAAAGGTAACAACATTGATATCTGGTCTCATCCTTGGGTTCCAGGAATCTAAGACCAAAAGCTACCAGGCTTTTCCTTATTTGATACTTTTCTACCTATTTCTAAACCTTTGGATCTTTCTCATTGAAATCCCAAATTAACCTGGAAGATCTTTGATAGATAACATATTTTTTGAGCACATTGCAAATTTTGTTATAGCCTTAAAACCACTTTTCCTTGGTAAGATGGACATCTTTAAATGGTTTGGAAGAGATCAAGGTCCTCATTCGGTAAAAGATGTCTACTTAACTATCATAAAGGATCAAGGGTGTTATAATCATACTAGTTTATGGAATAAACTTTGAAAGGTTAAATTACATGAAAGATAAAAAATCTTACTTTAAAATATTCTAAAATTTGATGCATATTTCTTTAAATTTTTGAATCCTTAGTTCTAAATTTTTAAAATTTTACGCATAAGTCACAACTTAATTATTAAAATACATATTTTTGTATCAAAAGTAAAGTCTTAAGAATTTAGCAACTAAATACTATAATTTAAATTTTTAGTGATATATGTGCACAATTTTAAGAGTTTAAGAACTTTTACATGAATTCATTTAAAATTTGGGACTAATGATACATTTTAGCCTAAATTATTTTATTTTTAAAATAAATCTTCTATATGTCACGATATAAATAACATAAATGAAAAATTGTATACAAATTAGTGCATTCTTTGCATTTCTCTTACCAAAATATTATTGAAGATTCTTTAAACTAATACTATTATCATAATATAGATTATTATTATTATTACAATTACTTTTTATTAATAACAATTTTATTCGAGGAGTAAGCATGGTCAGATCGGTTGATTATTGACTTATTTTAAGAGATGATCACAACTTATCTAATTTTGAAAAAATAAAATCTTAACTAACTTATAAACTTTTAAAAATTAACCTTCAAGTCAACCTAATGCAATTAATTTAAAAGTTTTAAACCTATAATCTTTTATCAAAAAATTATTCATAAAAATATAAATTAGACCTAAAAATGTTTAACTTTTTAAAAATTATTGTTTAATAAATGTGCACTATATCCTAATTTATTATACACTGAATAATGACAATAAAAATAATTAAAGTAATCAAAATTTGAAAACAAATAAAAAAAAACATGATACATACTTACTAAAAAACTTTTATTAAAATATATTTATCTCTCACCTCTAAAAAAATTTATTTTAAATTTATATATTAAAATTTATAAAATAATATAAATATATTAATTAATATATATAAATATCATAAATATGATAAAAATTAAATTTATTTATAATTAAAATATATCAACTCGATTTTTATTAATTTTATTAATTAAATTTTTTTAACTAACCTAACTATATCAATTTTTTTGTTTTATAACCTATACACAAGATGAATCAACCCATAACAAAACATAACTTCATTTTAGTATTGAGTTTTATAGATTTGACGGCATTTAAAAAAAAGTATGTTAACACTAATATTAAATTGTAATTAATTTTAAATATAAAACAGATGAAGAAAAATGATTTCCTTTCTTTAAACATCAATCAATTAGTACTGCTCACATCTTTTTGCCGACTTTTGTCCACGTATTTGTTAGTATCATGTGTATTAACAAGTAGGTATGTAAAATATGATGCATTATTTAATATCTTAATAAATTTATAATATATATAATATTATTTTATTTTATTTAAATATTATTTTAATTATAGTATTAATATTTCTAATTTAAATATATATTATATTATTTTTTATTAAAATTATATTAAAAATTATTATTTATTATATTTTTATTTGTCTTATTTAGATCTATTAGATATAAATAAAATATCTTAATTAATATTATTTTATTTAATTAAAAATTAAATGAGATAAGATGAGATAAATTTTAAAATTAATAGATTATTTTATAAATTTTTTAATATTTCATTTTAATTTATATCTCTATTAACGTACTAAAAATAATACATAAAAACAGGAATTTTTGTAAAAAAAATTAATGTTTAGCGGGAATATTGTCAATAGATTAATTGACTTTGTTGAATCAAATGATAAATAAAAATATAATATTTAGTTAATAATTTTTAAAAAATTATTTGACGACGAACGAGCATCTTTTCAACGCATTCAAATATATAAAAAACTTGAAATTCGAGTATCAAATAATGTATTTATTTAAAAAAAAATTATTCTACAAAATTAATTCATTTTTATCGATGATCATCGGTCCTTTTTAAACTAATATTTTTTTACGGGATTAAGTTCCACATGGCCTTATGACTATGGCATAAGAGTGTTTTAATACCTTTTTTTAATTAGATAAATTTAATCATATAATTTTTAAATAGAATAAATCTAGTTTATTTTAATTTAATTTTAAAAAAATATCATTTTTTTCTCTCGTCTCAATGTATCTCATTTTTCTTATTTTATTCTCTCCTCTTATCCTCTCTATCATCTTAATTATTTTATTTATTTACCTTAATTATTTTATTTATTTACTTATAATTCATTATTTTTATTAAAAAATAACTATTTATATGAATATTATAAATTTTATTTTATCTCTAAATTTATTTAAATTTATAAATTATATGATAGAAAAAAATTATATTTAATAAAAAAAATAACGAGACCATAAGATACTCAAATAAGAGATAATTATTTTTACTTGAAAACAAAATGAGAAAAATTAAATTTATTTATGTTATTATTAGAAGTATTATAAATAAAATATTATTTTAATAAAAATCTAATATTACTCTTAAAAAATTAGATTAGATTGACTTTATATAAAAATTGTAGTACTAAACCTATATTATTTAAAAGAAATAAAATTAAAATATCTTTATATAAGAGTTATAGAAACGACCCTAATACTATTGTTTACTATATTCAAACTATAAAATGAAATTATTTGACAATTTATTTAAGTTTAATTTGATTACAAATTTACAGGTAAAGCATAATAGAGGTGTGTTCATGGAAATTGAAATTAAAATTATATACTATATCTAAAATTGAAATCAAAATTTACTAATATAAATTTGAGAATAGTCATCTAACAAAATTAACCATTGGAAACTTCAAAAATTAAATTTCACATGTTTTTTAGTTTAAAATACCTCAAAATATATTAAGTATAACAAAAAGAATTTTCAAAGTAAAAATAATAGCATTTTTGTATAGTTAATTTATTTGATTTTTCTTTTCTTTACAATATAATATTTAATATAATTTATAATTTTGGGACTTACCACGGCTTCGAGTATTTATCACCTAAATTAAAATCAAACCTAAAATTTAGGAAAGAAGAATAAAAAAAACCCAAAAAATGTCCTAAATTTATCAATTTAAAATCGAATCCGTTAAATTATTACTTGTAAAAAAATTTGACGTACTTAAATGTGATAACATGTAATGCTTAAGATTCAACACTGTTTAATATTATAAATTTAAAAAATTATTGTGTTAAACTTAAAATGATAATAAAAAAAGAAAACCTTTTATGAATATAGGTTGAGATACTAAACCTCAAACCAACCTTAATATAAAAACACAAATAAATAAATTATATTTTGGCAGGCGACCCATTTGCTTAATTTTGAAGAATCAAATCTTCTTCTTTTTTATCCCATTCCTTTTCTATATGTTTTTATCTTTATATTAAGTTAAAATTGAAAATCACCCGGTCACTTACAGTTTACTCGTTTGCAAAATATTATTTTCATGAAGTTTATTAGGTTTTTTTTTTACTAATTTTTTAAGTAATTTTCTTTATGTGATTAGGATATTTTGGTAATGTAACTTTTATAAGAGATACATAAATGACTCAATTTTTAAAATTATAATATTTTAATCACATAATTTTATATTTATATGATCAAAGTGTCTATTTTTTACAATAAAAAATTATACTTTAATTATATCATTATAAATTTATATAATTAAAAATAGAATGATTTATATATTTTTTTATAAAAAATTAATTAACTAAAATATTTAAATGATATATTTTTAATAACGTCTAAAGTAATTTTCATCTCTATTTCCAAGGAAGGTATCGTTTATTAGTTACCCTTCAAATTTTAAGTTTTTGTAATTATACATTTAATGCAAGATCCTTAAATAAAAAGTTGTTGGTTGTTCCATACAAAAATAATAGTAATAATAGCAAATTAAAAAAATTAAGATTGAGTAATGGTAATTAAATTTGATAAGTTGAAAAAATTATTCTTTATTCATAAAATATGTAATAATGTTGTATTTTAAAAAATATATTTAAGATTAGTATAATTTTTTATTTAAAAAATAAATACTTAATAAAAAATAACTTAATTGATAAATAATATATTCCAATAATAATAAATAACACATTTTTATAAATGTATAAAAATATAATTTATCATTCTCTCATGACTATGCACCATAAAGGATACGATTATTAAACTTAGATACCCTAGTTGTACCTAAACCTTCGTACACTAACTTAAGTTTTTAGAAAATTAGTTTTCTAACGACTTATAATATGTTATCAGATTGAAAATAATGTATTTAAGGCCTATCAATTGTAATAGTTAAATTACAAATATTTTATCGGCATGATGTATAAAATCAACATTTATAGGGTGATAAATATATATAAATATAATTGATTGTTATTTTCAATAATTTAAATTTGTAAGAGAGTTAATTTTCTCAATATTCTTAAAAAATTAAACCAATAAAAAATAAAAAATAATTAGGTTAAAGAAACTTGAATCAATAAATATAAAAATGAATATAAATTAAACACAAAAGATATCAACTTAATTTATTATTTTTAAAAAACAAATTATAAAAAATAATAAAAATAACGCATATAAAATTTTTAATTATAAAAATAATATTTTATATACCAATTTAATACATTTTTATTGTTAAAAAAAGTTTTATAGTAATTTTATTTTGAACGTTTTATAATTAAATATCATTTAAATTTATTCAATATTGAATATTATTTAATTAAATCTCGTTCAATATTATTGAGATTCTATTGTTATGTTTTATAAGTGTTATTTTTTATTATTTCAAAAAAAAAATTATTAATCAAAATAAAATTAGTTAATTATATTTTATGTCTAAAATGTATGAGTTTAATTATAAATATGTCTAAAAAAATTATTTAATTGTAATTATCTCACAACGTATATGGATAACGATAAAAAATACTTAATATTATGTATGCTTTTATTATTATACATATACTATTAAAATAATTATAATTAAATAAATATTTTAAATATATTTATAATTAATTTATGTAAGAAACATAATTAATTTAATAAAAATAATATATGGTATCCAAAGTGTAAGACGCATGAGAATAATAAAGATAAGGTTTGATGTAGATCCGAGCACTTGTAGCTTAAAGATAGTAGTGACATGAGTACAGCAATGTCATTTCAATCTATTATAGTACTTATCCCTTTTCCACTTTGTGTGATGTCCATTTAAAGCGAACACATGTGATCTTGATGCCTCTAACTTTTTGTCTAAATTGTTTTATACAATACTATTTACTAATAGTACTAATTGTAGTTGGTATTTTCTTAATTGTTTCTTAATTATTTTAAAATACTATATTATTAATTTTATATTCAATCCAAAGATACTGTTAACATATCATTTCATACATATAATAAGCTATGTACATAATTAATGATATCAAATTAACCTAACAATTTAACTCATTCAATGTTATTCACTTAATCCTATAAGTAAAGTTCAGTTAGCTCAAATAAGGAACTCATAAACTTATTTAACAAAAAAAAAAAAAATTAAAAAAATATTATAATATTATTATTAAAAAAACATACTTAAAAAATAATATATTTTATTCTTATTTTTAAAAATGTAAATTATTTAGATTGTCATTTCAATTTATATAAAAATGATTTTAAATGAATCTAATTTATGTAAAATTTAAATGAATTAAATTAAGAAATAAATCACCTAAAATGAGTGAAATAAATCTAAATGAGTGAAATAAATCTTATATATAATATATTATATGCTTTCTATTAATATAAGTGATTAATAATGTATATACTTCAAACACCTTTTCATTTTATGTAAAAATAAAGATTCAATTTGATTCCATCCTATCAAACCCCATCTTGTGTTAAGATTCTATTAAATGAGTGGGCGGCACATTAAGCTTCTTTAATATCTACACTTACTATTACACAACAAATATTCAAGCTTAATTACCAAAACACCCACCATGTACGTATTCCAATTCGTCTTCTCTATTTATATTAATGCACTATTATATATATATATATGTATTATCTATTTACATAGTTTTATTTTTACTTTTTAAATATATATATTATTTATATTATAAAAAAACATACGATGGACCGTATAAAACAAATGATTTATAGAAAGTAATTTTTTTTTTGAGTTTAAAATAAAATTCTATACATGAAAGAATTTATTTCATGTAATTAAATCTTAATTTAATTTATATATATCTAATTTTTTTTAATAGTTTAAACGGCATACCAAAAATTATTTATGTTTTTTTTGGGTACTGTGTTCAATAAAACTAATATTTTTTTTATAATTTCATGTTTGAAGTTGAATTGCATTAAAAAAGAATAATTTGCTATAATATATATACATATATATAGCAGGTAAAAATAAAGAGAAGAATAATTAAAGATAAAATCAAGCTAAAGATTTTTTTTAAAGCAAAGTATCTTCAAATAAGACGTTTTTGGATTCCTAGTTAAAAAGGAATAATTAGAAATACTAAATGCATGTTCGATTTACAAGGTTGAAATTACGAGTTTATTCGAAATAATAACTATTTGGAGCACAGTATATGAAAGATATAAAATTTATGGAGTAATATATTTTACTATAAAATTAATTAATATTATATGATATAAAAATAATACAATTTTGTATAAATTTTATATTACTAAGAGTTATGGTATAAAACACATTAGATAATTAAATTAATTTATGTAAATATTTAATTATAAAATTATATATCTTAACTTTATACTACATATCAAATTAAAACTAATATTTTATTATTATTAAATCATAATAAAAATAAATATTGATTTTAATAAATTTTATAATAAAAAATTAAATAATTATAATCAATTTTATTTTACTATATTGTATTGTTATTGTTTGTCAACAAACACTATACAACTTAATTATAATATAATCCAATATATTTTAATAAAATATGAACATATTTAATATATCTAATATGATATATTAAATATATTGTAAAAAAAGAAGATAAATTATACTTCTAATTACACATGTATTATTTTTTAAGGCACACAAGTCTAATTCTTACATATTAATTTTAAATATATATTAATTAAAAAGTAAAAATTTATATAAAAAATCAAATTTAGTATAGTTTGTTTTTCTCAGTCTAAACTTTGATTTTCTATAAAATTAATTCATGTTTGATTTTCTATAAATTGTATATCCACTCTATTTTTGTTTGATCGTGTATAAATAATTTGTATTATTAATTAAGTTTCCAAAGGACCCTTCATATTTTTTAAAAATAAGAAATTTTAAGTAACAATATACTTCAACCTATTCCTTTAATTTGGAGAATTAGTTACTATTCTTGCAGAATATAAATTTATTCTCTCAAGTATGTTGGTAATCCCATTAAATTGGGATTCATATGATTAAAAATTAATCAAATAAATATCTTTTATTTTTAAGTAATATGTATATGTATATATTTTTTTAAACTTAAAAAAATACATATTTAAAATATTGGTGCACATATATTTTTTTTATTATGTTAAGATTAAAAATGAATCTATTTAAATAACTTAATCATATAAAAATTTATATGAATTATCATTCATAGTTTAAACCTATAATATCTATTGTTTAAATAATTTTTTTTCATCCTTTTTAGAATCTATGTACAATTTTATTTAGGGATATAGAATATACACTCATTAATTAATTTAAACTATATAGATGAGAAATTCGGACCAACATCTCCTAACAAAAGAATAAACTTTTGTTCGGAGAATGAGTGGCTATTTTCATATAATTTAATCACCACTATTATCTTTTAACTTATTCGAATATAAGAAATACTTGAAACTTTAAGATAATACTTATTATATTAATTTAATATCATTTTTATAATATTAACATTATTTTATATTATTTAGATATTTAAAAAAATGTTTTTTAAATAAATAATTAATTCAATTATTGTGTTTTTATTACTAAAATTATATTTTATTATGTAATTATATGTATATAAAAATTATAATATTTATATAATTTTAATTTAGATAATCAAGCATCCACACATGCTTAATCGATTACATATGATTTTGGAGAAAAACTCTAAATTTTACAATTAGTCATGATCATATGCTTAATAGTATATATGTGCATTCTTAGAGTAGTATTTTTGTATAGTGTCTACTCATAAATATGTTTCATTTGAGTTGTGTTCTCACGTGTCTTTACAAATATAATTATATTTATATATTTATCGATTATTAATAAGATAAAATATAATATTTTTTATATCAAAAGTTATAATAAAATCACGTAATAAATAATTATTAATTAAAAAAGTATAACTTCTGTAATAATGGGATAAATAGATATTTTTTATAAAATAATATATTAAAAAATCTAAGTTTATAATAAGTAACAAATTATACTATATAATATTATTAATAATAATAATTAAATTATATAATTGTATATCATAATAATTATAATTGTAATATAATTACGATATATACAAATATTATTAAAATTAATAATAACCTTAAGTTGGAGTCGTGCCTTCACACTTAAAAAAAGTAGATGTGTCCAAATTCAAAATTTCACATTAAAAGTTGATAAAACGCTGAAAACGAGTCACGAGACGAAAGGGACTTGTCCTCTAAACCAAACAAAAGAGCAAGCAAACCCATGCTAACCCATTCATAGTCAGACTCATCCGTTTATTGTGGGCTATTAAGCCAGGCCCATTATGACTATCAACATCAACGTTCCACACGTACCCCCACACATGCATCGTTATTTGTATTTTATATTTTTTATTTGGTAATAATTTATTTGTTTCTTATAAGGTATAGTCACACAGGCCTTTTCACTTACATTAGTTTATGATCTAAAAATTCTTATAAACTTATAAAAAATAATATTTTCAAAATTTATAACAATTAAATAATATTTATATTAAATTCAATTTAAATAATAGTTAATATAAAATAATATATTAATTTTTTTAATAAAAGTATACAAATTAGTAATAATAAAAGTTATTTTTGTGATTATAAATTAAAAAAAAATGTTATTTTTTCAAAATTATTTAATCTCAAGTTCTGTGTAATAAACATTGAAGTGTAAGAAAGGATGGACGTGTGGATGATATTTTTTTTACACATTTCAACATCGTGATAATGCTTAATATTATTTAAATATTTTTTTTATTATAGAATGTAGATATTATCACTAAAATATTATTAAAATATCAAAAATATTAATTATTAATTTATTTTTTCTCTTTTTCTTCTTCTTTTTTAGTAGTTATTTAAATTCAACTTTTTTTTTTACATTTTTATAGAAGATAATATATTTTATTTTTTCTTATTTGTAGCATGTTTACTGTATATATGAATACTTTTAAAAATAATTAATTAATGAAATTTATTTTTACACTATCTAAATTTATTTATTTATAATAGTTACGGTTATATATATTTTTTAATTATTTCAAATATTTTAATTACTTATTCTATAATATTTAACAAAAAAAAATTATTATATAATATTTTAATTGATTGATGAACTTATTAATTAATATGAATATTTTATGTGTTTTAAAAATATATATTAAAATATGAAAAATTAATTATTTTGATGTTTTATAAAATTTTATAATTTTTTTCATATTTTTGATAAAAAAATTATAATTTTTATGATTTTTTAAAATATATTATTATTAATAATAATATATTTTAATATCTTTATTGATATGATATTTCAAACTTTGAGGATAAGATTAAAAAAAAATATGTCGACTCGTCTTATCTAATTATTGTGTTCCACCTGGTAGTATCCTATTTACAAGCAGCACGTTTTCAGTGACTGAGTGCTGAAAAAAATCCCCTTTCATACAATTTTTTTTATCAATACTCAATGGAGTACTTAAAAATATTGTGTTTACTCTACTCTACTCTACTCTACTCTACGGACAGAGAATCAAAATTATAAATCTATTCACGTATTATCAACTTTATTAAGGCTACGTAGAAAAATTGATAAACTGGACCGGATTAACAAATTGAATTATTTCTAACAAATCAATGTTATTTATTATTTAATAAATTAAATTTTCTAAATCGAATCAAATCATTTATATTATTATATTATAAATATAATAATATAAGTAGATTAGTGGTTAACCCTTAAGAATAAGAAGAAAAAAATTTGTTTAAAATTAGTAATAACAAAAATGTATAATTGTACTAAGATAAAAATAATTAATAATATACTATAAACAAGTTATTATTTTATTTGTAATAATATAAAATATTTTATTATTCATATTCTAAACGGTTATAACCAAATTAAATTATACTAAATTAATTTTAATAATTGATTAGATTTGATATATATATATATATATAATTCTATCTAATTTATTTAAATTATACAAAATATAATTCGGACTAAACAGTATCCACTCCTATAATTTATCATCTTTTCATTTTTATTTTTATTTTTACTTTATTTTAGTCTCTTTTTAAAATAATATATATATTTATGAGTACTTAAAAATAATGTCCACCTGACATTCACAACATTTGAATGATGAATGGATTATACAAAATTATTAATAGCAATTTTTGATAGATTTAATATTTTGATAATTTTTTAGAGTAATACTAAATATCACTAAATTGTAGTAATTATTTTGATTAATATGATATTTTATGATAGATAAACATGTTACTTTATTGTATTTAATTGTTAAAAATGGAGACCAGTTAAAATAAAAAGACAATAAATTTGTGACAAATAAATTATATTTTATAACAACTTAAGATATAAAACATTTCCCCCAATTTTATTGTAGATAAGTGTAAAAGTTCATAGATTAGGATTTAGACCTCAGCAAATGTCTTGTTACAAAAAAAGACATTATTATACCCACATAGATGTTAATATATAATTCATCAAAAAGTTTTCATTTTTTAGGTTTAAGAAAAACATTAGGAAGCAATTGCAGTGTTACATTATATACTTCAATAAAGTTAGTTAAGATCTTGTTCATGTGTCTGCATTCTTATACTTTTATTTAAAAAAAAAACAAAACCTTAAAGAACAAATAATAAAAATAGTATTATTTGCTGAAAATGATGACTGATTAGATCCATTATACTAAAAAATTAGGTTAAAATATAATGTCATGATATGATAATTTTTTGAGTGCCTTATTTTCATGTTCAATTTTTTTTTATATAACTCATGGTTTAGTTGAGTTGATTTTAAAATTGGATTATCAAAGGTATTAATTTTTGATTTATTCTTTGTACGTAGGTATTGAGTGAAAGTATTTTTATTATTTTTCGCATGTAATCATTATTGAAAATCCTTTGATAAATGGATAAAATTATTTTGTACAGTGAATGATACAAAATAATACGTATAAACTATTGAGTTTTTTTTTTAATACAAAAAATTACTTTATTAAGTGTTAAACTTAATAACATCATGTTAAATAGTAATAAAATTAACTATTGACTTACATACACTATTATATTTATAAAATATAAATTATAAATAAAAAAAAAATAAATGGTTCAATTAGACTTAAAAATTTTAATTTTTATATAAATGGAACCGAATCAAATAAGGAAATAAATAGAATTGAATTATCTAAAATAATCAATTTTTTCAATACAGTCTGTTTATAAGCTTTCCTGTCCAGCACTACATGTAAGATTTTCTTGCTAATGAGTTATGGCTATATAATCTCAAATTGTGTATTTGGCTATATCTTTACACAATAGGAAATCAAAACGATAAATAATCTATTATTTGGAAACCAAAGAAAAAATAAGTGGTTTCTTTAGAGTTTTTATGAACATTTCAAATCTTAATTTTTAATTTTAATGTTAATTTTACAAAAATTATAATTATGTATTTAATAACTCAATTCTAATTTATATTATTTTAATTTTGAAATTTAGCCAAAATTTGAGATTAAAAAAAGTAATTTTAAAATTTAATGTATATTTTTTTACTTCTTGACACTAAAAATTAATAACTAAATCATATTTAGTTCTACTAAAAATAATCAAAGAGCCAAAATTTAATGAACCTTCATAAAAAATAAGTTTGAAATTGAATTTTAGAGTTTAAAAAATTAAAAATTAAAAATTGATTATCCAACAAGAAATATCAAATTTTTAATTTTTAATTTATAGTTTTTAAAACTAAAATTATAAATTGATTATCAAATAACTTTTATTTAAAAAAATTAAAATTAAGAATTTAATTCCAAAACTAAGGAATTCTTTTAGATAAAAATAAGTTTCATTAATTAAAAATAAAATTACATTAATAATATCTAAATTAAAAACTCAAAAATAAATTAAATAATCAAAATTATAACAACATATCTATAGTCCAAAACTAAAAAAATTAAAATTATTATCAAATATAATAATATTTTATATCAGTCCATTTAGGCTCATTTAATAAACTTGCAGTTTTGTGTTAAGCCATATACAATCAAGTTCTATTTGTATTTGTCCCGTCATGTATATGTTGTATTCTTTAACGCATGGAGCATTGTTTTTTTTAAAAAAAATTGTGTAATAAACCTGCTACTGTTATGTTTTATTAACATATAAGTAAAATATTACTTAGAAGGTTTAAATAATTCGAGTTTTTATATTGTATTTAACTTATTTATTAAACAAGTAATATATGCTTAACACATGTCACTAATTGGTACACCTAGTCTAGTAGTTTAGCATAGAAGATAATCATCTTTATTTTTCAAATAAAATGTCAAATATCACATTCTTTATTCTTTAAACAAAAAAACCAAATAAAAGGAGGGACAAAGTTAAGACCAAATATTGTGCCCAAGACTCTCACCCAATTTAAAGAACTTCCTAAATGTAAGCAAATAACTCGCGGAGAAATTTGCCCCCAAATTAAAAATTAAAAATTAAAATAATAATTCGTTATTACACAAACTTAATTGAAAAATCACGCGAAAATGTATTAAAAATTTAAAATCAAAATCGTTATCTAACAAACATTTATGAATCACAAAAATCAATACAATTTTAAAATACAACATTATCAATATTTAAGACATATGTTATAATTTTTGAAATAAATGCACTAATTACGTATCTTTTGGGATTTAAAATCTATACATATAATATAATTGCAACTATTCAAGGTGTATAACATATCATTGTCCTACTTGTGCAATGTCTAATAACTTTTAGCATATATTGAATCTCATTTAAATATTTTTAGTAGTTTAATTTTTTTAACATTTAACTAGGTTTGAGGTTGAAAAAAAAAAACTAAAAAAATTGCTCCAGGTATTTTTTTAATAAAGAAACTAAAGAAAATAATAAAAATATTTTTTTTAAAATTCATAACTATAAAACTTTTATATTAATCTTATATATTTTTATCACAATAAAAAAATTCAACTCAATATTTTAAATACTAAACATAATTTTTGTTAAAAGTGAAAGGTTTGTCACTGAATCAATATTTATGATATATCTATAACACAATGACTGAGAAAGGGTAAGATATGAAAGATTTGAGGTTTGAAATTTTGTTTAATAAAAAGTTAGACAATTTCATTTAGAGTAGTGATTGATTTAAAAAATGATAAATATCATATTTAAAATAAATAATGGGATGAAATTGATTAAATAAAAATTATTAAAGATTAGATTGTTATAAATAAAAATATTGAGAATAAAATCATCTAACATAGCAAATGACATATAAATAGATATCTAATAAAAAAATATATAAATAAAAAAATATTTGTAAACGTACAATAAAAAATAATGAAAAGCAACTCGGTAATTTTCATGCAATACACTGCATGGCAAGCAATCCAAGACAGTTTGTGATTTATAGTAATATTTATCTTTTTTAATTGAAAATGCACATATATTACGTCACTGTTTAAAAACGAATCAATTCTTATTATTACTCACCGTTGGTAAATCAAATTTGTAATTAGATAACATAATGTAAACTATATAATTTTATTTAATAAAAAATTAATATATATTAATTATAATTATGATATATTTATTATATGATATACAAATACAATTAAATTTGTTACAACATATTTATTACATAATATTAAATACTTAATTATATAATTTCTATATAGCCATAATTATGAAATTAGATTATATGATATAGTATAAAAACAATATGTTTATATAAAAGTTTTATAAAATTAAGAGATATGGGTCTTAAACGTATTAGATACTTATTTTGAATTTTGAATTATAAAATTATATATTTTGATTTTTTATTTTGTATCAAATTAAAAAAATATTTTTATTTTTAAATATAATAAAAATATAAAATATAAAAACAAGTTAAATATAAATTTAATTAATTTTATAATAAAAAATTATATTAAATATAAGTTACCTTATTAAAATATTTATAATTAATTTTGTATAATTATATCATAAAACTTATATTTAAAATATCTGATATAGTACATCAAACATAACTTTAGTTATGTTAATAGGAAGATAGTTTAATTTTTTTTTGTCTTATTTTAAAACAGTTTAGTTATTTTATTATAAAAATGTGATAATATGGAATATTTTTTATTTTTTATTTTTTATTAATTTTATAATATTAATTATTTATTATTAAAAATAATATATAAAAATATATTTTAATAATAATTAAAAACATAAGGAAAAAATTGAATATTTATTCATATGATATCAAATTTGTAACTAAGTACAGTAAATTGAAGTTCTTGATACGACTTCATATATACAAGTGCTCGATGCCTTTTCCTCCTCTTACAAAAAAAAAAAAAAAAAAAAAAACTATTTTAACACACAGAATCTACACGAACCCGAACAAACCATTGGCGAGAGAGAGCTAAACGAGCTCTACCCTCTCTGATCCACACTCAAAAAATTTCAATCTCCCAATTCTCTGGAAATCAAACAGAAGCTATGCTTTCTTCATTATTATAGATTCTTTTTTACCTATATTTTTCAATCAATGGCTGCTGAATTAGGGCAACAAACGGTGGATTTCTCCACCCTAATCAGCCGAGCCGCCCAAGATTCATTCCTCTCTCTCAAGGAACTTGTCGAGAATTGCAAATCACCTGACCAATCTGATACTGATAAGAAGATTAGCCTCCTTAAGTATATACTCAAGACTCAGCAGCGTATGCTTCGACTCAATGTTGTCGCTAAGTGGTGTCAACAGGTCAGTCTCTTTGATATCGTATTCGTTTTCTTTTTCCTTTTTTGGTTTTGTGTTTTGGAGAACTAGGCTTTGGATTCTTGTTGAATTGAGATTGAGAGTTTGTAGGGTTAAAAGGTAATTTTTTGGGGGGTTAAATGGTTAAACCTTAGGCTATACGGTTGGGAAGTGAAGTTCAGTAATTATAGATCGAATTTTGGAAATTCTTGGAAGTGGTTGATTTGCTTTGACGAGGATTAAGGAAAAAAAATGTAGCGTTGCATTATGATGTTAGGACTTTGTTATTTGGTAAACTGAGGTTTGTACTTGGTACATTGTATCAAATGGTTTCAATAAAGAGTAAATGAATGGAAGTTGCTTCTCTGTGTATTTATGATTGTTTGTATCATTTAATGGTGTTAATTAAGAATTCCAGTATATATTTTACAGAAATTTTGTTAGTCTATATTGTTTTTAGTTTACTTGCAATTAATTTCGGATGAATAGTTGAACTTGTGTTGTTGGTTGAGTTTGAAGTGAATTTGAGTTTTTTATGTTCTCTCATCCTCAATGCTTATTTGATTGTGGAGAAAAGAAAGGCTATAAAATTTAGATATTTTACTTAATTGAAACTTTTGGTTCCTATGTAATGGCAGCTATTGCTTTATTCTTCTGCTCAGTCATGTAGTGAGCTTATTCTAAGCTGGTATTGAGTCCTGAGTTTCTGATAAATGTGACACAAGCGTCAATCTGCGTCTGTGATGTGATTTTTTTGGAGTTATTAGAGTCGATTCTCTATTTCGTTGCGTATCATGCATGGAGGGAAAACTGAAAATGTTGGAAGTTTATATTTCATATTTTCTGTCAGTTTTACAAAAGAAAAAAAAAATTGAAAATAAAATAATGGTTTATTGAAATCCTTTTGATGAAATTTTTGTCAAGTGAGTTCCTTGATGCTATTTTTTGTATTCACGAATGGAAATCCATACAAGTTAAACCAAATACAATTGACTCTTGTGCTTCAGAAAAAAAGTGTGGAAATTCATCACTAATATGGAAATTAAACAATGACTCAGTTTGATACTAACTGATATTTTTTCAAATCATAGATTTCTTATATGATTATACGTACAATTGGTCAACTAACTAACTTCATCTTATAGTTCATAGTTCATAATACTATGTGTGTGTTCAAGTCAAATGTAAGATGTTTGCGGTTAGGCCTTACATGTCCGACCAACATTGTGTCTGGTGATGATGACAACATTGTACTATGAAATTCTATATATTTTATATGAATTCACATAAGCCAAATACATACCAGGAGACAAGGAATGTACAAAATTGAAAATTAGAAGAGTATCATTCTGAACTTTCATTATGTAGGTTCCATTGATACAGTACTGCCAGCAGCTTGCATCCACTTTGTCAAGTCATGAAACTTGTTTCACGCAAGCTGCAGACTCTTTGTTTTTCATGCATGAGGGTTTACAACAAGCTCGTGCTCCTGTCTATGATGTTCCATCTGCGATTGAGGTGCTCCTAACAGGAAGTTACTATCGTTTGCCTAAATGTATAGAAGATGTTGGCATGCAGAGCACATTAAGTGAAGATCAGCAGAAACCAGCTTTGAGAAAGTTGGACACACTTGTACGGTGTAAACTACTTGAAGTTTCAATTCCAAAAGAAATTTCTGAGGTCAAAGTTTCCGAAGGTACTGCAATTCTTCGAGTGGATGGGGAATTTAGAGTGCTAGTTACTCTTGGATACCGTGGACACCTATCCTTGTGGAGGATATTACACATCGAGTTGCTTGTTGGTGAGAAAAGTGGTCTCATTAAACTGGAAGAATTTAGACGGCATGCACTTGGAGATGATTTAGAGCGCAGAATGGCTGCTTCAGAAAATCCGTTCTCAATACTGTACTCTATTCTGCATGAACTTTGTATTTCACTCATCATGGATACTGTTATAAGGCAAGTACAAGCACTTAGGCAGGGGAGATGGAGAGATGCTATTCGTTTTGAGCTTATATCTGATTCAAGTATGGGTGGGGGGAGTGTTGGTACCACACAATTAA
Source organism: Hippophae tibetana (assembly GCA_037013495.1). Classification (NCBI taxonomy): domain Eukaryota; kingdom Viridiplantae; phylum Streptophyta; class Magnoliopsida; order Rosales; family Elaeagnaceae; genus Hippophae; species Hippophae tibetana. The sequence continues at coordinate 856,425 of CM072810.1, forward strand.
ATCAAGATGGAGAAGTTGATACACCTGGTCTTCGAATTCCAGGAGTGAAAATTGTATATTGGTTAGATTTTGATAAAAACAGCAGTGCCCCTGATGCAGGCTCCTGCCCATTTATAAAGATTGAACTAGGAACTGATTTGCAGATAAAGTGTTTACATAGCACATTTGTCATAGATCCATTAACTGGGAAGGAGGCAGACTTCTTGCTTGACCATAGTTGCATCGATGTTGAAAAGTTGCTTTTAAGAGCTATATGTTGTAATAGATATACTCGACTCCTGGAAATCCACAAAGACCTTGCAAAAAATGTTCAGATCTGCCGAGGTGCGAATGATGTGTTTCTTTATCCTCATATGGAGGAAGTTGATGTTGATTCTAAAAAGGTTTGTTCATCATTTTGTATTTTCCTATTCAATGTACTTTTTTACGTGCTATGAAACAATCTCCATGAAAGGTAATGCTGCCTAATTGTTTGGTTTTACTGTTCATTATGCCTTGTAGTCTTGATCCATTTTAGTGGGTTGGTCTCAGCTCACTGGATCCCTATTCACATTTGATGGTGTATCTAAAATCAGAAAACCCACACATTTTTTCAGATATTTTAGTGACTTAACTATATGCATCTGCTTTTGTGCTTTATCTTTTCTTGCATGCCTTAAAGGTACGACTATACACAGTCCATAGACTGCTGGAGTGGAATTTTTTTTAGGACATTTGGTACATGGTGAAATTGCTATTCACGTGATCAGTGGCAGATACTGGTTTTATAATTGTTATTTCACGTTCATTAAGATCACTATTTCTTTTTATCGTTGTAACTACATATTGAGTTTTACAATATCCTTGTTTGTCTTTTTACTTTTTGTTGGGGAATGTAACATATGCTTCATATTCACTTGTGCATGAACCTATATGTGCATGCAGAAGCTTTCTCTACATTGTTTATATTCCATTTTAACATGGTTAGGGACCGATACTCCTTGGTATTGCATGTTCATGATCTGTGCAAGTCTGGTATTTAGATATAGTTTTTCTGAGTTTTGCAGGAGGTACATAAGGCCAAATTCAGAGACTATGAAGGACAAGAAGTATTACATGTTCGTGCCTATGGTTCATCATTTTTCACCCTTGGAGTAAATATAAGGTATCCTTATGTGTAAATTCTGATATGTCTAACACATTGGCTTTTACTTGTGGCCATCTGGAAATTTTACCTATTGGCAGCTTCATTTTTACTATTGATCAAAAGAAAACCATGCTGTTAAAGATGCCAGGAATACATATTTTAGAAGCTGTAGAGTTTTTGTTATCTTAGTTGCACTAATAATTTCTCTTCAAAAATCATGCAATTACAAACAATGTACTTGTCCTCTAGAGGAAAAGAAATAATATCACATATTAGTCAGCCATTAAGTTGCTACAAGTGGCTGGAAATAGCTAGCAGGACTATTGAAATCAGTTAAAACAAATATGAAATATATATACCTGTCAGGAAAAAGTTGGGAGAACTTCAAAATTGTGGCTGGCCATGTGATCATCTCACAAATAAATTTAAAAAGTTACTTGTTAGACTTAGTTGACTCAAGAATAGAAGTTTAGTTAATAGTTTTGGTGATCAAAGTGAGATTAAACACAGTTTTTGGGAGACCATAAGTGGTGAGACCCTGTAATTTATTTGTTGCTGTGATGAATTCTTGAAAAATGATACATGGCCTATCTTAGTTCCCTTGTTTATTTGCAGGACTGGCACTTATCTTCTTCAATCATCACATAACATTATTGAACCATCAGCAGTGTCAGAATGCGAAGATGCCTTGAATCAAGGAAGTATGAAGGCTGCTGAAGTTTTCATAAGCTTGAGAAACAAAAGTATTATGCACTTATTTGCATTGATTGGCAAGTTTTTAGGCCTTGAGGTAAACATTCTTTTTGGTATTGTCCTTAGAAGAATAATTACAGGATTCTGTTTAATGTATAAATGGATCTACAATGGTATGCCTTAGTAAGTCGGCTATGTATAACCCTTTCAGGTTTATGAACACGGTTTCCCTGCAGTTAATGTACCCAAGGAGATTTCAAATGGTTCTGCTATGTTGCTGATGGGGTTTCCTGACCGTGGGAGTAGTTATTTTCTGATTATGCAACTTGATAAGGATTTCAAGCCCCTGTTTAAATTGATTGAGACTCAGTCAGATGGTCCTGGAAAAGCACGTTCTTTCAGTGACTTCAACAATGTGATTCGCATTAAGAAAATTGACATTGATCAGATGCAGATGCTTGAAGATGAAATGAATATGAGTTTGCTTGATTGGGGGAAACTACATTCGCTATTTCCTAGAGCTGGGGCTCCTAATCACTCTGCTGAAAGTGGTCTTCTTTCAGATATCAGCCTTGAACGCTCTATGCACGTAGCGAGTTGTCCTCCATCAAGTTTTTCTTCTGTTGTTGATGAAGTGTTTGGACTTGAGGCAGGGTCATCCTTTCCTCCTGCATCAATTCATAATGTCTCTTCATCATTCAATTCATGTCCTGCATCTCATTATGGGTCTCTTCCTATGAATCTCCATGCTGTGAAAGCTGGGACATCCTCTCCTAAATGGGAGGGACGTTTACAATCAACAGAGTTCAGTTGTATTTCAATGGATGAAGATCAACGGAATGACACTTCAAAGGATGCAATGTATGGGAGGCCAGCTCGACTATTATCTCCACCTCAATATGCTGGACCTCAAATTTCTGGGTCTAATGTTAAGTCTAGTGGATTTAGAAGTTCAACTACTGGTGCTTTACCTGGATCTTTCAGGGTTTCTGGGCCAAGTTCATGTGCAACAGCTTCAGCATGTAAGATACCTTCACCATGTAACTCTCTTTTGATTGGGATCTTTTCATGTTGATTTCATTTGAGACTTTGAGTTGTTCTTTTTATAGCAAAATAACTGGAAATATACTGTTTTCAGTGCAGGCATTGGATTCTGCATTATGCCATAGTTCTAGTCACGAGCTTGTTTCAGAACATGATAAAAATCCTCGAAAGCGCTCGGTATCAGACATGTTCAATTTGATTCCATCACTTCAAGGTGTCAAAGCCAACCCAATATCTTGTAAGAGAAGAAAAGCCTCAGATTCTTCCATTGCTCAACATTCACCTCAGATTATTGTTGTTTCAAACACCAATAGATCCAGTTACGGACATCTTATAGCTGAATCTAATAAAGGAAATGCACCTTCTAGCGTTTATGTTTCTGCTCTTCTTCATGTTGTCCGACATTGTTCGCTATCTATCAAGCATGCCAGATTAACTAGCCAGATGGACGAGCTGGAGATTCCGTATGTTGAGGAAGTAGGTTTAAGATCTGTATCCTCGAATATATGGTTCCGACTACCATTTGCCAGAGGTGATGCCTGGCAACATATATGTTTGAGACTTGGTAGACCGGGAAGCATGTACTGGGATGTCAAGATAAGCGACCAGCACTTCCGGGATTTGTGGGAGTTACAAAAAGGTAGAGACAGCACACCATGGGGTTCTGGTGTTCGCATTGCCAATACGTTCGATATGGATTCTCATATCCGGTATGATACAGAAGGTGTTGTTCTCAGTTACGAATCTATAGAGGACAACAGTATAAAGAGGTTAGTGGGAGATATCCAAAGGCTCTCTAATGCTAGAATGTTTGCCCTCGGGATGAGAAAACTGCTTGGAGTAAGAGCAGATGAGAAGCCAGAAGAACCTTCTACAAGCCCTGATGTTAAAGTGCCAGCTGGAGTTAAGGGCTCCACTGACATAGTTGACCGGTTATCAGAACAGATGAGAAGGGCATTTAAGATTGAGGCAGTTGGACTAATGAGTTTGTGGTTTAGTTTTGGGTCGGGTGTTGTAGTGGCTCGCTTTGTAGTTGAGTGGGAATCAGGTAAAGAGGGATGCACAATGCATGTTTCTCCGGATCAGCTTTGGCCGCATACCAAGGTTTTTTCTTCTCTATGTTTTTACCGTCTTTTTTATGCACTGGTAATCACCCCATGTTTTGGACCCGTTTCTGATACGAATGCTACTTACTGTGATACTTAGTACAAATATTGCTTGCACTTACTGTTTTTTGTGGTCACCACCTGACCTCTTTATTTGTTAGAAATAATTGTTAGATTACTTTTCATGGCCTTTTTCTTCTGAATTGGAGAAATGGACTCAATTCTTTGCTGCTGATATATGAATATTCTTAACCATGGTTGGTGTTAGCAAATCGTCTCTTGGACATCATCTTAACTCAAAATAGTCCAGGTATTGCATTGATTTTTTTCCTGCAGCTTCCTGTAAGCTGTTTGATCTCCAAAAATTGTGAATTCATTAGATTAGGCTACTGTGTAGGCCTTTTGCCCAATATCATCACACAGATGATGGGAACGGGTTACAAGGAATGTGATATAAAATGAAATAGAATCTTATCCTTTTCTATAAGATATTTCTCATACGCATTGAAACAACTTATCAAGTTGCATTTACTTCTTTGCAGATAAATCTCTAATTTTCATTTTCTCTGAAATCGTTTTCTGTTATGGAGTTCTATGAAAGTATGCATATAACAAGTTACTTCTGTTTACAGTTCTTGGAGGATTTTGTAAATGGTGCTGAAGTTGCATCACTTCTGGACTGTATTCGCCTCACTGCAGGACCCCTACACGCTCTTGCAGCTGCAACTCGTCCTGCACGAGCTGGCCCTATTCCAGGGGTCCCTGGGATAGCAGCAGCTTTCTCTACTCTCCCAAAGCAGGCGGGTTACTTATCCCAGGGCCTTTATCCAAGCAGTTCAATCACAAATGTTGCTCAGGCTTCTTTTGGTCCTATGGGGAACCCTGTTGTGGCTACTGCTGGGAGCCCTCTTGCAAATCATAGTCTTCATGGAGCTGCAATGTTGGCTGCTGCAGCCCGAGGTGGCCCTGGCATCGTGCCTAGCTCGCTGTTGCCTATTGATGTTTCTGTTGTTTTACGTGGCCCCTACTGGATACGTATCATATATAGGAAAAATTTTGCTGTCGACATGCGGTGCTTTGCAGGTGACCAGGTTTGGTTGCAACCAGCAACACCGCCCAAAGTAGGCCCTTCAGTTGGAGGGTCAATACCCTGTCCTCAGTTCCGTCCTTTTATAATGGAGCATGTTGCACAAGAGCTGAATGGTTTAGAACCTAATTTTGGTGGGGGCCAGCATTCAGTTATGGCAAATTCGAATAATCAGAATCCCAGTTCAGGATCTAATATACCAGCTGCGAATGGAAATAGGGTCAACCCCCCAAGTTCTGCTGCAATTTGTAGGACTAGCAATCAAGTAGCTGGTTTTAACCGCATGGGAAATGCACTCCCAGTATCCTCAAATTTGGCTGCTGTTGGCTCAGGGGTGCCGATACGTAGAGCCCCAGGATCAGGTGTTCCTGCTAACGTGAGAGGAGAACTGAACACAGCCATTATAGGGCTTGGTGATGATGGTGGCTATGGGGGCGGTTGGGTTCCTCTTGTTGCTTTGAAGAAGGTATTAAGAGGCATTCTCAAGTACCTTGGAGTACTTTGGTTGTTTGCCCAGCTTCCAGACATTTTGAAGGAGATACTAGGTTCTATCTTAAAGGACAATGAAGGTGCTCTTTTGAATTTGGACCAAGAGCAGCCTGCATTGCGTTTCTTTGTAGGGTAAGTGATTTAATATCCAAGTTACTTGATCCATTCATTTCTTGTTATAATAAATTCATTTTCTTTGGCATTGATCTTGTTATATTATGGCGGAGAGTCATACTAATGTTTCATCTATCTGCCCAAGTGCTGGTGTCTTTTTGGTACGCAGATTTGGGATTGCTGTGGCTGGCCAAAAAAATTGTTGTAACTTTGTGGTAGAAAAAATCAGTTGGGTGTTTTGTAAAATGTATTTTTAGTAGTGCTATGGGTTACATCAATGTTTGGTAGACTAATTGCTAAGTTGATGTAGTAATGGTTAATGATTAAAATGGGTTCGTTTATTATTTGTCACAATTAATGTTAGGATGGTAAAACTGGAAATTTGATATGGTTTCTTTAAAATAGCCGGATTTTTAGGGAAGCATTTTTTAAAATTGTAATAGTGCATCTCTTATAGTTGCCATGTAACCGCTATATATATAGGACCAGAAGCTACTTCACCGAACGACTAAATCTTGATGAATTCTAACAAAACCACTTTTGTTGGCAGCCATAACAATACCAAACCACATGTAGTAATGTGATAAAATTGTATAAGTATAACCCATAACTCGTGGATCTGATTGCATGCCACAGGGGATATGTATTTGCAGTAAGTGTCCATAGAGTTCAACTTCTTCTTCAAGTCCTCAGTGTGAAACGATTCCATCATCAGCAACAACAGCAGCAACAGCAAAATTCTAACTCTGTGCAGGAAGAATTAATTCAATCTGAAATTAGTGAGATTTGTGATTATTTTAGTCGTCGAGTTGCATCAGAGCCATATGATGCTTCTCGAGTTGCATCCTTCATTACACTTCTCACATTACCAATATCAGTTTTAAGAGAATTCTTGAAACTAATTGCTTGGAAAAAGGGTATAGCCCAAGCACAAGGAGGAGATATTGCTCCTGCACAAAGACCTCGAATTGAATTATGTCTTGAAAATCATGCTGGGTTGAATACATATGAGGGTTCAGATAATTCATCAGTAGCTAAAAGCAACATCCATTATAATCGGCTTCATAATTCTGTTGATTTTGCGCTGACGGTTGTTCTTGATCCTGCACATATACCTCAAACAAATGCGGCCGGTGGTGCTGCTTGGTTGCCTTATTGTGTCTCAGTAAGATTGAAGTATTTCTTTGGTGAAAACCTTAATGTTTCCTTTGTAGGCATGGAGGGAAGCCATGGAGGTCGAGCTTGCTGGTTGCGTCTTGATGATTGGGAGAAATGCAAACAAAGGGTTGATCGAACAGTGGAGGTGCATGGTGGTTTGCCAGGGGAGGTTAATCAAGGAAGGTTGAGAGGAGTGGCAGACAGTGTGCAAAGAACATTAAATTTGTGCCTTCAAGGGTTAAGAGATGGTGGGGGGCTTACGGCAAGCTCCGGAGGAGCTTGATTGTATGGATCCTGGACAGACTGCTACGATAAACGTGAATATCTGATATTACTTTTAAATGCTGCTAAAAAAATGAGGATTTGGATTTGATTTATCTTCGATTTTTCAAATTTTGTTCCTGGTGGGAAGCTGCATTGGTTATAGATACAGAGCCTGGGTTATATGAAGTGTTCAATGGTTAGTGCAAAGTTAGTGTGCAAATGGACTCAACCGTGGACCATAGTGATTTGCCTATGGCTGCTGACTTAGTGATTTTAGATATAATGTCTTGGGCCTTTTGTGACTTAATGGAGAATGTAGCTTTTATCAAGTACGATGTACATCTGGAAATAAGTTTACTGCGTGTGTATTCGCTTGTATATATGAATTTTTTTGCTCACAATTTTGTAAAAGTTTTGATTTTGATACAAGATAGCTGCTAGCTGAAATTCTGTAGCTGTTACTGAAACTTAAATCACAGATTGTTTTTGGTCCAAGTCACCAGAACCACTTGTATTATTGTTCTATGATTATTTGGATGATAGTAGACATTACACTTGACACTGAGTTATCTTTATTATTATCATTTATTTTCTTTTGGCTAGATCACTGAGTTTTCTTTAAGCCCTAATAATTTAATGTTCAAATATAAAGAAAAAAAATATTAAAATTTTTGCTTGAAGACAACATTCTCTCTCTTTCACCTTCCCCCAAAGTTGAAACCAGGAACCAGTCATCAATATAACCTTATCACACCACAAACCATAAACCATTATCAATTTCACATTGTACAATAATTTTTCTTCAAAAAAAAAAAACGTATGTTAATCATTCCTTTTAGATGGTCCCCATCCCATCATTCAAGGATGAAAATCAAGAGAAAAGTCACCATTAATATTTTGATTATCCCCGTTAACCAAGGGTGCCAAATTAATCCATTATTTACCAAAATTAACATTTTAATCCCTTATTTTTAGGTCGAATTCAAAGGATCCCGTAATTTTTAAGAATAACAAAATAAGTTTAAATCATTATTTTACATTTAAATTAGACAATAAGAGGTGTGATCTTTAAAGATATTGGATGTATTTTATCAATTGTCTAAAAGAAGCTACAATATCCATAAATCTCATAGTTTTCTAATAATGTTTTCTTTTAAAAAATCGAAAGAAAATAGATTACAAGATTTTTGTTAAATATAATTCATAACTTCAAAATACAAAGCCAATCTTAATTAATTATGTGTTTAGCAAATGTCTTTTTTATTATGTATAATGCTTAATTTTGATAGTATATTAATTGAACTAATTTGATTATTTTTGTTAAATTATGACATTTATCTAATCCAACTCAATAATTATATAATTAAAATAACTATTATACAATAACTACCAAATTAAATTGATAATTTTCCTAATAACCCAACCAATTATAACAAGAGAGAGAAACATTGAGTGAACTTTTAGAAGGAAAAATATTACACGAGACTTGATCATTGTATTTGTAAAGATTATGAATATTAGTTATTTTCGTGGATAAAATATTTATCTATAAATTAGTTTGTAAACCTCATATCAAGTCTATCAAGAAAAATTGAACAAATGTTCGAATTTCAAATAATCATACTCTAAATATATATTTTTTATATACGATACATAAGATTATATTCATGCATTTAATAACTCATGTTCATAAGTTTGAAATTATTTTTAGTGCTAAAATGATTATTTAAACTTGAATCAATTTATGAAGTTATCAATTAGTTATCTCTTAAATAGATGTGTAAATATTTTTTAGATATATTTTAATATTTTTAAGTTAGTATTATTCATTATTAAATTCATTCTATAACATATACATGCAATTGTATTTTTGTGCTAACACTTTTTGCAGGTGATTTGTGAACGATTGGCGAAAAATTTATTGAAACGTTGGTCTAAAAGCCACTCACGTTAACATTAAAAACTGTAAAGATAGATAAGAAGTTCGTATGTAAAACACATTGAAACAATATTATAAAAAGAGTAGTATAAAACTAAATTTGTAATTAACATTTGATTTTCATAATGCAAAATTAGGTAGTCCGTTATATCAATGATTTTCCTATTAATTCATGATTATAGTTTAATTTATTTACATCTAAAAATATTGTGTGTTATTCTTTTATTTTCTCACTTTAGTTTTACACACGATTGTATGTGAACCAATTTATTTAAATTATCAAATTATAAATTAATAAAAATTAAAAATAAATTATTCAGATAAGTTAATACTTTCATTTGAAATTTAGTTCCTCCAATTTCTTTACTTACGTACAGTCAGAATCAGCTCCACCGAAAAGAATGAACAGTTCAACTAATTAGGTATTTTATAAGATACCTAATTAATGAATAGCACAAACCTTATATTTAGTACTAGATATACAGTTTACCTTTACTACTACTACTACTATATATATATATATATATTATCAATTAATTGCATTATTGCAAATTTGCAATCAACTTTTTCAATCCAATTCACTATAAATGGATAAATTATTTATAGAAAATGATATTTTTGATTTTTTAGAACTAGCGAATTGGACAAGACTAAATAATTTCCGAATTTCCAAATAATTAGACTGGAAATATAATAAAAAAAAGTTGATTGAAATAATTCTAATAAATAAAGTATTCAATAGATAATTTTTTTTTATTAAAAGTAGTAAATTAAAACTAAACCTAACCAAGTGTTCGGTTTGTTTTCCCTAATGAATAAAAAAAGGACTATTATAGCATTATGGATCCAGAAGCACCTATATAATAGAACGTGGAAGTTCACATTCAGTAGTCTATGAAGAGTTGTTTGCTTCAGGTTTAACTACCATTGATGTATCCGACTGACGTGTTCGAAAAATTGCGGAAGAAAGCGATACCGGCATGATACAAAGTGCTTTCGATTGAAGAAATTGCATAGCAGCTCCTACATCTTCTTCCATCAGCTTAGCTACTTGTTGTTCTGTGCCATCACTTGACCATTTATCCCAAGCTGGCTCATTGCTTCCACTTTCAATTCCCTTCATTTAATAGGTATTAGAAATAAAATGATAAATAATGTGGATACTATGAAACAGTTGCTTAAAAGTTGAATCACACATATACAAGTTAATTTTTTTTCCTAAAATAATTAAAGAAAAAATTAAATAAAAATAAAAATAAATAAAAACATAAAAGATTATTTTTTATTGATAACTTTTTAATAATAATAATAATAATAGGATAAAACTATCACAATATATAAGTATAAAACCTAAATGTTATTTTTAGAATAGTTACCGTCACCCTCACACTATTAAACATTTATAGGGGCATTTTTTGTATTTTAAACATTTTTAGGTTTTGACAATAAGTTGGGAGTATTTTCAAAAGCGAGCGACCAAACTGATAATTTATAAACTTTAGGGGACGTGAGTGATAATTGTACACATAACTATCAACAAAAAGATTTAGATAAACTTGGGAACCCAAAACACAAGTGTTGATAATAAAGCACATGAAATTCACTCCTATAAGTTCACAAAAATACTGAAATTGACACTCATGATTTGTCATAACCTTGGTCTTTTCACAAAGTAATATCACCTCATTAAAACCTACCACACAAACAGTGACTTTTTGAAATTAATCTTTCTTTTCCTTTTTGAATAAATGAGCATACCAAATAATATCTTAGATGTTAAAAAAAAATACTAGTCTTGAGGTTTTCAAAATCTCAAAGGGAAAAAAAAAACACTCAAATTTAGACTAGGCAATTTAATTATTATTTTTGCAAATATCTCCGCTCGAAAAAGTCTAAAACAGTGATAAGAAGAAATCTGATTGTTATTTTTCAAATTTATAGGGGGGGCTTTTGTAATTTCAGGAAACTAAAGAAATATATTTGTAATTAACCCTAAAAAGACTCCATCTTGCTTAGCAAAATATAAAAGTATAAATGCTATGATGAGGTCTTATTGAAACATTTTTGTATACTACCTCAACAGATGATAGAGGCACATCAGCAACAAGCTGAGCAACAGCGCCTGCTCCGCCGAGTCTACTCATGCTCAAAACCTGTTTTAACACGGTTCCGTAAAAACTTAGGTCATTATTGAATTATGAAAATCATATTAGTGAACACAACAAAGAACACAATTATGAAAGTGACGCAGTGTGAGGTCTCCATGTAATGATGACTTTTTTGTATAAGGAGATTTGTACAAGAGACCATCATTTTAGGTTTGACATTATAACCTTTTCTAGCAAAGTAAGATTTCAATAATTGATGTAAATGCACATTCAACATTATTGGACCTATAAAGGTATTCTATAAGACTTTTAGAAGATCTAATGCACACTAATGGCAGTAGGTACTTGGAGCAAGATTTGTTAAAAAAAAATTTGACGAGTCATTTTTTCTTGACAAAATCCGTGAACCATTATTAGATTAATTGTATGTTTGCTTGTGCTTTTACTAAAAATAGTTCAATGAAAAGTGATTTCGAAAAAATGCTTTTAGGAATAATTAGGCGCCGAACACGTGTTTTTTAGTACTGAAAACACTTATCATATTTTTTTTTTTCCCCTTCATAATCGTTTTTTGATCGTCGAAAGCATTTTTACAAGCATTCATTGGCAGACACAAAGTGTGCTTTAAAAAAAAGGGATTTAAGAAGAAAGAAGCACAAAATGTACTTTATGAGCTCCGAATGACTTAAAACAATTTTTTTCATGTCAACTACTGAAGTTTTCTTTTTGCTGACAGAAACGCTTTAACAAGATCTTTGAAGCAGAAACAAACAGAACCTAAATAGCAACTAGGAAGATAAATAAAAAGTGACATGGGAAAGGAAACTATTTTTCTAGATCATGAGTTAATTAAATTGAGAATGTTTATACCTTTACTTGTAGCCTCAAAAACTTTACATAATCCACAATTTCATCAAGCATAGCTCCTCTATCTGTCTGCGTAAATTTGGTAATAGACATCGTTGCATTATACATGGAATTCATATTCTTACACAGAAATTTAGACAACTTTTTATTGTTCCAAGTAAACAGATAAGTGGTAAAGACCATATGTCAATTCAGCTTAATAATGACTACACTTTGATGTGCAAACCTTGTTGCAGCTGGGAACTAATTCCTGCAAAGCCCTCATTCTTTCGGCAATTCTTTCCCGGCGTACCTGAAATCATAAGAAAAATAATCAAAAGTCAATATATTTAGCAAGTATAATGCTATCGAACATGACTTTCGAGTTGTGTTGTGCACTATTACACTATCTTGTCCATTAAAAAAAAAAAAAAAAGGTAAAATAAATGAAGAAATCCAAGACAACTCGAAAGACAAAAAACCAAATAATTTCGCCATCTTAGAATGTGAGTTATATTGAACTGTTTGGAGGCATTTTTCCAATCATTGGTTATTCAAGAAGTCATCAAAATATCTCTAGCAAATCTAGAACGATTCATGAGGATAAAAAAGGAACAACAATATTACCCGTTCAGCAATGCTATGAGGATCGGTTGCTTGTCCTCGTCTTGCTCGAGCCCTAGGGCGTATTGCAGGTGGTTGTGGTGCAGCTGAAACTGAACAAGTTGTGTGCTGGTTGTGAAATTGCTGTCACAGGATTAAACAAATTGCGTTAGTTCATTAAGTAAAAGGAGAATCTTGAAAAGGAAAACAGCAAGAGAAGAATTTTGGGCCATTTAGGGTTCGTTTGGAAATCTTCCACACTGAGTCGAAAGTGCTTTCAAATGAACCAAAACGCCTCTAGATTGTTTGGTAACCCCCATGGAAAGAGCTTTATGTGCTTTAAGGTATCTTACTTATTTTCAAAATAGTTTTGGATGTGTTCTCCCTTTTTAAATTAATTACCAAATCACTTATAACAAATTCATGCCAAACACCTAAATACTTTATTGAAACTAGTTTTAATCAAACTACTTTTCAACCACATTTATGGAAATCACTTCTTTAAGAAGCACGTCCAAACAGACTCTTAGGTGTTTGACATAAAATTGTTAAAAATGATTTGAGTGATACTTTGGCAATTATTTAAGAACAAAGCATGCACCCTAAATTACTTCTTGTAAAAATATTATAATGTTTCTCAAAATTTTAAAACATTTGTAACTGAGATTGCCAAATACCAGTAGAAGTAGTGTGGCCTATTTTAAAAACACTTTCCTTCCAACAAATACGCATATACAAACTGGTCCTAGATGGAAAAACTAGTAACATCTAGAATCTAGACATTGTCAACCCCAAAATTGAAAAAGCCAAAAACTTCAATTAAAAATTAAACAAGACTCAGCAACACAAATTAAGCATGAAAATCAGGCAAAATTTAATGTTTGTTTTGTCTGAATCTGCATCTGTTATTACTAGAATCCTAACTCTTTGAATCTTTAGACCAGTTCAACAACAAAACATCGATTCTCAACTGTAGACAGAAGAGCGCGTTTAAACGCACTCTGGCAATTGAAGGGAGCGCGTGCAATGACAAATATGAAAGTCAAACGGATAAGGATCGCCAAAGAAAATACGTGAAAAGACAAAGTAGTCCTCCTAAGATAAGATTACAAGACTAAGATTATACAAAGTGCTGCCACACGTGAAACAATGGGGTTCAAAATTCAACTAATCCCTCCTAAAAATTACCACTTATACCCTCGTCCTTCTGAACAAATAACAATTGTAACACTTCAAAATTTCAAATTTTTCCTTTCAAAAACATTTTTCATAAAATTACTTTTTTCGACAGATCTACTAGTTTTTTGGAATTGATTACTGAAATCTAATAATTTTTTAATGACAGTTTAGTCTAATAGTTCCGAAAAAGTAATTACATATATCCAAATGATCAATTTTATGTTTTACTTCATTTTTTTCTATTTTTTAAAAAATACTTCATCAAATATTCGTACTAAAATTTTATTTTACAAAAATATTTTTTAAAAAAAACCTAAAATTTGATCAAGTGGACTAAATTGCCAATTTTTTAAAATTAGTGAACTATACTATCACAAGAAAAAACTACTGGATGGATTTAATTACTCTAACTGCAATAGTTAATGGATTTAATTTTCAAAAAAATTTGTCTCTAAAAATAATATATTTTGAGAAATTATGGACCTCAATTTATTAGATACATCATGCTAACTTAAACAAAAAATAAAATTCTATTAAAAATTAGAGAATTTATTGATTTGTTCTTCAAATATCCACTCTCAAACATATCGAGTTTCGGTAGAGCTATTTAGAAAATTTACATATTTACTTACCAAATAGGAGTTCGGGTTCTAAATAGAGCTTGTTTTTAGATATTTGGCCTAAAATATCAACAATTGCATGTACATAGATTGTGCTTGAAAATGGTAACGTCAAACTTGTACGTAGCAAAAACAAGCGCAATTTTAAAACATTTTTAATCAAATGGCAATTTTGGGTAGCCAAATCACCAAGTAGAGATGAAAAAGGGTGTTATTATATTTATGAGACAGAAACGGGACAAAATAGTAATTAGGATCATAAGTTCACCTGTTGAAGCTGAGGAGATTGTCGTGGTGGCGGCGGCCTTGGCCGGAGGCAGAGTGACTGATTTTGTAAATGTCCAAAAGCCGGAAACAAATTTGACATATGAACTGAATCTCTTTCCTGATATTTTCAACCAAAAAGTTTATTAAAAAAAAACATAAATTGATCAAATCACCCTTCATATGCATCTCATTCAACAGACATAATAATATACCTACAAGGAATTTTGATCACTCAATGATGAAGAATAGATACCAAAATTCAAGGATTTCACGTTCTTCTAAACATGAATAATAAAGAGTGAAAAAGAAGAAAAAGGAAAAGATTTTTCAATTTTGGGATTCTGATTCTTAATAAAAGCTGACAACACCCAGGTGTTTTTTTTTTTCCATCGGGAAAAAAAATTGGAAATTTTTATTTTGAAAAATGAATATAATCCCACTTCCTCAAAAATGGCTAGCATATCTAACATCTCTATCATTTACCCTGCAACAATGGTCTATTATTTATGATTTAAAAATTTGTGTTCGCATAAACCCAATAATAAAAGTAGATGATTTTAGCATTGCATAAAAAAAATAATAGTAAAAATTGATGATTTTTTCAATTAAATTATTGCAAAATAACGTGCAAAAATTCAACATAGTAAAATAGTAAAATAATAAATGTGAGCACTTTTATGTATTTTTGTATAATAAAAAAACTTATTTATAAATACAATATATGAAGAAAAAATTATCGAAAAGTTAAGAGGGGCACCTGGCTTCGTCCCTGAGCTCTAATATATATATCTTTTATATCATTTTTTTATTAAATAAATCAAACTGAGATATATATATTGATTTTTTCTTCTATAAAAGTGCTTCTAAAATGCTTTAGAATGAAATCATTTTCATCAAAATCACAAACAATTCAAGAGTGTATTATTCATTACTCCTTAAATATATTCCTCACTAATTATATTGTTTTCTCTATTTATCAATATTTGGTATTTATTTTTTTCAAAAATAAAGTTTCACTTATCTTGAATTTTATTTACCTGCTAATACCACTTCATCATTGTAACAATCAATAATTTCTCCTAGATTATCACAGGTGACTCAACTTAAGAAGAGAAAGCTCCTCTTTTCTTGTAACAACTAGATTAGTAGAGCAAACCTAAAAGAAAAGAAGCTAAATGAGAAGAAAAGAACTTACAATAATAGCAGAAGAAGAAAGAGTATTTGAATTGTTGTGGCTGATATTATTACTATTACTGCCTTCAAAATCATTTCTGAACCTGTTGTGGTTTTGCCTAAGAAAACCTTGCTCCAAATTCATACCCAAAGGCAAATCCATTCCCATTCCAATTCCAATTCCATTAATGCCCCTAAACCCACCTCCAATAACAGACCCACTAGACCCATGTCCACTTCCAGAGCCTAATTGTAAACCTATAGGCATACACCCAACGTCTCCAACATACCCACTTGGCTCGCTAACAGCGTAAGACTCTGGAACCGCCAAAATCTGCTCAAAGAAATCATCACTAAGACCCTCAGGTGGATTATTACCCGCCATGTTATAACTCAAACAATTGGACAATAGTACTTCAATTAGTATTGTTTTACATGAAAAACAGGAGTTTTAAAAACATTAAAAAGAAAAAAAAGCTTCCTTTTTGAACAAAAATGTCTGACAGTCTCAGGGAGATTTGGATTATTGAGTTTTGGGAGAGAATCTAAGAAGTGGATTTTGAGGAGCTTTTATCACTCAAAATTTGAGAATTTGCTTCTTCTTTTTTCAACTCAGAATACAACTTTCTAATAATACTGAAAGTAGTGTTGTTTTGTATGAAAAACAAGGGTTTTAAAACTTAAAAATGCTTCCTTTATACAAGTTAAAGATATTTGAGAAAGAATTGATTATTGGGTTTTTCTTGGGAGAAAATTTGAGAAGTGGGTTTTTGATGAGACCAAGGAAGGAAAGGTGCTGGTGAAATGGGTGGCAGATCCGGAACCCAATAACCCGAAAATGGAAATGGCAATGATTCCCAAGATTTAGAGTCTATATGTGTTTTGCAAAAAACATTTGGAACTTTTTGTTTTGCAGATCATTTTACGAGAGGAAATGTAATTTTTGAAAAATGGTGTAATCTTTTGGAGCTTTATGACCTTCTGCTAATTTTTGCTTTTTGGGATTTCAAGTCTGACTTGTGGGAATGATTTTTGCGAGTCTTTTTGTAAATATGTGGTGTTAAGAGAGATGGATTGAATTTGGAAAAGTTAGGATTTTTATATTTGTGTGTGAAGTGTGATGGTTTTTTGGTCAATGACTCATTGTGATGGTTGATGCTGATTTCATTAGGGTGACAAACTGACAATTTTTTTAAAATGACATTTTAAAAAAAATTGATTTAGTTGAATATTATTAAAAATTAATATAGTCAAGTGTTATTATTAAAAATTCACGTAAGAACCTAAACTCCAATTTTATCTGGAAAAAATTGCATTTCCATTTATTTTACTTTTACAAGTTCAACATGTTAATAATTTCGCTTTTAATCCATACTTTTACTTTTGTTATTGTATTTATAGGTATTTTAATTATTTTATGTTAATTTTAATTATTTTATTTTTTAAATTTTTGTAATATTTCTTCTTCAAATCTACTAATAAGGTTCAATTTGATCATTAATTTTTTTTTAAATTCAAAAAATTAAAATTAATAATAAAAAATGATTAAATTGTTCAAACATACAACTAAAATATATTAATTTTGATAAATTTATAAAAGTATGTTAAATATATGTTCATGATGTTACAAAAATAAACTTATATTTAACACAAAAAACAAGGTCAAAAATAAAATAAAAAATTCTACAAAATAAACTATGAACTTATTTCATAAAATTTAATTTGTGTAAATGTAGCAACTCATAAAAAATCATTAATAAAATTGAGAAATTTTGGTAGAGCAACTAATAGCCATAGGTAGAGAAAGGTAAGATTGAGTTATTCTAACGCATTGTCAAAGCATATTAGCATAATAGGGTGCTTTAAGCAATCTCTTACATTTCTAAAATATCATAAGAGAATACAGTAGAAAAAAACATTTTATGTTAATGAAATTATATTACATACTATTTAAAATTTATAATTATGATATTTTCACAATTTAAATTATTAGATATTTATTAATGATATTTTATTTAATAATAATGATATTAAATAAAATTAATACTAAAAATAAAATTGATATTTCATATATTTTAATATGATAATATCATCCCTAAATAAATAATTAATTATCAAATACTATAAAGAAATAAAAAATTGGATACATTAGGATTGTAATTGTATGCTCTAATTATTTTTTATTTTTCCTAAGAATTTGGCAATTTACTTTTTTCGAATAAATGAATTATAATTTTAAGATGATAAATTTAATTGATGCAGTACAGTTTTTAAATATATGCATGTATTTAGTACTTTGATTGATATAAGACTCTTTGTTTGTAATTTCAAGTGATAAATTCAAATATTATCGTACATCTATAAAACAATTTCTAAATATCTTTTTCTTCTAGGAAGTCTTTTGAAGTAACCTTTTTTTTAATATTTATCCGAATAATAATAATAAAAATCAAACATTCTTTTTATTTATTTTAATAAATTTAATTTTTTTTAATTGGAAGAGTCAATGCTGTATAGAGTGTTATCGTGGTTTATTTATTTGTTATCTGTGTTTTATCTCAATTCATATATTTTTAATATTATAATTTTTTATAATTTTTAATCAAATAATTTATTTATAACCATAAAATATTAAATATCTTAATAAATAATAATCATAATAATAATATAAGAAAAATATTTTTTTTTGTTAATGATGTAGTATTTTTGTTTTAAATTGTAAGTTAAATTGACACATCCTTTTATCACAACTTTTAAGATGATCTTCTAATCAACGTGACCCTTGCGATTTTTATGAAAAATAGGAGTGCACCAATTGGAAATGTGTGTGAGTCTGTATATGAAATTAATTAAATTTGATAGACATAATTAATTACTCGATATGCATGATTGATCCTAGTTTGTTTTCTGTCTGTTTAAAAGTCCCAATTGGCTACACATCCTTCTTTGTTTGTGTCTTCTTCTTTAATTTGTTTTTCTTTTGGTTGTCATCTACTTTTCGCGTATTCTTCTACTAGTAAATTATAAAAAATAAAACACCCAAAATCATATATAATCCCCTAAATTTGGAATGATATAGATTTTTTTTAATAATAAAAATAGATGAGATTTATATCATTGTATTGTTTTTATAATAAGTTTTAAAAATATTATTTTCTTTATTTTCTTTATTTATTTTTTTGCTAAATAACATCTAAAATCCCCTAAATTTTATCAATTATACACTTTAATTATTCCTTTAATTTATTTTGTAAGGTTTTATCTACTGTTGTGTGTTTTACAACACACAAAAAACGTCCAAGTATACACGGTCACAAGTAATAATATGATAAATAAATTATCGTTCCCACAGAGAAATGTTACCAACTCTTGTTAATTACTAAAATTATTTAAACCTAATTTTATTCAAACAATCAATAATTTTATGCAGTTTGACTTAATCAATAATTTTGTTTCTTTTTAACAATTTTTATGAAAATTCTAGAATCGCAGTTTATCCAAATTAATTCACTTGAATATTTTATTCTCTCTTGATTTATGCTCTTATGTCTTAAGTTATTAACCAAGAACTCCTAATTTATCCATATATCTCTTTCAAGCTCCATACAGACATATCCAGTTAAAATGATTCACTATATGAGAATTAATTTCAATCAGATTTATTAAGTTCTGAGTTCTCAAAAAGTTACACATACAATAAAAGTATATTTCTATCCCTTATGTATATACGTTATTTTATCCCGAGCAACACACAAAAATTCCCTTTTCAAGTTTATTTAAGTGCCACATATCACTTAATTAATCTTTCAATAATTAAAAGCATTTAAAGCAGGTAAAATAAACAACTTAAAAGAGTTCCACAAATCATTCAAAAATAATTAATTCAAGTTTCATAATTTACGTAACACTGCAACCCTAGAACAAATAGATTAGTTCATAGTAGAAATTAAAATTACAACACCACAAAAATAAAACATTGTAGAGAAACAAAAATTAAAAGAAAATGAGTTAAGAGAAACTCTTTCACAATTCCTCAATGAAAAATAATTTCTTCCATTTCCTTCTTCTTCGTCAAACTCTTTCTCTGTAATTTCCCTAAGATAATACACAACAAAAATGTCAAAATAAAATGTTCTGCGTGTAAAAGAGACACGCAGAGAGGAAAAATGAAAAATTCTTAAGAGGAAATAATTGAAAACAAATGAGAGAACTGGAAAATCCTTGAAAATTTTGAGAGAGAACTCTCTGCTCTAAAAAATGAAAAATGAAGAAGAGAAAATTCTACAAAACCCTATAACAAATCCAAACGTGTCAAATGAAAATTTTCGTAACATATATCCCACACTTTTCAATTATTCCTTTTTTTATTATTTTTTTTATATTAGTGGGGGATAAAAATAAATGGGGGAAATAAAAAAAACATCACGCGTGAAAACAATTCTGCGCGTTTCTGATTTTTTTTTTCTTCTATGCATGCCACGTGTCGCCATGTGATTGGTTGCGAGCAATTCAGAGACACGTGGCAACGTTGCATTGGACGGGCAGGTTGGGCTCATGGAGAAACGATGGAGCGCAACGCACACGATTTTGTCGAAGAACGGCTCGGTGCACGACACCTGGATCCACGTGCTTCAATCTGGACCGTTCAACTGATCCAACGGTGAGCGATGCGCCTCAGGGAAATTCTGTGCAACCGACATATGGGTCCCACCCTTCACGCCAGTCTGCGCGGCCAGTGGGCCTCACTCGGGGCGTCGAGCTGCGTGAAACAGAATCTGTGCCCACGCGATTTTGTCGGATGTGATCTGGACGCGCGAATCTCAACCGTTTCTTCTTTAATCGGACGGTCCACATTTCGCGCGTGGTTCTTCTCACCTGCGTAGAAAAATATACTTTCTTAATTGCATTTTGACCCACAAATTTATTTCAAATTACATTTTCAACTTTCTTTAATTACAGTTTAGCCCTTTTCTAATTTAAATTAAATTTTTTAAACTTTTAATAATTAAAATTAAGCCCGATTTAAATTTAAATTATATTTTCGACTTTTATAAATTGCAAATAAACACTCTTTTATTTGAAATTATATTTTTGGACACAAATTTGCAATTAAGTACGTTTTCGATACAAATTATTTAATTTTTATTAAAAAATATAAAAAACAGTAAATACTAATTTATTCATCGAAAATTAACTAAAATTATTAAGAACATAGCAATTATAATTAATAAAATAGGTGAAAATAACTATATAAAATACAGTTATCATCTACTAAATTTTTAATTTTTACAAATTTATTCAAAATATAGAGATTTTATCGTAACAATCAAATTTATCATGTTATTTTTTTTTTATAATTTAGCCCATTAATTTTTTAAATTTAACATATTAAGTCCCTTTTGAATCAAACTTGTAAAAATTAAAAATTTAATGAACTAAACCTAACCAAAAAGAGTCAAAAGATAAAAGTGTAAAATTAAAAAAAAATTATCACAAGTATGTTAAGTTTTTATCTTTTGTTACATATATCCTAATATTTATAACTTGATCACAAATGCTCCTAACATTTTATATATTATCATTGATAACCTTAAATTATTAATGACGTTAATAATTATTGTTAGTTTTTTAATTTTTTATGCACTAAATTATCACAAATACTCTTAATTTTTATCTTTTCTTATATATACCTTAACATCTATAACTTAATCAAAAATACCTAACGTTTTAAATATTATCATTGATTCTCTTAAATTATTAACTATATTAATGTTTATTATTAGTTTCTCTATTTTTCATGCTCTTAATACAAAGTTTATAATTTACGATTAAAGAATTAATATTTATGATACAGGGTTTATAATTAACGTATCTATAAACTTGTTTTTTTAAGACTAAATTAGTTGGTTTATTTCAATTATATATCACAAATATTATTGATTAATATAGAAGTGTGCTCACTAGATGATCCAACTCCAAAACAAAATCATAATAAAAACCACAATCTTCATCAAAATTCAACATTTCATCAATAATGCAAATGAGAGAACAATTTATATATACATGAATTCTTGACAACATTGCCTTCTTATCTTCACATCACTACTCATTGTATTCTTATCAAGAATGCATAAACAAACACATATTAGTTCTTGGTGTGTGATAACTTTTGTGGCTTAGAAAATTTAGGGTTTTAATTTTCAATAAAAAAAACTCATAAATTGATGGATTTTGCATTACGAGGAGATGAGTTTTGTGTTTAGGGATAGGATTTCATAGAATATGAATGAATTGAGGGATCCCAATGACTACTTTTTAAACTTAAAGATCTAATTATAAATTTACTTTTAGATACCACATCAAATATAATAGTGTTGATATTAACAATATATGTGAAATTTTAAAAATGTTAGGAGTATATGTAATAAAAAATGAAAACTTAGTGATATTTGTGATAATGTGTTTAAATTTTAAAAATTAAGTGACTTATGTATCCTTTGTAAAAGTTATATGATCAAAATATTTTAATAACACAAATAAAATGATTTAAAGAATTAACAACCTTTAAAAAAATTGTTAAAAGTTAGTACCATAATGGTGTTTTTTAGCCTTATTTTTTATTTTGTTCATTTTCTTCTTCTTCTAAGTTTGTGCTAACTATCATCTCACCCATGAAAGATTGAATAGTTGAAATTATATTTGAATAAGTTTTTTTTCTTTTTATTGATAACACGATATCGTTATTTATTATAATTATTGGCTTATTGTACGAGGAAAAAGAAAAATAAATAGTAATTATATCGTTCATCATATGCAAATTTAGAAAAGGGAAAAAATACTCTATCATTAATATTCTAGGTTTAATTTTTAGACATAAATATCGTCAAGATATTATACTTGTTATAAAAATAATACTTATTTTTTATAATAATTTAGTTATATTATTATTAAAAGTGATTGTAAAATGATAAAATAATTTTTTTCATTTCATTTTTTTTTTTATTTTTTAGCTCTATTACATAGAGATTATTTTAATTTAAATAAATTGTAATCGAAAGAATTAAAAAAATTAAATAAAAATAAATAAAAAACTTAAAAAATATTCATTTATCATTCTGTAGTCATTTTTTCATAACAATAATAATAAAATATCATAAAAAATAAATATAAGATTTAAGTGTTACTTTTAAAATAAATATAAGAACTTTGCGATCACTCTCCCTAATTTTTAATGGATTTGGCAATTGTTTTTTTTCTTCCTATAAATACATCAATTTTCAAAGTCATATTATTTATAAGATGAAATATCATTTTAATCAGTTTGGGATCAATTGATATTCTGTTTGTAAAATGTGTTATTTAGTATTATTTTTTTGCCAATAGAAAAGAAGCCATAGAAGGATAAGCTTCACCGGAACATAATTATTTTAATATTTTGTATACTTTAATAGTTGATGTGATTCATTAAAAGAATAATTTGATCATTTAGTGTTTTTTCCTTTAAACACAACTAACTCAAAGTTTCATTATTATTTTTCCATTTTTAAAGCTTAGTAGAGCAGATAAAGACATGCTATTGTTCTCTTATTTTTATAATGTTATTGATAAAAACCATTAAATAATATAAAATATTAATTTTTTTCTTAAATAACACATTTTTAACAATTAAAATAACATATTTTTAACAATCAAAATGACTAAATGACTGTAAAAAATAAATAAATAAAGTGACATCTAGAGTCTAATCAAATAAATTTGCATTGAATATATGTTTAAAATGTTACAAAATTTAATATATATTTACTGATATAGTCCTTTAGTATCTATCCTTTAGGTCGATTAATGATGTAGTTTAAAATAATATTTTTTTTATTCTATTACTTTTAAAAAAATGGTCGAGGAAAGACAAAATTAATTTTTAAGTGTTGTTTTAATTAAATTTATCTTATAATTTTCACGTCAATTTGTTAATAAAAATTAGAGTTATCAATATAATCATTATTTTGTTATTCAAAAATAACTCTAACACTTTAATGTGTTATTTTTTCGTTGTCTTATTCTTTTTTTTTTCCAGCTTTAATCTTTATTTTATCAATATATAAATAATATTACTTTATTATAGATTTCAATCAAATGTGACATTTTCTCATTCTTTAATTGATTAGTGCTTGAAAATATTAACATTTTGTAATTTATTTACATTTAAATGTAATAAATATATTTAAATATGAATAATTTTATCATTATTTATGTGTTTAAAATTATAAATATTTTATGTCGTTGTTTTATATATTTTTAACTTTAATTTAATAAATTGATCAACATATGAATAATCGTACATAAATAATGTATTTGGACATTATAAGACTAAAATAACAATATATGTAATACTTATATATCATTCAACTGGTTGTAAGGAGGTGAAAACAAGGAGTGGAATCAAGTATGTGTGCTACAGTATGGACTATAGTAGGTCGCAACACACTCATCGCTATTTAAAGTCAAATTCAAGCAATTTGTGTTGTGTCACAGCAAATAATTGTAGGGCTGTAGTGTAAGCTTTTATGTTTGAAATCAGGATAATCACTACATATTGAAGGTCGATCGTAGAGTGGATAGAAGTGGGTCACAACGCGCGATTGTTTTCTACCCAGAAACCTTTTTCTGGCCGGTCTTAGTTATAAATAGGAATGTTATGTTTAGGTTTCTAATGTGCATTCGTAGAGTCAACATTATTTTTAGTAGCTTTCCAGAGCTGCAACATTATTTTTACAGTAGGCCAGGTAGATTTAATAATAGTATTAAGCAGATCATTTGGAGGTTTTTTAAATCACAAAAATAATTGTAAATAATACATTGATGTATTTATTTTAATTATATTTGATTATTTATAGATTTAATCTTTATATATTTTTATAAATATTATTTTTAATTTATTGATCATTTATACAACTTGAGCATATCTAATTAGTTATTATTATGAGATATTTGTTATGTTGTTATGTTTGTAAAAGATTAATTTATGTGAATATTTTAATAAAATAAATTAAGTTTAATTCTTCGTTCGTAAAATTTATTATTGATAATATATATATTTTTAATAAATTTAAAATATAAAAATTAGATTTTAAGATTTAATTTTAACACTTAAATAATAGTTTAAATTATGTTCTTAGTTTAAAAAACTTGTGTTATTTAGTATATTAATTGATTTTGTTAACAAAGAATCTGATACTATATAAGTATATTATCATAAAAAAGAAAAGAAAAAATGAATAACTTTAATTTATATTTTTAATATTCTAATTAATTTTAAATTAATTAGTTAATTATTCTAATAAATTTTTTATGGATTCTTAATCGCTTATCTGTCTAAAATTATTTGAATCAATCATGTTTAAATCTTTTTAATTTATGTGTGATATAATTTTAAATTTATTTTTCGTATTTATTTTTTAAAATATTATTAAATTATTTAAAACCACGTCATTTCTCTTTGTAAATTATTCGACTATTTATGAGTTATATCGTAAATATTATATTTGTGCATCAATAAATAAATTTCTTTTGTAATAACAATTCTGTTCTATTACAAAGAATTAATGATAATTTGATACCTAATGTTAAAAACTTTGGCCAACTTTTTCCGTTTAATTTATTTAAAGTTCGAGAGAAACCCTTAACAAAACTCCTCCATAAAACACGAGGAGGTTTATACTTTTAGCTTTTTTTATATGATGCACCAATTATACTACCCTAATAATAGCCTTTGATGCTTGTCTACTCCGATTCGATATCTATTGAATACGATATTGCCAGCCCAAACTTACGCTGGCCCACCTATCTAAGCCCTTTGGTGGTTTTGAATATCTAAAGAAAATTTGCCATTTTTATAATCCTTTCCTTTTCATTCCTATTATATATTATAAAAAAATGTAGTAATTAAAATTTCTATAATTATTTAATTTATATAATTTAATATTTTAATTATTAAGTTAAACATTAAAATTTCTTAATTTTTTAAAATAAATATTTTAATTTTATATTTTTTAAATTTAATACTTATAATATTTTTATTTATTAAAATTAAATACTATAATTACTCATTTTTATATTTTTAATAAATTTAAATTATTTATTTTAATAAATTATTCATAATAACGTGATAAATAGTACTCAATTCATAAACTATGAAATTAAAGTGATTATTTTAAAAATTTATGAAATCCAAATAACTAACTTAATAATTAAAAGACTAATGTATTAATTTGATAATAATTACATGAACTTCTAGATACTTTTCTCTTATAAAAATAAACTTAACTATTTTATTGATATTTAAATTTTAATTAAATTTATATATCCGTCTTTAAATTTTTAAAATATAAATTTTGATATTTAAATTTTTAAAATTTTACAAATAATCTTTTAAAATTTTAAATCATACAACTTAGTCTCCAAAATTTTAAAATTCATACATTAATTTTAACTTAATTATTAAAATATATTTAAAATTTTAAATCATACCACTTAGTTTCCGAACTTTTAAAATTCACACATAATTTTTAACTTAATTACTAAAATATATATTTGTGAATCAAAATTTAAAAATTTAATAATCTATTAATTTAAAAATCAAATCATATGTTTAAAAAATTTAAAAATATACGTTTACATTTAATTAATTAAAGTTTAAGAATATGTAATTTAGTTATAAAAAAATTACAAATATAATTAACTTACACAAATTTGTAAATTACTAAACTTAATTATAATATCTATTTGTTTGAGATATATAGCAAATTAGTGATGATCGGTCATTTTCTTCTTCTTTTTCTCTCGATGATCTCATACTTTTCTATATTTTATTTTTCTATTTATATTTTATTTTGGTCGGTTTCTTTTCACTTTTTTTTATTAGACTTTCTCCCTAGGATTCTTTTTTTACTTTAAAACTTATTGCACCTATAATTTATTCTCCAAATCAACTCTCTAAACAATGAAAAATTGATAATCATAGTTTAGAATTCAAGGAGATGATGTGCGAGTTTGCTTACCACGAAAGTGAATTAAATTATTCTTAATAATTATTTTAAAAAAATTAAGGCCCTTTATAAATATTAGTAAATAAGCTAATAATTTTTCATTAACTTAATTTCCATAAAAAGATCCTGAAATTAAATTCATGTGGAGAGAAAAGCTTATCTTCTCAAATTAACTTTTTTAAAAAATTATTATCATTATATTAACAAGATATTTTAGTAAAATAATTATTTTTATTCTGATTTCAAAATAATATAAGCAAACACTATCATAAAAGCAATTTAATTTTGATTATTATTTTTTTAAAATCCCTTCAGTTGTTGATTTATTTATTTTATGATTCCTTTTAAATTCCATTAAGAATTAGTAAATGTATCCGTTAATTAATAAGTCCTTCAATTAAGAATTAGCTACTCTTTAGCATCTGTTAGCTAATATTTAGTCTATGTTATTAATTGTTTCCACTGATGGTCTATTTGATTATAAGTTAATTTATAAGAAGTGCTTTCATAAAGAAGCGTGTAACTTAAATATGCTTTATGAGTGTTGAATCTACTTTAATAAAAAATTTGTTTGTTTTAGTTCAATTACTTTTTTTTTCTATTATAAGCAATTTTACAATGTCTCAAAAGCAAAAATAGACTCTCAAACTAGCTGAAACTAAATTTTAAAATTTGATCTATTGCATGACATATTTTTTAGTGAAACTAATTTCCATCTAGCTTTATTTGGATTTTTTTCTTTCTTTCTAATAGTGATTTTACAAAGTTGTTTGAAATGAAGTGATTAAAAAAAAGCATTTTCATATTTGGCTTGAAATTATTAAATGTCGTTTTTTAATAATTATTTTAAAGATTAAAAATATATCATGTATTATAAATTATTCATTTCAATGTTATGTATTCATATTTAAATGATTGACCTCAAAAATTAAAATAATTTTATATAATACCACTAATGCATCAAAACAACTTAGATGAATATTTATAATTTTAACTACATATATTCAATTATTATTTGAAATATAAATTGTTATATAGTCTATATTTATTTGGTATAAATACCATTTACCTATTTAAAATCACTTTCAAAGTTCCGTATATTGCAAAGTTGTTCTTCTAGCTTTGTACACTTCTTTCTTCCGAAATAACAAGACGAGGCAAAAGAGAAATACTACTAAAATAATAATCTATCTGACCAATAATTGGAAAGAGTAATGGTGTGGAGAGGTCTCATTGTTTCAATAAGCTACTCAATGAAGAAGTTACATGTTTTCCTTTTTCTATAGCTATGCTTTATGATTCTTTCATTTCTTTAAGAGGATTAACAATTTGGAAATCATTGTCTTTTTCAGCCACTCCAAATGATGATACAAAAAAAAAAAACAAGATAAAGAGTGAGTGTTGTTTAATGGGTTCAAAATTTTCCATTCTAAAAAAAAAATAAAGATTTTAGTATGTAATAATATTTGTTTTGGTTATCTAATTCAATTATACCTTATTAATTTATGAAAATATATTATTGTTTACGATAATTTAATTTTACAAAAAATATAAACCATATTATTAATAATAATAAAACTTAATATAATTTATATTAATATAAAAGAATATTATAATTATGAAAATTCCTTAAATCACTACCCTTCTTCTAAACGTGAAAATATCGTGTTATATCAAAGATATCAAATATATTTTAATAGATTTATAGTCTTCTATGGTGGAACATGAACTTTTGAGCACTTGAAATGAAGTATGAACTTAATCAATGTCTAAATACAAAAGTTCCTGAATTCTTGCTCGAAGGGACAACTTTAGTAGCTTTTATACCTAAGCATTTCAATTTCTTGAAGATATGAATAGGAAAGCTCGAAAGTCTTATAACCTCAACTTGAGACGTGTTCTAAAGTGACGTGGCAGACCTTAACCACAAGAAACTATTTTTACCCACTTTTATCTTCCAATCTTGTATTGTTCCGTTAGTTATGAACTCGTCTCAAGTTTTGAGATGAATAGAAGAAGTCTTCATAGGAAATCAACTGAGCATAAGTAATCTTTTACTTGCTTTAAATTTATGAGTCCAATAGAAAAAATTGAGATAATAATAGGGCAACTGAATAATCCTAAAATATTACAGTTTCATACACTCTCCTCCTTTGAGCTAGAGACCTTGGCATCTTCTTTCTCTTCTTCCTTCACTATTGTAGGTTTGTCTAAAGAAGTATCGACTTTCGAATCAGGCTCCGATTTTAGCTCGGACTCAAACTCCTTTGCCGCCTGCAAAAATTTACAAATAAAATGTAACTATAAGGTGCAAGAACTAGCAACCACCATCAAATGTTTCAATTTCATCACTGAGTTAAAATTTTGTCAGTTCGTTGGTATCACTTACTTGAAGCACACTGACACATAAAATTTATATAAACTGAGTTGAATTATAACTCGAGCAAAATCTAAGGGAACTAGGTAGGATCCACTTATTTCCCACCTCTCATAACATCATAAAACATCCATCATTATTTCTTGTTCTTTTGTACCCCTGAAGTGTGGAAAGACAATAAGGTAAAATATTTTTTAAGTTTCTGTAACACCCTACTCCGACACATGGTATGATATTGTCCATTTTGAGTCCAGGCTCTCACGGTTTTGCTCTTCGACTTTCACCCAAAAGGCCTCGTATCATTTAGTGTGGAACTCATACATATTTACAATCCTTCTTTTCCAAACAATGTGGGACCATACAGTTTATCCTATCTTGTCCAAGCTCAAAGGATTGATGATTATGATAGGTTGCACTAAGGACATTTCATGTTCTAAGGAATAACATAGAATGTAAAAATGCGCAACTAAATGAACTGACCTGTATTTTGACACATACAGGACACAGTCATATACTAGATTAGTATCTTATAGTCATTCTATTCTCCGGACTGGTTATTGTCCAAAAACTCTAACCCAAATTTACTTGTCAAGCGACAACATTATACTGCAATATCAACCAGGACCTCACCTAATGGAAAACTTATACATAGGAACCCAACATTTTTCCCAACTATCAGTTTTCGACCTCTGGTATACGAACAAAAACTCTAAGTTGTAATCATCCTAGATTTTTTGCCAAGTAAAACGTTGTAAACCACCATTATAGTTGGAAAATGCATAACTCTGTGTATGGGGTGGACACGTATGTCTGGCTCTGTGTGTGCATGTAAGAGAGAGGAAAGAATTTAATTATTTGGGAAGAAATTCTTTATATGGGATTGTATGAACAGTAGTATATCGAACAAGGAACACGTAATTGAACTGTAAATAGGCCAGCATCCACATCCTACAATATTGGGATGATACGTAAAACATATACTTCCTAATGAAGTCACCTAGACACCAAAGTTATTATGTTTTGCTAATGATCTACAGAGCCAAAAGATACATAAAAATGAAATATGATCTATTGGGCACATGAAGTTGTTCACAATTCCATGTCTTTGGTAAAATTAGCTTTCATTTTTAGAAATTGGGATCATCACTGCCTCCTAACCTAAAAAGCAAGATGACTTCACCAAATTTATGAATTTCAAAGCAATTTCATAATTTGGCATGAAAAAAAATAAGGGATCAAATTAAATATTAAAACCTTGCACCCATTTGAAGCATAGCTGACAAGGCAGTTAGACAAAGCATCATCACGAAGAAAATAGCAAGTATCCCTTTGGTTCTTGTATGACCTAGTTATTCACATCCCCTCTAAAAAAAATGTTTTTTTAGTTATATAAAAAACACATGTGCACCGCGTTTAAATTTTTAAAAAAAAGGTGTTTTTTATGTTTACAAAAAAATAATATGTGCACTACATGGATAAAGGTTAAAATTAAAACTCTATTTATGAAACCTGGAGGAAAGGCTAAAAATGGAACTCCATTTGTGAAGTGGGAGTATGCTATACAATTAAACATAGATTGTATTGATAACCCATCCTCGTCAAAAATTTCAAGAATGCTATATGCTAATATCCTCCCAAAGCTTAAGCAACTCTATTTATGATGCTGGAGGAAAGGTTAAAAATAGAACTCCATTTGTGAAGTGGGACTATGGTATACAATTAACCATCGATCGTATTGATAGCCCATCCTCATCAAAAATTTCAAGAATGCTATATGTTAATATCCTCCCAAAGCTTAAGCACCTACTGCTTTGATACCATATTAGATTGTGTTTTGAGCTGATAGGAGATGTAGCAACCTTTATTTATATTGTGAACGGCCACAGCTCTAATAGTCCTTAACGATAACACAGCTCTAATTCTAGTCCTTAGTGATAACAGAGTTATATTTGGTCACGTTAAAGGTCTGAGGTTTGGGATTCGAGTTTTAATTACGGATATGTGAGTTTTTAAGTTGTATGAAAAAACAAAAATTAAATGAACAACATCCTTAAATGAATGCTTATGCAAGTGACAAGACATCAGTACGGCTTGTTTATATTTAGCAATTACACCAAACATGTTCCCTACAAATGACTCCATAAAATCCATGTAATTCAAACTCTGGTACAAGAAGTTTTACTTCCTTTCAACTTTGTTTGCTCTCTAATGGAGTCTCCTCACATTTCTCCATAACTCAAATAAGTTCCAATTTTCACAGTAGTTCTCTGTTAAAAGAAGCAATTAGACCCTTTCAAACTAAAATCATCAATTTCATTTTAAAATCCATAGATATAAACAAGAATGAAAATCATGTTGGCAAAATGACAGCGCAAAAAATACCAAAAGCAATAAATGCAAATACCGAAGCAAAAAATAACAAGAAAAATAAGCAATTAACATGATTGGACAATTTGCTTAATCCACAACCAAATCCAAAATAAATCCACTAATATGAATTCCTGAATACAGGTTTTAACCCAATACCCAATACACCACCTAATAGAATCCCAAAATAACACAACCAAAGCCCCATTACATCAAAATCTCTCTCACACACAAACCCATAACTACAAAGAATGCTTTTTGATTTGCAAAACCACAATATGAGACTCGGACACAAATATCACGCAGCCACATGAAACTCCAAACTGCTGCGGCACTCACCTCTTTTGCTTCAAATCATCTCACACACAGAGATCAAACCAATTTACTCTTAACTTTTGAACATTTGCTGTGGTGCTCTCAACTCACCAAAAAAAAAAACACAATATATAAACCAAATAGCCTTTTCATCTTTTAGCCGTTTGGTTAATGCCTAATTTATTAATTTGACCTTTTGTTTTCTCATCACTTCATATTCCATGTTTTAACTTCCAAATACGTAAACCCTATTCTTTTTTTCTTTTTCTTTTTTTTGGCTCTTGAGCTACTAACAAATTCAATATACGCAACAAATTCAAAGAAATATATCAGAACCCAGAAGACCCAAATCAATAAACGTACCTGTTGAAAGCTCTTCACCGTCTTCCCAATGCTCTTTCCAACTTCAGGTAATTTCTTGGGTCCAAAAACCAAAGCAGCAACTCCAGCAATAACGGCAAGCTCAGGCACTCCAAGACCAAACAAAGCATTGCAAGTAAAGACCTTTCTTGTTCTCCCAGTTCTAATTCTGGTTCTTTCTCTCTCTATAATCAGAGAATCAAAATTTACCTTGGTTTTGCTGAAGAAAGAAGTGTTGGTGACTTTGGTGGTGAAAAAGGTGGAGTGAGACGAAGATAAAGGGAGAGAAGGTGGGGGTCTGGGTATGGATAGAGTTATAGAAAAAATCTCCATGGTTGTCCTCAAAATTTGATCTTTTTTAGTTTTTGGGTTATGGGTTTGAAGATTTTAGCTGAACTTTTTTCTGTTTTTGGGTTAAAAGTAGATTTAAAAAATATGAAAGAAGAAAGAGGTGGAGATTCTTAAATATTTGACTAATCATGATCGTGGGCTTCTACTACTTTATGGGTCCAATTCAAGAAAAAAAAACTTATGGGTCCAATTACCCAAAAATTGGCCGATGGTGCTCTTGTTTCTGAATCTAGTTAATCGTTAGTGGTTAAACTTTATTAAATTTAATCTTTATTAATTTTTAATTTTTCAATATTTTTATATACTATTTTTTAAGTTTATTAATTTTAGTTAAATTTAAAAATAATAAACTAAATATGTTATATTTTAAAATTTAAGAGACTAAATAGTAAAAAAAACACGTTTATTTTGACAGTTATAATACAGTTTAATATAATTTTTAAATTTATAAAGTATATTAAATTTAAAAAGATAATAAAAATAATATTATGAATAATGATGAAAGTGTTAAAAATTTAGAGACTAATAATGCAATTCAACCTGATTTTTAATTAAATTTTTGCAAATCCAAAAAATATAAAAGTAGGATCTATTACTATCCAAATTCTTTAAAACGTTACTTACAAATTTATAAATTTATAAATTACATAATTTAATTTTAAAATTTCATAAAAAGATCTTGAAATTTTAAATAATAAATATGTATATTAAGTGATGGATCTAGCATTGAAACTTAAGAGTTATAGTCAAAAAATAGTAAAAAATAATTTACTTGTTTTTTGGTAAGTTGATTCTTATTAAATAAAAATATTTATATATATATATATATATATAATTTAAATGTAAATATGTTAATTTTTTAGTGATAAAATCTTAAAATATAAAATCTATAGGATATAATTCTGTATGATTTTATCAATAATTTTATAATTATTACACATAAAATTTTCTTTGTAATAAAATAAGAGAAGACACATTTTCCTTCGTTTCAATATAAATCCAACCCAGTATATATTAAGAATCAAACTAAAATATATATATAAATTTTTAAAAATTGAAGGAATAAATCATATTATTTAATAATTTAAAATTATATATATTAAACATTAAAAATTTGATAACTAGATAATTGATTTGAAAATTTAAAGATATATATGTAAAGTTTGAAGACTGATGAAACAAGATTAAAATGCACAATTAATCTTTAAATTTTAACTATATTCATACATAAGTTCTTAAATTTTTAAGATTTCATATTTACTTACCTAAACTTTTAAATCTTACAATTTAATCTCTAAATTTTTTAAGATTTCATACTTACTTACCTAAACTTTTAAATCTTACAATTTAATCTCTAAGATTTTAAAATTTGTTAGATCATTGTTAGTATTTTGAATAAAAAATTTAAGATCAAAACTACCTCAATGCACTTTCATGCTAGTAACAAAGCTTGTAATCTCTTTTCACAAGGTATTGAAAAAATTGATTTGAAAATTACAAAATTTAAAGATATATAACTTTATTTGAAGTCAAAATAGATAAACTTCATCCAATATTTAAGAAGAATAAAGTCATGCATCTTACATGTGTATTCTTCTTTCTAATTTTTTTTTTAAATTACAATTTAAATTTATTTGACTCTATCTTAAAAATTATAAGATTAATTATGCTGAAGTCCAAAAATAATACAACTAAACTGATTAATTTCATTAATAATACGAGGAATTTGACCCTTCACCCGTTATGTTTGTCCTCATAAGCAAGAAAGAAGCAAATGTCTTCAATGTGTAAAGCTATACAATCTGAGGTAGCAGAATATCATATTATGAATTGAACATAAATGCTACTATTCAAAATCAATATTCAAAGTAGCAGTTTCCAAATTGTTCAACAAAATTCTCATACAATAGCTGAATGTATTTCTATTTGTCACCATTGGTTTGCACTTCACAAGGATTTCCATCCCCACGGATTCGCTTCTGTAGATGCTCCAAACTAGCCACTCTATGCAATGAAGCTCTTCTTCCCGTTTCATTTCCTCCTCCTCCTGCTGCTGCTGAAGAATTATGTTCCACGTTTTCAACTGAAGCAATTTCGGTTAAACCATTGTTGACTCTTTGGTCATTTGGGGGTGTAGGATTGCTAGACACAGGTGGGTAGAAGTTATCATTTGAATCATCTTGCACTGGAACTGCAGCATCTATTGATGTATTTGACATTGTGTGGAACATTGGGTTTAATCCGGTTATCCTTTTAACTTGGTCCTCGGCCATCTTTACCTAGAAATATAATCATACATAAGAACAATAATATATAGGCTAAATCGATTTTTCTACCTAACTTTACCTATCGTTGCAAAATTCTCAAGTGTTGCACTAGGACTACTCAAGTTTATGTCAAAGTCCTTAAGAGTCATGAGTTTTTCAATTTCAAAAGGTTAATCTCAATAGGTAGATACACCCATAATCCTTATAAAATCTACAATAATATTATCTTTAATCAATATAGAACATTACTTCTAATATCTCCCTCAAAATGTGGGTCTTTATCTCTTTTAAAAATTATCACTTTGTATTTTTAACCTATTTTATTATATTTTATTTTATTTTATTTGGATCACTTGTCTACTTTTCTTTTCTTTTCTTTTTACAAGGCTCATTTCATTTGTTTATTTGTTTTTGTGAGAGGAGGCTAAGGTTTTTGGTCCAATCAATTGAAAGCTTTGATACTATGTTGTTAAAGTACATAAAAACTATACGCTTCCAAATCCCAAAAGATTAATCCCTATGGGTATGGACACTCAAAATCCTTATAAACTCTACCATAACTCCATAAGAGTTTTTTTTTCCTTGCAAATTTTTTACCATGTCATGCAAATTTAACGAGATTTAATGAAGAACTAAAGATTAGACAGATGCTTTTTTCCCCCAATTTTTTCGTTGAAACTAGTTTGATTGGCGTGAAACGGAGTAACTTCTAGAGAAAAAATGGCTAAGATTTTGGGATCCTTAAAGCATTGTGACTGTCTTCTCAAAGCACATGACTATCTATTAATATTCGTAATGGACTTCGAGGAAGCTGAATAGGTGATATTAGTTCAAAACTAAAGAACATTAGTAGTAGTTTTGTTATGAATTAAAACTTTTATCATAGTTTTGCAACAGTAGACAAAGTTCGGTGGTAGAAAGAAAACAGGTAACCTTTCTTACCTTTGCTCTCAATGTTTCAACATCAGCTTTTAGGACTCTATTGTCAACAGCTGCATTAGTGTAGTTTTGGCTTATATCAGTGAGGCGCTTTAATAAGGAAGAGTTCTCAACTCTTAATTGAGAAACCTATAAAAATTGTCGAGTTAGCAAAATGCATCAAATAAAGAGAGGTGCAGAAGATGAAAATAGTTATAGTATGATGATAAACTTAGGGAAACCTGTGTCTCAAGCTCAGTCATATGAGCCTGCTTTCTCCTTCTTGAGCGCCTAGCTGACTCTCTATTCGAAAGCATTCTGAAAAGCACCATATGAATCAATGGTAAAATATTTTTGTAGTGTATTAACAAAGGGGTAAAAATATAGTCTATGCTGCATATGAACCTATAAAGTCTAAGAGACTATGACACTATGGTACTAATACAATGACTATGATGGTTACCTTCTAACACGTTTTGCATCAGAACGATCTGTATTCTGAGTACCTTCGGTTTCTCCTTCCTCGTCATCTGTCTGTTCTTTTGATGATCCACTGGTTGTGGACCTTACTGAATTTCCAGATTTCTTTTGTTTCCCAAATAATTCGTTGAAGTCCTTGTCTTTGTCTTTGTCTTTGTCTTGTGACCTGGCCAAATCATACCCAGCTCCTACATGGGTTATAAGAAGAGATGAGCACTAATTTGCAATAATACATGTTCGAGCTATTAGGAGGAGTGCCAACAATACTTTATACATCATCACTCACCCACAAATGTAGACTCTATGTATTATGCAAGCTAAACACTTTGGATTCAATAATTGAGACTACAAGGGTTTGAGTAAATGATCTTCCAAAAACTTAAACTATTAAACCAATAAAAAATTTATACGTCTATTATGTTAGAACTCATTGATGACCAACAAATTTTTAATATAGTATCAAAACTGGAGATCATGAATTCAAACCCAAAAACCTTAAATTTTAAGTGCTGGTTTTCATGGCACATAGAACCCACATTTGTGGGGAATGATAGTGGTATAAAATTATTTTTAGCATTTTCCCAATGAATTAAGCTTTTGGGAGTTGGTGACCAACAATTGTTAAAATATATTTCTCTCTTGCTTCGTCTTCTTTGTTTTAGACAGATTAATACAAAGAATAAGAATGTCTTTCATGCAAACAAAGATGAATAAAAACCTTTGCAAGGAGCATGAATTTCCAATGAAGAAGTATCAGGAGCTTGTGATACAGAGTCGGCTAGAGTAGCAGATTCATGAGCTTTGGAAAATGATCCCTACAGAAGTACAGAACAATAAGTATTCAAATAATAGGAAAGAAAAAAAAGCATTCAGCACAAAAAAAGAAAAAAAGAAGAAAAGAGGAAAGAAATGAAAATAGTATGAGCAAATATCACTCAGACTGAGCTAAAGTTAGAATATAACGTTGCATTATACATATTGGAATGAGAATGTCAAGATTTCAACACCTTAACACATGCAATAAGTTGATTCCAAACTTTAAAGATGATGGATGCTTTATACCATAACTCATTTACATAGTTTATCAGTATAAAAGTATAAAGGTATGTTTGAAACTGCTTATTTTGGTTGAAAGTGCTTTCAAATGTATCAAAGCACTTTCAAAAGTATTTGTTAATCTTTATGAAAAGTTATTTCAAAAAACATTATTTGTACTTTTAAAAGAAGTAATAGTTACATTTGGGAGAAGTAGTTCTGAACGCATATATTCATACCAAAATAATTATCAAAGTGTCACTTAAAACCACTTCTACATTTTCATCCCAAACATTTAAATGCTTTTCATATAATCAATTTTAACCAAACCACTTCTTTTGAAACTACTTCTAAAAGAAACACATCTAACCTTAAATGAACCTTCACTTTCAACCCACTTCATTGCATAGTTGAAGCAAATAATAAGTCCTAAGAGAAAGAGGCAGAGAGAACTCCAAATACAATATAGAAATAAATATATTTATGACAATAAAAACATTAAATATGAAGATTATGATTTATGGAAAATTCTATAACTTGGTAAAGCTTCATAAACAAATAAGGGATAAATGAAAACGGCAAGGAATTTTTTTCAGATGATAAAGGAAGAATATAGAAAGGACTTGAAATATTAGGAATAGAATTCTATGCTTCTGCTTGTCATACTGAACAGTACATTGTTAATTTAAAGTATTAAATAATGCATAAATGTTTCAAATAATGCTTTTTATTAATAGCGTCAAATTCAGTCGATACATCGGATGTAAAGTAGATGATTGAGATTTAAAAAAAAAATTAGGAAAAAAGAACCATACCCGTTTTAAGTTTTTAACTAAAATATCAAATGTTAAACAGGGCCTAAGTATCTAAACAAATTAGATTTTGGGCAAACGTTCATTTGTTTGAAATTTTTTAATTTAATACCTTTAATATTTTTTTATTTTAATTGACTACTTATATTATTGAAATCACTCTCAATCAACTATTCTAATAAAAAATTTGCCATTTGATCTGAAAATTAAAATCACATACACTACACGTAAAGTTATAATTTCATTATCTTATTCACAACATGTTCTTATAACTTCATGTGTCACATAAATGACTAAATATTTCGATTAAATTGATAATTTTTGACTTAAGTAGTTAATTAAAAGAAATTTTAATAATACAAGTAATCAATCAAAACAAAATATATTAAAAGTTTTCACATGATATCAATAGCTAAATAAAACTTTTCCAGATTGTTTTGTGAAGATCAAACAATATTTGATGTCATTGGAAATAAGAAAAACCACATGAGTTATAATCCAAAGAACCGAAACAGTTCAATCTAAAAACTTCTCATTTTGACCATGCTTCGTAAATAGTATTACTGTTCTAAAAAAGCAAACACTTTTTAAGTTTTTCTGGTTCTACCTAATTGCAAGTTAGTCTCATACCTTTTGCTTTTGCAAGAAAAACATTAACTTTACAGCAAAAGTTTCTATTTTTGTCTCCTAGCTATTACCAAAGGCCCACTAGTCCACAACAAAAGCTTTCTTATCAAATTCTTATTAGTAGTTGTTACAGTCACACGGGTAAAAAATTTCAAATCAATTACAGTAAACCACAAGTATTAACAGAATTAAAAAACATATCAATATATCAATATGAAAAAATAAAATTTGAGGAGAGACAGAGGAAACAAAGACTAACAATAATTCAGACAAAAGCTAGTATTTCATTGGAAAATTACATAAAACATAACTCTAAAATTTATAACAATAAAAACAATATCTTAATAATATTGAACAAATTTAGATGGGACAGAATTCATCATTAGATGTATCTAAATATTTGTATTTCGACTTAAAATTTATTTAATTTGACGATATTCAATTTGAAATTATGCGTTTATTTTTATTCGTTTAAAATATTAAAATATAATAAATATATATAAAAGATTTTCCTATTTTATTTGATACAAATATGCCTTGTCTTTTTATTCGGTGAAACTATTTGATAAAGCCGAGCTCTAATACAATTCTAAAGCATCAACTTCTATAATTTACAAAAGAAAAGGAGTAAATATTGGCGTGAGAGATTTTGATTGGATAGTAAAGTTGGACTCGCAAAAAATATATATCAAATAAAATTATAAAAAATCAATTGTATTTATTTTATTTTTGTAATATATAGTAGAGCTCTTTGCATAAAGCTGTCATCTTTAAGCGGAGCAAACCAAAGAGAAACATTAAGGAGATTCTTATAAGTTAACTTCATATTCTCACTTCAGTACTATTTTTCTATGTTCTCTCAGCACCATTTCACCGATACTAGTAATTCAGACAATTATATTTTATTGAAAAATTACATAAAATAGCAAGTTAAAAATTTATAACACCGTAAATAATACCCAATAATATTGAATAAGTGTTTAACATTAAATGAGTCAAAATTATCATATTTTAATTTAAATGGTATCCAATTATATCGTCTTAAATGTGTGTTAAACGTGAAATGATGAATTTGACTTAAAAAAATATATTATTTTTAAGGTTATAAATTTTAAATAATACTATTTTTGTTGTTACCTAATTTATTACTATTTTTTTAATTTTAAAATAACAGTATTATTCTTACCCTCTAAGTGAAACTCGAAACTATTTGATAAAGTCCAACTCTATCACAACTCTAAAGCATCAATTCCATAATTTGCAAAAGCAAAATTCTAAATATTACAATTTTATCATATATCTTAAATCACATGTCAGATTTTAATCGGATAATACAGTTAGACCACAAAATTGTACCAAATAAGATTATGCCAAATAAATTATGTTTGTGATATTTTTGTGACATATTTTAAGGATCTTTGCAGAAAGCTACGAGCTTTAAGTGTAGCAAACCGAAGAGAAACATTAAGGACATTCTTATAACTTCATATTCTCACCTTTTTTTATGCACTCTCAGCACCATCTCACAATACCCGTTGAACCCAAATCTCATTTTAGATCATTGTATTTCCAGGAATATCATTTTGAATTTTCACAGTAAACAAACAAAAACCCAGAAAACCAAAACACAAAAAAAAAAAACTTAAAAGATAAAGTTTCGATCTTTACCCGAGAAGCAACAACAGCACAAGCTAGATGAAGCTTGCTCTTGAGAAAGGCCTGGTACTCCTCCGAATCAATGGGAAGATTAGGGGGAGCAACACCAAACGACGACGTATTAGAGGCGTTCTTAGTTGATTTGGGGTTCGATTGGTAATCTTTAAACTTGACCTCGACGATGTCGTTTTGGTCAGCAGCTGAAGAAGAAGAAGAAGGAGGAGAAAGACAAAGAGGTAGTGCATGTGAAGCCGATGAGGCCTCTTCAAGAAAACGCTGGAAAGCCCATTCTGATGCACAGCGGTTCATTTTTGATGATTCGTTTAGTGCGGTGTTTGATGCTCGTGGTGACCAAAACTGGTCGGAGATTTCCTCCATTGAAAACACCTTATCCATTTTTCTCTCTCTAAAGCAACTTTATTTCTCTCTCTTCTAATTGTATTGTGTGTCTTATCTCTCGGCCTTTATGTTTTGGATTTATACGAAAAGAAATTAATAAAATTTGACGTTGGATTGAGTTTTTCGTGGGGTCCACATCATTTCAATTGGTTGGAATTTGTGTTCTCATTTGGATTTTTTATAAATAAATGATAATAAAAATAATAATAGTAGCACAATTATTAGAAATTGTACGAGTTTTTTATTTTATTTTTATAATTAATTATATTTTAATTCTAATAATATTAAATAATATGAGTGATCCGAAAAAATAATTAATTTTTTAAGTTTTTGTACTTATATATTATAATAATTATAAAATTTATAAAAATAAAATAAAAAAATTATAAATTTTATTTATTTTTCATTAAAAAAATAAATAAACTATTAGAAAAATTAAACTATATTTTTATCTATTAAATAAAGTTTATCTATTAAATATAGTTGCAATGATGACCCAAAATAAATCATAATAACATTCACTTATTATTAATATTTTATGATTTTTTTTATAATTAATTATAATTTAATACCAATAATGTGAGTGACCCACCACAATAGAAATTATTTTTTTTTATTTTTTTAATATATCAATTTTATATATTATCTTTATTAATAAATTGATTATAAAATTAAATAAATAATTAAAAAATAATAAATTAATTAAAATATATTTTTATGTTGTAATGATACCTAAAATAAATCCTAATAACATTCACATATTATGGCCGAGCTTCAACTTATACGGCTTAAATGCTTAAATGTCTATTTTTCTTTTTCCTTCGTAATGTTATAGTACTCGGTTTTGGTCTGACTTTGATTTATAGCTTTGAAATAAATAATATTGAATTTCACAACCAGGTTACTGGTTCAACAACACTAATTATTATATATGTTTACTAAGATCTTAATTTTAAAAAATTCAATAAAATATGCTCCACCACAGACTAAAAAGGAAATTAGATGTCTTATATTTGTAACTGATATTGCATTTTATAACAAAATGAAAACAAGGTAATGAAAATGTGGAAGCAACATCTTGGTAATATATATGAAAATGATTTTTGTTAATTTTAGGGTAATTTTTATTTAAATTTATATTAATTATAATTAACATGGGTTTAAATTTACGTGATTAAAATATTTTTATAATATATTTTGTTCGTAATAATAATTTTAAAAAAAATATAATTAATATTAAAAATAAAATATATTTTTATTATGATAATAATAAAAGTTATTGTTTTAAGGTTATTATTTGTTTTTATTCTAACATTTATAAGTCGTTTTACTTTTTGCTTAAGGTAATATAAAACGTGGTGGTCCAATAGAGGTCTACGACTGTTTCCGTTAAACTTAGGTTCAAAAAATAATAATACAAATTGCTTTAGATCTTATCCGTTCATTAATTAATTGTTTGCGAACTCAGCTTACAGTCAGCAAAATCCTTCATCCATTACTCTTCTTAAATTTCTTGGAGAAATCCACGGCCATCTACACAGGTAAGATTTTTAAAAATTATCTTCTTATCTTCTATTTTGAAGATTAAAAAACAAAATTGACTTGTTACTGTGTGAATTGTATTATATGAAAGAAAAAATAAAATATGAAATATATTGAGGTAAACCAAACAATATATCAGCCATATTTGATTCGAAAAATGAAAATATAATAGGAATAAAATTCAATGTAATAAATATTACTATTATTATATTTATTTGAGTAATAGAATTAAAATAAAGATAAATATTAAAATAAAATCTATAAAATTATAAATCAATTAAAATTAAAAAATAAGATTTTTTTTATTTTTAAATAAAAAATAATAATAAATGAAGAGAACGAGAGAAATTAACGTTATTACTATGATTTATATTTCAATTTAGATTAATAATCAAATAAACACAAAAATATTAATTATTTTCGTTACTACCTATTTTGCAATTAATAAAAGATAAGATTTTCATTTCAATTAAGAATATTCCAGCAAGTTCATCAATCAAACTATTATAGATGTTTTTCAGCTTTGAATGGTTCAAAGATGAGCTTTGAACTTTTCTGAAGAAGCTGATTTCAATAAAATCATAATAACTTACAGAAATATTAGGCAAATGATCTATAAGACTGCAAAGTTAATACTAATATCCAGATGAAGTAATCACCTGTAAGTCAATAAATAACATAACAAAGAGGTGCATCAAAGCAAAGAATATGCAATATTGGCCCATCATCCTTGAATTCTGAGGAGGGGAGCATACAAATCTACTCAACGCCTTCCGGATGCTACAGATTCAGCAGAGAAGAGGTACTTAACACGCGAAAGAACTGAATCATGAGCAGGATCATAAGGATGATTCTTTGAAGGGATCTCCAGAATAGCCGGAACTGGTTTGTTATAGCTATCGACAAAAATCCTTATCATGTTCGCAACCTGTAAAGAAGATAAAAAGGTCATTCTTTTCAAACAAATCCCCCTGAACTGAAAATAAAATTTATACAGACAAATGCTGCAAAAACGTATCATATTTTGATAAGTTACTACTGAGTTCTTTAACCACTCAAGCAATCATGAAACTTACATATTGGCTTATTAAAACAATTGCAATATCCTCTTTTGAAGTAAACTCTCTGAATGCATCTTCAATTTGTTTGATCGTTGTTTCTGTTCAAAAAGATAAACTATCAGTAATGACTAAAGACTTTAGAACCACATCAATTAGCACTTAATAAAAATAAGAGCTCAACGTTCAAAAACTTACTTGAATCAACAATAAGATAGTTAGTCTTTCTCCGCAAGTCAACATTACCCACTCCAGCGAGCAAAAATCCAGTTACAGTATCCTACAATATTAGGATCACTTATGAAAGCTCTATTGTATCAATACGACTCATAACAACTTCATAACCACAGATTTTAGGCAAGCATTCACAAACTTTGCATCTAACTTGGGAAGTGTAA
Source organism: Hippophae tibetana (assembly GCA_037013495.1). Classification (NCBI taxonomy): domain Eukaryota; kingdom Viridiplantae; phylum Streptophyta; class Magnoliopsida; order Rosales; family Elaeagnaceae; genus Hippophae; species Hippophae tibetana. The sequence goes on from CM072810.1 coordinate 900,248, forward strand.
ATTTTAATACAGCAATTTATCTCTACTAAACATCGGTAGAAGTGAGTTGCATTATGTCAAAAGGAAAGGAAATCATCCATTCTTATACTAAATAATGTTCCGATATTCACGATAGAGTTCGTCATAGATGTACATCATTTTTTTATAATTCATTGTAATCCTTTGAGAATTTCCATATTGGAAGAGTTTAGCACAATAACCACTGAAGTCAGGTGTAAATCTAAGGAAGGAATTTATAAACCTTAATTCAGTGAACAGAGAAGCAGAAAATGGAGCATTATCAAACTCAAAATATGAGTTTATAACAGCTAAACCATCATCCATCAAACTAATTAATGCCACCAAAGACTAAGCATTTAAGGAATCATGTTTACAGATCATAGAACTTTAACAAGAATTTCATACAGTTAAGGATTCCAATTCCCATGGGGACACTCTTGATCATACTAAAGAAAAGAGGCCCTATAAGATTGGAATTGATTTCAATCATGAACACAAAACAACCATATCACCCGTACCTCATCAGCTATCATCGTAATAAGTGCCGAGTTACGGCTAGGAATTTGAGTTCTTCCAGCCATTATGGTTTAATCAACTGGCAAGAAATAAAAATTTAACAGGACAAGAATACACAGTCAAAAATTACAATTTCATTTTCAAAGAGAACTCTTTGACGCTTCTCAAAATTGGTTATACAAATGCAAATAACTTCCTGCATTTTTCTTAGATTCGTTTACTTGTGTGACACATTTATATGACGCAAACATGTAACTTTCCCACATTGGGCGTCTCAAAACAAAGTCTGGTGTGTAATAAGAGAGAAATTTCTTGCTAATAAATAGTAACAGAACACTTAATTTACTTTTAATTGAAGATTCAATATAATCCAAAATAACCCAAACCAACTACATTTTTTGTTCAATTACAGGAAGGATACAAATCCCAATCTTAAAATTTCACAGCCTTTTTTTATTTCATGAAGCAAATGTACCACTAGCCATCTCCGACAACTTTGACAAATTCAACATACTTTTCCATTCTAGAAAAGACTCAACACAATATAAACTTGTATTGTCTGCTTCTTCTTTTCTTTCTTTTTTTGGCTGCTTGCCTTTAATCTCAACGTTTGAGATAATTAATGGGTGATATGTTCTAAAATCTTATCACTTAACATCTAAGATGAAAAATATATTCGATTACCAAGTAAAAACACGCCAAAGAAAAAAACAGATGATCCTAATTCACACATTATCACCAATCAAATCTAAAAGATAAGTCATAAGCCTTAAAATAACATTATCCAAACTAACAAAGTTGTTGACTCCAAACATTTTGTCAGTATATAAATTATTGAAGATCGAAAATTGAAACAAACTTCTTCTGATTAAATATTAAACCAACTTAATATGCCTAATTGAAGTTTCGTAATACCTAAATCTGTATCGTCCAAAAATGAATCATTGGATATTTAATACTATTTCAAGGTAATAGTTTTAAACAAAATTAGATTTAGAAAATGTGATCTTAGCAACAATTGAATCAAAAGAATATTAAGACAAACCTGCAAGCTTCTCTTCTCTGGGTGTCCTATCTTCGATCCACACCAGCGTGACGGAGAAGATGAAAAAACGACCCGTTCACAATTCCGATTTAGATACGTCGTCTTCTCTTTTTTCCGGTTGAAACAGATCCGATCCGACATATAGTTGTAACTGTAAGGCCTACATAATGAGGCCCAATTTTTAAAGGCCATTACTGAGGTGTAAACTAGTTGCCTTACTAGGGGCCCAATAGCATTCCTCTATTTTTTTCATCCCTTGTATTTTTTTTTTGTTGCACAAAATCAGATAAAATAAATATATTCGTATTATATTAAATTATATTATATTTAATATCTATTGTGATCATGATAAGTTGTATAATACTGTGGATAAAATTGATTTTAATATTTTAATAAAATATTTTTTATTATAAAGTTTACTTATATCAATACTTATTTTTATATTTTTATTACATTTTAAAAATAAAAAATAGTATTTTAATTTGATATGAAATAAAAAATCAAAATACATACAAAATTTTATAATTAAAAATTCAGATAAAATAAATTAAGCATCCAATATATTTTAAACCTATAATTCACTTAGTATAAAATTTCTAAATAACCATGTTATTTTTATATTATATAATTAAATTTATGATGGTATAAGAATTATAGGATCAAGTTCTATGTAATAAAAATTCCATTTTCTTGTTTAATAACCCCATTCCTCTCTCTCCGTAAATTTTAAAATTCATTTCTTTGAACTCCCCAATCATCACATGTATATATATATATATATATATATATATATCAAATGGTACAAATGTGGTTGGAATACATGATTTTAGATGAGAATATAAAGTGGTTGGAATACATGATTTTAGATGAGAATATAAAGCTTGATCCACCTAACAAATAATTATAGTCTGAGTTTTTTTTTCTTCGGTTTTAGTTTATTATCAAGTATACCACAATTTTAAGACAAATGATGATGATGTGTAAGAGTATCTGAATATGTGACTAAAGTTACATAAAAATTGAGTTATTTTATTCATAGATTTAAATAAATGACATGAAATAGCATACTAAAATATCAAATCATATTTAAAATATTTGGTCATTTTATCAAGTAAAATTTCAAAATATATTAGTAATTTTTATAAGGGTAGTCATTCTTGTTTTTTTTTATTTTTATTTTTAAACATACTTAGTACCTTACCAATTGTTAAGAGGAAGGTTCAAATCATGTTATTATATATGTGTAAATTGTAAGTGTGTGAATATATAAGTTTATAATTGTTATTTAAAAAAATACATAGTGTGTTATTTTAATTTATTCTTCAAAGAATGTTGAATGTGATTATTTTAGGAAATACTTACTTACTAATTGAAAAATCTAAATGATTAGAGTTGGATCTATGTAATGATTAAGAGATCTATGTAATGATTGGTTAAAAATATAATTTTAAATAGTGATTTTTTATAAAATTTAGATTACATTAACCTATGGTGTCCCCTTTTAACTTCAATTTTAAGATGTTATTTTAAATATAAAATAAGTTAAGTTTAAATTGTATGTATAAATTTGATTTTTTAATTAAATTTAAATAGAAATATTTAAAAAACCTCGCATTTTGATAATTCTTATGTAAAAAATTAATTGTTAATTGTTTATCTATGATTTTTGTGTGAAGTTTATATAATTAATTATTGATAAGTGTTCAATTTGAGGGTTAAATCTGCCACTCATCACAACTGAATATTTTGTATGGGATTCAAACTTTGTTTTGTTTTACAAAAAAGATTTTAGACTTTTTTTCTTCGTACAAATATTTTTTTGATTTTTATAACATTTATATATAAGTTGTTTTTTTTATTAAGTGATATTGTAATATTCAATTATTGTCATTGATGAAAATATATGAAACTTAGAGACTTCAATTTTACAAAAATATTAAGGATATTATAAATAACGATAAATATTTGAAAAAAATTTAAGAACATTGTCAAAATTATTGTAAATTTTTTAAATTTTTTTATAAAATTTTAATAAATATTAAAATAAACAATAATATAATTGTTTAATCAATTTTATCATTTAAATGACATACCCATGGCATATATATCTACATATTGTATATTAAATAATAATGAAATGTAATTTAATTTAATTTTTTATTTAATAATATAAATATATATTGCATGATAAAATTTGAATATATTAAGTTACATACCATACAAATATATATATTTAAATATTTAATTAAAATAATTTTATCTGACTCACTCAGTTAACATCAACATTATCACTCAGTTAACATCAACATTATCAAAGATGTAATAATTATATCATGACATTAAATATTAATAATTTCACCTATACTTATTAATGTGTCTTGTATAAATAAAATTTATGATTAATCCAATTTCAGTTATATCAAATATATTATTAGTCTTCAAAATGAAGTGAATAGTGTATAGATTGTACAATTGTATCATCATAACTACTGGTGTTCAGAGATGAAAAAGCATTGGATAGAAAATTATATCTAGAACACATCTTACTTTCATATCATCTTTTATGTCTTTTCGTGTAATCTTTTCTATTGACTCTGATACTTGGACCAACATCGGCTCTGTAGAAAACTCATGGCAAGAATATTGGTAGCAATTGTAATTTAAAAAAAATATTTTATTTCTTTAAATGATTTTTGCAGTTATTTTTTTAAATAATTGATATTATTAAAATTTTCAATAGTATTTAAAAAATAATAAAACATAATTTGTGATATTTATCTTGAAATTTTTAATGATATTCATCGATATTTTAAACAAAAATTATATTTTATCCAATTTTGATATTTATATTATAATTTTACCCATTATTTCATCCATGATTATGATTAATTAATATAGTATAATTTAGTAAAACATATTATATACAAACACAATAAGAATTAAATATTATTATAGGCAAAAAAATCAAACACTTTTATTTTATAAAATGTATTAAAATTTGGATATTTCAAACACTATTTCGGATTATGAGCTAAAAATATTAAAAAGTTTTACCTATTATTGTACCTGATATTTACGACCGAAAGTGTCAAACTGAAAAAACGTGCTTAGGGTGCATAATTACTTGGGAAGGTATGCATGGTCAATGACTTTCTCAGTTTAGTCCTAAATCATGTTGCCTTTGTGACTTATTCTCTGCATTTTTTTTTTATAGTATACCGGCTCTATCGTAATAACTTTATAATAACTGACAGTGAATCAAATCTTACATTATCTAAAATATTTATTATTATTTGATTTATTTAGATATGATTTGTTGTATCAATATAATATATTATTTATTGTATTAATATAATATCTTATTTAAATATAATTTATTGTGTCAATATAATATCTTATTTAAATATATATATATATATATATATAATTTAGCAACATAAATAATTAAAATTAAACATAATTTTGATGGCATCGTAGAACGTTACAAGACTCGTTTAATTGTCAAAGGTTATAGGCAAATTATCAAAATTGATTATCGAAAAACCTTTGCTTATGTAACCAAGCTCAACACAGTTCATATTCTTCTCAACTTAACAACTTTGAAGGGTTGGTATTACATCAATTGGATATCAATAATGCATTTCTTAATGGTGAGTTATATAAGGAGTTTTTCATAAAACTATCTCATGGTTTTGGACTAAAAGATGAGCATAAAGTTTGTCAACTTCACAAATCATTGTATGGATCAAAGTAAGCATCCCGACAATGGTTTTTGAAACTTTCTGCTATTGTTAAAGAGTGTGGTTTTAGTCAATCATGTTTAGACTATTCACTTCTGGTATGAAATTATCAAGGAAGATTTATAACCTTGTTAGTATATGTCGATGATGTTATAGTGATCGAAAGTGATTTGAAAGACATCTTGAAAATGAAACAACTTATTGCAAGGAAGTTCAAGCTTAAATACATATGGTAGTTAAAATATTTTCTTTATATTGAGATAATATGATCTAAACAAAGAATTATTTTGAGTTAGCATAAGTATACACTTGAAGTTCTTAAGGATGTTGGTTTCCTAGGAGCTAAATTATCACAGCTTCCCATTGATCAGAACTTGATGTTACGGAAAAGTGAGGGAATATTTTTGAAAAATATGTCTCAATATCGACGATTGATTGAAAGACTCATTTATCTTACAATCATCGTATCAAACCTTGTGTATGTTGTGTACATTTTGAGCCAATTCATGGACAAGTCTCGACATCCTTACTTGGATGCAGCTCATAAGGTGTTATTATATTTGAAACAAATACCAAGTCAAGGGATAATAATACTTTTTATATTTTTAGCTAACTTATTCATCAAGTCAGTGAGTACTAAAAAGTTCATTGTCCTCTTCAAAGGAATCAAATCCTACATAATCTAAAATATTTTTTATTATTTTGATTTGTTATATTAATATTTATTAGTTAGATACGATTTGTTATATCAATATAAGATATTATTTAGATATGATTTATTGTATCAATATAATATCTTATTTAAATATAATTTTTTATATTAATATAATATTTTATTTAGATATATATTGATATGATTTAAAAACATAAATGTATAAACAAATGTAATCACTAATCAATAGTATCAATGAAAATATGTACTTATTTTGCTTTTAAAAATTCAATAATAACTTTAAAGTTAGATGCTAATAATTTATACTAGGAATATGATATGAATTCAAAATAAAATATGAGTTAAATTTAAATGTTATAATATATATATATATATATATATATATTTAAATAATATATGTTATTATTTTATAATTTATTTAATCATTTAAATTTGAACATTGAGCAAATTTAATTTTATAAATTAAATTAAATTTGATTAATCAAATTAAGACTCATGTTATAATTCCTAATTCTTTAGATTATATTTGTGTCAATGAATCTTGTTCTACTTATAAATAAGAAGATTTGTAACGGAATTATGTTAAACATTTTATTTGCTTAAAAATATAACCAACCGTGAATCTTACTATGAAATACTTGTGGCAAAATCAGAAGCAGCTAAAAACAAGCAGTTTCCGAGTAATTTCCTTTGGTCCATGCCAGACAAGGGCCTTCACCTTCCCCCCTTTTCCTTATTTCTACACGTGCTAGCCCCCTTTTAATATATGGGCCATACCTCAATCTATCGATAAGTAAAAACAAAGTTTTTATTTATTATAATAATATTATAATTAATTATTAATCAATAAAAATTAAATTTTATTATTTTAATTAATAATTATTTATCATATCAATTATAATTATTATATCATAACCTAAAAAATTACTGTAAGTAATACTATTATATCATAAAATATATATTAATTTTATAATTATTTAATCAATTATATTAAATTTTTTTATTAATTTTTTTATTAATTTATTTCTATTATTTTAATTATCACAATTAATAAAATTAGCTTATAAATATCCTATAATTTATAATAAATAATTAAAAATATAATTTTTTATATAGATTATATGATACATAGACATATGAATCTATTAAGTTTTTACCTATTAATATATTTTATTTAAATTTTTTAAAGATAAAGTATTAATTTTCAAAAATAATGAGATTATTAATACCATTCACCCCGATATTTTGCCAATGAAAAAGAAGTGACAATTTTGGTTTGCCATAATAATTTTACAGATGATCACAATGTCAGCATAATTTATAATCAACTAATAATTTTGTGATTAATAGTATTATTATAATTCAAAATTCAAGATTTTTGAAACCAAACAGTCAACTTTCAATTAAGCTTACAGATTTTTTTTTTAATTTAATGATTTATTTATTAAAGTTAAATTTAAAAATATAGTAACATATGCATTTTATTTTGATTTAAATTATCTTATGTTTATGATAATTTGTTAAATTTGTTGTCACCAAAATGTATTCATATAATCTATATATATAAATCATATCTTATAAATTTTTAGATTATCTAACAATTATCGAGTGGGATCGAAATAAATTAAAATAATGGAGGGGTAGTTTTGCTTGCTTTGCCTTTGTCCCAGGGTCTATATATCGCAAGAACATTTGCAGAGAGACTCTGAGCCATTGCCCTTTTCATCATCCTTGAGCCAACTTTCCCTCTCATATTATCTTCTTCTTCTCAGACTCTAAGTCTCCAAGGGCCTAAACTTTATCTTATTTCTATAGGTAAATATCTCAACCGGGTTCCCATTTTTTCCTCGTACACTCTCTTTTGAATTATCTTTTTACGTGTTTCAATGTCTAATTTGTAGTGTTTTTGTAGGGCTTTTACAATAATGGGTTTGTTTTGAATTTTTTGTTTAATGGATGTGCGAGGTCTTAGTCTCCTTTTCCCGAGGAATGGTTGGGAGTTAATTTGAGTGATATTGTCACTTGGATTGGCTATTATCTGAACTTGTTTCTTTAGTTTTTGACTATTATCTGAGCTTGTTTCTTTAGTTTTATCATCTATACTAAAACAGTAAAACTTTGTCGGCTACAAATTTACCAAATTTCATATTGCTGTTATTTAGGCCGATTCTTTTGTTGTTTAGCTGCTTGCTTCTGTTGCGTTTTACCCAATTTTGGGTTTTTGTTTGATAAATTTTCAGTTCTACCGTAAGAACTTGTCACAATTGCTTTGTATTGAGTGGCTGGAATTGCGTGTTTCTTTCAAATAAATAGAGTTTTGTTGCTTAGCATCTTTATATGATTTTGGTCTTTCTCTCTCTCTCACACACATAATGAGTTGCAAGCTTCTATTTTTTTCCCTGAATATCATACTGTTTTGTTTTATAATTCCAACTTGTTTCGTTAGTATTTTTAAAGGTTTTTGTTTTTGGTTGGTATTTCCCAAATGAACACTGAACGGATTAAATTAGGATTGGTTCGACTTGTTTCGTTATATGATTTTTGGTTGGTATTTTGTACATTCAAAGCTTCTAATACTCTTTACTATTATAAATTAAAAAAATAGGACAACAAAAGCTATCAATTTTTTTCATGTGTAGACAAACACAAAACAAATTAGACGATTGCCATAGCTTGAATCATGTATGGTCCTATTTAACTTCTTTATGATACCTTACTATATATTACAGAATGGGAAGTACCGGTGGAACCGCCTATGGTGCATACACCTATGAGAACCTTGAGAGGGAGCTTTATTGGCCCTCGGAAAAGCTCCGTATCTCCATTACCGGTGCAGGTGGGTTCATTGCTTCCCACATTGCGAGACGTTTGAAGAGTGAAGGCCATTACATTATTGCTTCTGATTGGAAGAAGAATGAGCACATGGCAGAAGATATGTTCTGCCATGAATTCCATTTAGTTGACCTTAGGGTAATGGAAAATTGCTTGAAAGTTACTCAAAATGTTGATCATGTTTTCAATCTTGCTGCTGATATGGGAGGGATGGGCTTCATTCAGTCAAATCACTCTGTTATTATGTATAACAACACAATGATTAGCTTCAACATGCTCGAAGCTGCTCGGATCAGTGGTGTTAAAAGGTTCGTAGTCTTTCAACATATTGTCTTTCATTTAATACCTGCTCTCTAGTAGATTGGTAAGGCTTGGTATTTCCACTAAAACCCTATTTGATTCTCCATCCCAATTTTGGTTAAGAATGTCAATGGGATGAAACGGCATCTTTGTATTTTACCCAAAACTGAAACTGAAATATTATATTATACTCGAAGCTGAAATTGACGGGTATAAATACGAGGAATCACCATCGGACAATAGTTACCCGTTTGGAGCTCCAAAAATCGAATTTCAACATCTTTTTAATTTAAAATTGTTCAAAAACATGAAATTTTAATTAAAAAAGTGTTTTCAAATTAAAAATAATAATATGTTATATAATATATTGGATTTTATTTTTCATAAATATTAAACTATAAGTGTTTTATCTCTATATGTATGAAAAATATAATATTCAATAATGTATAAATTTATAATTTCGGGTATCGAGGTCGGATTACTTCGTCCTCGAAACTGAATCCGAAGTTTTAAATAAAAGAGTAACTGAACCCGAAAATTGAACCAAAATTTATAACTTAAAATCAAATATGTTTGGTTATTGCCCATGGTTATCAAAATCCGTGTGGAATTTTGACATCCCTAATTTTGGCTTTTCAGTTTAACGTATATGGCTTTTTCTTATTTTCTTTGATGGTTGAAAATGTTAACGTTTGGGTTCTGGCAGGTTTTTCTATGCTTCTAGTGCTTGTATTTACCCAGAGTTTAAGCAGCTGGAAACAAATGTCAGCTTGAAGGAGGCTGATGCTTGGCCGGCTGAGGTTTATATGCCTCCATTGTTCTTGATGACAACAATTATTTGAATATTGTTTTATGGGAATTGTAAGCTATATATCTGATGTATTTTTTTTAACGGTATTAGCCTCAAGATGCTTATGGCTTAGAGAAGCTTGCAACAGAGGAGTTATGTAAGCACTACACCAAAGACTTTGGAATCGAGTGTCGCATTGGAAGATTCCATAACATTTATGGTCCCTTTGGAACATGGAAAGGTAGGTTCTTGATTGAAGAGGCTTATTACTTGCTTGTGATATAGTCAATATACTTTTCACATTTTAGCCTGAACTTTGTCTTTGTAATGTCTCTTTGTGTAGGTGGTAGGGAGAAGGCTCCGGCTGCTTTTTGCAGGAAGGCTCTCACAGCCACTGATAAGTTTGAAATGTGGGGAGATGGACTTCAGACCCGATCATTTACTTTCATTGATGAATGTGTAGAGGGTGTCCTGCGGTAAGCATATTCTGACATTATTTTCATTAGTAACAACAAAAACTAACTTAAAATACTCGCTTTTAATAAATGTCTTCTTTGGTATCTGTACATTTGCTGGTATTGAGGCCCCAAAGTCGCTGGTGATTTGATTTTGGGCAAAAACTGGCCGAAAATCATGTTTTTTTCTTTCTATGTACTATGTACAGGTCATGTAAAGCTGTACATGACATATGTACAATGTACAACATGTACGCATACCATACTGCGGTTTTGGGACATTTTCGGCCAAATCTCTAAATCTGCTCTATTTAGGGCTCGAGCTGCATTTATTGTCATGTACATGACATATGTACAATGTACAACATGTACACATACCATACTGCGGTTTTGGGACATTTTCGGCCAAATCTCTAAATCTGCTCTATTTAGGGCTCGAGCTGCATTTATTGTCATGTACATGACACTCTTGTACATAACACTTTATTAGGCTAAAAGAAAATATCTTAATTAAAGAAAAACAAGGGAGATACGTGTCTGATGTGCTTCATGTCATCTGTTTGGGAACGTACCTTCATGTCATCTGTTTGGGAACGTACTTAGATTTGGGAAAGAAATAAGCCTAAAATGGACCTTGCATGAAACACTAGTCGATTACACCTTCTCATGCATTTCACATAAGAATCCTATACAATTTAATGTCTTTTTTCTTTATTTGGCCTATTGCCCTCCATCCTTGTGGTTGTCATTTTAAATCAATTGTTGCTTCAGATTGACAAAGTCAGACTTCTGTGAACCCGTGAACATTGGAAGTGATGAGATGGTTAGCATGAATGAGATGGCTGAGATTGTTCTTAGCTTTGAGGATAAGAACCTTCCCATTCACCACATTCCTGGTCCAGAAGGTGTTCGTGGTCGTAACTCAGACAACACTCTGATCAAAGAAAAACTTGGTTGGGCTCCTACCATGAAGTTGAAGGTATCTTCCCTTTCTCCAGTGTCCTTTTTAACCGTGACTTTCCTTCCACATTTTGGTTGTCTTAGAAGATCCAAATAAAACATACGGAAATTTTCCAATCTAGGCTTGAGATTACAGCTATTTTGTAATATAGGATTGAGTTACGTTATATCATTTTTGACTCCTACATAAGCTGATTGCATGGGTGTGTATCTGATTAGGATGGGCTTAGATTTACATACTTTTGGATCAAGGAACAAATTGAGAAAGAGAAGGCGCAAGGTATCGACCTGTCCCTTTATGGTTCATCAAAGGTTGTGGGAACCCAAGCTCCAGTTCAGCTTGGTTCTTTGCGTGCTGCTGATGGCAAAGAATGAAGTGGTTCATTTAGCATGGATCCGAACTGTTGCAATTAGGCAAGTCTTTATATAGTTTAATGTAGTCATGATATTGCATTTATCGGATATCCTTATTGCTTTGGAAAATAAATTGGATGAGTAATTATTTTGATGTTTGCTTTGTAATAGTAGTTAGGTCAAGCTTTTCCGTTTTTAATTTGTTTTACCCTTTTTAGCAAGTTACTTCTCGAGAATGTTGCAATAGTCTTCTGTTCTATAAATGAAAATATGTTTCCTATTTAAGTTAGCTATGTTCAGTTGTAAGTGATTGCTTTCAATTATTTGTGAGCAACTTTGATTTAGGCCACAAAATTGCAGGATTTTTGAGTTTGAGCACCTGAAAATTTCTGGTTTTTGCGCCTGCAATTTTGGGACATTTTTGGTTTTAAAATTGTGTAATTTAGTGTAACTGGGTAACTTTGTTTAGGTCTTATCTCATAATTTTAGCAGATTGTGGCGTTTGCTTTCCATCTACATGCCTTAAACACAGTAACAGTGTCGTTGATTAGGTCCGGATCAATGGCAAGCAATGTGGCCTAAAATCTTACATATGCTATGTATATATATGCAAGCCATGAAGCAACTGGACAAGTGATATGGGAAAGCAAAGTAGCATATCAGCTTAAGCTAGAAAAATGTTCTGCATATTTACAAGGGGCGAACGTTGTTAGCCCACTTGAGCTTTTTTAATTGTGGTCCTTTGAAAGCGATTAATACCCATGGCCTTGTCTTAAAATTGCATTTTGGTAAAAGTTTGCATCCACATATTGATATAGCAACTCTTTTTCTTGCATTTTTCTTGCTATGAATGTTGCACGTGAACGGATTTAAATGATTATAATTGAATTTGAAATGAGAAATGATGTATCATTGTATTTTTTTTTTGTAATTATAAAATTTAAGAGCGATATTTTAATTTTTTTTTTCCAATTATAGGAAGTGCTTTTACAAATTCACAAAAGGAGAAACAAAAGCACCTTGATATAGGAAATGTGGCCTTTAAGAGGAAAAACATGAAGCATTGATGGATGAAGAGTTTTGATTTCAAGGAGAGCATTTTAGGCTTTTAGTGGCTAAAATTGTAAGGATAGGATAATATCTAGTGTAGCTAAAGATGTCATGGTTAAAGGCTCACCAAAGAAAACAAGAGGATCTCATACAATTTCGTGGAAGGACAGGAGAATTCAAAAATTATTTGGCTTGAAGAGAGTGATTTTCAGCAACTTGCTATAGAAAAACATGTGGTTTTTCAGGGATAACTGATAAGCAGTGACGTGGCTTACATTGTGAACTTGGGTTTGGTTCAAGTGACTTTACTGAACTTTATTTAATTAGTTAGAGAAAAGGATTGAGGAAGTTTTCTAAATTAGGTTTAAAATGATCAGTAGTGAAAGATTAAATTTATGTAAAATCTATAATAGAATATTATTATTTGATAGGATTAAAATATATATTAAAATTAAAAAATAAATAGGAAAAGAAGACATGATACTTGGGATCGTTGTATAATGACAAAAACAAACATTAAAATGACAATTCTAACATTATTAATAAAATCATGCATAAATCACGTGATATAAGTTCAATTAAAACGAAATGGGAAAACGTTTGGTTATATTTAAATACTTGAATAAATGTATCACCACAAGAAGGCACCAGTGGTCTAGTGGTAGAATAGTACCCTGCCACGGTACAGTCCCGGGTTCGATTCCCGGCTGGTGCACTTGGTAGTTTTTTGTTTTTGTTTTAACAAATTTTCAGCTTATCTTTTGTAATTCACAAGGAACATCCTGTTTCCTCTCTAGTGCCAATTCAATTCAACAAAAGAGAATGATTCATTTGGGTATGGAGTAGTTAGGAGACATAACCCCTATGCAACAAGTAGTTCAGGAAAATAGTTTTCAACAGCCAGGAATCGAACCCTAGTCGGTACCATTGCAGGTAATATAGCCCGAGGTTGAAAGTCTATTTCCTGGTGTTTCTTTTTTAACTTTTGAAACTTTAGATGGACACTGCATAGTAATAATGTTCCATTGTTCATCGTACATTCCCCGGAAAAATTTGCCATGAGTTCAAGAACTTGTCTACAGGATATGAAAAACCACATGAACTTGGAGTTGCAGGTATGAATGTTGTGACTTCAATAAAAAGGAAATTTGAAGTGGAAAAACCAAACAAATATGAATAAAATGGTTCCAATGGTTCTTCCCAGTAAATTTTTTTATCTATTCATATTCCTATTTCTTCAGTGACCATCTTCAATCTTCTTCAAGTTCTTCATTTCTGTTGTTTCCACCCTGCATTTCAAGCAAAGCATCATCAAATTCATAGTATCATATTTTATAGGAGAATTAACTAACAAGCATACTTCAACAATACCGTACTTGGGGAAGACACGAGAAATATAGCATCTTAAAATTTAGGCTAAAGTGTCAATCTAGTTCTCTGCATTTCATTTTCGAATAATTTAGTCCTAAATCTTTTAGGTCGACTGAATTAGTCTATAAATTATGCAAATTAGATAGATTTAGTCCACGAGTTTAGTGCATAACCTTTTAAAATTCCAAATTACTTTTGATTAATTTGGCCCTGGCTAAATTGGAAGAAAACCAAAAGATGAAGAACTAAATTGATGCAAATATCATAAATGATGTTGGATTAGAGTGGTCGGAATTCACAAAGGTTATAGACTAAATTGATCAAATTCTAACATTGAGAACCAATTTGGTAGGAAGTGAAAAGATGGAGGATTAAATTGTCATTTCAGCCTAAAAATTAACAACCTAATAGCAAAAGAATTTCAATGAAAGTTCCTCATTGTAAATCCCCAAACTTGTCGATGTCTTGCCCAAGTTAGAATAGCTCATTATCAATTAAGAATAAGGACATTAAAGGGGGTAAGACTTGGATAACTGATCTATATAAATTGATTTTTGAAATTGAAGTTTCAATCAAATCCACCTATAAGAGAATAAGTAGGGTATTTGAAAAACTGGCTGACTGTTGCATATAAAACTAGAACGCTATATCGGCATATGCTCCATGTGAGGATTGAAGTGATGCGGGTTCGAGCCCATCCGACGTAAAAAGAGTGTAAGTGTGTAAGTGTGTGTAATCGTTTATTTATATATAGAAAAACTACAAGGCAGCAGAAAAGTTGGAAAAGAAATGCTGAATAGGATATTCAAACAATTCATAAGATGGCAAAAATGACAACGAGGTCTAGATTAGTGACATAAAAATGATATAATCAATCGCCATATCTAATTCAAAGAAACGTTTTCAGAACTCACTTACATCAATAATGTAAAATATCACAGGACATAGGAAGTTAGATAATAGATGTTTAATGAAAGAAAAAAAATTAAAAAGGACATTATAAAACATAATAAAAGATGGAAGCAACGAAAAAAAATACTACAGAATGATAAGATAATTGATGATGATAATCATTAGAACTTACGTTGTGCCATACAGAGCAATCTTTTGCACTTTTGTGACTTCAGAACCAGATTGGTTTTCCTCGATAAATATTGTCAAGCTGATAAAAATGCAACGTTACTAATCCTAACAGAATGGTTATTTCGAAACAAGCATGAAGAAGAAGTGGTCTAGCTTACCTTCGGACGTTTTGAAACTTGACATATTTCAAAACAACTGGTTTCCCCTGCAATGCATAACCACAATTAGCTATCACACAAATGAAAAGCTAAATTGTCTAGAAACTCTTATCATAATTGGTGTGGCACAATATCATCATAGCAATAAGATGGCATAAAGTGCCTACCTTCAGATTTTTGAGTGATAAGACAGCTGTATCGCTTGGTGGAAAGTCAGCAACATCACTACCATCATCAAACAGAGAAAATGTTAAATTAACTCCTAAATGTTGTGGGGTGTTTTCATCATCAATAAGTGTTATATTCCTTGACGGTACCTGAATCCCATGTGCTCCTTATTTGAGAAAAGTTTGACTGTTTTTGGACCTAGAATAGAGTCAATTCAAAGTAATATTGCAAGTTATAAGTGTTCATTCGCTTAGTATTTTCTTTTGCTTTTCTATTTAAGGGAGTGAAACTCAACTAAAAGATAACACTGAGTTGAAAGTTACAATGAGTAAAAATCAACTGAAAAAGCAATGCAAGGGAACTCAAGAGTGGTCCATGGACTACAACAAAGTTCATGTAGGATGTTTAGGGTTCATTTGGATGAGGTTATGGTAAAAACGGTTTGAAATGAAGTGATTTAGTCAAAAGTGGTTTCAAGAAAATTATTTTGGTTTTAGGTATAAAATTGTAAAAATTAATTCTGAATGCATTTTAGTAATTATTTTAAGAAAGAGAGCATGTATCATAAACTGCATTTCTCAATATAACTTACTTCACTTGAAAGAAATAGTAATGCTTCTTAAAAATTTGAAAGCATTGAAAGCACTTAGACATTGCAAGCACCATTAAAAGTGCTTTGGACTGTTTGACAGCATTTCCAACCCAAATAAGAAGCAGTTAACAAATGAACCCTTAGAATTACAATTCTACTTCTTTCACCAAGTTAAGCTATCGTGTAAAAAAAAGGGTGCAACATGCAACCCTACAGGTAGAGCAAGAAGGAGAGGAGCACATAATCAATAAAGCAAGAACATGCGGTACTACTTGCGCTTCAGCAGCATCTAAAAATACACAACCATTTCTATTAATGTTATGTTGTTTAATAGTTTAAAAAAAACACTAAATATCAAGCTCTATAACCTTAGAGGTGGTTAAAGCCCAAAAAAAAAAATAATGATAACAAAAGAAAAATGACATGAAGAACAAAACCAGTGTTCTTACATTACTTGCCCTCACACTAGGAATCAATTCAACAAGTGATGGTAGAACGACAATAATTTACTACACGAAAAACACTGAAAATGTTATATACATTTCCATACTACATACACATAACATCTGCAAATACTTCAACAATAGTTCATGTAAATATGTTTTTAAGAACAATAAGTGGGTACCTTCTTCTTCAGGTCCTTTGATGACGATAGAATGAAGTTTAATCACTTGAGTAAAGGGTATATAAATCAAAAGCTGTTCATCTGCATCACTTTCCAAATGCAAACCTTCATCTTCCCTATATCCCTAATTAATTCAGGAAACGGATAACTATTTAAAAACATGTTTTAAGTGCCAAGAGAGCATCACATAAGATAACACAAATTTCATAAACTAGGATTATTCATAACAATAGCCAAAATAAACCTACAGTTTAATCAGCTAAGCGTGTCAAATATTGCTATACTAGAGTTCTATAAGCCAGAAACTAAAAAGATAAATTACCTCCGAGGTCCATTTGTTTAGCTAAAAGGGACACATTGGTTCAACGGGTACTTTAGTTATATTGCTCCAAAAATTGGGACACATGAACTCCAATTAATACTATCGTGTTACAAAATGGAAAGAAATATCAAATGTTTGTCACATTTTCACCATTTTAATTTTTAAAGAACATTTCACATCCAAAAATGACGTATTATAAAACATTCTGTTATTTTGAATTAGTGAGGACATGCCAAAAATGTGAAATTTCTGTCCTTTATAAAACTATGGTACTAAATGAATTTAAATGCCCTGGTTTTGTAAATAGGAGGACTAAATGTGTACCTGAGATCAATGTGTCACGTTTTATTGAAAGTAATAAGAATGATAATATAAATGATTTAAGGTATTTTTGTATTTAGTTTAACTATTAATTTGAAATAAAATATAAAGCATTCCAACAATAGTAAGAATAGAAGGAATGCTCGTTCCTCACACCCTTAGGAATACGTTGCAATGTTCAATTTTCTTAGCACATTTTTATAATTATTTTTTTCATATTTTACCTCATTTAAAAATATAAAAAAATATTTTTTAATTTTGTTTCATTTATAATTTTATAAATTTTACTTTAATATTTATTATTATTTTGATTCCACCGATAATAATATTGTGACATACTAAATAAAAATGCTTTTCGAGGAATTCAAGCATGTTAAGCTCATCAAGTATAAATCTTAATTCTTAAAAGAGGAAAGTGAAAACATTGAAATTGAAAAAGGTACCTGCTTGAGGGCATTAGGAGCAGAGTGATTTGGGGTTTGGTTAAGACATTCAACTGCTGACCAGTCTATAAAGTCAAGAAGATCAACCTGATTATCAAATAACTCAGTATCAGAATCTGCCAAACCTTAACGAACCAAATACATAAAACCCATAAATTGCCAGTATAAGAGAGATTTTCCCGAGAATGAAAAAAGTGGGTTTTTCACGCTTAACATATTTGCTTGTAAGATTCCAACTTTTGCCCTTGCTTTCACCCAAGTTTTCTAGCTAAACAAACAAACTATAGATTGTGTTATACTCACTTGACTTCTTGGTATGGCAGTCCCTGATTCCGAAGACATGTCGATGGAATAACAAAGAAAATGGAGAGTGAATGTCCTACGAGAGAAGAAAAAAAAAATTACAGCATTTATGCACAGAGCATCGATTTCGAATTTTGGATTCTGGACAGTACAAAACGGCGACGTCCTTCTCGATCTTTTCTTTACAGGAAAAGTTTAAATAAATCAAATATTTAATTTTATTAGCTTTTATATAGTATAAAAATCCACTAATTTTTTAAAATATGATATTAAAAGTCTATAAAAATTTGTGATGTTATATCTTTCAAAAAAATATATAATAAATTTTTGAATTATTATTTGTAATGTATTAGATATCTATTAAGTCTAAAAAATAAGACATAGTTTCGAATTTTTGTTGTTTTATTTTACGAACTTATTAAACTTATAGGATATTATTTAATATTAATGGATTAAAATATATAACTTGATAAAATTAATAGAAAAATTTGATACCACGTCCTTTTATTTAAATGTTTTTTGAAAATGAAAAAAAGTGACAAATGTTTTTTGAAAATGAAAAAAAGAGTTAATTAATTTTGAAGGATTGATGATACTAAACTAGCGAAGAGTTGGTTAAGTCCGTGCAAGTTGTACAATTTTGTTGTTAGTATAATTTGGTAAGACTTCAATAGTTGTTTAAAGAAGAGTCCAAAACAAAGTTAATAATATCTGGTTGGGAAAGGTGTTTAGGAGTCATATAGCATGATTTGTTATAATTGCTAACAATCATAGAGTTGATATAAGAACAAGTGATATTTTTTGGCTTCTTCAAGTAACGGTGAGGTTAGAATGTTAAGTTGTTAATCTTATTGTGCCTTTTCTTTTTGTTCTATATTTATTATAATTTTGTGTTCTTGTTGTTTAATGTGGGTCAATATTTATTGGTAATTTGCGATAGCACAACTATATGGACTTAGGAGAGATATTATTGGCAAATTATATATGTTTATAAAATATTTTTTTATTTTTATTTAAATAAGATATATATTATTTTTTTAATAATAATAATATTTTTATTATTTATATGGGAATTGGGAGATCGGTACTTTTGATAATTAGTTTTGTACTTTGATGCTTTATGGTAGGAATTAGCGGTGTCCATGGTCCGGTCCGGTCCGGTTTTACTTAAATTTTTTTTAACCAAACCGGACCGTTCATATAGTTGAAACCGGACCGGACCGGACCGGACCATTCGGCTATCTAAAATGTTAAAACCGAACAATTTGGTACGATTTGGTTCGGTTTGGTTAACGGTTTTTAACAATTAATAATAAATAAATATGATTGAGTTTAATATGATATAATTTAATAGGATGTAATCAAATATAATGATGATTTATAATCATAAATAGATAGATATTATTGTTAAATATATAAATACATAAATAAGATGTTATCAAAATCTAAAATAAAAAAAAAATTAAACATAAAGAAATGAATTCTAAATATCTCATTTACAAAGAATTATTAAACATATACAAACATCAAAACTCAAAATAAACAACAATACATCATTTGATAATAATATTTAAAACTTACCCATTATTAATCATCAACGATCATTGTAGTGTCTTTAATGAACTTTACAATCAAACAAAATCAACATCTTCATAAATGTCTAGGTCATCATTGTATTCTGGTAAGAGGACATTGTCATTATTAATTGAAGAACGAAACCAATTTTGACTACATACTAATGTCTCTACCATTTTAGGATTCAAAGAACTCCTAAATGGATCAAGAATGCGCCCTCCTGTGCTAAAAGCTGATTCTGATGCAACAATTGAAACTTGAATTGCTAACACATCACGTGCATTGAGAGAGATGATAGGAAACCTAAAAGAATTTGCCCTCCACCATTTTAATATATCAAACTTATCCAACATGACATTTTCACATGGGGTGTTCAAATATTTCTCAACCTCGGTTTTCAACTCCAAACTATTTTTCTCCTCTAATCGTTTAAGAAACTTCAACTTTCTTGCTTCCTCAGATGAAGGAATCCTTCCTATTACATCTTGTGATTGAGTCACATTAGATTGAAAATCTTTTCCATGCACTAACATATAGTAAGCTTTGAACAGATCCATAAAAGTATTTTTGACATTATCTCTCAATTTTTGAACAATTTCTAAATCATAAATCTCTTCAAATAAGAATTCCAAATACTCTAATTTGTACCTTGGATCAAGTACAAATGCAACATACAACATCTTATTACTCTTGTCTACATTTCCCCAATACTTCTCACATTTTGTTTTCATGCTAATAGCCATATTTTTCAACAACAAGTCATCAGAACCACACCATGTAAGTATTTGAGATTGAATGTTATGTAGTTCTGTAAAATATAAATTTGAAGTGGTGCATAAAGATGCACTGAATGCTAAAGTAGAGTCATAAAAAGTTTTCAAAAACTTGACAAAAACACCAGCATTCTTCCAATCATCTAATGTTGGCGGCCCAACATTTGATCGCTTCTCATGAAAATAAGAAATAAAGTTTGTTCCTTCCTCTTCTTCAAGACGATCAAATGCTTTTTGAAAATCTAAAGAAAATTTTAACATTAGATATGTGGAGTTCCATCTTGTAGGCACGTCTAGCACGACACTTCCTTTGGACTTAATATTTTCTTTAATAGAACACATTTTAAACTTTTGTAATCTCAAAGGAGAGGATCTAACATATCTCACAGCGCAACGAATACTCATAATAGTACTATGAAGATCTTTAAGTCCTTCTCTTACAATCAAATTCAAAATGTGAGCACAACATCGCACATGAAAGAACTCCCCACTCATAACAAGTCCATCATTCCAATTTTTTAGCTTCCTTTTCAAGTATGACACAGGAGTATCATTTGAGGAAGCATTATCAAGTGTTATGGTGAATACCTTACATATACCCCAATCACGCAAACTCTGTTCTATCACTCTTTCAATTGTATCACCTTTATGATTCTCAACTTGACAAAATTTTATAATTCTCTTTTGTAATTTCCAATCTTTGTCAATATAATGAGTGGTTAGACAAATATAATTAATATTTTGAATTGAAGTCCAACAATCACTAGTAAGACAAACTCTTTGCTTTTCACTTATGAAAAAGTTCTTCAAACTTTTTTTCTCATCTAAATAAAGTTGAAACACATCTCTAGAAATTGTTTGCCGAGATGACACATGAAACTTAGGACAAATTTCAGATATAAAATCTTTAAATCCCTCACCCTCAACAAACCTAAAAGACAATTCATCAATAATAATCATTTTTGCCAAAGCAACTCTAGCACGTTTTGCATCAAATGATACATCAACTAATTTATGAGTTGTCCTATCATCCTCTCTTTTTTGTGTTTGGAAACTTAACATCTTTTGTCCTTATCTATTTCTATAGGAATCTTCTTACACAAATTTTTGAAGTGATGTATCATCGAAGTAGTTTCATTCCTTGTGGGATGAGCAGCATAACTTTTTTTACAATAATGACATGTAGCTCTAGGATTTTCCACATCACAGGGTAAAATATATGAAAAATGATTCCATATTTCTGACTTAAATTTTTTTGGTTTCTTCATATCAGATTCATTATCGAGGTGAACATTACTTACTTCTATTTCCCTTTTTGAAGATGAGTCATTTAAATTCTGTGGTGGATTTTCCACTTCATTCAGATGAATTTCAGGTTCAATGTCTTCAATCATAGACATAGTAAAGTCTGCAAATTGAATTGGTCCAATAAACTCATGTACATCATCACCTATATATAGAATATAGATTAGTACATATTCTTAATATATTAAAATATTACTTTTTGTACTTAATCAAAAATCATTTCAAAACTAACATAATATCAGTCACCAAAGTGTAACATTCTAGCATAGGACAACAATCTAGGACATTACCTTGAATTCGACGGCTTCACAATTGAATGCTAATAAAAACTGTTTTTTATTATTTATTAACTATGTGGATTAGTTACATTTAAAATAACATTATCTACATAAATATTTAGTTTATAGTTGCATTACCTGCATATATGATATCATAAATATTAAGAACTAATATGATTTAATAAGAACCTATAAAACAAAAACACCACAATTTATGTACATTTTATGACAAAAATACAGATTATATATAAATCATATATAAAAATTTATATTAACAAATCATGTTAATAAAAAAACACATTTAATTGTAAAGATCAATGTATTCTGTGAACTGTGATTATACTAAGGCAATTTGTAAAGATCAGATTTCAAACTAACAAAAAAATAACATACCATTCAGATTTCAGAGTTCAGAATAACAAAAAAACGACATACCATTCAGATTTCAGGGTTCAGAATAACAAAAAAACGACATACCATTCAGATTTCAGGGTTCAGAATAACAAAAAAGCGACATATCATTCAGATTTCAGAGTTCACACTTCAGACTTACCATTCAGTTTATTCTGGAAAAAACTACTACCAGACTACCAGTACATGAATTTGAGCTCCAAGTTTAATTACCTTTCTAGATCAAACAAATACTGATAACAATTTGATGTGAATTGGAATCAGATCCAATAGGCAAAGAATAACTCTACCTTCTAACAGAAGATCATGATGGGTATGAGAAAGGTGGAATGCATCCTGATGATTATAATTAGCTTAAACTGAAAAATGAGTTATGTAGATGTACATATTCTTGATGACATAGATTTTTTATTCTCGGGGGTAGACCAGTACCTCTTGAAATTCATAATGATCAAACATTAATAAAACAAACTATATATACTTAATCTACAAAGAGAACTTAATCAAAATAATTAAGCTTTAAAAGAGGGGCAACATACGAACAATTTAACTGAAGTTATAAGTTCTAACAGTATTAATTAGTTTCCACTTTCCACCATTTAAAAAATGAACTCTGTGAGAAAAAATTGTTCAAACTTCAAAGTTCACAGTTCAGAGTCTTCAGACTAACAAAAAAACGACATATCATTCAGATTTCAGAGTTCACACTTCAGACTTACCATTCAGTTTATTCTGGAAAAAACTACTACCAGACTACCAGTACATGAATTTGAGCTCCAAGTTTAATTACCTTTCTAGATCAAACAAATACTGATAACAATTTGATGTGAATTGGAATCAGATCCAATAGGCAAAGAATAACTCTACCTTCTAACAAAAGATCATGATGGGTATAAGAAAGGTGGAATGCATCCTGATGATTATAATTAGCTTAAACTAAAAAATGAGTTATGTAGATGTACATATTCTTGATGACATAGATTTTTTATTCTCGGGGCCTCGGGGGTAGACCAGTACCTCTTGAAATTCATAATGATCAAACATTAATAAAATAAACTATATATACTTAATCTACAAAGAGAACTTAATCAAAATAATTAAGCTTTAAAAGAGGGGCAACATACGAACAATTTAACTGAAGTTATAAGTTCTAACAGTATTAATTAGTTTCCACTTTCCACCATTTAAAAAAAATGAACTCTGTGAGAAAAAATTGTTCAAACTTCAAAGTTCACAGTTCAGAGTCTTCAGACTAACAAAAAAACGACATATCATTCAGATTTCAGAGTTCACACTTCAGACTTACCATTCAGTTTATTCTGGAAACAACTACTACTAGACTACCAGTACATGAATTTGAGCTCCAAGTTTAATTACCTTTCTAGATCAAACAAATATTGATAACAATTTGATGTGAATTGGAATCAGATCCAATAGGCAAAGAATAACTCTACCTTCTAACAGAAGATCATGATGGGTATAAGAAAGGTGGAATGCATCCTGATGATTATAATTAGCTTAAACTGAAAAATGAGTTATGTAGATGTACATATTCTTGATGACATAGATTTTTTATTCTCGGGGCCTCGCGGGTAGACCTGTACATCTTGAAATTTATAATGATCAAACATTAATAAAACAAACTATATATACTTAATCTACAAAGAGAACTTAATCAAAATAATTAAGCTTTAAAAGAGGGGCAACATACGAACAATTTAAATGAAGTTATAAGTTCTAACAGTATTAATTAGTTTCCACTTTCCACCATTTTAAAAAAACGAACTCTGTGAGAAAAAATTGTTCAAACTTTAGAGTTCACAGTTCAGACTTCAGAGTCTTCAAGCTAACAAAAAAATGACATACCATTCAGATTTCAGACTTTAGACTAACAAAAAAATGACATATTATTCAGATTTTAGAGTTTAGGCTAACAAAAAAACGACATACCATTCAGATTTCAAACTAACAAAAAAACAATATACCCTTCAGATTTCAGACTTCAGACTTCAGACTTACCATTCAGTTTATTCAGGAAAAAACTACTACCAGACTACCAGTACTCCAGTAGTATTAGACCACATACCTATTTCGTGATTTTCGTCCATTGTTGTCATGACACGACGCGACGCTAGGAGAGATGGTTAGTTGTTGGTGGAAGCGAGACGAGGAGAGGTGGCTAGTTTCTGGTTGAAGTAACGTGTGGAAGCGACGATAGCCAAACCCAGAGCGTAGACGAAGAAGTGGCGAAAGCAGAGCGTAGATGAAGAAGTGGCAAAAGCAGAGCGTAGACGGCGAAGGCAGAGCGTAGACGACGAAGGCAAAGCGTAGACGGCGAAGGCGAGCGCAGAGGAAATGAGATTCTGAGAGTGATTTCTCTAGGGTTAGGGTTAAGCGTTAACGAGTGACGGCTTAACCCTAAACTTGAAAACAAAAAATATATATATACCCCGATTTATAATATTTTAAATAATAAAAATTATTTATTTAATAAAACCGGTCCGGTCCGGTCCGGCCGGTTTATAATAATTAATAACCGGACCGGACCGTTTTAAAATCGGTTTTATTTAATAAGGACCGGACCGTTTCATTTACAAAACTGCTCGGTTCGGTCCGATTTGGACCGGTTTTTCGGTTTAAACCGGTCCGGTCCGGTTTTTGGACACCCCTAGTAGGAATAGTAGTAATATATTGGAAATTGAAATTACATGTGTTAGAATATTTGTATAAAATGTTATAATAATAAATTTTTCTTCGAGTGTTTAACACTTATTTTTCTCAATTTTATGTTTATTGTTTTTAAATATTCACATTTATATTCATGTTATATAACTTAAGCATTCATATTTAAAAAAAAAATGAAGATTATTCTAAACATATTTTCTAAGTTGTAGTGGTGTATGAACTATTGTTTGGATGTTCAAGCAGTGACCTTTATTCTAAATTAAAGTTTTAATTACCTACAAAAACAATTATGAAAACAACAAAAAAATGCTTCTAAACCTTGTTTTGACCAAACGTGTTTTAAAAACGGTTTAAAAAGAAAACACTTTCACTTGAACCATTTTTGACCGAGATAACAAAGGACAAAATAAACATACCTTTAGTTAAGAGAAAATTTAGAAAATAGTATTAATTTATACCAATATTTATAATCAAATTTAAATTAATCTTATTTTATTATATGTTTTCGATCGTTATTAAACAATGTTTATGATTTTATATTTTTTCTCGTTCTCAACGTGAATGTATACATAAAAGGTTAACAGACATGCTTGTAACAAATTATAAATATGCATATAATTTTTATACCTATATGTAAAATATTTATACACTCGTCAATGTAAACTTTTTATTTTTCCTTTTCTAATGTGTAAGCTATAAAAACAATTTTGAGTCCTAAATTTTTTGTCATTGTAAGTTTCCTTCGCCCTGAATACTATTATGCAATATCCGTGGGTCTCATTGCCCTAATCTTTTCCTATAAACTTTATCTTTTGTATCCATTGCATTTTCAATTGTAACGTTCACAGATTTGGTAAAATTTTGTGTACAACCTTTCTTAACAAAAAAGACTAATCAAAGTTGACAAATATTATCATTTTTTTTATATTTTTGGTCTCTTTCTGTACAAGAATATTGATATATGTATGTTGGGAAATTACGCAAATTTCCGATAAGCTAGATTTATGAGAAAACAAGAATAGAAAAATAACATACAAATTTAATAACGGAGTTCGGTCAATCTTGCTTACGTCTCCGGACCTGCTGCAGATCTTTTTACTCAAAGAGGAGAAATTACACAAGGTGTTTACAACACTCACAACTCATAACCCAATTACACTCAAGAAAATTACTCTTAATTTTCTCTCACAAAAGGTTTTCTCTCTAAGCTTTTCTCTCAATTGGAATGAACACTTTGGATGATTAATTCATTACAATTACACATCTATTTATAGGAAAATTCACTCCTTGAATTACTCCTTAAATTAATGGTTCCTTTAATTACTCCTTGAATTAAGCTCCATGTTTTACTCCTTAAATTAAGGAGCTTTATAACAATCTCCAACAATCTCCCACTTGAAGACTGATTTCAATATGTCTTCACACCTTGATCAATGCAACAGCTTTTCTATTCTTTGTTACTCTAGCAGACCAACTGAAGTTGAGCACAACTTCAGTTTGTCAATAGTCACCACCTTGGTTAACATATCTGCTGGATTTTTGCTTCCTTGAATCTTCTCCAATATTAACACATCATCTTCCAATAGAGATATGATGAAGTGATAACGAAGTCCAATATGCTTGGTTCTAGAATGAAATACTGAATTCTTCGCCAAGTGTATTGCACTTTAACTATCACTATGCAGAACATTTTTCTTCTGTTGAATCCCAGCTCAGTTAACAAACCTTGAAGCCATATCATCTCTTTACTAGCTTCAGTTACTGCTACATACTCAGCATATATAGTGGATAGAGTGACAATTTTCTATATTTGTGACATTCAACTAACAGCTGTAGTTCCAACAGTAAATATATAACTGGTGGTGCTTCTTCGGTGATCAACTTCACCTCCAAAGTCTGCGTCTACATACCCTTGTACTTTTAACTCTCTTTTACTAAAGTACAAGAACTTTTCTGTGGTATCTCGTAGATACCTCAAAATCTGCTTGATTGCTTCCCAATGAGTTTTCCCTAGATTTGACATAAATCTGCTAACAATTCCCACTGCATGGCCAATGCCTGGTGTCGTACAGACCATTGCGTACATCAAACTTCCAATGGTTGAGACATAAGGAACCTTAGCCATGAATTCTCTCTCTTCCTCTGTTTGAGGGGACTGATCCTTGGATATGCGAAAATGACTGGCCAAGGGTGTGCTAACTGGCTTGGCATAACCCATGTTGAATCTCTGCAAAATACGATTGATGTACTCTGCCTGAGATAACTGTAAGGATCCTTTCTTCTTATTTCTTATGATTTGCATTCCAAGAATCTTCTTTGCTGGACCCAAGTCTTTCATGTCAAACTCCTTTGACAATTGATGCTTCAACCTTCTGATATCATCCATATCTGAACCTACTACTAACATATCATTAACATAAAGTAGTAAAATGATATAACTGGACCTATATCTCTTGAAGTAACAACAATGGTCGACATTGTACTTCTGGAAACCTTCCTTGTGCATAAAGTTGTCAAACTTTTTGTACCATTGTCTCGGGGCTTGTTTCAGGCCATACAAACTCTTCTTAAGTTTCAAACCATGTTCTTATTCCCTCTTTCTAAGAAACCTTCTGGTTGGTACATGTATATCTCTTCATCTAAATCTCCGTGAAGGAATGCAGTCTTCACATCCAACTGTTCAAGATGAAGATCTTCAATGGCTACAATACTCAACATTGATCTGATAGTATTGAGCTTCACAACGGGAGCAAAAATGTCAGTGCAGTCAACTCCTTCCTTCTGTTGAAACCCTTTGACAACTAGGCGGGCTTTGTATCTCTTGGAACCATCATGCTCCTCTTTCACCCGGTACACCCATTTGTTGTGAAGTGCCTTCTTTCCCATAGGTAACTCAACTAGTTCCCATGTCTGGTTGGAGATGAGAGATTTCATTTCTTCTTTCATGGCAAGCTCCCACTTGCTAGAATCTCGACTCTAGCAAGCTTCATCATAGCATTCAGGCTCCCCTCCATCAGTCAGTAACATATAGTTCATGTATCTCCTATTAGGCACATGAGGTCGAGAAGACCTTCTCAATACAGGAGCTGGGGTAGGAGGTTGTGGTGTGTCAGACTGTTGCGTACTGCTTTGTCCAACAAGTTCCTCTGGGTGAGGACTCGTTACAATTTGGTCTGTTGCGAAACTATCTGAGACATCATCTACATCTTCAAATATTGACTCATTCTGCTCTGAGTTATTGGCGTCTATTTTTTGCATGTCTTTATACATCACCCTTTCGTTGAAAATCACATCTCTACTACAGATAACTTTCTTGTTTTTGTCATCCCAAATGTGGTAGCCAAACTCATCCTCACCATAACTGATGAATATGTATTTCTTGGATTTGGGATCAAGCTTATTCCTGCCTTGATCACTGATATGCACAAATGATACACAACTAAAAACTTTTAGATGTGATAGTTTCACCTCTTTTCTGCTCCATACCTCCTCTGGTATTCTATGCTCCAATGGAACAAATGGGTCTCGGTTGATCAAGTAAGCTTCCGTGTTGACTGTTTCTGCCCAGAACTGCTTCGGTAGACCTGACTGTATACGAATGCTTCTGGCTCTTTCTATCAACGTTTGGTTCATACACTCAACTACACCATTGTGTTGAGGCATGCCTGTCACAGTTCTTTCCATTCTGATCCCGTGCTCATAGCATAAATTTTTGAATCTGGTGTCTTCATATTCACCATCATTATCGGTTTTGAGCTTTTTTATCTTTAAACTCGTCTCATTTTCCACCATAGCTTTCCATCTTTTGAAAGCCTCAAATACTTCAGACTTATGCTTTAGAAAGTAAACTCATACCTTCCGAGAGTGATCATCGGTGAAAGTCACGAAGTAATGTTTCCCACCAATAGATGAGACAGTCGTTGGTCCCCAAACATCGGAGTGAATAAGCTCTAGTCTTTTCTTCTTTGGGGTTCTACCACTTGTCTGAAAGTTGACTCTCTTTTTTCTTTCAAAGTATCAAATCTTCGCACATGTTCATCTCTACAGACTGTAGATCTGGAAGTTTTCCTTTTGAGTGCATAATTTTCATCCCTTTCTCACTCATGTGGCCTAATCTCTGGTGCCACAGATTTGGTGTTTCATTGCCTATTACAATTGTGATTGAACAACGTGCCTCTGCTATTATGTAAAGAGTGCCACTTTTCTTGCCTCGAGCAACTGTCATTGCACCCTTTGAAATCTTCCAATCATCACCATGGAAGATCGTAGTGTAGCCTTCACTGGCCAACTCCCCTACTGAGATTAAGTTCCTTCTGAGGTCGGGAATATGCCTGACATCCTTTAACTCCTAAACAGACCCGTTGAACTTAATCTTCACTACACCTTTGCCAATAATAGCACATAGTTTATCATCACCAAGATATACCTTTCCAAGGTTTCTGGGGACATATTTCTCGAAGAATTCTTTCTGTGAAGTAGCATGGAACGATGCTCCAGAGTCTAACACCCAAGATTCTTCTTTGCTCTCCAAAGAGCATATCAATGCATCATCCCCTCCTGAGGTGGAAGTAACATTTGCCTCTGCCTTCACTTGTTTATCCTTCGGTGCACTCTTACACTGATTTTTGTAGTGCTCGGTTCTTCCACAATTCCAACACTCGATAATCTTCGAGCTATGGGAATTATTAGGATTCTTGGATTTGGACCTCATGTCTTTTGATCTACCTCGGTAGTCTATTCTGCGACGTCCATTCCCTTTGGTTGAATTTCTTCCTCTTGATTCTGTATGCAAAACTGAAGAAGTTGACGATTCACCTAACTCTCTACGTCGGATCTCTTCACTGAGAACCAAATCACGAACATCGTCAAATTTCAAATTATTGCTTCCTGATGAGCTATTCACAGCCGTGACAGTAGTAGTCCAGCTTTCTGGTAGAGAAGACAAAAGTATCAATGCTCGTACTTCTTCATCGAATTCAATTTCCACGGAACTCAACTGGGTTGTGACTGTGTTGAGTTCATTGAGATGTTGAGCTACTGATGCGCCTTCTGTCATTCGTAAATTGAACAAACGCCTCATCAAGTGCACTTTGTTTGAGGCTAATGACTTCTCATACATATTAGAGAGAGCTGCCATAAGACCCATCGTGGTTTTTTCCTTTGCTATGTTGAAAGCAACATTACGGGATAACGTCAATTGAATGACTCTGAGGGCTTGTCTGTCTAAAAGATTCCAATCTTCTTCCTTCATAGCTTCTGGTTTCTTCCCTGAGAGAGGTTGATATAGATTTCTTTGATACAGATAATCCTCTATCTGCATTTTCCAAAACCCGAAATTTGTGCCATCAAATTTCTCGAGTTTTACCCTTTCTTCATCTACGACCATTGCTCCCACTCAAATCTGACTTCCTCCGGATCGTTTCTGACTATTTCTATAAATCACCGTGTATTAGAACACCTCCGTCAACGAACAAATATCGTCGACAAAATTTCACTATTCACGTAAATAGTAACCTTTCAGAAAATTGACAGAAATCATCACCAATAGCTTTGATACCAATTGTTGGGAAATTACGCAAATTTCCGATAAGCCAGATTTATGAGAAAACAAGAATAGAAAAATAACACAAAAATTTGATAACGGAGTTCGGCCAATCTTGCTTACGTCTCCGGACCTACTGTAGATCTTTTTATTGAAAGGGGAGAAATTACACAAGGTGTTTACAACACTCACAACTCACAACCCAATTACACTCAAGAAAATTACTCTCAATTTTCTCACATAAAAGCTTTTCTCTCTAAGATTTTCTCTCAATTGGAATAAACACTTTGGATGATTAATTCATTACAATTACACATCTATTTATAGGAAAATTCACTCCTTGAATTACTCCTTAAATTAATGGTTCCTTGAATTTCTCCTTGAATTAAGCTCAATGTTTTGCTCCAAGTTTTACTCCTTGTTTTGTTCCATGTTTTGCTCCTTAATTTGTTTATTAAATTAAGGAGTTTTATAACAATCTCCAACAATGTATACTAAGACAAACGAAAACAAAACTCTAACTCTAACAGCAGCTGTCCACATGAAAGCTAATGCACATTGATGTCTATCACTTGCTACACATGCACCACAATACACATGCCAATAAAAGTAACATATGTACTAATAGTAATTATTATTGTATATTATTGGTGTCTTTGTTTGAAAGGAATGAAAAAGAATCAGAATTAATTCTTTTTATTTGTGTGTTTAATTGGACTGAATAATGAGTTCGAAATTAAATCGATTATTTCATTCTTATCTTTTAAGAATGCTATGAAAATTTACTAGATAGTATTAAGTTATATCAATATTTTGAATTAATCTTATTTTACTGCATGTTTTTCATAATTATTAAACAATGTTCATGATTTTTTATTTTTTTTCTCTCTCTTAACATCACTACGTACATATAAAGTTGACACACATATTTGTAAAAATTACAAATGAGCATATAATTTTAAATCTTAAAATTCCTATCATTGTAAGTTTCCTTCCCCCTGAATACTTTTATGCAATTTTCGTGGGTGTCAGTGCCCTAATCTTTTCCTATAAACCTTATCTTTTGTATCCATTGCATTTTCAACTGAAGAACGTTCATGGATTTGGTAAAAAATTGTGTACAATCTTTCTTAACAAAAAAGACTAATCAAAGCAACATATGTACTAATAGCAAATATTATTCTACATTATAGTCAATATGACAATATGTATCTCTATGTATGTTATAGACTTACAACCACAAGCCCATGACACTGTTCTTACTTAATTATAAAAAAAAAAAAACTTTTACATGCACACACAAAATAAAAATAAAAATGGGAGATCAGGTAAATAAAGCAATTAATTAAGTAGCAAATCAATTTGTGTACACTAATGAAACTAGAAACTGATCTATGAGAAGCCATTCACTTGAAAATGAACTCCATCTATTTCCTTAAGATCAAAGCTATGGAGATCATTGATATGATCATCCATTGAAACTTTCCTGGCAAAAATGAGGTTGCTGCAAAACCAGAGAAGACATAAAAACTTCAAGTTCACAAATTAGGTATTTAAATAATAATTTATCTTATGAAGTTAAATGATAGTACCATAAATTCTGACAATAATTTAATGGATAATTCATTTTTTTCTTAGATTAAAATCATTAAACATTTGTTATAGTCGTGTGATCTAAACATGTCACTTGAAATAGAAGAATTGTTGGATGAACCAATTCAATTGCATAGAATATTTTTTATAACGATTTTGATTTCTAATTTTTTGTTTTTTCAAGTATTTTTTAATCAGGTATGTTTAATAATATTTTTTTATTTTTATTTTTATATTTTTAAGGAATCGTTACCATAATATAGAATGATTCACAAAATTTTAAAAATAAATTTTTTTTAAGAGTGAACCATTTTTTCCACTAATTTTATCACTTTAGTTCCTTAACAAAATTTTATTAATTAGATATTAGCTTGACAGGTTTGACCTGCCCAAAAATTAGATGTGCGAAACATGATTCTGATTAAATTAACATATTAAAAATTGAACTAATCGTTTATTCTAGTTGTCCCTAACAGACAAAAACTCCAACTTGTGATTTTTAAACATTGAAGTAGGTTGCTGCTTCTATTTGTACACTAGTGCAGGTATTTTCTGTGTTTTCACTTTTCAGACTTAAGAATTGAAAACAAAAAATATGATAATTCTTTATGTAACAAGGTAGAGTAGAATGTATAATGGATATTTATTGATTAATAGTTATAATAATATAACAATTTATAATAAATAGATTTTTTTTAAATGGAATTAAAAAAAAATTGGGGATTTTGGAAGAGTTGACCACTACCTTGATTTGATCCATTGCCATTGTCTGAAGTGAAGTGGAGTCTGCAACTGTAATTCCAAGCCTTCTGTGCCTAAAAGGATTTGAAAAAGCATCATAACATTATTATGGTTATTTGATTATGCTTTTAGTAAAAGAGTCATGTAACTAAAAGAGGTGAATATTAAGTTTAGTTACTTTAGATGGATTATAGCTTAACTCATTTTATTTTTAAATTAATTGAGTATAATAAATAAATAAAAATATTTATAATTTTAATTAAAATTAATAATATTAGTATAAATATTATTTTTGAATATATTTTTGTAAAATAATTAAGACGAAAAAAAATAAACAATATTATTTAATTGAGTTTTTTTATAATAATATTATAGTAATTATCTTTACTTAAATGCATTTTTAGAGATAATTACATCAGCACCTAATGGATTATATGAGTTAAGTCATTTGAGTTTATGAAAAAGTAAGTTAGGTTTTTTTTAACACAATAACTCGTTGAATTAAACATTAAATTAATGAGCTGAGTTTAACTGATAATTTGACACTCTTATATGTCAATAGTATTTTCACGAAAGAATATGTAATTGGTTCAAAAGTGATTTTTATTATTAGAAACACTTTTACAGTTTCCCTATAGTAGAAAAGAACTTACTTTAGTAATTCATTAGATTGCTATTGGTTTATTTTCCTGAAACAGAAATACAAGTTTAGTGTTTTTACAATCACTGTAGCAAGGAAAGGCAATGACATTGAAAAGATTAGAGAAGCATGATTTGCATTCACAGGTGTGTGTATATTTTATTCTTTGTGCATTCTCCTTCTCCACGATAAGTCCAGTAGCAAGTTATATTATCAAATATATAGTATGAACAAAAAAAGAGTTAAAACAAAATGATTAATGAATTGAGAATTATAAAAAGATTATAATGAGAAAAAAAATCAATGATTATATTTACCATAATTATGATCAAAAGTTGAAATATTGTGTGGCACTTCTTTTTCAGAAATTGGAGGTCTAGTTGGTTGGCATCTCCATAGTTAAGAGAGCTTACAAGAACACGGTTATTAGAAAATTTGGATCAAATAGTATAATCACAAATTCTCTCTCCAAAGATCATTCTCAGTAGAATATCAAATAATAGAGAAATAGAGAATACATAACACAAAAATTATAATGGAAACTCCAAATTGGAGAAAAATCACTTTCGTTGTTAAAAGACAACCAGAGAACAAATTCATTATATGAAAAATTGTTACAATCACACTCTAAATGATTTTCTCACACACCCAAAAGACAAGAACAATTACAAGCCTAAGAGAATTTTTTACTCAAAAACTTCTCATATAAGTTTTTCTTTATTTTTTGGATGATAAACAATGAAGAAATGAAGCCATATTTATAGCCTTCAAGTTCTCATTTCATATGTCAAACATTTTTTCATTCAACAAAATTAGACTACCTAATTTTTCTATTCTTTATTCAAACAAGGTTAGACATCTCTATCTTTAACAATATGGTAAGTTACCTTCCATGAATTTTCTTCTAAATTAGTTACCTCCTATTTTGATTAATAAATCTTATATTATTTTTAATCAATCACAAGAATACGTTAAATAAGGTAAATTTTGGATTTCAAATCCCATGACTTAAAAATTACTTATAAGTTATACATGATTGAATTGACCTCATATATAACATGCCAGTTATATATAACGTGTACAAATATTACATGTACGTGAGTCAAATATGTAGGTGAATTATTTTTTGAAAAAAATTATAGGATTATAGACATGTATTTTCTGAGTTTTATATTTTAGGTTTTTTTTATTTAAAAATTTATTATAAATTCAATAATTTGAATATATTTATAATATATATTTATCATTTTTTTGAAAAAACTAAACAATAAGAGTGAAACATTTTATATTATTTTAATAGTGTCCCTCTTGAGTTTTAATACTAGACCGTAAATAATATACATAAAAATATATATATAAATTGTATGTATTATTTATAAATTAAAATATTATTTTTGAATTAATTCAATTATGTATAATACATACGCGATATATAGTTTTAACATGAAATCGACGAGAAGTTTTAACATGAAATCGACGAGAAAGTCAAACTCAAATTGTTGAGTTTTAACTTTAAGGAGAAAAGAAATAAGTAAGTTTACAATCAGGAATAATACAGGGAAGAAACTAAATATCATGAAATCAACAAGAAAGTCAAACTCAAATTGTTGAGTTTTAACTTTAAGGAGAAAAGAGATAAGTAAGTTTACAATCAGGAATAACACAGGGAAGAAACTGAACATCGTCGTCCTCGTCCTCGTCCTCATCGTCGTCGTCATCATCATCATCATCATCATCAGGTGTTCTCTTCCAATCAGAGTCAAACTCACAAACCCAACCTAATGGGAAACTTCCATCTGCTTTGCATTTTTCTTCTCCACACTCCACCTCATCACATAAATGTTCTGGTAATTCATCAAAAAATAAGCTTTCGTTAAATATAAAACGGTTATTATCAACTAATAAAACAGGAGAAGTTTACAACTGGAATCTTGGTATTGCATATTTCAACTTGTAACAACTTCTACTGGGATCCAATCTAGCTATTGTATGTTGCAATTAATACAAGTTTTTTTCAACGAATAACAACTCACATGCATATGTTAACATCTTTTTATATATGAAAAGCAGAGAGAGATCGAGTACCTGCAAGAGTAGGAACTATCAATACAATAGCAAGTAAAGCCAGCAAAGTAGAAGAAGCCATTTTTGTATTTTGATCCAAAAAAGATAATAACAACATGAAGAAACAAATTAAGATTATTTGAGGAAATATATATAAGAACTCAAAACTAGAATTTTCTTGATTTTAAAGAAGGAAGAGCTATATATATATATATATAATGAAATGTAGAGAAAATGTACTTCTTGGAATCTTATGTAGACTTTTAATATTGATTAACAAGACTTGATAATATAATTAATTAGTACTGCTAAATATATACAATAAATATGTTTTTAACTTCTATTCAGTTTGAATAAATAAATGTAAGTTTTATTATAATTGTATTTTGTTAATTAATTACTTTTATGTGATGAGTTTAAGACTTGTGTTTTCTATTATATTTGGCCTAAAACAAATAACCAATATGCACATATTAAAATCCTTATTCTTTAACTAATATATATTTTTTTATCACTTGCTATGTGATAAGAACAGGATTTCAGAGAGGTTTGGGAAAAGAAGAATAGCAAAAGAAGAGAGATAATTGATATATAATTCTTCTTATTTTCTTGGTGAATTCTTGTGACTTTATATAGAGCCATACATGTATGTAATTGTATGACAATATTCTAATTAATTCTGACATCCTAACTGAATATGTGGTCCTTCATTCCTTGCTTCTTGCTTGCCTTCTCACGCCATCAGTGTTCACTCCTCTATGCTTAGTTCTGTAACTATGTGCGCCCAACCGTTGTGATCCTCTTCTGAGCCTCGCGCACAGTGTGTGCTGCGCCAAGTAGCTCAAGCATTTTTGCTCGTATCACTATGTGAATGTAAGCAACAGTCGTTAAAAAGAGATAGGAATAGAAACATAGTCATTGGAGAAGAAATTTTGGAAGCTGCGTGAAACATAGTTCTCAGCCATCGTTTCTTGTTGAATAGAACAGAAAAAAGAAGAAATCTACCCCAAGGATAAATTTACTTGCTTTAGTAAATTAGAGAGGATATTTTGTGGATATATTTTGGATTTTGATATATTTTGTGAAGCTTTCTGAAAATTGGTATTTGTATCTCTATTTAATTATTAATAGTTTTTTCTCAGTGTGCTGTCGTCAGTGGAGTAAATTTTTCACATTGAAAAATTGAACCACTTAAATCATTGTGTGTCATTTATTTTCTTACTGCTTGTTATTTTACTGTTACCCATTATTATTAATTTATGCAATCAAAAATTAGATCTGATCTTCAATTCTATGAGTGCTAATTTATAACATTTTCGATTATTGAAGTTATGTAACCATATTTTCCTTTGTTTTTTTAGGCAAGTTGAACGTATTGATATATTATTTTTTTCTTAATACATTAAAGATTCGTTAAGTTTGAAACGTTAATGTGCGGGGTGCAATAGTTTATACATTCGTGTATTTTAAAAATTTAACAAAT
This sequence comes from Hippophae tibetana, assembly GCA_037013495.1. Taxonomy (NCBI): domain Eukaryota; kingdom Viridiplantae; phylum Streptophyta; class Magnoliopsida; order Rosales; family Elaeagnaceae; genus Hippophae; species Hippophae tibetana. Next base: position 937,439 of record CM072810.1, read on the forward strand.
TTTCCCAAAACTTGGGAATTTTTAATTTTTTTCATTGATTGAATTAGTTTTATTATTATTTTTTCATTTTCCACCGTGTAAACTATAAAAGCAATTATAAATCGTATAATTCCTGTCATTGTAAGTTTCCTTCCCCCTGAATATTGTTATGAGATTTCTGTGGGTTTCAGTGCCTTAATCTTTCCCTATAAACCTTATCTTTTGTATCCATTGTATTTTCAAACGAAGTGTTAGTTCATAGACTTGGTAAATTTTGTGTATACAAGTAATCATAACAACCTTTTTTAACAAAAAAAAGTCTAATCAAAGCAATAGCAAATATTATTTTACAGTCATAATAAGCCCATGACACTGTTCTTATTTATTTATATACAAAAAAAAAACCTTTTACACACAAAATAAAAACAAAAATGGGAGATTAAGTAAATAAAGCAATTAAGTAGCAAATCAATCTGTGTACACTAATGAAACGAGAAACTGATATATGAGAAACCATTCACTTGAAAATGAACTCCTTCTATTTCCATAAGATCAAAGCCATGGAGATCATTGATATGATCATCCATTGAAACTTCCTTGGCAAAAACGAGGTTGCTGCAAAACAAGAGAAGACATAAAAAGTTCAGGATTGTGAATTTCTTGTTTCTTTCGTTCATAAATTATGTATTTAAATAATAATTTGTCTTACGAAATTAAACGAGAGTATGATAAATTCTATTAGATATGATAAGAATTTAAGAAAAAAATTCCTCTTTTCTTAGATTGAAGTCATTAAACACTTGTTGTAATTTTCTGATTTAAATATGTGACTTCAAATGAAAGAGTGCAAGTCTTATTGCTAGATTGTTCAGTGAACCAATTAAATTATTTAGGATATATTTGATAATGATTTTTATTTCTAATTTTTTTATTTTTTCAAGTATTTTTTAATCAGTTTGATAATAATTTTTTATTTTTATTTTCATATTTTTAAGAAATTATTATCAAAATATGGGATAATTCACCAAATTTTAAAAATAAGATTTTTTTTAAGGTAAATTATTTTGTCCACCAATTTTATTACTTTAATTCCTTAAAAAAATCATAATTTTTCATCTACTTTTTTTTATATATATTTAACTATTTCAGACGAGATTTAAAGTTAATAGATTAAATTTTAAAATTTTAAAATTTAAAGGCCTAAATATTTTTAAAAAATAAGTTTTTTAACACATTAATTCTGACTTCTACGATGCAATTTAGTATAATTTTTAAATTTAAACTAAATATACTAAATATGAAAAGTAAATAGATAAAATTTTACTGAAATTTTGTTAAGGGTTTATAAGTATTAAAAGTGATAAAATTAGTGGATCAAAAGTTATAATTCACTCTTTTTTTAATCGAATTTCATATTTCTGTTTTTTTTACTCTTTTTTAATTGAATTTCATATTTCATTTTGTTTCACCTTTTTTCAATCGAATTTCATGTTTCATTTTTTTCATCCTTTTTTAATAGAATTTCATTTTTCATTTTTTTCATCCTTTTTTACCAAACATTTTTTTTTCTAAAGAGTAAATCAAATCTTATGATTTTTATTTGTATAAATATTGAAATAAAATGTGAAAACATCAAGTTTATAAATAATAAACAAAAAAAAATTTAATTCTTTAGTTTTTTTTTTAAATCACAGACATAAAACTAGATAAATTGTGAATGATTTTTAATTTTTTCTTAAAATAAGTAGAAATTTTATCGCATAATGGTGATTATTACTTTTATAAAAAAATAAAATGAATTATTTAATAAAAAATCATCCACCATCAATCATGCCCATTATTTAAAAAAAATTGATTTTTGAAACCTGTTAGTTCCTTGACGAACTCCTAGATCAACTAAACGTTGAGAATAGCTTGCCAGGTTTGAACTACCCAAAAATTAGATGTGTGTCACATGATTTTGATTAAATTAACATATTAAAAATACCATGAAACATGAACCACTCGTTTATTCTAGTTGTCCCTAACAGACAAAACTCCAACTTGTGATTTTTAAACATTGAAGTAGGTTGCTGCTTCTATTTGTACACTAGTGCAGGTATTTTCTGTGTTTCAGACTTAAGAGTTGGAAACAAAATATAAGGTAACTATTTATGTGATAAATTTTGATATAACTACAACTGATACGATAGATATTAACATGATATATTTTAAAACTTATAATTAACTATAATATCAGTTATAATAATATTACAATTTATAATAAATAGATTTTTTTCAAAAATAGAATTAAAAAATATTTGGGATTTTGCAAGAGTTGATCACTACCTTGATTTGATCCATTACCATTGTCTGAAGTGGAGTCTGCAACTGTAATTCCAAGCTTTCTACAGTCAGATCCAAGTGTGCCTAAAAGGATTTGAAAAAAAACATCAGATCATTGTTATGGTTATTTGCTCATGCTTTTAGCAAAAGAGGCGGCATATGTCTAATAGAGGTGACGATTAAGTTTAACTATTTTAGATGAGTTATAGGTTAACTCATTTCATTTTTAAATTAGCTGAGTATTAATTTAAAGTAAAAATATAAATAAAAACTAATAAAAATATTTATAATCTTAATTAAAATTAATAATGTTAACTCTTTTAATTGAGTTATTTCATAATAATATTATAGTAATTGTCTATACCCAAAAGCATTTTTAGAGATAAGCTGGTGAGCACCTAATGAGCTATGTTAGTTAACTTATTTGAGCTCAAAATATGATTTATGAGTCCTGAAATCACTTTTTTCAATTCCTTTTTATCTTTTTGGTTCAAAAGTGATTTTTATTATCAGAAACACTTTTACAGTTTCCCTAAAGTAGAAACGAGCTTACTTTAGCAATTCATTAGATTGCTATTGTTTTTGTTTTTTTTCTGAAACAGAAATACAAGTTTAGTGTTCTTACAATCACTGTAGCAGGGAAAGGCAGTGACATTGAGAAGATTAGAGAAGCCTGATTTGCATTCACAGGTGTATGTATATGTTTTATTCTTTGTGCATTCTCCTTCTCCGCAATAAGCCCAGTAGCAAGCTATATCATCACATACATAGTATGAACAAAAAACAGAGTTAAAACAAAATAATTTAACGAATTGAGAATTATAAAATGATTATAACGAGAGAGAAAAAGTCAATGATTATGTTATCATAATTACGATCAAAGGCTGAAATATTGCGTGGGACTTCTTTTTCAGGAACTGGAGGTGGAGCTGGCTGGCATCTTCCATAGTTAAGAGAGCCTGCATGAACACGTTGAATAAGGTAAATTCTGAATTCCAAATCCGAGGACTTAAACAGCATAATTGAACTGAACTCGTATATAACATGTAATTTATACATAATACTTGTATATGTTACATGTACATGAGTTGTATACGTACATGAATCATTTATTGAAAAAAAAATTGTAAAATTATTGACAAATTCATGCTTAAAATGAATCATTATTATCTGAATTTTATATTTTAATCTTTTATTACTTAAAAACTCATTATAAATTCAATAATTTAAACATATTTATACTTATATATATATATATATATATATTTTATTTTGGACAAAAAATAAGTAATAATTGTAAAATGTTTTATAATGTTTTAATAGCACGGTATATTATATACATGAAAAAATATGCAAATATGTATACACTTGTTGTATAAAATTAAACATTATTTTTGAAACAATTTACTTATCTATAATATATATTAATATATATGTGATATATATTTTGAACATGAAATCGACAAGAAAGTCAAACTCAAATTGTTGAATTATAACTTTAAGGAGAAAAGAAGGAAGTAGGCTTACAATTAGGAATAACACAGGGAAGAAATTGAAGATCTTCGTTATCATCATCATCAGGTGTTCTCTTCCAACCAGAGTCACACTCACATACCCAACCTAATGGGAAACTTCCATCTGCTTTGCATTTTCCTTTTCCACACTCAACCTCATCACATAATTGTTCTGGTAATTCATCAAAAATTACCCTTTCGTTAAATATAAAACAGTTTTTATCTTGAATTTTGCTATTGGGATCGAATCTAGCTATTGTATATGTTGCAATTAATACAAGTTTTTTTCAACGAAACAACTCACATGCATATGTAAACATATATATATATGTATGAGAGAGAGAGAGAGAGAGAGAGAGAGAGTACCTGCAAGAGTAGGAGCTATATCACCCCAGCCAAATCCCATAGCAGTAAAAGGTAGAGATATCAATACAATAGCAATAAAAGCCAGCAAAGTAGAAGAAGCCATTTTTGTATTTTGATCCAGAAAAAAAGATAATAAGAACATAAAGAAAGAAATTAAGATTATTTGAGAAAATATAAGAAGAACTCAAAAACTAGAATTTCCTTGATTTTAAAGAAGGAAGAGCTATATATATATATATATATGAAGCCAGCAAATTTCACAAGGTTAGATATAAATAATGAAATATTGAGAAAATTTACAACTTGGGAGTCTTTTTTTTCTTTTTGGAAGCTTCTGTGTAGACTTTTAATATTGATCAACAAGACTTGATAATATAATTAATTAGTACTGCTAAATATATACAATAGTGCTACACTAGAGTATTTTTCCCTTTTAGAAAAAAGAAAAGCTGAAGAAAAAGTAAAAAAAAATGATGTATGGTATGATACTATTTATATTAAAAGAGTAATTTATATAATATTAATGGGATAACAAAATCACTTAAATGGATGGTCTTTTTATTATTTATTAAATTTTATTAAAAAATAAAAAAAAATCTTTAAATTTGTAATATATATATATAAATGATGTAGTGGCAATCTGAAGTGTGAAAGAAGCTTCCAAAGTCAAAATTAAAATCACACAGGTGCCATTTATTTCATCCTTAAAGAAAAATGTAGACTTTTCTTTGGTAACCAAAGTCAAAATTGTGCAACTATTGTAAACAAAAATCCCAAATTATTATTTTATTAATTGACCGAATTAGTTAAATTTCTTGGCTTTATGGTGACAATAACATTTGGGGGAAGTGGATGAAATTTAAATGATAATAATAAAAAAGAGTATTTTGGGATTGTTTTTTAAATAAAATTGGATTATTATTTTCATTTATTGCTGAACACGTTGGATTCAAAGTTCAAACTGGTTTCTCATAAAACTTGTATTTCTCTGATTTAACATGTATATTTCATTATTGTTTCTGTTCTATTTTTACAATAGTTTACAATATATGTATATAAGGAAAACGAAAATTAAACAATAACCATAAAACCTGCACATCCAGGTTTTATGGCTCCACTAATATTATTGTCTGCTCAATGTTTTACTCCATTGAGCATTTGTGTCTGCCACTGTTATAGCACACACCAACACTCCTCCTCAAGTTGGTGCATATATGTCTCTTATGCCCAACTTGTCAAGTGAGTTGTAGAAGTTCCTTGCAGACACAGATTTTGTGAGTATATCAGCCAATTGATCTTCTGATTTAACAAATGGAAACTTAATAATCTTTTCTTCAAGATTCTGTTTGATGAAGTTCCGATCCACTTCAACGTGCTTCGTGCGATCATGTTGAACTGGATTGTGAGATATGGCAATGGCTGCTTTGTTATCACAAAATAAGTTCATTTCAGAGTTAGGAGCAACACCAATCTCAGTTAGAAGTTTTTTCAACCAAAGGAGCTCACATATTCCCTTGACCATTCCTCGAAATTCAGCTTCAGCACTGGATAAGGCAACTACATTTTGCTTCTTGCTTCTCCATGTGACAAGGTTGCCCCCCACGAAAGTAAAGTACCCAGCAGTAGATTTCCTATCCTTCATATTCCCTGCCCAGTCTGAATCTGTATATCCAAGGACTTCCAATTGACCATTCTTTGAAAACATAAGTCCTTTCCCAGGGGAGGATTTTAAGTAACGAAGTATTCGCATGACCGCATCCATATGGTCTTCACTTGGGCAGTGCATGAACTGACTCACGACACTCACAGCATAAGCAATATCAGGTCGAGTATGAGATAAATATATGAGTTTACCTACTAACCGTTGATATCTCTGTTTATCTGTTGGTACTTGGTCCACATATTCTCCGAGTTTATGATTTTGAACCATTGGAATATCGACAGGTTTACAATCTAGTAGTCCTCCCTCTGCTAGTAGGTCCAGAGTATATTTCCTTTGGGAAAGACATATGCCTTGTTTTGATCTTGTTACCTCAATACCTAAGAAGTATTTGAGCCCTCCTAAGTTCTTCATTTCAAACTCATTTGACAGTTGTTCTTGAAGCTTAGAGATTTCTTCTTTATCATCCCCTGTAATGATCATGTCGTCTACATAGACTATAAGGACTGTTATCTTCCCTAATCGATGTTTTAGGAAAAGAGTATGATCAGAGTTGCTTTGTTGGAACCCATATTTCTTCATTGATGAACTCAACCTACCAAACCACGCTCGAGGTGATTGTTTTAGTCCATACAATGCTCGCTGTAATCTACATGCAGTTTCTTTTCCTGATGTAACAGTATATCCTGGTGGGATATCCATGTAAATCTCTTCTTCAAGGTCACCATGAAGGAAGGCATTCTTCACGTCAAGTTGGTGCAATGGCCAATCTAAATTTGCTGCAAGAGATAACAAAACTCTCACAGTTTTTAGTTTAGCCACAGGTGAGAAGGTTTCTTGATAATCTATCCCATGTTTCTGTGTATATCCTTTTGCTACAAGCCTCGCCTTGTAACGATCAACTAACCCATCTGCTTTATACTTAATGGAGAAAATCCACTTGCATCCTACCATCTTCCTCCCTTGAGGCAACTCGCTTAACACCCATGTGTTATTCTTCTGCAGTGCCTCAAATTCCTCTTTTATAGCTTGAGCCCATTTTGGATCAGATAAGGCTTCTTCAATGCTACTCGGAATTTGACACGAGGAGAGTGTTTGTGCAAATGCCCTGATAGGTTCTGATAACCTTTGAGTAGATACATAATTTGCTATTGGATACTTGGGTTGTCGTTCTTCTCTTTCTGGGGAGTATCGATTTGGAGGTTTACCTCGATTGTGTCTGAAAGGTAAAACATAACCAACAGATGTATCTATAGCATTAGTCTGTAAAGGTGTGATAGGATAGCTTACCTCAGGAGTGTTCTCAGCAGGAGGATCATTGGGTACTAGAGAATGGAGGGGTACATCAACCACTTCATCTTCTGGAGATTCAATTACTACTTCAGCTTCAGTTCGTGGAAGTTCAAGCTCGGGTCTAGATACGGGCTCCTCCATATTATTGGCACGTTCCGAGTATGTTGGACTCGTGTCTAATATTTCAACATCAAGCCAATTTCGTTCTTCACCATAACTCTCCTCCTGAAGAGTGTAATTGGATACTGGTGATGGGAAAAAACATTCTGATTCGAGGAAAGTGACATCCATGGTAGTATAGTTTCTTTTAGCAATTGGATCATAACATCGGTACCCCTTTTTTTGTACACCATATCCCAAGAATACACATCGGACAGCACATGGATCCAACTTAGTTCGTTGATTTTTATGGAGGTGGACAAAAGCAACACATCCAAAAATTCGGGGCGGAAGCATCAAAATAGTAGGCAAAGGAAGATGATCAGATAACACCTTTAATGGAGTCTGAAATTGTAAGGTCTTTGTGGGCATTCGATTCAGTAGATACACAGCTGTAGTAACAGCATCACTCCAGTATTTATTAGGCATATGTGCACCGATTAGTAAGGCCCGAGCCGTTTCTAAAATATGCCGATTTTTTCTCTCCGCCGTCCCATTCTGTTGTGGGGTTTGTGAACATGAGGTTTCATGGAGAATACCATGGTTGTCAAAGTATGTCCGGAATTGTTGATTAACATACTCCCCTCCATTATCAGACCTAAGTATCTTAATTTTTTCAGAAAATTGTGTCTGAACCATGGTGTGAAACATGTGAAATGTAACAAATACTTCATCTTTATGTTTGAGAAGGTAAAGCCATGTCATTCGTGTACAATCATCAACAAAAATAACAAACCAACGATGACCCGATGACGTAACGACCGGGGAAGGTCCCCAAACATCAGAATGTACCAAAGCAAAAGGAGCCACACTTTTATTCATGCTCATAGGATAAGACGCCCTATGACTTTTTGCTAGGATACAAGTATCACATTTGAAATCTGAATGTGTGATATTTGAAAATAAACTGGGAAGTAGGTGCTTTAAATACCCGAATGATGGATGCCCAAATCGACGATGACATAGCCAAATCTGTCGTTCCTTGTTACCAACAGTATGTTGCATGTGATTGACTCTTCCTGAACTGAGGTCATCCACATAATATAGCCCTCCTCTCCTAGTACCACGCCCAATGATCTCCTTGGTGAGAATATCCTGTAGAAGGCAAAAGGTAGAATACATCAGTACTACACAGTTAAGATCTGAAGTGACCTGACTTACAGACATTAGTCGGTTTGACAGAGAGGGTACAAGCAAAGTATTAGATAATGATAATGAAGGAGATAAGGTCACTGTTCCAGCTCCTGTAACTGGATAAGTGACCCCATTTGCATTGGCAACACGGCTCCGTCTTGGCTGGGTTGTATTGGAGAGATCGTTTGGGTCAAATGTCATGTGATCTGTAGCTCCAGAGTCTAGAATCCACTCATCTTTCTCATTACGAGTAGGGATGTGAAATGCTTTACTTGAAATACCTGGATCTTGGGAAGATTCGGCTTGAGAAGTAAGGGATAGTGAGGCATTATTGGTAGCCACAGCTGCTCGCCCAGTAGTGTCCCGTTTCTTCCGTGCTTGAAGATCATTCCACCATTCTGGATACCCATGTAGTTTGAAGCAGTTTTCCCGGGTGTGTTTGGAGTTTCCACAATGGCCACATTTCATGTCAAGAGATGGTGGATTTCCCGTGGATTTCTTGCTACCCAAGGAAGTTCCTATTTTTGGTGGCATTAGGTTATGATGTCCCTTGACCCCTTTAAAAGCCATAACAGCTCCGGGTGTCGTATCTACACCTGTGATCATCACGGTCTGCCTGACCTCTTCCCTACGGACGAATCCATAGGCTTGTTCCACCGTAGGGAATGGTTTGATCTGAAGCACATCACTTCGAGTTTTATCCAATCTATCATCAAGTCCATCGAGGAAGGTATACACGCGATCTTCCTGTACGATGGAGTTGTATTTTTGTATATCAATCGCACACTCCATTGGATTAGGACGACGGAAATCAATTTCACGCCACAACCCTTGAAGGTCATTGTAGTATTTTTCAATGGATCCACCTGCTTGTTTCGTACGAGTAACTTGACGGCGAAGATCATATACTTGAGACGTGTCTGTCCCATCATAGTAAGTGGTAGCCACCGAATCCCAAACCTGTTTTGCAGTTGGGAATCGGATAAAATTTGCAATTAAGGAGGGGTCCATCGAATTGATCAACCATCCTTTGACAATGGCGTTTTCAGTACGCCATCTCCTAAATAAGGGGTCAGTTTCAACAGGTTGAGGAAAATCCCCATTAATATATCCCAGTTTATCTTTGCCAGAGATATACATCTCCACCACCTGGGACCACAAGGCATAGTTGGATCCTCCCAACTTGATACTAATGGGAGCAGTCGACGCTTCAGTTGGCGGAGGTTGTGAGCTGATCTGAGCTCTAGTTAGAACTTCCGTCATTTTCGCCGTCAAATCTTCCAACACGAAGTTGGTAGTTAAATCTCTAGATTCCGCCATGAAATCTAAAATTTTTTTCCTTCCGTTTTTCCTTTTTCCTTTTTTTTTTTTTTTTTTTTTTTTTTTTTTTTACACTTCGTACACTATATATAGAAAAATTCCGTAACCCTAAAAAAAAATTCCAATTGAGCGCAGCTTCTGCGTTCTAACCCTAATTCAAAATTCCCTTTTTTTTTCCTCCATGTGCAGCCCTTTCTTCACGCAGCTTCTTCTTCACGCAGCTTCTTCTTCACGCAGCTTCTTGCAGCCTCTGTTACGTTTTCCTTCCCTCAGCTGCAGATAAACTTACAGCTCCAACACGCACAGAGACAACGTGAACTGTAACCCGAAAAACAGATTCTCATTCGCACAGTCCTCCTAAGGTGGTGCTCTTCGTCTGCTGCTTTCTTCTTCTTCTTTATCTGCTGCTTTCTTCTTCTTCTTTATCTGCTGCTTTCTTCTTCTTCTTCGTCTGCTGCTGCTAGAACTTCCCTAACAAAAAATTTATTTTCGCAGAGCAGAGTTAGCCCTCCACCTAGACGGTTGCGAATCCGGTCAGCCAACATCTACAACTGACGTTGAGCAGAAATGGCCATCTTTATACTAGATGGTCGCAGCACTGGTGAGTGGTATATTTTTTTTTCAGTATTGTAACTAATCGGTTTCAACAAGTAAACAGAATTCAGGAGAAAACAGAAATTAGGAGAAATCAAAACTGGAGAAATCAGAACTGGAGAAATCAGAAATCAGAAATCAGGGGAAATCAAAAAACAAAAAATCAGGGGAAATCAAAAAATCAGAACCAGAAAACAGAAAACAGAAAACAGGAATCAAATGGTCTGAGAACAGAGATCAGCATAACAAGTAATTCCATAAGCAATAACTTGCTCTGATACCATGATAAAACTTGTATTTCTCTGATTTAACATGTATATTTCATTATTGTTTCTGTTCTATTTTTACAATAGTTTACAATATATGTATATAAGGAAAACGAAAATTAAACAATAACCATAAAACCTGCACATCCAGGTTTTATGGCTCCACTAATATTATTGTCTGCTCAATGTTTTACTCCATTGAGCATTTGTGTCTGCCACTGTTATAGCACACACCAACAGTTTCTAGTTCATTTTTGGAGCAAATTAATGTTTTGTGATCTTAGGTAGCACACTAGAACTATATATATATAGTTAATATAGGTAGGATCTACTTTACGAAGACTACTCCTTTACATAAATTAGTTTTATTATTATTTTTTAAATAATAATAAATTTGTATATATAGTTAATATATATAGGTAGGATCTATATATATATATAGTTAATAGTAGATATTGCATAAATTTGTATTCCCGAGAATGGGGATTGAATTAGTTTTATTATTATTTTTTAAATAATTATTTTATTTTCGTTAATTTTTGGATTTGTTTAAATTTGTTCTAAAATTTTAAGAAATAATCAAAATTATAATTTTTCATTTAGATAAAACTTAAGCATACTTACTAGAGATGCGTGGTATTCTTCTTTTACGGATATTAGATTGATTTTAGGTATTTTAATATTAAATGAAGTTATGATGAGTTTTTTTTTTCAAATTTTTATTTCTTGTAACTTAAAATTATTAAGTTATCTTTAATTTATTAAAGAAATATTTAACAATTGTAATTTTTTCATGTATAATGACCAATTTAATTTATATTATTAATTGAATTATTTATGTTAAAGTATAGAAACTAATCCACCCAAACTAAGAACTACAAGATTAAATTATCTATCTATTTTACAATAGTTATGCTAATAAACTAATCTTTTTTCCTTTTGTAAATTTTCTAAGATTTGGAGGGCTGAATATGCCTGCACTTATATCTATATAGTGTTCATTGCACTACAAATATTTTAAGAAATATGAAGAATCGATCTAACATGGTAGGCAACACTTATTGATTCATTCCTACTCCATCTAAAAGGTCAATATGCAACCAAATTCTAAACGGTGATTTAAAGAAATTTGTGAATCAAACTTAAATGTAAAAAATGGAAATTACAAAATAAATAAATAAATAATATCTTTAAAATTTATAACAAGAAAAATAACACTATAATAATATTAAACGGTATACAATTAAATATATTTAAATAACCATAAATCATTTTAAAATGTATATAAAATGAAATGATATACTAAACTTTTTTTTAATATAAAAATAAGAATTGTTATTTTTATATTTATATATAATTGATAAGTTAATATTTTACTTTTTATTTAAATTATGCATTTTAATTATTTACATCCTATTTACATATCTTACTATTTAAATTTTATTTTTATTTTTAATATTTACACTAACAACCTTGAATAGAAATACTTATAATATTAAGGAGCTTGCTATATTAGTAGAAACACATTTTAATATTGGCTTAAAAATATAAGAAATTAAATTATAAAAAATAATATTTATAAAATTATAAAAATAAAAATAATATTCTAATAATATTATATATGATCTTATTAGATAACGTTCAATATTTAACTAATCTGGATAACCATAATTTAATTTGAACAAAGTCTAATTAAAAGATCGTGTTAAATTGAAATGATATATTAGAATTGTTTTTAATAGTAAAAAATATATGAAGTAGATATAAATGATATAATTTTTAAGGTTACAAATTTTAAAGACAGATATTTTTATTATTTTCTTAAAAATTCATACATAATCTAAACATAATTCCAAGACTCAAAAAAAATTGAATTATAAATAACAATTCATATATACAATACTTATTTTATACTAATTCAAACAAAAGTTATAGTTACTTACCAGACCTATTAAAATTTTATAATTTATTTTTAAATATAGATGCTGAGAGTATTTTTGATATTATAAATAAATGGAGGAGTAAGTTGAAAAAAATTGAATTATTTAGATTATTTTCTAGTACCGATAATCTGGACCAAGTAGATATATATTTGGGCTCTTAAATTCCGTTTTATAAATATATTCAAGGCCACGTAAGAATTGAACCAGAATAAATAAAAGATATAAATTAATGGATTATTTTTTATAAATTTTACTTAAATATTTGGAATCAATTTGAACTAATTTAAATGTGAAATATTATATTTTTTTAGATGGGATAAATTTTGAATGAAATTAAAATTTATTTATAAATTATTATCATATATAAAATATTACACTTAAATTTAAAATTTTAATTGAAATTTTTATAATAAATATCATTATTTATAATCATAATTAAAAAAAATAAAAATAAAAAAGTATTTGTGTATAATTATTATTTATTATAAATATTTATATTTTATTTTTTAAATTAAAATAATAATATAATATTTAAATATAACATATTATATATTTATTTATTTATAATTTAATATTAATATGATTTGAGTCGATATAATCAATTTTAAATTTTATCGATTTAAATTCGAATAAATTATATAATTTTTAATCCAAATTCGATTTAATTATAAAATTTATAAATTCAATTAGATAAAAATATGAAAGATGGGATCAAATTTTTATTTATTGGATTATTTGCTTACTTATTTCCAAGTTTCTCAAGACGATTATTTTCTCCCGTAAAGCTTTTTCGAGTCACTGACTCACTTCCACTACCATTCTCGTCTTCTATACTTTACCAACCCTAACGAGCTCAAACGACGTCGTAGTCTAAAATCTTCATTCTCTTTCAGAATGATAAGAGTCAAAGCTCAAATCTTTTTCCTCTTTTATTGAATCCTGAACTCACCATTTCATTCAACGATGTTAGTAAGTGGAACAGCAAAAGGAAAATCAAAACTCAAAACAAATCAACCATTGCATTCAAAGGTAACCACGAAAAATGGCGTACGAGAAGCCCCCACAGGTGGAGTAGTCAGAGTATTGGATATTAGTTCTTAATTCAAAGAATAAAACAAGGGACTTACTTGAAAAAACTAGAGCATTAATGCTACAAATGAATGTACCAAAGAGATTCTGGTCCAACAGGGTTATGACAGTTGCTTACATCATCAATAGATTACCCAACCGAGTCTTGGATTTCAGGTCTCCCCTAGAGGTCATGAAAGGAAGGAAAATTAACCTCTCATACCTTAGAGTCTTTGGCTGCATCTGTTTTGTACATATTCATTCTCATCATCGAGATAAATTGGATCTTAAAGCTATTAAATGTATTTTTCTTGGTTATTCATCTACACAAAAGGGATATAAGTGTTATGATCCCCAACTTAGGAGATTAATTATGTCTAAAGATGTTCGATTTTATGAAACTAATCCTTTTTTTAACAAGTCACATGAAATCACAAGTCAAGGGGATGGCATCTTGGATGTGTTTCCATTACCAACAATCGAACTTGAGGCTCTACAACAACAAGATCCTAGTCATGTCAATATTGATGTATCTCTCACTAAAAGTAACAATGAAGGGTCTCGTCTTAATGATACACTGCATGAAGATGGTGATAATCAAGATGATCCTCACAATATGGTACAAGATGTGAACGAGTGTGAGATAACTCTTCCTGTTCCACGACGTAATCCAATGCGTGTTAGGCAACCTTCCACAAGACTTCAAGACTTTGTCACCTATAAACCCACACATTTCATCTCAAATTATGTGTCATATAAGAGGGTGACACCAGCCCATGTCGCATTCCTCAACATTATATCGAGTTATAGTGAGCCTCAAAACTTTCATGAGGCCAACAGCCAAGAGGTGTGTAAGGAAGCCATGCAAGAAGAACTTAAAGCCCTAGATCAACACAACACATGGAGCATCACCAAACTTCCAAAAGGCAAGAAAGTCGTGGGTTGCAAATGGATCTATAAGCTCAAATTCAAGTCAGATGGATCAATTGAGAGGTATAAAGCAAGATTGGTGGCTCGAGGATTCACTCAAACATTCGAGATGGATTGCAAAGAAACATTTACACCTGTTACAAAAATGAACACAGTAAGAGTATTATTGTTCGTGGCTGTAAACAAGGTGTGGTCCATGTACAAAATGGATGTGAAGAATGCATTCTTGCATGGTGATCTCAAAGAAGAAGTCTATATGAAATTTCCACCTGGGCATCCTCAAAGCAATGGATTTAGTATGCAAATTGCATAAATCCATTTATGGTTTGAAACAGTCCCCACGAGCTTGGTATGCCAAGCTAAGCTCAGTTATCACTAGTGTTGGTTTCAAAAGCAACAATGTTGATTCCTCACTATTTGTTCGACAGAAGCTATGGGCATATTGGTTGTGTTGATTTATGTAGATGATCTGATAATTATAGGTGATAATGCTGACGAGATTTTCAACCTCAAATAGTCTCTCAGGTAAAGGTTTGCAATTAAGGACCTTGGGATATTGAAGTACTTTCTTGGTATAGAAATGGAAACCTCGCACAAGGGACTTTTTCTTAACCAAAGGAAATATGTCCTAGATTTGCTCAAGGAAGCTAACATGAGCGATGCTAAACCAGTCATTACCTCTCTTGATAGCAAGCTTAAACCTAGCTTGAAGGGCATGCCACTCACGGATATAAGTTATTACCAGCGATTGGTTGGTAAGTTGATCTACCTAACAATCACCAGACCTGACATCACATATTCTGTAAGTATTGTGAGTCAATTCATGCATTCTCCGACACTTGAGCATTTGACCCTTGTTAAAAGGATCTTACGCTACTTAAAAGGATCAGTGGGTCGTGGTATCATCATGAAGAAGAATGACAACACACAAATCATGGGGTATTGTGATGCTGATTGGGCAGGGAATGCAATCGATCGCAAGTCCACCATTGGCTACTGTACATTTGTCGGTGGAAACTTGGTCACGTGGAAGAGTAAGAAGCAAACTGTCATCGCCAGATCAAGTGTCGAAGCTGAGTATTGTGCAATGGCTTCAATTGCGTGTGAGTTGATATGACTTAAAGGTCTTCTGTGTGATTTAGGTGTTCCTACAACTATTCCTATGTCCTTATTTTGTGACAATCAGGCAGCCATGCATATAGCATCAAACCCGGTGTTTCACGAGAGAACGAAACGCATTGAAGTTGATTGTCATTACGTTCGTGAACAAGTTCAATCACAGGTGATTAAAACATATTATACAAGAAGGTTCGACCAATTGGCTGACATCTTCACCAAGCACTTGATTTCTCATCAGTTTCAACGACTTTTGTCCAAGCTTTGATCCATAAACCTTCTGGATATAACTTGAGAGGGAGTATTGAATATTAGTCTTTAATTAAGAAATAAAATAAAGATCTTAATTCAAAAAATAAAACAAGGAATTTAATTCAAAAAATAAAACAATGAATTTAATTCAAGGAATAAACACAATGAAGTTAATTCAAGAAATAAACATAATAAAATCATTAATTTAAGAAGTAAATCAAAGAATGTTTAATTTAAAGAATAATTGAAAGAGTAAAATTTACTTATAAATAACTATATAATTATAATGAAAATATGAAGAATAAAAAAATACAAATATAGAACTCTTAGAGTTATTATTTATTGTTTGTTCGAGGAAATGAAAACGATCGTTAGTAGAAATTTTATGACCAATGCTTGAATACCCCAACACCCATTTCGCATTTGGCTTCAAAGCAAAACAACGTGAAGCAGAAAGAGATAAATTAGGGTTAATAAGCAAAGATCGACAAAGAGAAATTGAAATGATGATGAAGAAGAAGAAGAAGAGTACGGAACAATTAGAAATTCCTGAGAAACCCTCGATTATTGGAACACCTGGATTGCATTGGGTTTGGTTGATGAGGATAAGATACCTAAATATGAGCTTACTGTTGAAGATGGGAGGAGGTTAGCAAAGGAATACAGTAGGATTTTGATGAGGAAGCGTAGGGCGAGACAATCGGCGGAGACGACATTGTTAAGGATGCAGAAGGAGGCTATCGAGGTATTGCCGGAATATTTGAAAACGACTGCTATGGTTCCTGATTTGGCTCCGTTTCCGGCGGATATGTTTACGGCTACTTTGACTCCTCCCAAGCTGCTAGAAGAAGCAGTGGGAAAATTAAGCTTAGATGATTAAAGGTTAGAACTTTTGTTTATTTTGGGTTTCATGTTGTTTTTTATCGTTTTAGTGTTTACGCGGCCTTGTTGAATTTGAAAGGTTTGGAATTTTGTTATCTGATGCATGAGTTGAAATTGAAGTTCTAGAATAGTTTGAAGGAAAAAATACCCTAAGTCCATTAAGTTCACTTATTTTTGAAAAGTAGGATTCTGTATCTTATTATTCAAACTTGAAGAATTTTTGTTGTACTATTTTTTGAACTGAACATACCTGTTAAAAAGGCATGAGAGAAGTCATATTTCATGGACTGAAGTTTTGGGGCATTTTCTTAATTGGCGAAAGTTCTAGGAGAAGGTAGAATTAGACTCCTTACATTATTTGTAATCGGGACACCCTACTTATTAGTTAGGTATATAGTTTATTCAACCTTGGTGAATGGAGTATAAGAATAATTTATAAAAAGACAAATGAATTGAGTCAAATCTGATTTTTGATCAAATGGATCATCTAAGCATAAGTTTGAACTCATTTGACTAACTTCGACATGGGTATGGGTATCCAACGCTACAAATTGGTGGAATTTTACAAACCAAAAATAAATAAATTTTTTTTGAAGAAAATGTGTGTGGACATTTTGACACGAACGCAAACATTTATGTTACCCATACTCCTAACAGAGACCATGTAGCATACTTGGTAATACCATGCGTATTGATATAGCTACTGAAAGACTGAAGAGCATTCCTATTCCACAACTCACATGCACCTGCTCGTAGCACTCGGATAGGATCTCGTGGCCTGTCAATAATCAAAAGTTCAATACCGATCACTTCTTGATATTGACATTAAGGAAGCCTTGATTCTCCCTCATAATAATGTTTGTGTCTCTGTGAGTCTTGTTTGGTTTAATGATTTTTTATGATATCACTTTTGTGCAGATGGGTTATTCTTGTGACGCCAGGTTATGTTTGATTTTTGCATGAAAAACCTTTGAAGTGAATCAACCTTGTAGAGTGGGCGAAATAATTTGCTGAGTTTGCATTGTTTGTCAAAAGAAATTTCAAACATAAGCGCCTTTAGGATATAATGTGCTTCTATCAGGACTCATGAAACATATGATGTGACTCCTAAATTCTAAGTCCTAATAATTTTTTTCTTGTTTGGTTCTAAGGGGCCATTTTGTTGTCGAAATGACAGGTTCTTTAGAAGCACATACATACCCTAATAAATGCAGCTCGGGTTATTTTTAGCCGTGGCATTAATCCCATCTTAGGGTGTCCAAAAACCCTTCTTTAGGAATCAATAATCAAATTAGGCGGCACGTGAAGTACAAATTATGTGGAAGAGAATTAATAGCTAATTCTTTAAATTATTCCTTAATATTATAAATAATAAACATGCCAAAAATTACCAATTTTTATCCGTGACAAACAAATTCAAGTATTCAACTAACCAATCAGAAAGTACAGAGGGTTGGGAAGTGATCAGAAGATCTCCACTCTTTGCACATTAGTCATAGTTCTAGCAAATGCAAAATTGAAGATGTCAGCGGGTTAGATAAAAATTACAATATCTAGAGAACTAGCCAGCTTGGTGGAGTCGACCAAGAAAATCCGAACCTAGTTGTGCCTAATACTTGTCAGATATGTAATTAACAAGAAAAACTCACAACGGACTCTAAGAAAATTGTTTGAACTTACAATTATTGTACAAGCCACGGAGGTTGATATGTGACCCAAAGCAGACAATATTATACCATGTATTGGAATGGATTGTTACATGAACAGTATCAATCCTCCTGCTTTGTTGTATTTTCCTTGATGCTCTTGGTCAACCAAATAGCAGTTTCTCTTGGGGAGACCTTCTCGAGTCCAAAGGGCTTCAATAAAACCCCAAGTTCTTCATATCTTTCTTGTTGAAGCAATCTGGCACTAAATTCAAGCAACCCTTCCAAAGCTTCAGCCCTTTGTTGGTAAGATGAGGGGTCAAAATGATGACGCCGTGAATCTGATGAGGCACGGCTTGACGCTCCAGCAGTTGCATTTTGTTCAGAAAATTCATCACTTCCACACTCTCTACCTACCTTTTTAAATAAGCTCTGCCGAATTCCTTGCCATGCATCGGTATAGCTGGGTTTGACGGTTGCTCTATCACAAGTTTCAACTGTGCATTTGTCTTTCGTGAATGAACAGTCAACGCATGGTAGAGATCCAGTTGAGTCTTGTTGAGAAGTTAATGAAGTTCTCCGAATGGGAAAGAATGGTTCTTCATATGAGGCTAGAGGGAATTCAGCTATTCTGTCAATGCGGGGAGAATTGACAGAAACATCAGGCGATTTTGTACAGTGAAGAATTCCATTGTGAGGCCTGCAAGGAGATTGTCGAACTACAGTTCCTGTAGGCAATGGTAAGGATGCCCGGCGAGTCGTAGAAGCTGTTTTCTTTGGAATCTGGGAAACTGGAAGCTGGAGAATGCAAAAACTATGGACTCAACTTTTATAGCACTAAATAAACCCAAAGCATGAGGTACCCATGGTTATGCAAACTCTTTCTCCCTGATAGATTAAGGGTCAATTTGTTTATGCTTGTGTGAGAAAGCAAAAAAGCCAAAAAAGTACTTCTGAAAAAATGTGTTCAGTTCAAGAGTGTTTTTCTACAGTTTCATAAGCATAAGCAAACGGACCCTCATTTTGTTGTGCGCAATAGTGCAAGCTTATGCTACTTTGAAAATATCCAACACTTTGAAAAGGATGCATTACTTTTGCAAAGCAATAACTAGTTACACAAGAATAAGAATCAAGATGTCTATGCTTTCCTATGTGTGAGAGAGAAAGAGAGAGATGATCTTACTGATGCATGATTCTTTTGGGGCTCCATCCATCTTTTGGGGGTTGCAGAATCCTTGGCAGGAGTTCCTGATGTTTTAGCAATCTTTGAAGTTTTGGCTGCATTTGGCTGCCTAAGAGTGGCTGCCACTGCCCCGTGATGTCTATCACCAAGGGATAGTCTTGACTGCCTCTGATTCAGATAATTTGGTGTATCATGAATTTCTCGGGTAGAGCAAAGAGAATCTATATCACCTTCAGATACACTTGGATTCAATGCCCTGTCATTACTAAATGAAAATCGCCTTTCATGGTAAGAGGCATAAGGAACTACTTCTGGCTGTGAAAATCTACTTTTCTTCATATAATTGGGTTCAGGCCTCTGCATTGTCAAGGTACCACCTCTGGGGCTATTGATTTTGAGGTGAACCTGAAGAACATATGGCTGAAGGTGTGGATGACCAAGCAACTCTGCTGCCTGCCACAACAGATTCACTTCAATGATAAAAATCCTAGGTTTGCTGTAATGTAATATACACATTTCAAGATGACAACCATGCAAAAAAATTCTAAAATTCTAAAGCACTGTCCATAACTATCAAGGAAGTACTTTACTAGATGTTGAAAGAAAACAAGGGTCTTTTGCTTATGTTTAAAGAGTTTTCAAGAATAATCACATAATTAATAGATTTGTGCTTCTTTCAATAAATATAAAATATGCTTTCTGAGCACTTAGAGCAAAAAAAAAAAATTGGTTTAGAAGCACTTTTATAGTGTCTTAAAAGTAGAACAAACGGACTCAAAATGAACCTAGTTAAAGTGTAAACATATTTCACAGAATCCTGTATGGCTCCATCGAGAAAATAAAGAAAAAGAACACGTCTCTCCCTCTCAATTCCTATTACTCATACCAGCATGCGTGTCAAATGGCCTCTTTAACTCTAATACCCTATGTATTAGAAACTAATTCAACCAGAAACATATATTTCACTGCAACACAAGCATCATCTCCACGAACATCCCCATAAAGGCAAATGAAGTAGCATTCAAGACCAACATGAGCCACATTGACAAAAGAAAGATGCAAAAGAACACGAGTATATAGATAAGAACAATTTGATCCTATTTGATAAACTTTGTTTATCTGTCATGTTGGCCGACATCGAATTTTGATATTTGTTTCGTATATTGGCACATGTAGACAAGAAGGGGAATTCATACGTACACTTGGCCTAAGTTCTGGGTTTTTCCGCAGCATGCTTTTAACGAGTCCACGACTGGAATACAAATGACAAATTATTAGAGTTAGACTGAAGTACATTTAATATATCATTCAGTTGTTGGAATCAAATGCTAGTCACATCCAAAAATTGTCGTTGGACAGCTATAAGTATTAAACAATGGCAATAAATCCCTAACCTTTTTTAACATAAAATAAACATCACTTAACCATAAAAGACAGCTGAGATGCTGCTGGCAGAATAATCACAACAATAAGACTCAAGGAAAAAGGACTCACAATCGACCAGTGTACTTTGTTGGAAGGGGAGCCACGATGGACTTGTTAATTCTGTTAATCAGTCCTTGTATATCCTGATCATTAAATATATACATTAAAAAAGATAAAACCACACAGCAGATGACATAGAATCAAATGAAAAAGGATTGCAAGCACAAATATAATGTTGGACTGGGTGTCCTCAAAAAACCAAGCGAATCATATATATCATTATATGGGGTCAGAATATCGGGTAAACTTTAAGAGCTTATCACATTGAGAAATAACTGACAGATTACTGACATCAGCAACCGTAACCAGTTAACCTGAAATTGACTAAGGAATGCATTATACATATAAAAACACCAAGGCTTGAAACAGACCATAAATCAAGAATTTGCTAGGAGGCAATAGATACAACCCAAAAAGAAAATCAATAAAAAAAATCATTATTTATAATAGAACCGCTAATTATAACTTTCAGATTTTCAACAAGGAGTCATGAGGCAAGACCAGAGTGGTAGATGAACTACTTAGTATAAACCATCAAGGGCGTTTCACGTACCTTAAACTAAATTTTTACCTAGCGCTTTAATATAGGAATGTTCTCCTTATATATTACACTATTGTTGCTAGGTAGAAGAAGTCTCCACATTATTGTATGGTAATTTTAAAACATGTGTATCAGCACATATCTAATGTGGAGAATTCTCCTTATTTACTTTTAATTGAGCAGAAAATCACCATACAGTAGTGTATCAGCACATATCTATTAAATCCTTCAATAAAAATATATTTTCAGCTTAAGTAAATAAGGAGTGATAGAACATATGTATCAGCACATATACGTACATGCATGCGCACACAATAATTTTTTATTTAATTTTAAAATGACTAGATGAACAAGAAATTGAGAGAAAATGCATGCACTAATTTCCTTTTGGTTAAAAAAAAAAGAACAAAAAAAGTCCTATTTGTCAGTGTATCTATAAAAAATAAGAGGGTCAAAACTTACAAATGCTTTGAATGCAGGCCTATGGGCAGCCATTTCATACATACAGCACCCTGGATAAGTGAACCAGTTAACATAAATAATCAACCAAGTAACCAAAAAATTATTCAAGGCCAAATAGGTAAACAGCTTTCAGACCTTAAAAGACCTTACCTAAGGACCAAATATCTGACTTGGAGCCATAAGGAATATCAGCAAGAAGTTCAGGGCACATATATGTCGGTGTTCCTACAACCTAAAACACAAAATCCAATATCTCAACAAGGATAGTCATATGACATCATGTATAAGTCCAAAAATTTATAAGATTAACCTACTTACTGATGAAGCAAGATCATCTGAAGTCAACATTTTGGCTAGTCCAAAATCACCTGCTCCATCAATGATTAAATGTCAGCAAACTAAAGATGATACCATTCCAATAATCAGAGTAATGCTTGATCACTTACCAAGACGTATATCTTGATCTTTTGTCAAGAATATATTTGAACACTGAGGAACAAGGAATGCCATCAGTATTTGAACATTTTGGATGGATACCCCAGAAAGAGTACTGAACCAGGTTTGCCACTAACCTTAACATCACGGTGAAGAATATGATTCTTGTGCAAGTAGTCAAGTGCCATCAGAAGTTGAACGAGCCACTTACAAAGCTTCTGGAAAAAGTTGAAATTTATAAATAAGCCTTTTTGAAGCCATCACGTAATTAATACTTAAATCTGAATATGAGCAACATACATGAAATTCAACCAACTATGATGCAAGACTATAAAAGAAAGTAATAAATAAAATAATGACCTCTTCAGGAAATAGAACACCATTAGTTTTTTTTATAGCTTCTGCCCTGTATCATACAGGGAGGTTAGCAATAACAAAGATTAGAAAAGGCTCTGACTTCCGAGCAAATACAAAGAATCACCATTATAAATTCTAAGCCAGCTCCTCGAATGAAACTTACATGTCTCCTCCTTCACAATAACCTATAACAATGCATACATAGCAACCCTGAAACAATAAATTTAATAAAGAGCAATGTTACTACGGAAGAGTAAGATACAAAAAAGGCTAAATGATAAATATTTGGATGAGGAATAAAAGCTGACACAATAAGGAATTAATTATGAAATTGGGCAATTAGTCTAGTGGTAAATAATAACACTAAAAAAATTACTCAAATTAGATAATGTAGTACATAATTTACTTACATACTACCATCACTGCTTTTGACAAGTACATCAACATTTTGAACTAGTTTTTAGTTACATTAACACTTTCACCCTGTTCTACAGATATATTAAAAGAGTGAATCAAGATCAATGAATATTTCAAAAATTTCCAAGGTCATGCTCACAAACAGGCCAAACAATAACCTACAAAAGCTTTGAATAAAAGATTTACGCTTATAATTGGCAATTAGTTATCTTAAATATCTCTACAGTTCTTTAAAAGTAAAACATAATTCCTTGTTGATCTGCGATTAACATAGAGTGAGAATTTTTTTTTCTTTTTTTATAGCAAAGCAATGAAAATAAGAGTTAAATACACACCATTACACTGCATACTGGTATTAGCATGTCATTAAGACAATTCAGAACCAACCTTTAATTGGACAAAATGAGAAAGATATGGATAGGCTGCGGGAAAAATATAAAATAAAAAGGACTTGAAATTTGTAGCTTCTTCTCCAGCCAAAAAGAAAAATGGAAAAAAAGGTCATGGTACAAGACAACAGCCAACACAAGGAAGAATGTACACCTTCTCCACCCAAGAATCTTTGTAGTCCACAATAAAAGGATTCCTCAATTTTGAAATAAGCTCCATCTGCAAAACAAGGAAACACGTTAATCTTTGCCATGCCCACAACATGAAAGATATAAAATGTATCTTCAAATATAAAGCTTTATACTATTCATGGCAAGGAATTTATTACAGTTAAAAGAGAGCTCAGGTTATACAATAAAACAAACGCTGGTAGTGTTTAGTTGAAACCTTATATGAATATAATTGTTTTAGAACCTCTGTGACCCATTGGGCCATTAAGCCATTAAGCTTTATCTTTTGATCTGTTTTGATGGACCAATCAATACTCATACCTATGGTACAACATACCAAAAGACCACTGGTTCTCTAACAACTACGAATGAAAAACAGTCAGAAATGTATTTAATTTGCTAAGAAGATCGGGGATAATGAGATACGAACCTCCTGGTGTGCAGATCTACGAGACCTATCAGTCTGACGAGCAAGACGAATCCTTTTCAACACATACCTTAACACATAATAAGAATATAAAAAAAAATCTTAAAATTTGCACTTCATTAATATGTCATAGGCATGAAAAAGTAAACAAGAACATTTAAGGGACAAAGTAAAAATGTTTCTCACTTCTTCTTTTCATGCTTATGCCTAACAAGAAGAGCAGAGCCAAAAGCCCCTTTCCCAATTTGCTCCAACACATCGTATTGCTCCATTTTATGGGTCCGAAAATCCTTTTCGCTAAAAGCTGAGAAAATAGTCGAACAACAAATAATACTATCCATTTCAACAAATGGACATAAAGACTACAAATATGTACAGAAGCTTAACTATCTAAAAAGTTACACAAGACTTGCATAGCTTTCGGAGAGAGAAAATAATTTTCTTTGAAAATTAATTAAAGATTCAAGACAACTGAACCTTGAAGACAAAGGAAAATCTGGGAGAATGAAATAAAAATACCTGATTCAAAACAATTTTAATTTCAATTACCTCTTTCCTTATGAAAGAGTTAAACATTTAGACAGTTTACATCACAACCTAGTAATGTAAACTGTAATAAAGGATACAGTATTCAAGAATACAAATTGGTAGAAGATTTTAGAGAAAACGTAAATTTAATGAGAGAAAAGAATATACTAATACAATTCAAACAAACAACGATAAAGCTGAGAAGAAAAGGACCGCAAAATTTTATAGTTCACGGCAACTCCCTCACTTTAGCTTGGCGAAACGGCAAGTCGGTAACTGTCCAGCTCAAGTGACAAGTTTTTTCCAGATCTCATTTTGCAGGAAAAGGCTAAGCTAAGGAGAACACTCAACTATTCTTCCTACATTTTCTCGGTAACCAAACAATCCAATAAAATAAAGCAAGAGAAAAAAAAATAAGCAGAGCACCACTAACAGACCACATCGAAAGTCAAATAGAAGCATAGATAATGCATTGAACAAAACATTGAAAATTAAACTAATTGAGCTCTGAATTGAAACTAAAATTACGAAAAGAGCTAGAAAAACGAAAATAAAATTAAAGAAAAAAAATTAGTAGTTCCGTGAAACAACAAATAAAACCGAATCCAAAATCTCAGAAACCGAGAGAGAGAGAGAGAGAGAGAGAGCTGAGAAGAAAGCAGGAATGTACCTCAGAGATAACAGAAAAATGGATCGAGAAGATCAAGTCATCAAAATGCGAGTAAAAGAGACAAGTTCATCGGCGAAGGAGCAGACAAACGACACCGGTACAGAAGAAGGTGAATGAAGAAGTAGAAGAGGAACTTGAAGTACTCTATGGCCATAAGAAACTGACAAAATGACAGACAGAGAAATATAAGAGAGAGTAATAAATAATATTATTTTTTAAAAAATTGAAAATGCCTATTTATCAGGGGTATTATAATAATTAATGTATCGTTGATAAATTTAGTATTTATATTTAATAAGAATATTATATATAGAGAGAGAGGATAAAATTAATTATTTTTATTTAAAAAATATTATTTATTTTATTTTAATTAAAAAATATTTATATCGTTTTTAAGATATTGAGTATTAAAAATTTAGATGAAACTTAATTTTATTTTATAAATATTATATCTAAAAAATTATTTAAAAAAATTAAAATGGGATACTATAAATAGATTCACATGGTATCAATTAATTATAAATAAAAATAAATTTTTAATTATATAATATTGAAAAAATATTATTTATACAGAGAGATATATAAGTTGAGAGAAGGAGATTAGAATGAGGTTGAAAGAGGTTGCATTAAAATATGGAGTGGAAACGGGTCAAAATGAGAGTTTCTTTAATTTGGAAAAAAATGACGTGGAATTAGTTTTTGATTTTATTAAAAGTAGTTTTTAACAAGTATCATTTGATACAGGAAAATATTTTTATAAGTGGTTCCTTTTTTTTCTTTTTTTTTAATAAGTGTGTCTTATAATATAAAACTTTTACAAATTATATAATGTCATATTAATTTATGATAAATCACAATTTTATAGTTTATTATTGCATTACTCTTTGATATATGTATTTTAATATGGGTTTGAACTTATTAATTAATATATACACATGCATCCTGAAGTGAGTTAGTTTAGTTGGTCGTAGGTTAAATAAGAGGTGATGGTCTCATCATATTGGACAACTAAGTGTAGGGTTTGAAGTTTTAAATCATAGTCTTGAAGTAGAGTCTACAAGGGCACTTAATCTACTAACTTAAGATAAATATAAATCTTAATTATATTTTATGAACTATGATATGATTATGCAGAATAACTTATTAATACATATATATGGGTTTTATTTTCAACAAATAGATAAAAGAGTCACTTTAATTGTATTGCACAATTGATAATGACAGAGGATATTCTAAAACTCAAAACAACCAATCTTACTCTCAAAAGTATTAATAATTAATAGTGAACTAATTCAAAATTTACATGAGTAGTTGAGTAAATAATGTTATTAAAAAAATAATATATTTTAGAAAATATCTTTATATAATTAATGTTTCATTTTTTTATTGTATATAATAATATGAATTTAATTATATTTATTAATAATATTGTACTATATTAATTATAAGTTTATAATTGATTGGATTAAAAAAAACAGCTTCAAAGTAGTTTCGAAAATTAGTTTGTGTTTGATTATGAAGCAATTTTCACAGAATCTCCGATTCAAAATCTACGCAAAAGATATGTGTTGTAAAGATTCTTTCTTTGCTTTGGTTTTTTCTGAGTGACTGACCGAAGATAAAGAAGCAGCGCGAAGGTGACCATATATATATATATACATATATATATATATGTGTGATTACATATAATTTATTAAAATAATTATTTTTTAAATTTTATTATTGTTATTATTATTTAAAAAATTGAATATATTTCGACACTAATATTTTAAATATTCTTTAAAGTAATTTTCATAATTTTATATATTAATAATATGATATTTAATTAATAAAAAATAGTAATCCTAACAAAAATTATACTTAAGATAATAACAATCATTATTTTAAAATATATCAAAAAATTTGTTTAAAAACATATAAAACTTAATTTATATATATTAAAAGATTCTAATGGAAAGATGTAGCTATACTTGTTTTATGTTTTATTTCAATATAATGCAAGTTGGAGTGAAGAATTTTTAAAAATAAATAAACGTCAAGTTTTTATTAAAGGATAGATAAATTTTCTTTTACTTATTAAATTAAATAAATATAAGTAAGTAAATAAATTATTAAGTTACATTATATTTATAGAGAAATGATTTTTAAAAAAAATGTTCTATTTCTTTCTTCTCGGCAATCATGAAAATATATAATTATAGAGGTTATTTATTTTTGTAATATCTAATAATATGAAATTTACTTGAAATTTTAATTTTAATTAATTGTGTATGAATATGAATTATATCAACACAATATTTTTACCAAAAATGTGTACGTTTAATGGTAAAAGTTTAATTAGCCTCTAATTTTTTAAATTATTGAAAGAATCGAAAAGGAAGACCTAAACTACTCTAAAACAAGTCATTTTGCTACTAAAAATGTCTAATAATCCATTATTAATTTACAGCTCATAGTTTCACCTTAAGTAATTTTGGCTATATTCAAGATAAAAATGCATAAAAAATATGTAATATAATTCTAAATAGCATAAAAATTAAAAATTAAATTTATTAATCTAATTTAATATTAATTAGAGATAGATTGAATGCATAAAAAATATTTATTTCAAACAATAATAATATCACTTAAAGTTCCAAATGTAACCCAATTAACATCCATTAATTGAAATAAAATAATTAAATCAACAAATATTAATACTTTTAAGTTTTTTATTTTTTTATTTTATAAATTATAATATATAATTTGAAATAAATAAAATAATAATATTAATGAATTGGATTCGAAAAATTATCTTGTTTATTAAAAAATTCGTCATTTTAGGCTCTCTTTTTTCCTATTAAAAAGGCGTGATTACCAAGTTAGTGCTATTTACTAGCATAACGAATTGGAACCAAAATATAATGAAAGTTTGAAACAAGAGAAAGAAAAAAAAATGACAATAAATATTTAATTATTTAATTGTTTTTTATCACTATTATAAGTTTGACCTGACCAAAAGGAATATAGTGGTCCCCACAGATCCCCATTCCTCCAACTGGGATCTACAATGACTCCCTCCCCTCTTCAATCACGAGGCCTATAAGCCGGTGTGGCGGTGCCTTTATCTTAACACGAAATGACTAAAATGCCCTTTGGATATTTCTCATAAGCCTTTTGGCTCGACGTGCTCACAGTTTTGTGGGAACGTGATTAGTGGGTCCTACAAAAATCAGTCTGTTTGGTAAGTTAACTTTTTACAACCGTACCCGGAATAACAGAAGTTTGCCTAAGCAGGATTTGGGTATTCTAATGTTTTTATTTATGTTGTCCATAATTTACAAATACATGCAAATAATAATCAAATAACACTATTATAAAAAAAATCAATCAAATAACACAAATCATCACTTAAAAAGGAAAAAAAATTAACTTCAAGAGATAATAATAACGTAAAAATAAGGGTGAAAAGATAGTAAAACTAACCAAATATAAGTGGATTTAAGATAATTACTCTATATTTTTATTCAAAAATAAAAAAGTTCAGTAAAATTTGTGATGTCAACAATTGAATTAAATAATATAGAGCATGTTTCGATCTCATCTAAAAAAAAGTGAGTTATTTCTTCGTAAAATTATGCTCTAACTCTATATATATTTTACAATTATAATGATATCTCTTTGTTGTTAAAAGATTCTACGCAAATCATTTTTAAGGATTACTGTGTCATGTATTCATAGGTTAGCACGTAAAAATATTATAATTCTTTTCGTATTGTCTATTTATAAATACAAAAAAAACATATTACATTGTTTAAGAGTTTGAAACAATTATTCATTAATTATAATAAAAAAATTATTATTTTTGTGAACTTTTGTATTTACACCGTGTAGATCAACTAAGAATATATTTTAATCAAAAGAATAATTCAATAAGGTAACAGTTTGTTGTTTCATCGTAGCTTGATCTTTGAAGGGCATTATGAAAAAATTACTTTGTAAACGTACAAATAAAAATATTATTTATGACATGAAGTGATAAGAATTAAGAATAGATTTTTGTTTGTATTTATGTTAAAAGTTATACTAGAGGAAAGTGATTTACAAAAAAAAATACACTATTTGTATTTGACTTGAAGCACATAATAATGTCCATTTTATAAATATTTATGAGTATAATTAACAAAATATGTGATAAGTATTATTAAAAAAAAACATGAGTATATATTTTATTAAAAACACAAATATTTTTTTTATAATTTTAAATTTTTTTAATTTTTTTTATTAATTTGTACGTATGAGTATAACATAAATATGTCTATTTAGGAGACAAATAGATAAAAAATAATAACATTAACATATCATTTTAACCATGTAATAATCTGAATCAATGATTTATATGCTATAATATTTAAAATTCAAATTTAATGAATAACTATTAAAATCAAGAAAAAATTAAATCAAACAAAATATGTATTTATCGTTAAACGGATTCAAGTTGATTGTTAGAAATGATTTGTTAAAAATTAAAATTTTAAAAATGTTAATTAAAGCATAATAACAAATAAAACATTAGGTTTGATTAATAAAGATCTTTTCCTAATCTTTGAAAGTATTTATGGAAGGAAAAAAATCATTTCCTAATATGTGTGTGTTTTTTTAATTAATAGTATTTGATGTAATTTAAATGCGTGATTTAAAATGAGAAACGAGAAAAATATTGTTATCAAACGATTAATTCAATTACAATTGTATTTTATTGTTAGAAAGTACAATTTAACATAGTAAAAATAGAAACAATAAGATAGGTGTGTTCATTTTAGTCTTATAACTATATGATTTATATATTTTAATCCTATCATATTTTAGATAAGTTTTAATAGTCTTGTAATTCAAAAGTATAATCAATTAAGTTAAAAAATTAAAAATTAAGATTTTTTTAGAGATAAAATAAAAATATATATTTTATTAATAAAAACATTAAAAAAAATTGTATTCTCTCTCTCTCCTCTCTATTCTTTATCTCTCTCTTCCTTCTTTTATCATTATTTTATTAATAAAATTGAAAAAGAAAAAGAATGATATAGCTACCATCCCACACAAATGCACCACCTTCTTTAACCATCATTATCATCCACAAATACAACAATATAACCCATTTCCATTGCTTTATTCCTTTCATTTTAATAAGCTTTAGTAGATAATTAATTAATTATGTTTTAGCTCTTCAAAACTAATAGGATATTGTGATACTTTATTATGTGAAGTTAAGATGAATTAGTTACGCTATTTTGACATTTATTGAGTATGTGTCATTTGGTTTTGTTAATCCAAAATGATTGTGTGTGCTATATAACCTTACGCAATTAGAGAATGATTGCTTGATCATGGGATGTAACTGAATTTTCAAATAATTATTCTCTTATTTCTAATCTAAATTGAGTCAACCTTCTTATCTTCTTTTGATTCATAAATTATTCTTGGTTTATTGCATCAAATTGGTATCAAATCTTTGGTTTCCCTTAGCTATTATGGCTACCAATTATGTAACTCTATTAAGGTTAATGATATAGTTTTTGGTGGAGCAAAAACAACAAATTAATGTAAAATTTACTCAGCTATTTGTGGATTTACATCACTCATTAGATCGAATACATAGAAAAAATAACAACAATAAAATAAGGCAACCAATTAAACAATAAGAAGAACCAACTAATCAACCTCATATGGAAAGAAGAGGACGAGGACGAGGAAGAGATGTTAGACTTGATCAAAACATTGTCAATAACATTAGCAATGTATAAAAAGTTGTAGATGCTCCAAAAGTTATAGAACCACCTCAACAAGAAGACTTCACACCCAAAGTAAGAAGCCACAATGAGTTTGATTTTCGTTTCAAAAATGAAATTTCAAAATTTCATAATAGAATTGATATTGAAGAATATTTTGATTAAGAATCTACAATAAACAATTTTCTCAATTATCTGGAAGTACCAAAGGAGAAAAGATAAAAAATTATGGTTTACAAGTTTCATGGATGAGCTTTAGCATGGTAGGAAAGAATTGAGCTCACTTGATAGCAAGTGGACCAACAACGATTCAATTCTTGGGACAGATCAAAGCATTTGATGAGAAGAATATTTTTACAAAATGATTACTAAAAATCATGCATACTCATTTCATTCAACTCCATCAAGGTACACGCACTGTCAATGTGTATGTAAGTGAATTTCATAGACTAAATGCTAGAAAAAAACCTCAACGAGGACAACTCTAATGAGATATTATGTTTCATTTCTAGTACTAAAGATTTCCTAAAAGACAAGTTAAATGTTAGAGCACAAATGACCATGGTTGAATCCATATCTGTAGCCACTAAGTTTGAAGCATAGATGGCTAGAATGGGTGTGGCATGAATGAGTATTGATTAGTCATTGTGATTGCTTAGTGTTTGTATTGACTATTGATTAGTCATTGTGATGAGTTAGTTATGTTATTTTGACATTTAGTTTTGCTCAGTCATAATGAGTGTGTGGGTTATATAGTTTTAGACAATTAAAGAATAATTGTTTGATCATTTGATGTAACTCGATTGTTAGAGAATTATTCTTTTGCTTTTAATCTGAATTGAGTCAACGTTATTCTCTTCTTTTGGTTCCTAAATTACTCTTGGTTTGATGCATCAAAGAGTGAGTAAGAGAAAAAGATTGAATGAAAGGGAAAGGCAAAGGAAGAATGTGTGTGTGAGAGAGATAGAGAGAGAAAAAAAAGTGGGAGAGACATAGAGATAAAAGGAATGAAAGAGTAGAGATTGAGAGAGAAATAAAGATAGAGGAGACTTGACTATTATTTCTTTTAATTTTTTTTATTAATAAAATATATCATTTTCATTTAACACGTAATTTTTTTAACTTAATTGATCATATTTTTAAATTACAAAATGGATGAAACTCACAAAAAAACTATAAGAGTATAATGTATAAATCACGTAATTATAGAACTTAAATGACTCGGTATCCTAATAAGATCATAAAATATAAATTTAATAATAACATGTTAGTTTGTATATAATTGAATTTAGTCTCAAAATAATACATTAGTTTATACAATTAGTATATATTTAATTTAATTACACTTTATAAATTATATACATTATATATAATGATATGTATATATTATTTTGAGTATTTACATGCTATTTACGACAGATCCAACATTATACTCTTTTTTGGTGGATAGGATCATATATTAAAATGTCAAGCAATTAATTAAATCAAATGTTCGTTATAAGATGAACTTACAATTTAGACTCAGATTGAGTACCAAATGTTTCATTGCCAGCTGAACATATCATCTAATTATTGTGTTTATAGCTACTATATATTCATTTCTAAGTGTAAAAATGCTAAAAATGTTTCTCTTTATGAGATGTTTATGTTAAAGAACATGAGATCCAGTTGGTGACAACCAACACACCAGTTGGAAGCAGCCACCAACAGCTTGGTGGGGAAGGATAGGCTGTCCAAGAACACGTATCTCCATAATTGTGTTTATTTTTAATTATTACAATTTTGTTTTTCTTTTGTATAAATAAGTTGTAAACATTCGTTTATTCATCATCAATAAATCCATTTCTTACATGGTATCAAAGCAGGCAAACTCACCCCGTGGCACGCAGCTGCAAGCCCACCACCGTCTATCGATGAACTACCGATGTGAGGGAGAGTGTTAAAATGTCCTACATCGATTGGGCATGAAGTATCAAATACATATATAAACAAAGACAATCCTTCATCTCATAACCTGAGTTTTGAGATGAAGTTAGGCCCAAATTTAACATGAAACATATAACAAATTATATATTATTATTTAGTTTGATGATAAAATAGATATTAAAATTAAAAATAAATAAAATTAAAAGAGAATGATACTGTTAGGTTGTTAAATGATGAGAATAATAATTAAAATGATAATTCTATAATAAAATTATATAAAAATTTAATAAAAAAATAATTTTATCGTTTCTTAAACATTATTATTCTCCGATTCTCAAAGTCAAAACAATATAAACTGACCAAGTAAATATTTTAGTGCTTGTTTGATTAGATTGCCACTTTATATACGATGCATCCAGAAGTTTATAGTTACTTCAATTATGGTATCGTTGACATATTTAAGATCAAGCCTTACTTTATATTACTTTTAGATACACACGGTTTGTGTAGTTCACGTACTATTATGCTTTTTTGGTGATTCACAAGTCATAAAATCATATAGATATAATGATCGAGTTAATGTAATGCATGAATATTACAAAATTAAATATTTACAATATTAAGTATTTATGCTGAAAAGTTAACATATAATTAATTATAATATAATATATATATATATATTGTTATATGTTTAAATTATATTTCATTGTAAAAAATGGAGACCATTTAAAACAAAAAGACAATAAATTTGTGACAAATAAATTATATTTTATATCAACTTAAGATATAAAACATTTTTTCCAATTTTATTGTAGATAAGTGTAAAAGTTCATAGATTAGGATTTAGACCTCAGCAAATGTCTTGTTACAAAAAAAAACATTATTATACCCCACATAAATGTTAATATATAATTCATCAAAAAGTTTTCATTTTTTAGGTTTAAGAAAAACATTAGGAAGCAATTGCAGTGTTACATTATATACTTCAATAAAGTTAGTTAAGATCTTGTTTATGTGTCTGCATTCTTATATGTTTATTAAAAAAAAAAACCTTAAAGAACAAACCATAATAATACCTTAAAGAACAAATAATAAAAATAGTATTATTTGTTGAAAATGATGGCTGATTAGATCCATTATATTAAAAAATTAAGATGAATAATACTTTATTAAATTTGTTAGTAATCTAACTATTTCAAGATTTTAAATTAAGATGAATAATATTTTATACATTTATCATTTCCACATAAATATTATATTTTGTACTAAGCATGCTAAACATTCGTAAAATTAACAATTAGAGTTATAAAATTTTAAACACAAAGCCTTCAACTTTGATATCATGTTACAAGTTGTTGAGAAATTAACTTTTTCAAAAAATTAAATTAATGATTAACAATATTTTTATCACATGTTAACTCCAGAATTTGAAAGTTTGTTAAGTAGTATACTTTTTTTTAATTGATGTTGATGTTGATTTTTGTCCAACATTCAATATGACTATAATAAGTATCTAAGACCAACTTGTGGGGAATGATCTTTCTTATTTAATCACATGGGAATCTATTAGCTCTTTTATTTACATAATTTATATTTGTATGTATCTTTATCGAATGTTTAAATACATAGGATTGAGTGAGTAAAAGTTAATGTATTTTATAATAGGACATGAATTTAGGATGTATATTGATTTGAATAATAAACATTGAATCTATTGAATGTTGGATTAACTCTTGTGCTTTGATTTTGGTAGTGAGCTAAAAAGACACTAAAATTTAAGAAGTTTTGTTTATCTCATCTTTTAGTTTGTTATTTGCTTAATTTTTATTTATTTTATTTAGTAAGATATTTGTAGATATCACCACTAAAAATCCTCGTGGAGTTAAACTCGTCTACTATAATAAGTAAGGAATTTAAAGACTTATTATATACACTAAATATAATTGTGTTAATCTAAGAAAATGATTCATTAAAGGAATTACAAGAATTTCATTAAGTACAAATTTGTCTCAACTATACATAAAAGATAAACCTTTTTACACGATGATAGGATTTTTTATTTTTATGTTTTTACACTTTAAACCCATATTTTCTTCTTCTTATAAATGAGTTAAGTAGAGAGAACAAGAAATGAATAAACGGTGAGTGTGTGATCGATGATATTATTGAGTGAAAGACTGAAAATATATACAAAATATACTAAGCTATGATTGGTTGAGTTCTAACTATCTAACCTACTGCTAGTTACAATATAAAACTAATAACAGATTAGTTACAAGATACAAAGGTAACAATCCTGTACATGTGAGATCATTCTAACAGTTTTAATTTTCACACTTTAGTTACTCTTATGTTTTACACCATCGAAGTTCAATTTCAAATTATACTTAAATTTTAGACTAAATATGTATAAATTAAAAAGGTGAAAAAATCATTAAAAAAAAGAGAACTAAATTTTTAAAATTTTCAAAAATTAAACACACATATCATAAGAAAAAGTAAGGAATAAAAAATAATATTATCATAATATTGAATAAGTTTCAATTAAAAGATGTTAAATATTTAACGGTTCTATATAATCATAATTAAATTTGATAACACTTAAAAATAATGTATTAAACATTTTTTTAGTATAAAAATTTATAAAATTGATATAAATAATGTTATTTTTATAATTATAAATTTAAATGATGTTATATTTTATATAATTATATATATGCATAATTTTATAGCGGGTAATTCTTAATTTTCAAGTATATATTTGACATAATTAAATTAGTTGTTGAATATACCAATTATAATTCTTGAATGTAAGTAATTGTATTCCTTATTATTTCAAACAAGGTTAAGAAAAATGGTTTTAAAAAGTTCATTTTTGTAATATTTTGTCGTACGTACGTATTCGAATGAATTGTCAAAAGTCAAGCCGGAAATTAATTAATCGGAATCCTTAAATTAAAAGGGACTTTGACTAACGAAATTGGAAATTAATTAAGCAATATAGAGAAATAGATGTAACAGAAAATGAGTCCATATTATTATTATTATTAATAATAATAATAATAATAATAATAATAAGATATAATTAACATTAAAAATAAAATAAATATTTTATGTAACTTTATTATAATAATAATAAAAATTATTATGATAATTAGAGATAATGAATTATATCATCTTATCTTATGTCTTATTTAACCTCTTAAATGTATTTATAATATAATATTTTTGTATTCTTATTTCTCTAATTTTATTATAAACAAATAAGATATTATAATTATTATATTCTTATTAATATTTCATCTAATTTAATTAAAATTAAAGTGAGATTATATAATATAAAATTTAAAAATTAATGAATTATATTATAATTTTTTTAACATTTTTTTTCTAAATTTATATATCATATTCCTTTCAATATTACTCGGTCGTTGCTCTCCATGTTATTACCGTAACATAAAGAGGATGCTACTCTCTGATTGATTTTTATGAAACTTTGTGATGCCCAATTATATATGCAACGTGCAAACATCATATATTGGTGACATGTTTGTGGGGTTAAGAGAAAATAAAATGAAAGAGAGCAAAAACAAGGATTGTAAAGTTTTAAACTTAAACACGTGAAAAAATCGTGAGAAAAAAAAAACACATAATAATGCAAACACGTTTCATGTAATGGGCCTCGAGTCCTTCAACATTCAGCTGACTTCTACTTGCATCCCACGACACCTTTAAATGTATACTCTAATTTTTAAAATTAGATATGTTTTAAATTAAAATATGTATTTATTGGTTTTTAAAGATGTAATTAGAATTATTCATGGTTAATTTATATGTTATAGAAATACATAGTTATTGATTTTGAAAGATGTAATTAAAATTATTGAATGACATTTACACACGATAACGTAAAATCTCTTTAAAATTGATAATTTTAAAATATATTATATATTAAAAAACTTAAAATAACCTACCATTTAAACTTTAATGAAATTAGACTAAAATTATCATGTCTTATTAATGTTCCATAACAACCATTGTCAACATCACGAGATAATCAATATTTGTGAGAAAATAAGTTATTAATATTCAAGTTAAAGAAATAGTAAAATATATTACAATGTTTTTATTGAACACACAAATATTACAAATATGTGAAAAATGTTTAATAAAATAAAAATTTATATTTTTTATTAAATATAATTATCATTAAGATATCATCTGAAAAATATGTATTAAAAAGGTGACTAAAATGAAGATATGTTACTACTAAAAGGTAGCAAACTCTTATTTTCTATCTTAACCTAATGATAACTTTTATACTCTTTAAATCTTGTAACCAATAAACCTTTCTTGTATGATGAATTTAACAAAAAAATTCATTCTAAGATATTTGAAACTCATTAGATTTGCTCATTTTAAGAGATTTGAGACTATCTTTGGGTGCTTGTTAGAGAATCTAATGAGCTGAGGAATTATTTTTTGTTCAATAATTTAAAAAAAGGGTGTTTGAAAGAGAAAAATATTAAATCATTGGCATGGAAAGGAAACTTTTATTATGATTTCAAAATCATAATTGAATAATCTGATAGCCTATTTGTGGTAGGTTCAAAGAAGGCAACTAGATGAACAATTATAGCTTTACTTGTCAATATTATTGTTTTTGATGCGATGATATAAGTTTTCAAGTAAATAAGTTTTATTGGTTTGATTTTGTACATTATACATTAAGCACATAAATTCTCATTTGCAAAAGAAGTCCCACTTCTAGTTCTTAAAAAATATTAAAAGTTAGATGAAATAAAACTGATTATGTTTAGTATGCAAATTAGAGCCTAAGCCTCTGCATTCTGTCAAATTAGTTTTTAACCAAACATGACAAATCATCGAAGAAAATGGTCAAAATTAGATCAAAACACAGAATTTATGTAAATCGATTAACACTTTAGGGATACATGATTATTTGTTTTTGATAGAATTATTATAATATTGTTGATTTAGAACTTTGACCCTAGCCCCCTTGGATTTCATTTCTGGCTCCGCCTCTGTGTTCATCTCTAATATGGAAAGTGTCATGATTTTTTCTGTATGTAATTTGGCTTCACGTGGCCTACAGGTGCTTTACACGCTTAGTGGACTAGATAACCTTCAAGCAACGAAGAAATACTACACATCCACCATCGACTTGACTGGGGGCAAGAGTACCAGAGCACTTTTTGGTATTTATATGGTAAACTTGCATGTGCTTTCTCTTTCAAAATACATCAGTACTATATAATCACGTGTACTATTTTGCGTTTCATCGTAGTTTTATTTACTTTCATTTTTATCTAGAAGAGCTGTTTCTTGACATTCTTATGACTTTGAGTGTGTTTGCTTTTCTTCTTTTGAGATACAGTAAAAGCTCATAAATCCTAAAGCGCTTTCTTTTAAAATTGCTTTCGACTGAAACCATATTTAACAGAAGCACATTTAAAGATCTGCTAAGTTGGATTATAAAACACTTATACCCTGTCTCGTTTGCCATAACTTGAGCGAAAATTTCTGTTACTGTAATGATAGTGCATGTCAGCCATCGGACAACAAGCAAAAGAGTGGAACAAGTAAGATAAAGAATTAATGTCCGGATCTACAATCTCTGGAGGTTACAAACAGAGAGCTCCTGCTAAGTTTGAAAACATAATATTATTCCACTTTTTGTTTCTAGTTCTGGATTTTGAGAAGACCTAATTGAGTATTTTTGTTCAAATTGATAGGTAGGGATAACAATTGTATCATATAAGTAGAATTTACTGTTCGTGCTGTTAGTTGACAAAGGAAAAAGTTTACTTATTTTTTATTTTTTTATGTTATATATTTATAATAATAATAAAAAAGAAATAGTAAATTTTTTAAAGAAATGAAAAAATTATTAAAGAAGTTTAACTAAATTTTTTATTTGTATCATATAGTGTTGTATATTTTCACCCCTCTTTATTAGTAGGCTATAGGGGTTCATAAACCGGTTCAAATTGGACCAAATAAAAAAATCAGATTGAATTAGACGGTTTTACAAATCAAACAATAAGGTCTGGTTTGTATAAATTTTTAAACTAGTTGAACCAGAACGATTCGGTTTAATAATATATTAAAATTTTCATATTATTTCTTATTAAAGATGTCTAAAAACTGAACCAAACTGAAAATAAGATTAAATCGAACGGTTTTATAAATCAAACAGTTCAATCTAAACCGAATTAGACAACATCACTAGTAGCAAACATATCTAACTTATTAAAAGGCTAATGCTCAGTTGCATTATTTTAGTGCAAAAATTATATTATATTATTATTATTTTCTTCTTTATGTAAAAATATATTTTCTTTTAAAAGACAATATTTATTTATTTATTTGAATCAATTCCTTAATAATTATTATATTACTATTCTTTACAAAATAAATTATTCATTTTAATTATATATTATTATTAATTAATAATAATAAGTTAAAAATTATACTCTTAAGAGAAAATTAAAAATTTACTAATTAAAATGTTATATTTATTATATAAATTTAATTTTTTATTTAATTAAAAAAACAAACTAAAAGTACATATTGATGTATAATAACTCTCTTAATTAGTATATTTTTCCTATAAATATTCAATTAATGAAATGATAAAGTAAAAAGTATGCCAAAAAATATTTAAAAAACATATACATTGATCTAAAGAACAAAGAGAAATATCTCAATGTCGAGAATCTCAAAACAGAGTTTATATTTTTAGTCAATATTTTAATAATATAGTAGGATTTGAAAATGATTTACTCGATTATTAAATTATTATTTTAATTTACATAATTTTTTTAACATTACATTGTATTTAATAATTTTGTACCATATATTTAATATTAATTTATTAAATGTAATAAAACAATTATAACTGTAATGATTTCAATCAAATATATATAATTAGAATGAAATATATATTGAAACAATATGTTAGATTTTTTTCTTTTATTAAAAAATAATTCATGAATAATATCTCATCAAATAAATAGTATCATATGACTGATATTATTTATCACGTTGGTGTAATATTTAATGCCTTTTGTAAGCAACTTTTAATATAAAAATTGTGACATTTTAATATAATGATAGTGGATTGGAGATGGTTTTAACATATTAAGTAATATAAAATCGATATAGGATAATAAAAACGATTATACTCTACAAACTTGTCGCTTAAAAAGAAGCCAAACTAGTGAGAGGAGAGTGCTTATGATATAGGTGATTCATAAAAAAAAATAAAAATTATTACGTTTGAAAACAATATTTAATAAGTATCGAAAACAATTTTGTTTAAATTATAGTTTTAAATTATGTAAAATATTTTTTTTAATGTCAAGTATGATAAATAATAAATCAAACTCTTCTTATCATAAATGATGTGTCATTTATCATTGATAAGCATGATTGTGTCAACATAAACCTATTAAATAAGAAATTGTCACGTAATTTATGGTTATAATATAGTTATGATTAGGGATAGATAATTAAAATTATAGTTATTTATACAAATTTATCAGTTTTTTTTGAAAATAACTATAACCGATAATATGTAAGATGATGATAGTTATTTCAATACTGAAACTATTTAATGAAATAAAATATATACTAATATTATTTTGTATATATATATATATATACATAAAAATATATTTTTAATAATAAAACATATAATATTTTAAATAATTATATTTATTTTTATATTTTTTACTTAAAAACATGTAATAAATAGTTAAAAATAAAAATTAATGTTAATATTTTAAAAAATTAATAAAATAATCGTTATGTTAACATTTAATTTTTTAAACTATATATATTTTTGAATAAATATTACAAAATATGAAGTGTAGTTAAACCGTAAAAATATTACTGCTTATTCATAACCTACATTATTAATGAAACATACTTAAAATTAATATGTGATGATTATAATTATTAATATAATATATCTCCTATATATATTTACTAAATTTGAAAAATAAAAAACATACATTACATAATTATGATTTTATAAATTAGTTACTGTTAGATTATATTTTTGTTGTGGTTAAAAATAACTTTAAATATATCAAGATACATTGAAAAACATTTAACAATATTTAATAAAATTGCTTTTAAAATTTGTGTGGATACTATTTATTATGCATTCCACGTTTCGAGAAATAAAATTTAATTATTTTAGAATTTAATCTTAACATTTAAGATTTTATCGTCTACCTCTAATGCTCCTTTTGTTAAAATAATAATAATATATTATCAATATTTCATAAATTAGATTTTTAATTGATTTAAATATATAGTTTTAAAGGAAGAAACAAAATTGTGATAGGCTTGACGAGACTTTGGTAAATAAACCCAAAAGGCGGGGCATGACAATAAGCCTAAAAAACATATAAATATATAAGAAAACCCACTTGGTATGTATTTTACTCTTTAGTAGGGTTTGCGTGTTCTCTTCTATTTGTTTAAATTATAATTTTAAACTATTTTTTTTAATATTAGATATGATTTTACAATATTTTAAAAGTAAAACTTTCCTTATCATATAAAAATGATAGGTAATATGTCATAATATTATTTATAACCACAATGTCCACATAAACATATTAAATAAGAAATTATGGTTGTAATATAGTTATGATTATAGATATTTTAACTGTAAATAATTAAAATTATTATTATTTATAAAAATCTATCGATTTTTCTCGAAAATAATTATAACTGATAAAACTTAAGATAATGATGGTTATTACAATATTAAAATTGTTTATTAAAATCAAATATATACTAATATATTATTTTATATACGTATATATAAATACATAAAAATATATTTTTAATAATAAAATGTATAATACTTTAAATAATTATATTTAGTTTTATTTATTCTTATTTTTATATTTTTTACTTAAAAACATGTACTAAATAGTTAAAAATAAAAATTAATATTAATATTTTAAGAAGTGTAATAGAATAATTATTATGTTAACATTTAATTTTTTAAACAAAATATATTTTTAAATAAATGTTACAAAATAAACCGTAAAAAAATTAGTACTTATTCATAACCTACTATTATTAAGTAAATATACTTAAAATTAATATATTATAATTATAATTATTAACCTAATATTTCTCACAGGTATATATATATAATTATTGAATACTTTATAAGTTACTTACTCAATTATATTAGATTTTTTTATGGTTAAAAATAGCTTTAAATATATCAAAATCCATTGAAAAGTATTTAACAATATTTAATAAAAGTGCGTTTAAAATTTTAGTGAATACTATTTATCATGCATTCCACATTTTGAGAAATAAAATTTAATTATTTTAGAATTTAATCTTAACATTTAAGATTTTATTATCTATCTCTAATTCTAGATTTTTAATTGATTGAAATATGTAATTTTTAAGGAAGAAATAAAATTGTGATAGGCTTGACGGCACTTTGGTAAATAAACCCAAAATGCATGGCATGACAATAAGCTTAAAAAACATATAAATATATAAGAAAACCCACTTAGTATCCATTTTACTCTCTATTAGGGTTTGCGTGTTCTCTCCCATTTGTCTGCGCCTCTGAGAGCAGAAGAACCCTAGCTACCTTAATAACATGGCCGTCGGGTGAATCTTCATACCGATTTCTATCTGTTTCATTAATCTCTGAATCTATCATCATTGTCCTTATTTTTACGAAAATTGGTTATTGGATTTTCAGGAAGAACAAAAGAATTTCCAAGGGTAAGAAGGGTGGAAAGAAGAAGGCGTAAGTATAATGGACAAACCTTTATTATTTTGTATCTTACTATTCATTATAATTTGTGAAATTTAGATTTTCGAAGTGAAAGATTAAATTTTTATGGTATTTTAGTGGACGACATTGATATTATTGATATTGATACTGGCATTACATATAATGATCCAGTGCCGACCCTTTTGCCAAGAAGGATTGGTACGATGTTAAGGCACCTTCAATCTTCAAACAGAGGCAGGTTGGCAAAACCCTTGTCACTAGGACTCAGGGTACTAAGGTCAGACTCCAATTTTTAATTATTTTTATTTTTTATGTATTAGCATCTGGATTTATGATTCTGTTGAAGATGCGGAGAACAGTTCTATTTTATCATACGTAGTTCCATTTTTAGAATATTCCTGGGAAAATTTATCTATGAGTTTAATTGAAATGTACCTTCACATGTTTTTATGGTTTGCATTTCATATTCTTTTGAGTTGCCATGTATATCTGTAGCTGGTACTGTGTAATTTACACTGTTAGGCTTTCTCTGAGAAAATTTCTCATTATTTATTTTAAATGACATGTGTATATATATGTTTTGATGCTATGGGTTTCATATTCATTGTTGTTACCATGCATATCTGTAGTTGTCACTGTGACTTCTCGATAGATTTTTTTCCTATCAATTGATAATGGTATGTATGTCTACTGGCAATTCAGTTGTTTTAATCAAGTCTAACTTTTCCTCTAATTTTGTGTTGATTGGCAACAGATTGCTTCTGAAGGTTTGAAGCACAGAGTGTTTGAGATTTCTCTTGCTGAGCTCCAGAAGGATGAAGATCATGCCTACAGGAAAATCCGTCTTAGAGCCGAAGATGTGCAAGGAAGGAATGTCCTCACAAACTTCTGGGTATGGTGCCATTTGGGTAGTATTATTGACAAGTTAAAAGGTGCATGTGTCCATTTTATTTGGAGTTAAGTAATGTCATTGATTCGACTTGTTCAAAATGTCAGGGTATGGACTTCACCACTGATAAGCTGAGGTCATTGGTCCGCAAGTGGCAAACACTTATTGAGGCTCATGTGGATGTCAAGACTACTGATAACTACACCTTGAGGATGTTTTGCATTGGATTCACAAGGAGACGTGCAAACCAGGTCAAGAGGACCTGCTATGCCCAGTCCAGTCAGATTCGCCAGGTCTGAACTTACATTTCAAAGTAACTCCTTACAATCTTATATATCAGAGTTGATCATCAATAATAGATGGAATTATTTTCTTGGATATCTTTGTATCAGATTCGTAGGAAGATGAGGGAAATTATGATTAAGGAGGCGACGTCTTGCGATTTAAAAGAGCTGGTGTCAAAATTCATTCCTGAGATGATCGGCAGAGAGATTGAGAAGGCAACCCACAGCATCTATCCACTCCAGAATGTTTTCATTCGTAAAGTGAAGATCTTGAAAGCTCCCAAATTTGACCTTGGCAAGTTGATGGAGGTTTGTCCATTAATGCCTATCAAACATGTTTCTTTAATCAATTAACTCATTGTCCATAGTGCTTATTTACTTAATTGATTGGCCTTCTTGCTTATTCTGAAACCGATCATAAATCCCC
This sequence comes from Hippophae tibetana, assembly GCA_037013495.1. Classification (NCBI taxonomy): domain Eukaryota; kingdom Viridiplantae; phylum Streptophyta; class Magnoliopsida; order Rosales; family Elaeagnaceae; genus Hippophae; species Hippophae tibetana. Next base: position 982,056 of record CM072810.1, read on the forward strand.
TGTAAACACGTAACTGAAAAAGTTGTCAAAATTGCTTTCTGGCTCCACTAGCACATTTTTGTTTCTTGACAGCAGCATAAACAAATAATGTGTTTCTATCCTTTGAAATGGCTTTTGATTTAGACCACTTTTGACAGAAAGCACATGTTTTTTTATTCATCATTAAGGTTTTGTGAATGCTTATCTCATATCGTGATTTTGTTTAGGTTCACGGTGATTACTCTGAGGATGTCGGTGTTAAGGTTGACAGGGCAGCTGATGAACCACTTCTTCCTGATGCAGTAGAGACTGAAGTTGTTGGAGCTTAGAAACATTTAAATATTATTTTATCGTTTTCAGTTTTGTGGATTATCATTGAGTAGAAATTATGTTTCTGAAATTTTGCATTTACTAATGTTTTCCTATGATGTTTATGGGATGATATGTTGTAGTTGCTCTTTTATTTCGTGCTTGTGCTTTACTATGATTTTCTCAATTTATGTTTTTAATTAATGTCACACCATTGGTATGTTTATTAGTGAGAATTTTATGATATTCTGAAGCTGATAATATGTTTTGAAATATATTTTTGACTATTTTTAGGGATCTATTGCGTATTTATTTTTTTTATATTTTTTCCTTTTGTTTTCTACCCTTGGTTTTTGGTTCATGACGTCTGACGAGATTTTTTCTATAAATAAAATGAAAATGATAATAACCATATTTTGGACTGATTTAATTCCTATTTGTAAAAATTGAAGGTTATCAGTTGTGAGTCATTTATTTTAAGAACCAATTCCATTATAATTGTTTTATAATTTTATTAAACTCTTGTGTTTTCAATCGACAATATAAGAAAAATAGACAAAGGGATTCTTTTTTAAACTTTTGATGCCATCATTGTTTGATTTTGGACTAGAAAATTAATGTTTGCTTCAAAATCTACCAACTTTATTTAACAAATCGTTGTGCTCGTCCTTTTATATACACATACACACTTGTTAAAAAATAATGGTATTATTATACCCTAAAAATATATTAAATATTATTTTATCATTAATATTAATACATTATAGAAATTATTTTGATGACAATAATAATTTATTTTGTAAATATTAATATAAAAAATTTGCTTTCTACTTCAGTAATGACATTTATACATAAATTGCATTCATCATTTATGTACAAAACACTAGAGATGTATTTTAGGATAATATCTTATTAACTCTTCATATAACGTAAAATTATAAAAAAAAATAATGGCACCAAACTATTTAGAATACGAAAGTTTAATAAAAAGGAAAAAAAGTGAAAAAAACATGGGAAATTTATGTTTAAAATGATACCCATCAGATTAAAAATATATACAAAATAAGATAGATTTAAATGTGATGAAATAATTTTAAAAAAAATCTTAAAACCAATTTTACATCTCTACATATGTCCGTTGGTCTTCTTTTTCATTTTTGTTTATGCATAACTTTCATTGAAGGACCTGGCTCTATTCGAAATATCAATTTGGTGACTTGTTATTGAACACATGCAATGACATGTTTCTCCTTGCTCCAAGGCTCCCTAGGATTGGATTTACTTCTTCAATTCACAACAATAAAGATAATTATTTTAACAGCAAATAATTAAAATTATAGACTCGAATTCATAGGGAAGAAAATTGATGGATAGAATCAAATATGCAGTATTTACAGACAAAAATATTCGGTTATTGGAGAAAAATCAATATACTTCTAATGTCGAATCAGGATCAACTAGGACAGAAATAAAGCATTGGGTCGAACTATTCTTTGGTGTCAAGGTAATGGCTATGAATAGTCATCGACTCCCGGGAGACCTTAACATAAAACTGAAGAGTAACGATAACAAGTGATTGAGTTCAATAGTTCCTCATATAAAATTATTGACTCTAAAGATATAATAATATGGAGAAGACAAAATTGTTTCAAGCACCGACAGAGCCAGAAGCACCCATTGTTTCAAAGAGAGGAGGACGGGTTATTCACATTTCATTTGATGGTCAGAGGCGAATTAAAAGCTAAGCAGTGGTAATTCTAAGGATTCCCCATGAAATATTGTGTATGTCATTTGAAAATGAGTAGTTCGGATAGAATAGAATTTTCGATCGATCCAAGTACTTATAAATTTTTCTAAAAATAACCATAACTAATTAGGCATAGGACGATGATATTTATTGTAATATCGAAACAAAATTGAACATATATTAATATTATCTTTTTATATAAATATAATTACATAGAAAAGACACTTATAATATTATAGCAAACAACACTTTAAATAATTAGATTAAATTTTGTTTATTCTTATATATATATATATATATATATACTATTTTATTAAAAATATGTATTAAATAGCTAAAACATGAAAAATGATGTCAACATTTTAAATAAAGTAATAGAGTTATTAAGTTAACATTTTAATTTTTTAAAACTAAATAGACATATATCAATATTATCTTTTTATATAGATATAATTACATAGAAAAGATATTTATAATATTATAACAAACAAAACTTTAAATAATTAGATTAAATTTTGTTTATTCTTTTATATATATATATATATATACTATTTTATTAAAAATATGTATTAAATAGCTAATGAATGAAAAAATGATGTCAACATTTTAAATAAAGTAATATAGTTATTAAGTTAATATTTTAATTAAATTAAATATATTTTTAAATAAATTTTAAAAAATAAAAGTAAAAACATGATTAAATTGTGATAAAATAATTACCGGTTTATAAACTATAATTATTATCCATATCTATCCAAAATTAATACCCAAAATTAATACGGAACAATTATGGTTCCCTGTACCAACATGTCAATGTAGTAATGAATTATTGACTATTTATTACTTTGACACGTTATAAATTTCCATACTCTTTTGTATTCAAGTTCATGATCCGTTTAGATGTGCTTATTTTAGAAGTGGTTTTAAGAGAAGTGGTTTGATTAAAATAATTTTAAAAGAAGCTTTTAAGTGTTTGGAATAAAAATGTTAGAAATGATTTTAAGTAACACTTTGGTAATTATTTTAAGAAGGAAACATATATCCAAAACTACTCAATCCTAAAATTAAGTATTATTACTTCTACTAACGACATTAATAATAATTCTCATAATTTTGGAAGTAATTTTATCGAAGATTTCCAACACCTTAAGAAATGCTTTGGGCCATTTGAAACCACGTTAAACGGACACTCAATTTCATCGACCACTTTATTTAAGGGTTTGTTGGTTCTCAAAACAAAATGCAAACGCGCTTCTAACCTAAAAGCCGTTATGAACCAAACATACATTTTTATTGTGTTCTTTGCAAGCAAAACAAACACTGAAAGATTCTTAATGAAATCACATACAAAGTTGCATATCTAAGCATGTACTATATTTAGACTAATCTATATTAGACGTCATAAATCATCTAAATGAACACATCAATCACACAACCAAAAAGACAGAAAGAAAACCAAAGATATAACTGAATGAAAAGATCTCAAATCAACTAAAATATATGGCTGTTAAAGATGAAAGAAGAAAATAAGCAGCAAGTACTGGACAAGTTTTTATGGGTTATGGTTCCTTTGAACATGAAGACAATAAAGAATACAAATCAATCACAAGTTCAACCAATAAGGTGAACTTAATTTCAATAAATCAAATGGAAAATTGATTTCACAAGTATAGAGTTCTCATGAGAGAAACAAAAATGAAAGTGAAATTAACAATCTATCAAGGATATACATCCGGCGACATACAAATCCGCACGTCATATATTCAAGTGGTTCATGTGACTAGAGGATAAAAGATAAGACAAAACAGATAGATCAATATGTAATAAAATTTACTTGTAAGCTAAAGCCGATCGTGTCTTCGACAAGAATCTCACTCACTATGGAATTCTGTTAGCATATACAGAGAAGAATCTCTGCACCTTTCTCTACTCATTCTTCGAAACATATAATATCAGCGAGAAACCATGACCTAGTCCTTTACCATCTGAAAATCTCTGTGAATACGACCATGGCACAGCGTTTGGCTCAGACAATTGCTGGCTTGCCCAGAACTTCTCTGCCGATAGGTATGTTTTGAACATAAAAACAGCACTCCCAAGTGATGAACCAAAGAGCCAACTGTGAACATCCCAAAGAACTTCTACAGCAAGACCATCAACTAAGATAGTATGATTTCCCCTGAACTTCCACTTAAGCCTCTTGACCTGCATCAAAGCCTTACCATCTACTCGGATTACAAGACCCGGGTCATTGACCCCATAAGTGTCACATTCAATCAAAAGATCATGAATTTGACCATTGTCGCAAAACTGTGCCTTAGTGCCAAACAATTTCTTACCAAAGATATGCTCCTTCTTGGCTACAAAAACAGCATTTGTAGACACAGGGCTAGCATTAGTCTTTTTGAAAGCTTCTTTTCTCAAATTTCCAAGGAGAAGAATCATTTGCTTATCCACCACAACTGCAACATAATACCCTTCTAAAGGTTCAGATCCGGATCCAAATTTCGCAGAAGAAAGGTCCCAATATACATCAATCTTAGTAAAATAAGCTTCTAAACTCTTCGACCCTTTTCTTTTTGAGAATAACCAAGGTTTAATATCAATCTTACATAGACACTTGTTTGAAGAGTCATCAATCCCAACACTAAGCACTTGACCCATCAAAATTTTGCTCCATGTAACATTAATCAAGCAAGACCTCCCTCTTAAACGGCATTGATAAACACAAGTGACCAAATTCTGTGCATTTTTAGTGTTTGATGAGGAAGAATCAGCAATTTGAATCCCATTTTCGCCAAAACAAGATGGGAAATCTCTCATTTTCTAGATCAGCTACTCACTCTACGGGTCAAATTTTTTGGTTTAGGTTTTTCTACAAACAGATGGTGTCCTACTTTTCAAAACAAAGCAAATTTTAACAATAAAGTGCACCAAGATTATCTGGGAAAGTAAAAAATAGATAACAGTTGAAGAAATTAAGAAGATAGAGGAGGGATAGTTAGAAGAGAAAATCTCCATGAACAATTAATAATTCATTAATCATAGACTTTCTCTATTAATAAAACCCGAACTGCTAAACATAATCTTATACAGATTCGAAGTCTATTTAAATTAATATTGATCCCAATTGCTCTAAGATAATCAGACAAGAGGGGGAAAAAAATCAAACTTCAAAGGACTCTTTACCTTATTCATCAGAAACAAAGGCAAGAACCCATTTGAGAAAACTAGCAAAAATCTGATCTTTTGCTTTGATTTGATATGGGCAAGTGAAGGTTTTGATGAACTTGTGAACACAGACCCATTAATCCACGCTGATAGAGAGCACGAAGAGTAACGTCAAAATTAAAAGAAAAAATTGGCGAATATAGGTTGTAAAATTAATCTAACAGACAAGCAGACAAAAGTATACTTGTTTCGCTATCAAGAAAACCGCAGCCAATAGTGAATAGACTCGATACCACCCAAACAAATAAAAAATGTGGATAAACAATTAAAAACAAAAAGAAATTTTAATGTTTAGATAGAGACCAATAAATTGACACAATTATTATTTAGTTAAATTATCTTTTATCTCAAAATTTTAATTAAATTTATACATAAATTTTTAAATTTTAAATTTAAAAATTAATTTTTATATTTTTAAAATTTTATACTTATATTTAATTTTTTTTTTAAATTATACGATTTAGTTAACAAATTTTTAAAATTTAATATATATTTTTTAAAACTTTGATTCATAAATATATTTTTTAATATACAAGTTAAAATCTGTATATAAAATTTTAAAAATTTAAGAGTTAAATTGTAAGATTAAAAATTTAAAAATATATAATTTTTTTTAAAATTCACTAAATTATAGAATTTAAAATTTTAAAAACCTAAATATAAATTTATTAAAAATTTTAAAAACTAAAAAAATAATTAATCCTTATTATTTTTTCAAGATAAAACTTCTTTTTTACTTCAATATAATACATCGAAATTAATCAAAATTCAACCTAAATAAACTCTAGACTTATATTTAAAACTAAATAAAATATACTATATCTAAATTTTAATAATATAAAGCTCTCTATATTTCACTTTAACTTCACTTTCTATAGTGTTAGTACTAAGGGTGTCCATAAACCGGTCCGGACCGAACCAAACTATAAAATCGGATCGAATCCGATCGAATTGAACGGTTTTATAAATCAAACAGTCTGATCCGGTTTGTATTTATTAAAACCATTTTTAAACGGTTCAGTCCGGTTAAAACCGATCGAATTGGACCAGATCGGTTTAATAAATATATTAAAATTTTCACATTATTTTTCATTAAAGATGTCCAAAACACTGAACCAAACCAGAAACCGAATCAGACTGAACAATTTTATAAATCAAACGATCTAATCCAATTTATAATAATTAAAATAGTTTTAAACGATCTGATCCAGTCTGATCAGGTCCAAATAATATAAACGGTTCGATCCAATTAAATATTTTTTTCCAAAAACAGATTAGATCGAACCAGACAGTTGGACACCCCTAGTTATCACAATGTATTTTTAATAAGATTATGATAAATTTAGTCAAAGATGTAAAATTTAATATCCACTTTATATTTAAATAAATGTTCATTGTTTAATTAAAGCAATAATATTAACAAATATTAAATGCCATTCAACAACAACCAAAGTTGGTCGATGGCCGTGAACTCCAATCACATGGTTGACATTAGTTAACGAAGACGTAGCGTTTAACATTTTAGGATGTGACAAAATGAAACGAATTATTATATCATATCTTTATATTTTTAGGAAATTAACTTTTAAATTATTAAAATGTATTACTTTTAGAGAAATATATTTTATACAATAAAATATTCTCTATATCGTGAAATTGCATATTATATATTTTTTATTAGAAAAAAATTACTAAAAGAAGCAAATATTTCCTTTAGTTGGGTCTGGTTATAAGGTACAATAAAATTGAAGAATGTATTTTATATAAATGTATTTATTTATATATAAAGAATCACATTTAAATATATATTAATAATATATTTTTAAATTTATTACGTTAATAGTTACCTAAAATAAGTGATCTTTCATTCAATTTCATAAAAATGCAGGAGGCAAAGGCCAAGAGCTACCAGTCCAAAGAAACTCTATAACCTCTCACTTAGTAGTGTTTAATTTCTCTGATTTTTGTTGAGAGAGTTATTTAATTGATTTTGGTTTAATGTCTAATGTTATATTTATACATTGAAAGGAATAAACTAACCGTTAAAATTCTAATTATTCTCAACACTCTCTCTCAAGTTAGATGTGTAGATATCGGTTAACCCTAACTTGCTTAAATTTTCTTCAAATGATTTCAAATCTAAACCTTTGGTGAAGATGTCCGCCAATTGTTTTTCACTTCTCACAAATGGAGTTTCAATTTCCTTTGTTTGAGTTTTTTCTCGAATGAAGTGGCAATCCACTTCGATGTGTTTTGTTCTCTCGTGAAACACCGGATTTGATGCTATATGTCGCGTCGCTTGATTATCACAAAATATCTTCATTGGTTCTTGAATTTTAATTCCGATATCCAAAAAAAGTTGTTTGATCCAAGTTAGCTCGCTTGACGTTGATGTCATGGCTCGATATTCTGCCTCGACACTTGATCGTGCCACAACATTTTGTTTCTTGCTTTTCCATGTGACTAAATTTTGGCTTACAAACGTGCAAAAACCAGTAGTTGATTTTCTATCAAAGCTACCAACCCAATCTGCATCAGAGTAGCCACACACTTCATTAGAATTATTACGTTTCATGAGAATTCCTGTACTAGGTGTCCCTTTTAAATATTTTAAAATTCTATGTATAGTCTCTAAATATGGTGTTCTAGGTGTATGCATAAATTTATTAATTTGGCTTACTGAAAAAGAAATGTCTGGTCGAATTACCGTTAAATAAATTAATTTTCCTACAAGTCTTTGAAATTAGCTTATGTCTTCTAAGGGTTCACCATCCTCAATATTTAATTTGCATTTACTATCTATTGGTGTAGATGTTGGTTTACTCCATAATTTACCAGTTTCTTTCAATAAGTCAAGTGTATATTTTCTTTGTGAAATAAAGAGTCCTTTGGGTGAATGTGCTATTTCTATTCCTAGAAAATATTTTAATAAACTTAAGTCTTTGATATCAAAATTCTACTTTAATTTCATTTTCACTTTTTTAATTTCTTTCAAATTATTTCCGATAATTATTATATCATCTAGATATACTAGAATTATGGTTGTGAATGTACCATAATTTTTGGAAAATAATGAGTGATCAACATTACTAATTTTAAAATCACAAGAAATTAAATAAGAGCTTAGTTTTCCATACCATGCTCGTGGAGATTGCTTTAGTCTGTAAATAGATTTTTTTAACCTACACACTAGACTAGAATTGTTTTCTTTTTTATGACCAGGTGGAAGTGTCATATATACTTGTTCTTCAAGTGTTCCTTGGAGAAAAACATTCTTGACATCCATTTGATGTAAGGTCCAATTTTGGTTTACCGTTATGGAAAGTAAAATCCTAACGATATTCATTTTGGCCACGGGTGCAAATGTTTCTTGATAATCTATACCATAGGTTTGAGTGTAACATTTTGCCACTAATCGTGCTTTGTACCTTTCAATAGTACCATCACTATTAAACTTAATCTTATAGACCCATTTGCATCCTACAGGTTTCTTTCCTTCGGGTAGTTGTACGGCTACCCATGTTTCATTTTTTTCAAGTGCTCTAAGTTCTTCTTCCATTGCTTTGCACCATACGAGTTGGCCTATTGCTTTCTCATAGTTATTTGGCTCATTTTCTTTGGAAATTGAGGTCAAATAAGTCCTATATTGTGGTGTAACATTTTCATAAGATAAATAATTTTGGATAGGATATTTTACCTCATATGTTACAAAATCCTGTAATCTAGTTGTAGGTTGTGGAGTTCGATTAGACCTTCTCAATGGTATTATTTCGGTAGTACCATCTTCCCCCTCACTTTGAGAAGTTTCTTCCTCTTCATTCTCATTGATTATTTCATTTTCATTTTCTACTACTATATTTCCTTCTTCAGAATAAAAAAAATGAAAATGTAAATTCATTTGGTTTCTCTTGGTTATTAGTCTCCTTTCTCTAATGTTTTGTAATATGACTCATTTTCTTGGAATGTCACATCTCTTGAAATGTAATGTTTTTTGTTAATCGGATCATAGCATTTATAACCCTTTTTTTTAGATGAATACCCCAAGAAAATAGCTTTGATTGATGTATAATCTAACTTGTGTTGTTTATTTTTGTGCACATAACATGTACATCCAAATACTCTTAAATGATAGATATTGAGTTTTTCTTGGTAGATGATTTCTTGTGGGCTTTTGAAATTCAAATTGCCACTTGGAAATCTATTAATTAAATATGTTACGGTGAAAACAACATCCGACCAAAAAATTATTGGAACATGATTTTGAAACAAAAGTACTTTTGTTATTTCAAGTAAATGTCAATTTTTTCTTTCCAACACACCATTTTGTTGGGGTGTGTAAATACAAGTTGTTTGATGTAAAATTCCTTTTTATTTGAAATTTTTTGTAAAATTTTGATTTACAAATTCCGTTCCATTATCACTTCTAAAAGTTTTAATCTTTGTATCATATTGATTTTCTACAAAATTATAAAATTCTTGAAATTGAGAAAATACTTCACTTTTATTTTTTAACAAGTGTAACCATGTGGTTCTTGAAAAATCATCTATAAATATAACAAAGTATTTATAACTATTAAATGACTCAATTGGAGCAGGGCCCCAAACATAAGAATGTATTAACTCAAAATGTTTTTTGCTTTTACAATTGGATAAACTAACTGGTAACCTTGTGTGCTTTCCTAATTTGCAAATTTCACAACTACTACAATCTAGTTGTTTGAAATAAAAAATACATTTCAAAATCTTATCAGAAGGATGTCCAATTATATTATGCCAAAGAATGCCTAATTCTTCTTCTTTTTTAATATTGAAGTTGCATTTTTCTTCACTCAGAATATAAAACACATTTTCTAGAAAACCTTCACCAACGATGTACAATTATTCACATGCAAAACATTTGAAATTTTTCTTGAAAGGAGACTAATTGAACCATTTCCTAAAATTTCCATTTTTCACCATTTGCAACGATTACAAATTGTTTAGTCTCATTTTTTTGTAATTATTGAGTAAGTTTTTATTTCTAGTTATGTGATCAGTTGAACCTGAATCAAGAATCCATTTGGAATTTAAAGAATTTTGAGTAAGGTTTGTAATCATACGAGAGGTTTTTTGAGATTTTCCTTGAAACATTGTGGATAATTGTGTATACAGCTGCATCACTTGATCCATATCCACCTCACCTTTTATTTCTTTTTCAGCCTAATTTGTACTCATATCCCTTTTTTTCCTTTTGTGCAGAGTAACCCATTTTCTCTCTGCTCTCTACCCGATTTTGTCGTTGATCTCCTCCTCTGACGAAGCCTCCACCTCGCCTTCCCTTTTGCCGGAGATGAGGGTTGAGACACCAGCATTCCTCGCGCTTGTGTCCTTCCTTCTTACAATAATTGCAGCGAGTGAGTGACCATCATTCCTCGCGCTTGTGTGCTTCCTTCTTACAATAATCGCAGTGAGTGAGTGCTTGGTCTCCTCGACGTTCTGGCCTAGGGTTAGATCTGGTGACGAAAGCCTTGGCTTTGGGGTTTTCAGGTAGTTGAGTACCCATCACTATTCTTCTTGTCTCTTCTCTTTCAACCATCCCAACAACCTCATCAACAGATGGCAGCTCACCCATGAGAATAATTTGTGAGCATACCTCCCCATAGCTTGAATCGAGCTTGGCGAGTAAGGTGAAAATTCCATCCTGCTCCTCTCTTCTTTTGATTTCATCAAGATCGACTGTGAGAGGTCGATACACTCTAATCTCATACTTCTTTTTTTTGGATTTGGCTGAATAGTTCGGTGACATATTGATTTTGTTGTTGTAACTGTTGAAGTTCTTGCTGAAGTTGATAAATAAGAGAGTAATTTTTATTTTTTCCGAACATTGTCTCGACTTTAACCCACATATCTCGAACTATATCTAAATATGTCATGAGATTAGAGATGTGAGGTTCCATGGTTGCCAGTAACCAACTCATGACTAGATTGTCACTCTTTCTCCATTCTGAAATTTCCTTTTTTTCTTCAACTATTGGGTGTGTTGGATCTTCGGCTTTTGGTTTTGATTTATCACCAGTGATATGCTCAAATTTGTCTCTGCCGATTAGACCAAAAGTCACCTGACGTGCCCAAAGGTGGTAATTTTTTTCATTTAGCAGCACACCTGTAAGTCTCTCTATATGTTGTGACATTTTCTAGATTTCTTGAACTGATACAGTTTTTGTTTGTGGGATTGATTTGAACCAAGATCAAATCTGCTCCGATACCAAGTTGAATTTTTTTGATTTTTGTTGAGAGAGTTATTTAATTGATTTTGGTTTAATGTCTAATGTTATATTTATACATTGAAAGAAAAAAACTAACCGTTACTAACTAACCGTTAGAATTCTAATTATTCTCAACAATTAGATAACAAATTTTTCAATCCCATCATCTTTTCCAACCCAGATACCATTTATTTGTCTCTTTGCATTTCCTCTAAAACCCGAGTTCAAAAGAAGAGCCTTTTAGCTTATTGAAGTTGTTGCTTCTTGGGTTCTTTCGCCAGCAACTTCCTTCAAAGGAAACATCAGGTAGACTACTAGGTTCTTCTTGCCTCACCGTTCTGTTTCTCTCCCGAGGATGCATAGGCCCTTTTGGGTTCGATCCTCTTTGGACACTAATATTTTCTGACATGAGTGTAAATGATAATTTTCCGATTATTCTCTTTTTTTCTTTTTTTATCTTACTTGAATCGATTGTTGGCTTGTTGGGTTAGTGAAAGAGTTATTATGAATTGGGTTGAATTTCTAGTGAATTATTGGAAGAAAGCTGATAGTTTTTTTTGTATTTCATTAAGCTCTTCTTCTATTTTATCTAATTATATGGTTCAGATAGACTTATCTTGGATTTTGGTATGAATTGAACAATGGAGTTTCTTTTTATTTATTTAATTGTGGTTTGTACGTTTAGTTGACACATTCTCTGGCAACCAGATTAGAGTTGAAATCCCCTTTCCATATTGTTCTTGCATTAAAGCTAGACAGATACTGATGTCTTATGGAATATGGAGAATACATTTTACTCCTGGAATACTAGGTGGTGCATAGTAGTTTCTCATGCTTAGTTTGGTTTTGATGGTGAGATAATAAATGACGAAGCACTTCTTTGGGGGCAATTCTCTCTGGCTTAGTTTGGCTTGGTCACACTGACTTAGTTCGAACTTTGAAATCTCACCACAAATGGTGAAATATATCTGGGTTTGATCATTTCTAGGTGATCAAAAGGAGTGCCCGGATAAAATAGAAAAGATTACATCTTGATTGCTGTCAATACTATTTCTATTCCAAGATTGAATTTTTATCATGACATTACAAAACATCATTGTTTTTATTGGTGCTATAAATATGCAAAATTGAATTGTTGACCTACCAGCTCCAAAGGGATTGTTTCCAACTGAACCAGGGGTCCTAAGCTGAATATAAGAGCTGGGCTTGCAAGCATGTCAACTGCAGTTGAACTTTTGTACCTAGGACATGAGGTTTGATTCACTGTCACAATGCATATGTTTTGTTTGAATTGCTTGCCTATTACAATATTGTTTATCCTTACAACTCAAGTGCACATGTCCCAAGTTACGACTCTCTCCTTTCTTCCCCATTGAAGTTGTTAGACAAGTAAATTTTAACTAGTAGATCTTCACGTGGATATATACGAGTCTCGGTCCTTCATTGGTGGAAAAGTGAGATCTTTTGTTGATAAACGTGGAAACCACGTCGAAATGGGACTCCATGTTTTCTTTGGCTGCTACAATAGTCTTTTTCGTTTGATGAAAAAAGGTAAGAACAAAATATTCTCGTTTGTAAATTTGGGGTAATCTAAGGTTTTGTGATTAGAGTTCTTTTGCCCTTCAAAAGAGAATATGATTAGAGTGGGGATACACACCATACTGCTACTGATTATTTAAATGATTACTTGTGCCTTATGAATACTAATTGATTTTGGATTGCTTTGTTATGTTATCTATTGTTTCATAGATCCAAGAAAGAAACACAAATTAACCAATAATATGGAAACACTTGGAAAATAAGAAAGAGATGAGTAAAATTTAGATTAGTCACACTCACTCTTTGTTATGTTATCTATTGTTTCATTGATTCAGGACAAAAACATGAATACACCAATAATATGAAAGCATTTAAGAAATAAGAAAGAGATGAACAAAATTTAAATTAGTACTCTAACAAAAATAAAGAAACTATTATCTAGGCAAGTACTCTAACAAATCTAAAATAGGATAAACCTAGTTATGCTATTTATCTTTAGACAAGTACTCTAATAATTCTAAAGTAAGACTAGGTTAAAGATATTCTTCTATCTCACGGATAAGATGACTTAAACTTTCAAACGGAAGAAAAAAAATTATTCCTAAAATGTTAAGAATAAGAGGAAAAAGAAAGAAGATGATTTTTTTAATATTATTAAATTGATTATTTTATAGGATTCCTTATATAAGCATAGAGCTTAACTATTTATACTTGAAAACTCCATAAAATAGTTCGTAAAGTTTCTACGTGGGACTCTAGTAAAACTCTAAGTAAAAACTATATATAAAATAAAGTACTTCCTCTTTTCTTCCTATATCAGAAAACTCTAAAACAACTAGCGATTATATATTTAACATTGTTGGTAGAGCTATTTTTTGGAAGTCTAAGAAACAGACAATTTTTGCTCCATATACGATGGAGTTTGAAATGATAACACTAGCTATTGCTAGTGAAGAAATAGGTTGATTAAAAAGTTTGTTAATTTAAATCCCTTTATAGGAAAAGACTGATACCGGTTGTCTTGATCCACTGCGATAGTATAATGGCTATTGCAAAGATTCAGAACGTTATTACAATAGTAAGAGACAACAGATACGTCAGAAGCACAATACTGTTAGAGAATTTCTCTCTACACAAGTTGTAAGAGTGGATCATGTACGTACTAATTAAAATTTGGTTGATCCTTTGACGAAAGAATTATCAATAGAGAAGGTTTTCAAAACCTTAAAAGTAATGAGATTGATGTCCTCAGAATGAAGAGTCACTCATGATGGAAACCCAACTTATAGATTGGAGATCCCAAGAAATAAGTTTCATGGGTAAGAACAAGTCATGAAATGATATGAGATGAATCATGTTATTTTAAAGTCCTATTCTATTTTGTTAGAAGTATGAAGTCCTGAAGCGACATAAAGGGTGAGATAATTATTAACTCTTAATAAGTTCTATACTCTATGTGGAGTGGAATACATAGTTACAAAAGTACTCTTGATAGACTCACATATGTGAATGTGGAAGTGTAATCACTTACTATGAAATTTTTGGGCAAAATTTACTAGAACATTCACTATAATAGGATACACGTGCATGGTCGTAAAGTACATACTTTTTGAATTACACCTTGGAAGGTTGTATGCGTAATATTATTAGACATAGAGTTCAAAACTACGAGTTACTCTAGTATATTTTAAAGCATTAACACTATGCAAAGTTTCAAGTCAATAAACATCTTTTGATGATGCACAATCTTATATTTTTAATTGATTGATTGCTCGATGAAAACTATTTTTATATATAAATCAAAGTAGGAGATTGTTAGAAATAATGTGAATTTAAATTAAAAAAATGATGATAATAAGTGTTAAATTTTACTCTCTTAAAATTTTATCCCACATTGTTAGTTTACATCTTTTAGAAGGTGTTTAAATGGAAAAAAGATTTACAATTGGGATTGGGCCCCAAGGGGTACCAACTTTGTGGAAAGGGAAATGACTTAGGCAATTGTGGTTACACACACACGCATGCGTCGCCATCGTCTGTATGACCGATCAGTCATGTCGTGTTGAGCCGAGTCTAAATGCGTGTGTGAGGTGTTGTGGTAATTTATTTTTGAAAAAAATTGTATTATTAAAACTATTTTTTCCAATAGTCAAAAAATTTCCTTCTTATTCAAACTGCGTCATCTATAATGTGACTATTTTATTTGTGATCGTTATTTTGTGAACATTAGCATTCATATTTTTTCAGCTATAAAAGAGGGTCATAACTCTTATTTTTAATACACAATTAAAAAAATTGCTCTCATAGCAAACCCAAGAAAAAAATTCAAAATTATTTTTTTCTTCGATTTTCC
Source organism: Hippophae tibetana (assembly GCA_037013495.1). Classification (NCBI taxonomy): domain Eukaryota; kingdom Viridiplantae; phylum Streptophyta; class Magnoliopsida; order Rosales; family Elaeagnaceae; genus Hippophae; species Hippophae tibetana. Next base: position 997,459 of record CM072810.1, read on the forward strand.
AAGCAACATAAATACTTTAGAGGTGTAACATTTTGAACTTCATCAGTGCAATAGAGTCCTGAAAAAGAAAAAAAAGATTCTAAACTGTTTTATTCTGGAGACGACAAGACTGTGTTTGTTTGCCCAAATTTGAGCAGAATCACGAAATGTCTTAAAGAGAACGACTTAATCTGTGACTCAATCCAAATAGTATATTTCATTATATTGGTAATATTGTTCTTATCTTGTTTTTACAAACATGAAACAACAAATTCTTGTGATAAATTTACAATCATCCTTTGATCGATATGTGTGGATGAATTTCTTATAATATCCTATTTTTTCATAACAATATTATGAGGTGAACATAATTCTTATTCATTAATCAAAAGACCACATATGGTTCTATTGATTATTTTCAAATTTCAAAACCTCTAACAAAAAGTGGTGGGGATGGTGGGTTGCTATCAAATAGAAAATAGGGAAAAACTATCAAACCATTACGATTGAATTGTTCAATGTTGGTTCTTAAAAGAAGTATATGAATATATTGACAATTTGGGTTGATAAGTTCCTATGTTAATGTATTTTTTATGATAATTATCTTGTTCATTAACATCATATTATTAAATTTAATTTTTTAATCCATGATGACGTTTAAAAAATCTATTATCAATTTTTTTTGAATTCACCCTTTTAGAATTCAGAAAAATGTGAGTCATTAATAATTGATGTCTCAGCACTTCAGACATTTTTTGTGGGTTAGATCTTCTATTTTCTTAAAAAATAAATGAAGAGTTTTCATTCACTTATAATTTTTAAGATAATTTTTTATGATAGTCTATTATAAATGTATATCATATATGTTGTAAAATATCTTATGGGCTAACATGATCATAAATTCAATAATTATTTAGTAGGATTTTAAAGTTAAGAAATAATATGAAAATTTAAAAAATAGAGGCTCTTGTATAGGAACTCATTTTTTTTCCTTTTACCTAAACAAAACAAACATTTATCACATAAATATTTTTAACAAAAAATAAAAAATAAAAAAAAACAACTTTCAATAGATTAATTCATCCATACAAATTAAATTAAAGAATAGTAACAACTCTAAAGAGCAAAAAAAAAAAAAAAAAATCACGTATCTTAAAAATAAAGAGTGAAAATGACTCTCTTGTATAACTATAGAGCTTTATTTTCACTTATAACTTAATATCAATAGATAAAAAGTTAGCATTTTATATTTTGATATGAGCAAATCAAAATCAAAAACTAAGAAATAGATAAAAGATTGAAAAAAAATTCATAGCTAAAAGACTAACACTTAGGTCTAAACAGAGGGTTGAAAAATAATTAAAATTAGTAACAAAACAAAATAGAGATAAAAAAGTCAATAAAAGAGAAAGAAAAGATATCTCAAACTTAAAATTAAATAAATAAAAATATGATTAAAAATTAGTTATGTAAATAAATAATGTGAAAAGAGAAGAAAAAAACCTTACCTTATGTTGGTGTGAGAGAGACATGGAGAATTGAGCAATAAATGAATGAAAACAATGAATAGTAATAAAACTATAGCCCTGAGCATGATATAGGCTCTCTCTCTATTGTTTTAATAACGTAGAGTTTGTTTAATTATATTTTTTATTTTTTAATATTTATTTAATTTTAAAAAATAAATATTAAAATATTTTTTACATTATTATATTATTTAGATTATTATACATTAATTTTTATTTTTTAAATATTTAGCATATTTTTATAAATAAAATAAAAATATATAAAAATAAGAATAAATAAAATTTAATTTAATTTTTATAAATAATTATAATTTTAATTATTTATAATTAAAATAACCATCCTCCGCGTACGTTTAACAATAGAGCTGCTGCGAACACTTCTCCATTTTTTTAATAGTTGGACTGGGCTCATATTATTTTTTAAAGCCTAAATATTAATACACATAATTTTATGCAAACACTTATTTTTTATTCAAAAGGTGGGCTGGCCTTGATCTCAACCCGGCCCACCAAACAATCCGTTTCTCTATTCATTTCAGTATTTATTTTCTCCTATTTTAGTTGATTTCCAACCTTTTAAATCTCTTTTTTGCTGGAATAGGTTTAATCTAAGATGGGGATGTAGAGAGATATTATATGATGACTTTTTTTTTTTCTTTTCTTATGATAGCTTGTGATGTTCCCGGAATCAAGAGATTAATTCGGCAACAATGGAGGGAGAAGCACTTCAATAGTATTTATGAGCTAGTTGGAGTTGCCATCGGAGAAATTTACCAAAATAAAATAGGTTAAAGGTTATAACCTGTTATCAAAATAAATTAAGTATAAAATATTTATAAATCTAACCTATATATCTTAGAAATAATATTAATAAAATCAAAGAAGTTTCAAAAATATCATAAATATTCTCGTAATTTAACAAAAATTAAAAGTAATTATATGACAAAAATAGTAAAAAATAAAAAATTAAAAGTAATTATATGACAAAAATAGTAAAAAATAAAAAAATAACAAAAAATCGAGAAAAATTAGAAGTAGAAAACTAGAAATAGAGGATATCCTAGGATGCTTCTCACAAACAATAATAATTACCAAATTGTTTTTTGAATAAATTAAAAAAAACAATGTTAAATATTAAGAAAGAAGATGTGTTTAAAAATTCATCATTTTTAAAATTAAAAAAAATGTTCTTAAGAAAAAAGATAATTTATTATGGTATAAGTAATAAAGAAATAAATATTAGTATTACAAATGTAAAATAAAGGTATAATATATCATTAATTTATAAACAAACCATAATAAATAAACTATGAAAAAAATTATAAAAGGATAAAGAAAAAAAAGGATACATTCAATTACGAGGAGTCCAACTATTAATAAAAGCTTATTTTATATAATGAATTGATATACCAATAAAACTAGTATTACTAGATAATAGAACAATAAATAGAAAAATTATTTTATTATGAATGATTTATGGTAACTTAGGATATCAAAAGTTAAAATTCACAATATATCTTACGTTTGTTATTAATATTCATGATAAAAACTTAAACCAAGTGTCAAGTCTAGCTTATTAATTTAAAAGATAAAATTCAATGAAAAAAGAAATCATTCATTTTGAATACACTATATAGTAGGATATTTATTAACAAATAGTCGCAATAATTCAATATATAGATAAAATGAATATAGATAAAACCTTTCACGAACTTGGACAAATAATAAGATAAAAAATACTAACAGATTTTCAAATACCAAAGGAATGATACTTAGATATTATAAAAATACCTCTAATACCATAAAGAAAAGTAATATAGTTAAAACAATAATATACAAAGATTTACTTTTATAAATTATTAATGAAAAACTTCTAATAAATAAAAAGAAGTTATATAACAAAAAAAGAGAGATTCAAGTAATAAAGTATTACTTCATAATGTCATATAGAAAGAAAGTAATATTTAAATTCAGATTAAAAAATATACAATTAAAAATTGACGGGCCTAATAGGCATATCAAAAAATCTAGTAACATTAATGAATGTTTTAAGATTTCTAAAGAGAAAATAGACTTATTCTAAAAATTAAATACAAAGTATCTATAAGGTATAATCAAAACATAAAAAATTATTAAATAAAATAAAAAAATATAGTTATAATAAATTATAACAAGATATACATATAAAATTTACAAAATTTACAAAATTAAGAAAAAAATATATATAATATACATAGAAAACATGATATTATAGGTTATAAATACGATCACTCAGAAGTATTAAAGATAAAACCACCTATAATATCATAAGCGTTGATACCTAGAAATGAGAGAAGAAAAATATAAAGAAAAAAATATAATTCCAATCTAATAGAACATAAAAAAGAATTACAAGAACAATTCTTGAATCCTAAAAATAAGGAAATAGAAAAATTAGTTAGTTTATTAACACTAACCAGTGAAAAACTAAGAAAACATTATGATGAAAAACTTTGTATAAATAAAGAGAAAGATGATATAACAATAATCAACGAGATTGATTCTAAACCAAAAAATATGATCTCGAAAGGTCATATAAAACCGATTTCATTGCTAATTTCTTATTAAAGAGAAATATCTGACTCACATAGGAAAGAAAAAAATAGACAAAGTTTGAAAAAACCTCATACTTCCAATAGAAGACGACAATCACCAAAAATAGAAGAATAATTATTTTGGAAAACTAGATGCATTATTCCATTAGAATTCAAGTTATTTGAAAATTATAGATATGATCTTTTATATCTAGATTGTATAAGAGATAGAAAAAAAAGTTCTAGATGAATAATCTAGTGGTGTATAAGTGTATTCATACAAATTTTTCAAACTACACGAAAAAACCCTTCAATATGTAGGGTATTAGTAACTAATAAGAGGATAGAAAATGTTAAAATTTGGTTTTCAAATTTAACAAACCAACAATATCTATTAATGCAAGAGAGTGCTCACACAAAAAGAGAATATCTAGGTATTGTAGTAAATAGAATATTTAAAAAATTTATCGAAAAAGATAAATAGGGTATTTTTAATATAAAGAGTTGGCAAGAAGATTGTAGAGGTGTGACGAGGGGAGTATAGTCCTAGAAGAAATAAAGTGACAATTTGAAAAAGGACGTGCTATTGATGTTGAATGATAAAAAAGAGTTATTACAAGGCTTCCATTTCATTAAGGTTAAGTTAAGCTCTTTGTTATCCATATCATATTCTAAATAAGTGTGAATGTAATATTATTTTTAAATTTTAGGAGTAGATTTAAAATTAATCAAATTTTAAGAAAGTCGTGATACTTATTCAAGCTAAATATGTAAGAAAATAAAATAAAATAAAAACATATCATTTAGCATAATACAATGAAAAGTTGTTACAAAGTCTCCAAGATGTTCAAAAAAGCACCCAAAAAAAAACACTTTAAGTTAAAGAATAGGCAATCACACTCCTCTTCTATTATTTTATTAGAACATAATTTCTTATATTTCTTGATTTTTGTTGATTTTTTTTAATTTTAAAAGTACAAAACAATTACAAGAAAAACATACAAATTATTTTTTAAACCAATAGGCATGGTTTTTTTTAGTTTTAAGAAACTCTCCGAGATATTTATAATTAATCCTTAATCAAAGATTTCTAAGTATTACAAAACTGATTTGCCTTAACATTCTTGTTTTTAGTCATGAATCTCTTAACCTTCTTCAATAAATGACCCTTATGTTTACACTGAATTGATGAATCACTTGTTCCTACCACCACTAATTGTTGCTCACAATCAACTTTCAATGGATCAAACTCACATTCTTTACCCAATTCATGCCTATCAACTTTCTTTTCAAACTCATTTTTTATAGCCAATTCATTCTCATGTTCAATAATATCTTCAAATGTTGTAGCAAATTCATGTTCAAAAGCCTTCATAAACAAGCTCTCTTTATAAAGGAAAATTTGAATAGGCAAACTACCTATTCCTCTAGCCATTGCAAGCATAATTTCCTTTGCAAGACACTTAAACTCCTTAGTGTCAATATAACCATTGTGATCCTCATCAAATTTTTCAAACACAATGTCATAAAGATGGCTTGTTTTCTCATTTTTTGGATCTAATATACACCAAATTGGTAAAAACCGACCAAACCCTACTCGAAGTTCGTCCCGTGATAACATACCATCTTTGTCAATGTCAAGCTTCACAAAGCATTCATTTATGCAATTATCAAATGTTTTTGTGTCTTCAATGAATTTTGTGATGGTTGAGTCATTAAGCATCTGTAAAAACATTCTAAATGACAAAAAAAAAAAGATAAAACAAAATTCATGTTAGTAGATAAATAATAATATTAGTATGTAATATGATTTTAAAATTGTATTATATATTACAAATTTAATATAAAACAGTAATTTATATAGACATATATAGTTGATTATCTTACGATTGAGTATTCATTGTTTTATTATTGAAATTAAGTAGAGTATAATAAGAGACTTAATTTACGCTTTTTTAATATTGTTTTCTTCTATTATAGGTAAGATGGAAAATTCCACACCTAGATTTGAAGACTTATATATTATTCTCAATGAATATATATAGTTTCAATGTAACATTAAAATATTAATTAATTTGAATTACCCTTTCAAAAATCAAAATATGTGCAGCTTATGGTAATAAATAAACTTTTTATGTTTACCCTTTCGTGGAGAAAAAAGTATACTGATGGGGTTAGCAGATGTCCATTTGTAAGAGTAAAAAAGTAAATTTTCAATTCAGATTTTTAATTACTCAAAACTAAAAGTACCTCTTGAAGTTGAGTAAAATATATAAAGGAAAAAATAACCTTTTATAATATATTGTTGAATAAATTTTTAATTAATATATTTTAAAACTTATAATTTAAACGTTTAAAAATTATATATAAAAAAATCTTTAAATTTATATTTTTAAGATATTTTAATTCTTAAATTTTATTAGAACGTGATAACTTATTTTAGATCTAGGGATTAAAGTTTTCAACCTAATGAAATTTAAAAACTAAAATGTATTAGTTAAAAGTTTAAAGATTAAAATATTTTAAAAATATAAATTTAATTACCTTAATTTCGTCGCACCTAAATATAAATAAGACAACAGATAAACTCATATGTAGCTTTCAAAAGGCTAGACTTTTTTTTTCAGTGAAACGAAAATTTATGTAATTTGAATTTATAATTTAAAATGAAAAAAAAATGAGTCTTGTCACAATAAATAAAATAAATGCTATATTTAGAATCTCTCTCCTTTTGCTCTTGCTCTTAGAAAATTCTCAGCTTAAATATTTAAATATCTAGCCTATTCGGCGTGCGAATCTCACTGAAATTTTCTAAACGTTTAAAATTTTCACGCAAGTGAACTAATAAATCAACATCATATTCACGTAATAAAAAGCACAAAAGCAAATAAAATAACAGATTGATCAAATAACAATAAATTTCTTATTTTTATATAATTATGTTATTTTATTGATTTTATTTTTAATTTCTTTAAAAATATATTTTTTAAATATATATATTATAATTTTAAATATATATTAAACATATATTTTTGTATCATAAAAAAATATATATATATGTACTCTGACAAAGAATCCATGAATAAATATTTTTATTATTATATATCACAAATTCATAATATATTTTATATGATAATATGATGTTGAACGTGATTAACTTACACGACTTTGTTATGAATCAATAACATCTCCCATTTCACTTAATGATTATTATGAAAAACTTGATATCGATCAGAGCATTCGTAGACAAAATATTAAAAAGCAACCCCTTTTTGAAAGATGAATTAAACTCTTTCTGCTTCAATTCTTCTAAAAATGCTTATAGATATTTTCTATTTGATTAAATGTATTATTATTTGTGCTTACATTAAAAGATATATATTTTTAAACAATTTTAAAATAAAATGCTTTCAAGATAAATTGTGATTTTTTTTAGTAGAAAACATAACAATGTTTTACTATATCATAAGTACTTTTGTACCGTTGTTATAAGCACTTTTACACGTATTTATCTTTCTCTTAATTGTTACGTTTATTTTGTAAACTGAAATAATCATTTAGATTTTTGATTAATTGTAGATTAATAAATCAATATCAAATATCTATAGAGTATTTATTTTAAGTTTATTTGGTTAATAATTATTATTTTAAATAATGAGTGATTTTTTTTTTTAATTTATCTAATTATTTAATATAATTTAACTAGTTATTTTTGCATTATGAGAATAATTTGATTTCATTTAGTTTTCTATCTTCTTATATAGTTGTATGTCTATTATACATAAGGATCCATTTTAAGAAATTAAGAGGAGAAGGATAGTGTTTTTAATTGTTAGAGCTTACTAGTTGTTATTGACATCATCTAATATCATATGGTAGAGTTGTATTAAACTTGTAAATTTCATTTTCTATGTCATCCTCGTATCCTTTTCTTTTCTTTAATTCTTTACCTTACTTTTTTTCTTTCTTTTTTCACTCTTTGGACTCTTCTTTTCTGACTTTGTCTTGTTTCATAATATTCTTTAGCCTTTATAATTAGTGCTCCGGAGCCAAACACAATTTGTCAAGCTACTTGCAAAATTAACATGACTCTTACATATTATATCTCTGACTTTTCACAATCACATTGAACTCATAATTGAGTTTGCCATTGTTCAAAGCAATTAAAACTATAATTGAAGATTAGATTCAAATGGGATATTTGTAATCATCAAATGCATGGACCTATACCTGCTTTTAATTTCTTTAATTTTCTTAAGAGGGAAGTTCATGAAATTTAAAAGAATAATGATATTAAAAAAGAACAATATTTCCTGGTTCAAATCTCACCTCTTGCAATATATTAAAAAAGGGGCTCGAAATTTAAAAGAATAATATTATTTCAACTTGGATTTGAGGTCCCAAAATTGTATATTTTTGACGTTCCCTAGGTTATAAAGTATATGTTGTTTAGCTTCTCAGGTTTTACAAAGTATATGCAAGAAAACACCGTAAAATTAAGAAAAAAATCAACCTTAAAAATATTTTTACATAATATTATTTAAATAATATTATAAAATACAGTTATCACGACAAAAGATAAGGATGTGTTTTGTAAATGTTTGTAAGGTGTGAAAGTTCATGATGGTTACTCATACAACTTAAATTTTTTTGTGTCTATCACCGATAATAAACTGTATGGATTGAAATCACATGACTGTAATATCTTAATGCAACAGTTATTACTAGTTTCTATTAGATCAATTCTTCCAAAACATGTTCGATTATCAATAATTCAGTTTTGTTCATTCTTCAATACAATATGCAAAAAAAAAATATATCAATTGGCGAGTTAAATTTTTTACAGAAAGATATTGTAGAGACTTTGTGTCTAATTGAAAAATATTTTCCTCCTTCTTTCTTCGATATAATGATTCATTTGGTGTTCATTTAGTTCGAGAGGTTCAATTGTGTAGTCCTACTTACTTAAGGTGGATGTATCATTTTGAGAGATATATGCAAGTTCTTAAAGGATATGTAAATAATAGAAATCGATCGGAAGGATGCATGGTGGAACGCTACATTGCTGAAGAGGTCATTGAGTTTTGTTCTGAATACTTTAGTGGTTACACTGAAATTTAGTTTTATTCGATAAAATGTACGTGTAAAGATGTTTCACGTGATGAACCGACTTTACATTTTAAGTCACTCATTTTAAATTCGGTTTTTAACTGACTTTAATGCCTATTTTTGTAGTAGTACAATGGTGCTTCCGGAAAAAAGAATTCAACATAGATGAACTATGTGTATTAAGAGGTCAAATATTAAGCTAAATTTATTATGAACTCATGAAAATTGATAATTCTACTGAGATCAAATTAAATTAATCAACCAGTAAAACCATCATCACTTCTCAGAGTAGCATGGCTCTCACCAAATAAGATAGTGAAAAATTACAAATTTGAGACAAATTTTAACAGCAATAAATTGGAAATTGGTTAAAAAATGAAGATATTATACTTCTATGTCAAAAAACCACTAAAGATCATAGGTGCATTTACTTCATCAACGATCAAGAAGACAAAGATGCATCATCAATAATGTCATATAAAGGACTGTCGGTAGAAAATAACAAGGAAGAATAAAAAGGAAAGAACTATCAATAGAAGACACAAAAAAATAAAGGTGTGGTACCCATATCCTTAGACTGCAACATGTGCCAATAAAGTAGATGAATTATTAAAGTGAGGATACAATAGTAATTCCTATTTTGTAAATAGGGATTCCTTAAGCCACAAAATGAGTTATTATTTTCAATTTAGAACACACACATAGAAAACACACATCTTCTAGCATATCAACCCTTTTTATCTAAAAAACCAAACAATAATTATGTATCTAGTAATTATGAGTGGATAAGAATGTCTTGAAGGTTATTTGCCTTAGAATTGTAATAATTATTATATTATGAATAAAATGGAGTATAATCAATATTTTATAGTAAATTTAAATTGGACACATCTATATACGGATGCAGAAGGCTGACCATTACTAAGAGGGTATTAAGGGTTTAGCAAAGCTGATGCATAACAAGTGTAACAAGAAAATATGAGCAGAAATGAAAACCGTGATGGACTTATTGAATTCAAGTATAATAATAATAACTCTTAAGCGAATTAAGGATCTTAAATGTTTAACTATTTACATATATCAGTTTATAATATTGATAAATAAGAAGATTAAGATAAAAATAAAATAATATTATAATAATAAAAATTAAAGAATTATTTTTAATAAATAATTATCTTTAATAAATAATATATATGTATTAACAACTAGTCTTAAACAACTACCCCTAATTTGGTATCAAAGTCATAGATTTAAGAATATTAACATAATACAGATGAACAAGTTAACACCAATAGATTTAAGAATATCGATGATATTAATAATAAAATCTATGAACATTATAGAATTTTTTGCAAACCTCAAAGACATAAATGAAGATATGTTAAACCCAGTGACATTTCAGATAATTTTCCATATTTTTGGATATCTTGAAATGTGGGTATTTGGTAATTTTAATATATCTTAAAAAAAAGATTTGTTTTAGCTTGAAATGTGGTTATTTAGTTCAATTCTCACAAACCAATTGAAATTAATTGTTTTTATGCATTTCAACATATGATATAGGCTAAACTATTGTTTCTTTGGGTATTGATGTATGAAATTTTAAAAGTTTGATGATTAAATTATATGTTTTAAAAATTTATAAACTTACATGTAAAATTCTAAAAATATGATTACAAAATTACATGTTTTAAAAGTCTAAAGACCTATATGTAAATTTGTTTAAAGTTTATGATTCAAGATGTAAGGATATTAAGTGTTGGCTATTTTAATAGACAAAATATTTACATGTAAACTTGTTATTAAACTTACTGTCAAGTCTATTAAGCAAAGTCAAAGAAATGTCAAATTTTTTATACTTCAGGTATATCTGTTATAACTATGACATATAATATTACATTCATATATTTAATAACAATGTTCATAAATCTAGAATTATTTTTGTTGTTAAAATATTTATTTAAACTTAGAATCAATTTATAAAATTACCACTTAGTCTATTCTTTAATGTGTTTCATTATTTTGAATATATATCCTAAATTTTAGGCTAAATCTAAGCCTAAAAGATAGCCTAAAATAATTGTGTGTGTCATATCATAATTATTTGTTTTGATTATTAATCTAAGAAGATATCATTAATGAACTTGTGCTTAATTTACTTATTTTAAGATTCAGTAGTTGATTTGATTTAATTGATATATGTTTTGGTCATTTAGTTAGGATTATTAATTATTAAATTCATTCTAAAAATTGTGAAAACAGAACAAAGTCTTGTAAATAAAGTACATTTGGGCAGTATCCTATAAAATGTAGCATAAGATTGAGTTTGTGATTAAATATTTGGTTTTCATAGTGAAAATTTAGGTGTTATGATAAACTAGTGATTTTTTTCTTAGATCATAGTTATGACTTAAGTTGTTTTCATCTAAAAATATTGTTTGTTATTATTTTATTTTCGTATTTTATTCTTACATGCGATTATATATCAGATTGTTTTATTTAAGTTATTAAATTATAAATTAATAAAAATTTAACATAAACTATTTAACTCCTTTTTAATTAGATTTGTATTTTATAAAACTTTACGTTAAGTTGCTAATACCATCAAATATCATTGCTAACGGCGGTAACAAATTAATTAAAAGAATAAATTTAGCTTTAATTAGCTGCAGTACAGAGATTCTCTTTAGCTAAAGTTGGCATCAAAGTAACCTAAAAAGGGACGATTCAATTCTTTTAAAGTCTCATTGTTAATTTCACATAATTTTCCGTTTGGCATCAAGAACAAGAAACCCTTTTATATATTAATTTTAACACTGTATATTATATTATTAATTAGCTTTGTACTAATCGAATGTCAATTCTGTTATATTCCTACATCAAATACCATAAATAAACTTAAGTCCAACTTCTTCAATTCACAATCACGTTGCTCATATTGTTTTTCATTAATGAACTCATATTGTTAATCGTTACAGGTATTGTGGTAATTGGTTGTATGATCATTGTTTTTGTGATTTACATTCTCTTTATGAGATTTTTAAATTTTTAAGAAAGCACTAGTAGTGATGTGGCTTTAGAAAACGAGAAAATGTTTAATTCTGTGGTATTAGAATCTGAATTGTTTTCGTTTAATTACGAGAAAATAAATACAAATTTTTTTTGATAGCGTTAATAATGAAGAAGAAGAAATTTGTGAAGGAAATAATGAATGTATAGTTTGTTTGGATAATTTTAATGTTTGCCTCGTAAGTAGAAATGGCTTTTTTCATTGCATAAGCAAACTAACTTTGTAACTTCTCCCTATGTTCTACATAATTCTCTTATATGATACAACATTAGTTTGTTGCTATTTAGCCTCTTTGTATTAGTTCTTTCTGTCTAGCTCTTTCTTTCATTGACAATACATATCATAGTATTTTCATTCATTATTTTTTATTTATTAATAAATAATAGTTTTTATTATTTGCGCTCCGTTCTTATAAAACACATTTCATTTTTGATTGATGTATAATAAATTTATACTTAAAATTGAACACATACTTAAAAATAAAGTTCATTTAAATACATGTTCAAGAGAAGTAACTATAGTTCAAAACTTTAGGTTGAATAGCATAATTTATTGATACTTTCGACCATCCATTGTTGAAATAGTTAGAGCTCCAACAATTTATACTTTAAATGTATGTAAAAAAACTAAAAATAAAATATTTCTTAACTTTTATAGGATCATTTCGTATAATATTTCAATTTTTTTATTACTTTCTCTCCAACCTCATATATGAAAATTGTGAAAGAAAAAAACAACTTAACTCGAGAAAAGGAAGAAGATAAGATTGGCCTACGAAAAAGTAATTATGAAAAGATAAGGTAAGCTCCAAGTGTTAATAATATTCTTATATAAATAATGATAAATAATGAACATATAATTATGAAAAATCAATATATTTATACCTTTGAATAAAAAATAAATCCAATTAATTTCAAACATATAATAGAGAGAATTCTAAAAAATGAAAACTGAATTAGTCTGTAAAAGTTTACAACAATTTATATACAATATAATGATAACATCACATTGGCTAATAAGTCACATCAAATGTAACTTACTAACAAACTCAACTCTTATTAATGCATACATGCATTCCTAATCTACAAGTGACTTAACATCACATCTCAAACTTGGCAACACCATGAGTTTGACTTTTAAAGAATGAAATGATGTATCAGGGGTAGGCTTTGTAAAAGTGTCAACTAATTGATATTGAGATGCTATCTAAAGTGCCATTAACAACTAGATCTTTTAAAAAAAATGAATCAATTTTCATGTGTTTCATAAGCATGTGTAGAATATGATTTACTACTAAAAGTGTCGCACTAACATTATCACAATACAACACTAGCATATAACTCATAGGTACCTTTAATTCTTACAAAAAATGATTCCATCCAAATAAGTTCATAGTAGGTTAGTGCAAAAGCACTATACTCGAACTTTGCACTAGACCTTTAGACCGTTTTTTGCTTGGATGACATCTAAGAAATCAAAGATTCTCCAAAGAAGATACCATATCTCATATGCTTCTCCTATCATCAGTTGGAGTAGCCCAATTTGAATCATAATAGCTAGTGAAACCAAACTCAACACTCTAATGAAGAGTAACTCCATGATCTAAGGTACTCATGACCATAATATGTAGATATAATCTCAGTCTTTTTCAATCACCATGACTATAAATTAAACTATAAAAATTATTTAAAAAAAAATATAATCATGGTTATTAAATAACCGTGAGTTAAACATAATTTTTGGTATGAATTCATAAAAAAATGAGACTATATTATTGACTTGTAGTCACACTTATTAGATAATCATGACCTAATATTAGTAATATAATCTTGGTATTTTATGAACTAAGTCCAAAAATTATATTGTTTGTTGATGTATTTTTTAAGAAATATGTTTAATTAAAAAAATCCATTAAATTGTAAAACCTAGTGCCTCTCCGCGCACACCGGCAACCTCTATACGCACACTAACAACCTCCATACCAAGCCATTCACTTGGTACTAGTGGTCCTAGAGGAGCTTTGTTCTTTTAAACAGGAGATGGATGGACAACATTATGAATTAATCCACAAAGTGTCTAAGATATATTCGTCAAATTCTATGGACATTTGAGTCCCTTTAAAGGGCTTGGAAGGATGGGTAGTAATGGTGGTGGTGGAGGTTAAAATCGAGATTATTCATAAAAGTTTATAATCTCTTTCACTTAGGCCTTGGTTTTCATAATTGTGATCATAAATTTACGATCACGATTAAAAGTCGATGTCATATATCAATATTGCTAACAATGCTAACATATTATATTGATTAAGAAGATAATATCAAGTTGAGTAAGCACACAATATAGTAATGCCCCAATAAGGCTATGATGAGAGAAATGATCTAAAAAAGTAACACCATGAGTTTTAGATGACAAAGGCCCTTACCTTTATTGATTCATTTAAACCAATGGCTTGATTCATTTAAACCAATGGCTTAAATGAATCAATGACAAACTTGTGCAACAAATCTTTAACATACTTACACTAACTTAGTTGAAATGGAGAAGCAATTCTAACACCTCTAGTTCAAGGAAATAGTTAATCTCACTGAGTTCTCGTAAAACAAATTCATTCTTGAATTGAGATACCAATTTAGAAATATAGGAGTTATACTTCGATTTTGTTATGAAAAAAAAATAATAAAATGATTAATAATCAAATTTTATATTTTTTTATCAATTTTGTAATAATTATTATTTATTATTAAATACAACATATAAAAATAATATCTCAATAACGATAAAAAAAAATATGAAAAAAATAAGTATTAAAGTCGATTAAAAAACGACTTTAATTTAAAAAAAATTACTCATTTTTTATTATACTAAAATAAAAACCTGTATTCGAGCAGAAAAGAAACCAAAATCAGTTTAACAAATAGTTCAAATATTTAAAAAATAAAATATTAATTAATAACAGAAAAATTATCATGATTTTGTTCTATTTTATTCAAGATCATCATATTTTTCTCCTAATGTTATAATACAAACTTACATATATAATACAAAAATTTATACACATAATAACAGAAAATAAATATAAATAATAAGTGCGTAAAATTAATAGAAATACTTATGAAAGTAAATGAAGTGACAAAATGAAGGAAATGAGGAAAAAATGATGTTTTGTAAGTGAGAAATGAGTATAATTTTTTTGAGTATTTTGCTAAAAAAATAGGGGATCTAAAAGATTAGTTAGAGAGAAAGAAAACCCACTAACTAGTATTATAATTGGTAGTCGTAGGTGGTCGGAAAATGAGAAAGAGTGGATGAGGTTTTGGGTTTTTGAGAGTTATGCAACGCTTGGAATAGTTTCTGCCTGAGGAAGAAAGAAGAGAAAAGAATTGTATTCACATGTGTAGCGTCGGTTCCACGTGTCAACCAATGCTATGCTACGTGGATAGCGTCGGTTCTAGGTGCCAACCGACGCTATCCACGTAGCGTAGCGTCGGATGACACGTGGAACCGACGCTATCCACGTAGCATAGCGTTGGTTGACACGTGGAACCGATGCTACATCCTACGTGGATAGCGTCGGTTCTACACCGAACTGACTTTAAATTTATTATAAATTATTTTTTTCTAAAAATCGACTTAAATATTCATTTTTATAGTAGTGATGGTTATGGTCTTATGAAAGACAATGATCAAATAGTATATTTATGGTATTAGTTAAAAATTGAGAGTATATGTAAGAGTATAATTTCTATTATTTTAATTTTAATTTTTATAACTGTAATCATTGATTTATGATTACAATTAAACATCGAGATCATATATTAATATTGTAATATTACTAACATATTACATTGATTGAAAATTCAATATGAAGTTGAATAAGCACACATAGTGTTTCATACTAATAAGAAAAAGGATCTAACAAAGTAACACCGTGAGTTTTAGATAGCAAAGGCACTCATTTGGTGGGAGTAACATATTTGTATTAGCTCAGTTAAAATGGAGAAGTAGTTTTAAACAACTCTAATCCAAAGAAATAGTTAAACTCCCCGAAGTCTTGTAAAACAAATTTATTGTCTTAGTTGAGATTTTAATTTGGAGAGATAGAAGTTATATTTTCATTTTATTATGAAAAATAATAACACAACGATAAATAATCAAATTTTAATATTTTAGTATTTTATTTTTTATTAATTTTATAATAATTATTATTTATTATTAAAAATAATATCTCAATAAAATTTAGAAAAATATGAGAAAAAAAATTAGTTATTTATATTATGTTGTAATTTTTTAAAAATAAAAGAATTAAATTATTATAAAAAATTAAAATTTTGTTCCTAATATAATTAATAAAGCTATGACGATATAATCCATCTAATTTTAAAGTGATTTTCAATAATATTATTATTATTTTATTTTTTTAGTTCGTGAAAATCTTCCACACAATAAGTAGCATCTTAATAGGTGTTTGGTCTCGGCACCAATTATGGAGAAGTACTTTTTGTATATTGTTGACCCTTTCATGTACGGGCATCTACGGAACAAACAGCCATTAATCAAAGTCAAATATGGATTTTTTCATGGAATCTGCTTTTAACAACGTTCCTTTCTTAACTATTATTTTTTTAATAGTTAAAAGTAAATTAAGCACACAATTAAAATTCAAACTTCTTTTTTAATATATTAAGACATTGAGAATTCGAAGACGGAAGTTATACTTCTTAAAATTAAGTAACATTATATTTTTAAAATTTATAATAATAATAATATTATTAAATATAATTTAATTTAATTAAATAATGTTCAATATTAAATAAATTTAAAATTTCATAATATAATTTAAATGATATTTATTATTTTATATTGAATTAAAAAATTTAATAATAAAAATATATGAATTTAAAAGTTATATTTTTATAGTTATAAATTCTTAACTAAATTACTTTTATAATTTTTAAAAAAATTACAAGATTTTTTATTTTTTTTAAAGGAACTCTCTAGAAAAAAAAACTTTAAAGTTATTCATGATTTTAGCTATTGAATTAAAAAAAATTAAAATGATAAAATAAAATCTCAAAAAAAAAAAACCGAAGTTGTCCTTTTTTACATGCATTAGTGATTTTTTTAAATCTTATTTTTTAAAACATGCAATATCTTATTTAAAATAATTTATATTTTATTTTATTTTAAATAACGTGTTTGAATTTAATCAAAATGAAAAATATCATTTAAATTATAAAAATAATATATAAAGTTACTTTACATAAAGAACTCGGGAAATTTTTGTCCATCTATATAGCTGAGTTTTTGGTGAGAAAAAAAAACTCATAACACCACCCAATTCGCAAAGTGAAATTTTGAATGATCTTAATATAAAAAAATCACACTATCCCTAATTCAATTCCATTATAATTATAACATTAAAATTCATTATTTTTTATTCAAATTATTTAATTTTAAAAAATTATAATAATAAGTTAAATAAAAAATGATAATATAACTAATGTTAAGTTTTTAAGAAAAAAAAACAATATAAAATCTAACTCATAATAACTTTGTAAAACAAATAAAATAGTATTCCTTAACATATTAAAATATACACAAAATAATAAAAAAGAACCGGATTTATAAATAATTTTAAGTTAAATTTTAAGCTTGAGGTAAAAAAAAAAACTTATTCTTAAAATATTTGAGTATTGTTATAACTTATCGGATCAATTTAAGATCTTTTGTATACTTTAATACATCCCAACAAAACTTAATAACTTTGTAAAATAAATAAATGAGTCATTCTTTGACATGTTAAAATATACATAAAATTATTAATAATTTAAAGTTAAATTTTAAGGTGGAAGTAAAAAAAGAAAAAGAAATATATTCGTAAAATATTTAAATATTATTATATCTTATCGGATGGATTTAAGATCTTTTGTATACTTTAATACTATCCCAAAAAAAACTTACACACAACCACCACACTTTATCAAGAAAAAAAAAGAGAGGGAGCTTATTAAAGATAATCTTCCAAAGAGAAACTCTCCTGGGACAGGAGAAAAATATAAAGTAGAGATGTGAAGAATGAAGGATAAAAAAATGGGTTTTTGTCCAAAATGGTCAAATCTCATATAATATTTTAAAAAAAGGAATAGTGATGTTATAGTTTAAAAAGAGACAAAATTTGACTTGTAATTTGAGAATTAATTTTTGTGTAGGTTTTTTAATTTTTAATATTTTAAAATTTATTTACCAATTTGAATAATATAGTTTCATATCTATATAAATTGATAAAATAATTTAAAAATTAAATAATATAAATTAATAAATATATAAAAAATAGATTATAACAATATTAAATATATATTATGTATAACAATAAATATATTTATATATTTATGTGATTTTGTCTATAAAAAACATATCATATGTAATAGTTTAGAAAATGGTTGAATTGTGTTTTAGGTTGGATAAAATTTAACCTTAAACTTGAAAAGTTATTTTAAAAAAATAAAATAAAATCTCATTTTACAAAACATAATTATTATAAACATAAAAAATATTAATATCTTATAAATTTATAATTAATTTTAAATACATAATTTTTTTATCATATCATATATTAAAAAAATTATTTTAAAAAATAAAAAATAATTTATTTTATAATAAAATAAATATAAATTTATACGTATATTTAAAATGATATGCTAAATATTTTGATAATTCATAAATAATATAATAAATTATTATTATTATTATTAATAAATATAATAATTATTATAATTATATTTAATAAATAATTATAATATTAATTGTAATTATAATATAAAAAATAATATTTATAAAAATGATTAAATTATTAAAAAAATTGTAAAGCCTCTCAATCCAACTTTCTACCAGATACAATACAAACATTATTCATTATATCATAAATTTTGCGTTAAAATATTATCTAATATAATATAATTATAATTATTTTTATCATTAATATACTAAAATATATAAATTATATATAATTAATTATATTTTAATACTTAAATAAAATTATTACTTATAAATATTTATTTTTTAGTAATAATTAAATTTATAATAATATTAGATATATGTGTTATAATGTAATCTATTTTTAAATTTTTACAAATACCCTATGATATTAATTGAATATCACAATATATTATGATTTTTATTTTTTTATAACTTCAAAAATTATTATAAAATTATTTGATTAAAATGTTAATAATTTTTCATAAAAATTATTGTAACTATTTAGTAAAGTTTTTAATAATTTAAAATTTTGTAATTATTTTATAATTTACTATTATTATTTTAAGTTAATTTATAATAAAATTTTGATTAGTTATTTCTTATAAAAAATCATATATTTATTATATAAATATAAATTATTTTTATTAACTCAAAATTTTATTTTTATTTATTATTTATTAAATATTTTATAATTTTTTATTTATAATAAAAATGAATTATTAAATTTTTTTCGACATGTTCCAATTGAATATATATTTTTTTGTTTTGAAAAGAATGATATTTTTTTGTTTTGAAAAAAATGTGCTGAGGAATTAGAAAAGTAAGAAGAAGAAGAAAATGGGGTTACCGGTTACTTGTTTAAAAGGTTATAATTTGACTCTTTTTAAACTAAATTAAGAATGAGTTCTTTTTTAAACTATTTCATTTCAACCGGTCATTTTAGACAAAATCTCTAAAAAAAAAAAATATAGAGAGTTGATTATTGCTAGAAAAATTTTAAAGTTTGTTTTAGAGTGAGAGTATGGGACCTTCCCTTAGTTAGAGATAAGCTTTAAGGCTTTAGCAAATAGTTTAAAGGTTTCTCCATTTCGGCCACATGTAAAGTTGTGATAAATGGGCAAGACAAAAAATTTTAATTGAATTGATATGTTTAAAGTTATTGTACTATCATTATATTGTACATCCATATCAAACCTACTACCTTTTTATCATAATTGCTAAATGATATATATATTTGAGTTAATTAATTTATATACTTTTTAATTTAATTAATATTAATTTAAATAATTGAATTAAAATAAATAAGACGTAAGTACTACCAAATTATTAAGCGAGTCTTATAGATAACTCACGTCTTATAGGGAGAGTCTTATAGATAACTCACGTCTCACGTTAATGAAGTCCTGACTGAACAATATTATATGCTATAAGCAATTGAAATTTTTGAATATTATATATGTATTCAAAAGGACTACATGACTCTTTGAAGAATAAAGGTCTATTATTCATGTTTAGTATAAATTATTATCATAATTAAATAAATAATTTATTATTATTTTTAGGGAATATATAGCTACTTTCAAACATAAATAATTAATATTGTATATTTGAAATGTAAAATACTTTAAGACATAGTTGTATCAAAATATATAATTCCATAAACGAGTGACCAAAATTTAGTATTTTACTCTACTAATACACTTCTTTTTCTAAATTATAATTATGGTTTTATTTTTTGAAAATAAAAATTAAATATTTTTTTAAATTAGAGAAATATAATATACAATCAGGATAAAAGAAATATCCTTGATTATTTTATCACTTTATATACATTATGTTGCTGAGTGAAAATCTAACCCTCCAATTTAGAGAAGGCACAAACAATTAATAATATAAAATTTACTTAAAAATCATAAATAAAAATAAATTAAATATTATAATTAAAAAATTGACATTTAAGTTTTTAAATATATATATATATATACGTTATTTGAAAATAAAATTTTATTTATAAATAATATATGTTATCAAATTAAAAATAAAATTTATAAGAAAATAACAAGGGAGATTGTTTTGTGGTTGGTGTTGTCGCTGCTAAAAATGGAAAAACAATAAATCTCACCGGTTGTGTGGTCCTCTACTTCGTAGAGAATAAAATAAAGAAATAAAAAATAAATGCATGGATTAAATCGAGATAGCTGTCTTTTGTCTTAACCTTTCACGTGGGTAGTCGATAGATTTGTTGTTTTTATGCGAGATTTAAATATGGAAATATATAATTAAAAATATAAGTTTTATATAATATAATTAATTTCAAAATAAAATATATTAAAACATTATGTTATATATTTACACACCTATCCATATATAATGACATAGTTTTAACCTACATCCTTTCTATAATAGTAAATAAATCATTTTTTTCATTAAATTTCAAAGTTTGTCCCTCTCTCTTTAAAACGCATTATATCCTAAGTATCATGTATGCTTTTAGGAAGTTATAAATAGCTTGATACATAATTAAGTATTTTATTTATGTTCTATTTTTTTATATAGTATCCAAATAAATAAATCACGATCTTATTAAATTAAATATTTTATGATATGATTATATATACATTTTTATTATGAAATATCTATAATATATATGAATATTAAAATATTAAACACATAATACAAATATGTAATAAGAGATATTTAATAGAATAAAGGAATCATGATGCAAGGGACTAGTGACTTGGACATCAAAATTAAATGAAAAAAATGATCTTATATAAGGAGGTTATTTTGAAATAATTGATATGTGTCTGACAAATTGTTTGGTCTACATTCACATCATGTCTAAGCATAATATTACTAAAAATTAGGATTAATTAGTTATGGATAATATAAATATCATATAAGGGCTTTACAATAGAAAGAAACAAAAATGAAAGTTCACAATGAAAACAACAAATGAATAAATATCACATTAAAAAGAATATTTGTATATTTATAAAGAATGAACAAATGCATTGTTGTCATATATTTATCATGATACATATTCCATTTAGATTAGCTTATTAGCTCATTTATATGTATTTTAATATTTTTTAAATAATGATTAGAAACAGATGGACGAACCTTGGTATGTTTATTGACTAGTTTTCGTAAACAAAGCAACATTTAACAAATTTAAGTTTTTCAGCTTTTTAGGATTGAAATTATTTTATAATGAAATAATAAATTATTTTTTTAATAATTATTAACTTAAGAAAATAATCAAAATCTAATATTTTTATGTTTGTTATTGAGTTAAATCTAGGCATTCCATAATTTTATATAATCATTATTAAATATGAATTTTAATAAAAATATTAAACTTTAATTAATAAAAGTATAACTAAGATTCATAAATATTAAATAAAAATAAATTATGATCATGTTAGTATGAAAATAATGGATCTTAATATAAAATTAATAAGTTTTTCGAATCAATAACTATGCTTTCATGTTTCTTAATATAAAAAGTGAAGTAAAACAAAATCGGAATCTATCTCAATTTTTTATTATCATTTTACTTAAGTAATTATGTCAGTGATGCCATTTTTTCAATTAAAAAACAAAAAGTTCTTAAAAAAACCTATTCGGCTGACAATTATATATTAAACTCTCTTCTTATAATTTTTAAATTATACCTTTTCTCATTATTAATAATAAAAGTATTTTTTTATTATACTAAAAAAAAATTTAGCACCATCTTAACCAAGCTATTGCACATTTTCACATAAGTCTTGAATAAAAAATGAGAGAGTAACGGGTTATGTATTTTTTTTTACTTAAAAACATGCACATGTTTTTAAAGGGTTCGATATTGAATTTCAAAACCATAGTAATGATAAATATCATTAAGTTATTAACTCAAAGATAATAAATTATAGATTTTATGGGTAATATTTTTTGTATTACGTTACTAAAATTTTATAAAATATGGATTTAATTAACTTAGAGAGTAAATAGGTTATTTTTAAATTTTATCAATTTATAATTTAATAATCTAAACAAAACAGTCAGACATGCAATCGCGTGTAAGAATAAAGTACGTATATATTTTTAGATGAAAACAACTTAGGTCATAACCATGACTTAAGAAGAAAATCACCAAAACACCTAATTTTCCACTATAAAAAATAAATATTTAAATATAAACTCGGTCTTATGCTACTCTTCCTATGATACTACTCCAATGTATCTTACTTATGAGTCATTACTCTGTTTTCACAGTTTCTAATATTAACATGAACGATTTTCAAACAAACATTCTAATAAGTTCTCCGCCAATTAGATACATTTACGAATCAACTCCAAAAAAAGTTAACACAAAAAGTGTTTGTGTATGTTCTATAACAAATTTAATAATGAATAATCCTAACTAGATGATTCAAAATATATGTCACTTAAATCAAATCAACAAGCAAATCTTAGAACAAAAAGATTAAACACAAGTTCAATAAAAATAATTTCTTTAAAAATTAATAATCAAATCAAATAATTATGATATGATAAACACAATTATTTGATCTGACAATCCAAGAACAAAAATAAAGAAGAAACTATGAGAACATAATCACATATGATCAAAATATCATAAACATTAGGCTTATTAATCAATCAAACATAACCACATAGATTAACTAAATAAATAAACCCAAAAAATTATGATCTTATATTTGCAAGAGAGAGAAATTAAGAAGAATAGAATAATGTCATTTGTGTGGTTGATTGAAACAACGAGGAACGTGTTTTATTTATAGGAAAAATTAAAACTCTTAATCCTATGTAATTGATAAATATTTTTTCTTTTACAAATAAGATTAGTAATACTCACTAATTAAGAAGACTCATATATAATTAATAAATATGATTAGTAAGACTTACTAATTAAGAAAATTTCTATTTAAAAAAAATTATTTTAAAGTAAACTTATTAATCACGAAATTTTCTATTTAAAAAAATTATTTTAAAGTATATTTTATGCTATTTTTTAGGCTAAGATTTAAACTATAATTTAGGGTATATCTTATCTAATATTTTAGTATATATCTTATTCTATATTTTAACAATAATTTTTTTTTCATATTTATAAATATGTGCTATTAAATGTGTGAGTGTAATCATATATGTTATAGTTATAATATATATACTTAAAATACGACTATATGAAATCTTGACGTTTCTTTAACTTTGTTTAATAAACTTGATAAAAAATTTAAAAATAAGTTTACATGTAAATATTTTGTTCACAAAAATAAATAACACTCTTATTTCTTATAATTACAAATACTTAAAAAATATGAATATAAAAATTTAAATTTTTAGTCACTTTTATTCATTTATTTATGGTAAATGCACTTAAATTCTATAAATAACATAAGTAGCATGTAATCTTTCTTTTAAATGAAATTCTTATTTAAATTTGTAAACACATCAATCTTCACGTTAAGTTGTAATTATATTACATAAATGAAAAACTACTTTATGTATAAACAATAGCATGCACTCTTTCTTTGGACCTTGCCCATGTTGGCATAACCTCAAGTAGAATCTTCATCAATTTACTAGCAGCTATGTAAAAATTATATATAATTAATATATTATTACATAGTTTAATTATATGTATATACGTTATTTTTAGACAATAAACTTCAAATCCAGTTCCTTCGCACCATGTTTTTACGCCTACAATTACAAAAGATTAAGTTCTACATGAGACAATTATACAAAAGATATGAAACACTTCTAATCAATATTTAATTTCTTCAAATATAAAGATATATTTTGATTAAGATACAAATATTACTATCATAAAAAATCAAAATAACTATTTATGCATGTATTTATCTCGTATATATATATATATTCAAATAATAAAAATAATAGTCTTTATGTATATTTTATACATTTTTACTATTAAAAAAATTAGTATATTATTTTATTTTAAACACAATTTAATTAAAATTTATACAAATTAAAATATATTTATTTAAATTTATATTATTTTTATCATTATAAATTTTAAATATGTTATTATTTTTAAAAATTAATTTTACAATTTTTTTAACTACAGGGTGCATAACACTTTGAGATTGACATGGTTACTATTATATGGTAGGGATGTACGTTTCTTATCACCAGGAGGTAGGTTGAAATCAAATTGTATGTGTGAGAGCGTAAAATGTAATTTAATAATAATAAAAAAACTTTGAGATTAAGAGATTGAGAACCTATATATATTTATATTTATATTAATTATTATACTAATTAATTAAATATGTTTGATAGCAAAAAAATAACTAAATATTTTAAAAATAAATAATTTATTATTTTTAAAATTATTTAATCATATATTATATTATAATTAATATAAATATATAAATACAAATACAAATACAAATTTAACTTGCCCGCATTACTCTTTTCTCTCTATTTGTCGCGTTACCTTAGAGCTTGGACTTCGATGGCTAACTCTGCTTGTATTTTCTAGCAGAAAAATGTGGCAAACTTACAAAATACATTAACTTGTCCAATTTAACTCTCTCTCTCTCTCTCTCCATATTCGTGTGAGTAATAAACAATTTATTATTAAAAAATAAAAATAAAATTCAATCTTTTTATTTTTTATTACCTGTTTCTATGTCTGAAACTTTCAGAAAGTTGATACTTTTTTTTTTGGTTCTGATAAATCTTCTCTTTTTGTGTGTGCGTGTCTGAAGAAAAGAGGAGAGCTATAAGGCGAAGTCCAATCACAAGAGTGGGGAAAAAATAATAATAAACAGAGTAACGAAACTGAAGAAGAAGAAGAAGATTAGAGAATGGATGATCTCAAACATCTTCAACAAGATAACTCTGATTCTGAATTTATTGAAGTCGATCCAACTGGAAGATATGGCAGAGTAATCAATTTTCTATTTCTACTTATTATCTTCTTTTTCTTCTTACTTTTGAGTTTGATTTGGTGTTTATGTTTGTTTTTGTGTTTGTTGCAGTATAATGAAATCCTTGGTAAAGGAGCCTCAAAGACTGTGTATGAATTCAACCCCATTTTTATAAATTTCGAATTTTGAGACAAGCCTAGTTTAGATTTGTTGAAAATTTGAGCTTTTTTGGTTGCTACAATGAGTTTTAGCGAGTGGGTATTTCATAAATTTGTACTTTGTTGAGTGATTTGGGTGATTTGATTGTTACAGTTATAGAGCATTTGATGAGTATGAAGGGATTGAAGTTGCTTGGAACCAAGTAAAGCTTTATGATTTTCTTCAAAGCCCTGAAGATCTTGAGAGACTTTATTGTGAAATCCATTTATTGAAGACATTGAAGCATAGGAACATCATGAAGTTTTATACTTCTTGGGTTGATACTTCAAAAAGGAACATCAATTTTGTAACTGAAATGTTCACTTCTGGAACTTTGAGACAGTAAGTATGAATTTTTCCCCAATTTTATGAATTTTGCATTATTATTTACAAAAAAAAATCATATGGATTTTATACATTTTTTAAATTTCTGATTTTCTCTTTCTGGATTCGCTTGTTTGATTATGAATAATAGGTATAGATTAAAGCATAGGAGAGTTAATATCAGAGCAGTGAAGCATTGGTGTAGACAGATCTTGAAAGGTCTTCTCTACCTTCATAGTCATGATCCTCCTGTGATTCATAGAGATCTTAAGTGTGATAATATTTTTGTTAATGGAAATCAAGGAGAAGTCAAGATTGGTGATCTGGGTTTGGCTGCAATGCTAAGAAAATCTCATGCTGCCCATTGTGTTGGTAAATTCCACTAGTTATTTTTTAAAAATTTATGTCATGAGCTTTAACAGTATAGTTCTTTTTATTGTATTTTAATTAAGGATATGTTTGTTTCTGTTTTTGAAGTCTATATAAGCACTTCTGACAACAAAAATCACTTCTTAACCAAACGAGAACAAAAAATTTCTCAAGGTGCAATCAGGATTTAGAAAACACAACAGAAGTTCTAATTATATGCTTAATTCTGAAACTGCTTTTGACTTGATCAACTTTCAATAGAAACGAAAGCAAACAAACCCTAAATTGAATAAATTCTTTAATCTTAAGTTAATGCATTTTGTTTTCTTTTATATTATGATAGGGACACCAGAATTCATGGCTCCCGAAGTGTATGAAGAGGCATATAATGAATTGGTTGACATTTATTCATTTGGGATGTGCATTTTGGAAATGGTCACTTTTGAATATCCATATAGTGAATGTAATCACCCTGCTCAAATCTACAAGAAAGTTATCTCAGTAAGTAGTCTCTTTCTCTTTCACTATGTTTCCTCTTGTGAAAAGGAACAAGCAGAGTCCATTTACATGTACTTTTCCTTTTAGGGCAAAAAGCCAGAAGCTTTGTACAAACTAAAGGATCCAGAAGTGCGACAATTCGTTGATAAATGCTTG
This sequence comes from Hippophae tibetana, assembly GCA_037013495.1. Lineage (NCBI taxonomy): Eukaryota > Viridiplantae > Streptophyta > Magnoliopsida > Rosales > Elaeagnaceae > Hippophae > Hippophae tibetana. Next base: position 1,024,931 of record CM072810.1, read on the forward strand.
GCAACTGTTTCTCTAAGGCTCTCTGCTAGGGAACTTTTGAATCATCCATTTCTCCAAATTAATGATTGTGATTATGATTTGAAGCTGTTGGATTACGGGAGAGATTTGGATGACGTGAGTCCTCTTATAAGACAGCCTTTGTTCAATCTCCATCGACGTAGTAGCTCTTTTAGTAATGGATACGAAAATGGATGCAATTTTGAATCCCAAAGTGAATGGGGTTATCATCCTATTGAGTATGAACCTAGTGGAATTGAACTTTTTGCGCAACATGATGAAGAACATTCAGAAGATGCTGGTATAAGTATCAAAGGGAAGAGGAGAGAAGATGGTGGCATCTTTTTAAGGTTAAGAATTGCAGATAAAGAAGGTATTATCTCATCCAAAACTTCTACGAGACTACGAATTTCTCAACTTTATCACGAGAAAATTACTGTTTTTCCTTGTATGCACACTTCATATAACAAGTACTATACTCTGGTTGTACAACTTTACAACTGGTAATTGGGCTAAATAGTGAGAGAATAAGTCGATCAATCATAAGCATTTATAGGGTTCCTATCATTTTTTGCAGGTCGAATAAGGAACATATATTTCCCATTTGACATTGAGATAGATACAGCATTGAGTGTAGCCACTGAAATGGTTGCAGAACTTGATATTACAGACCAAGATGTTACCCGAATAGCAGAGATGATTGATGGAGAGATTGCTTCGCTAGTACCCGAATGGAAACGAGGTCTGGAAATGGAGGAAACACCGCAGTTTGCTAATCAAAACTTTTGTGGTAATTGTTTTTCAAACCATACCTCTGGCGTTTCACTTTTGGAGTTATTATCAGCTGATCCCGGCTCCAAAGACCTGCAAGTTCTTCAATGCTGTAAACATGGTTGTGCTTCAATGCACGGCCGTTTTGGAGAGATCACATACCAAGCTGATGAGTCTGAGCATCATGCAACCTGGGCTACACATAACAAATCAAACTTGCATTACCAAGAAAGTTGGGCACAACATGAAAGTCGAGAGATAAGTTCGGTTGGTTCTGGACAAAGCAACTCGGACGAAGAGTATGAAACGCCTCATCAATCAATAGTGTCACTTAAGAACATTAAATTGGACAGCATTAATGTGAACTTCCCTAGAAGATCTTCAGTTTCGTCAATCTGTCCTGACCTTTTGGGCAACAATGAGAACGATATCCAGCAGGAACTTAGGTGGCTCAAAGCAAAACATCAGATGGAGCTAAGAGAACTTAAAGTTCAACAATTAGGGCTTGTCTCAAATTATTCAAACCATGGAAGTAGAGAACACAGGTTGGACAACAACTCATTGGCATCTTTTGTGTCAAATGTGCCCCAAGAAGACCACCAAAGTTTCGTGAAATCATCTGTTAATGACAGGCAGTTTGATTCAAATCTGCATGATCATGCCAAAACAAGCTGCCCCGATTCGGTAACTCAAAGGGCCCGAAATTGTGAGGCGACGAAATCTTCCAATGGAAATGGAATGATCTTTCGTAAGGGTTTCTACACAGGGTCACTACTTCCAAACTCTCTTCATAGAACAGCGTCTCTACCAGTTGATGCTGTTGATATGTAAACTTGTAGTGCATGCACTATCTGGGTTAGTGTATTAATTATTTCATACACTTATAGAGGTTGTACAATTATCAAGTTCACTTCTTTTTTGGTTCAAGGACAATAAAAATTCACCCTCAAGTTCTTCGAGATCATGTTGCCTCCTCATGGTCATGACTTGTGTGTCTAGTCATTTTTATTGACTATATCTGGAAGCACACCACAAACCTACCATAAAGCAACGTACAATTAGTACCTGTTTGTTTATGCTTTTGAAATTCAGTAAAAACACTTTTGAAACAGATAAAAAAAGTTTACCTTATGTGTTTCTTAGGCTCACAAAACACATTCATGCTTTGTGACAACAAGCATCTGGTTAAGGATTACAAAAATTATGGGCTAGTTCGAGGACATTTTAGAAACTCCTTGTGCATATATACTCTTAACTCACATAACACTTTGTGGGACCCATTTGTGATATATATCTGTATATTATGTGAGAACCTAACAACAGGATTTTAGATTTTTCCTTAAACTTTACAGGATTTTCATTTGTAAAGATTTTGTTTAATGGGAATCTTTATGGATTACCCAATTAAACTTAAAATTTTCTAATAATGGAGAATCTGAAATTCTGTAAAAAAAAAGGAAAAAGAAAAGAATAATTGTTTAAAAGACTAAAGATGAGAAATAATAATGAAGTGATTTATTGGATATGTCATACTTGCAGTTGGCCAATAAGGATCTGATCATAAATATCAAGATTCATTGCATTACTTTCTGTAGGCCCTATTTCTTTATGTCAATAATAGAGAGAGAGAGAGAGAGAGTTTTATTTAAAGAGGATATGAAAATTTCATTTTATGGATCTCTTAAGTCATCACTTGTATTCATGTTGATTTACTCAAACAAACCCACATGACCATCTTGTTTTAGTTAACATGAGATGTCCCACTCTACGACCTCTCTATTTTGGCTTCACTCACATGTGACCAAAAACATGAAAAAGAAAAAGAAAAAAAACATTTTGGCTTCTTCACTCATAGAAGAGTTCTATTCTTCTATCAATGTAAGAACTTGCTTGATAATTTGGGTTACTTGACACATGCTTGTAAAAAAACATTGTGGAAAGAATTTAAGAGGGTATCACAGTAAGTTTTTTTAGTTAAGATAAAAATAACACTTTAATTATTTTGTTAATATTTATAACAGTTTTTTTTGTTTTAAAAAAATGAAAGCACAAAAATAAATAACAATTTTTTTTTATTTTCATTTTTTTCTTCTTATATTTTTTAGTTATTAAATAGATATCAATTTTATAAATTATCTTTAATAAAAAATAACAATAACTGTAAAAATCATAAAAACTAAAATTAAAATTTAATAATTTATCATTTAACGATCACTTTTTTCGTAAAAAAAAATTAATTTAAAAAAAAAGAGATTCAAGAATAAGACATTTACCCCATGTTTGGTTAGAGGGTATGGAATGGAATGGAATCAGAATTGATTCCTTCCATTTTGTGTGTTTGGTTAGACGGAATGGGAGGCGAAATAGAATCAGATTACTAAAAGAGAAGGAATCACAATTCCTTCTCCCCTCCTTGGTAATCATAATTTCATTCCCATCTATTTTTTTTTTCAATTTTACCCTCACTTAAAATATAACCTTAAACTCAAATCCCAAATTCTCAAACCCAAAATTTCAAAACCCTAAACCCTAAATCCAAATCCTAAAACCCTAATCCCTAAATCCCTAAACCCTAAACCCTAAACCCCAAATCCCTAAACCCTAAACCCTAAACCTTAAAACATAAATCCCAAAACCCTAAACCCAAATTCCAAATCCTAAAACCCTAAACCCCAAATCCCTAAACCCTAAACCTTAAACCCTAAAAACCTAAACCCCAAATCCCCAAATCCCTAAATCCAAAATTCCTAAACCCTAAACCTTAAAACATAAATCCCAAAACCCTAAACCCAAATTCCAAATCCTAAAACCCTAAACCCCAAATCCCTAAACCCTAAACCTTAAACCCTAAAAACCTAAACCCCAAATCCCCAAATCCCTAAATCCAAAATTCCTAAACCCTAAACCTTAAAACATAAATCCCAACACCCAAAACCCTAAAACATAAATCCCAAAACCCTAAACCCTAAACCCCAAATTCCAAACCCTAAAACCCTAAACCCCAAATCCAAAATTCTAAAACCCTAAACCATTTTTAGAAAAATAATAATTTTAACCCTAAATCTTAACCTACAAATATAACCCCAAATTCTAAATCCCTAAACCCTAAATCTCACATCCCAAACCTCAAAACCTTAAACCTTATTTAGAAAAATAATAATTTTAATAATATATTTCTTTTTAATTAAGTAATAATTATTTAGAAAAATAATGATTTCAATAATATATTTTGTCTGACGAAAAAATAGTAATTAAATGATATTATTTGAACTTTACAGCATGTAGGGGTATTAAGGTCATTTATAGCTTTTTTCATTCCTTTCTTGTGGCAAACCAAATATTGTAATCCTTATTCCGAGCTTGATTCCAGTTATCAAACCAAACAAAATTGTTTCCTTTTCATTCCATTTCGATTCTGATTTCGATTCCATTCCACGAACCAAACGACATCTTAATGAGTAGTGAGCCCGTGTTATTTATAACCGTTAGTACTGAAGTGTTATCCACAGTAAATGTGGGACTTTGGCCAGACTCAGACTTCTGTTCTTCTAATAGGTACATTTAAAACTTTTTTTTATTGGTTAAAATTACTTTTAAAAGTATCAAAGTATTTTCATAAATATTTGATAATCATTATAAAAAATATTTTTAAAAATTTGAGAAATATTTTATACTTTTTTAAAAAGTAAATAATATTTATTTTTAGAATAATTTTTTTTGAATGCATGCATCAGTAGCTAAAAAATTATCAAAATATCACTCAAAATTATATCTAATATTTTTATCTCATTTTATTTTATCACTTTTATTAAGAGTACACCAAAAATACTATTATTTTTAAATATATATAATTTAGTTCAAAATGATTGTAAAATTATTAAATCGATAAAGTTAAACTAACATAAACCATTAATAAATAACTTTTTTTTTCTAAAAAATAGTAAATTTACTATTTTATTATTGTCAACTATCATGTATATTTAATTTCACATTTTTTAAAATATTTTTTATGACATCAACAAAAAAAATATTATACTTTCTATAAAATAAGATATTAATACTATATTTTTATCTAATTTTAATATCAATCTATATCTTTGTAAAAAAGAATTATGATAAGAATTTTACCCTTATCAAAAGGCGCACATCATTACTAGTCACATGCTTGTAAAGATTTTGTAAGAGAATTGCAATAACTAGTGAGAGGCCATGTTACTTGTAAATTTTATTATAGAGTACGTGACTTTTTCCTTTAAATCTAATACATTCTTTTAAATTACAAAGATTTTAATTGTGTATTTATTGAAAAAATGATTAAAATGCAATGTTGAAATTTTACTAGATAATCAACTCTTTTAAAAATTTAATTTATTAAAATAATTAAAAATGATTATTTTATATTAGTATCACTCTTGTTGAAGTTTTTATTAGTTGACATAAAAACATTTTCAACCATCAAAGTTTCTATAGGTATAACTAACTCACTTAAGTATGTAAAAGAACTTAGAGTTTAATTCTTAATTAAAATGTACGTGTAATGTATTTATTTAAAGTAAAAATATTAATAAAATAATTAAAATTTAATTTAAATATTATTTAAAGTGAAATATTTGGATTAAAATTTTTAATAATAAAAATATATGAATTTAATAAAATATTTGTTATTTTTTTATATGTTTAAAGAGAGTTACAAAAATTATTTTCTCTTTTCTCTAATAAGAGAATACACACTCATTTTAATTGCATGCCTGCTTAGTATATATATTATTAAATTATTACACTACAATTCAATTCACATAAACACTTTTTGAAATGTGGGAATTAAGAAAAGCACTATTGTAACATAAAATCACTTTTGTTTAATCATCCACCATAGACCATAGTAGTGAGGGAGGGAGGGATTATTGTACAAAAACTTGTACTGGTTAGGCACTATAACTAAAAGCAAAAAGCAGATTTTTAGGCTTAAAGATCGAACTGAAGTCATCACTCATTTTTTAAATCATCATGCTTTGAAAGTAAACATGGTGAGAAAGTGGGAAACAGTTTGTAGGTGAGACAAGACCATCTCAACTTGGTTTTAAAATTTGCTAAAACTATAACAATTTAGTATGTGTATACGTCACGTAACATCATATACAATGAGAAAGAAAGTTTATACATACGAGCTTAAATGAAGTAACGAAGTAAACGAAGTGTTAGAGTATTATTAATAAATATAATTATATGTTATTAAAATTATTGTTTTTTAATTGATAAATTTATAATATATACATTACTTAGAAAAGAAAGTTGTTAAAAGATCATAGTTGTTGGTGTGATTACTATTATATAAATCCCTAAAAAAGTTAAGAAGAAGTTTGATTTTTCATTTGATTTGATTTTACTTTTTTTTATTTACGTACCTACTATGTATATGAGCTAGTTATTATATTCAAATCAAATCTTCAAGGTAAAATCAAATCTATTTCTCTTTTAAATCACTTTTAAGTATTTTGTTTTACACTTCTTTGTCAAATATGTATCTAATGTTTTTATATATTCTAATTAAAAGCGATTTTTAAGAAAAATATATACATATTTGGCAAAAAAGTGTAAAAAAAATACTTATTATCATTTGAAAACAAATTAATAAATTATATTAATTCTTGTAATTAATTACTACATGTTTAGCCACGTAAATTAATGGGTTTTTATATTATTTTTAAAATTTAAGGATAAATATTAAAAAAAATTCAAAAAATTTAGTAATTATTAATGGTTGAGAAATTTGTTTTGAGGCAAATAAATGAAGTGTTATAGTACCACAGTAGTATGAAAGTCCCTTTTTTAGATGCCAAAATTCAAGATTAAGGGTTCCATTAATTGCTAGTATATATGAATTATATAATATTATATATATAAAAAAAATCTACCTTAGAAAAGCATTAAAAATGCTTGAAGAATAGGTGACGCAATTGTCAAATGGGCCATCATTTACTAAGCAAATGCATAAAGTAACATTTTAGTTTAGAAAATAGTTTTTATACTATGCAATCATTTTTATACAATAGAGTATACATTATTTTTTAAATCGAATTTCTGAACTTAAATAAAAATATAGAGTTTTATTCTCCAAAATAAATTAATTATGTTTTCGTATTCTAATCTTAATAATATATGTTTGATCAAATCAATAATCATAGTAATAGAAAAAAAACTTAAATCAAATAATAAAATTAAGGATATTAAATTCCAAAAATATATTATAAAAGAACAAATGCGTAAGAAAAATGAAAATTATAAATTAAATACATCTAATTTTAACATGGTTATCGCATCAAAGAATCGTAATCAACGAAAATTCTCACTTGATTTGATAATTCAATTAATAAAGTTGTGATGATTGTGAAAAAAATTAAAGTTAAATTCCAAATCCTATATAATACATCCAAAATTGATATTTATAGTTTGAAAAAACAAATCAACAAAACAATAAAAAAATTGGATATTTACCTTAAAAGGATTAAAGTTGGAATTTTTTTTTACTTTTAAGTTATTTTTTTTTTCTTAAAAGAACTCTCGATGAATCTGCATGGTTATAAAATATTATCACATATAATCAATATATTTTAATAAAAATTATATATAGTTAAAATATTAAAGATAGATAAAAATAAAATATTGACGGTAAAAGAATTTATATTATCGGTAATATTTATTTTTAAATTAATAAATTAAATTATTACTTAACTTAAATATTTCATTTCAAAAAGCTAATAAACGGTCACCCACACAAAAAATATTTAATTGTGAATAATTTTGCCAGTCAGTAAGAAATCAAACAAAGGCTAGAATAATTGGAACCATATTCAACTCACATATCCATTGTCAAATATGGTTAACAATGACATATCTGCCAACAAGATCTATGAAATCAGATCTAGTTTCTTTCTTTCTTTCCTTTTTTTTTTTTTTATTATTTTGAGCCAAAACATTCATTAATTACAGGTGACTATAAATGGCTAATAATTATACCTGAACTGATATGAAAAACCAAAATATTATTAGTAAAGTAAACCCAATGATTTTTTAAGCATTATAATTTAAAATATTACTTTAATATTCATTATAATTATATGCAATAATAATAATAATAATAATAATATAAATAATTGTAAGATAAAGTAGTGATTTTACGCCATTTTTTTAAAAAAATTTGTGATAATAGTAAGAATAATTTTACATACTACATGCATATATTTTATTACAACGAAAATCTTGCCTAAAATGTACATATGGATGCTTATATGACATTTAAGTTGAAATTTGATCTATTAAACTGATTAAAATTATTAAATATGTTATTTTTATTGTTATAAATTTTATGTATATTATATTATATAATTTTTAAATTATTTTTTCATTTTCCGTTTCGAACATCTTTTCTAGCTATAACAACACAATATTGAATAATATATTTTCTTAGAAAATAAAAATAATATTTCTCAATATTTTGGAGAGAGAAATATATAAAGGTAGATCCACGTTAGAGTAAGAAAAATAAGATGAAAAAAAAAATGCTATATAGATAGGTTAAAGATATTTGAGAATGTACCCAAACCCCCTATACTACTGTAATAGTATTTAAAAAAATCGACAATAATAAAGTAAAAATACCATTATCTTTTCTAATTAATCACAAAAAATTATTAAAAAATAATAAAAATAACACATTTTTAATTTATAATCATAAAAATAATATTTTATATATTTATCTCGTATATTTTCTTTATTAAATCAAATGATAATTTTACTTCATTTTCTATTTAGTAAGGGTTATAAATCCTTTTAATAAGATTTGTAAAGCTTGCTAATAAATATTTTTTTATTTCTTTTAAATATTTTTTATTTTTATTTATTTTCATAACTCTAATATCATTTTCAAGGCAAGCTTTTTAAGGCTAGTTGTTACTAATTTTTGTATATTATAAATAAAAGATAAATTTTCAATTTTCTTTTTATTAATTATTTATTCTTGCATATTATTAATTAAAGATAAATATTTAATTTCTTTATTATAATATCTTTTTATTATTATTTTCTTATTTATCAGTTGTATGAATGTTATGAATAAATATTTAAATATTCAAGATTCTTAATTGACTTAAAATTATAATTAACATATTTGAATTTAACGAGTCAAAAGTTTTTTCTTCTCTTGTTAGTCTTATTTTATTACACTTAATATGTCTCAATTTCTTCAAACCTTAATGCTCTCCTAGTAATGGTGAAACCTTTACATTTATACATATTATGATATCTCAATTAGACTTAATAAGAAGTAAAAAATGAGTGAAAACACTATTTTATTCATAATATTGATAATTATTATAATGTTAAAAGTCAATCAAGAACCTTGAAGAGATTTTTAACTACTCATGATTTCTAAATTCATAACTGTTAGATGAATAATTTCTAGAGTATAGAGTATGCTTTAATTTAAATTGTGTCTTCTTAATGAAAATAATGGTTTATTTTATAGAACAAAGAATTTTTGTTTACAAAATGAAAAATAATTATTTTATCCTTATTTTAACGATTCATCTATTTTTTTTTCCTACTTTTGGCCTTTGGATCTCAACCATTTCTTTTTCTTGCCATGTGTTATCGACTAAAGATGTGAGTTCTACATCTTTATTTGTTTCTTTGTCATCTTTTACCAATAGTCCTTCGTATTCATTCTTTTTTATCATTTTCTGTTGATAGTTTTGATGATGCAGATAATAACGCATCTTCGACTTTCAATCATTGATAGAGTAAATATACTTGTGTTATATCTATTTATTTTGCCAAAAGACTCAAGACTTTCATTATTGTTATTTATTTTTTTGATACCTATGTTAGCCTTTCATTAAGTTCTAAGTCTATATATTTTGTAATTTATTTTTAAACATCTTGTTATTTTCTTCCTAATATTACATTATATACTAAAGCTTTTATTACTTGGACTTATTATTTTTGTTCTATAACTTTTTTTTTCTTATAAAGTTCTCCTTCATTATCTACAAAGATAAACCTTGGTATATTATTATTTTTGACTACATTACTTTTTCTTCTTAACATAAAAGGTTTTTTCTTAACATCTAAGTGTTATTCCTATGATATTTCAAAGTTTATTAGTATTTCTAGTTTTATTATTTATCTAATTTTTTGAAAGGTTTTATCTATTTCTATAAATTTATTTTATTCTTATATTGAACTGTTATGACTATATGTTAATAAATATCCTACTATATTATTTCAAATTCATAAGCTAAATTTAACACTTAGTTTAAGTTTTTATCGTGAAAATTAACAACAAACTTAAGATATGTTGTAAATTTTTGTTTTTTATATCATAAGTTATCATGAATCATTCTTAATAAAACATCTTTTCTGTTTAATATTTTACTATCTAATAGTGTTAGTTTTATTAGTGTATCAATTCTTTATTTAAATGAGTTTTTATTAATATTTGGATTCCTCCTATACGAATGTATTCAATTTTTTTCTTTATTTTTTTAAAGAATTTTTTATAGTTTATTTATTATGGTTTCTTTATCAAGTAATATTATATTATACTTTCATTTTGTATCTGTAATATTGATACTCATTTCCTTATTACTTATTACATAATAAATTATATCTTTTTTTAAAAATATTTTTCTTAGTTTTAAAAATAATATATCTTTAATTCTATCTCATTCTTTAAGATTTAACCTTATTTCTTGAATTTTTTTAAATTTATTTTTATTAATTATCATTTTTTTTGTGTGAATTATTTTTACTTATAATATTTCTTGATTTTCTATCATTTTATTTATTATATATATATATATATATCAAAATCTATTAAAGAATAAATTGATATTTTCATAAGTACTAAAATTCTATGTTTTTTGGGTTAGGTAAAAAGTGATATTGTTTCCTTTTTAATTTATTTTGAGTAAATAATGGGTGCGAAATCCTACGGACCAACTCATTGTGTTACGGTTTGTGCTGGTTCCATTCTCTTAATAAGTTTGTTTTATTTAAAAAAAACACCTAATACTTATTGAAAAGAGCGTAATACTAATACATAAATTACTTATTGTTAATGCAGAATTACTGATGTAACTACTGTGAATATAATACAAAATACATGCAAATATTTAAAAAAATCCATTTTTTTCTTATTTTATCAAATAATTTAATAATTTTTGTTAAATAAATAATTTAATAATTTTATTTACCTTAATTACTCTAAAAATAATAAATAATTTTCTAAAACTATCAGTGGGATCAAACACATGGAAAGGTTGAGAGAAATATAGGGACAATTGCATAGTATTCAAAAAATGGTGCATGTTCAGTGTTTATGTTTCTCACACTATATTAAAGAATGCTGTCTTTTCTTCTTTCTTCCAATTTCTTACTTAATTAATACCAGATGTCTTGAATATTAAATACGAGCAAAATATTCTATCTTAAATTTAAAATATAACACAAATAATATGGTTTGATATTATTATTAAATATAATCAATTAAATTAAATTATATAATTGTCATATTAATTGAAATGATAATATATTATAAACATACAATATAGTCTCTATGATAAAAAAAAAAGAAATTCGTAAATAAATAAGTCATAGTAAAAATATTATTATTTTACATACGTTAAATTTTTATTAATTTATATAAAATTATTTTAATTTGAAAAAAGAAAAAAACAAGAAAGTTATTACCAATTTCTCTTAGAATTTCGTGACAAGGAATAAGAACCATCAATAGGTCCAGTTTTTGAAGTTCGAGCAGCAATTTTAGACCAACTTTTCTGCTACTTAACAAACCGAAAACAGAAAAAAATTAAATAAGTAAATTTATATATATTTTTATATTTATATTATTATACGTGATAAAAATATTTAAAAGGATAAATCATGTTTTTATTTTTATTTTTATTTTTTAAGATAATATTACTATATTACAATATAAATAATATGTAATAAAATAATTATAATTTTATATATTCTTGATACTTATTATTATAGATGATGTATATAAGATTTTATTTTTTGCGGCTTCAAGACAAAACAATATTAGCTGGAGATCTTATCCACTTTGAAAGAAATTACAGTGTTGATAGACATCATCTTTACCAACTCCAATGCTTCCTGTGGGATATCTCCTTGGTTTGGAAGATCATAACCATTGCCAATGTTGATTTTATTTATGAAAAAATTGAGCATATAAAAAATTTGAAGTATGTTTATAAATATGTAAATAATATAATTATTAAAATAATATGATACATACATCTAATAATTTAATCATGATTAAACAAGCATGATAGAAACATCTAACAATTAAGACATTAACACATCAATTTATCACTTAATCAACAAAATTGAAGACAAGTGAATACAACTGTGAGAGTAATTAAGAGGCATTAGAGTTTGCAATGTTATTGCTTCAACAAAATATTACCTATCAATCAAATTATTTTTATTAAATATTTGTTTTATTTAAAAATATATATTATAATAATCTTAAATTTCATTACCACGTTATCATATACTTAATGTCACAAAAATATCTTTTTATTTTTAATACATTTGATACATGTCAATTAAATTACCTTTCAAAAGTACTTTTGCAAATTTTTATAATTAACATTAAATGTAGTGTTCACAACACTTGCAAATAACAATATAACTTTCATTTGGGACACACTAACATCAATTAGTTCAAAAGTATACTAAGGCCAGCCTAAGCCAAAAATTGTGTTTTTCACTAACTACAAGTGATTCGTTGTGGAAGCCCGTCTCAAATTGTCTGTATTAGTAACCAACACACTCTAACATCTACCAAACTTGTGTCAATGACCAACACACTCTTTAACATCTGATAATTTGTTGATGTGAATTAAATCTCATCCATTATTGTTTTTCAAAACTGCTAGATATTCTGTAAGAACCTTGTCAAAGAAGACCTAAATAAAGAACTATGTTTCTATCATCTTTGTGAAACAATATCAGACTATCAGCCATTCTCACGAACATAACCATGATGTTCACTATCACAAATATACAAAATTGAACTTCATGGCAGATATGAAATGCAAAGAAGGGATGAGAACGAGAAAGCTATGTGAATAAAGTTTACTCATCTAATGAATCCTAATACCATCTATTTGATTCTTTAGACAAATGCTAATTCTTTATAGTATAGAAGTGTTCCCTGTACAATTGGTTCTCTAGGTCCAAGTTGATTCATATCAATTATAGCAGACTGTTATAAAGTTCTCAGAAGAGGGTAATCTTCAAGTAGTTCTCTCTCTGAAATCTGAAAGAGTGTCATTTTCATTCTGAGGGGTCCATAGATCTTCCACTGCCTGCAGGAAAAAAACAGAGACATCTAGCAAGAATTCAGATTTTGGGTCAGTTTGATTGTGCTTTTGTTAGACTTAGTTTCCTGAGAAAGTGCTTTTAAGAAGAAGCACTTATTTGTGCTGATTCCAAGAAGAACAAAATGTGTTTTGAGTCCTAAAAGCACTTATAGCATTTTGGGCCTATTGGATGTGCTTATTGTAGAGGTTTCAAGAGAAGTGTTTTAAAACGAAATGATTTGGTTAAAAGTAGGTTTAAAACAAACATTTAGGTATTTAGAATGAAAATTTCAGAATTAGTTTTGGGAGATTTTGATAATTATTTTAAGCTGGAAGCACATATTCAAAACTATTTCTCACAAAAATAAGTATTATTTCTCTTAAAAAGCACAAATAGTGTTTCTAAAACTTTTGAAAGTACTTTTTGTAGAGATTTCGAAACACCCTTGACGGTACTTTGATTCATTTGAAAACACTTTCAACTAAAGGAGAAGCAGTTCCAAAGAGACCCTTTTTCTTGGCTTAGAAGCATTTTTCACTGTCATAAGTGCTTTTGCAAAATCTCATATTCAAAATCAAACTGACCCTTGGTTATATGTTTTGCACTTTTGGGGGGCTGCATTTGCGATATTTGAATTACATTTAAGGGAAAACTTAAAACTCTTACAACTAATTTGCTTGAGGTAAGGGAGCGAAGCCTTTGGAAGGTTTTCTTCAAGTCGCCACTACCACAGATGGTGGGCAGCTTATTGTCACGACCTTAAATTTTAAATAGCGATCGTGGGGTACTTAATACGGTCTGTTACACTAAGCCTGTCTTTCAACCCAAACAAAATACTCCAAAGAGACTAGAAAGAGACTTAGAGATTTAGAAGATTTAAGAGCAAAACAAGAACTAAAGAGAGAGTTTGTAAAGAATGTCTTATATTGTTCTAGAAAGATTATCTTACAATTTCTCAAGAATTCCAAGGATAAGTACAAATGAAGATCAATAGGTCTATTTATAATATGGCTCCAAGCTTAAGGCTATGACACAACTTTCTAGATCCTTTTAAGTCTAGAATGTACAAGAGTGTTCTAGTTTTATCTACAACATGCCACAAGATTCTAGGACTTTCTAGTCAACTCTATAGTCTTCTAGGTTTGTCTAGTTCCTTCATGCAAGTTCTAGGATATTCCGTAAGCTTCTAGAGACTTCTACATCCTTCATGAACCATCCAACACGTTCTAGAATATTTCAGCTCATTCTAGCACCTTCAAACACATGCTAGTATACTCTGGAGCATTCTAGAGTCTTCAAGGCTTGAGTTGAGTCCATCCAACTCTTGCTCTTTCTAGACATCTTTAGATCACTCTAGAACTTTCTCACGTAGAAAAGTCTAGATCATTTAAATAAGCACTATTTTTTTTTTAGATTTTTAGGGATATTTAAACGGGACGTAACATTATGTACTCCTTCAGCAGTCACTAAGATTGTTATCTAATAGACATTTATAATGTCAAGAAAGAAAATAAAGAAAAAATAATTTTTTATTTCTTCACTTTTGAGATTCAAAACCCGTCAACTCAAACCCGAAATATGTAACATTCATTTCAAGAAAACTAAGCAGATAAGTTGATAAGCATATTATCATAAGCCTGTATTTGATCCCCTACGATGTATTAATGTTAATATGAAAATGAATGTGCAACAACACCATAAAATGTGTCCAAAAAGTAAAAAATATGAAATCGAAAAATTCTGATGCATTATAGCAAGAAAAGAGATGTAGAGATTGAAAGATAATGGTAATAGAGAGTGAAATGTATGCACATATCAACAATCAAAACATCGTCTGGTGTAATTACATAAAAACCTATTTACGTAAATCTAGGCATCTAGCCAAAAGTCCAAATTGCATTTTTCAACAACTAGAAAACAGTAATAAGGAATTTTAATAAAATCTTACTAATCTAATAAACATTAAAGTACTTAATCACTCTGTTATCACTAGTCTTACTCTGCAATAAAATCAAACTCTGTGGCTTTTGTTAGGTTATATGATCCTGCAATTCTTGATATACAATTTCAAGAGTCAGAGGGGTAACACACAATACAATTGAAGGGCATGTCATGATGTTTAATTATACTGAAGCAACAAAGCAATCAAAAGCGTCAAGGAAAGCTAGTAAGAGCATCGTACTACTATGTACTCAATGCTCAATCCACTAGCCCTATGGATAGTTGTGCTTTGTCTTCAATGGAAAGGTGATTGAAGCCTACGAGCACATTAAAATTCATAATATGTTTGACATTATGAGATCAATATGTGTCGATACAAGTACGTGAAAACAGTGTAGGAACAATATTATCAATAATTTGAAATGAACTGCTTGAATTGAGTTGCGGACTAGGTCGCTTTCTTTAAAACGTTTTGCGACTCTGTCCAAACTTGTGCAAGTAAACACAACCTCATCGTCCTCAGGATAAAATAACTCAGAATCTTTGTTTTCTGTCTCGGAACTTCACTGCACTGATGAAGACTGTAATGCTACACCTATAAAAATTTGTTGCTCAGAAAACTCAAAATAATTTAGGATCTTCTTTTTCTTTCTGAGAAATTTTATTTTCTTAGTGAGATATGTTTACAAATTGTTGTGTAAAAACTGAGAGCTGAGGCCCTCTATTTATAAATTTCAGAAAACCTGTGGTCATTATGATAATAACGGTCATGTCTAGGTGGAGAACGCAACAATCATTTTTCTGAGTAAAGAAGAGTAACAACCATTTTTCTGAATAAAGAAAAATAATAACAATTTTTTGAGTAAAGAAAAATAACAGCCATTTAACATATATTTCTAAATAAAGAAAAAATAACAGTCATATTTTGAGTAAAAAAAAATAATTGTCATTTTCTAAGTAAAGAAAATAATGGTTATTTTTCTGAATAAAAAGATAACGATTATTTTCTGATAACGGCCAGTCGGACGGACGACGACGTACGCGCGTGTGGTATCATATTTGCCTATGTTCTCTCTACTTCCACAAAAGTGTGTCTTTTGGGTCCAAACTCAATAACCAATCTTTTTCTATTTATACATCTTCTAAGTGATGTAAAATAACAATGTGTGACAAGTTGTTTTATAAAAATTCACTTTCTCCGACTATATGTAATCATAATATTTCCTTTTGCCCATGAAACAAAGGATCACTCCCAAATAAATATAGTTGACAGGAAATAGTAAATAATTGGAATTTATTGAGACTGTTGGACCTCAAAGAAGATGCAATGCAAACTTACACAGTGATACCACCAACATAGTACTTTATGTTGGATGTGTCTGAAGTTTCAGCAATCCGATCAATAAAAAAACACAAAGGAAACAAACAATAGCAAGAATGTTGGATGAGAACAATTCATTAGTATCAATAAATAGTAATTTGAACCTTAATCTAACACCACAAGCATCCAAGCTCAACCACAGTACATATCAATTGAAAACATAAAAAAGTTGAATCTTCTGGGGAAACAAGGAGTTAAAAAAACAAATGAGATGCCATGTAGCTTACTCAATTTAGATCCTTCACCTGTTAGTTACATAGCTTAAACCCTCAGGGGTTCATGTGTCTGCAGTTTCAGCAATCCGATCAAGATCCCTTTGAAGCTCTCTGGCCATGCCCAACAGCCCAACCTAAAATAAAACGTTGATGACAATGAATGACTTCTTTCTTAGGAAAATGTATAAAAAGGTATCGAAAAAGAGAGGGTTTCTGCAGCAGCAGTTCAAATAACACTCCATCAAAAACATTCTACAAGTTACTTTAAGTGAGCATGCTACGAGGAAAAACCAAAGCATGATATTTAACAACTTCCTACTATGCCATGACTAGCTTTGTAACTCAGGATAAACATCGGATCTGTCATAAGAATAGAGAATACAAAAATATTCGTGCAAAATGCCTCAACATTAAAATGAAAATAATAAGAACATCGACATAAGCACACTATTATATTAAAAATTGTTGGAAAACAAACTCTTTTTATAACTTAAGTTACTAGGAAGAGGGTCAAATACTTGAAATTCAACAATTAAGAGTTATTAAGTTTGAACATAATAACTCTATTTCAGATAATATGCTAGAAATTGTTTTGAAATCAACTAAAGAGCCAATGATGCTTTTACTATTGTTGTTAAGGAATTTGGCATTATCACTCATAGATAACAAGTTTGCAGTGTTTGAACTAGAACAATCACACCAACTATGTGCTATAGAATACACACACGCAAAAAACAAAAATCATGCAAAAAGCCTCAATATTACAGTGTAATAATAAAAACAGTGAATACTAAAATTAAGAAATTTCACATGATCATTCATTAAATAACAAGTTTGCAGTTTTTGGATAAGAGAACAATCAGACCAAGTGTGTGCTATAGAAGACAAAAAGTTCTTATTTTTAAAATACCTGAAGCTTGAGAACACTGGTTTTCTCAGTAGCAGAAAGCACACGATCCTCAGAACGATTAGAAAGAAACTCAGATACTAAAACAAACGCCGCAAAACCCATCAAAATCAGAAACAAAAACTCGACCCAGCACCCACTCCAATTCCAACAGCTGGTCCCACATAAAATCCACCACCACCACCACTAGACCCAAATGGTGAAGGAGCATAATAAGGCGCTGAATAAAAAAAACTTGGGCTCGAAGTTTGAGGTCCAGAGTAACTTCTAGACGAATAAGACGAAAAAAGCGCGAAGAAAACGACCTCCCGCCATTCGTCCAGCAGAGGCAGCCATTGCTATGGTCGGATCGTACATCAACAACAAACCCAATAAAACCACAGCAATTGCTGGCTTCTCAATGCCTTTAAAACCTTCATTGCAGTACCTGCCAGTGCCACAACCTCATATGGGTCTGTATTCATTTCTTTAATACTCAATTCAGAAGAACAATGACCTACTTGAATCGAACCACTTTTTTCCGCCATTAGGCATTTTATAGAGATAAATTCAACAGTTGGAGCAGGAAAGAAATGAAAATGTGAAGAAGAAGGCTTCAATAAACTTATTTTCTTTATTGAATTAAATGAATGAATACTACACATGGCTACCAATACATATAGTAGCTTTAACTAACTAACTAGGCCAAGTGACATTCGTATATTGGTTGAGTTGTAACCAACTAAAAACTTACATATACAAGCTCAATATGCTCACAACACAAAGCACTACAGCACTGCATAATATCTAACAGCCTGTTCAAACAAATGGGAGAGAAACAACCATTAGTTTGTGTCTTAAAAACAAAAAGGAAGTAGAAGGAAGAGCCTTAGTCAAGGAATCTACAATTTGATCAGCAGACGACACATGCTCAATGTGAAGAGCTCCATGAACAACTTGATCCCGTAAAAAATAATAATCAATTTCGATATGCTTAAAATGCTGGATTTTGGGAAAGTGCTTGGGCCCCAATGTTATCAATGAGCAAGGTAGGAGATGAGAGCATATGCACGTGAAGATCAACCAATAAAAACTGAATCCAAATCAATTCGTCACTAGCAAGAGCATGGCTCTATACTCACTTTCTACTTCGAACAATGCCAAGAAACTAAGCATTCTCCAATAAATACACAATAAACACTGGTGCTGCGACGATCATTGACACAGCTTCCCCAGCTTACATAGCAATAAGCTAACAAGTCCAGTCTATTTGACTTAGGGAGTAAACGAACAAACTAAGATGTCCCTTAAGGTATCGTACAACTCGTTTTACAACCAACCAATGACATTCTATTGGACAAGCCATGAATTGACATAACTTGTTCACCAAGAATGAGATGTCAGGGCATGTGAGAGTAAGGTATTATAAAGAGCTTATCACCTTTCTATATTCAGAGGGATCAATTAACGGAGGCCTGTCTGACTTGCTTAAAGATTTCCCAGCACACATTGGTGTGGTTGCAGGCTTGAAATCATCTAAACCAGTGGCATGAAGGAGCTCCTTTACATATATTCTCTGAGACAATGGAGACAAGCATCACCATATACAAACTCAATTCCCAAAAAATAGTGTAGCACACCTAAGTCTTTGAGGAAAAAATGAGCACCAAGAGCTTTAACAAGAACTTCAATCCTGGATTGACAGGAGCCTGTTATAATTTGTCATCGACATAAGCAAGAATAAACAAAGAGAAGAAGAGACTATGTTGAAGAAACAAAGAACATCCATTTTTACAATTCTCAAACCCCATGCATAGCAAAGCTTGTGATACCAAGCCCTTGTTGCCTATTTTAAACCATATAAGACCTTCTGCAATTTTCATACAAGCATCTTATCAAATGATTCAAAATCAAGCAGTTGATTCATGTATACATCCTTAATCAAGTTCCATGCAAAAAAGCATTATTCACTTCCACCTGCTTGACTGACAATCCTTTGTTGACAGCAAATGACAAAACAATACGTATTGTTGTTGTTTTGACTACTAAACTGAAGGTGTCTAAGTAATCCATACCATACTCCTGAAGAAAGCAACGAACCACTAGCCTGGCTTTGTATTTCTCTAAGGTGCCATCAGATAAGATCTTAATTCGAAAAACCCATTTGTAAGAAATGGAAGAATGACCATTAGGCAAGAGCACTAGCTCCTAAGTCTCATTTTCTAATAACGCATTAATCTCCCCTTTCATTGCTAGTTTCCATTTTGAAAATTTTATAACCTCTTTCCAATTTTTTGGTTTTGATAGAAGACCATTAATTTTCTTTATTGAATTGAATGAATGAATACCTAGAAATGTATACATAGTAGTGTTGGTTCACGTATGTAATAACAAGATAAAAAATGCCGATATACTGAAATATACTGCTTGGGTTGAGTTGTGGACTATTTCGTCATCTTTAAAATGTTTCGCAGCTCTTTCTAAACTTGTGCAAGTAAATACAGCCTCATCATTTCTAGGATAAAATAGCCCATAATCTTTTTTCTGTCTCGAAGTTTCATTACACCGATGAAGTCTGAAATGCTATACCTTTAAAGTATTTATGTTGCTCGAAAAACTTCAAAAAATAATTTTGTATATTCTTTTATTTTTGTTAGCTACTAAGAGTAGTTTCTAAGTTATATATTGAAACTGAAAGCTTTGACCCTCTATTTATAGCTTGAAAAAATATGTGTAAAGTTCACACAATTATGAAAATAATGGTCTGTTGAAAAAAATAGTTTTAATAATAATTTTTTTAAAAGTACTACCTCACCTCACACAGGCACACATGCACTTAGACTCAACTCGGCACGACACGGCCAACCAGTCAGACAGACGAAGACAACGTGCGCGTCTATATAATCATAATTACCTAAGTCCTCTCCCTTTACACAAAAGTGTGTGCCCCTTGGGGCCCAATCCCAATTGTAAATCCTTCTATATTTAAACAATTCTTAAGAGATGTAAACTACCAATGTGAGAAAAAAATTTAAGAGAGTAAAATTTAGCACTTATTTTCATCATTTTTTTATTTAAATTCATTTTCAACAATCCC
This sequence comes from Hippophae tibetana, assembly GCA_037013495.1. Lineage (NCBI taxonomy): Eukaryota > Viridiplantae > Streptophyta > Magnoliopsida > Rosales > Elaeagnaceae > Hippophae > Hippophae tibetana. The sequence continues at coordinate 1,045,612 of CM072810.1, forward strand.
TCACTTGAATTATATATAAAAATAGTTTTCATCAAGCAACCGATCAATTAAAAATTATAAGATTATGCATCAGTAAAAGATGTCTATCGACTTGAACCTTTGCATAGTGTTAATGTTTTAGAATATACTAGAGTAACTCGTAGTTTTGAACTTTACCTCTAACAAAATTACACACAAAACCTTTTCAAGGTGTAGTTCGAAAAACCTGTGTTTTACGACCATGCACGTGTATCCCGGTATAGTAAATGCTCTAGTAAATTTTGCCTAAAAATTTCATAGGAAGCGGACGCACTTTCACATTCACATAAGTGAATGTATCAAGAATACTCTTGTAGTTATGTATTCCATTCCATATAGAGTATATAACTCATTAAGAGTTAATAATTAACTCATCCTTTCTGTAACTTTAGAACTTAATGCTTCTATGAATATAAAATAGGACTTCATAATAACATGATTCATATAATATCACTTCATGACTTGTTATTACCCATTAACTTATTTCTTGGAATCTCTAGTCTATAAGTTAGGTTACCATCATAAGTGACTCTTCATTCTAAGGACATCAGTCTCATTCCTTTAGAGGCTTTGAAAATCTTCTCTCTTGTTAATCCTTTCGTCAAAGATCAGTCAAATTTTCAGCAATCTCATTTCTTACAGCTTTTATAGAGAGCAATTCTCTAACAATATTGTGCTTACAACATTTTTGTCATCTCTTGCCGTTGCAATAACAATTTTGAATCTTTGCAATAGCTGCGATACTAACACAGTGGAACAGGACAACTGGTATCGGTCTTTCCCACAAAAAGATCTCAACGAACAGACTTCTTAACTAGTCTGCTTCTTCACTAGCAATAACTAGTACTATCATTTCAGATTCCATCATAGATTGAGCCAAAATTGTCTGTTTCTTAGACTTCCAAGAAACAGCTCCACCAACAATACTAAATATATAATCGTTAGTTTCCTTGGAGTCTTCTGATAGAGTGTTCCAATCATCAAGTTGTATCTTTCTAGAACAGTGGAAAACTTCTTATAATGTAATCCAAGGTTCATTGTTCTTTTAAGATATCTCATGATCCTTTCAATTGCATTCCAATACTTTATACTAGGTTTATTAGTAAACCTACATAATAGTCCCACAACATAAGTTATATCTCTCCTAGTGTAATAAGTAGCATAACTTAAGTTATCAATGATGCTTGCATACTCAGTTTGTCTAACACCGTCTTCTATATTCTTGAACAACTTTACACTAGGATCATAAGGAGTACATGCAGGTTTGTAGTTAAAGTAATTATATTTTTTAAGATCTTCTCAATGTAACGAGATTGATATAGAGAAAGTCCCTTTTCAGACCTAGTAATCTTTATACCAAGGATTACACTCATTTTTTCTAGATCTTTCGTATCAAAGTTAGCACATAACAAAGTTTTCACATTATTCACAACATGAATATTTAACCTAAACATAAGCATGTCATCCATATATAAACATATAATCGTGCATATGTTATATTCTAATTTATAATAAATGTATTTGTCACTTTCATTCATTTCAGTAGACATGACAGATAGAAATCATCTTAAAATTATTGGTTCAGATCTGTAATAACAAGATGAGAACAATAATACTAATATACTGAAATACACTATTTAGATTAAGTCGTAGACTAAGTCACTCTTTTTAAGACATTTCGCGGCTCTACCTAAACTTGTGCAAGCGAACACAACTTCGTCGTCCCAAAGATAAAACAATCCAAAGTATTTTTTCTATCTCAGAGCTTTACTACACCAATGAAGGCCATAATGCTACACCTCTAAAATATTTATGTTGCTCGAAAAACTTCAAAAACAATTTTGTATATTATTTTCTTTTTGTTAGTTTCTAAGATTTTTAAGTTATATATTAAAATTTTGAGTTATGATAATCTATTCTTAGCTTAAAAAAGATGTACAAAATTCACACAATTATAAAAATAATTGTCATATCTGGGTAGATAAATAACGATAATTCTTGTTAAAAAATAGGTTTAATAATAAATTTTTTTCAAAAAATTAAAGCGTCACATCACCTTACACACTTAACACACCACAGTTATCACAATTGATTATGTCCTCTTTTCTTTTACAAAAGTAGTTACCTCTATCACAATTGATTATATCCTCTTCTCTTCTACAAAAGTAGTTACCTCTTGGAGTCAAATCCCAATTTATAAATACTTATCTATTTAAGCATCTCATAACAGATGTAAACTAACATTGGACAAAATTTGAAGAGAATAAAATTTAATACTTATTTTATCTTTTTTTTATTCAAATTAGTTTTAACTAACTAACCGAAGTGTCATTCATATATTGGTTGAGTTATACCTCAATATTCTCACAACACAACGCACCACAGCACTGCATAATATCTAGCAGTAAATTTAGCCGAACCACTTTGGAGCTTGAAAATTCCAACTCCATTGATTTTAGCAGGTTTTGAAAGCAAAGAATTGATGGGTAGTGAGTGAAGAGGAGAATAAAGAATTGGGTAGCTTTGTTTCCATTTCACTGGATTGATATTGAGTAATAATGAAACTATTACCATGAATTAAGGTGTTTAGATTTGGATTTGAGGCTGACTTAAGAGGGGTATTTCTGGGATTGAAATTCGAAAGAAGGGTGATAGATATTTTTGGGTGGATGGAGTTTGTGGATGGTGAGATTTGAGTAATCAAAACGGTTATGACACTGGACAAATTGTGGAGGCGCAGCCGCGTAGGTGGGGCTTTGGTTTGTGAACCTCATCGATCTTTGATCATCGTGGAAAATCTAAAGGCATTTGCCTGGGTAATTAAAGCTAAATAGGTGGTGGTATATTTTTTAAAATGTAAAAAAAAAAAGGAGGGTATTCACCTAATATAATACCAAAATTTGTAAAAATTAATTGGTTTAATTATATGTTATGAATTTTTTATATATAAAATTTTAGAAAATAAATATTTATTTTTATTATACAAATTAAAAATAAAATCGTATTAAATAATTCAGTTATTTATTCACAAAAAAAAACTTAATTTGAATTAGATATATTTTGTCATAATATTTTTTAAAATTTTTATATACCTATGTAACCATATTATATACATGCATAAAATGGTTATACGAGGTGTAAATAATTTAAGAAATATTTATTATAAAATATACCTAACTCAAATATCATTATAAAATTTTGCAAAACTCGTGGATACTGAGTTTTTCCAAAAACAAAATGTGAAAATTGATGATACTTGTAGGGTATTCTTTGTGACATCTAATTGTATTATATTTTGACATTAATTATGTAGTATTTTTATGCTATTGGACATATACTAAAAAAAATTAATTTTTCATTTTCTCCTTTCACAATAGTAAGAAATAATAAAACTTTCAAGAATATGAAAAATTATTGGTCAAATCTACTTAATTTTTTTATTCATATGATATTGTATTTATGTTGTGTTCTTGTCATATTATCATGACATATAAGACATTATTAAAGATAGGCTCATATTTTGACTATAAATTAGTGCTCATAAAATAACTAGTTAGTGATCTCTTTTTAATAATTAAAAAAAAACTTATAGAATTTCAAGTGATGTTTTTAACTGTTTTTTTTCCTTTTAAGATAGAAAAAGTTTATTTATTATAAATTTATATAAATTGTATAGTAATATTATCAATAATAAGTATAGTTAGACTGTAACTATTTTTAATAAATAACTATAACATCAGTTATAAATATTATATAATTATTATATATGAAAGTGTTAATTTAAATAAATACCAAAAGTCTTGTTTGTTTATATTTTTGGAACACTAGTTTTGAATTAGAGTATTTGCACATGTTAATAATTTAAATTTGATAAGTATATAATAATATTAATTGTTAAATAATAGTTGTTATTATTTCAAAATCTATATTAATTTTTTTAAATAATTTTTACACATATATACATCCATAGGATTTGAACCTACGCCTTCACAATACCTAAAACAAATATCATTATATTACAAAATAATTAGTCCGAAATTCTTAAGAAAAAAAAGCATCTTTAGATATAATTTTTGTTTTATGTTATTTTTATTATAACAAGGGAAAATTCGATATTAAAATTTTGTAAAAATACTTACAAAAACACTCTTAAAATAAATAATTTATTACTTTAATAAAAGTTAAATATACAATAGACAAAAACGTAAGTCAAATTTCTCTTAATTTCATATTAAGTCTTAACGTGTGTTTAGTCTCATAATTATAAAATGTATTTTTTAGTCTCATAACATTAGGAACAAGTCATTGTTTTAATAATTTTTTTATTAAAATAATATTTGTTTATGTTATTGAGATACTATTAAAACTTCTTTCTTTATGATAATAAAGTAACAATTAATAATATGTTAATTGATTTTAACTATTTAATAATTAAGTGGCTAATAATTGGGAAAAAAATTCTAATTATTCCGGTGTAATTTTGTCTAATGTTTAAATTTAGATTAAATATCTAAAATTTAAGAATATTATAAATGTAATATTACTGAAAATCTTAATAAAGTTTAGTTCCAAAATAATGGTGTAAGTTAGCCAATTTTCTTTTGAGAATATGAAGCTATCTAGGTGAGAGAACGTCAGAGAGTCTTTTGAGAATGACAGGTTTCTATATGAATCAGATCTTGTACCTATGTATGAATTTTTTTCCCTATCAGATGGAAACTTAGGGCAGTTTATTGCTGAACTTTTTGCAGGGGATTATAGTTGGTGATATATCACAGAAAAGATCAATGGATCTCCATTTGCTCCATGGTTTTGCATATGGGCGGGTGGGGTCTGTTAGGTAGTTATGAGGACGTTTACTAGTTTTACAGAGGGAGCTTTGGTGTTCAAGAGGCTGTCTATGATGAATCTTTACGAATCTTCGGTGCCTTGTCACAGCAGGTGAAATGGTTGGAAAATGCACTGTTATGGAGGATGGCGAGGCTCGTCTCACCATTCTCAATGCCGAGGCCATTATTGTTGAGAAATAGCTTGTCACCCTTCAAGATTTGTTGAGCTTCATGCTGACAGTGTCAATTGACAATGAGATACATCGACATTTAATTTCTACAATTGACAAGGAGATGCAGAAGCAAGTCCAATCTACTATTTTAAGTCTTCTCCTCACTGGGGATATCGAAGAAAAAATAATCTTGAGATAACATGTTCACATTGATCATATAAGCAACATTTGGTGTGTCTTGGTGCTTTAATACATATAAAACTGGAACCATAATTCCAGTCAAAACTAAAGCTTCACTATCAAATTAAATCAGCTAATCAGTTATCTGAGAGTGAGTTACATCCATGTTATGAAGAATTGGAGTCTACCTATTATGCAGTAAAAACAAGGGTTAAAAAATCTTGTTAAACTACACAGACCACCAAAGAAAACCCAAACAAACCCAAAAAATTGCATGCGACCATGGGTTATATGGGAAGTCTCCTAGGGTTGGGTTCCCATGGAAATCTCTCAACAACTTAGTTCTGTTTCGGATGTTAGTGAATAATTCTATGACTAATTTGAGCTCAAAGCATAGCAGAGTATACAAGCATCTTAAAATTCTCTCTTACCCAGGCTAACTCAAAAGCATCAAAGTGCAGCCATTCAGAAAGATAAAAGCGATCTAACCACAGAAAAAACAACAATAGAATTGCTCGTAGAACATGCACACACATGCTCATGATAGGGACATGGATAATCTTTGCAAAATCAGGCAACTGTTTCCATGTCTTCTAAGGGTATGTTTGTATCTGCTTTTCAAACGTTGTGAAAGTGATTTTCTGGCAGTACAAAGTTTGGAAGGCATATTTTGAGCTTCCTGACATAAGCAGGAGTTATGTTTTCTCTCTAAAAACATTTTCTTATTTTTATAAGAACCACTTTAAGGTGGTGTTTGGTTCACAAGAATGAAATTAAATTGGAATTGATTTCTTTCAATTTTATATTTGGTTGTGCTAAAAAGTAAGAATATAATGGAATCAATTTCTAAAAGAGAAGGACTGAGAATTCCTTCTCTCCCCTTTAGAAATCACGATTACATTCCTATTTTAATTTTTTGTTTCAATTTTACCCTAATTCCAAATAGTCCTAAATCATGTACCCTAAACCCTAAACCCCTATTTTAAAAACTAATAATTTTAACCCTAAAACTTAACCCACAAATATAACCTTAAACCTTTAACCCTAAACACTATATCATAAACCCTAAACACCTAAACACCTAAATCCTAAATCCCAAACCTCAAAATCCTAAATCTTATTTAGAAAAAATAATAATTTTAATAATATATTTTATTTTTAAATAATAATTATTTAAAAAAATAATGATTTTAATAATATATTTTATCTGACAAAAAAATAACAATTCAATGATATTATTAAATTTTACTGAATATAGAGGTATTAAGATAATATATAATGTTTTTTATTTCATTCCAATTATAAACCAAACAGATTCCTTCTTTGATTCCAATGATCAAACCAAACAATACTGTTTTCTTTCCATTCTTATTCTCATTTCCATTCCTATTCTCATTTACATCCTATGAACCAAACATTACCTAATAGAAATACAATCAAACAAATCCTAAATTCTAACCCAATAAGTAAATAACCCTTGTCCAAAACGCAGAGTCTCTGAAATGAACATAATACAACTATAAAAATACAATTTCTGTATGTTGGAATCAGCAATAATGCAATCCATTAACCGTCAAAACTACTGCTAATCCTGTTAATTAAAGTTAAATAATAGTTAAAAGGTGTATCAACAAACATATAGAATGTTTATGCTCAAATAATCAACCAAGAAACAAAAGAAAATTAGAAAAAGGGCTCTCAATACACCGAATTATTATCTATAATATTATCCACACAAATATGGAGAATATGAACAGAACTATTATCAAATGACTAACTACTCAGTTAGCAAATCATTATTCAACTAACAGCTCCATAAATACTCAAAGGACCACTAAACAAATATTGAAAATACTAAAAACTAGCTACACAATCAATCAGTGATCAATGATCAAAGTGACCTTATGCTAATAACCAAAAGAAACAAAAATACCATTTTATTATCACCCTCCTTTGGACCTCAATTCCTCTAGAGCTGCCTTTATTTGATCCTGCACCAGATCCAAACGTTTTGAATAGACCTCCAACTCCAATATCTGCTGTTTTCTCCACCTATCATCCCCAGAATCCTCGCTTCGGATTCCAAAATTCATCATTGGTCCTCCAAAACTAAACGGCGGACTCGGGGCTAACCCTCCGAATCCCATAACCGCCGTACACTGCCCCCCGCCCATAACACTGCTCAATGATTCCTTAAACAACGGTGGCAAAAAATTCATCACCGTCTCTTCAATCACTCCCTTAACGTTATTGTTATTACTACAATTGAAATTCCCACCATTGTTATTGTTATTCTCCTTGAACAAAGCTGAATTATCGTTGAAACCACGTTGCTCGTCTGTTTTCAAGGTTGATTGAGGTCGCGAACGTTTGCGCGACTTAGGTGTCTTCTTCTCAACAAAGAAACCTCCAGTATCTTCGGCCTTAACCTCGAAACTGTTAAGATTGAGGTTGTTAGGGTTAAGATTAAAATTCGAATCATCATCATCAAGAGCATTATCATCAGCTTCTGTACGACCTAGATCGCTCCAAATCTTGCGAGAAATCTCAAAGGTAGCTTGATCATGAGGACTCTTAAAGAAAAATTCTTTACCCGACGATAATTTATTAAGAACATTCCGATATTTCTTCTTCAATCTTCGAAGCTTTTCCACAAGCTGATTCTTGTTAAAATCTAATTGCAATTTTGACTTGATCTGATCGTAGAACAAAGCAGTGTCGTTTTGACCATGATGCGTAAGTTTACCTCTCTGCGTATTGTATTCCAGAAATCCTTGAAGAAGCTCGATCTCATCTTCATCAGTCCAGAGCCTTTGAAACAGTCGTCTCGAATCATCAATAGCTGGCCTTTTCTCCACCAAGCCGGTGTCTTTTCCACCACCTTTGCGATTAGAAGAGGGATCGGCGATCACTGATGCGACGACAGTTAAAGGAGGCTCACCGTTAGGAACGGCAGGTAAAGCAACGGTGACGGTAGGAGCTGAAACGGAGGCAACGGTGACGGGAAGAGAGTCACCGGCGGCGGAGGAGGTAGAAGGGGAAGCGGAGTTGATAATGACGTCATCATCGGGTAATTCATCGTCGTCTTCGTAATCAACGACGTCGTCTTCGTCGTCGTCTTGGGAGGAGGAATAGGGATAGGGTAGGACGGTGTCGTTTTGTTCGGAGGCCATTTGAGAAAAGAGAGATTCGAGCGAGAGAGGAGGAGATGGAGGGTTTGTTTAAGTTTGGTTCGTTTGGCAGAGAGAGCGAAAGGGACTCATTCACGATCACGAGTCACGGGGTGGGGTGGTTCGTTGGCTTTTAGGTGTGTGGAACTGTTGGACACTTGTCTAGGTGAAAGGGCGATGCATTTTTTTCCTAATTATTTTATGAAAAGTCGAACTAATTTAATAGTGATATATTATTTGGTGCGTTTTTAAAAATAAATATAATTTTGAATATAAATTAAACATAAAATAATAGATATGATTCGATTATAATTATATTTAAAATTATATTGTTTATATTTAAAATTAATTATATTTATTTAATTAAATTATAAATCAAAATTAATTATATATATATTTTTGAGTTTTTTTTTATATTTTTTAATAATTATCTTAAACTATTACTAGCAAGTTAAAAACCGTTCTTAAAGTGTAATAGTTTTCGGGTGTAGATAGAATCATGGATGAATTCAAGTTTATTTAAAATTAGATATTTTTTACTAATATTTTATTTTTATCAAAATTATTTAAAGATAAAATTTATGATAATAAGTATTATATTAAAAATATTTTGTTAAAAAATAATAATTTGTAATAAGAAATTAACTTGACGCAGAAGATATTTATTTAATATAAAAGAATTTACCATTAACATCTAATAATATTGTGATAATTAAGCGATAAAATAATTTCTTTATCCAGCCCTCAAAATGTAGTGGATGTGTTTGTCAAATTTCTACCGGATACTTTTTCAATTCTCTCTTTTTATTAATGGGATATTGGAATTTATGTGCGAGTAAATCAGGTAATTCGGTACATTATTAAAAAAATAAATAAATAAATAAATAGTATGACATGACTCCACGAGGGGTTTTCATTTTGAATTTCAATTTTTACAGTTCCAAAAATGAGTTTTAGCCCCTAATCCCTATAGTGACAGACGACCACACAATACAAATCACATTATGTTTAAAAAAAATCGTGGATTTTCAATAAATTTTATTTTTAAATATAAATTAACTAAGGATTAAAAATAAAAAATAATGAACAAAAAAATAAAATAAAAACCGCTCAATTCACACATGTCTTGTTTGTTGAATGTTTTTAATATTGATAAGGTTGGATATTAAATGAATATGTAATATCATTTTAATTAAATTATCTTAATATGATCAATGTGAAAAATATTCACCGTATAAATGAGTTGATTTCTATAATATAATTTTTGAAAAAAATAAAATATAAAAAAACTAAAAGATTCGAGGCATTAACAATTTAAAAAAAAAAATTCCCAATGTAATTTTTGGAGTGTTTTTTTAATGGAAAATAGCACCAGGCTGACTAACATGGACTCTATACCTAAATATTTGGTTATACTAAAGATAATATGTTATAATCAGACTAGAAAAAGCATTAATACGAAAAAAATATGATATTTTAAGTAACATAATTATACACAACCTTTAAAAATCCTTCACAATAATTTACAAATTAATGGATTAATTCAAAGCTTTGTTTTTATTTATGAAAAAACTATACGAAAAAATTAATCAACATACTCGTGATATTCTAAATATTATATTCAAATAATTTTTAATGACATAATATCAATATTACTTAAATCAAGATAACAAGTGATTTTTCATAATTTTTTAATTTCTTAATTAAAGTATCATATTTCCTTTCCTATAAAGTATTTTTTTTATCGACACGTAACTACTAATTTATTAAGAATATTATTCTATTAGATATAATATCATTTAATTTTTTATCTTAAATTATTATTTAAATTTTTAATATTTTTAAATAATTCTTCACTTTCCTTTTACTGTTACACAATAAATATTTAAGATTATAAATATTTTTGATATTTTTATAAAATTATAGATCCATAAATATTGATATTTTAATCCTTAATTTCTACTCATAAAACCTTATACATCCTATAACTAAAAAGGGCTTTAAGACCAAATATATATATATAATCTATCAGTTCAAGAAGAATATTTTGCAATATCTAATATAATCACATTAAACACATTTTTATTTAAAAATTGTTTTTTTATGGAATCACATAATTTTGAAATCACATTAAGCATATACAAACATACTCGTAAAGAGTTAGTAGCTCGTACAAAAAGCATACCAAAAACCAAAACATGTGAATTGAAATCAATTTTATTATAATTTTAAAAGTAGAAAATGGGGCTCGCGATCAAGATCTTGACAATCTTATCAATGTGATGCAGGGAGTCCAGCCATTGCTAGACCTCATTTCTTAAAAGTTTGTAAAAGAATAATAATTCTTTTCAGAATTTATAAGCTAATAATTTTAAAAAAAATTATTTGATCTAGGGACTTTTCAAATCCAATCCAATCTGATGTTTAAAAAAATTTACTTAAACCAAACCAAACCAGTATTAAATATAATATCGAACTAGACCAAGCCTTTCAAAACAACTTTGTCCAATCCAATTTAACCATTTGGCTACACTACTTACACAATAATAGCACGTACACACCATTTGGCACTAGACCGGATTTTTCATGTAATAAGTTCAATAAGGAACTACCGAACCACTCGATAGAGATTTTTTGAAGAAATCTTGATTCACGGAGGTTCAATAGACTTCAATGGTAGATTTGGGATTAGAGATTAAAAAGACAAACATAGTAAAAATGTTTACCAATTATTGTTTACTAGTTAAATAAAAATGTTATATATATTTCATTATAAATATATTCAAATTATGAATTTTAAGTATTAAAATGCATAATATTTAAAATCTTAGGAGAAAACAATTTTATTTTGTGCAGGAACTCATATATAATTCTATAAATACTAAAAGTTTCCACCTGGTCTGATTTTCTGATTTGATACGATTTTTGGACATCTCTTAAGAGAAATAATATGAAAATTTTAATATATTATTAAACTGATTCGGTCCGATTCGATCGATTTAAAAATTAATATAACTAAACCGAACCGTTTGAAAAACGATTTTAATTAATACAAACCGGACCAGACCATTTGATTTATAAAACCGTTCGGTCAAATTTATGGACACCCCTAATAAATACTACACTTAAAAAATGAAGGAGACATGTGCCCCTCATCCATAGAGAGATCTGCCTTTGGTAGACCTCTACCCAACAACTCGTAGAAAAAGTAAACTTAGAGAGGCATTTTTGGTATTTCAAAAGAAAAAGATAATAAAAATGGATTTGTTTAGAATTTTCCTTAGTTTATTTTGGTATCGGGTCAGGGGTCATCTGATTCCAAAAACATACTTAATAACAAAGCCCAGCCCACTAAAAGATATCGTCCTCTTTCACTCAAAAACCCCACCTTATCCATCCAATATCAATCTCTTGCAGAAAAAGCGTGAAGCTCCTCCATGGATCCTGGATCCTTTTCCTTTCTCTTTACCCAGCTTCATACAAACAAGCTCCTAACATAAACAAAACAAAAAAAGAAGCGAATCTCAGCAACTCATTTTCTACCTTATCAATCAACACTGAGAACTAAGAAGAAAGAAGAGAAAAGCAAACACACAAATTCATCACAACCATCATTAATGGCTTCTGCAATAGCAAGACCTACCTTCACCTTCCACTTCCACCTCTTAACCTCTTTTTCCCAATCATCACCTACCTCAAAATCCAAAACCCAATTTACTAATTCATACGTCTTCCCCAAAATCCCGAAAATTTCAGTTTCACTTCTTTACAAGACCCCAAAGCATTCAAATTTCATAACAAACTCCATTGATGTCTCTAAAGAAGATGCACCTACCTCAGAACGACCCACTTTGTCACCAATTGACACTCCCGAACCTCTAGAAGAAGAGAAGTTCGATGAGCGTCGAATTGAAGAGAAATTTGCTGTATTGAACACTGGAATATATGAATGCAGATCTTGTGGTTATAAATTTGATGAGGCAGTAGGAGATTCATCATATCCAATACCACCAGGATTACCATTTGAGAAATTACCTGAAGATTGGAGGTGTCCAACATGTGGTGCTGCCAAGAGCTTCTTTGAGAGTAAGAGTGTGGAAATAGCTGGGTTTGCACAGAATCAACAGTATGGATTAGGTGGAAATACTCTCACTTCTGGACAGAAGCTTGTGCTTATCTACGGAAGCTTGTTGGTCTTCTTTGTGCTTTTCTTGAGTGGCTACTTCCTGCAATAATAGTAACAGAGGTATGGCATAGTGTTGTAAGTTATTTGCTTTCTGCAAAATACAGAGTTGTGTATTGACTATTGAGAAAGTAGAAATATAGTAAATTCTGTATTCGAAAATTTGTCTTGGCTTTTGGCATGTAATCAATACCATATAATGTAAGCTCTATGAACATAACATTTGAATCACTATTATCCACTACATCCAACTAGTTAAGAGAAACTTTAACGAGTTTGCAACCAATTCGAATACATCAGCCCGCATTAAGGCTGTGTTGTAATCTCATACCCACATATCCGCATTATTACTTTGCCCAAAATCTAACCAGCCATTATGTGAAAATTTAACACATTATAGGATACTTACTGTTCTTCAGATGATAAATGCAGTAAATCAGAAGAATTGGCATCTAATTTATTCACTCTCTCAAAGTTATGACAACTATGACTAAGTAAATGAATAGCATGGCAATCATGCAAGAACCCATTGGATTGCAGTGTGAAAGGTAAAGAGAACGGTGAGGTTGATGGAGCAGAATCCCGGTGTGAGTCAACTGAAACACATGTTAGCAGAAGCATAATACAAGTATTTGATACAAACAGTCAACTGAGTTTGTATTGATACATAATTCTTAACATGGTAATACCTATCAGCACTTTTGCTTATAGACGAATACGTATCCCCATCTCCCTAAATATCTTCCTACAATGGAATACTTATTCTTAATTTCAAATACATTTCTTGCCTATGAAACTGCTGTTGAAAAAAAAAGAAAAAATGAACCTACTCGCGTAATTGACCAACTACCTAATAGACAGGAATTTGAAAAAGGAATGCCGCTAAGAGGCATTCCACAAGGAGGGTACCTCATCCAAATGTTAGCTGTTTAATTATCTAATCGATCAGGAATCAAAATTAATCTCCAAATGCAATGTGGAAGTGCCAAATCCTATTTGAGAATGTATTTTGTAGTAAGAGGAATAGAGAGAAATATAACTAGCGATGCCATATAATGTCAAGCTTATCCATGTAGAGAAGGGCACCTGTTAGAGTTGCATCCTAATTGTAAAAGCACTACATTTGCACGTGAGGCCCTAGATTTGATGTATCTCCATAACCTTTTGTCTTAATCTGGTAAACCTGCTTCACTTGCTTTTCATAAGGTCCACCTTCGGTGACTTCCTGTTGTCTAAAATACATTCCACCATTATCCGGTTTGTTGATGCACTTAGGAGGAGGGGACCGCAGGGCATACATATTCTGCTTGAATTGTTGGGAAAGGTTTGTTGAGTTTCCTGAATTTGGCATCATAGGAGACATATCTGCAGGTGACCCAGCTCTCACACTTTCTTCCATGGTCAAAGTAGAAATCCCAGTCCTTGCATTGTAGTACTGCTCCTGGTAATATCTGCTCTCCTCAGTCCTAAAATCCTGTCTGTCACCTTGCACCGTATTGAAAGGGACTGGATATCTAGGCCTAGCTGATATGGCCCGAGGATTGAAGGAATTTTCATAGTAATAGTTTGGATCTGGCCGAAATCCCCTTTCATACCATGAGGGACCAGCTAGCCGTGGTCTAGTAACTGAATAACGGTTTGCAAAATTTCGAAATGGTGGTTGCTCCCAAGATCCAGAGGATGATTCATTATATTTAAGATTGAGTGTGTTCTTCACAAGGCGATGAGCTGCTTCTCCCAACAGAGGTCCAGCTCTTGCTTCAGGTGCTTGTGGCCTGTAAAACATATTTAATACATTATATAGAAAAAGACTGGAGGAGTTTCTATAGTAGACTAGATATAGATTCTTCATCTCAACCATGATTTAAACCTTTCGTGGAGGTAAATGAAAACTCAACAGGTTTTAAAATCTTTAAAAAATTTCCAGTAATGATACACTAGAACGGTAGAACTCATAGGTAAAAAACTGGGCAATCAGATATGATTGTGGTTGTATTAATACTTCTTTGTCACTTAAGGTAAAATATACCTGTTGCACAAAGAATGACTACAAAATAAGAAGACATTGTTTTATCCGACCTCTATCCAGAAATGGATCAAGACAGGCGCTCAATTCAATGACAAAGATTCACAATTGAAAATAGAAGATTACCTCCCCCTGTTTTGCTGACGCCGGCCTCCATTGTCGTCATGCCACAATGGTGGGAAAGGTTTTATATCGATAGGTTTTAAAATCTGCAAAAGCAGGGAAAGTGAGTGAAAACCCATACACATCTTAAATGTTTCAGAAACAGCATTCACAGAATGGGGAACAAAATATGATGGTAGTAGGAAAATGTTCTCGACATGTAAAACAAATACTAAAAAAGTTAAAGTTATCATTTCCAGACATAAGTGGAATACATATCCAACATAATAGTTAATACCCAGCTAAAGATAATATGCAGAAAGCATATGCAAATTTACAAGATAGAACTTTCAGGACTAGCTATAACAAACCTTCCTGGGCATGATGGCATCCCTGGGAGGCTCCGGGATGTGTCCATGGGAAAGAGGATTGAGATATATGACATTTCTGAAAAAGAATTGGTTCATGGATTGCATAATATATCTTAAAATTCCGTAACAAGTGTAAGAGAGAAACTTACAACACTTGATTATACACAATATCTGGTAATCCACTAACAGGGGAGAGAATTATGTTTCTCATTCCATTCCTCTCACTTAACCCAAGATATCCATTCATTCCACCACTGCATACCAACCAGAAGCAATAAGGAACGATGAACAAAAACAATTCATGTCAGCAAACCAAGTACAAAATTGATACAAAGACCAACCTAACATTTGTATCAATTGCCCAAGCATATCTTGCATGTGCAGGTGTTTGATAATGAAGATGATGATACCAATTGATTTGTGAAGCCATAGGATGTACAGGGTGGAGATAAAGCAAATCAAGCATCACTGTATTCCTAAGCAGCTCCTCCTCCTGCAATTAACAACCGTGAAAATCCACCCAAACTGAATTTATGTACAAATCTTTTTTTCTTCCGCTTTTCTTTTTTCCTGGGTTTATTTAATTGATTCACAGAAGAGCCTTGAAGCAAGATAAAGTTATGAAGCTGTGAAACTTAAGTGTAATGCTGAATGTACACATATACGTAAGACCCTTTGCCAGACCGTTAAAGTGGCTTCAAGCTTCCTTGTTTGAGCAAGCAATTTCTTCTCATTTATAAATGGTAATTTGGCTACTCCCTGATATCCATGAAATAAAAAAAAATGAACTTCAATGTTTCATCAGCAAGCATCATAAAGAAAATGAAAACCAGAGCCATATGGTACCTGCCATGCAAAACGCTTGCCATTCATATCGATCTCAAAATCTGGGAAACAAAAGGAAAAAAGAATGGAAACTCAGTTGATATTACAGAACTTCATAAGATATTATATATATAACTTCATAAGATAACAATAGCAGTCAGCAAATTTTTACCAGAAGGGTAGAATTCATGGATAGGTGATGACGGATCAGTCATCAAGTCTCTGTATTTTTCAGGCAGGGCACTTGAACTGTAATAATGAATTTCACAAGCATATTCATAACCAAAGTGAATATGATAGTAATGATACAGTACCATTTTTTAATTATATAACTCAAAATGAATATATTGAAATTCGAAGATGAAGAGTCTCACCTTGAGGCTGGTAGAGTTCCCATGAGCTGGTCAAAAGGTTTAAACGGCTCTCCCTGGAAGAAAGTTATTTCAAGTTCTTCTAGGTCTTTTAAATCAGAAGCAAATGGAGCATAATGATATGGGTAGTACCTGAAAGAAACAGTGAAAAAAAGAGCTACAGTTTTAGAACTCACACACATCATATTGTCGAAAGGAATATTCATATTAGCTATTTGTCAAATTAAAGGTTCATTGATCCAGGTGCTAACATATTTATAAATGTTAAAACAACTAGATTCAGTTGCCAACAAAGACTAATATTTTCCAATTAAAAAAGCATTATTTTGACATTAAAATTTCCGTCATTTAAAGGCCAGCACGTACAAAGAACCAAGAAGCAAATTGTCTCAAAGACTCAAATCCTCTAAGGGTGTTAAAAAAAAGGCTGAGAAGGATAACAGGCAACTACTCCATGGTCAATTTAACATGTGTGATGCCTCTTTATGATAACTTGAGGAATAGCATGAGGTTGTTCCTTCCTAAGCAAGTAAGCAGAGATGAATTTCCTCGTATATACGAATGGACCTGTCACTTAGAAAATTACGCCAATAGTCCCATGAAAGTCCATTTGAAAACATCCCTGAAACTATTCATTAACATATACACTATTGCTCTTAATGTTAGAGCAGGATGATGTCATGATGTGCAAAGGTTTGACTTCTAAACCTTTTACAAAATAATTTAGGTACTGCTTTCAAATCCATAATTGATACAACCTACACAACAGGAGAACTTGTCCACAAGCCTCACTGATGTCAATGAAGTATACTTAAAAGCAATAACATGGAACACAAGAATTACGGGTAAAGTTTTGCACAATAGTCAGACTGACCATAGCCAGGAGCAGACACCTTGGTAGTAATAGCGACAGACCCAACATAAGCCCTCTATATACTTCAAAACCTGCCAAGAAAAATGAACCTCAGCAACCAGGGAGAAAAAAAGATTGGAGAGGGAAAGGGGGGACTCTCAGATATATATATATATATAACCAAAATCACATAAAAACAGTGTCCATGTGTCAACAAAAGAAAAGGAGAGTAGGGAATTCTCACTAAGCATCAACACAAGTAATTTTAAATTAAAAATTTATGTAAAAGCTCATGTGATGTCTTCATGTATGGAAAATGGGCAAGGTAAATATTCATGCTTAAGATAAGATAAGCTTTATGGAAAGTTCTAGCAATCCTCTGTATGTACATACCACCGCCTCCATGTTTGTTGGACAGATATTAAATTAGATAACTTTTTTTACACAAAATCCAATGGTTGATATTATCTTAGATAAATTCAATGAATTACAAACATATGTAAGACACAATGGTCAAGCTTTATATATTTAATAAAGTAGCAATAACATTAATACAAGTCTAAACTCCGTTTTTAGTTAAAATAATTCTAAACGCTATTGTATAAGGAAAAAGAGAGAGTCAAATCACATGCAGTCATTTCAATAATCCTTGGACAGATTATAGCAAATTTCCTTCCCACCACCTCTTGCCAAGAACACTAACCTAAAGACATCAACATCAGCTCTGCACACTGTACTTCCACACCCCAAAAAAAAAACTAGTCATATATTCATTAAAATCTACTTGATCGTCTGGTAAGGAAACTCCGCGATAAATATTCATCAAACCACACATGCTAAGAACAATGTCGACTATCGAAACATTGATATCACAGGTGACGCCCATCGTTGTTCAACACACTATTGACCAATACTCATTACCCATAAAACTCTAGGTTATCATAAGTTATATCCAACAAGACTAGGATACTAAATAGGACGACAATTAAACCCACATAAACATGGAGAAGAATCCAACCAAGTCTTTCTTCTGCCAAACTCAAACTCACATTCCACCTATAATTGATGGAAATTAACAACATATAATAATGCTCAAATAAAATAATACAGTAGCAGCCTATATTTGACAAAAGAAAGCCAAAAATTATATGAATTGGAGGTGATCCAATGCAAATCAAGCATATACATCAGAAATAGTTTTTTAAAAAATAGCTTTGCAGGTGAAGAATTGTGAAATACTGACATAATAAGCACTAAGTTTACTACCAAGCATGAAATCTTTAAAAAAAAGAACTTACTAAATCCTTTTTAACTTTATTGGTCTCCTCAGGCTCTGATACACCAAATTTCTCAGCATAGTACCTTCCTTTGTAACCAGATTCCCCTAACTTAACCTGAGTGGGAAAACAAAAAATATTACTATTCTAAACATTATTTAAGAAACTGAGCCTATCTTAATTATAATTGATGGATTACATAAAGGCTGATTTTGGCCCTTGCTTGATTCACTCTAAATAAAGGACTAAAATCAAGCAGCACCAAAAAAATCAAGACAAAATAATATTAATCAATTCAAAGCATGCTACAAACACAGTAAAGAGATAAAGCATTCAAACACCTGCAAATAAAGGGCCAAATTACTGCACTTAAAAAAACTTGTCATGCACTGGAGGGAGGGTAAACACACATTTTATAATATTAAGAGGTGCTAAAACAATCAAAAGAACAGAAAGTAAATTAAATTTTAATCGAGTTATCCGGGCAACACGAAAACAAGCTAGATGAAAACTTAAAGAAAAAGAGATCCAAGTCTTAGAAGCATTAACTTTTTAATTCTTGTAAGGAGATAATCATTGAAAAACGAAAGAAAAACATGGAAATAAGCAAGTATATGATGAGATCTATTGAGAACTATTTAAAAGTTCTTGCTCTAAGAAGCTTTTCCAGTCACTTTATAACCTCTTTACACGGCTGAATCACTGACCTTGTCTACCGATGGAGCTTGCATCTCATTAGCAGATTCTCCTCTGGCTCTAAGTTTCATTTCGTTATTCTCTATACTCTGCAAAATGCTTACCAACATTAATAAAAACTTGCCATTCATTGAAAAGAACAGCTTAAAATTTGCAATGGAGAAAGCACGTGTACTAATGAATTACTGAACCAATGATAAATGTTATAACTATCATTCAGTATGCTTCCCAGTAGCCACATGCCTTGCAAATCATCCAATGAATTGAAGAACATAGCATATGAAAAGCGCAAACAAGAAGCATGAACAAAGCAGATGACCTGCTGAATTCGAGCCCTCTTCTGAAATATTTGATCTTCATGGATAGCAACAGCCTGAATAAAATGCTCTACTCTGTCCAATAATACCTGGTGAAGCAGAACAATCACAAGAGTACCACCCCTTGTAAGCCACAAATCTAATATAAGACCATATCCCTCAATTATTAGTGCTAAATTATGACAGGTACATTGAATATTTTACAAATGAAAATAAATTCCATTCACAATGAAGATATGGATTGTGAGGTTAAATACACCATACAATTATAAAAAGAATTCCCAAACTCCAGCCTAAAACCACCCAGATAATACAATGACTATTAAATTGATTCATAATATCAACTTAACAGTACATTTTAGCAAGAAAATAGAATAGATCAGGCAAAAAATAATGCAAACAACAATTTCAAAGGTCCATAAACTGTGCAAAGATAAATAATTACCTCACCCGCCTCAGTAAGATAACCACCCATAGCAGCAAATTCTTTCCTATAAATGTCCATCAACAAATTTATGGCACCCTGAAATATGGGGAAAAGAAGTCATTATTAGCATAAACTACAGGAGAAGAAAATATGGCAAAATAAATGGGTTTTCAATTTTGTTTATTCCTTCTATTTTTGGACGGGGGGAGACAAAGGACCAAGTGGTCAGACATTAAAAAAACTATTTCATTCCATTAATCTTATCAACCACGTAGATAAGGATTATACATTAAGCTAGCAACCCATATCATGAAAATTATATCCAAAATTATGATTACATGTCATGAAAATTCTATATACATACCTCCCTGATCTCCAATGTTGGCATATGTGGAAGAAAGTCATTTCCAATGAAGAAGCAAAGGAAGACAAAGTCATCCACAATTCGTTCAAAGTTGATATCAAATGGAGGGTTAGGTATCGTCAGATCATATTCCAAGTACTCTCGCAACACCCAGATATTGAGGAACTGCCCATAGAGTTCAACATGTTACTAAAAAGTACAATTTTCAAGCACGAAGTTACAGAAGTGAAAGGCAAACCTGATATTTCTTTTTGTGAATTGGTGTTTCATCTTTAGCATTCCAATCCTCTGCTCCACCATTAGGTTTACCTTGGCATTCTGCTGCCAGATGACCAACTTGGCCACAAAGGAAACACTTTCCCTGCTGTCCAGGTGGAGTAATCACCTGGGAAATTCAAAATTACTCATCAATAGGAGCAATATAGTTCATAAACTTCATATAAAGATATGCAAAACACAAGAACAACAAACCTCTCGCAAAATTGAGAAGTGGACTTCATGTGTAGCAAGAGAGAGCATAATCAGATCAGCATCCTGACCGGAAAAATTCAATATTTATTTAGAGCTACACAAATCAAATTATTTCAACAGGGAATGATGCAAATCATACAAAAGCATAAAACATAAAAAATACGACTAACAGTAGCAAATTTTGAAATGACGCAAGGCCTAAAGATATAGAACATTCACCAGACCATAAAGGCAATGCCGAGTGTTAGGATCAAAACCAGGAAGGTTGCGTTGCAATCGAATGTATGACATGATTTTGTGTTCCCCCTCACCAGGAACATTTGCATCGGAAAGAATAACCTTCAAACAATAACCAAATTTAACCCAAAAACAAAAGGCAGAGAAGCAGAGTAAAAAACTAGATGATCATGGCAAATTATAGAGGTAAGACTACTCTGATCTTCAGGGGATCAGGATTGAGAAATATACAATTATATCAAACCAACCTTTGTAGACCACCAACCAGGGTTGTGATTCAACCTACTTTGTATGTAATACTGGAGCGCCACTGACAGCACTGCCATAAATTGAGTGCCAGGAGTTATGACATTTGAGTCAGAAGTCTCAGGCTTCTCTTTAGCAACCAAAATCATCCGCTTAGCCTCGAACTCTTTCTTTGATCTTTCTTCTCCAGCTTCCTTAAGTCGGATATAACGAGAAATAAGTTTATTGGCATCATTAATCAAAAGAAAGCAATTAGGAGTTGAGAAAGATCTTACCGCCTCAGCTGCATCTTTAGCGGTTCTAAAACGCCGTGAACGTTGCTGATTCATTTTTGCTCTTGGTGCAACCCCATCTGTAATATAAAACCGAGAGAAGCTAAATTTATTGCAAATGAAATCTCACAAATTGAGTCCCAAAAAAACTACACAAGCCAAGAAAATATCTCACCAATTGCCATATAAAGAATTTTTCTGGGACGAACCAAGGAGAAGAGATGGTCAATGTAATGAAATATTGATTTAAATACATCATCGTATGTAGCAGGAGCAGGCTGCATGAACAGAAAAGAATAAGAAATCAGAACTCAGAACTCAGAGGCGCACCAGAGAGAGAATACAGGAACCATTGATTCTAGTAGAATGGTAAACACTTGTTATTACTGTAGGAAAAATCCTGGTTCATTTCCCCACTATCATTTATTGTTTGGTAACAAAAAAACCTCTAGTATGAAGTAAATCAACTTGGACGCTCACAAATTAAATTTCTTTCCATTATGGAAAAATTAATTTCCTAACTAAATAAAGCTTAAAATCTTAATCTCTTTTACTTGAGAATATCCATATTTGAAAAAAGATAGCATATTAATCAAACTCATGAACATTATACACACTAAATTCACCTGTTTCATTATGCAGAGTACACTAACCCTTTATTCTTCACTCTCTGACCAGCTTTCGGAAAACAATCAATACCTCCCTGAGAAAATCTAACACAATATTCAACCCAGCTCATTTCTTCTTATTTTGTTTTAATTATTTGAGTATAAATTCAACCCGGCACATTTCATTCAAAGTTCAAAACATTCGCTTATCTTCTTCCAACAAGCACAATTTAAGCGAAATTGAATCAACTAACACGTAAAATAAATACAAGAAAATCATAATTAATAACAAGAAAAACCAAGATCCATCCATCCATAACTGAATTGAAAACAGAACGTAAATTACTGAATGGAAATGAAAAGGAAGAAAAACCTTTCCCTCGGGGTGAAAACAGGGATGAATAATGCCGTTCATGTCCAAGTACAAGTTATCAAATTCAATGCCATTAGGGTTAGGTTTCGAAACATCAATGGGCACAAGCACTCCATTGGAGTCCTCTGCTGGCTCTGCGTCCAACACGTCCGTAATCGATTTCGGGTACCGATCAGCTAGCCAACGGTAAAACGCGGGAACTCCCATGGCTTGACTTTACAGTATTGTTTGGCTGGTGCCGAGAAATTGAATTCGGCGGGTTTAGAAAACTGAGAGAGACGGTTCGAGATCTGAGAATTGGCGGTGAAACCCCATTGACCAGCACGGCTTGCTCTTCTGATAGATATTATCTTGGGACAATAATGCCCTTTCTCGTGAATGTTAAGTGTAACAATTATGACTTTTAGTATTCTTGTTATCTACAAAAAGTGTCCGATCTGCTAAGAATATAATTCTTACTCTTAAATAACGTTAGCAATAAAAACGTAATGTAAAGTTATGTACTTTTTTTTATATCAGCAAATGAAAATCATTAAAAATCCTATTTAGCTATTCTTAAAAAATATTGAAAATATGTTTGCAACTTTTAAAACATTAGAGAAAAAGAAAGTTACATAGGGTCGACGTTACTTAAAAAAGAAAACATAGTTAACCATCAATACTAGGGATGTTTATGGTCTGATTTGGTCTGGTTTTATCTAAAAAAAAATTAATCAAATCAAATCGTTCATATAGTTGAAATCGGACTGAATCAAACCATTTGGCTATTTAAAATGTTATAACCGAACGGTTTAATCCGATTTGGTTAACGGTTTGAACGTTTAATAATACATAAATATGATTTAATTTAATAGGATACAATCAAATGTGATGCTCATTTATCATCATACATAGATAGATATTATTGTTAAATACATAAATACATAAGATGTTATCAAAATCTAAAATAAAATAAAAAGATTAGACATGAAGAAATGAATTCCAAATATCTCATTTACACAAAAAATTTAAACATATACAAACATTCAAACTCACAATCAACAACAATATATCATTAGATAATAATATTTAAAACTTGTCAATTATTAATCATCAATGATCGTTGTAGTGTCTTTAATGTACTATACAATCAAACAAAATCAACATTTTCATAAATCTCTAGGTCATCATTGTATTTTGGTAAAAGAACATAGTCATTATTAATGGAAGAATGGAACCAATTTTGACTACATACTAATATCTCTACCATTTTAGGATTCAAAGAACTCTTAAATTGATCAAGAATGTGCCCTCTTGTACTAAAAGTTGATTCTGATGCAACAGTTGAAACTTGAATTGCTAACACATCACGTGCAATGAGAGAGATGATAGAAAACCTAAAAGAATTTTCCCTCCACCATTTCAATATATCAAACTTATCCAACATTACATTTTCACATGGGGTGTTCAAATATTTCTCAACTTCGGTTTTCAACTCCAAACTATTTTTCTCCTCTAAGGGTTTAAGAAATTTCAATTTTCTTGCTTCCTCATATGAAGGAATCCTTCCTATTAAATCTTGTGATCGAGCCACATTAGATTGAAAATTCTTTTCATGTACTAACATATAGTAAGCTTTGAACAAATCCATAAAAGTATTTTTGACATTATCTCTCAATTTTTGAACAATTTATAAATCATAAATCTCTTCAAATAAGAATTCCAAATACTTTAATTTGTACCTTGGATCAAGTACAAATGCAATATACAACATCTTTTTAGTCTTATCTACATTTCTCTAATACTTCTCAAATTTTGTTTTCATGCTAGTAGCCATATTTTTCAACAATAAGTCATTGAAACCACATCATGTAAGTATTTGAGATTAAATGTTATGCAGTTCTGTAAAATATAAATTTGATGTGGTACATAAAGACGCACTAAATGCTAAAGTAGAGTCATAAAAGTCTTCAAAAACTTGACAAAACACTAGCATTCTTCCAATCATCTAATGTTGGAGGCCTAACATTCGATCGCTCCTTATGAAAATAAGAAATAAAGTTTGTTCCTTCCTCTTCTTCAAGACGATCAAATGTTTTTTGAAAATCTAAAGAAGATTTTAACACTAGATATGTGGAGTTCCATCTTGTAGGCACGTCTAGCACGACACTTCCTTTGGACTCAATATTTTCCTTAATAAAACACATTTTAAACTTTTGTAATCTCAAATGAGAGGATCTAACATATCTCACAGCGCAACGAATACTCATAATAGTACTATAAAGATATTTAAGTTCATCTCTTACAATCAAATTCAAAATGTGAGCACAACATCGCACATGAAAGAACTCATCACTCATAATAAGTCCATCGTTCCAATTTTTTAGCTTACTTTTCAAGTATGACATAGCAATATCATTTAAGGAAGCATTATCAAGTGTTATGGTGAATATCTTACATATACCCCAATCACGCAAACTCTGTTCTATTACTCTCTCAATTGTATCACCTTTATGATTCTCAACTTGACAAAATTTTATAATTCTCTTTTGTAATTTCCAATCTTTGTCAATATAATGAGTGGTTAGAAAAATATAATTAATATTTTGAATTGAAGTCCAACAATCACTAGTAGGACAAACTCTTTGCTTTTCATTTATGAAAAAGTTCCTCAAACTTTTTTTCTCATCTAAATAAAGTTGAAACACATCTCTAGAAATTGTTTGACGAAATGGCACATGAAACTTAGGACAAATTTCAGCTATAAAATCTTTAAATCCCTCACCCTCAACAAACCTAAAAGACAATTCATTAATAATAATCATTTTTTGTCAAAGCAACTGTAGCACGTTTTGCATCAAATGATAAAGTAACTAATTTATGAGTTGTCATATCACCCTCTCTTTTTTGTGTTTGAAAACTTAACATCTTTTATCCTTTATCTACTTCTTTAGGAATCTTCTTACATAAATTTTTGAAGTGATATATCATTGAAGTAGTTTCATTCCTTGTGGGATGAGCAGTATAGATTTTTTTACAATAATGACATGTAGCTCTAGGATTTTCCACATCATAGGGTAAAATATATGAAATATGATTCCATATTTTTGACCTAAAATTTTTTGGTTTCTTCATATCAGATTTGTTATCGAGGTGAACATTACTTACTTCTATTCCTCTTTTTGAAGACGAGTCATTTAAATTCTATGGTGGATTTTCCATTTCATTCTGATGAATTTCAAGTTCAATGTCTTCACTCATAGACATAGTAAAGCCTGAAAATTGACTTGGTCCAATAAACTTATGTAAATCATCACCTATATATAGAATATAGATTAGTACATATTCTTAATATATTAAAATATTATTTTTTGTACTTAATCAAAAATCATTTTAAAACTAAAATAACTAATTAGAACAGAACGAACATATATGATATAAACAAAACAAAACATTATCTAACATTTTATTACTTTGTACTCTATATATTTACAAAATAAGGTCTTCATATGTTGGGCACTATGTATATGTGCAAAAATAATTGCAACTAATAGTACTTCTCTTTGTAATTTTTTTTTAGATTGATTGTTAATATTTTTTTTAAATAAAAGGCTACATGCATAAATTTTTACATGACCATAATTTGAACACAAATCACTAAAATATGAATGATATGTCATTTTTTGTAATAGTTATTGGGTAAATTTTTTATGTTCATTTTCCATTGCGAGATTAGTTGTTGTTTTTTAATTTCTCTATATACCTCAATTTCTAACAAGAACTTAATTTTTTTATATTGTTAACTGTAGTACACATATATCCTTAATTAAACAATTGTATTATGTACGCTAGTTGTAAGGCTGTATAAATGAAAATATAGAGAATATAATTAAAAAGTTACTGTGTAATTGCTTTGCATGATAAAATTTCATTTTTAAACATTTTCTATACATATATAGGAAATTATATGAATAATTGGGTTATATATAAATTGGAGTGAGAAATGTTTTGTACACATGCTTGTTTTTTTCTAATTGTTTATAAATTTTCACTAAATCGATTAGTGTTCGTATACGTAAAGTATATTCATATCTTGTTACTCAGACATATATTTTATAAAAAATAAATGACACTTATAATATATAACAATTACAAAAGAGAAGGATAGAAAGAATAATTCAATTATAGAATTAGGAATAACGATGAAGGAACTCAAATATTTTATTTATTAATTTATTTATAATGGCTAGTGTACCTAAAATATTTTATGTAAAGACAAATTTTTTTGTTGCTAACAATGGAAAGGCATGATATCTTACCTAAACTAATTTAGACTTGACTAACAAAAAAACATGCATGTATTATTAAAACAAAATATAATTAACAACTAAACTAATTTAAATAATGATGAGCTTTGAAAATAAATTAAGTTAAAAAATATATTAAAATTCTAGCTCTCCATCCTCCTTTCTCGCTTTTCCTAAACCTAATTTGAACACTCTCTTTAGTGTAAAATTGAGTCAAATCCTTATGAATGTTCTATAATCGGTTCAATTGAAGCATGAACACATATAAATAAATTCAAAATAAACATGCATGTATTAATTTACCATGTATTAGGCATGAACATTCAGGATCTTATAATAGAAATATGAAAAATTGATACATAAATATGTCTCGAAGCAAAATATTTACTTCCTAAAATCTGAAACTAATTAGAAAATCAAACTTCTTTGAGAAGAAATTGAGGAAATAGAATTGAATTATATTAAGTATAGAGTCAATTTAATCAAATATGCAAAGTAAACATTTGCCTATATTATATTCATACATATAAATAAATTTAAGCACTTAAAGTATACCTAAGATATTGTCTCAATCATATTTCTGAGTCAATCACAAAAGTAATATCAGTCTTAAAATATTTATGTACATTATTTTATGACAAAAATACAGATTAATTCATCTATATAAATCACCACAATTTAAATTTAATTAATTAAAATATAATTTTAATCGATTAGTTACAGTTTGATAAATTATTCAGCAATCCATGTAACTTAATTTTATCAATAAAATGTCAGTTCATATATTAAACCATATTAAACCAATTGCTTAAAACTCTTGAAATTCATAATGATCAAACATTAATAGAATGAATTATATATATTTAATCTATAAAGAGAACTTAATCAAAATAATTAAGCTTTAAAAGAGGAGCAATGTATGTAACAATTTAACTGAAGTTCTAACAGTATTAATTAGTTTCCACTTTCCACCATTTAAAAAAAATGAATTATGTCATAAAAAAGTGTTCAGACTTCAGACTAACAAAAAAACGACATATCATTCATATTTCAGAGTTTAGACTTGTCATTCAGTTTATTCAGGAAAACACATAGGATATGATTAATAAACTCAGGAAAAAACTATTATTAGTAGACCACATACCTATTTCGTGATTTTTTTTCCATGGTTATCATGACACGATGCGACGCGAAGAGAGGTGGTTAGTTACTAGTGGAAGCGACGAGAGGAGAGATGGCTAACTAATGGTGGAAGTGACGTGTGAAACAGTGGTTAGCTACTGGTGGAAGCGACGCTAGGAACGATGGCTAGCTGTTGGTGGAAGCGTAGACGACCAGACCTAGAGCCGAGACGACGGACGCAGAGTGGAAGAGGAAATAAGGAATTACGATTTCTAGGGTTAGGGTTAACGGCTTAATGCTTTAACTCAAAAACAAAATATATATACCCCAGTTTATATAAAAAATATTATTTATTTAATAAAATCGGTTATGTCCGGTCCGACCGGTTTATAATTTTTTATAACCAGACCGTTTTAAAATCGGTTTTACTTAATTTGGACCAGACCGTTTCATTTACAAAACTGCTTGGTTCGATCTAATCCGGATCGATTTTTTGGTTTAAACTGTTCCAACCTAGTTTTTGGACACCCCTAATCAATACCACTTGCTAGGTCTTAAATTTTAAAGAATAATAATAATTTATTAAGAGTATCATCGTATTCAAATTAAATGTTTATTTTTTATATTTATAAAATATAAATAATATTCAGATGTCAAATAAAATATGTAATTAGTTGAAAATAAACATATCAATTTAAACCTTGAAAAATCAATATTATGACGGTGTTCATAACACCAAAGTTTCATTGTTAGGTGCACAAGCCAAAGGTTAGAGGTTTGGTTGAAGTACGTGTAACTTATGTAATGTTATTTTTTTGAACAAAGAATCATTTTGTCATTACCTCATTAACTTTGTGATAAAGATGGTATCCTATACCATCTTGGATGTAGGGTTTGAGTTCTCATTTTTGTAATTTATAATAATTAATGAGTATTATTCGGGAGAATTGTAGGTTTTTAAAGAGATTAGAGAAAGAGAGTTTGATTTTTTTAATGCGTTATATAGGTCTATATATAAGACTTCATTACCTGTAGTTGTTGGCACCTATCTAACTTATGCTGACACAAAAGTAGGTCCATTGTCTTAGGATGAGGCCATGCCCATGTACCCTTACAATATATGTATTTTTATCTAATGGATAGGCCAAGTACCCGTTGCTAGGAACTTTGGGTCGGGTACCCCATACACCTTGGGAACCTCATATCCACTACCACTCTTGTAACTCCTCAAATTGGTACCTTGAACTACTCTATGGTCATAAGATACTTCAATTTGTGATATCCAAATATTAAGTTCATAATCATTTTATCTTGAAGCATGATAAAAGAATCATATTATAATTGGAGCATGACATTTCAGTAGATAGTTACAATACAACTTTTAAGGGTAAAATCTTTTTGGCTTCTTAGGGTGAACACTTCAACTTCTTATGAGTGTATAAACCTTTTAAATTCTTTTAAAGTATAAACCTTTCTGAAGATTCCTATACGTAGAAATAATCACACGAATGTCAATTATTCTTTTGACTCAAATAGGTAACCGAGGCTTAGATAAGGGGTGAAAATGTTAATCTATGAAATCTTTTCGCGAGCTCTATATTAATTCAGCCAAGCAAGTCTCAACACGTGAATTGAGCAATTAACATAGCAGAAGTACAAAACAATAATCTCAATTCAATACACAACAAAAATAACCTACAATAGGAAAGAAGAAACTGCAATAAACACACTAGTGATGGTATGCTTCATAGGCTCTTGTCTATGCTAGCAGCACACATAAACATAACAAACATCACACAACATGCAAGACAATCATACACTCTAAAATTTATAAGGGATTTCTATTCTCTACAAGACCTCATATGTGAAAACATATTCGATAAATGATGATTGTACTTTCACAACATGCAATTATATATTACATAACGAACCATAATAAAGATTCCAACACCTATACATTATTAGGGTAAAGAGATATAAACTCCTTAGAGACTCACACTAAAAATGTATGATCAAAAAGTATAAGTAATAATTAGAAAGCTATAGGCATGTTACAAGAAAAGGAAAGAAAGCATGTAGTTATGCAAAACAAATAAGCTTTCTAATTAGAGTCTAAATCTAGTATGATGGAACATACACAATAGAAACTCATATTATACTAACACAAAAGCAAATCATGCATAATAACAAATATAACGAGGTAAACCCACATAGAAACTCTATCTATGTGGTAACATTCTCGGGTTACTTAAGGTAACCACTCAATAACAAACAATCAACTAAACAATTAAACAATTACATTCTAAGAGAAATAAAATCATCATTACCTTTATCAATTGGGACCTCTGTCCTAACTACCTATTGTTAATCTTGCTTGCTACTTCTTCAATGATCTAGTTTGACAAACGAACCTAGCTTTCCTGCAAATCCCATACTAGCCAATATGGTGTGATCCGTGACTATAGATCAGTAACCATAAGTGTAGCTACTCCCAATCTTGAGGACCACTTTCAATCTTAAATAATCAATCTCTTGTTGCACATAACAAGATATATGAGAACTTAAAGCATTTAACTTAACTCATTCTCACAATAAGGTTTTCTTAAATAAATAGTTGCATCTAAGCAAC
Organism: Hippophae tibetana; assembly: GCA_037013495.1. Classification (NCBI taxonomy): domain Eukaryota; kingdom Viridiplantae; phylum Streptophyta; class Magnoliopsida; order Rosales; family Elaeagnaceae; genus Hippophae; species Hippophae tibetana. Next base: position 1,076,038 of record CM072810.1, read on the forward strand.
TCTCAGTCGACACACGACTCACATATAACCCACTTACAAATGTCGTCTTGAGTACTTAACAGTCATAAGTATTGTTTTACTCACAATCATGAATCACTAATATCAGATTTAGAAAAATAAAATGTTAATTTGACATAACTCCGTTATATTTTATGAATATCAAATAAGAAGAAACGAGTGAGTATTTATAGAACTCAAAATGTTCACTTCGCCACCACCAATGGTAGGGTCCCTGGCAAGCTTGGTGACAAAATGGTAAAAAAATCATATTTTTTAGTTCCCAAAATTATTAAGTATTTTCCATAGGTCCATATATAGACTCGAATACCTCCAGGTGTTAACACCCTATTGGAACGATCACGTCTCATTTAACTGAAACAAAAACAAGTCCACTGTCCCAAGATGAGGTCAAATACCCCATTGTTAGGCAACTCAACTCGGATACCCCATACACCTTTCGAACCTTACATCCACTCTTGTAACTCCTCACAATGTAAAGATGATATGGAGCATCCTAAACTAGTGAATTGTGAATTGGGTAGTTTGAACTTATTGATGATTTAGATATGGTACAATGGCATTGTTAACTAGTGACTTTAACAGTTGGTGGCGCCACGAGTTTGAGTCTTGGCTCTGCCACAAGTAATCCTCCCTTATGAAACTTTGCTCTATCTGAAACTCTTTGAGAGAGCTTAATATCTACTCTACCATCAGTAAAAAAGCTTGCAACGACAACTCAGGATAGTTCTCAAAAACACTTGAGGAAGTGTCATCTTAACAGCCATTTTGGACTTTCGGTGGCTATTTCATGGCCTCAATATTGGAGGGGCTATAACCGCCCAGCTGCCATTGCCGGATCAGGTCCCTTTTAACTCTTTTTTTCACACTTTATACACAAATAGAATAACAAATGCAGATTGCAGTAGCGCAATGGGGGACTAGCACATAAAAGAATTTGCGAAGATGATAACAAAGCCAGACAGCATAAAACAATAACTTTATTTGCTGTAACAAAATTACAAACTTGATATGTGCAGCAGTAAATGATCTTATATGACAACTCTCTTTTCTCCTATAGAAAGCATTTTACAAAGTTTCCTTTGAGGGCAAACAATGTACATAAGACTGGTATAAAAAAATGATTTTATGCACTCTTTTGGCAACAGCATCAGCAATACATAAACATCACACTGATGCATTCTTCAGCAAGTCCCTTTTATGCACATTTGAGAAAGGGACTACAATTTCAAGGTGTAGAGTTTACAGAGATTTCTTGCTGTAGTAGGGAGCTCGGTTGATTGAGATTGGATGGGATCACCAGCTGCTGCAATGCTTTAAGAGCTACTGTAAGTTGTGCAAATGAAGGACGCAAATTTGGATCGCTGGAACATAACAAAACAGATGAAGATGTCAAAGAAGTCAATTAAAAAGAGTTTTTAAGAACAGACAAATGTATGTCTCGAAACAATCTTTAACTTACGTTTGCCAGCACTCCCAAATTATTCTGGCAACCAAAGGATCAAGCTCCTTAGGAATTTCAGGACGACGATTCTGGAAACCTACAGCACCTACAACTTGCATTGGGTTCATACCACTCCAAGGTAATCTTAGAGTAGCAAGCTCCCATAAAATAACTCCAAAACTATATACATCACACCTGCATATGGAACATGCTTTAGTAATGATGCAAGAAGCTACTAAGGTAGATTTTAAAATTATACAAATAATATTAACTCACTTTTCATTTGATGGTTCGTTACGGAGAACTTCAGGCGCCATCCACTCAGGCTAATACATAAATGAGAGCTTAATCAGAGAAAATCAAAAAGTTTCTATGTAGGATTTAAACTAACATTCATTTTGTGCCGTCATCTACAAAACTGCAGAATGAAACTTACCGTTCCTGCAGTAGATTTGGAAGACAAAAAGGTGTTGTGTTTCAACCTTGACAACCCAAAATCACACACCTGCACAATTGAATTGTTCTTCATTATAGCCAAAAAAGGAAAGTTGTTAATTATCGAACCAAAAAGGTTGACCTCAACCAACATATGTAACAAAGAACCATTTACTGCATTCAAATGTTAAGAAATCCTGCCATATATTTATCTTTTCCAACAAATAAGAAAATGTAAAATTATAACACTAAGACAGGTTTTCAAGCTTTACAAGTATTTAGTGCATTATCAATAAACCCCACCAATTTTATTTATGTACTTTTTTTTTCAAAATATAAAAAAGAACATCAGACACGTCTGTTTCAGATTTAGATCCAACAACCATCGACTTGACCTACCTTGACATTCCAGTTCTTATCAACCAAAAGGTTAGGTGACTTCAGATCCCGGTGAACAATTGTGGGAGTGCTCGTATGCAAGCAATTCATACCCCTAGCCTGCAGAACAAATTATATCTCCATAAGCACAGATGAACATCAATGCTAGTTGAACAAGAATTTAAAGAGCTCATACCACATCAAGAGCCATCTTAATTCTACGCTTCTCATCAATTTGACAATGAGGACGATGAATAATTCTATATAAGCTTCCTCTGCAGAATCAAATACCAAGAACACCAATCAATGAGAAATTATGCAACATATTTATCTATTTATTTCCTGGGGAAACAGGAGCCATAATAGCCACAGCACCACAACTAGCAATTTGCAGGGAGTGGTAAATAACTACTATGATAACCTTCACAGTCCAAGCCTCCAAGGCACGAAATAATTTTACTACAAGGACATATTATTATCCCTAATGGGGATGCTAAGGAAATAAAAGAAAAAAAGATTAATACCTTGGAAGAAACTCAGAAATGATAGAGAGGTGTGGAGGCCGAGTAATTGCACCCATGAAAAGAACAATATTAGGATGACGAAGCCCACGCATAATACGTACCTTACATTACATTGGGGGGAGAGAGAGAATAAATAAAGGGCCAATGACTTAAGATAAGATATAATAAGCAATTGTTAAAGGTTGTTGGAAACCGACTCCTAAAAACTTAACCTATAGGGAGAATGGCCAATAATACTTTTATACATTCTATCACTTCCTCATAAGTGTTGCCTCTATGCACCATGCAAGCCAAACACTTGCAATTCAATAATTGAGGTTACTAGAGTTTGAACATAAAATCTCTAATCTGATACCATGTTAGAAGTTGTTGAGAAACCAACTTCTTCCGATAGCAACCATACCCAACATGTCTCAACAAGAATAAGGGAAAAAAACAGATAACCCCAGATAGTTTGATACTGTTCCCTAGATTAAATTTTTCTGTTGAGCATAGTGAAAAAGTAAAGAGGTACTTTCAAATATGCACCAAAGTTAGTCTACAACAGAGGAGGTAAGCAGACCCTAATATAAATCAAGGTTTAATTTTCCATCTAATAATACAAAATCAACATAGAAGGCCACCAACTATTGCACACCAAAGACTGTTAATATGATAAATCCAAAATGCATTTTTCTCCGTTCTTGATATTCTTAGTATTTATACAAAACACATTAGATTCATCCAAACAGATTGTTGCTTACTTCTCTTTTAAACTCAGCCAAAGCAGCACCTGAAAAATCCTGGTCTAAGAACTTCTTCACGGCAACCTCCTGAGATTTTAAGACAACCCACAAGTCAAAGAAAAGAAGTGCAGATCATTGATTCCGTGAAACTAAATAACTGTGGAAGTCCATGCAGTAACTTAAATAAAGGAAAAGCGTTTCAGTGTTGCAATAGTAGCAGCAGATGGAGCTGATAATGAAGAATTTTATAAATCCCATTTATCAATTGACAGAGTGATTAGAGTTTATGTCAATAAAGAAGACTGCTCAAACCATAAATTTTTAGTTGTGACTAGTGGTAAAAAGAAATTGCCACTTGGTAAATAGACTGCTCGTACCATAAATTCTTACCGTGCCATTCCAATCAGCATGATAGACCTCTCCATATGAACCTAACCAAACAAATTGGAAAAACAATTAGAACCTAGAATCATGGTCCTCTTATTTCTTTCTTTTCTGACAAAACAGTAAGAGTACCAGAAAGAGATGCATCTATGTTATACCATTTTAACATATAATAAATGAAAACCAAAGCATCTAGTCCCTCAAAAGAGATAACCTATATTTAATAATATAATTAATTGACAGATTGATAGACAGATATATTATATGTACAAACCTTGGTATTTCATAATGGGATAATATGAAATGAATATATACTCTCTAAAAACAAAGAGCATGAAAACTAACATAATTTCCAAAAGAAATAAAGAGGATGCAAGGTATCTGCTTTACCTATCCCAATCCTCTCACCAATAACAAGATCATCCCATGGGATTTCACAATCCCCTACATCTACATCATCAAATACTTTATCAGCCTTATTTGCACTGGAATCAATTGATGAACGACGACTTTCCACATCCTTCAGTTTCAAATTGGTCACCATAAATCTCTCATTGGGACACTTTCTATGGTCATTGAAACCAATTTCACTTTTTTCACATTGTTTTCCCACATCAGCTGCACTTTTCAATCCGTCCTCAACACTGCAACATTCTCCTTTAGAATCAATGTTTTGACCTCCCAAAGCCAAACCATTGAACCGACTCGTGGTTGATGCTGATGATGAACTGGCATCAACATTGGAATTATTTGGATTGTTATCCCTTCGTGACAGGCTTGAATTATCAGATGGTTTAAAACCATAATGGTTTATCTTCTCTGAGGCAAAGCTGGTAGAAGCAGATGATGACAGATTATAATCATTAGGTTCACGGTTAATTCTTGGGAACAGATTTTCCATATAATCATACTCCTTTTTTTTAGGGACTTCATTGCAAGTATAGCGATTTTTCCACATTAGCGGTACAGGAGGTCTGCCAGAAACTGCACTATTTCCTAATCTTTGAAAATCATCAACTTTAACCTCAGCAGTTTTGTTATACACAGAAGCTTTTCCAGTTCCTTTTATTTGGAATGGATTAAGATCTGCAAAAGGATCTTTAAGCTCATCTGGGTTTTGATTATATGGAACAACGTTCATATTCATTCTCATGCCACCTTCAACTACATGGGCTCCACGACTCCCTTTAAAAGCAGAAGTACCCATATCTGATGAAGGAAGATGATCAGACTGATTGGGGTTAACTGTATTGGTTAGTCTAGATGAACCAACACCACTATCAGCACTAAAACTGGATGACATAGGTACGGATTCTGCCTTCGTCAACCTTGGTATTCTATCCATTATTGAACTGCTTCCAACTACAGAATTTTGATTGCTTCCTTCGCCTGTTAATTGCCTTGGTGCTGAGCTTGAAACTTCAGTATCATTAAGGGAATAGCAACCAGGGATTTGGCTTATTTGATTACATTGCTTAAAGGAAGTGTTTTTTAAACTTGGAATGTCAGCAGGTATAAGTGTTCCAGGAGCTGCCATCAGATCAACCAAAAATTCCCTGATGCAAAAAAACTACAAATTCAAAACTGATGGAAGCAACAACAAAGAACTAACAGAGAAACAACAATGAGCTGGTGATGTTGTTGGGCGTCTAGAAACAATAACAAATACCAAGCAGACAGGACACTTGATGGTACAAAGCTACAAACTAGAAATCCCAAGGGGGGAGCAGTATAATATAATGATCGTCTCAGAAAGCAAGACAATAAGGCTATTACAACCAAATAAAAAAAGCCTTCAGTCATCAAATAAAGTTAGTACACCAGAAGTTTTCCATAGTAGCAAAAACGCCATTCTGCAAAAAACTTTAAATGAAGTCTCATGGTTACCATTAAGAATTGCATTCATAACAAAACCTCAATAAATAAGCCTCCAAATGATTGGATATTGCAGGGTTTACAAAGCTCCTCAAACAACATGTATGACTCTAGACATGATGATATACGATGTGACCAATCTCCATACACAATAGACTCTGGTTACCCAAAGAAAACAGAAAGAAAATTTACAGAGGTAGGATAGATTCTATTCTAGAAATCCTTGTAGGTATTGTCATGTGCACCAAAATGTAAGGACTAACTAGAATGAATAGGCTGCTGAGCCTTACGAAAGAAGTGGCAAAAGCATGAGATTGAGAAATATGAACAACAATATTGAGGAGAAAGGGGGAAAAAACATTGAAAGCACAAGTACAAACCTCTCTTCCTCCAACTTGATTATGTTTATAGCACCATCATCAACACCAGTATAATGACTACCTTTCAGAAGTCTACAAGGCATCTTGATACTATCAGCCAACACCTACATCAAAGAAACAAAGTAAATCAATGGTTTTAATGTAGCAAGCTAGATAATTACAAGGATCTGCACTATCATTGTTCTGCAACTTAGGATATATGCAGTGGGAATTTAAACTCCACTAAATTCATAGAGAGAAAGAGAGATTAGAAAATTCATTCTATGACAGCTGACCTTGAAAAGCAAAGCACGGTGTCGAGACAGGCCGATAGTTATTGATCCAATAGGGAATACACTTGTGTGTAAAGATGTCCTCAAATCTGTACTTCTTTCCATCCACCTAGCATACATGATATTAGAATCCTTTACAGGCCCACCCATGTTCCCTGTGACAAGTTCAGCAAGCCTCTGTACCAAAACAGCAACCTCACTGACTGGGCAACCTAGTGCAATACACTGTGCTACTTGGATTAACTCTTCCAAGGCATGATCCACTGTTCTTTTGATTAACAAAGCCTCAAATCCTGAAGTACCAAGGTTATTTTCAAGATCTGTAAAGGAAGGCATTTTTCCTTGTGTTGCTGTTTCCATGGATATTGCATACACGTCATAAAACCCATCAACAACTTTCTCTTCATAGTCAAGAACATTGTATTCCTGATGTTTAAGAGAATGCAATAATCATCAAGCTAAATAAGCATCATACAGCACCATTTTCCAATAGCACAAGAGAATGAAAACAATAAATAAGGCATGATAAAAAAAATGATTTAGTCATGATAACTGATTAAACTATAGAAAACAAGAATGCAGGTATTGCAACACAAAATTTACACGCCTAGAGACATTCTTCCACCCATATTAGAGTTGCAATATGAAAGATGATTACAGGTTACGGGTGCAGAATAAATAGTCAATCAACACAAACACAAATCCAGAATGCGAATACGAGACAAGATTGTCACCCCTAATATTTAACTCCCTTGACAAAGTAAAAAACTATCATGCAACGCAACGGAACGCTTACAAAGCAAATGTAAGGTATCAGATCTGACCGTATAATTAAGTGAATTTTGGGTTATCAATGCAAATTTTACAACTTCAAATTTTTATCCTTTCTCGAACAAAAGTTGAGAATAATAGTATCTTTCATCTTATTCTATACAATTGCTCCACAACAAAGTTTCAAAATTTCAGAATTGTATATTAACATCGGTTAATAATCATATTACAAAAAAAACTAGTTCTTAATTCGCGATCCAAAGTCATCAATTACTAAAACAAAAACTTTGCCTCAATTCCTATTTCCAAAATTCACTACAACTCACCCAGTAGTGCCTAGACAAGGCCTCGGCAGCAGCTTCCTTCTTGTCCCTCGCCGAATCAATCTGATGAGACCCCAAGCTCATCATCGTCGCAGCTCGGATCTGATCCTTCTCAGGATCATCACAGAATTCCGAATTCGAATTCGAATTCGACGAAGCGCTGATAGCTAGGGCAAGCTGAAACTGAAATTCCTCCTCGGACAACATATAATCAGGCCGATTCAAACTAGCCAACGAAGCAGGGGTTGTGCTAGTAACAGCAGCAGTGGAAACTGGTGACGGAGACGATGTCGAAGGACTCACAGGAGAAGTTCCCGATTGCTGAGTGGAAGCCGTACGGTGATCCGAGGAACATGAAGATGACGTCGAAACAGTTGGAACTTCGTTCGATCGAGCTGGCTCGTGGTTGCTTCCTATATGAAGCTTCTTGAAAATGTGCTTCATCTCGTTCGCTTTCTACCTTCTCTTCTACTTTCCCTCGCTTTCTCACACTATTCGGTGTTCTCTTTATCAAATCTCTACTTTCTTTTGGTTTCTCACAATTTTTTTCTTATTTTCTCGCATTCCAAACACGGGTCCATTTGAAGAGTCAAGAGAAAAGTACTAGGAGGGAAAACTTACGCAGTATTAATATAAGATATGGAAGGTTAATAATTGGGCACCTTTTTCAACTTAATTACGATAATGACATTTACTTACGATGTGACGTGTTAACGCGTAATGAAAAATGAACGCATGTATATGCGCCACGATAGCGACCTTTCGGAATGTTGATGACGTGGCATACGAAAATGCTTAATGTCCCAAAATTGTGAAGAATAATTGGTCGGTCGTCTGATGTCCGAACCAATCAAGCATGATCAAAAAAGAAAAAAATTATTTAGATACGTCACAGATTGAGGAAAAAAAATTATTTTAACTAATATATAATTATTATATCAGTTTTTATCCTATGATAATTTATTATAAATATAATACTCTATAAAAAATCTAATAACACATATATTAAATTATTGTACGTAATGTTAATATTAAATTGAAAATTTATGATAGTTAGTTGATTGTAAAATTATTATTTATTAAATCAATTATATTATAATATATGAATAAAATATATATTTATTTAAAAAAATATGAAAAACTCAGAATTATATGTCTCTCTTTTTATATTGATTGACTTACTAACTTAGTTTACCTAATATCAAAAAGTTTAGGTATTTTAACTAAAATTTAGAAAGGTGATAAAAATATAAATATTTTAAGATTTAATTTTTATTTTCATATATGGTTCCTATGATGAGTGAAAAGATAGAAAAAAAAACAAAATTTTATACGATTGTGTAAAACTTTTTATATATGTATCAATGTAAATATTGGAATAAAAAGTGTGAACGATGCTATAAATAGTAAAATAAAATTAATTTAAATTAAATAATCAAAATTAATATATATATTTAGGAATTGATACAAGCTTTAATTTGAAATATTATAATAGTAGTTTCGATACACCAGTCAAAAGTTATGGCCATTAAAAATTGGAACTTTTATTTATCAAATGTTTTTTTCTTAATACTATGAACAGTATAACCCATCTTTTGTTTGCTACACTTTTTTTTATGAAGAAGAAATATTGAATGAACATAGAATTAAAGATTAAGAAGAACATACGATGATTTCAAAAAGACTTCGGAACGAAATCCACACAAGAAAACAACATCAACAAGTCCATAAAACCCAAACCTTGTAATGCCAAAAAAAATGATCACTCCCTTTGACTTGTTGAATTCGGGCATTGAACCAAGATCCCGAGAAAGAAAAGCAAAAATCTTACTAAAAAAATAATTTCATTAATGATATCAGTTTTTCCTCCATCACAAGGATCATGTTTTCTTTTATACAGAACAAAATCATAGACGTAATGCAACCTTAATGGGGCTATTTAGTTCTAAAATGTGCGAAATCCATCCGTAAAGAATAATAGGATAAAAATATATATGAAAAATAAGATATATTAAATTCCACAATTCACTAAAAAGAAAGTAGCTTAACAAAAAAGTCCCATAATTAAATAAAAATAATAATTGGAGCGAATCTAATACTTATCCAAAGGGAGATTTGGAAGATGTTTTAGTGTAGGTTAATGAGCTTATTTTCTCAGTTGATTTTTATGTGCTATATATGAGAAATGACTCCACTATTAAGTCCACACCCTTACTTTTGGGTAGGCCATTCATGAAAGCCGCTTGGTCAAAGATAGATATGCATAATAGAACACTAATTGTAGAGTTTGATAGATAGGTTATTTGCTTCAGTATCTTTGAAGCAATGAGGGACCTATTGATTATAATTATTGTTTTTCTATTGATGTACTTGAATCTTTAGCATAAAAAAATGATTGATGTTGAAAGTACAAACCTATTAGGGGTTACTATAAGAGACAATATGATGACCAAATATTTAAGTGATGCAAAAAGGGATATTGGTAGAGTAGAAGAATTGAAGGAGATTATCACATCTCTTGACTCTTCTATATAGATAAACCTAAGGTAGACTATTTCCTATATTTCTCTTTCTATGTCTAATGGGAAACTTTTGCCTTCTATTGTACAGGTACCCACCTTGGAGCTCAAACCTCTCTTCTAACATCTCAAATATGTATGCTTAGGAGACGGAAACAAAATTCCTATGATTATAGCATCTAAGATTTTCGATATTCAAGGGGAGAGCTTAATCTGTGTTTTGAAAGAATACAAATAAGCTATTGGGTGGACAATTGCCAACATTAAGGGAATTAGTGCCTATATGTGCATGCACTAAATATTACTTCAAGATGAGGCCAAACCAATAAGAGAACCATAGAGGTTATTGAATCCATCGATGGATTTACTAACTCCAAGAGATTCCAAAGAAGTAAAGAGTTATAATGGTTAAGAATGAGGATAATAATTTAATTCCTACTCGACTTTAAACTGGGTGGAAATTTTGCATTGATTTTTGATAGCTCAAATTTATAACTCACAAAGATCATTTTCTTTTATCTTTTAATTGATCAAGTACTTGAACATTTAGTAAGCCATACCCAATATTTTTTTCTTGATGGTATTTTAGGCAGATACCATTTGGCCTCTATAATGCCCCTACCATCTTTCAAAGGTGTATGATAAGTATATTTTTTGATTTTATAGAGATCGTTATAGAATTGTTAATGGATGATTTTATTGTATATGGAAATTCATTTGATAAATGCCTCAGTAACCTTACATTAATTCTAGAGATATGCGTAGAAACTAACCTTGTACTTAATTGGGAAAAATGTAGTTTTATGGTAGATCAAGGTATAGTTCTATGACATGTGATATCATCTACATGAATTGAAGTTGATAAATTAAAGATAGATCTTATTCGTATCTTACCACCTCCCACTTATGTGAAAAAGGTTCATTCTTTTCTTGGTTATATAGGATTCTATAGAATATTTATATAGGATTTCTCAAAAATAGCAAGTCTTCTTTTCCAGTTTCTTCAAAAAGATGTGTTATTTATGTTGAATGAAGAGTGTCTTAAAGCATTTAATAGATTCCTAGCATTAAACCATCTCATTGGAGTCTACTATTTGAGTTTATGTGTGATGCAAATGACTATGCAGTTGGAGTTGTTTGGGACAAAGGTTTGGAAAGATTCCAAATGCCATATAGCTCTTAAGTAGTTACTCATAAAGAAAGATGCTAAACAAGGCTAACAAGGTAGATTCTTCTTCTACAATAATTTGACCTTAAAATCAAAGACAAAAAAGAAGTGAAAATGTAGTAGTAGATCACCCTCAGTAGATTAATTCAAGAAGATGAATCACTTTCAATAAGAGAGGACTTTCCGGATGAGCAATTACTTGAGACCACATTATTCACTCTTTGATATGCAAATATAGTGAATTATTTGGTCACTAAAAAGATTCCACAAGACTTATTACAAGCTAGCAAATTTAAACTCAAGAAGGCTGCTAAACAATATGCGTGGGATGACCCCTACCTTTGGAAATATTCCTTTGATCAACCGATAAGAAGATGTGTACCTAATGTTGAGTTTACTTATGTTCTAACATTTTTTTCATTCTTATGCATGTGAGGGATATTTTGTAATTAAACGAATAGCCCTCAAAGTCTTAGAGAGTGGATTCTAATGCTATCACTTTTCAAGGATGCTTTCACCTTTTGCAAAACATGTGATCGTTGTCAACAAATAGGTAACATAAGCCCTAGGAATCAAATGCCACAAACTTTATAAGTTCCATTATACTCATGTTTTTCATTTACAAAACATGATGTTTGTTTATTTTACTGTGTTTTTTTCTTTTTCTATGTAAGGTTGATTACTATAGATTAGTAATTCACACACTCACATAGTTAGGTCACTCTATATGCTAGCATGTTTACACATATTACAGGGTTGGTTTTCGTAGTGTTCATGCTAGGTGGAGTGTTGGTTTATAGTGAGTGAGTGTTCGAGTGAGATGATGGTTTTACTCATGATGTTTAGCTTGTTTTGAGTATAGGTATTTGTATATTATACTTGAAATTTTTGGAAACAAAAAATATAAATTTATGGCACCTCGTCACCACCCTTACAACCACCCTTGGTGAGATAGCTAGTCAATTGCTATAAATATCTCCCTCATTAATTGGTTCTTTAATTCAAAATTTCTATTGATTTGAATTTCGTATTGACTAATTATTTCTATAATTGTGATACGTTTGTGAAGTGAATACATTTATGTGTGAGTAGTATTCAAAGGTTGTGTTAGTTTATTCTATGCATTACTATTCAGTGGTATCTAATCACATCACTTTGGTTTGTGTTGGTTGTGGAGGACAACAGAGTTGGTGTGTCAAATCAAGATGTTGTGAAAGTAGCAAGTAAGAGTAATAGTAGGCAATTAGGAGAGAGGTCCCAACAGATAGAGGTAATAGTGATTTTATTTTTATTAGAGATGTAACTCTTTTATTGTTTAGTATATTATATGCTACTGAGTAGTTGTCTTAAGTAACATAAAGATGTTAACACATAGATACAGTTTCTATTTGGGATTACCTTATTATATCGTGTGTTATGCATGCTTTTAAACTCTAATTAGAGAGCTCTTTACTCTATATATTTTTTTAGTTTATATATAATATTTGTTATTGAATATTTTCTATTGATTTGATATTATATTGTTATTGCTTCTACTAAGTGTTTTGTTTTAAGCTTTTCTTCTTTACCCTACTTGTGGGGAGGAGTACGTTAGGAATCTGTGTCTCTTTATCTTGGGTGAGTTTTGCATCGTGGACTCCTTGAAACTATAATTCTTATTGTTGAAATATTTAATGTTTGTGATATTGATTTCATAGGATCCTTTTCATCTTCTTAAGATTATATATATATATATATATATATATTACTTATTATGGATTACATGTCTAAATGGATGGAAGCTAAAGCCACCAGAACTACAGATTCTACAGTTCTTATGGATTTTGTGAAGTATAACATATTTAATATGTATGTCCAAATAGTCAAATATTATGAGCCTTTTCATTATTATCGCTAATAGTAGTTAGTAAGAGTGAGCAAAATATCCGATCAATTTGAGAAATTTGAGAAATATGATAAAATTAAGTGGTTTCGATCCGAAGTTAGATCAGATTCGGATTAGATTTTATCAATCCGCTCGGATTAGAAATATTCAAATCTGTATAATCCGATCCGATCTGATATATTTAATATATTATTTAAAAATATATATATAATAATTAATAAACTTAATTATCTAACCTAACTTAACCTTTACTGTATCTCTTATTATAATATTCTTAACACAAAACCTAATATATTTTCACAATTGTCTTCATCTCTCTCTCTGCCTCCCTGCCTCCATTACTGGTTTCATACTTTAAGACTTCTTTGCTGCTACTCGTGCTTATTTTCTTATCTACTTTTACTACATATGTTGCTACTTCTCATTGTCGTTGCTCGTTGTTTGTTGTTCTTCATCACAGTACAAATAGAAGGTTATATTTGTTTGAACTTTTTTTTTCTTCTGAATTTTGATTTCAGATCTAATATTCAAATGCTTGATTGCTATTGATAGTTATCACTTTTGTTTTAAATGGATGTGTGAAGCAATAAGCTATCTAGAACATATTATGTGATTTATTATTTTCTTATAGTAATTTTTAAGAGCTATGAGATGAAATTACGAGTCTGAGTGAAAATGTGATTGTATTGTAGAACAAAAATTAGACGACATTATAAGAAAACTTTGAACAGTCATAACTTTGTGTTGGAAAGTCTATTTTGGACGAATGTTTTTATGATTCTATGTAACTTTTAGATATCTAGACACGCCAAAATGCCAAAGGCGATTTGTCCAGAGTTTCCCCCCCAAAAAAACTCTATTTTTCATGCTTTAATTGAGTTACAAAATATTTTAAGCTACTTTTAAAATATCGAGATTTATCGTGGTTTGATGGAACAAATGTCAACATTGTAGTACATCATGATTATTTACATAATTATAAAAACCAATATCATAATTTTTTTTATAAATGGTGAATGTTAATTAAACATTTCATTCGTATTATTAAATTTTTAGTTATATTATATATAAATGTTCAATACATATTTTAAATCACATGAAAGCAATCATGTTCAACATCACCCCACATCTATGTGCACATTTTTACAATTATTTATTGCAAATGTCTAATATTTTTTTCTACAACTATACAGATGACTTTAGATAAAGATAATGATACACTTTATGTGATTGAGGAAGTAAATAAAAATGAAAGTGCAACACAACCAACTCAAGAAGAAGATGTTGTAAGTACTCCAATTCCAGATCTTTGTATTGTTGCATTACTTCTAAAGAATAAGGTAAAAAAGATTCATTTAAATCTAGTAGTGAAGCATGAGCTCATTTTATCATAGAAGGGGTAGGGCAACATGCAAATGTTATCAGGTATATTGCATAAAACTTTCAAATATATATTTTGAATATATATAGATTTATTTGTTATTAAATATATATTATTATGTTTATTAGTTCATTATTTATGTATATTTTTAACTTTTTAATTTTTCATTATGCAGATATCTTGATGATATTGGTGACTTAAATCTTAAATGATTATCAAAAAGAGTTCTTATTATTATTAATGTTTGTATAGTAAAGTTAATTTATGTAATTGATATTTAATTTTTTGGAGTTAAATTATGTAATTGATATTGATTTTTTTCTTTTTGATTATTTTTGTTGAATTATTTTTAATCACGTTGTCACCTACTTTTTAATTTGTATGAAAAATATTTTTATTTTATATATTTTTATTTTATGTAATTTTTTATTTTATATGTTAAAATTATATCAAATTTGAATTTATTTGGATTAACATTTATAGGGGTTCAGATCGGATTGATATTTCATAATTTGTTTATTTATGTAAAAAATTTAATAGATTTAAATTAAAATTTTGACCATATCCGATCGAATTAGCATTTAAAGTGGATTCGAATTGAATAATTTTCGAATTAGATCGAATTCAGATTGACTTAAAATTGGTGGATTCAGATTGACATGTACAACAGATCAGATTCAGATTGGTATTTAAAGCAGATTCGAATTGAATAATTTTCGGATCAGATCAGATTTGATTCAGATTAACTTAAAATTTGTGGATTCAGATTTGTTCGGATTGACATGTACAACGGATCAAATTCGGATTGAATAATTCATAATTTGCTTCAGATTGAATCGGATTCAAATTGACTAATTGACTTAAATTTTGCGGTTTCGAACCGATGGTAACTCCTAGTAGCCAATAATAATTAATTCAAAGTTTGAGAAAAATTATTTTTATTGTACAATGTGTATTGCAATAAATAATTTTCTATAACGAACGGAGCAGGCTAGCAGCTGTTAGGACGTCAAATGATAATTATGATCTAGTAAAAAAAAATCTTAGGTAATATACATATGTGATGACTTTAAATTAAATATGTTAATAATTTTTCTTTAATTTAATGTATTTTAATTATTGTATTTTAAAATATTTTTGTAATTTTTATTACAAATTTTAATAATTTTATTTATCTTTATGTTTTTCTTTATTTTTAAATATTCTTTTTAATCAAACATGCACCAGCTTCTCTTCCTAAGATTTGTATCGATTCTACTTAATTTTAAAAAAAGATTAATGTATAAAAAATAGTAATAAAATGACTAGAACTAAGAATATTATGTTAGTCCCTGTTTTTCCTCTATTAATGAATTTTAGTCATTTAGTACAAAACTTTGACTACGAGTCTTGTCCATAGAGACGTACTAATTAGGCTGGAAACTCTATATTCACGATCAATGATATTATTAAAATAAAAATATAAAAAATATTTATTTTATTTTTAATATTAATATTTTTTTAATAAAATTTATATATTAGTAATATTACTACTCTAAATTTTTATTCTCACAATATTTTTATTTAATAATAAAGGAAATGTTTCATTAATTTACATAAATTCGACCTTATCTTTTTTATCATCATAACTTAAAAATTGATTAAATAATTTTATCATTTAAATTAAAAAATCTTTATTAGATTGTTAATTTTTAGAATCGAATCGGATTTAAATTAAAAATTATAAAATCTGTTCGTATTCAGATCGCATTTAGATTGATAAATTTTATAAATCGTTACATTCGATTTGAATCAAATTATTACTAAATTATAAATAAATAAATATTTTATTTTATAATATTTTATTATTTTAACTTATTTATAATAATTTTACGTACATATTTCTTATTATTTTAATTTTTTTAGTGTTATTATAAATAATAATATATGTTAGAAAAATATCAATTAAAATTTTAAATTTATATATATCATATTTTATATATGATAATAATTTATAAATAAATTTTAATATCAATATGAATTTATCTTATTTGAAAAAAATCTTATATGTGTAATTGATTTGGATTGATTATATCATTGAATTAAAAATAATCAAATTCATTTGAATAAAAAAAGATTCAAATTAATCAAAAACTCATGGTATTATTCCAATGCTAACCCCTAAACATAACTTTTATTTAAAAATCAAAATAGAATTGACAAAGAAGTTAATTTCTGTTAAAAACTAAAACATATTGGCAAAATTATTTTAGAAATTAAAAAAAAATTATTCACTTTTAAATAATATTAACATGTCATGGCATAAAAATATTGATAAAAAAATACTTGTAAATTTATATATACTTATCATATCTTCTTTCAATGTTAATATAGATCTATACCAAAAATTGTAAGTTTCCTATTTTTCTTTAGAACGAAAAGCCGACACAATCATTTAAATTATTTAGATCGTTTAATCATCTAACTCAGAAATAACATTTTTTATATTGTTACTTTTAAAAAAATAGTCAAAAAATGACAATCAATTTTTAAATATTTTTTAAAATTAAACTTATCATATAACTTACAAATGACTTAATTAATAGTTGTTAGAATTGTTATTTTAATAATTATTTTTCATTCAACAAACACAGATATTTTAATATATCATTCTCTTTTATTTATTTATTTAGTTTTAATCTCCGTTTTACACTCGATCAAATAATAATATTTTATAATATATTTCACTTAAATTTGACCATTTATTTTTTTATAACCCCTTTTCCAATAACAATTGAACAAAAAACACTCATTTCCTATTCTAAAAGACTGATCATCACTTGATATATAACTTACAAAACTTTGACTAACATTTCCCTTTTGTTTTCTTTATTTCTTGATGCATCATAGATGAACAGAAGGTAAGGTTGTTACTAGTCAACTACTTAGAAACCTACAAAGAAGAATTATTATTATTATTATTAATTTGAAATGCAAAACAAACATTTAAACTAAATTCTTTACTCACTATTTCCTACTTAAACACCGAACTCATAGCTGCAACTTCACCCACAAACCAGCACTAGGCACACCATCATTCACAACGAAAAACATGTAATACCCTGGTGGTGCAATGGCAGTTGTCGATGGCCCCACTAAACTTGCACGATAAACACCATCTAAAACCCAATAAACTACGTCAAATTTCAGCACCACCATCCTCTGATTCATACCAAAAGAATGAGTTGTAAACGGTGGTGCAACAATCCTAAACGACAATTCTTTCAATACAAGCCAAGGCACACTAAAAGTAACATAAAACGACTGGCCATATGACAGATCCTCGCTCATTTGCACCACTTTAGGCCTCATGTTATTATACTCGTAAGACAAATAAGGTGGTGAAAAGGCCTCCAGACTTAAATCAGTTGGAAATTGAACACCAGTGAAGTTGTAGTATATATGCGGATTACTTCCACCAACTAAAATCCGACCATCTGGCAACAATAACGCGGCAGAGTGATACAATCTCGGCCGCAATGCACCTGATAAGACCCTGAACCGCTGACCAGGCTTCTTATCAGGATCATATAACACCGGCGTAGTAACCGGTGTACGACCAAATTCCCAACCAGCAGTACCTCGTCCAGCACCATTAATAATAATGACCTTACCATTAGGAAGTATAATCATATCACCCATTACTCTTGGCATAGGCATTTGCTCCATAACCCAAATTGGGTTTTTATCACTCACTTTTAGCCTCCCACAACTTCTAGTAGCAGGTTCAAAAGTGCCTCTAACAGCCTTTAAATGTGACCCATGTGGTGCACCTCCACAAATCATAACTTCAGCTTCAATGGGCTTATTTTCATCAATTGGAAGCAAAATTGAAGACCCTGTACTAGGATAATTCCTAGGATCATTACCTGGTATAGAAGGGTACTCTTTAACAACTCTATTTCTATTATAATCCAATAAAATTGATCTTGTATTAGCAAAAATGAACAAATTGCCATCTGGTAACAAATGTAAAAATGGGTACAAATTATTTTCATCAATTTCACATGTTTCTCTAAGAAAATGAAGCCTAAAAGTATAAGGAAGTAAAGAAAAAGAAGGGTTATTTTGGTAATTTCTTCTTGGAAAAAACTCATAGTTAAATTGTCTTCTACCACCAACAATAATTATGTCACCATTAGGTAGTATTTGATTTGAAGCATACCATCTACGTTTAGATAAATACTTAGGAATTTCAATCCAATCACAAGTATGGTCCAAACAAGGTGTAAAAGAACGAGCAATAAGGTCACCATCATTGAATCCACCGGTTTGAACTAGGGTTCCATTAGGGAGAACAGAACCAGAAGAACACCAAGTATCAGTTTGAACCATAAGAGGTCTAAGCGTGTTAGAGTTAATATCATACAGAATTGAGTGAGCAGTACAATCAATTTTGAGAACTTTTTCGGTAGGGTCATTCCGGCAAAGACCCCCAGCGAGTGAAATGTTTGACCGGCCAAAATCTGTCCGGTCAAACATGATGACTTTGTTATTGTGAAGAAGTTGCATGTGCATAGCTGATATTCCTATGGTTTCTTGTAGGAGATGCCATTCACCAATTTGGGATGATAATGTAGTTTGAGATGAAACTAAAGGATTATTGAGATTGAAAATGGCATGTGAAGTTAGAATTATGGAGAATAAGATCCTGAAATAATGTGTCTTTATTCTCATTTTTTGTGTTGGTAAAAGAAGAGGAGATAAAGGAGGGAGCTTAATTTGGAGGGTAATAGGTGAAGTGTTTTGTGGTGTGGTGGTGTGTGATAGAATGTTGGTTTGGATTTGTGAATGTTTAAATAAGTACTTGTCAAGTCTTCAAGATATATGGAGAGAGAGTCAGAGTAGTTGTTTTTCTTTCTTTTTATTTAACATATAAATATTATATGTTCAATGACTAAATTGTTGTAAAGATCAAGAAATATGTGTGTTTGTAGCTCATTTCTTCAGTATGTAGAGAAAATTTTGGAGAAATGGTGTTTATTTCTGAATTATATAATATATATTTTCTTTCTTATCTATTGGAAATTAATAAACAGAAAGATTGTATGGATAACAGAGAAATAGCTTAGCCTATCCTTCAGAACATAGCATGAGCATTCGACACTTCAAGGTGCTAAAAGAGTATATGAAACAAAGCAATACAATATAATTGCCATTGAATTAGAAATCTAATGGGTTTATAGATAACAATTCCCCTTTAAGATAACAATCATACTTGATGATCAGTGCCATAATTAGTTAATTACAAAAGATAAAACCACTAACATGTAACTTGTATAAAAAACATACAGAATATTGGAGTGTGTATTTCAGACAGTGCTTTTGCATTTTGGAAGTACGGATAAACTATTAGGAATAACATTTACACAACACACTAAACACTGATTGAATTTTTCGAATGAAATGTGAATACTGCTTTGGCTATTATATAGCCTTAACTTCTAACAATCTAAGCTGAAATTATGGAGCATAAACAAAAACAAATCAAAGCATGATCTGATCCTAAAGATCATGTCCTTATTTATCCTCTAACTAACCCCTAAAGACTTGGACAGTTTTCTTCAATCTCTTCCTCAGGCTAAATTCCATGAGACAATTTAGATTACTTCACTAACTTCACACGTTCCCAGCATGCTTCGAAGCTTAGCGAATGTTTCAGACTTTAACAGTTTAGTCATTATGTCAGCTACTTGTTCAGTGCTTCCACAGTGGACTAAAGCAATTGAGCCTTCTTTCGTGAGATCTCTAAGGAAATGGTATCTCACACGTATGTGCTTGCTGCGTCCATGTAACACTGGGTTCTTTGATAGTTTAATGGTGGGTGTGTTGTCGCATTTGATAGTGGTACAATCCTTCTCTTCATATCCGAGCTCCTTCAGTATTCTTTTTAGCCAAATTGCATGACACACACACATTGTTGCTGCGACAAATTCTGCTTCAGTTGTTGAGAGGTTCACAATTGGTTGTTTCTTTGAACTCCATAAGATGACCCCTGAGCTTAACAGAAAAACATATCCACTTGTGCTCTTGTCGTCCTCCATGTCTTCGACATATCCACTGTCAGTGAAAGGCATTAGCTTGTCATCTCTCTCATTCTTGTAATAAATGTCGTAGTCTACCACGCCTTTTAGATACCTGGAGACTCTCTTGGCAGCTTGTAGGTGAAGTTCAGTGGGTGTTGCCATATACCTACTTAGTAGGCTTATAACAAACATCAAATCGTTAGATACATTAAACTTCCTACAAGTTGTTTGTAAACAGTTTCATTAACTATGACACCATATTTGTCTTTCCCTACTCTGGGCCTTGGCATAATTGGACTGGTGACCACGTTACTCTCTAACATTCCAAACATTTTCAATACTTCCAATGCATACCTTTTTTGACAGATAAAATTTCCTCTAGGTTTTTGTATCACTTCTATCCCAAGGAAATAGCTCATGCTCCCCAAATCAGTTATATCGAATTCACTCATCATGAAAGCCTTGAATTCTAGGAACATATTAGTATCATCACCAGTAAAGATCATTGCCTTTGCTGCTTCTCTTGGTGAACAAGGTTTGTTTACTTTCACACCTTTGAAAACCTTTGCTGACAAAGTATGCCTCAATACGGCTAAACCAAGCTCGGGGAGCTTGTTTTAACCTATACAAGGCTTTGTACAATTGATAGACCATATGTCCGTTACCCTTTAGGTTGTTCTACATAGATTTTCTTATTCAAGTCTTTATGAAGAAAGGGTGATTTGACGTCTAATTGAAAAATTGTCCATTTCTTGTGAGCTGCTAAGGTAATGATGGTTCTCACTGTATCTAACCTTGCCACTGGTGTGAACACTTCTGAGTAATCAATGTCTTCTCTTTGGGAATACCCTTTAGCTACGAGATGAGCCTTATATTTGACAAATTCACCATGCTCATCACGCTTTGTTTTAAATATCCATTTGACACCAACTTTTTTGGCTCTTGTTGGCAGATCAGTGAGGGCCTAGGTTTTGTTTTTCTCGATGGCATTGATCTCGGTATCCATGGATTTTCTCTATTTATCTTCTCTTTTTGCTTGCCACTGCCATGGCCCTAGTGAAATATTCAGTGATTACTTCACTTTTTTTCATCTCCAACACCTCAAAGTTTGAAGAAGAGACCTCTTAACTCGAGCATTTCCACCAAATTTCCTCTTCAGTGAGTCCTAGACAGCCTTTGAATTATATCTGTCTAGAATTTGCTCAAATATAACTTTGTCAATGGCTTGGTATAAGTAATGCTTCACCTTGTGATCCTTGGTCCGAGCATTATCTAACAACGATAGTTGCGCATCGGTCAATCTTGTTCCAACAATTGGTTCCTTGAAACCATTCTCTATGAGGCTCCATAATCCTTTCGATTTTAGAAAGTTTTCCATCAGTTCTCCCCAATGGTCATAGTGGACGCCATCGAAATGAAAGACTTGTGTAAAACTCTTATCCTCACTCATCACTCTTCTCTGTATGTTCTTCTCTAGTGTTGCGTTATCCTCAGGCTCAGTTTCTGCTCTGATAATAGTTTGTTAGGAATAGCACTTGCACAACACATTAAACACTGATTGAATTTTTCGAATGAAATGTGAATACTGCTTTGGCTATTATATAGCCTTAACTTCTAACAATCTAAGCTGAAATTATGGAACATAAACATAAACAAATCAAAGCATGATTTGATCCTAAAGATTAGGTCTTTATTTATCCTCTAACTAACCCTTAGAAACTCAGACAACTCTCTTCACAAAATAATGTGATTTTGAGGAATTATTGGTTGACCAAGATCACAAATTGTTCCAGACCAAGACCAATAACATTGGAGAGGGAGAGAGAGAAAAAGAACATTTTCTGTCTTTATATCTCTCACTTATCTCTATTTTCCATTTTAGTTGGTCTAAACCAACATTGATGTTTGACTAATGAATAATTTTTCTAAGATTTCACGTCCAAATCTGATTGTGGTCATATGGTGGGAGATGTTAAGAGAAGAAAAGTACTGTAGTTTGTATTTCATAATGATGTAATTGTATACATTCTTTATCTTAAGAACAAAACTTACTCATTTCTGCAAAATAAGACAAGGCACTTTACATAGAACTGTTAGCTTTCTTGTAATGTACAAAACGTCATATCCTAAAGGTTGAGAACTTACATAAATTAAAGGGATTGAGAAAAAAGAAAGAGAGAAAGAAATCCTCACCTGTACAGTAGTTTCACAGAACTAACTTGAATCAGCCGTCTTCCGAAAATTATTTATCGTCTGTAGCAGTTCTCTCATTTTTGACTCCCTATTAATTGGACAACAAATGAAACTCAGTAAATAAATCAACTCACTGACATATGTCCATATTATATATAAAATACATGTAAAGACCTAAAGTACAAAGTTTGATTTTTTGAATTTCATTTTTAAACAAATAAATGTATTTATTGATAAAATGACTATCTTTGACCTGCATTGATTGTATTAGATGGTATAAAAGTAATGTTGGCGAACTCCCAACATTTTAAGAGGGTTGGTTGGGTTGGAGACCAGCACACTTTAACATGGTTTCAGAAAACCAATCGTTATAGATGCTACAAATTAACTGCTTTCACCTTGATGCATCCGTTCACAAGCACCATGA
Source organism: Hippophae tibetana (assembly GCA_037013495.1). NCBI lineage: Eukaryota > Viridiplantae > Streptophyta > Magnoliopsida > Rosales > Elaeagnaceae > Hippophae > Hippophae tibetana. The sequence goes on from CM072810.1 coordinate 1,099,205, forward strand.
TTGATATTTTACTGACTTAAGATCTTTCAAAACTACACTCACCTGCTATTCCTTCGTAACTGTGAATAGAAAAAGAAGAAGTTATACGAAAAAGATGTCTAGAGACTTAGATGTTTCAATCATGAATCATATAACGCGTTTATAGGGTTTTCCTTCAAGAGAGGTAATTGAAAGAAAGTTTGTAGCACCAGAAAAAGTGATATGAGTAACAACTACAAAAATTAAACTCATGTAGAACACATTTTGAATAAAATTAAAAGTTAATACTCTTTGACAATAGCAATATAATAATATTTTTTGCTATATTCGGAGTAAAAAGTATGAAGGTAGTAATGTAATTGGCATCCCTGTTCTTATAAATTCTCAAATACTAAGGCAATAGGACAACCGTAGGTTAAAAGAATTTCAAACATTCAAATAATGTGAATAACTAGGACCTGTGTGATAAGTACATGCTTAGAGAAAATAACTTCTGCAGGCAAGCCAAGGAAAATCTGATACAGTGAGAAGGAATACGTGCCACTGTCTCAACAGGCAAAGAACAAGTGTGGTGCACAACTGTCCAATGTGGAAACTAGCCTTTGCAAAACCTGTCAAAAAACATTAATGATACAAACTGAGAGATGGAAGTTGCAATGAAAGGTGCGGTTTGTATCCTAAAGTTTAAAGATGTGTACCCAAAAACTGAAATCCCAGCTCAGGATAATAAATTTCTGTATTTTTTTTATGGGCAAAATAATGTACCACAAACTGACTTTACATTTTATTTTTGAAATTCCATTATGGATTCTTCATTGTCCTCATCATGCCAAACACTCTAATCAAACGGGCAAGAATTATATAACTTTTTATTTCTATAAATTACTAAATTTGCAGAGCATATAAGTTCGGTAGCCCTATTGTCAGAGCAGATTTTGCTAATACCATAACAATATTTCTATTTTTATTGTGAGGTAAAATATTTAATTGTTCTGATATTAGTATTTTTTTTGCTATGAAAATATCAATTTCCTACAAGTTTTATCATTAATAAATTTCTCATCCACTTCTTTTAATGATGGTGAGAAAATTACATCAAGAGGTGCATCAATTGGTGACTTTAGAATCTTGTAGCCAAGAATGCCTAAAATAGACAACTCAAGAGTCTCGTCTGTCTGCCTTCACTGCCATAGTTGAGAGTGAACCAGAATGAAGAGCACGACCACAATAATCCACAAGGAATATTTCGTAGATTTCTGCAATATCCTTCCATATATGTGTCCAAGAAGGTCTAGTAACACTAGACTCATGTCCACATTCAGCAGCTAATTTGCAGAAATCATCAACAACAATGCAATTGAAGCCTTCAATGGCTACTCTCTGCCCCGTCTGGATTGTCTCTTCTAGTTGTCATACTCTAACAAAGAAGCTTGGCCCTGTCAGTTTGATTTCAAGAAATAATTGGTCCTTAAAATTTTCTTAAAGAATAAGAAAATGAGATGAATAATTTCACACGATTTAAAAAAAATGGATGCTGAAGCTTTGAGGTTACCTAAAGATTCAAATTTTTTTATATTTGAAACTGTTATTTATCCATCATATTATGATGTAATTGATCTAACTGGCCAGCCAAGAGTTGCAATACAAAATTGTGTTGGTAGACTAGTCAGTCTTATTGTTCGTGTCTCACTGAAAAGACAGTTTTCATTGCTTACAAATTTTGATTTAAATCGTTCCCAAATATGTTCATACTCTAACTCAAGAACTTGGATAATGCAATGCACAACTTGCTGGGTGACTGCTATTTGAGAAACATTACAGGTCTAGCTTAACAGAAATGGCATCAAAAAGAACAGCCACAAGGCTTGAATTATTTCTGGATACAAAATATCAATTGCAGATGCCTGTAAAAAAAGCTTCACCAACAAAGGAAAAAGCTTCACTCCAAACAAATAACTCGGGATGGCTGTTGTTATAGCTTGACTTGACTGCAAACCAGGAAAAATGAAGGCTTGCTTTTTCTTAGGGACATGGAAGCAGTCCCTTTAGATCTCTCATTATTCACTATTGTGTCATCTGTGAAAATAACTGATAGTTTAAATGTTAAGTTGTAGGACGAATCATATAGGTCCCTTAAATTATGTCATTTGTGTTACTTAATTCCTTATATTAAAAATTCTGCAATTTGTCAGGTTAGATATGAAAAAAGTGATAAATTAAAAATAAATTATATTATTTTAATAATTTTTTTATTAAAATATTATTATTTTTTATCAAATGATTAAAATGAGATTACAAAATAAAAGTGAAAATTAATATGAAATTGTTTAAGAAAAATTAACAATAATAATATTCAAACATAAAGTTATTTAAATATTTATTCTAATTTTTAATTAAAATTAAAAAAATCAATAAAACATTAAAATAAAACAATATTAAAAAACAAATTTAATTTTTTACATAATAATTATCACTTTACTATTGTTAAATAATTTTAATCGCGTTTAGTCAGAAAAATAATAAAATTTTCATAAAAAATTATTAAAAAAATATATATTTATCCTTAATCAACTCATTTTTCCATAACTACGGATCCATTTTTAATCTAAGAAAGTTCTGTCATTTTCTCTAAGTTTTATTAACTTAAGTCAGGTCAGAGCAAGTCAATTCACACACCTGCATATTGTTCAGAAGTGCTGGTTTGTTCACTTCCATCTGTCTCATCTTGTAAAAGAGATTCTGACCTAGGTTAGGTAGATATTGCATAAAACCCCGAATGAGCCACATTGAAGAAAGATGACCACTTGGACGTAAGAGTGGCAGGATCTCCAATAAAGGACGTAAACAGGTGGAACTTGTTCCTAGAAAAATAAGAAAAATCATCGTAACATAACATTATCAATATATTTCTATTCTTGCAGATATTCTTGCACTAGTTACTGTACAATAACCACGCCGATCTACAGAAGATGGTAGCTACAAAGGTGTTTTCTGTAGAAAAACAGAGCAGTAAAATTAAGATCCACTTTTTTCTGGCCAGTCAGGGTCTGGCGCAAGTCAATAGTGATCACTAATTTTTTCTTTTGCTTGTCCCTTAGAGCCATTTATCATAGTTATACATTAGTCTAAGTTCTCTTGCCTTAATTTTTTTTTGGCTAAGGTGAAGTTCTCATGCCTTCACTAGTTGTTTGCAAAGCAGAACAGAGATGACAGCAAAAAACAATATCAAGAAGATTTATTCACTTCGCATCAATGTTCAAGCTCTCCCTTCAAGCCATTTAGTAAATGCTTAGTTTTCTGCTCACTTGGCTATTCTGTTTATGAAATTCTCTCTTTCAAACTTACATTATTACAGGACACCAAACAAACTTCAGACAAGTATAATTCTGATAAAAAATAAAGAGAAAATCTGAAGAAATTCCAAATATTACTCTGAGACATCCCACTACATACACTAAAATTTACATATCAATGAAAAGTACCTAAAATGACAAAAATAGCCCCACTCATGATGACTCTATGAAAATAGAGTCATTAATGTACTTTTTTACTTAATATTTACTTGTTTTATTTAATAAATAGTATTTGTTTGGATCAAAAATATTAAAATATAATTTTTTTAAAGAAAAGGGGTGAAAATATAATTTTTAGGATTTTTCTGAATTTTCTATGGATTTTAGCGCAAGACCAATCAGGAGCTGTCACGTGGCATGCCACACAGACAGAGGAGTTGACTGGGCAAGCCATGCATACGTCACGCAAGCACGGAGAGCGAATCACGTTGCGTTGCGTGTGAGGAGGACGAAATACGCGCCACGTGTCAACATGGTGTTCAATCCGAGTTCGAAAATCGACAATGCGTCATGCCACGTGTCGATACGTCATTGCTCCGCGCATTCCACCTGTGTGCCACGCCATCTGTTTCTGCGAATCATATCGTGCCACGTGTTGCTAACTCAGCGAGCGTTGACTATGACCGGTCTCCTCTGCCACGCGTCGCTCTCTAATTCGCCCAATGAATTCTTGATGCCATGTGTCACGCTGTGATTGACTGGAATTGTCAGTTTTGCTTGTTTTGATCGTAGCTTTGATCTAAAGCTGATCTGACGGTCCAAATCGCACCCGAGCTTTATTTAAGCCCCTAATCACTCAATAAACCCGAATTTGTCTCCATTAGCATAATTTTGGTCATTTTTGAAGCTAAAAAGAGAGAAAAATACAGAAAAATTCAAGAGAATACACAATTTTAGTGGAAATTCAAGAGAAAATTAATACTATAATTCAAGAGATTAATTGTATTTCTTTTTCTACTCTTTTTATCAATTTTATGTCTTTCTTTATGAAAAATATGATTTTTATGAACACTATTATGTGTAATTAATTTATTAATCTAGGAATCTTATGAACCCAATTTTAACCATGTGATGATTTAATATTTTACCCCAATTATAATATTAATTTAATTATATTATTTAATCCGATTTGTATGTTATTAATTGTTTGACCAACAATTTATCTATAGAGACAATTAAATAGATTTGAGAGAATTATTTAATTTTTTGTTTTGATTAAATAACATGCATAATTTCTAGGCAGAGATGTATGATTCTTATGTATGTGATTCATAATTGATGAACTTAATGAATAGTATGTATTCTAATTGTCATGAGAGTGTGATTAAATTAATTACTATATGGTGTGTAGTTTACTTGAGAGAGGATTACATTCTAGATTAGATTCAATTGATCATGTAATTAATTGATAATTATATTGGGGGGTTTTAGCGATTCACATGTTTAGAAAATTTGGAGGATTAAGTATTCTTAAATATTTTCTCATATATCTTTTTAGTTATCAAATTTGATTTAATTAATTATTGCTATTTAATTTTAGTTATTTTAATTTTGCTTCATTAAAATATAAAAACACATAAAAAATTGATTTTTATTTTTTTTAGTTTTAAAAATTAGTTTCTAATAAAATAATCTCCGTGAGAACGATTTTTTTTATCATTATATTACTTGTTGCGATATGTATATTTGTGTATTCGTTGCACACACTTAGTATGTGGTACGAAGTGTGTCTCAACCCATCTCTCGCATATTATACAAAAATTTCCAGAGTATATTCCTCACTATATGCGAGAAATGGTGTTTGGGTTATAGTTACAAAAAATATTGTAAAGAATTGATGTTTGGGTGTTCAGTCTGTTAAAATCACAAGGAGAGAAAGAAGATGATACTGTGTAGATTCGGTAGGGATTACCGAGCCTAAAAGAAAGGTTCGGTAGGGACTACTGAACATCCTTGTTAGGTTGGGTTGGGGCTATTAAACATTTATCATAGGTTCGGTAAGGGTTGTCAAACCTCTCTGTGATTTGCAAAAAAAATATCGAAAATATATATGTTTCAATTAATTTTTGGCTTGATCTTTTTTTTCACATCTTTGATAGATATTTCTTCCATTTTTTTATTTCTAATATTTAAGTTTGTGTGTGAATGATAGTGGAAGTGGATGTAGAAATGTACGTATAGGTTGAAATGAGGGAACAGTAGGATGTATTGGGTTTCTAAGAAGATATGTTTTCTCAATGTAAGTGAGGATGGGATGTCTTCTTTATTTTGTATAGTGTGATGTCTTTTTTAGTTTTAATATATGAGACTAAAGTTGTCATTTGATTATATTTTTAAATACTTTATAATTAATGGGATGTCTTAGAGTAAAATTCGTGATTTTTCGAGAATTTTTCAAAATAAAGTGATATAGGTAAAAAAAAAATGACTTACAAATTCAGCTTCAAAGTTCTCGTTAGTAATGACAGCCTGCTTGACAGCCAAATCTATGATTCTATGAAACTGTCTATATATGGGAATATCAAACATGCTTTGTGCTTGCACAAAAAGTTCCCCTGTCATTGTCATAAATTTTTTTGATAAAACATAAGGATTTGTAAATCTGTTTTCGTGACTAGAAGGACAAGTTCTAGAGTAACAACCAAATTAGCATCTTATGTAAGATAGAACGCTACTGAGCAGAAGGTTGTACAGCTCCATGGAGTTAAAACGGATTCTAGTTTTTTTTTTTAAATGCAACTATGTCTTTATTTGGGAAGAGCTCAAGAGGATTGTGTAATTAACAGATTTGTTCTTGTGTATACATTTAGGGTGGTTGTTACAAGATATTTTCCTATTTACTTTTGTAGAAAACCTCCTTAGTAATAGTTTGTTTTTTTTATTATTTGCAGCTCCAAAAGAAGAAAGAAAGAAAAGGAGGAGGGAAAGAAAGATAAAGCATAAAAGTTGATGGCTTCATCAAGGATGTGCTTCAGATTTCAATGCATCCACACATTCATGTATTAAATTTTAACGAACACAAAAACTACAAGAAAAAGTCATTGCTAAGACAAAATATTACCAAGAACAAGTAGAATCGCCTGCTTCACCTTGCTAGCTGTGTTGTTACCGTGGTTCTTTGTTTTTTGAAAAACAATTTCGTAAGTACCGATGTCAGGTATGACATAGGCAATTTACCCTGCTAAGTAAAATACTATTAGTACTAAAAATATCGTTATCGGCACTTCTCACAAGTCATCATTATAGCATCAAAGGTTAAAAAAAGAAGAAACGGCGATCATTTGCTTTTTTACAGCTGTGTGAGAATTCTTAATTTACTTAATAGAACTTGCTTAATAATACCTTGGAAGAATGTGAAAGAATGGTTGTTTGTAAACAACTTATTGCAGCAAGTGCAATCTCTTCACTACCTAATAGAATGCTATTCTCCACAGAGAGAAGCAAAGACTCCCATCCTACATGATTAAATACTTGTGTTATTGTGGATATGATAACTGACAAACTAATAAGTACGGAAAATAAAAGGCCAAATGCATCAAGACCAACCAGACAAGAAATTATTCAAGCTTCTAAGAAAAGGAAAGAACGAACAGAATAGACGAGATATGCCTCCAAGAACAAGCAGAAGTGTTTCATCCCACTGTTTCTGAGCTGTGTTGCGACTAAAAATGAATTTAATATTAGAAGTTTGTATATCAGACGGGAGAAGTGAAACTGGAGTATTTCTAATATTTCTTATTTATAAGAAACAAACCTTTTAAAAATATTAGCATTTCCAAGGGATGAAAAGTGAAGAGAGAGAAAACCTAAACTTTACATATACCTATGGTGTATGAGCATGAGAACTGATTTACCTCCTCGATTTCCAATTTCTTTGCCTTGCCATTCACTTTTAGACGAAGTTGCAGCCTAAAAGCAATACAATTAAACAATAACAGCCACGAAGAAAAAGGGACCAAATTCTTATTTTACAACCAGTTTAACTAACCATGTGAGAGGCACGATCCAGTGTTGGGAAAACATACTTCCAAAGGCAATCCTCCCACATGCTTTTTGAAAGTTTCTGGCCGTGACTTCTAATAGTCTGAAAAAGAGTCCTGACTGCTGAGTTCCTAACCTGAAAGGTAAATAGGGCTGCCTATGGTGAGAAATCTATTTGTCATCAGACCATAAAAAATTCATACTAACGCCTTAAAAGGGATGCAAACATTGAGTTCCTTCGCTACCACATTTTTTTATGGTTTTTTTAAGCCAAATTCAAAAGTCCTGAGTAACCGGTAATGCATATTTGCTATTAATAGAAGTAAGAAGTTATGACCTATTGAACATCGATGCACTATACATTCAAAAGTATGACCAATTTGTAATGATATCTCAACCCCTGTGGAGTCTCACGTTGATGTAGAACATGACGAAAGTAAAAACAAAGAAAGGGCATCCAATGATTTGCATCAACAAGGGGGTTAGAGATGAAAATTAATCACGCAGAGATATAGTTTGCATCCAATGGTAATAACACAGAGTTATAGTTTGTATCGAATAACTAATCGTTCTAAAACACTACTCTTAGCTTCATAGTCATAAGAAAATTAAACATATATAACAACCCTAATTTGGCAAGGTAACAATTTCCATTTTATAAGATAAAAATATCTAATATTTGCAAAGCCCTAAAGATTCATAGTTGCATTACTTATAGCTTCCACTAACTTAATCCCTAACAAAACAGGGACATCTAAACACTTGAAACAAATCGTCTCACCTCTGGCCTCTCATCAGCTCCTAGGTTTTGAAGTAACGAGAAAACAGAGAATAGCAACTTGTCACGATCCACTACATTCATCAAGGAAGCTTCATGAGAAACACCAAGTTTTTGCTCCTTTGGACTTTGACCATCCATTTGCTTTGGAATTGAATGCACATCCAGAATTCCTGTATCATTTCCACGCACAGAAGACGAGAGCTCTTTGTAAACTGCACTGCAAATCAAGTACAAGGGCAACTAAATCAGATGTGGTATGCACCAGTGTCCTCTTCCTCTCCAAGGCACCGAATAAGTCCTTTTGCAACAAAGTCAGTTGTAGTCCACAGAAGCCCTATGGCTACCAAGCCTATACTAAGCTCTGTCTTCTGAGCACTGTATGCTCCAGTGACATCTACAGAACTGCAATGTTCAGATTTGCATTTCAAAATTACCAAGAAAAAACCCTTTTTTTTCATCTTACAAGAAAAAACACATTTTTCAACCTAGCAGAGTAAGCAAAAGAACCAAGAAAGAAAATCCTACGTGGCTGAAGTAGACTACCAGCAAAGAAAATGCACCAAAAAAATATTTTTTGACAAGTAGAATATTTTTTAGATCATCCCAAAGGTTGGATTTCGACACTCGAGGACCGGACAACTTCTTTTCTCTTCATTTACTTTATAATAGAATTAAGTTCTTAGACTTATGAAACAAGTAGAATTAGGAATGTTAACTTTTAATCAAAGAAAATAGTGCAGTTACAACCTGCTATTGTTTAATTCTCTACAACTCATATTGATCCAACAAAAACTTAATATCTGATTTTGTGCTTGGTACTACAGGTCAAGGGAAGAAAGTATAATTTGATCCTTCTTCTGCATCCCTAGACTTTGTTTATAAGCCAATGGACCAGATTCCTGGATTTCATGGATAAGCAATATATTGCAAAATACTCTGGTATGAATGGAACCCATTATCTTTAGCAGATAAGGCATGGATAAGCAATGTGAGATCATTAAAGACTTAGGTTAACAATACAGGAGTCTCTGGAACAAACTCTGTGTTACACAGACAAAAATAACAATATTGAAATACATCATATGACAGACAAAAGGGAGGGAAACAAAAATATGCATCTTCACTGCAATATGTACCACAGCACGAGAAAAAAATTAGTAAGGCCAAATTAATGATCTTACACATGCAGGCACTCTGAAGGTACAGTGGAAAGTCCATCATTCATAATCACACGTAAACTCTGCAAGAATAATGGAAATTAAATTAATTACTTGGAAATGATAAATAATTTATTGTGAACCAAAATAATAACTCATTTCAGAAGCAGAAATTTCAGCTCTATGCGAATAATGTATTTCTGTTACAAGTTGGCTTCTATTCTATAATATATGTTTCCTACCAAAAACGAACAAAAAGAATATTCCATTGTCTTTGCAGTCTGATGTTACTGGTTTTAACAAAAGCTGGAAATCTTATTTATATACTTGTATGTCCAACAAAATTCTCAAATTATTCACTGGAACAACAAATCCATGTGGAAGAAACGCTCTTTTAGTTCTTCCATGTGCAACGTTAAAATTAAATGCCAGAGCAGAAAATATCTCAGCAATGCATAAGCAAACATGTGTGGCTATGTACATATTTTTGCGTAAATATATGAAAATATGAACTGGCATGGACATTCATGGTAGGATATCTTTCTGACCTGGAAGAGTGACATGTTCCTTCTCTGAAGCATCTGCCACAGACCTTTAAAATAAACAAAGTAGGAAGGATCAGCAAGATAGAACCAAGACTGCAAGTAAATACATACCTCAACAAGTCAAGAATATTTGGCCAACTATAGCACAAGTTCTTTCCATTCCTCCAAAGATTATTAAACTTGATGAGAATCGTTATGAATGAGTACCGAAAATCCAAATAATTGCCAAATACTACTACCTTGGTAGTACGGTTATTGGGACTGCGTCAGCAACAGTTTTAGAGGAAGAAAGAGATTCAAAAACTATCAAGCTACGACATATACGTTTGGGACATGTTGGTGAAAATGTTTTACAGATACTGGTAAAGCAAGGCCTGTTAAAAGGTGCGAGAACCAACAAGTTGGATTTTTGTGAGCATTGTGTATCGGGGAAGCAGAAAAGAGTAAGCTTATGTATAGGGCCAACAAGAACTCCATCCATAAGTGGCAAATATTATTATGTCACTTTCGTTGATGACTTCTCTATAAGAGTTTATGGTGTATCTCATAAAGAAGAAGGATGAAGTGTTGGGAATTTTCCTCAAATGGGAGAAGATGATCAAGACTCAGACTGGTAGAAAGATCAAGCATCTGAGGTATGATAATGGCACTGAGTACACAAACGATTCATTTATGAAAGTTTGTGAAGAAGAAGGGATAGTGCGACACTTCACTATTCGAAAAACACCACAACAGAACAGAGTTGCAAAACGTATGAATCGGATTTTACTGGAGAAGGTTCAATGTATGTTGTCAAATGCTGGGTTAGGCAAGCAGTATAGGGCTGAGGTTATGACATATGCATGTCATCTCGTCAACTGTTTACCATCGTTTGCTCTTGAAGGCAAAATGCCTATGGAGGTATGGTTTGAAAAACCTGTTAGAGATTACGATTTTTTACATGTGTTTGGTTTTATTGCATACTACCATGTAACGGAATCAAAGTTAGATCCAAGAGCCAAGAAAGATACTTTTTTGGGGATCCTTTTTGACTCTAAGGGATATCAACTATAGTGCCTTGAAACGAAAAAGATAATCTTCAGCAAAGATATTACCTTTGATGAATCTGTCTTGTTGAGAAAAGTAACTGAGAAGATTGATGGCACTTTGGAACAGGTGGAGTTTGAAAGCATAATTGTTAATCTAGTTAGTGAAGATAAGACAGAAGTTGATCCTCCATTGACAGAAGATGAATCAGATAAAAAAGTTTTAACCCAAGAACCTCCACAACAACAAGAAGAAACTACAGTTGATAGGCCAGAATGACAAAATGTCAAGGTGCCTGCTCGGTACAAAGATTTTGAAGACCTACATGCTCAGTTTAAGAATACGGTGGCATGTGCACTTTTAGTTGTACATGATGATGTTCCTTTCATATATAAAGAAGTAATCAGAAGCCCTGAAGTTGAAAGATGGCAGGAAGCCATGGACGAAGAACCTTTGTCCCTTTAGAAGAATAAGACATGGAAGTTGACACAACTATCTAAAGTCAAGAAGGCAATTAGCTACGAATGGGTGTATGCAAAGATATAGGGATTTCCTAACAAAGATGGTATTCGCTACAAGGTAAGGTTGGTGGCTAAGGACTACGCTCAGAAGGATGGAATCGATTATAATGAGGTATTTTCTCTAGTTGTAAAACATTCCTCTATTAGAATTTTGTTGGCCTTGGTAGCACAGTTGGATTTGGAACTAGTTCAACTTGATGTGAAACCTCTTTTTCTACACGGTGACTTAGAAGAAAAAATCTATATGTTTCAGCCAGAAGGGTTTAATGTTACTGGTAAAGAGAATTGGGTTTGTAAGTTGAACAAATCATTGTATGAATTGAAGCAATCTCTGAGGCAGTGGTACAAATGATTCGATCAGTTTATGTTGCAATAGAAGTACACCATAAGCACACATGATCATTATGTGTATTTTTGCAATCTACAAGATGAGTCTTTCATCTATCTCATATTGTACGTCGATGATATGTTGATTTCATAGAAAAGCCAAGCAGAAATTGAGAATTTGAAGGCTTAATTAAGTTAGGTGTTCGAGATGAAAGATTTAGGATAAGCCAAAAAGATTCTCAGTATGGAGATAAGTAGAGACAGGAAGAAAAAAAAGCTTAGTTTGACCCAAAGTCAATATTTGAAGAATGTATTACAACGTTTTGGTATGAATGAACAAACAAAACCTGTAAGTAATCTACTTGTTCCTCAATTCAAGCTTAGTGCTCAATTATCTCCTAAGAATGATGTTGAATGATAATACATGACAAAGGTATCGTATGCAAATGCGTTTTGTATCTTGATATATGCAATTATGTCTACAAGACCTGACATTTCACATGCGGTCGGTGCTGTAAGCAGGTACATGCATGATTCTGGTAAAGAACATTAGTTAGCTGTGAAATGGATTCTATGGTATATTCTAAATACTGTAGAAGTTGGTTTAGTATTTTAGCAAGATAATACTATTGGTCAATGTGCAGTCGGATATTGTGATTCCGACTATACAGTAGATTTAAATAAGTGTTGGTCAACTACTGGTATGTGTTTACTCTTGCTAGAGCTCCAATAAGTTTGAAGTCTACCTTACAGTCCACAATTGCTTTGTCTATTTCAGAGGTATAGTATATGGAAATTACAGAGGCTATGAAGGAAGCTATTTGGTTACGAGGTTTTCTTGAAGACTTGAGAGTTGGTCAAAAATATATTAAGGTGTTTTGTGAAAGATAGAGTGCTATTCATTTAGCAAAGAACCAAGTATATTATGCACGTACAACGCACATTGATGTTTGTTATCATTTCGTACGAGAGATTATTAAAGAAGATGTAGTACTAGTTTAGAAGATCAGTACTATAGAGAATCCCGCATATATGATGACTAAGGTTGTAACAACAATCAAGTTCAAACATTGTCTAGACTTGATTAACATCCTGCAAATCTGAATTATAATTGCCGTCGTTGATCTAGTAATTGAAGAAATCATTTAAGAATCGCTAAATCGCTAAGGTGGAGATTTGTTGTATAGCTCTTGAGTGAGCAAATTGAAAAAGTTCCACATTGGTTAGGAATGAAGATAGATGTTGTATTTTAGGCTATAAATAAAGACCTCATTCAACATTTGTAAACATCTTAAAATTTGTAATTTTTCCTCTCTTTTGTAAGGGTAAATTGATTAGCTTAATTTTGCTAATTAGTTGTAATTTTAGAGTTCATTCATTTGGGGATAGTGGAAGTGGTCAACGACGTCCGAAGATCTAGGTAACATTTATACCGAACCTCATTAATTTTCTGGTGTTTTAATATTTCTGTTTTAATATTTTTACTTAAATGTCTACTTTAGTTTATTTTAGCATTATATTTCCAATAACATTATTTTGTCGGGCTAGTTTGAGTTCTATTTATTTAAATAATAAATGAATAATAACTACTTAGAATAGGAAAAATATACCCAATTTCTGGAAGTCGTAGAAAGATAAATAAATTTACTTAAGAATACATATGATGCTAAAATTATGTCATAAATAAAAACATATAATTGAATGACCTCAATAAAGTGGCCAAGAACTTGATCCCATAATGGCTCTATCCCTACAATTTGGTAAAATAAATCAAAATATAACCAACCCAGAGGGCAAACAAAATCAGGTACTTAACATATGTAAGTTTTACATATGTTCCAACCAAGCTTGAGAGGGGTTAAACAAAAGAAAATGCAAAACATGTAGTTTGACGTATGTTGCGACAGCAACAAAATGTATATCACGATGAGTTGTTCGAGTCAAGATTACAAATGCGTACTAAACCATCACATGACGCGATGGTAAACAATTTCATACTGTGTTGCCCGACCCTATGATTCATTTTTCTCTCATTGTTATTGTGTATTCATAGCTTATAAATACTGCGTACTTCATATGAAAATCATCCCTCAGCTCTTGCTTCTCTCTTAGCGTTTTCTTAGATCTTTTAGTTTTTATTTAAGTTATCTTAATTTGTTAGTTTAACAAGTTTTAATTATGTATTAGTTATTTCAATTCAATAAATAATATTAATAAATATGTTTGGAGGTTTTTCAAATACAAAATTAGTACTGAAATTTTATACTTAAAAGGATACGCATGAGGTATAAGTTTTAAATATATTATTCTATTTTCATATTAATTTTTAGGGGTGAGCAAAATATCCAATCAATTCGAAAAAAATGAGTTGTTTCGATCCGAAGTCAGATCATATTCGGATTGGATTTTATCAATCCGCTCGTATTCAGATTAGGATTAGGATTAAAAATATTTAAATTCGTATAATCCAATTCGATCCGATATATTTAATATATTATTTAAATATATATATATATATATATATATATATAATAATTAATAAACCTAACCTAACCTAACCTATTAAACCTAATATCAGTTGCCGCCAACCATCTCTTAACAACACAAAACCTATTTTTTTAAGCTACCTCCATCTCTCATACTTGATTGTCGACTCCACCCTCATTGCTAGTTTCAATTGTTCTCACCCGTCACTACTCTGTTGTCGCTGCTTGTTGCTCTACTGTCGTTGTTCGCCAATCGTTGTTGTTGTTCGGTGTTCGCATGTCATTGCTTGTTGTTCAGTGTTCGCCTGTCGCTGCTTGTTGTTGGGTGTTCACTTTTTGCTACTTTTTGTTTGGTGTTCACCTGTTACCTATCCTTGTTCGCTATTCGCTCCTATCGTTGTTCGTTGTTCTTCATCATCCTTCATAGAAGGTTATATTTGTTTAAATTTTTTTTTTTCTATTTCTGAATTTTGATGTCAGATCTAATATTCAAATGATATGTTTTTGGATGCTATTGATAGTTATTACTTTTGTTTCAAATGGATGTATGAAGCAAGAAGCTCTCCAGAACATATTGTGTGATGTACTGTTTTCTTATAGTAATTTTCAAGAGCTATGAGATGAAATTATGAATATAAGTAGAAATGTGATGGTATTATAGAACAAAAATTGGGTGACATTATAGGAAAATTTTGAATGGTCATAACTTTGTGTTGTGAGGTTCGTTTTGGACTATTTTTTTATTCCATGTAACTTTTTGAGATCTAGGTACGCCAAAACACCTTTGGCACATTTATTTTCCCAAAAACGTTGTTTTTCATGCTTTTATTGAGTTAGAAACATTTTCACCCTACTTTTAAAATATTGAGGTCTATTAATATTGAACAATGAAGCACCAAAACCCCGATATTTTATGTTCATTTCAAAGACATGTTATCAAGCAATATTTGACCAAAAACAATTAGATAAAAATGTAATATATTTAATCCTCTATTTTTAGTTAATTAAAAGAATTTGATGCTTATAACATAAATCTTTCGTGGTTTGGTGGAACAAATGTCATCATTGAAAGGTTTTTTCCTTCTTGGGCAAGGTTAACACTTGACGTTGGCAACTTTATTTTATTTTTCACGCATATCATTGTAGTAGTATTTAAATAAAAATTTGTAGTACATCATGGTTATTTACATAATTATAAAAACCAATATCATAAAACATTGTTTTATAAATGGTGCATGTTAATTGAACATTTCATTCATATTATTAAATTTTTAGTTATATTATATATAAATATTCAATACATATTTTAAATCACATGAAAACAACACATGTCCAACATCACCGCACGTCTATGTGCATATTTTCATAATTATTTATTGCAAATATCTAATATATTTTTTCTATAACTATACTGATGACTTTAGATAAAGATAAAGATACATGTTATGTGATTGAGAAAGTAACTAAAGATGAAAGTGTAACACAACCAACTCAAGAAGAAGATTCTGTAAGTACTTCAATTCTTGACCTCTGTATTGCTTCTAAAGAAGAAGGTAAAAAAGTTTTTTGTAGATCTAGTAGTGAAGCATGGGCTCATTTTGCCATAGAAGAGGGTAGGGAAGCATCGCAGACCTATATGAAAATATTGTAAGAAACAATATAAGTATGTGTCAAGCAAATCTAACACATCAAATTTACTTGCACACATTGCCTTTGGATGTGATAAGTTTCTCGGTAGAGTTCCTAAGAAACAAAAAAATTAGCTTTCCATAAGGAAAGAAGTCTTGTACCTCACAGTTTTAATGCTGAAAGATGTAGAGAAATTTTGGTAAGAATGATAATAAAAGATGAATTACCATTTATTATTGTAGAAGGTAAATGATTTAAGAAGTTTATTGAAAAGCTACAACTTTTGTTTAAAATCCCTTCTCGGTGAACTATTGCAAGAATTTGCTTGAATTTGTATGTTATTGAAAGAGTAAAATTAAAAGAGTTGTTGAATAGAACTAATAAAAGAATATGTCTTACTACTGATACATAGACATCTTGTCAGAATTTATGTTATATGTGTTTAACTGATTGTTTTGTTGATAATGGTTGGAATTTACAAAAAAGAATCTTAAACTTTTGTCATGTTCCAAATCATAAAAGTGATACACTTGGTTGAGAGATCGAAACATGTTTGTTAGATTAGGGCATTGATATGATATTGTGTATTATAGTTGATAATGCAAGTTATAATGATACTTCATTTATTTGAAAAAATGTGTTAATGGTTGGGGTAATGCAATTTTAGAATCAAAATACTTGCATATGCGATGTGGTGCACATATTCTAAATTTAATTGTTGAGTAGGGTTTGAAAGAGTATAACATATCAATAAATAGGATTCGTTTTTTTGTAAGATACGTGAGAGGATCACCAATTAGATTATAAAAATTTAAGAGTGCTGCTAAAATGGAAAAAATCTCTACTCAAAAACTTGTTTGTTTAGATGTTACGACAAAGTGAAATTCAACTTATTTTATGTTGGATTCTGCAACGTATTTTCAAAAGGCATTTGAAAGGTTAGAGATCATTGATTTAGGGTACTATCAAGAGTTTTGTTAAGGTGAAATTAAACAAGTTCCAACTACAATGGATTAGGATAATACTAGACATTTTGTCCAATTTTTGAAAGTTTTTTATAAAGTAACATTAATGTTTTCTGGATATTTGTATGAGACTTCTAATTTCTTCTTGGATTGAATTTGTTTTATTCATGATCAACTTGATATGTGGAGTTAATGTAAGGATTACATTATGATAAAGATGACTAGTGAGATGAAGGTAAAGTTTTACAAATATTGGGAAAGAGTGGCTAAAATGAATATGATGTTATTTGTATCTATTTTACTTGATCTTAGGCATAAAAAGTGTTCTTTACATCTTAGTTTGCTATAATTGTGTAATGGGGATGAGATTGAGGCATCAATGAGTTTAAAAATGGTGAAAAAAACTTTGGAAGATAAGTATGAAGAGTATTATAAAGCCTATTTTCCATAAAGCACAGAAGAATCTTCTCAACTTTTAGAAATGGGTACAAAAGGTTTTGGTTTAGATGCATTCCAACTTTATGCTTCTCGTAAGAGAAAGCATTTAAAAGAAGTTCATACTATGGAAAACAAATCATAGGTGGAAAAATACTTACAAGAAGCATTGGTTGATATGAATGATGAGAAATTTGATCTTTTAAGTTGGTGCAATATTCATTCCTCAAGATTTACGATTTTGTCTTTAATAGCTCAAGATGTATTGGTCATACCGGTATCTACTATAGCAATTGAATCTACATTCTCTACTGGTGGTCGTACAATTAGTCCATATAGGAGTTCATTATCTTCTAAAACTATACAATCTTTGATTTGCACTCAAAATTGGATTCGTTCATCTCCAATCATTAATATCCAAGAGTCACTTGATGAAATTGAGGCTCTAGAATCAAGTATATTGCATAAACTTTCAAATATATAGTTTAAATGTATATAGATTTATTTGTTATCATATTATGTGAAAATTAAAGTTTTTTTACATATTATTATGTTCATTAGCACATTACTTATGTATATTTTTAACTTTTTAATTTTTCATCATTGTTGTCTCTTTTGGAGAACATAAAACGTGCAAGCATACACGGTCACAAGTAATAAAATTTGATAAGTAAGTTATTGTTCCCATGTAGAATTGTTACTACAGTTTGTTGAGTACTAAAATTATCTCTTTCTAATTTTATCAAAAAGGATCGTTGATTAGAAAACATTAACTAAAAAGTTGTATAACAAAATAAAAGAAATCTAGGATTTAAGTTTTTCACCAAATCAATCAACTCTAATAATATTATTTTCTTTTGATTTATATTTTTTAGTATATTTAATTTGTCAACCGAAAACTTCTAATTTTATTCATACATCTCTTCCGAGCTCCGTATAAACATGCCTCGTTAAATTAATTCATTATATTCCTATAAGAATTAAATTCACCAAGATTCATTACATTCTAAGTTCTCAAATGGCTACACATACAATTAGGGTATATTCCTATCTTTCATCATACATGTTATTCTATTTATGAGCAATATACACAAAAATGCCTCTTTCAAGTTTATTTATGTGCCACGAATCATTTGATAAAATTCGTAAATAATCAAAAGCATTAAGCACAAAATAGAATAAACAACTCAAACGTCTTATAAATCGTTAAAAAATAATTAAAATAAAAGTTTCATAAATTTAGATCAAATGCAACCCTAGAAAAATTAAATTACTTCATAAATTTAAAATAAAATTACACCAGATACAGAAAATGAGATGAAGAACAAAGAAAAATTAAAACATTTCGTATCGTGAATATTTGGCACACGCAGAACACAATAGAAGCCAAAAATGGCTTCTGCGTGTTCCACAATCCACCCCCGAATACTACTAAAAATCTGAAATTCTAAACTCCCAAAACCTTTTAATTCTATCATAATATCCTATATTTATAGCTAAAAAAATACATCCAAAATAATACATTTTTTAAAACACGCGTAAAATATTTGTATCGAAATAAAACCCTGGCATTTTCCTTAAATTTTGCATCCACGCGTACGAAAGATAATATTAATTTTTTTTACGCGTGGACGACAAAAACAGGGGACGCCGTGCGTGATTTTTTTTAATTCAATGTGTGTGCCACGTGTTAATCTCTGATTGGATGAAGAATTAATAGAGACGCGTGGTAGCATTTCATTTGGTGAACAAACCAGCTGCATGTAGGGCACGACGCACGGGATAATGGCACAACGAACGTGGAAGACAACGGCTGCAACGCGGGCGTGATCCTGCGCTTTCACGCTCACCGTAACATGCCACGTGTTAGAACATGATTGGTTGCAAGATAAAAGTGGGACACGTGGTAGCTTGTGATTCGTAGAATAACCGGGCGCATGTGGATCGACCGCACAGGAAAAGAGGTGTACGAAGGTGGGGGACACCGACTACAATGCGTCAGACACGTGGCGCACCGAGCGCGCGTGAAGGAGAAATCTACGCCCATTCGCTTTGGTAGGCTTTGAAGAACACGCGCACATCCTAGCCGTTTCTTCTCTGATCTAATGGTCGACGTTGCACGCGTGGAAGACTACGCGTGGACTTCTTCTTTCCTATGCGAAAATTAAACTTTAATTAATTGCATTTTGACTCACAAATTTAATTCAAATTACATTTTAAACTTTCTTTAATTACAGTTAAGCTCTTTTCTAATTTGAATTAAAATTTTAAACTTTTAATAATTAAAATTAAGCCCAATTTTAATTTTAATTATATTTTTGACTTTTATAAATTGCAATTAAGAACTTTATTATTTGAAATTATATTTATGGACATAAATTTGTAATTAAGTACTGTTTCGATTCAAATTATTTAATTTTATTAAAAATGTATTTCTTAACACATAAAAGGTAAATATTAATTTATTTAACTAAAATTAACAAAAAATGTCAAGAACATAGCAATTATAATTAATAAAATAGGTGAAAATAACTATATAAAATACAGTTATCAATCATGCAGATGTTCTTGATGGTATTGGTGACTTAAACCTTGAATGATTATCAAAAAGAGTTCTTGTTATTATTAATGTTTTGAGAGTGAAGTTAATTAATTTATGTAATTGATATTAAATTTTTTGGAGTTAAATTATTATGATATATATTTGGAGTTAAATTATGTAATTGATGTCGAATTTTTTCTTTTATATGTTGAAATTATATCGAATTTGGATTTGTTCAGATTGACATTTATAGCAGTTCGGATTGGATTGAATATTTCATAATTTTCTTATTTATGTAATTTTTTTAATAGATTTAAATTAAATTTTTGACCCTATCCAATCGAATTAGATTTATATTTGTTCGGATTGGTATTTAAAGCAGATTCAAATTGAATAATTTTCGGATTGGATCAGATTGGATTCAAATTGCCTTAAAAATGGTGGATTCAGATTTGTTCGGATTGACATGTACAACGGATCAAATTCAGATTGAATAATTCATAATTTACTTCGGATCAAATCAAATTTAGATTGACCTAAAATGTACGGTTTCGAACCGATGCTCAGTCCTATTAGTTTTTATCTGTTATTCTAAATATTGTTTTTAATATTCTTTTCATTTACTTAATTTAAGCATATCTAACTTAAATTTCTATTAAATATTAATTATGTTATTATGTGTGTGAAATATTAATTATATTATTAATATATTTATAAAATAAATTTATTTTTATTTATTTATCCAAAAAATTTATAAAGTTTATTATAGAAAAATATATTTACCGTATATTTTTCCCAATAAATTAAAAATATGAAAATTAGATCTAAAATATGATTATTTATATATGATTTAGAGTCATTATTCCATTTCAAATATTTATTATTTATGGATATATTAAGAATATATTTCTCGTAATAGATTTAAAATCTAAAAATTAATTTTCAAATACATCAACTTAAATCCAACTTTGACATTATGAATGCGAGTCTAAATTATATGCTTCGCCTACAACAATGATTTAAATAATTTATTTTTTATTTATAAATAAATCATAATTTAATATAAAATCAATCGTTAATCATCATATAAGAATATTAACTAGTTTATATTAACAGATAATATAATCATTATTAGAGGATATTTTCATAAAAAAATCAATAATATTAATTTATATATATAATAATATAATTAATACGAATAAGTATAATTTACTAGTTAATATCGCATAAATTATCTATTAAATATTAAGTATTTATTGAATCTATCTTTAAATTTATGTCAATATATTAGATTTTTATCAAACCAAATTTGTGTGACACAATATCGAGGTTCAATTGTCATTTTTAATAATTTTGTTGATTTATTTAAAAATTACATAATTTATCTTAATACCAATTTTAGAAGTATATTTATCATTTATTACAAAATGATTCTTGTACTTATGATTATTTAAAAATATACAAAATTTATGTATCAAGTTTTTTGTATATCAATATTTATGTACTATTCTTAGCATTTTTTGTGTATAAATTAATTTGTGCTCATTCTAAATTTATTTTTTAAGACATGTAATACATTTGATAAATCTTTATATCAAAATAGTATTTTATATCACATACTTTTATATATAAAAGCTAATAAAATTGTTACATTTTTTTTCAAATTTATTCTTGTAAGTAAAAGTTTTATTTTTGAATGTATATTTTAATTCTTCAACATTTAAAACAACAATAATTATTATATAGTATAGTGCAAAACTATAAGTTTCTTGTAACAATATAGCTTAAATTAAATCACTTTCTCCGTTATAATTTGATAAAAATGGGTTAAAACAACATTTTTTATTCATCTTGCTAAATTTTCGTTTAATTTTATGTATTCTTTGATCATAAATTCAATTATAATAAATTTATTCTGATTTTTTTTATTATTCTCAACTATAATATAAATACTATTTCACAAATTTGATCCCTAAATAGTTTTTTTATTACTCTTTAATAAAAATATAATTTTGATATTTTATTATACATTATAAATTCTTTTTCTTAATTTTATATATTTTCGTTTTTATATGACTTAATTATTCTTCTAGTTTTAATTTTAACCAATGTTTTTTATATTATAAAAATATATACGACAAAAAACATATTTTTTTATATTGTAAAAATTAGGTACATGATGTAAAAGAAGTTAAAAACAATAATATACTTATAAAAAAAATTATATTATATAATTAAACTAATTTTATGTTATCTAACAATAATTAATAAAATCACTCATTACTCCCTTTGACAAAAACCAAGTTAGAATATAAATGAAACTATTCAATTCTCATTCAAATACTTCAACACAAATAACTTATCATATCAAAGAAAACTCTCACCAAAATTTATTTCCTAACATCATTAAACATCAATTTCTTCACTCTTCGTAACTTAAAACATCATTATATTTCACTCACATCATCGATCACTAACTCATATCTTAATATATATTAATAACCTATAATACTCAAAATATGAAAGAGAGATATCAAATATAAAAAAGTAAAAAAAATGGAATAAAAATACAACAAGAAAAAAAGCTTACTAATACTGTATAATATTAATGACATATTTTTACATTTAAATATATAATTAAAATTAATATTATAAGAATATAATTAACACAAAAGGCAAGCATTTATGGAAGTAAGTCTACTTCTAGAGACGTTTTCAAAAAAATTACCGATAGATTTGAAAGAACTCCTCGAATGTCTAAACGACATATGAATACATTTAACAATTTTTGTAAAATTTCTCTCTATTCGTTACGTGGCTAAATAAGTCGCTAGCTTTCTATATCTTTCATGCCATATATATATATTTTCAATAAAAAAAAACTTCATTAGTTGTACGCACTATTTGATACTGTTGGTATAATGATATAATTTTTTATTGAGGCTTTTTTCATAGCTGCAAATAGAGTCATCATAAAAGCGCGTGCGTGCAGGATTAAATCTCATAGCTTGTACCTGATCTCTATCAGTCCATACCAAGAGTGGAGCGAACTGGCCTAACCCACGTGGGTTCATTTCATTTCCGAGAGATTGAATACTACAAAAACAGTCAAGTCACGTGTGTGGCCAAAGCACCACCAGAGGAAAGTTCTGGCTATGGACAGAGCTCAATTCGAACAGTATCACTGGGTAGGAATGGAAAGAAAAAAAAATATATCCACCTTTATTTTGCATTTTGTTTTTTATCGGATAAATTTAAATAATAAATATTATTTTAAATATAAAACAAACATAAAATAACAAGTATAATTTAAATATAATTATATTTATAAACTTATCTATCCGTATTTAAAATTAAATTATATATTAATAATTAATATTTATTAATTTTTAGAATAAGTAAATTATTTTGAAAAACTTGAAAAAAAGCTTCTTTTTTTTCAATTTTTTAATAACTTTCCTGAATCTCTCGAATGTAATAATTTTTGAAAGATATCCTATTCATTATATCAATAATCTTACTCTCCCATTTTTACCACTCGGTACCTCTAAATATGGTAGAACTCCCAAACTTGAGTCGTATTTGCAACTTTTATGTAAGCGACAAGTCTATCTCTCTCCCATTACTATTAGAAAGAAAAGTGTATCCTTTTCCTTTGCCGTATTGTCATTGCTTTCTTATTTCTACCATAATCTTCCCTCTAGTTTGTTGTCCCATTAGTTATTAGACTAATTAACATTAATTCTTTCGTATATTATATTGATTAAATACCCATTATGTCTTTAGATTACTTGTTTTTTTAAGCAAGTTTGCTTTAATAGAGTGATTCAAGGGAACCCATAAACTGAATTTAGTTTCTTTATGGTTTTACTAGTGTTAGTCTTTGAAAAAACACTTAAAGGTTATTAAAAGCAGGGTATAGAGAAAAGGGTTTGAAGGTCGTTTGCCATTGGGTTATGGTAGCAATGGCATCATTTTGTTTTACCACCTTACCACCCTTACTAGCTCTAAATAAAAAGCCTAGGTTACATGTTCAAGTTTGCAGTTTAGGTGACGAGGAGTCAGCTGTGTTGTCATCAGATTCAGTTGTAGTGAATGGGGTTTCTGGATATGGGGAGAAAGAGAGAATTGGGTCCTGGGTAGACGAAGGGAATGGAAGATTAAAGAGTGAAGTGAAGAAGAGGGTAGAGGATAAATTTCCAAAACAATTGGAGCCTTTGTGGGATGATGGTTATGGAACCGAGACTGTTACAGATTACTTTGAAGCAGCCAAGGATATAATTAAGCCTGATGGTGGTCCACCCCGCTGGTTTAGCCCAGTTTCATGCGGGCAACCATTGAAGGATGCTCCAGTTCTTTTGTTCTTGCCGGGTAATTGACTCATTATTGTGGATGATATACTCTAAAACTCATATTGTTTTTTGGCTAGATGGCTAAGAGTGCGTTTGGATGCAAATTGATTTTGATAAAGTGTTTGTTTGCTTTTATATATGAGGTCCTCTAAAAGAACTCATGAGCCAAACAAAAAATAATTCACCATAAGTACTTTTATGAATTAGAAAACACATTGTGCGTTGTAAATTTTTTTTTCCTGATAAGAAACTTTATATTATATTAATAAAAATGAAACATACAAAAATCCAAAGTGGATTAGTAATATACTTACAACCTCAAAAAAAACCAAAAACAAATTATATGATAAACCTTACAAAAACCTTCTAGCTAAAAATACAAGTTTTTCAATTAAAATTTATAAGAAATTGAGCATAATCCAAAGCTTTTCAATTAAAACTTATAAGAAATTGAGCATAATCTTTTAATTTTTTAGAGATCGAAGCCAAAGAAGAAACGAACAATCGAACTTTCTCCCATGACACAATCGAACTTCAATCCTAAGCAAACACACCCATAAAGAGTAGCATTTTTCTTATTTTCGAAAGTAGACTTAATTATGAAGAAAACAATTCTTCTAGTGTACATTAGAAGCATACTTTATTTCACACCAATGCATAAAAAGTACTCATGCCTTTAAAAAGGTATTCTAATAGTGTATCCAAACGTGCACTAAACTTGTGTTAGATTTGTAAATGTGGTATGAATTTTAAAGCCTGGTGATGTGATTGCTTGTAATGGACGTTCATGTTACAAATTCTTAAAGTTTTTTCTTGTACTGGTCCATGCAGGCATGGATGGCACTGGGATGGGCCTTGTTTTGCACCATAAAGCTCTTGGCAAGTAAGTTAAACTAACTTATATATCTTTTCTGATAGGATTTTTTTTTTGAAGTGAGAACTTTTGAGATATGGACCATACAGTCTTATATACTAGGAAGAGTATATTGTGTGAACTTCGGCTGTCAATAATCTTGATAGTAACTTCTAAACAATGTTTTATCTTTATCTCTATGAAAAGTATAAATGCTTCTCTGGTTTTCTGGTTGATCAATCTGTGAATTTCTCATACTAAGGGTGTAAACCTTATTTTCTAGTATAGCTTGAATAATGACCTTTGGAATATCAATGTCAATGGCCATTGCCTAATGAGTTTTATTTGTGGAGGGCAAGTGCATACATTTTACTTTTAAAAATGGTCTTCATTTAAAATTGATTAGCATTAGGACCATATCTAGTTGTCCCCCCAATTCACATTATAGAAGCAGATGAAGTCTAGGCTGTGGCCTTTTCAAGATCACAGTTATATGATGGGGTATATGCAATATGCATCATAAACAATGATACATATCTGTGTCTTAAATGCTCATGTCCAACCCTCAATACATCATGCAATCAAGACTTGCATTTGCCCAAGCTTTGTCATTCGTTGTAAAAACTGTTTTTTGCTCAAGCTAATGGATCAATTTGGCATTGAAAGGATTTTTCTCTACAATCTAGTTGAGCACTATAATTTGGGCCATCAATGCATAATATTTATATCATGTACTCCCTTCCTTAGTGCAGGTTTTTTGAAGTTCGGTGTCTACACGTTCCTGTTTATGATCGAACACCATTTGAAGGTTATACATTTTTAAATTTCCTTTTTATTATGTCAGAGAATTATTAAGGTATTATAATTGCACTTTTTGTGGGTGAACTAAAAAATGTCCAAAAATAAGACACATAAGGCCTTATATATGCGATTTTTGAACATTTTCAAGTTCACCTAAAAAACGCATCTATTCAAGGGCTTAAACTGTGTAAAAAATAATGAATTATAAATTTTCCATCACGTTTGATGTTTGTAAATGACATCCTATTAGATCTATTAAAAAAAATATCCTATTATGGTATTGCCCATGTATTAGCAAAAGGATAAATTCAAAAATCTTTCTCTTTATGATGCTTGTTTTCTATAACTTGCATGTCTATATACTCCTAGGCACCTCCCTTTTAATGACTGTTGTGTAAGCTTAAATATTAAGAAATACTAGCTGATTTGGTCATATTCTAGCCTTTTTGTTGTTCAATACCATATATGGAATAGATTTTAGGACTAAGAGAGGTTAGAACAAATGTGTTCTGTTATATTTTTTGAATGAATTTGTACACAACTCTACTCTCAATTTATAATATAAGTAAATGATCAAAAAAGGAAAAAACTAATTAGAGCTAAAATATCCTCTCAATCATTTCAATGATATCCTAACTATACACAACTCACTAGAATCATTACACTAAATGCAAAATCAATTTGCATTTGAATTTCAAATATTTCAACACTCCCTCAAGTTGGATCATAAATGTTAATCATATACAACTTGCAGATAAGGTCATCGAAGTTTGGTCGTTGAAGTCCTTTTTTTAATGTATCTGTTGTTTTTTCTTACGTGGGAACATAAGTCATGTAGATAGTTCTGTCTTCTATTTTCTTTCTGATGAAATGTCTATCCACTTCTATATATTTAGTTTTGTTATGTTGAACTGGATTGTGAGAGATATTGATGGCAGTTTTGTTGTCACATAAGAGTTTTATTGGATATTGTATTGTGATCTGAAGTTCGTTCAAAAGTTTTTTTAATGATGTAGATGACTAACTCACATTTTCTATAGAGTTATAGGAATGGACTGTCATTTGAACTCATGACAGTAATAGTTTTTGATTCTCATTTATTGGAAGCTAATGAAAGATCCATTGCTCGATACTATATAGAATAGATTGTAGAACTGAGAGAGGTTAGAACAAATATGTTCTCTTATATTTTTTAAATGAAGTTGTACACAATTCTACTCTCAAATTATAATACAAATAAATGATCAAAAAAAGAAAAAAATAATAAGAGGTAAAATATCCTCTCAATAATTCTAATGATATCCTAACCATACACAATTCACTAAAATCATCACACTAAATGTAAAATCATTTTACATTTGAATTTCAAATATTTCAACACCATGCAACACCTTTTTAATGAATAATTTTTTTATTATGAAGAGTTGGTGAAATTTGTTGAAGAAGCGGTTAGGCTTGAGCATGCTTCGTCTCCAAACAAACCTATCTACTTGGTGGGAGATTCCTTTGGAGGATGCTTGGCTCTCTCCGTGGCTGCTCGTAATGCTAAAATTGACCTAGTAGTGATACTAGCCAACCCAGGTTGGTCTTTAGATGCACAGTTTAAGTTCATCATAATGTATCTTTTATAATTACCTGTTTACGTTCATCTTAATGTATCTTTTATAATACCTGTGTTTGTTACTTGAACGAAGTCTGACATTTTTAGTCTTTCAATTAGCTACATCTTTTGATAGGTCTCAGCTGCAGCCCTTCTTTCCCATATTGGAGGCTTTACCTGATAATTTACACGCAACAGTTCCTTATCTTCTAAGTTTAATTATGGGTATGAGTTATGTCATCTCATTTTAAGGAAATATGAGTTTCCTTTATTATTTTCTGGCTAGCACTTTATTGCCAAGCAATTTAGCTCAAAATTACTATCTTTTCCTTCTTGTGGCATTAGGAGATCCAACAAAGATGGCTATGGTCAATGTTGAAACCAGGATGTCTCCCATGCTACGAACTCAGAAATTATCACACAACCTTGCTGCTCTGTTACCATATCTTTCAGTAAGAAGTGCTCATATTTTTGCTAAATTTGCTCTTCTTTTAGTATGTTTATTTCCACTCTAATGATTATTTGACATTCTCCGTATTCACATCATTAATATAGGTTCTTGCTGTGTAGATTTTAACCGGTTTTTGACACCTCAATTTCCATTTACAGTTTTTAGCTGATATTTTACCTAAGGACACTCTTCTTTGGAAACTGAAGCTGCTTAAATCAGCCGCTGCTTATACTAATTCCCGTCTCCATGCTGTTAAAGCTGAAGTGTTGGTTTTATCTAGGTTCTGACTTTCTAAATTGAGTTTGATTTTATCTTTATTGGCAATATGCTTAAGGTGACATTTGGTTCAATGGCGAATGAATGAGAATAGAATCGAATGGAAAGTAAACAATATTATTATTACATTGTTTGATTTGACCATTGAAATTAAAAAAAGAATTAGTATTACAGTGTTTAGTTTACAACTAGAATAGAATGGAAAACACTATATATTACCCTAATATCCTTATATTCAATAAAGTTTAAATAATGTCATTTAATTGTTATTTTTTCGTCAGGTAAAATACATTATTCAAATCATTATTTTTCTAAATAATTATTACTTAAAAATAAAATATATTATTAAAATTATTATTTTTCTAAATAGGGTTTTGAGTTTTTGGGTTTGGGGTTTAAGGTTTAGTGGTTAGAGGTTTTGGGAATAGGGTTTAGGGTTAGGGTTTGGGATTTTGGGTATATGGTTTGAGGTTTAAGATTTTGAGTTTACCCCACGTTTGTTTGATTGAAATGCAATGGAATCAGAATTGATTCCTTTCAATTTTATGTTTAGTTGGGTTGAAAAGTGAAAATAGAATGAAATCGATTCCTAAAAGAGAAGGGATCATAATTCTTTCTCCCCCTTAAGGAATCATGATTCCATTCTCATTTCGATTTTTTTTTCCAATTTTACCCCAATCCCAAATATAACCATAAATCCTAAGCCCTAAACTCTAAGCCTTAAATCCTAAACTCTAAGCCTTAAATCTTAAACACTAAATCTCAAATCCCAAATCCCAAAACATTATTTAGAAAAATAATAATTTTAATCCTAAACCTTAACCCATAAATATAACCCTAAAACCCTAAACCTTATTTAAAAAAAATTTAACCCTAAAACTTAACCCACAAATATAACGCTAAACTCTAAACCCAAAATCCTTAAATCTCAAAACCCTATTTAAAAAAAAATTAATAATATATTTTATTTTTAAGTAATAATTATTTAGAAAAATAATGATTTCAATAATATATTTTATCTGACGAAAAAATAATAATTAAATGATATTATTTAAACTTTACGCGTATTAAGTTAATATATAGTGTTTTTTTTCCATTCTATTCCAGTTGTAAACCAAACACTATAATACTGATTCCTTCTTTGACTTTAGTAGTTAAACCAAACAAAACAGTTTCCTTTCCATTCCATTCTCATTCCTATTCCATTCGGTAAACCAAACACCACCTTAATATTAGGGTTATATTTGTGGGTTAGGGTAAAATTGGAATTAAAATTTAGCATTGGAATGAAATCATGATTCCTAAAGGGAGGATGAAATCATTATTCCTTCTCTTTTAAGAATTGATTTCATTCCATTCCCAATTTATATCACAACTAAACATAAAATTGTAAGAAATCAATTCCATTTTCATCATCGTTTCTACCAACCAAACATGACATCAGATCATGATTATTTTCATGATTGCACTTTTTGAATTTTAGTATTTATGAAATATTTTTATTTCAGTGGTAAGGATAACATGGTTCCCAGTGGAGATGAAGCTCAAAGACTCAAGAATAAGCTGCAAGATTGCACCGTTCGTCACTTTAAGGACAATGGACATACCTTCTTATTGGTAAGCTAATTGTAACGTGTTATTTTTTCTTTAATGGAGCTTTCAAAGCATCATAAGCACTCAGTTATTTTGTATCACTCATTTAACTAAAATTACCTAATATAGTAGGCACGAGATTGTAACAAATTCATAATATAGGTTGGGACTAACCGAATTTCACAATGTGATAATGTTAACTCGGTTACACAGCAAAAAGGCATGCTAAGTTGAAATTATAACGTTGTGAAATTCAAATATCTCAACCTTATTGTGAATTTCTTGTTAACTCATGCCTACAATGTTAATTTTCCCTTTATTTAAAATGGATGGATGTTTCGTCTTGAATTCTGAACCTCTTTGAATTGAAACCTAATAGAAGGATAGCCTTATTGCGGTGCTTTTTGTTTCTTTTCTTGGTTAGGATTGAATCTGTGTTCATTATGATCCTTTCAATAAATCATGCAACTAAACCAATGATACAAGTTCTTATCTAAAGATTGCCTACATTCTTCCTGATAAATTCCCATGTGGAAGTACATTTAACAATGAACCTTATTTTGTTCTATTTTGCAGGAAGATGGCATTAATTTAATGACAGTTATCAAGGGTACTTCAAAATACCGCAGTTCAAGGAGGCGTGATTTTGTCTTGGATTTTATGCCTCCCAGTATGACGGAATTCAAATATGCCTATAGTCAAGTAGTTGGGTAAGTCGGTGGAATTTGTTTTTCCCGGTTTCTATTCTTAATCTTTTACGAGACCCCTTCATGACTTGCTAAAAACTCAAAATATCAAACTTAAGAGCTGGTTGGAGGAGAATAGTAGAATCTGTGGATCAGCGGGATTGACCACCTTAAAGACCTATCCATTCCGTGATATGTAAAGGATGGTAATTTGGATTTAAAGATGTTAGAAAATCGTCGGTAACTAGTTTTCTTAAAAGCTTAAATTGTCAGGAGGTGGATTAAGTATCTTCATATACTATTATATTTTAGGTCTTAGCAAAAGCTCAATTCCCTACTTTCAGGCTTTCTACATAGTAGTACTAGAGCGTGAGTTGTTTTAGAACTATGTCCTTGTTACATAAGAGGACAAAAAAAAACTTGGTTTGAAAGGTTTTTTTTATACTGCATTGTTGTTTAATTTTCAAGGTGGCACAAAATATCTTGAAATTAGTTGAATAGAAGCTAGGTCCAATACCGTGTAAACACTTAGTTTATATATGTGTGCTTACGTCTACATACGATTGCTTTTCAACTCTATTTTCTCCACATTCTAATATACCTGTGTATTAGTTTTGTTCATGCGACATTGGACTACAACTGATAAAAAAACTTGGAAGCCTGCAGGTTATATAGCATTCTTACTGGTTCTGTAATGTTTTCAACATTGGAAGATGGCAAGATTGTGAGAGGTCTTAGTGGTGTACCAAATGAAGGTCCGGTTCTGCTAGTTGGTTATCACAATCTACTGGGATTTGAAATCTATTCCCTTGTTGAAGAGTTCTTACGAGAGAAAAGAATTATGGTTCGTGGTGCTGCTCACCCACAATTGTTTGTGGAGAGTTCAAGAGGTTCGCTTCCTGATTTTTCGTTGTATGATTGGTTAAGAGTATTTGGTGCATTTCCTGTAACGCCAAGTAATCTATTCAAGTCTCTTTCAAGAAAAAGTTTTGTTCTCCTTTATCCTGGTGGTGCACGCGAGGCCCTCCATTACAAGGTGTGTAAATTGTTCATTGGTGTACCACACTTCCTTTGTCCTCTGAAACCGTTTTTATCATTATTTATCATCAATTCTGTTAGCATAAGTTGATATGTAGTTAGATTGAAACAAACTGAAAATGAAAAAGTAGATAAAATAAGTGCTAGGTGTCCGTTTGCTTGTACTTCTATTAAAAATAGTTTCAAGAGAAAGAATGTGGTTTCTGAGCTAGAAAGCATTTCTAGCAAAATTTTCCATGTTAGGTTCACAAGTGCTTTATTATTAACAAAAGCACTTTTGCAGAAAGCATTTCTAGCAAATTACTGTATGGGTAGTAGTATTTGCAGCAAACAAATTTTTATCCCATTTTTATTACTCTGGCTTCTTACAGCCTTACATTATCTGCAGGGTGAAGAGTACAAGCTGTTTTGGCCTGATCAGCCAGAATTTGTGCGAATGGCAGCACACTTTGGGGCCACAATTGTGCCCTTTGCAGCTGTAGGAGAAGATGACATGGCAGAAGTAAGCCTGTGCTGTTCTTGTTCTTTATACTTAATAAATAAATATAAAAAAGGGGTTAAAGTACACCACTCCTCGGACTTTAACTAAATTCACATATAGGTTTCCAAATTTTTAAATTATACGATTAGTCCCAAATTTTTAAACTTCACACATAAATCCTAAATTTTTGATTCACAAATAGTAACTAAGTTAGGACCTATGTTTGAATTTTAAAAATTTGGAGACTAAATTGTAGGATTTAAAAGTTAGGAACAAAGTTTTAAAAGTTTGAAAACCAATATGTAAAGTTTTATAAGTTTGGAAAACTATGTGTAAATTTACTAAAGTTTGGAAACTTATGTGTAAATGTCAAAAGTTTTTTTTTTAATTACTGAAGATACAAAGGAGATATCTGAATTTCAAGCTTGTTTCCTAGAGATTTCTCATATTTTATTTCATTTTGGTGAATGTTGTGAAATATCTCAGGGTTAGGTAATTTTTAATAAAACATCATTCTGGTTATGTTCATTGTTTTTTGTTTCCACCATCATGCAATGCACTCCTTTCTCTTTCTTCCGGCTATGAGCGTCGTTCCACTTCTTAGTTTGTTTAAGAACTAAATATAATGTACAAAAGGATTGTTAGTCTACTTTCTAGTAACTTGAACTTTTAGGATAATTAGTTGCTAACATTCTTCTAACATAATCTTAATGAACAAGAAAAAGAAGGGAAAAGATTCTCAGTTTAGGCTTAAAATTTCCATGAACATCTTACTCACCTTTGTTTGATATGTGGCAGTTGATACTTGATTACAACGACCTGCGACAAATCCCCATCCTAAATGACTCCATACGAGAACTGAACCGTGACATTATAAGATTGAGGTACGGAGACATTTTAATTTCTTCTCTAGTATTATGCTGCGGATTTTGCCAGTTTTGAATAATTGGAATTTCTTCTACTTGACTAAATTCTGTTCATGTACTATTATTGTTTATCTCGTTCGTTACTATACAAATGTTGCATCTAATTTAATCGCCGTACTACCAAACCCTAACCTGTTTATTTGACAATTGTTATCTCAATTAAATGGAAGTCAATAAAGATGAACAATAGTTAACCTGTAGTTGGTGATCAAGTGTTCTTGTTGACCAAGGTTGACTCTATGTTGACGTTTATTTGAACGAAATATTGCTATCTTGAGTATATAGATTGAAGATTTGACAATATAAGACTAAATTAGAGGAATTATCTATATGGCTATGGAAATAGATGGATAATAATTGTAAAACTCAGAATTCATTCTTATTTTCATTCAAAGACACTATTTATTTATATACAAAGTTATGGACACTCTTAGGTGACATACATCTAATACACAACTAAAACACCTAATACACAACTAATATATTCACCTAGTGATAGACACTTAATACACAACTAATCATCTTTAACACTCCCCCTCAAGTTAGAGCATAGATATTAATCATGCCCAACTTGTTACAAAGATAATCAACCCGAATCCCACTTAAAGCTTTCGTGAAGATATCTCCTAGTTGTTCTCCAGTCTTCATATATCCTGTAGAATTCAAACCTTGTTGAATTTTCTCGCGAACAAAATGACAATCAATTTCAATGTGTTTAGTTCGCTCATGAAACACAGGATTAGAAACAATATGAAGAGCAACCTGGTTGTCACATCACAATTTCGCTGGTACTGAAGTTTTAAGACCTACTTCATCCAAGAGCTGATATATCCATATTATCTCAGACACAGATTGTGCCATAGCCCTATATTTTGACTCTGCACTCGATCGTGGCACAACATTCTGCTTCTTACTTTTCTATGAGACCAAATTTCCTCCGATGAAAATACAATAGCCTGATGTGGATCTTCTATTCACTTTGTAACCTGCCCAATCTACATCTGAAAAACATTCAATATGAGTGTCCATGATTTACATACAAGATACCACGTCCAGGTGCTCCTTTCAAGTAACACAAAATTTGCTCTAACGCTGCCCAATGATGAACTGTTGGAGATGACATAAATTGGCTAACAACACTAACCGAATATGCAATATCTGGACGAGTCACAGTAAGGTAATTCAGCTTTTCAACCACCCTTCGATACCTCTCAGAATCTTTAAAGAGTTCCCCATCTCCTGTAAGGTGGATGTTCGGAGTCATTGGAACACTACAAGGTTTTGCTCCTAATTTTCCTGTTTCAGTTAATAAGTCTAAGACATATTTTCTCTAGGATAGAAAGGTACATTTTTTACTCCTTGTGACTTCAACACCCAAGAAATACTTTAGCATCCCCAAATCCTTCGTGTGAAACTAAGTATGTAGGAAAGACTTAAGAGATGAAATTCCCGTAGTATCACTTCCAGTAATAACAATGTCATCTACATACACAACTAAAAGAATGATACCAACTTCTGATTGTTTGTAGAACACATAATGGTTAGACTTGCTTTTCATCATACCAAACGTTTCTATAGCTTGACTAAATTTTCCAAACCAAGCATGAGGACTCTGTTTCAAACCATACAAAGATTTACGGAGACAACAAACTTGCCTAGACTCCCCCTGAGCAACAAAACCAGGATGTTGCTCCATAAACACCTCTTCTTGAAGATCACCACGAAGAAAAACATTCTTGATATCTAGTTGATGCAAAGGCCAATGGTGAGTAACTGTCATAGAAATAAACAACCGAACATATGTCAATTTAGCAACATGAGAGAAAGTGTCAGAATAGTCCACTCCATAGGTTTGAGCATATCCCTTAGTAACAAGATGAGCCTTTAATCGAGCAACTGACCTATCTGGATTAACCTTAATTATGAACACCCATTTGGATCCGATAGCCTGTTTCCCTGAAGGTAAATCAACCAAGTCCCAAGTATCATTGTCATCCCACACATTCATTTTCTCGATCATTGCATGATGCCAACTAGGATGAGATATGGTTTCGTGAACAGTTTTAGGGATAGAAATAGAATCAAGAGAGGCAATAAAAGAGCAAAATGAGGACAACAAGTAATTATACGAAACAAAAGAAGAAATAGGATAAGTACATTGACGTTTACCTTTGCGTAATGTAATAGGAAGATCATCGTTTAGGACTGGATCTGATGACGAAGGAGCAGGTGCAGGACATGAATCAAAAGGTCTATGTCTGGAGTAGACTTGAGTTATAGGAGGCCTAACAGGAACTTGATCAGAGACAGGTTTAGTTGATGTGATAGAATAGACTAACAAATCGTTATCCTCCCCCTGACATGCAGGAGGAGGAGGAGACGAAAAATAGGGTGTGTCTTCCATGAAGGTAACATCAATTGAGACAAGATATTTGTTAAGACTAGGATAATAACATCTATAACCTTTTTGGAGACGAGAATAACCAAGGAAGATACACTTCAAAGACTTGAGATCTAATTTAGTAACATGCGGACGGACATCCCGAATAAACAAGTGGTACCAAATATCCTAGGATCAACCAGAAATAGTGACTTATTAGGAAACAAAATTTTGTAAGGAATCTCACCATGAAGAACAGATGAGGGCATGCGATTAATAAGAAAACATGCTGTTGAAACTGCATCGGCCCAAAAAGGTTTAGAAATATTCATTTGAAATAATAAGGCACGTGCAGTTTTGAAAAAATGTTTGTTCTTACGTTCGGCCACTCCATTTTGAGATGGAGTATCAATATACGAAGTTTCATAAAGCATGCCATTTTGAACCATATAAGATTGAAACAAAGCTGATGTATATTCTTTTACATTATCACTTCGCAAAGTACGAATTGAAACATTAAATTGAGTTTTAATCTCAACACAAAATGCGCAAAAAATAGAAAACAATTCAAAAGGACTCTTCATTAAATATAACCAAGTTACATGAGAATAATCATCCATAAAAGTAACAAAATACTTAAATCCAGGTTTAGACAAAATAGGACAAGGACCCCAAACATTATAATGAACTAATTCAAAAGGAACACTAGCACGTTTATTAACTCTTGGATTTGAACTAAGACGATGATGTTTTACAAATTGACAAGACTCACAATCTAATGAAGACACTTTACTAAACTAAGGACAAAGTTTCTTCAGTAAAGGAAGAGATGGATGACCCAGTCTACAATGTGCCTCGAAGGGAGAGGTTACACGAGAGCAAGCGACAGATTTCGGTATTGGTGTGTCAAGAATATAGAGGCCTCCAGACTCATGTTCTTTACCAATAGTCTTTTTCATCATAAGATCCTAAAATAAGCAACGATCAGGAAAAAATGAGATGCAATAGTTAAGATTGCTAGTAAGTTGACTTACAGAGATCAAATTAAATGATAGGCTAGGTAAATGTAAGACAAACGACAAAGGAAGCAAATGAGTGAGAGTAATTGTGCCAGATCCAAGAACACGAGATGGTGACCCATCGGCTAAGGTAACAGTAGAGGTAGAAGTGTGACTGAAGAGTAGAAAAGAGACTAGAATTACCTGTCATATGATCTGTGGTACCAGAATCAATAACCCATTTGGAAGATGAGGAAATGAGACACGCATTTGATTTACCTGAATTAACAGTGACAGAAGGTGATGAAGACCTTAGTGATTCTTGATACTGTGAGAACTTGGTAAATTCATCTGCAGAGATAAGAACCAATTTTCAGAAGTATCAGAAGTGGATGCAATATGAGCCGAGTGATCTTTCTGATATTTGTATTGAAGCTTTCTACAGTTATGTTTCGTATGTCTTTGTTTGTGACAATAGTGACATACAATACCTCCTAGGTCCTGTGGTCGAGTTTCAAACCCGTGCGAGTCGCCTCCTTTGTTTCTGTTCATATAAGTTGACCGTCCATGCTCATAATTATTACTTCGGTTGACCAAAGCACCATTTAATTGAACAGGTGGAGGTGGAGTGCCTTCTGTACGAAGTACTCGACTAAACACCTCTTGTAAAGAGGAGATCTCAGAACTAGAAAGAACCTGGGACTTAGTTGTCTCAAAAGTAGAGGGAAGACCGGCAAGAAAACTCATGATCGCCATTTGTTCCCGTTGGCTTTGCTGAACCTTTACATCAGGGCTAAAAGGTATCAAACTATTGAGCTCCTCATAAGTCCTTTTAAATTCTATAAAATAATTTGTGAGTGACTGATCTTGTTTTTCTGTACGGTAAAATGCTTTGCATACCTCATATATGCGAGAAAGATTTCCTTTACCAGAATATAAGAAATCCAAATAATTCATCAATTCATTAACGAATTCACAATGATTGATCAAGTCAATTACATTGCTTTCAATAGAATTCTGAATTTGCAGAAATAAGCGGGCATCTTCTCTAAACCATGTCTGTTTTGAATCATCTTTAGGAGGATCATTAGTCAAATGAGTATCTTTGTCGATACTTCTCAAATAAATTCGAATGGTCTTGCTCCAAGCCAAATAATTCGAGCCATTGAGTTTATGATCCGTGATTTTAGACATCACAGACACCATATCCGTTACAACATTATATTTTTTTCCAGCCATAACTCTTACAAACAACAAGGCAGCGAGCAAACGAACAAACAAAATCCAACAACAGTAGCGACCAAACACGCAGCAAACAAGAACACAAAATCGGAAGAACCTAAACCTGAACAATCACAAGCGATGAGTGTCAAACCACCACATATGACGCAGGGGAACGACGGAGAGCAACACGAGGTTGACCGGAGAAGACTGCTGCACGGACGCGCTGTCACGCGTCGGCACGTGTGGCTCACTCGCGGCTCGTCTGGTGATTGGACTTCGGGGTTTGGTCGGTCGGCAGCTGGTCTTCCTCCTTGTGCCGGCGGTGAGACGCGTGGAAAGTTGACAGAAATTTGCGGTGGCACGTGTAGCTCACTCGCGGCTCGTTTTGTGACCGGACTTTGGGGTTTGGTCGGTCGGTCGTTGGTTTTCCTCCCTGTGCCGACGATGAGAAAAAATGTGCACTCTAAAAGGGTGTTCCGAGTTGGAACTCAAAAATGCATCAAATCTTAATTTGTGTTTACTCAAAATCAGCCCTTAATTTGAACGAAATTTTTTTCCCCAAATTTTATAACCCAAATGCTCTAATATCATGTAAAACTCAGAAGTCACTCTTATTATTTTTCATTCAAAGACACTACCTATTTATATACAAAGTTAGGGACATTCTTAGGTGATATACACCTAATACACAACTAATATATTCACTTAGTGATAGATACCTAATATACAACTAATCATTTTTAACAATAATAATATGCTAACGGATGATGCATTTAGCTTCAAACAACAAAAAAATGAATAACTAACGAGTTATGGTTCAACGATATGTAATTCATTTGAGCATATAGAATATCTGGGATTTGAGATCTAATTAGGGATATGTAAGTTGTAGTTACTTTAAAAAAAATACTTTTGAACCAATTAACGAAAAAAATTATAAGTGCTTTCAGGGCACATATGACACAATTTGTTCTTTCTTGACCAAAACAGGAATTATGATTTTCTTAAATTACTTACAAGCAAAAAAACAAAACGTGTTAAACAGAGTGTGTTGTATTGCAGGGATGAGACAAGTGGAGAGGTTGCTAACATGGACCTTTTTTTCCCCGGAATTTTGCCGAAGATACCCGGACGATTTTACTATTTATTTGGGAAGCCTATTGAAACAAAGGGAAAGAAAGAGATGTTGAAAGATAAAGAGAATGCAAACCAATTGTACTTGCATATAAAATCTGATATTGAAAACAGCTTGGCATACTTACTTGAAAAGAGGAAGGAAGATCCTTTTAGGAACATTTTTGATAGAACAATGTATAAGGCACTATATGCTCCTACTAAAGACATTCCTTCATTTGAGCCTTGAAAGCTTTGTTCATACCTTT
Organism: Hippophae tibetana; assembly: GCA_037013495.1. Taxonomy (NCBI): domain Eukaryota; kingdom Viridiplantae; phylum Streptophyta; class Magnoliopsida; order Rosales; family Elaeagnaceae; genus Hippophae; species Hippophae tibetana. The sequence goes on from CM072810.1 coordinate 1,137,973, forward strand.
TCTTATTTTATTTTTTTACCTTCCATTAGTCATTATTACCCTGCATTTGTGTACAATAAACAAATATATTTAATGAAAAGTTAGTGAACTTGTAAATTTTGGGTTGGTGTATAGGTCAATGTAAAGGAATGCTTTAAGAATGAATTTGTATCATTAAATTATTGTAGTACCATTAAAACAATTTTGGATAAAAATGTCCTTATAATTTAAAACAAGTTTCAGAAAAAATTAAGTCAAATGTCTCGAGTAAATAAAAAAAAGTTATAGGATTAAGGAGTATATATAGATTAACTTTCTATAAAAAAAATTGTGTATACATTAAAATCACTTTTAAAATTTCTAAAATTTAATTAACAATTCTTATCATATCAATTTTCAATAAACATGTTTACTTTTAGGTAAAGATTTTTTACAATAATGAATACTTAATTGACTTAAATTTTATATAAATTTAAAATATGTTGCAAGTTAAACAAAGATTTTTTTTAATATTTAATAATTAACATACAATGCATATATACATGTCTTTGACTAGTTTTTTTTTTATGAAAAGTTCCAAATTTTACCCGTTTAAAAAAAGTGAATTTTTTTGCATATTTATCTTACTAATTATTTTTTTAATGGTAGCAAAAACACATTAATTATAATAAAATTATATAAAATTTCATAAACTTTTGAGCAATTTAGTACAAGTTTAATAACCAATATTAGAAATCTAAAAAAGAAAAAAAAATATCAAAAATAAAACACGTGAACATACATATATGTATTTTTTAAATTATAATGTGTTTTAAAATTAATTTATATGTATTCAAATTTATCTACACTCATATTTTTTTAATTATAAATAATTCAAATAACATATAGCAACTTACAAAATACACACATATGTATTAACATGCTTGAATTTAACATTTAAAAATTAATAAATTTTTATATATTTTTATAATAGCTTGTACGACCATCCTTGTTAGGAATAAGCAAAAAAAAATCGTAGGTTCGATGATTAGTACTATTAGTTCGATTTTTCTTCGATAAATTTCGAAAAAGAGTATATTTTTGGGTAAAAATTGAACATGAAGTAACGATAATCGTACTCACACATACCTAAAATTAATTATATTTATTTAATTAATTTATATAATTAATAATTATGGTTTATTGATTTTCGAGTAGGTATGTAGAATTTTTTTAAAATTTTGAATTTCTTTTTTATATTTTTTAATAATTGTCTTGAATTATTACGCGCAGGTAAAAAATCGATCTCGAACTATAACGATTTTTGGGTACAAATTTTATAATTCGATTCAGGAGCAATTATATCAATAATCATCCCTCTTCATGCTCGTGCCCATATCTAAACCTTGTTCTATTCTTAAAATGCCATAAACCCTAGCGTATATAGAAACGTTCTGTGTCCAATATCATTTGAGAACATTGTAACTTCTCGTAAGTCTACTATCATGTAGGGGTGTCCATAAATCGGACCGGATCGGATCAAACCGAACAGTTTTACTAATCAAACGATCCGGTCTGGTTTGTACTAATTTAAAACTATTCGAACCGGATCGGACCGGTTTAATAATATATTAAAATTTTTACATTATTTTTCATTAAATTAAATTTTTTTTTGGAAAAAATCGGGAATCAAACCGGACTAAAACCGTTTTATAAATCAAACGGTCCGGTCCGGTTTTTATTTCTTAAAACCGTTTCAAACGGTACGGTTCGATTTGGTTAATTTTTTTTAGGCAAAATCGGACCGGACTGGACCATGGACACCCATACTATTACGTATCGAAGCATCAAAATAGAATTGAATATTTGGATCATATTAGACAATAATAACCATTTCAAGTAGGAATGAGCACAAGTATGGGTGGTGACGATTATTGATATAATTATCTCCAAATTGAATTATAAAATACCTAATCAAAATCGTCTAAAAATCGTTACGATTTGGAAGAGTTATTAAAAAATATTCGAGAAAAAATCATTTTAATTTTTTTTTTAAAATTTTAATTCTTACTTCTGTTCATAAGTATGTGATAATTACCAAACGCTTACTTGTTTTTTTCATTCCTAATTCCAATTAATTAAAATCTCAATTACATCTCCTTAAATCACACGTGGCGTCACAAAGCGATTAGATTATTTTACGATCCACGTAATCATAAATTGAAAAAACCTCCTATATATAAGAAGGTAAGCCCTAAACCCTAAGATCTCATCTACTCTCCTCCGTCTCTCTCTCCGACGCAGCAATACAAACACACAAGGTTCGTACCGTTAAACTCAACACCGGATCGATTTCATTAATACACTTCTGTTCATAAGTATGTGCCAACACCAAATGGGAAAAAAACCTACAATTATTCTAATTTGTATGATTTTTTTAGTGAACTTCCAGAGGTTTTGAGGCTTGCATGAATATGTTTATGGCTGTTATGGTTTACATTTATGATTTTCTTAGCAAAAAAAATAGGATTTTATAGAAAATGATGATGTAGCTTAATTGGTGCATGATTATAATTGCAGGTACCTTTTTTGTTTTAGTGTGTGAGAGGAGAAGGAATAATGCTTCTATTGTTTGAAACCCCTGCGGGTTTCGCTCTATTTAAAGTATTGGATGAAGGAAAGCTTTCGAAAGTTGAGGTAACGTGCTTCAAACTTTTACTTCAATATTTGATTGTTTGATTTCTGAAATAGGTGATATAGGAGAGAATCTTGCATACAACAGTGGCATAGACATGTGGTGAAACAGAGTCACATTGACCTTTCATTTTTATAAAAATGGAAAAAATGTAAGAAGTGGGGATGAAACAGTAGGCATATAACATGTCGTATCTAAGATTTTCTTGTGATATAGGGTATATTTGCTTTTGCTTTTGTGACCATGTATATGTATTGTACTTTGAAAGTGTTTTGGAATCAAACAGAACACCATTTGCTAGAACTGCAAAAAACACTAATTATCTACTTATTTTTGTAAGAAATTTCTCCTTAAACCACATTTAAACGAAGTACAGACAAATAGAATGGTGTGAAAATGGTATTATTTATTTTTCCATGGTTAGTCAAATGGTTTGAAAATGTAGGAGATACAAGTTGTGTTTTTATGCTATGTGTGAAATATTGGGATTCTTTTCTCTATGTTCTCTTTTAATATGTTGGTTACTCTTTTACTCATGGTTTTTTATTCACTCCATTTAGTTTTAGTTTTAGAAAGTTAGAGATGTTATGGGTCTAAGTTACTTTTACTTGGTTTGTGTTGTAGGACTTATCTAAGGAGTTCGATAGTGCTGACTCAGCCAGACAGGTAATCTTGCTACATGCCTGTGCAGTTGCGCTAGCTAACCTTAATTTTTAGTCAATTAGTATATTCGTTATGTATATCTTATTTTGCATTTGGTGACAACTTCAGGTTGTGAAGCTAAAAGCTTTTTCTAAGTTTGAAAATACATCAGAAGCTTTAGAAGCAGCAACCTTATTGATTGATAGTAAACCAAGTAAAGGGCTGCGCAAGTTCCTGCGTGTTCACTGTGATGGTGAATCCCTGGCTGTAGCAGATTCGAAGCTTGGAAACATCATTAAGGAGAAACTGGTGTGTTAGAGACATGCTCTTTGTAACTTTTTATGTTTTCAGGTTATTGTTAATTCTTTTAATAACTCATGTGAAAATGGTCTCAGTGAGAAATTTTCAATGGGTAAATTTCCATTTATTTACTATGGCATTTAATGTCTGCAGAAAATAGATTGTGTCCATAATAATTCGATTATGGAATTGATGAGAGGTATAAGACAGCAGTTGACAGATCTGATATCTGGCCTAGCTGTTCAGGACTTGGCACCAATGAGCTTAGGATTGTCCCATAGCCTTTCCCGATACAAATTGAAATTCAGCGCTGACAAGGTGAAGTTTGTTGTTTTTTATATTCTTTATAAAAGTTGCGTTTAGTGTAATTCTGTTGTATAGATTTGTGGGTGGTAATACCTTTGTTATTGGTTCCTTGAAAAATTTATGCCGAAAAATGTTCACCTCTTTTTTGCCTTTGTGAATAATGGGAAGCAAGAAACTGTTATTAGACGTGTATCAGCATTCTCAACTTGTATTTCTGAAAGAATGGAAAATAGTCAACGAAGAAGTTAAATTATGAAATTAGTGAAGAGTGAGTGGCGTGGTTATTTATTATGACCTTTTAATTCTTTAAAAGGGGTTTTGATTGCGAGTTGGATGTGTTATCAAATTTAAGCTACCTTCTATGTTTTGCCTATTGACCCAGACTTTTTAGCTTTATCCATTATTGCCAATAACCTGATCTGTGTCACTTTATTTGATTGATTTTGAGGAGTGATTTTTTTATTTTTAGGTTGATACAATGATCATTCAAGCCATTGGTTTGCTTGATGAGCTTGATAAAGAGTTAAATACATATGCAATGAGGGTTCGAGAATGGTACGGATGGCATTTTCCAGAACTCACCAAGATTATTCAGGATAACATTCATTATGCTAAGGCAGTCAAGCTGATGGGCGACCGTGCTAGTGCTCCTAAACTTGATTTCTCAGAGGTATGGTTTCAGACCGGTCTCGATAATACAACAATGCTCTTTATTTTCCATATGAATGGATAATGTGGATCTCTACCTTGTGATTTGAATTCTGAGTAACCGAGATGTAATTCATTTCTCATGATGTATATGTTATTTTAAAATTTTAATTATTAATCTGGTTACCTCCCATACTTTGCTAATACGAACCATTGCCAGAGAAATTTTTCTTCTATTTTGTTGCTGAGGCAGTTTTTTAAATACCGTTTTATCATTTTCTAATTAGTAGACATTGTGAGAATGAAAATTCTTATACATCATGGTAAGGGGCATGGTATAAACTGTATTTTGCTAAGAGGTTAGTACAAACTTCAATGTTTTAAACGTCACAGATATTGCCAGAAGAGGTTGAGGCAGAGGTCAAAGAAGCAGCTATGATATCCATGGGAACAGAAATTAGTGACGAGGATTTAAACAGTATCAGAAGTTTATGTGATCAAGTCCTTTCTCTAGCCGAGTACAGAGCTCAACTGTATGATTATTTGAAAAGTAGGATGAATACAATTGCACCAAATTTAACTGCTCTCGTGGGAGAGCTTGTTGGTGCTCGCCTTATTGCCCATGGGGGTAGCTTGATAAACCTTGCCAAGCAGCCTGGAAGTACGGTACAGATCCTAGGTGCTGAAAAGGCCCTGTTTCGTGCCTTGAAGACTAAGCATGCAACTCCCAAATATGGTCTTATCTATCATGCATCTTTGATTGGTCAGGCAGCACCTAAACTGAAGGGAAAGATTTCACGGTCACTTGCAGCAAAAACTGCTTTGGCAATCAGATGTGATGCACTTGGAGACAATATAGATAACTCAATGGGACTCGAAAATCGGGCCAAGGTACTTCACATTTTTGCTTTCTCTCTTTCGTCCCCTTTCGTGAATTTGCGTAGTATTATGTTACATTGAACTGCAGCTTGAAGCAAGATTAAGGAATCTGGAGGGTAGAGAATTGGGTCGTTCCGCCGGATCAGCTAAAGGTAAACCAAATATAGAAGTTTATGACAAGGATAGAAAGAAGGGATCTGGTGCATTGATAACTGCTGCCAAGGTAAGATATTTGTCTTCTCTGGACCACTTAGTTTTGCCAATTTTTGCTGTTAATTGTAAATAGGCGTGGCATTTTGGGCCATGTCGTGACACACGACACTAAGTATTTTTAAGTTAGAAATTATTGCTAGATTTTTTATGCTTGCAAGTGTATGGAATTTTCTAAATGTTGTAAATAATTAACTTACAAAATAATTTAAAATTTTCACAACGCTAAAGAATATATGTGAATTTGGGCCGAAGATACGACATAAACACAACATGATACTACTGAGTCCCTTAATTGTATACTTTTCCATGCAGACTTATAACCCAGCAGCTGATTCGATTCTCGGTCAAACAAATTCTTCTGAGAATCAAGAAAAAGTTTCCAAAAAGACCAATGAAATAGCTGAGGAGGCTCCTGTTACTGATAAAAAGAAGAAAAGGGCTGATCCTGTTACTGATAAAAAGAAGAAAAGGGCTGATGATGATGTCACTATGCAAGAAGTTGTTGAAGAGCCTGTGATGAAGGAAAAGAAAAAGAAAAAGAAGCATTCATCTGAAGAGGTTGAGCTAAATGGTGATGCCGGAGAAAAGAAGAAAAAGAAAAGAATGCACACTGAAGAAGAGTCTGAAGTGCCCAGTGAGAAGAAAGAGAAAAAGAAAAAGAAGAAAAATAAGGATTAGTGTCAAAATTGGAAAACCTTACAATTTTGGTTGGTTAATTAGGTAATCAGTCAATTGACATGTAAAATTTACTTCATGGTGTACTACCTTGGTTGTGACCCTTAATTTCTAATGTATCCTTAATTATATTCCGGATTAAGTTTGTCTACATGGCTTCATTTTTTTGGAATTTATATTTGTTCTGAACGAAGAGGTATTTTTAGGTTTAATTGTGCGATGTATCTTTTCATACAAGAGTTTCTTTTTAATTATTTTCACGTTGTACAGAGATTAGAAGGTAATATTAACACAGTATTTTTTTATTGTCACCATATAATTATATAAAATATTTATTTTAATCTTATCACTGATTATACCTTAATATTATTATTATTAGATAAAATGTATTATTAATAAATTATTATTATAATAATAATTTAAATTATGATGATATTATTATTTTAAAATTAAGTTATAGAAGCTATTCGTTATTTTATCAGTACATTTATTATCAAGTGTTTTGAAGTAAAATACAAAATGAACAAAATTAATCTAATTATTAAAATTATTTTATGTTTTAATATTAAAAATGTTTTTTTATGTAATTATATATATATATATATAATATAATATTAATATATATTTGATTTCAATTAAATATAATTAATATATTTTAATAAATATTTCCGTCCCATATCTAATTATTAACAGTTATTTAAAAAGAAACCGCCAAAATTTTACAAATAGCCTTGATTATCAACCTTTGGGATATCCATTCATAACTATAAGTGAGAAAAAAGAATTTATAATACAGTTAATTAAAAATAAAAAGAATGATATATAACATTATTAAATATAATAATGATTACTACTTAATATATAATAATTAGATATGTATTATTGTAATCCATATCACATTTGTCGTATTATATATGATTTAAACAATAATAATTTTATAAATAAATAAGAGAAATTATTCATTATAGTATGTAATTACTTGAAATTTAATATTAATTTTTTATTTTAAAAAATAAATAATAGAACATATAGAGATAAATAATATGATTTGTGAAGAATATACTCAAAAATCAATAAATAATAATTTATATAAGTAGTATTACATATATTACTAATTTGAGTATTGATACTTAATATTACTTTGAAAATATATGGTAAGTGTTTTTGAGAGAAAAAAAAACTCATAAATGTAAAAGTTATTAAAATTAATATTTTAATGATAAAATAGAAAAATTCTATAAATTTTTTTATTACTTATAAAAATTTATTTTAATTTAATAATTTTAAATTATATATTATAATTAATTTAGTTTTATGGTTATAAAAGTTTAATATTTAAGTATAAAATTTGACTTTTTATAAAATTAAAAATATTTTTTTAAATAATTATGAAACTTAAAATATTAATTTTTAATTATTATAAGATTAAATATGTTTATTTTATATGATAATAAAATTAATAATAGCTTATCTAAAAATTATTAGTATTGTTTTTTTAAAAAAATAAAAATTTGGACATAGTGTGCCGCTCACGGCTCACCTTTAATAAAACGAGTTGGGACTCTTTCGCCAGTTTCGTTCTTTCTCAATATCCTTTCGTTTCTCTTTCTACTTCTCTCGGTTGAAGAAAAGAATCAGATTTTCATTTGTCTCTCAAAACTTCTTAGAGAAGATTGTAAAGAAACCCTAGGCATCTAAGTAATGGAAGAGGCTGCCAATGGAATCAACGTAGCCAACAATGCAGCCCGAGCCATAGCCGTTGCTCTCGACTGGAGCACCACTACAGACGATCGAAAAGTTGCTGTCTCTTACCTTGAATCTGTACTGTCTACCTCTCTCTAAGTTTTGTTGCTTTCTTATTTTTTGATTTATCGATATATTGTCTTTTCAAATTATAATCTGAGTAGTTTTTAAGTAGTGGTTATTTTCTAAAGTTTTTAGCTTTGCAGCAATTTGGAGAAATTGTTCTTTGTAATTTGATGAGTGTTTTTTTATTTTCGAAGTGATTTATTATTATCATGCTTTCTAGGTTAGATTTGATACTGATATATCAACATTTTAACTATGCGGGTATTAAAAAAAATTGTAGCAGCTTGGAGAAATTCCTCTTTGTAATTTGATCGAGTGTTTTTAAAGTCATTTGTTACGATCATACTTTATTGGATTGGTTTTGATACTGAGATATCAAAATTTTAACTATGCTGCTAAATATATATTTATTTAGTTTTCGCAGCAGTTTGGAGAAATTTCTCTTTGAATTTTGATCGTTTGTTTTAAGTGATTTATTATGATCATGCTTATTGGATTGGATTCCGTATTGGTATATCTAAATTTTAACTATGCTGCTAAATATTTTGTTTTGCTTTTCTTTTCATCAATTATCAATTCATGATTAGCATATTCTGGACTTGATTAACATGCCTTATGTTCAATTTGTACAGATCAAAACAGGAGACATACAAGTTTTGGCTAGCACATCGTTCATTTTAGTTAAGAGGGACTGGTCTTCTGAAATTCGATTGCATGCTTTTAAAATGTTGCAGGTTAGTTAGTATTTTGATTTGTTTTCCTGAAGTTTTGGTTGTAAACTATTTATTGATAAGTTGTAACTTTTAAATATATGCAAAAACTGTGATTTCATTGTGATAGAAGGCCATTTTCTCATATTTTAAGAAAGGTATAGAAGAACAAGAGAGTTTCTAAATGCACAACCTGGTTTTTCCTTTAGGATTTAATGGCTGATGGGCTTACTTACATGGCCAGTGTTTCTATTTGCTCTTAAATTTGCTAAGTTCTTGATTGATCCAATTGGTTGCTTCTTTTAGTCCTTGGAAAGTACGATTACTCTTCTTTAAACTGTGTGATTTCTTGTGGAGGATAAGGCAGGGTTTACATTTTCAGGAATCATGTAAATTAAAGCAAGAGTTTCTAAGTACAATCCTTCTTGTGTAGGTTTTAAGCTCAAAAAGGCATACTTACCCAGCCACTATGTCTTATTTGCTCTTAAAATTGCTACATTCTTGATTCATACTTTTTCCTTCCTCTTTAAGTAATGGGAAAATATGATCATCTTCTTCTAAACCTGCTCTGTGCTTTAGCATCTTGTTATTCTGTCAAAATTTACTGGTGATTGAGTGGGATGACTGTAATCTCCATTGTCCAGCATTTGGTCCGTCTACGGTGGGAGGAATTCAACCCTCCAGATCGAAGGAACTTTGCAAATGTTGCTGTTGATTTAATGTCTGAAATTGCTAATCCCTGTGAAGAATGGGCTTTGAAAAGTCAAACAGCAGCCCTTGTTGCTGAGGTACTCCCAAAATTGCTGTCACTTTTAGTTTAATATATATTTGAAATTATAATTGTGCTTCTATGGTTTTACTCACTTGTTTTCCATTGTAGATAGTTAAAAGAGAAGTACACTTATGGCAAGAACTGATTCCATCTCTGGTTTCTTTATCTGGCAAGGGTCCTATACAAGTAACCGTTTTTCTTAGTGCAATTATATATCTTAAATTATGTATTAGATGTGTACTTTATTTTCTGTTATTTTCTTTTTGCAAAATTAGGCTGAGTTGGTTTCAATGATGCTGAGGTGGCTTCCTGAAGATGTTACTGTTCACAATGAAGATTTGGAAGGTTGCTTTCTGCTCTTGTTCTCTGTCTTTAAGGCAGTTGTGGGAAGGGGTGGACATTATTAGATGTTTGCATCCATATTTTTACATGCATGTTGCTCTATCCTATTTTAAATTGCTGCATGTATTCCATCGCTCATGGTGATTGTAATGTTTGCTTCAGGTGATCGACGAAGGTTATTGTTACGTGGGATTACACAATCACTGCCTGAGATTTTGCCATTGTTATATACTGTATGTCTTGATCCTCAATTGTTTAGTTGAAGTAGAACCCTTTATATAACCATATGCCCAATGATTTGTTGTTTGATACAGTTACTGGAAAGACACTTTGGAGCTGCATTAAGTGAAGCAGGCAAACATCAATTGGATGTTGCTAAACAACATGCAGCTACAGTAACAGCTATTTTGAATGCTGTGAATGCATATGCTGAATGGGCTCCTCTACCTGATCTTGCTAAATATGGTATAATTCATGGGTATGGCATCCTCTTGGAGATTTGGATGTTATGATCCAAACTTTTTGGTTTGTAAATATTCCTTACTCTCTTTTCTCTTTCTTGCTTCCTTGAACAGATGCGGTTTCTTGCTGTCTTCCCCTGACTTCCGTCTTCATGCTTGTGAGTTTTTTAAACTTGTTACGCCAAGGTATGCGTTATAGTCTATCATATAATTGTTCAATGTTGTTTGTAGTTAGATGCTGTGTATCTTTTATTTCCCTAATACTTTCATTTATTCTGAGTGCAGAAAGAGACCTGTTGATGACTCTGTCTCTGAGTTTGATTCGGCTATGAACAATATCCTCAACATACTGATGAATGTTTCCAAGGAATTCTTACAAAGTTCTAGTGTAAATGCTGGGGGGATTGCTGAAAATGACGTTGAGTTTGCTGAATATATATGTGAGAGTATGGTGTCTTTGGGTACTACAAACTTGCAGTCTTTAGCTGGTGATAGCATACCTCTATATTTGCAGCAGGTAATTAAAAACAAAATAGTATTGTTAGCTGTTAATATTTAATAATCATTTGTAAAATAATTAAATATATCATATAATTATTTGTATATTCTTTTATAATATGTGTATTTCTCGAGGATTGGTATTCCCCAAAAGTAATTTGTAAAGGAGAGAAAAAATTAGTATATTTTTCAGCTTAAGTTCTTCTGAGCAAACACTTACTTTAAAATGAACCGAACTTTACTTTGCTCACAGTTTATTGGTATACTTGTTTATCTTGTAAGTAATTTATGATCTCATGTAAATTATTCTTACTTTATTTATTTGTTATCATTCTAAGATTAAACATAAATGGAGCTATTGATACATACATTCATAACTTTCTTGCAGATGTTGGGGTTCTTTCAGCATTTTAAGTTAGCTATTCATTTTCAATCTCTGCTTTTCTGGCTGGTATGGGGAAATTCTGTTCATCATTATTGTTATTCAGTTTGAAAATTAAAGCTTTGTGGCACCTCGATATGATTGAACATATATAATTGCTGCTGTTTGTTTAGGCACTAATGAGAGACTTACTGTCAAAGCCAAAGACTGTTGTGCGTTCTGGTGTAGATGGTTTATCTGTAAAAAGTTCAAGCTCTAGTTCTCTCCAGATTGATGATGCAAAAAGAAAAATCTTAAATTATGTGAATGATGATATGTGTACTGTACTTCTGGATATATCTTTCCAGCGCATGCTCAAGAAAGAAAAGGTTCTTCCTAGAGTTCCACAATCTTTAGGGCCATTAGAGCTGTGGAATGATGATTTTGAGGGCAAGGGTGATTTTGGCCAGTATCGCTCAAAGCTGGTTTGTAACCTACTTAATGCATTTTTTCTTTTGCACCATACATTTATATTTCGTTCACAGTAACTTGTATGACTGGTATATATTGGCTCTATGATTTATTTGAGCCTATAGTCTTAATGGTAATATGGAAGGGTACCTTGACCCTGTCAGTTACCATTCATTCGTGAAAGTAGAAATTAGTGTCTTAACTAGTCAAGTGTATATCTAACACATTATAATATTAGGAATTAGGATCACGATTCTTAAAAATTCAAACTCTACCACAACTGTATATAAAATTCTAATTCACATGGTAACATTTTAGCCAAAAATGTTGTACAATAACATAAAATCATGTAACTAAATTACACATCATTGTCTGTCAGTGTCTTCTTTGTAGAAAAACATTCAACATACATATATGATTTTGGTATATATTGGCACTGTGATATCATTGAGCCTATATTCTGATGGTAATATGGAAGGGTACCTTGACTCTGTCAGTGACTCTTCTTGTTTAGAAAAGCATTCAACATATCCTGATATCTCTTCATGTGCAAGATTTTTTATCTTTCATATTGAAAAGGTTGCTTCTCCGTTTGGTTTCTCTTTCTCTTCATCCTTTCATTTTGACTGGATGATATGAGTAATATGATTCTATGATGTTTTCTCCCTAGAAGAAGACTAGAAATGAACTGAATTGACTTATTTCTCTAGATTTTCTCCACTTATGCATGATCTCTATGCAGATGGAATTTATCAAGTTTATTGCTTCATACAAGCCCTTAGTAGCTGCTATGAAGGTTTCTGAAAGAATTGATACTATCATCAAGAACCTCTTACTTTCTTCCACTCCTGTTCAGGTTTGGTGACAAGCACTTTAACCATGATTTGCTGCCTCTGTAGTTAATAACCTCCAATATTTTGATATTTATATGAAAAAAATGGTATTCTATTCTTACGTGCATTCTTTTCTGATCAAGGACTTAGCTGTGATGGAAAGCATGCAATTGGCTTTTGAAAATGTTGTAAACGGAATTTTTGACGTCTCCAATGAAGTTGGTGGGGGAAATTCTGAAGTTCAAGTAGCATTGTGCAGAATATTCGAAGGTTCGGTAACTTCTTTCACTATTTTTGGGGCTTTATGTTTTTACATCTTGGGACCTAAAATTTTCTGGTTACTTGTCTTGAAGGGCTACTACAACAACTTCTTTCTTTGAAATGGACTGAGCCTGCCTTCGTGGAAGTGCTTGGGCACTATTTAGATGCACTGGGCCCATTTTTGAAGTATTTTCCTGATGCAGTCAGCAGTGTGATAAACAAGTTGTTTGAACTTCTAACCTCACTTCCTTTTGTTGTGAAGGTATCTCTTTTATATTTATTTTCATGGATTTCTATTATATATAAGATGTCAAATTAAGAATGCAACTTAAAGATCTTTCCTCTCTTTCAGGATCCTTCTGTGAATCCTGCACGACATGCAAGGTTGCAAATTTGTACATCGTTTATTCGTATTGCCAAAGCTGCTGATAAAAGTGTTCTGCCTCACATGAAGGTGAAGTTCCCCCTCCGACTACTTTCCAAAAGATCTTTGCAATGTAGACACTTGTTACAATGTTGTACACAATCTCCAAACCCAACAAATACATATTTTCCATATTATTTTTGAAGTTCTTGTCTAGTTTTTCAAAATTAAAAAAGGAAAGCTGTCTGTAGTATGTTTTCTTTATTGGAAAACAAGAGAAAAAAATTACTCACTGAGGTAAACCACAAATACCAACTAGTGCTTAATCTATCATCCTATAAGGTTTTCTTATTTAAATTTAATGTTATGAAAAATGTGTTTACTCAATAACTGGATAATTAAAATAAAGTAATATAAAAAGGGAGATACCACTGTTGAATTTAAAATGAGAAGAATCCCACGTTGATAGTGGATAACCTTTAAATTAGACTATATAACTCTCCGGTCACACCATTCCTTGTTTAACTTTGTATCGAAGCTTTATAATAGTATGTACAGGTTGTACATAATCAAATTAGTCTCAAAATTTTAGAGTGTCACCCATGATTTTCATGGACTCTACAAAAACTCATTATTGTAATAGAGCTTTAGTTGATCCTTGGGCTAAAAACCTTAGTGCCTCCCTAAAAATAACATACCTCTGCAAATTTAAAGCTTTTAGAAGAGCTAGCTGCAATTTTCTGTTTGTTTTTGGTAAAAAATGCTGTGTTAAATACCTCATAAGGGGATGAGAAATGAGTAGTTATGGTCCTCTTGGAACAACCTCAAACTTAGCCTTGAGCAACATCTTTCTTGACTCACTATGTCATGTGGTTTCTCTTGTAGGGTATAGCTGAAACCATGGCATACTTGCAAAAGGAAGGGGGTTTGCTTCGAGGCGAACATAATCTTTTATGTGAAGCTTTTCTTATCATGGCTTCTGCTGGGGGGTAATATTTATTTACTTGAGATAAACTAGTGCCGTTATGCTGTAATTACCTTGTATCATTGTACTCATAACTCTATGTATCCGCTTACTGTTGAAATTTGCAGGATCCAACAGCAGCAGGAAGTTTTAGCCTGGCTGCTAGAACCTTTAAACCAACAGTGGACACAGCTAGAGTGGCAAAATAATTATTTGTCTGAACCACTAGGTCTAGTTCGTTTATGTTTTGAGACAGCAACTATGTGGTCAATTTTCCATTCTGCGACTTTCTTTGAGAAGGCACTTAAGAGAAGTGGAACAAGAAAATCTCATTCTAACATAGAAAACAACTCAAAGTCGCCTTCTATTTCCTTGAACCCTATGGCTTCTCATTTATCATGGATGCTGCCACCACTTCTAAAAGTATGCATGTTGTTCCAGTGATTATTCTTATTAATTTCCTCTTTTATCTCTTTATATTTGGTGTGTTAAGAATCATATGCCAATTGTTTTGTGTGCTATTTTATCTGCAGCTTCTTCGTGCTATACACTCCCTTTGGTCTCCATCTGTGTCTCAAACACTACCTGTAGAGGTAAAAGCTGCAATGAACATGAGTGATGTTGAGACGTTCAGTCTTTTTGGGGAAGGAAACCCTAAATCATCCAAAGGTGTGCCAAGCTTTGCTGATGGATTTTTAGTGAACCTGAGTAAGGAAGGACACACAGAGCCAAATGAAACTGACATACGTAATTGGTTAAAAGGAATCAGAGACAGTGGGTAAGTATGTATGGATTTTGGTTGATTTTAGTCCACCCTCCCTTCTCTTTTCCAAATTCCATATAGAAGATTTCTTTGCAAACCAAGCCGTTATTAATGGTTTGAATTAGAAGCCATAGTATGCAACTCCTTATTGCCAACATTTTTCTTAAAGATGGTTCTCCTTCAGTGGGATCACAATGTCAATTCTATGGTATTAGTTATCTGCAATATCTTCTATGTTTGGCGTGCTAGATGCCAGGATAATCTCCACATTCTCTGGTCCAACTTTTCTGCATTATTGCTGCAAATATAGATGTATTAACTCCTCTCTTTTCAGCATATGCATTATTGTAGGAAGCACATGTAACCATTCACCCACACTTGTATATATTTGCAATTTCAGCTTATTGTTCATAATCTCTTTTCATTTTAGTGCTAACACATCATTTACAATCGTAGGTACAATGTATTAGGCTTGTCAACTACTATTGGAGATTCATTTTTTAAATGTATGGATGTGCATGATGTTTCTTGTGCCCTGATGGAGAATATCCAGTCAATGGAGTTCAGGCATATAAGGCAGCTTGTTCATTCTGTTTTGATTCCCTTGGTCAAATCTTGCCCTCCAGATATGTGGGAGGTGTGGCTGGAAAAGCTTTTGCACCCACTATTTCTTCACTGTCATCATGCTTTTAGCTGCTCCTGGTCCAGTCTTCTTCATGAAGGTAGAGCTAAAGTTCCAGATGCACATTGCATACTTACCGGATCTGACCTAAAGGTAGAAGTAATGGAGGAAAAGCTACTTAGAGATTTGACTCGGGAGGTTTGTTCACTCCTTTCAGTTATTGCCTCACCGCAGCTGAATACTGGCCTTCCCTCCTTAGAGCAATCTGGGCATGTCAGTAATGTAGATGCGTCTTCACTTAAGGAGTTGGATGCATTCAGGTCAAACTCTATGGTTGCGTATGTCCGATGAACACTGCTTAATCAGCATCTTTTAGTTGAATAATATTCATTACTTTATTTCAAACACTAATTTATTTATTTTTACTTTTTTGTTCTGTGTTCTTATTTGATCTAAAAAATGGCATCATTGGCAGTTTCCTTTTGAAGCATAAAGGTCTGGCTGTTCCAGCATTACAAATTTGTCTAGAAGCTTTTACATGGACAGATGGTGAAGCAACAACCAAAGTTACTTCCTTCTCTGCTGCCTTGGTTCTTCTAGCCGTCTTAACAAACAACAGGGAACTCCAACAACTAGTTACAAAAGATCTATTTTCTGTAATTATTCAAGGTTTAGCCCTCGATTCAAATGCAATTATCAGTGCTGATCTCGTTGGTCTCTGTCGTGAAATATTTGTATATCTCTGTGTTAGAGATCCAGCTCCGAAGCAGGTTAGTAATTACTAACACACTTTTCATACATGAAAATGGTAAGCTGCGTTCTAAAAATTCAAGGATTAGTTAAACTCTCGTTAACCAGAGTATGTGCTTCTTGTCCCAGATTTTGCTCTCACTTCCTTCAATCACACCTCAAAATTTGCTTGCTTTTGAGGAAGCTTTGACAAAGACATCTAGTCCTAAAGAACAAAAACAGCTTATGAGAAGCTTGCTCCTTTTAGCTACTGGGAACAAGTTAAGAGCACTTGCTGCTCAGAAAAGTGTCAACGTAATTACAAATATATCAAGTAAGCACTCTGATTCCATTAAGGCCTCATGCATTATTTTTCGTTTCTACTTCTTTGTCTCATGAGTGCCTATGGTACTGATTTTCCATTCTATCGATGGTTGCTGCTTGTTAATCTTAAGACTTGTTTATTTTTGGATTTAAAGGTTGTGGAACTCAAACACGGGGTAATTTTCCATAACTTTTTATTTTTCTAATATAAACCAACATTCCTATTGCTCCTTAACTACAGCGATATCTTATATGGAGAGCATTATGCTCCTCCACTTTATGCATTTGAATGTGATTCTCCTAAAGGTGCTATTAAGAAATGGATTGCGAAGAATCTGTTTGTTTCGACCTCTGAAATCCTGTAAAAACGCTTCCATCAAAGGCCAAACACGAAAAAGTGTCATTAGTGCTTTCAGTGCTTAGAAACATTTTCTTATAATGTGCTTACTGAAAGTGTTTTTTCTGAGACTGCTTACATCTGAAAACACTTTTAATAGACAAACAAGCAAATGGTCCGAAAGTGATTTGGTCAAAAGTAGTTTCAAGATAATCATTCAAATGTTTGACACCAAATTTGAGTAACACTTTTAGTATTTATTTAAGAAGGAAACATGCATTTATAACTTAAGCAAGCACTAGTATTGCTTAACAAAATTTTGAAAGTACTTCTCATAGAGATTGCCAAATACCACTATAAAGTGTTTATCCTTTTTGAATGATCTTTCGGCCCAAAGAGAAGCAGATCCAAACTGCTCAATGAGTCATTACTTTGAATAGTTGTTTTATTGTTTAACAAAAGAGATTCATGTTTCCTGAAATTATTTTGTTTCCCAATATGTACGTTCACCCCCTTATTCATTTGGTTTGGTTGGTGAATTTTTTTTACTAACTGGTCCTTCATTTTTGTTGGCACATTTATGTTTTGAGTCTGTCAGCTCAGTTTTGTATAATCTCTTTCTAAATTTTCAGCGAGGCCCCGTGGCACACTCAATTCCACAGAAAACAGAGCAGATGACGGAGATACCGTAGGACTGGCAGCCATTATATGATGGAAATTTCTTATTTATTGTACAGAAAGCGGGTAGCCGAAAGAAGAACTTGTTTGGTTAGTATACTGGACTGGGGTGACAGGCATAGCAATTTTTTCAGCCGGAGGCCTGAGAAGGTTATGGAGGATTCTTAACTGAAAGGAGTTATAATTATAAAAGTAATTTGTAGAGGTTACATGAAGTTAATATCTCACTAGAGTGTGTACAGAAATTAAAAGAAAAATAATTCTCTCTGCTCACTTCATGAAAATTGGGTTTGTCATCCTCGTCATCTATGTTGTATTAAACTTTCATTTTTTATAGTTGTAGATTTTATTGGTCATTTTATATTATGAATAATTTAGTCAGATAATTGTAGAGAATTGATGTGTAATAATAATACTCGATTGTGTTAGAATATATAAGTGTAATGTTGGGTAATTTTTCTAACAGTTTAATTTTTTTAGATGATTGGTAACTAATAACTTGCTTAGCTTTTTGAAAGAAACTAAAAGTCGACAAGGGAATAAAAACATTGCTTGTGTGGTACTCATGTAATATTATTGTGTTGAATATTTACTTTCTTTGTAGTAAAGGAAAAAGGCTTGGTTCCTATTAACAGGGTATCTAAAAATTAGATTAAATCGATTTAAATCGAAAATTTAGATTGGGTCGAATAATTTTATAAATTATATGATTCAATTTGATTTGTATTAATTAAAATTGTTTTGATTATATTAATTTTTAAATTGATTTAAAATCGATTTAATAATATATTAAAAAAATTTGTTAAGAGGAAGATTATATAATCAATTTTATTCTTAGAAAATCCTAATACCTAGTTAGTTATATTCACAATTATATTAATTTTTTATTAAATATATTTATTGTAAATTTAATTATACTAACTAATAATGCTATTATATATCAATTATAATTTTCCTTAATTTTAACATTACAACTTCTATATCTAGCAAAAAAAAAAAATGCATATTATATTTTCATAGCTTATAAAAATATCAGAATCTACTTTCTACTAAAGTGAGTGATGAGTGTCCTAGTGCCCTACTGTCCTACTATTTTGTGGATCTTGACAAATCTCGATTCCCTAAACTCATTTTATCATAAAAACCAAATTGATCCACCCATTGTAAGGAAAAACCTCGTAAAAGAAAAATCAACGGCCAAGATCGAATAATTCTTGTGACTTCCATAGATTTGTCACAGATTAATAAACCACCCATTTTGTTCACACGTCTCTCTCTCGTTTGTTTCCTACCACATGCGTCCATCTCGTCTCTGATATTTCTCATTAAGATTCCTCGTCCATTTCTCTCTCTCCTCTCTCTCCATTTTCTTTTCTTTTTTTGAATTTTATTATTTATTTTCCATTCAATATCTGTTTTCCAATTTTCTCTTTCTTCCCAGAGCTTTCTTTTCATCCATAAATAAATATCTTTGATTCTCATATTTTTGCCAACAACTTTCCCGCGAATTCTCGAGCTAAGAACGTCGTTTTACCCCTCTGAGAGATCGATTACCAACTTTCTGCTGTTGGAATTCTCTCTCTTTGAGGCCGAATTCGGCATTTGATTCATATCTTAAGGAGCTAGTTGATTTTGGTTTGGATCATTTGCGAAATTGCTAAGAAATTCGAACTTTATCGATGTGTTCTCTGTGTGCATGTTTCTTTAATTCGGTAAGGTAAGCAATTTTGTTTAGTTTTTGGTTGAAATGAAATCGAATCTTATGACGTCAGAGTTCGTATTTTCTTGTTCAGATTATTTGGGAAAGTATGAGGAACTTTTTGAAATTTAAACTTTTATTTTTGTTATCTTTCTCTTAATTACTTTCTAAAAGTAGCTATTTGGCCTGTATTTATTTGAAACTAAAACAGACCCATTACAGCAATTTCGATTTCGTAAGAATTATATTTCAATTTTGTTCTGTTCATAATCTATTTCTTATGTATTGCTTTATGAACCTATCTCGTTTTTCTATATCCATTGAATTAAGCTCTTTTTTTCTTCGAGATTTATATTTTTGTGTTTTTTTTTCCTTGAGGATTTTGTTCCTTTTAAAAATCATAACTTGCTGTTTCTGGTTCTGATAGAAATCTTATTTTGGGAATTGCATCAAACCTGTATCTTAGTTATTTTTTCTTGCATCACTTTATATTGTGAGATTGAATCCATAAAGAACAGAGCCTAGTTTTTGTTTTAACTGTTCCCTAATTGAAATGTGGGTGTGTGTATTTCAATGCAGAGCAAACAGGGTTTAGGAAATTTAAGCTGGATTGAACAGATCACAGATGTAAATGCTGTGCATACGAAGATTTGAAGAGAATCTGATTTTTTCTATTTCACTTGAAGTTTGAAAAATAATCTGCTTCAGTCAGTCGAAAGTGGTTGGCTAGTTGTAATGGCGGAGGGCTTGAGCTATGCGGTTTCAAAGTTGCAAATGCTATCTACTTCTGATCACGCTTCAGTGGTCTCCATGAACCTCTTTGTGGCTTTGCTATGTGCTTGTATTGTTATTGGCCATCTTCTGGAGGAGAACCGATGGGTTAATGAGTCAATCACTGCCCTTTTGATTGTGAGTAGCTTTCCATGCTGAAAATATGAGAATTTTAAAATTGATAAATGTTTCCATTTTTTTTTGCCCTTGTTTAGGATATTTCCATTATTTTATTTTGTGGGTTAATGAGTCAATCACTGCGCTTTTGATTGAGTTATATCTTTCCATGCTGAAAAGTTGAGAATTTTAAAATCGATATATGTTTACATTTTTTTTTTCTTCTCCTCCTCCCTTGTTTAGGATATTTGCATTATTTTATTTTGTGTTTTTCACAGGGTCTTTGCACTGGAGTAGTAATTTTGCTTATCAGTGGAGGAAAAAGCTCACGTCTTTTAGTTTTCAGTGAAGATCTCTTCTTTATATACCTTCTTCCACCTATTATATTTAATGCGGGGTAAGTTTCCTTCCTGTTTGTTTATATATGAATTGCGTGAAGCAGTATGATTGCAATGGCTTATGGCTATTACCTTATATAATTTCGAAGATGGATTTGTTTTTGCTTTTATTGAAAATTTAGTTTGGTGCACTTATGGATTTTAATAGTTGCCATTTGACTACAATAGTTGGCTTGTAATGCTAATGATGTAACTCATAGATGATAGTTTTATTTGTAAGAATATAAAAGTATTTAGTTATCTTTCTTGTTTTGATTCGCATTGAAATCAACAAGAATTGAAGTATTGAACAGCTTCCCTTGACAGTTGAAAGTTGTTTATGCTGCATATATAGTATGAAGAGAATTAAGCTCTAGTATAAAATTTTGCCATGTTGAACAACCCTGACATCATGCGTGCTCTTCAATCAGCTCACATTCTATTAGAGCGGTAATTTTAGAATCTTATGGTCATATATTAAGTTTCTGTTCACAACTCAATCAACAAGAGGCTATACAAGTCACATTTCAAATTTAATGACCTCATTGATTGTGTATCTTCACTCCAATTTCTCATCCTTTCTCCTGGGTTCTTATCTTCTCATAACTGTTACAAAATTTAAAAGGTTGGTCTCTAGTTAATGAGTGAAAATTAACCATCATTTTCATCAAGTGAAGTGTCAATTTTTTTCTTCCATTTTTTTGTACTGTCTCTTGAACTCATCTGGTGATGTACTTATAGCAGTTTTCTTGTTTGTGCCAGGTTCCAGGTGAAAAAGAAGCAGTTTTTTGTTAACTTTATTACTATTACGCTGTTTGGCGCTATTGGTACATTAATATCTTGCACCATCATAGCTCTTGGTATATCCAATAACTTTTAACTATTTTTATTATTTTATTGATGTTAAACTTTTTCATTATTTTATTAACTAGAGTTGAATATCGAGGACCTGATTGATGCCGTTTCCTAAGCGTTGTTAACTGTGCTATTCTTTCACAAGTGGATAATCGTTATGTCACTTAATAGCATGTTGGCAGTGTGGTGTTATATCAGTATTCTGTTTTACATGTTTGTGGCATTCTAAGTTGCTGCAGTTCCCAAAATATTTACATTTGAAGTTCATTTTATATGTGTGTGCTTGCAGCAATGTTTTCAAAAACCAGACTGCTTATGAATTTGTAAAAGGTGAATGAGAGCTCTGGTGATTCCATTGAGGGAGTTGCTTGGAAGTTTCTGTCCTTTACATTAATTTCTTATAGGTAGCTAATTGATTTTTACCACCACTTAAAATAGTAAATTTAACAAAGGAGGTAGCTGATATAAGATATCAAATTTCAACCAATGTTGTAGCTGCCTGAACTGGCTTATCAAGCTGACTTAATCAGTTAGTTTCTTTAATACAATAATCAACTCCCTTAAAGGCTGAATTATATAGGTATTTGTAACTACTCTCTTTGTTGAACACGAGCTAGTTGTGCGTATCGCAGAGGCCAATAATTCATGGAGTTGGTTTATTTGGTTTTCGCTTTAATGTCAATTAACAACCAGATATCAAAGATTAGTAGGAAATTTGATTTACTTCACTCATACTCAACCTGATTTATCTTATACTTTGAGTGCGGTAAGTCAAAGAAAATATATACTAAAAATTGCTTACTATTTCTATTAACCCTAATAGGGTATTTATACAAATATGTTAATCCTATTTAAGGAATGATTCTAATTTGGTAATATAATAAATGTACATTTCAACTCAATCATTACATAATGGGAGGTTGAATTTGTCCAAGTGGGGGGAAGCCACAGGGGTGTGTAGTAGTTATTGGAGTAATGGGGAGTCCTGCTGTTGAGTGAGTGTATTTCACCTGCATACATGATTAACACAATGCTTTTCTTTCTGAAAAGCCCGATTCTATTTGTTTTGGAGGATGAAAGCAAACTAATGTTTGATTGTCTATGGTTTGCTTATTATGTATACATAGTTCAGGCTCTGGGAATGTTTTCATATTTAAGTCAAGTCATTTAAGAATTTACACAGTTGAATTTGACAACAAAATTTTCCGAGAAAATTGTTTTATTTAATTAACTTGAGATTATTTTAGATTTTTTTGTGACAGTAAAATTGATGTTTGATGCAGGTGTTATAGCATTCTTTAAAAAGTTGGATATTGGTTCGCTGGAAATAGGGGATTATTTAGGTATCAGCAATGTCCCTTGTTGTATCTCAATTTTATGTTTATGATGCCCATCTTTTATAACAACTTTGGTATATACTGGTCACAGCGATTGGTGCAATCTTTGCTGCAACAGATTCTGTGTGCACATTGCAGGTATGAAATATGAATTATCAAGGTCATAACTCTTTTAGACAATTAAATATTAAAAGCTTGCAAAATCAACTGGGTTATCTAATGGTGCAGGTGCTTAATCAGGACGAGACACCTTTACTTTACAGTCTTGTTTTCGGCGAAGGGGTTGTTAATGATGCTACATCTGTAGTGCTTTTCAACGCAGCACAGAGCTTTGACATAAATAAGTTTGATTCTAGAATTGCTTTTCAATTTATGGGCAGCTTCTTGTATTTACTTATTGCCAGCACTATGCTGGGAGTCTTTGTAAGTTTTTGTCTCCTGTCACTTTCATTCTACTTGTGCACGTACGTACTATTAATTATTGCACAATATGATCTATCCTTATATGTCTTGTCTCCTTCCCTTGCAGACAGGGCTGCTTAGTGCTTACATTATCAAAAAGCTGTACTTTGGAAGGTAGTGTCATCATTAAAACTTCGAAGATTAGGTGATACTGATCATTTTTCTTTGAACCAGACTATTGTCCTAACTAAAAAATTTCTCAACTTGTTTTTTACATAATTCAGGCACTCAACAGATCGAGAAGTTGCTCTTATGATACTGATGGCTTACCTTTCATACATACTCGCTGAAGTAATAATTTTAACTTTGGGCTCCCTCCCAATAGTTTTCCTACCTCAACCAAATAAAGTTTTTTAACAAGTTACAATGGCTAAAACACATAACATTACAATAATCTTGTCTAATGCAGTTGTTTTATTTGAGTGGAATTCTCACTGTCTTCTTTTGTGGGATCATCATGTCTCATTATACATGGCATAATGTGACTGAAAGTTCAAGAGTAACTACCAAGTATGTTATCTCAAGCTATCAGAATGTCTTGTGTATGATACGTGTCCACATATTGTTTGTTTAACAGTTTAAGTTTGTTAAATATTGCAGGCATGCATTTGCAACGTTGTCATTTGTTGCTGAGATTTTTATCTTCGTTTATGTTGGCATGGATGCTTTGGATATTGAAAAGTGGAAATTTGTGAGTGATAGGTATAAATTCCCGGAACATTATCTTATCCTTTAAGCTTACATATTTCTAATATTACCCTTATATTTTGAATTTACATTTGCAGTCCAGGGACATCAGTAGCAGTGAGTTCAATACTAGTAGGTTTAGTAATGTTGGGGCGAGCGGCTTTTGTTTTCCCACTATCCTTTCTATCCAATCTATCCAAGAAAAACCCAGAAGATAAAATCAGCTTCAGACAACAAGTATGCTCTCAGCTTTTTATTGTGACACAAGTTTGTTATTCATCGTAAGTTGGGTAATCAACCAAAATGTTTTCTTGCTGCAGATCATAATATGGTGGGCTGGTCTCATGAGAGGTGCTGTCTCTATGGCACTTGCTTATAATAAGGTAAATTACTTCGCATTCCAGGTTATTACATGCAGTGTATGTAAGTACGTACACACATACATAAATACATGTATATTTGTACATGTATGTGCACACATGCACGGTTATTGTTAGAAAGGAAGGGAATAGTTGGCCCATTACAGAAATTGAAACAATATAGCTTTCTGTTGAAATTTATTCTATTCACGCCCCAACTCTATAAAATTAGTTCACAAGTCTTGTAGAAAATCATTCTGTTATTCACTAAGGGATGTTACTTTCATTGCCCTCTGAATACAGTTTACAAGTTCTGGACATACTCAATTGCTAGGAAATGCAATCATGATCACCAGCACAATAACTGTTGTTCTTTTCAGCACAGTGGTAAGAACTCTTCTGCTTTTTCCTATTACGGCTTTAATAGGTGTAGTTTTTAGCAGATTTTCCTTGGAGATTTATTACTTTTTTTGGCCATTGTCTCAGTTTCATGTTTCATTGATCAGGAAATGTTTCTTATGATTGATTTAGTCAATCTGCACCCCAAATATTAGTATTTTCCTTTGAATTATCACGTTAAGTTTGCAACGAAATATGACAAAGAAGATCGGTTTATAACTATTCAGCTTGCTATGTTAAATATTCGCATCCATGGTTTGCATTTACATGTAATATTACTGAGGCTTCACAATCTGATTCAATTTACCATTTTTGAAGCATATGTTAAAAAATTATCATAACCTGCCTCATAAAAACGTAGTAAAGAGAATCGGAAGTTTGAGTAGCAAATTGAATAACATATTGTTTAACTAGTAAATGGAATCATACTTACAAATTTTTAGACAAAATTGCCTACATATTTTAGAATAATGACTACTATTGCCCTTAGTCCCTTATTATATAATTTATTTAAAACTTTTATTTCCATCACTAACTAATAAATTACTGGTATTTAAAATACTAATAATTATTTTAAAGACTATTTATTACTAAAATAAAATTTATTACTAATTATTTTTAACATGTAATATATTAGTGCAACGCATGTGTTTATGATTAGTTGATTCAAAAATGAAAGTTTTAGTTGTGAACGGAATTTTAATTTATGGGATATGTCATATGCTGCATCTTAAAATCAAAATTTTCCTTGTATGCAGAATATGTTCAGTTTTGTTCTCAAAATGTTCTATCTGACATAATTCCAATCTTCTCAGGTATTTGGTTTAATGACTAAGCCTCTAATAAGGCTTTTGCTACCAAATCAAAAACAGACAACCAGCATGCTGTCAGATGAGTCTACTCCTAAAACATACGGTGTACCACTTCTTGAAGGGATTCAGGATAACGATGGTGACCTTGGTGGTAGCCGTGGTATTTCTCGGCCAGGAAGCCTACGTGCCCTTCTGAATGCTCCAACACACACTGTCCACTACTTTTGGCGTAAGTTTGACAATGCATTCATGCGTCCAATGTTTGGTGGTCGGGGTTTTGTTCCTTATGTTCCTGGCTCTCCTGCTGGGCAGAGAGAACCTCAATGGCATTGAGGAAGACAGCCTAGTAAGAGGTATAATAAATTAGAAGTTATGTATATTTGAGCAAGCACAACGCTGAATTGGCTCGCTGAAATTTTTACCAGCATTTTGGTGGTAAGAAGGTAGTGTCTGCATATGTTATATTTTTGAGTTAACCAAGAGGCATTTTGTATAGCTTAATCACTAAAACCTTGAAAGGGAATGGTTTGTTTGTCTCCCACCCTTTGATTTTTGTGGTTTTGACTTGACAGTGTGACGTAGAAGTTTTATTTTTATTATGTTCTTTACCTGTGGTACTCATTCCACTTTCATGTTATCTTAAAGTTTCTGGTCAAAACCCCTTGTGATCCGATCATCCGCATGGATTTAAAAAAAATCTGTTTGAACAATTATTCATTTTCCATTTAATCTGAACTTAGTGGATTGATTTTTTTTTTTTATTCCACCCTATAATCGATTTAAAACCACTTAAAATTCAATGAATTTGGTTGAATTCATTAGATCAAATTTCTGAAGACCCATTAAGATTGTCAAGTTGTGCTTCAAATTTGCACTAGACTTGCTCACTGCAAACTTATGTCTACATATTAGATGGGAATGCCGGTGAGGGAGTCACTAAAAGTACGTGTCACCTCAGAGCTTCGATATAACCAGCTTGAAACAAAGCTTCTAAATAGATGTTGAAAACGATTGCTCTTATTAGGAGAATTAAGAGCAGGATATTATCTGTTATAGAATGCTTTTAACGACGTAAGTATTTTTAAGTTTCTCCGACATAAACAATAAAAATAACATTATTAAAATTTATATCTATGATAATAATATCATTATATTTAATCGATATATATTTACTATTAATTACAAGAGGTTAATGTTCAGTTTTAGACTCACATTCCAATTTAAAATGAATTATTTTAAATTGATTCGATTTGATTTGAGTAATATCATTCGATCAAAACCTTTATTTTTATTTTTATCATTAATAAAAATTATACTTAAGTAAATTTTAATAAAAATGATTAGCTATAAAATTTTAATATTAATAGTAATTGAAATTATCATTAGATAAAAAAACATATCATAACCTAAAATTTTTATTCAATTAAATTAATAAATTTAAATAGTCTTAATAAAAATATATTGAAGAATATTTATAAATAATAATATATATTATAGATTTAACCAAACTAAATATTATTTTATCGATAAAAAATTTAAAGTCAAGAATATCTAAAAAAGTATTTATAAATGGCCTATATAGTTAATAATCTCGAAAACAAATGCTAAGTAGAAATTAATCTCGCAAACAATGCGAAGTAGAATATGAAATTTCTGTAATTACAAAGGGAATAAATTGTCAAATTTTACGATTAATTAAATGATTAACATAAAACAAAAAGATGGGTAACCAAATGGTGATTCAAATTGATCTGTTTTAGTCAGAATCATTTGTAAGTAAACAAATAATACCCCAACTTATTGGGTCAAATTTTCGTATTTATTTTTCATTTAATATTTAATTTTTAATTGGATATCTTTTAATTTAAATATCTGTCATTTAGATTTATTTAATGTTTTATTTAAAACGACCACGCTTGGGCATTTTTAGTTCACAAACTAGGGTAATTATTTTTCCTTTCCAGAATTGCCAAACGCGATCAAACTCAGTAGCAACAAAATGTAAAAAGTTTAGGTGGGTTGGCTACATTTTTTTTTTTTCCTTTCAAACTTTTCTGGAATTATTTTTGTATTGAGATGGGGAGAAAAAAAAAATTCGCATACGTTGTAAGTTTATATATTGATACACTGTTAAGACTTGGGATTATAAAACAAAAATCCTTATTATAAATAACTAAATAAAGTACGGACCCATTGAAAGCCCGTAGAAAACAACTACTAATTGTAGACTTTTGTTATTGCTACAATAGTAGTGTATAAAATGTTTATTCTATTCCCTGTAATTATTTAGGAAGCTACTATGTTGACTAATGTTGTCAATGAGTAAAAATTGTGGAAAGGGTAGCTGAATTGCAGAATGTTTTTTAAATTTTGATAATGCCATAGCAATGTTTTAGAAGCGCATATTCAATAAATGAGGTTAAACTAGTAGAAAATCAATTACAAGGAAAAATTCAAATCCATATAGACATAACAAAGCCCTTTCAAGAGGACACAATATCGAAACGTAATTTGAAATGTTTCCCTAAACTACAATTTATCTTTATTATAATAGTTACCAGTACCAAACTGAGCTCTAAAGACGATAAACGGTATGGTAGTGATTTGGCAACACATTGTATCCACTTGGAGGCGCTGGTCTATCATTGTAACTAGAAATTCTCAGACGATCCATAGGGTGATAAGCGAGTGATGCCGCATCAGAAGCAACACCCATGGATGTGGGTAAACCAGATGATCCATGCTGCCTTCCACTTGCATCAATACTTGGTTCATACCGCTCTACTAGTGAATTCACATGCTGTTTAACAGAACCAGACCCAACCAACTCGTAATGAGAAGCTGTTGGGCTAATTTGGTGGTTAACAGGAATAGATCCGGCTAAACGATAGGCTCCAGAAGTCAAACTCCCATGCAGGGGAACAGGAGAACCTCCCAAACCATAGGCTGCACTTGTCAACTTCACGTGCTGCGTATGAGAACCCCCTGACCCATAGGTTCCGGATGATAAATTCCTGTAGGTATCAGGGATAGAGTGTGCCAAACTATACTGTCCAGCAGAGTACTGTGCTCCTTGGTCGGTGTATGAACCTGCTGGCTGATGATGAGATGCCTCAACGGTGGAAAAGTTGGAAGCAGCTCCATAAGTATTTGGATCAGCTGGTGCAGGTGCAACCATTTCACTTGATGGAATTAAGTATCTTGTTGCTTGACGTTCGTACAAGGCCACTGGCTGATGAGGAGACCGGTGATGCATTAGGTGGTGGTGGCCTGCAGCAGCTGCGCCAAGAGAATGGTTTAAAGCAGTTGCTGTTGGGACTGTCCACGCTGTTCTGGGATTCTTCTTCCTGTTCTGATTATTTGATTGATTCTTAGAATCAGAAGCTGCACGTTTCTTTCCAGCAAGTCTTTGTGATTGTGACTTAGAGCCTGGAGTTTTTGTGGTTGCATCTTTGTTTGTTGTTTTATTCTCTTTCTTCTGGTTTATAAGCCAATCTATGCGTTTTCTAAGGGTATCAGGAGAGTATTGTGATCCAAGATTGTAACTTTCAATACATCTTATTACACTTCTGAGAGCATTAACTTCTTTCTTAGTGGTATCATCCTGAAAAGGGTTTGATGAATCCAGTGTAAAACAAGACGATAGTAAAAAACTATGGATTAAGCTTTAGCTTGTAGAGATATTGACTATATATAAACTTTTTAGCAAAACACTAGTTTTTTCTTTATATGCCTACTTTATATACCTACTTGAACAGCTTTACAATTAACCGTCCAGTCGTACAATATTATTTGTTACAAAACTGGGCACAAATTGAGTATCTAAGGAAAAACTAGTGTTTGCGGCTATATAGGGTAATTTTCTCAAGTTGGGTGCGTTTATATATTCAAGAAAAATGAAGGGAACATGTACCTGTGATTTGCTAGAATTTTTTCCCTTCTTGCTGCCAACTTTAGCAACTTTCTGGAATTGGTTCAAATGGGCTTCAAGCAAGGGTACTGGGGGAAATTTGTCAACTAATTCGAATGCATAAATAAATCGAACAGCATCAGGCTGCTTCTTTTCTGAAATAAGCTTCCCGATTAAATCTGACAAATATAAATTGCAGGTTTCATCAGACTCAATAGAGAATATGCAAGCTAAAGAATAGAAATGGTTGATGTTTTTGAATAAAGTAAGGATAGAAGATAAGCACACTCAAATCACCACAATGCTGGAAGAGAGATACAAGCTTTCATTTCCTATATCTTCCATCAAAGAACCACTGGAATATGTACTATGTATTAAAGTGAGAATCCACACTCCAATGGATCCTATCCGTTCTATGGATGGTTTTCAGATAAAAAATCCAAAGTCAACAAACGGCATAAGAATTTTACAATCTTTTCAGTTAGAATGTTTTGATAACAAATCCTCCCAAAAACTTAAACTGTTAAGAATGAGGCAACATTACATGTATACATTTTAAGATTTCCTCGAATATGGGCTCTAAATTCAATTTGGGATTGCAGGAGTTCAAACACAGGGCCACCCAATGCCATATTAGAGTTTGTCACCAATCCTTTTAAGTTGTTGGGGGATGCATTACATGCATTTTGGTTTTAAGATGCTTTGAAAATACATATTTTCAAGTTTCTTAGAAAATATTAAAAATGTATATGTGCTGATGAACCACACTGTTAATCAACTGAAAGAGTACTGGGAAATGGTTGCGCACGGTACTTAAAGTTGAATAGTCCCATAATTTTCACAAATATGCACTTTAGTCTCTCCTTTAAATAGGTGCACTTAGGTCTTATACGTTACATAAATGGTGCACACCTTTCATACAATTTTACGAGACCTAAGTGAACACGTTCAGAGAAAATGAACTGAAATGCACTTTATGTGAAAGTTATGGAACTCCTGGGTTATTTATCTCAAAATGGTTTACGTGCAAGAGAGAATTTAAATATAAACAAATTTGTTTAATAAAAGAGTACAAGAAGAACGCTTCTAAATAGATCTCCCATCAAAGTGCTTCCATATATTTGTTACATTAAAAAGAAAAAAGAAAAAAAAAATAGCTCTCCATGGCCACATTGAACAAAGTTTATATAGCTTCGTGCTAATAACAACTTCCTTCCTTAGTAACAAACTCCATGAGTCAATCCCAATATGGGACATAAAATAAGCGACTGATCATCTTTAAGAAGCTCCCATAACAAAAAATTCATTAATGTCAAATCTTATGGAGTAATGGTATCAGAATAATTGGTTTAAAACACATTCTTGAAGAGAACAATAAAACTGGGGCAGCAATTTTGGCAACCACACACAACACGAACATGAATAATTTCTTTTGGCTAGAATTGATTGCTAATTGTCTAGTGCTTGTAACCAAATTGTTTTTTTTTTTCACTATTATAAATAAACAACTTGACTACAAACAATTTACATTTTTCATCATGATATAGAATATGTGAATTTGACACAAATAACAACACGTTTGGCACCCCTAAATACAACATAATTCATCCACCAAATAAGACGTCAAAGTAAGAAGAAAAAATGGCATCACAAAATTTACAGTAAAAGGATCAAACAAACAAGGAAAAATATCTAAGATGAAAGTAACAACTAAAAACTAAAACTAATGTACCCTGCAAATAATCTATTCAATTAAATCATGAAAAGAAAGAAAGAAAGAAAAAAAAGTTAATTAAAACCGAAAAGGAAGGAAAAATATCTAAGATGAAAGTAAGAACTGAAACTAAAACTAATGTACCCTGCAAATAATCTATTCAATTAAATCATGAAAAGAAAGAAAGAAAGAAAAAAAAAGTTAATTAAAACCGAAAAGGATGGGGAAAAAAACTCACCTGAGGCTTTATCAGCATAACCAAGAGACATAAACACCTCAGGTGCCTGTTTACGCTGCACAACACTTCCAAAAAGCTTCAAAATCTCATCTTTATCAAACTCACCAACCAATCCATAAATCCCCAAAAGCAACAAGAACCCCCAAACCTCAGAAGGATTTAAAGGTTCCACCTTCATCTTTGCTTTCCATTCCAATGCAATTTTCTTTGCCTCTTCTCTCAATTGAGGACTAACCACAAATTTAAGCTTCAAAAACTCCTCCAACAAAAGCAAACAACTCCTCCTCACACCACTAACCACAGATTCTGTTCCTTCTGTTTTTGATTCCGAAGGAAAAAACCCAGAAACTGCCTCAAGCACTAATTTCCCAGAATTTGATGAAGCTTTAAGCGTATCCAGAATATCACTTCGTAATGAACTGCGCTCTTTCAAATGTTCGTTCAAGAAAACCAGCTCTAGCAATGCTTTTCCATCACGTACCGGAATCCCATTAAAGCTCGTATTTTCAGGCGAAGATTGTTCAGTTCCGACTAGGGCTTTAAGAGAATTCAATTGGGTTTCAGAGGATTGTGGTTTGGGTTCGAATGCAAGTACTAAATTGGTTTCTTTGGAATTGGAATGGGATTGTAATTGGGCGTTTAGGGTTGATGGATTTTGATGGGATTGAAGTGTTTGAAGTTTGGATTGAATTGTATTTTGAAGGGAAATGAAGTGATCTTCGAGCTCCTGCCATTGAAGAGTGAAATTGGCAACAGCTGAGGCATGAGTCTTGAGGATGTTGAAGGTTTTGCGAAGTTCTTTCTTCCTTGAATTGGCATCGGCTGCTGAGTTCTCTTCCATGGCGATAGACATTGTCGGAAATATTAGAAAACCTAGAAATTGCAACTATGTGGCTCTTCTCGACTTCGGGGATTCTTTGTAAACCCGTAATTTTATTTTATTTCTATTAAATTTGTAAACACGTATATAACAAACAACTGATGTATATAAAAATTATAAAAATAAAAATATCATTTAAATAATATTAAATAAAATTTATTCAATTGATTAATTCACAATTTTACGAGTAGAATTAAAAAAACTCCTTTATAATTTATATTCCCTTAATCTATGCTACATATTATATATATTTTTAAATTTTTCTAATAATAACAAAAATAAAAATTATTCAAAAATTGATTTTTATCTATATCATCAAAACTAACAGAGTTAAAAAATGATGTATTGATAAAAGAAATATTTTAATAAATATTTCCATACGCGATTAAAATACAAATAAAATTAAAATATAAAAATCACCATTTAAATATATAAATAATTTTACTTAAAAAAATTATATATTCCACTTCCAAAATACCATCAAATAATATACAGTATATCTTACAATTTATGTAAGTAATAGCTAAATATATTATAATTTAGTTATAATATATTTTAATATAATTTAATTAAATACATGCTTATCATATCCATACCAAATTAATATGTTTGCTTGTTCTTCTTTTAATAAAATTAACTTTAAAATGAGCGACTGGAAAAAAATTATTTTAATATAATAACTCTTTTATAAATATAATGTTATTTTTAACTTTGTTTCTCACGTATGTTATGTTTCATATAACATAAAGTATTTTTTTTATATTTAAAAATATAATAAGCATATATACAAATTTAAAAATTAGTTTTAAGAATGTATAGATTATATTATCAAAAATCACAAAATATATTTTTTGGGTGGCATAGGTTTGAGAAGAAAAATAATTTTTTATAGGACTTGGTATATTTTTTACAAAATAAGCAAAAAAAAATTATGTATAAATAGTAATAGACCTTTCAATTAGAGGAACGGTAACTATTAAAACAGATATAAAATAATATTTTTTGGATCTATGCCACTATTTAAACAGTTGTATTGTTAATCTATTTTTACTATTAACAATTAAAAAATTATCATCTATCTTTTTTTATTAAGAAAATAATTTTATGAAATTAGTATAGATTTTATAATTAAATATACTTTTATACTTATAATACTTGATATATTACTTTAAATTATATTAATACTTATTATAAATAAATTTACCCTCCTAATTTTATCATTTTATTTTGATATACCATCACTAATATAACCAAATATTTGTATAGCATATAGGTACTGTTCCTTAAAAACACACTAAAGATTACATTGTAGTAAAACAATAGGACATAAATATATTCTTACTAAAATTTCTTAATATCTACAAATATTTACAATATAAGTAAGCATTTGGTGAGTTTTTAACCTAGAAACAATATTTATTGCAAAATTACCTCTAAATATTATAACTATTGTAGTATCTATGTATAAATTAAAAAAATAAATTTAATTATCTTAACTTATAAATCTAATTATAATGATGAAAAGAATTGAAAGACTTATACTTGATACAAAAGAATATTAAAACTTTACTTATTTTGTCCATAAATGAGAGGAAAGTGAATGCAACAATTGTTGATTGTTGCTGAATATGGTGAGGATGATTAGGGATTTAGGATTTTGAAGAGAAATCTATTTTAAGTGTGAAACTACGAATGATTTTGTTATACAATACTCTCTCTTAAAATAATTTTTTAATATATTATAATAACGATTCAATCTAATGTAATCGGTTTAAAAATTAGTATAATCAGACGGAATAGTTTGAAAAACGGTTTCAATTAATACAAATCAGATCGAATTGAATCATATGATTTACGAAACTAATCGATCTAATTCAATCGATCCAATTTTTTTATTTAATTAAGCTTGGTTCGATTTTTGAGTCAAAAATTGTGTGTATTCATCTCTTACCATCAATTATCTAAGTATTGTTAAATTTGAGTATAACTTCATCTCAAAACTCAGGTTATGATATTAAAGATTGTTCTTGTTTATATGCGTAGCGTGTACACGATCTCTAGTTGATGTTGGACTTTATTCCATTTTACATCGAAAATGGTCTGTTCCTTTGAGACCGACAGAGATGTTGAGCTTATGGAACCCAAGTGACGGAATGCATCACTCATCAGTAGCAAAACAACTGCACCGACTGAATAACCTCCTTTGATACCATGTTAAATTTGGGCTTAACTCCATCTCAAAATCCAAGTTATGAGATTGAAGACTATCTTATTTATATGTTCAGCGTAGACGCGATCTCCAATTAATGTGAGACTTTAATAAGTAACTTTTGGAAAAACGACATCATATGATTATTGGGTAGCTCTACAAAAAGCATTCTATGATGATTCCTAGACTAGACTCGTGCATCTCGAGTGACAACTTCATAATCTGAGAAAAGGAGCCATGCCAATGGAAAAATACATCAGCAATGCCAGAGGGCTGATTAACCATATCATAGCTGCTGGTGATAAGATCAACTCACGTGAGCAAGTTTTATGCGTGCTGGGACGCTTAGATCTAAACTACACCTGACTGGTAACAAACATAACAAATAAGACCCATGCCTTATCCTGCTTTACCTGTTCTAGGTGCAGTACCCCGTACACTAGCATACTCAACATCTCTTTTTTCCCCACGTCCTGCCCCACCATCTGAAATTCCCTGGCAAGCACCCACCAATTCATCAACTCACTGGTCCAATGACTCCAAACCAAAAGTGTCAAATATGCATGAAATTTGGGCATACAAATGCTATTTCAGGTACATGTCTTTCAAAAATGGCCCTCAATCTGTAAATAATTTACCACAAAAAGCCTTTCACCCAAACCAAGCTCACACTACTCCACCTCGACACCCAAATCCTCAAGTTTACTACACTGATGTTCGACCTCCAACCCTGCACCTAGTCATCTTTCACAAATCCATTATCAGCCATCATCAAACACTCAAGACTCATTACAACCACCACCTCCATTATCACAGTTTGTTCCTTTCTCACCCACAAATCCATCATCTCTTAAACCACGAAATCTAATTCCCTTATTATTAGGTTCTGAACCTTTTACTAACATCTCAACTTCCACACCTCCTCACCAATATCTAATCATATTTGAACCACCTGTCTTTGGCACTTTACTACTTGTTTCCCCTTCTTCTCTAATGCATCCATTTACTCTTTATGTTGGATCTTCTTCAACATCTGTTCTAAACCCAATCTCATTCCTCTCCATCACAGAACCAATGCCTCAACCTGAACCTGTTACTGATGTAGCATGGTAACTAGCTAGACACAGGTGCTAATCACCACCTCACTTCCGATGCAGCTTATCTGTATAATGCTCAACCTTGCATTGGTCAAGAGCAGGTTATGTTAACTAATAGTTGTTTTGTACCTATTACCCACTCTGCTTCAATAACATTTCATGTTAATGGTCATCTGTTTGTTTTAAACCCCTTGCTATATATTCCCTCCTTGGCTAAAAATCTTATATTTGTCAAACAGTTATGTCTTGGTAATAATGTTACAGTGAGTTTCTTACCTAACTCATTTAGTATTAAGGATTTATCAAGGAGGACTTTAATCTTGGAAGGAGGTACTGAGGATGATTTATACAAACTACCAGCACTATCATTTCCCTTGTCTGCATCATAAGTACTATCACGAATTTCCAACTCCTTCCGGTGTTCCCTTTGGTTTAGCTACTACA
This sequence comes from Hippophae tibetana, assembly GCA_037013495.1. NCBI lineage: Eukaryota > Viridiplantae > Streptophyta > Magnoliopsida > Rosales > Elaeagnaceae > Hippophae > Hippophae tibetana. The sequence goes on from CM072810.1 coordinate 1,173,955, forward strand.
ATAAATTGTGTCAATGGTTCATTATGACATGATGATTTGAGGCACCCTCGCCAAACTGTTTTAGATCGAGTAGTTAAAAGCTTGAATATGAGAATTCAATCTCATAGTAGTTACAATTTATGTAATTCTTTTCAAATGAGTAAGTCTCGTAGACTATCATTCTTAGCTATTCATCATAGATATGTAAACCCATTTGAGATAATTCATATAGATATTTGGGATCCTTTTGTAGATGATTGTATTAGATATAAATGATTGTTTGTTATGAATAACAGAAGGCAAGCAACTCAATTATTTCATCATTTTAACGTTATGGTGCCAAGACAATTTAAAAGTTCCATAAAACAAATTCAGAGTGACGAAGGTGCTGAATTCTTTTGTATTCAGTTTAATATTCCCTCACAACAAACAATTAGTTACAAGATATATGTTCATTACTCACACACAATTAGTTACAAGAGACTCATTGAGATACACCACAACACACCTTACTACTAAATTTTATATTTAAATTAAATTATAATTATTTAAATTTGTTAAATAACTCAATATAATATTATTAAGATGTTATTCTTATTGTTATGAGTTTTAAAAAAATATTTTATAATTTTTAAATATTATTTTGTTTAATATTAAATAAAATAAAAATAAATAATAATATGAGTTTTAAATATTATTTTGTTTACTGTTCATTTTTTACTCAATAAATTTCAAAAACAAGTATAGTTTCAAATATAAATTGAACACAAAATAATGAGTACGATTTGATTAAGGTTATATTGAAAATCATATCCGTTCGTACTCAAAATTAATTATATTTATTTAATTAATTTATATATTTAATAAATTAAATTATAAATCAAATATTGATTATATATATTTAATAAATTAAATTATATTTTATTTGATTTTTTTTAAAATATTTTTTAATAACCGTCCTAAACTGTTATCCGTAAATAAAAAATGATCTTTAAATCGTAAAGATTTTAATACAATTTCAAATATAAATTTTATAATTCAATTTAAAAATTATTATATAAAAAATCTTACCCGTTCATACTTATTATGCAAATTCGTAAGTACGGAGGTAAACAAAATTGAGGTTTTCTTCGTACAAGGTTCTACTATCTATATTCTTATTTAATTTGTGAAAATTATTTTATTGGATATAAAATTGATATACAAGAAAAATTATATTTTTAAAAATAATATATAAATCAATATCTTTATATGCTTGACGTACTAAGGAGATAGTTGCTATGAAATTTCATTTGTGGTCGACTTTCGGCCGGATAAGATCACAAACCCCAAGAATTACTGTCAGATCAAATATTAGTGTTATCAAGCAGAAAGTCAATTATTGATTGTACAACTCACGTTTTATATTTCGTTGTTCGAAGCTTCTATGACTTTTCACATGGAAGTGGTTTGGTTCTCCTGGATGACGATTAAATATGGTACATATGTGTTAAATTTATATCCTTTATTTTTTTTTACCAAAATACTTAATTTTTTATACTCATTTCTTACTTACAAAACACTATTTTTTTTATTTTCTTTATTTTGTCATTTCATTTATTCTTGTAAGTATTTCTATTAATACTACCCATTTATTATTCATATTTTTTCTATTATTATGTACATACTATATAAATAGTCATTAAAGTCGGTTCTCTAAATCGATTTTAAATTTAAAGACTTAAAATGTAAAGTCGGTTAAAATATAATGATCTTGAATAACATAGAACAGTACCATGATAATTTTTATACTATTAATTAATATTTTATTTTTCAATTATTTATATTATTTAAACTATTTATTAAACAGTTTTTTTATGTTATTATTTAGAGATCAAATACAGGTTTTAATTTGAATATAATAGAAAATGAGTAAATTTTATAAAAAAAAATTTAAAGTTGGTTCAACGAACTCACTTTAATAGCCCTTTTTGTAATAGTGCATGTTTAATCCATTTTCATCTATATGAATCTTCTCAAGCTATAATAGTTTCTTCTTCATTACATCTCTAATTCAGTGATATCTCACATCAATATGTTTTAATTTTGAATAAAATGATGCTTTTTTCCAAGGTAGATAACACTCTGACTATCACAAAATAACCAATAACTATCTTGTTGCAACCCAAGTTCTTTCAAAAACTTTTTCATCTATAACAACTCTTTACATGCTTCCATTATTGTTATAAACTTTGCTTCGATGGTGTACAGTGCAACACATTTTTGTAACTTTGACTGCTATGACACAACTCTCCCTACAAATATAATCAAGTAGGCTGAAATGTATTTTTAAGAATCTATATCGCCAGTCATATATGCATTTGTGTATCTAACTAATACATGTTTTTCATTTCCAAAACATAGGTATATTTTGGAAGAATCTCAAAGATACCTAAAAATCTATATCATTGTAACCCAATGTTCCTTTCCAAAATTTGAAAGGAATCTATTCACAACTCCAATTGCATGAGTGATATATAGCCGTGTATAAACCATGACATAAATCAGACTTTCATCTCTTTCTTCTCTTTGTCTGTAGAAGGACTCTGTTTAGAACTTAACTTAAAGTGATTAGCAAAAAGATAACTAATCGTTTTACCCTTATTCATATGAAATCTTTGAAGTACTTTCTCAATGTACTTCTCCTGTGACAATCATAATTTATTGGCACATCTGTCTCTAATAATACTCATGTTAAGAATCCATTTTGTTGGCCCCAATTTTTTCATGGAAAAAGACTTATTCAAATGTTTTCAAGTTGTTGATTTTGAAAATATTCCGGCCAAAAACTAACATATCATCCACATAGAGCAAAAGAATAATAAAATCATCATCGGATAATTTCTGCACAATAATCACGCACCTTCTTCCAACTGTCAAAGTTAATTTATTTTTATTTTGGCTCAATATAATTCAAAAAATTTATTTCATTATAATAATTAAGGATTAAAAAATATAAGTGTTTTGAAAATTAATTTTATAAAAATATAGAACGTATTATTAATATTAACAAAAAATTATATTAAAATAAAAAGAGGAAAGTGTTAAATAAATAAAGAGGAAAGTGTCATTAGAATACTTTATTACAAAAATTATTAGTATTTATTTTTGTGCCTTACTTATATTATTATTAAAAATAAATAAAGAGGAAAGTGTCATTAGAGTATTTTATTGCAAAAATTATTAGTATTTATTTTTGTGATTTACTTATATTATTATTAAAAAATGATTGTATAATTGTAAAATTAAATATTTTATTTTTTAATTACATTATATTGATATTGTTTTAATTTAAATAATCTAAATAAAGAGGAAAGTGTCGTTAGAGTACTTTATTATAAAAATTATTTGTATTTATTTTTGTGCCCTTACTTATATTATTATTAAAAATAAATAAACGGGAAAGTGTCATTGGAATACTTTATTCCAAAAATTATTAGTATTTATTTTTGTGCCTTACTTATATTATTATTATTAAAAAATGATTGTATAATTGTAAAATTAAATATTTTATTTTATTTTTTTAATTACATTATATTGATATTATTTTAATTTAAATAATATGTAATTGAAATAATTGAAGAAAAAATTAAATAAAAATATAAAATATATAAACAAATAAAAACATAATATAATCAATTGTTATTATGATATCACTTTTTATAAATAAAAACATAACCTTTGCAGTTATCTTCCCATAAATAAAAAAATAATCTGAGTGAATATAAGATATTTTAATATTAAAAACTTAATTTTTTTTTATAATTACATCAAAAAGTATTTTCTAAGGAGTTTAAAGTATATGTTATTATGATTTAATTCAATAATTTATAAATTGTTAGAGAATTTTTTTAAAGATTTCATAAGTAATATGTACATTCGTCGAATTATTTTATAGGTCACTTTTATTTATATTAATAATTGTTAAAAATAAATTTACAACTATAATTTTATCATTTGATTTTCACATATCATCTTTAATATAACCAAAGATTTATATCGTTGGTACTGCTTATTGAAAAACAGTAAAGATTAAATTGTAGTAATAAAAAAAGCGAAGATAATATCTCAATTTTTTAATTCAAAAATCAAACTCTAATTTAGATTTATACAGTTGAATATCAAAGATATTTAATTATATTCTGATAATTTAATTAAAATAATAATACACAAATAAAATCATATTAAACTTTGTCATTATCTTTTGAGAGGAACAACTTTCTCAATGTCTAAAAATATTAGGTTACATAGTATATAAGTTAATTTGCAAAAATATTTAAAATATTTATTTTATTGTAATTATACTTAAATGTATTTTTAAACTTATAATTATACCTACAATTTATAAATAATAATATAATTATGTTTAAAATTGAATGTATTTTTATCGTTATTCATATATTATAAATATAATTATAATAAAATAAATATTTTTATAAATTATTAAAATAAAATATAACTAAATAGAAAATATTCACGGTGATTTTTTAATCTATGGTAATAATAGTATTTATTGCGATATTGGCTCAATTATTTGTATGGGCAAAGTCAAAATAAAAAGAGAATATTTGATATATATATATATATATATATATATATATATATATATATATATAAAAGATATAAATTCTTATTAATCATTTAACTCACATATTTGACTTTTGAGGTAAGAAAGTAAGTATATTAATCTTATAATTGTAAAAGTAATATTTTTTATATTATATATTTTAAAAAAATATCAATTATAAAACTATACGATAAAAATAAGATAAATATACAAAGAAAATAACTTAAAAAAGTTCGATGACCTTAAAATAATCACCCCTTCTTTCAAAAGTAAAAAGTCAACATATTAATAGAGTATTTTTTAATATATGTGGGACCGAAAGAATAATCGATTGATAATTAACTAGTTCCACTTGTTTGTGCTTGGATTTTAGAAGTTATATAATTATTTTCTGTGGGAACTATATATATTGGTATTATTGAAGAAAGAAACACACCTTTTGAACTTACACAATCTGTGTAATCTGAAGGTATTTCTCATAAATTTCTTTGTCTTGGCCGGTGTAATATGGCTTTCTTCTTTCGAAACTGTTTTTTCACAAAATTGTTTTGTACAAAGTTGTAGCTATTAAAGGATTATATATATGTATCTTCTGCTCATGCAGGCCAGTTTTGACACTTTTTTTCTTCTTCTGACTTTGGATCGTTATATATATATATAGGATTCAACTTGTACAAAGGAAAGAATGAGCATACAACTTTTGGAGATTGAACCCAAAGAATTGAAGTTCATATGTGAGTTCATAATTGTTGCAGTTATGATTAATAATCATCCGTTTTAACTATTATTATTTTTAGATTAAATGATTAAAAGATTAAATTGGCTTTAATGGTATGATAATATATATGATAGTAATTAATTAAAGATATTGTAGGGATAATTTGGTCTTTTTAAATCTGTTTAAAGGGATTTTTTTTTTGAAACTTTTTAAAATATAAGGGATCAAAGTGATAATTTACAAACCTCAAGGAATGTCAATGGTTATTACTTTGAACTTATTCACAAGCTTATTGATTTGCTAAACATGATTCATGAATGGGTCAATTGACTTGTATTTATTTATTTATTTTATTTTATTTTTGGTTGTTGATTTTGATAGTTGAACTGAAGAAGCAAAGTACATGCACGATTCCATTTGTAAATATAACCGATCACTATGTAGCATTTAAGGTTTGACTATCTATATTTTTATTTATTTGGTTAAAATTATTTTATGTGGTTGTATAATTGGATGAAAAATGATATACAAGAAAAATAATATTTCTAAAAATAATATATAAATAAATAATATCTTTATATATTTGACTTACTAACAAGATAGTTGTTATGAAATTTCATTTGGTTGACTTTGGGTAGGTTAAGACCACAAACCCCAGGAATTATTGTGTGAAACCAAATATTGGTGTTATCAAACCGAAGGCAATTATTGATTGTACAGGTACTCTCGTTTTAATTTTCGTTGTTTGAAGCTTCTTTTCATAAGAAATAAGTAGAAATTATTTAATAATTTTGTAATTTGTGATAACATGGTATTTTAGGTTAATAAAATCAAAGATTAACATGGTATTTAATAATTTTCTGTAAGTTTAGTTTGGATGCAGGCTCAAAAAATATCTCCACCTGATTTGGAGTGTAAAGATAAGTTCTTAGTGCAGAGCACAATAGTCGCTGAAACGACAACAGTTGAAGACTTCACATCTAGCATGGTATTAATTATTGCTGCTCTTGATTCTCTTTTTTTTTTTTATCATTTCTCAAATAATAGAAATTTATGGTTTATATATAATCTTAACTCTTGTAGCTTTTCCCTCAAATTTATAATTTTAATATATATGTATTAAAACTTGCTTTAATTTACGTATACATATATACCTTTAGAGAAAATAAAAATAAAAAATGTATATACCTAAACTTTTTAACCCATATTCTTTGCACATAGGTATGCAGATTTGTCATGTTAGGTTTGATAAGTTTTTTTTTTTTTTTTAAATAGCAAGAGTAATTACCAATGACACATCTAAAATTTAACGAAATTACAAATGCTCCCTTCACATTTCAAAAATACACTATTAAGTCATCTTTCTTTGGTTTGTTTTTGAATTATTGACAAAATTACTCATTTGCTCTTGTTATATTCAAAGTTAAAGGCTAAAAAAGCATATACACTGGCGTTTGATAGTGTTTTTTCTGAAACATGGAGGGGAAATTTGTAATTTCGCTAAATTGTAGGCGGTGTCATTAATAAACTCAAATTAGCTACACATGTGTCGAAAAACAAGTATGAATGTGTAAACTAGTTTCAAGTTAATTTTGTAAAAAGAACAAGAATTTTGTGTAAAAAGAAAAAAGAACAAAATTCTGTACTTTTTTTGAATTGCTAAGCCTTTTTGTTTATAACTCTGGCAGTTTGTTAGAGAAGGCTTTAATCTTATTCGAGAGACCAAACTGAGGGTGACACTTATTAGTCCCCAACTTTTGGAGATTCAACCCAAAGAACTTACGTTCATGTGTGAGTAAATAGTTTGTGTAATTTTGCTAAATAATCACTTTCAATAATTTTATTAATTATTAATATTGAATCTTGGTGACCTCACAATATAATTGAATTTTTCCATATAATTGAAAATAGTTTTTAAAAATTATAAAAATATAATAACTATAAAATTTATAATAATAAAAATAATATTTTGATAATATTAAACGGATACTAATTAAATAATATTCAATAATTAACAGATTTAAAGGAGTAAAAAATGTGTTATATTTTTTTCCAATGATTAAAATACATGAGTCAAACGTAAATGAATTTTTTTTTTATAATCACGAGTTTTAATTACACTATTTTTTTTTTTAAGGATAGTATAAAATTCAAATTAAGGTTAATTATGTCCGCCTATATAAATTATGTAGGGTGTCAATTAATTATAAGCTTCACCGTAATAAACTATTGATTTGCTAAACATGATTCATGAATTCGTTAACGCTTGATGTATTCATAATATAAATTATTAATGGCACAACGATCGATGTTTTATTAATGAATTTTATTTAAAAGTAAATTACATTAAACCATAATTAATATTGAAAAATCTTGAATACTGTTACTACTATGTTATATCTCACTTAATAATAAACTAAATTTTTAATTAATTATTATAAATCTCTTATAATTTAATAATTGATTCCATTAATACTTAAATAAAAAATATATTTTTATTGTTAAAATAATAAAAACTGTTTTGCTGATTTTCACAGCTACAATGAAAAGTTCATGCACGGTTCGACTTACCAATATCACAGACTCCAATATTGCTTTTAAGGTGGGACATTGTATTTTATTTTATTTTTATTATTTTCAAGAGATACCTATGCTTCTAGTTTAGTGATCTTCGTTTACATTTTATAAATATTTTTATATATTATAATTATAATTAATACGTAATATTTTATATAAATTCGATTACATTTAACAATAATACTATATTATATTATTATTTTTAAAATCATAAACCCCACATTTTATTTGTTTTTACTAACAAAGTATTTGCTAGAATTAAAATCATTCAATAAGGAAAGCTTGATATATAGTCATCTGACATTTGGCAGGTTAATACCCCAAACACTACAAAATATTTTGTGAGACCAACTGTGGGTGTTATCATACCCAAGTCCACATGTGATTGTACAGGTATATTTTTTAGTTGGTGTGGGTGCCTAAATATTTTTTTTTCTTTTCACTATTAGATTTTGTGTAGCACTATTTCTTTAGAAACTTTTACTAATAACATAGTAATATTTATATTTTTAAAAATATTATAGCATAAATTGTTAGATAAAATTTTACATTGCTATGAAGTTAGTGTTTTTTAATTTGAAAATAAAAATTAATTTATTTTTCTTTTCTTTTCTTTTTTAACTTTTGTTGACATAAATCGTGTTTAACATACAAAAGATAATTGAATAAACAAAAAAATAAATACAAAAAAATGCTAAAACAATCTTATGTATCCTTGTCGTGTCATTAAGAATTAAAAAAATATATTTCATAAAATATTCAAAATTATCTACTTGTTAGTAGGGGAGTCTCCTTGTGTTTTTCTATTTTAATTTTGTATCTTAATAAAGTATACTTCATATATCTGTCTTTTTACAAATATAAAGTTTTTTTTTTATTTTCTTCATCGTATTATGCGATTAAGCCGTAAGAGAAATATGAATACATGAGATCAATTTGGTTTTACATGTGCATTTAGAGGCATTGCATAGTACTGAGGTCCTAAAATTGCACTTTTTTTCAAGTGAATTAAAAAATATATCAAAATAAGATATTTAATTTTTTTTTATATTTTAAAAAAATGTAATTTATTTATTTATCTATCAGATGGAATAACATAAATCTATTATTTTTATAATTTTTTTATAAAGATAATAAATTTGTAGTGTGACATCTAATTGTACCATGTACGTTTGTAATCATACATAATATATATGGGGTTTTATATGTAAATGTAGTTACGTTGCAAGATCAACAGATAAGGCAACCTGATTTGGAGTGTAAAGATAAGTTCTTGGTACAGAGCATGACTATATCTTTTCCTCAAAGGATAGTAACAGATCAGGACTTCACATCTTGCATGGTATTTGGTTTATAGTTATTCTTGCTCTTCATTCTCATGTTGTTTTTTTTTGGGAAATCACTCTAAATGGGCTTGAGTTTGGAATTTATGTGGGTATATAATACATTTTATAAATTTATAAAAAGAAATTCATAACCTGTATTTTTGTATATTGAAGTATAATAATTAAATATTTCATTTACAAAGCTTAAAGCTATTCACTGTGAGGTCCAACTATTTACATAAAAAAAAACTTTGGCAGTTTGTCAAGGATGACATTAATTACATTGAAGAGAAGACGCTGAAGGTTAGAGTTATTTCGGATTCACAAAAAACTGAAACCTTGAAGCAGAGTCATGTTTACAAGTCTTATTCCATTCTTAAAGATGAAGCTCAGCACAGAGCTGAAATCCCCTCCCAGCAAGGGGTTAGAGAAACTCTCCTACAAGTAAGTCCCAAACAACGTATTGTTTTATCTACGAGGAAAAAAAGTAGCCAAAGTTTACTATACTATATTTAATAAAAATGTATTTTATTTCTATACTTATTAGGTATTACAGTACAAATCTAATGATTTTATAAAAAATAATTATAAAATTTTATTTAATACATCGTATTTTCGTTCAAGATAACAGATTTAGTAAATTTCGTACTTATCTACAAATTATCTCTAATTTTTATTTTTAAGGCCCAATACAACACAAACTTAATGAGTTTAAATGAAAATTGTTATAAATTGTAGGTTTTGGCAATATAAATGCCAATACATTGTTACCTATATATGTACATGAGTTTGTTTGATTTTTTTATAATGATTTTAATTTATAATTAAATAATTAATTTTGGGATTTATCATACTTTTTTAAAAATAATCATCGTTATATTTGATAACAATTTTTATTTAGTGATTTTTAAGAAAAAAAATCAAAAATCATTTACGATTTATTTAGTAAGGTTTTTTTTAACTTAAAAAATAAAAATTGATTATTTTTAATTTTTTTATGAATCATTTTATATTTTTAGAGTGATTTTTTTAAATCAAAAATCAAAATTAAAAATCTTTATCAAACCATTTTTTTCCCTAACTTATATGTATCGTTTCTTTATTGAAATATTTTGTTTGTTTTTTTATCATAAGAATGTTAAATTGGTGTGAATTAATCTCTTGGTACTTTTGTGTGAAATTGTCTTTCTCTTTGTATGGCTGCAGAAAAAAGGAGGTGTTTTTAACTATTTCAGCAAACTTTGGAGGGGTGGTATTTTTAATTCTCCCAAGTCCTAACTATTTTGGAATTTTTTAATCACTGAATTTTCAGTTTAAATATTATGCTGTAAAATTGTTACAATGTTAAATCATGCATATTAATTTTTTTTATTAATGTTATTAAGTCTTAATGTCTTATCATTTTGTGATTGATTTGTGTTCGGATTACATTCATGTAATATTTTTTTTATTAATTAAAAAAGAATACCTTAAATACCCTTTTTTTTTAAGAAAAAAATGCCTTACCATCTCTTTTTATATCCGTAGAAGAAGATTAAAGGGGAGAAAATAAAGCAAGAATAAAAAAAAAATGTTTAAAGTCTACTGTCTTACAATTTTGTACATGTGACAAACAATGCAGTATAAATATATTGTACATATGATTTTTAGAACAAAAGAGGAAGAATGTACATATGATTAGAAATTAGAAATGAGCTCATACAACTACATGAAATAAATTTTGAAATATAAATCATATTGTTAGAGGTATGATAAATAAATTATAAAATGTCAAATTGTCAATTGCATTTATCATTTATTTAAAATAAACAAAAGTTGTTTTATTTTAGGAGCACAAACCAATTAACGTTTCCAATGACTTATGTATATATTTTATTTTTCATATTTTAAAATCATTTGATATTTTAGATGGTCAAGTATATTTTTTTCTTTCTCAAAATAGATATATAGTGGTCGAATTTCATTGATCTTCTCTGGCCTTTCCTCAATTGTCATTGTATGACTTGAAAAATGGGATGGGTAATATTGACACAATTCAAGTTAATGTTATCATAATTATTCTTTTATTATTCATAATTTTATTTGAATATAATTATAATAATAAAAATATCACTCTTACAATTTATAACCGTAAAAATAATATATTTTTACTATTAAAAAATATTATATTTAGATCCATTTAATATTATGATATTATTTTTATTATTATAATTTATCAAATAATTATGATAATATTATTAATTTAAAAAATAGATAAATAAGATGTTGGTTGTTTGTTATTTAAGAGTAATATAATACTACTATACTTCCAACATGGCAATTTTATTTTTTCTTTTTAATAATATCCCAACATGGCATTATTTTTATTTATTTATTTTCTCTCCTTTGATGATCTTCCAACATTGCATTATCCTGAGTCTCAAGGGATGATAATAATGATTCGTATTATCAGTTTTCACATTGAGAGTACGCTAAAAATGGGATGTTGCATTTTATTAGTTTTCATGTTCATATTTTAATATTTATTGTGTGAGCTTACTAGTGTTATTTTAAAAGTATTCGAATAGTTCAAAAGGTATCCATTGAATAAGGATAGTAATTTATGTTATACTTCAAATTGAATTAAATTTATATCAGTTAAAATAGTTCTAAAAAATCGAGTTGAGTTCGAATTAACCTATTAATCCAAAATCAAAATCAAAATATTTTTATTTTATGATATATATATATATATATATCATAAATATTGTGAATGATATTAAGATTTGAAATTGTTGAAGTCTTAAATATAGTATAAATTATTTTGAATCTTAATGTTTGAATGATGATGTAATATGATGTTATTAATATATATTTTGTTATGATAGTCTAATTGTAACATTATTTGTTCCATTTTTTTGTTTCATGTAAGTAGATGTTTGTATTAATGAATTTTAATATCATTAAAAATATATATTTTTATTTATAAAAAAAGTAATTAATTTAAAAAAAATACAATTAATAATTCGAGCTAATTTGTGTGTAATCTTTTTGTATTTGATTTAAGTTTGAGCTCACATTTATCGACTTAAATTAAATTCAGTCTAAATTATGGTTTGATCAATTTAAGTTGTACTAATTTGTGTTGATTCAAATTGATATTGTTAGCACAAATTAACACTCTTACCATTTCTTTGAATTATTTTTATTCTTTTTTTCAAACTCTTTCTTCTTTTTATATTTTTATTATTTTTTCTAGTTGGGTTTAATGTCTAGTATTTATGATTTAAAGTTAAAGATATAATATTTATATTTAAAGTTTAGGATTTTAGGATTTAGTGAAAAAAATAAGTAAATTTTTTATGTAAATAGATTGATGTGTAAAAAAATAGGATAAAAAATTAAAAAAAGAAAAGATGAAAGAAAGAAAGAAAAAGCTAAAAACTAATAAAAAAAATTAAAAATATTAACCAAAATGCTCTTATTTTTTTTTTATTTTTTTGCATAAAAATTATTTACTAAAATAGTTACTTTTTAATAATAATAATATTTTAAAATATTATTAAAGAATTTTAATAATAATAGGCTCTAAAATGATAGTATGTATACCTCTGTCCCTAAATGGATTTGGACTTTTCAAATGTGTTCTTGTAGGGTGCTTTTTAGATATTTTCACAGTGAATTATTTATTATTCCTCGAATTTTTGAGCAATTAATGGTGAAATATGGCTGAAACACTAATGAAATTCAAATTGCACAATGGAAAGGTTTTTTTTAATAGATTTTCGACTCCATTGAATAATACAAGGACCATCATTGTCTTTAAAAAATTGTGATCTTTTTTAAATTTGATGTATGGAGATTTATAAATGAAAAAAATAGAAAACAAAATGAAAAATATCAACTCTCATTTCATAACATCCTATATTAAATATTTATTAAAAAAATAAAATATAATAAAATAATAAATATACTACCAATTTATTGTAAAGATCACTTACATATCATTTAACTTTCTTATGATTTATAAGTTTTCTTACATTAAAAAAAATCTCAAATTCTTATAGACAATGATGATCCTTGCATTATTTAATTGAGTTGAATATGAAGACTTTAATATTTTGGTTGTTTGAATATATAGATTGATCTAGATTACAATTCAATTAACAACTCGAGTAATCACACTAGTCTATTAGGAGGACCTAGATGTTCCCTCAACGACACTTGTAATATGGGTCTATCTACGCGGATAGGAGCTTTAGTGTTGAAAGGATGCCTATCGGTCTCAGTTATGAGGTGATCGACCTTAAATTTTAAATGTATTTTCTTTTATTCTTGTAACTCTTTGATACGTTATAACGTGTATTTTTATATAATTGATAAATATACATAAATCTCATAAGAGATCCACATATTTTACAATTTTTTTTTATTTCTCTATCTAAAACATAACAATCCCAACAATAGTAAAAAGTAGGTTTTACTCAATTTAAATTTTAATCATATTTTATCATTAATTGTTAAAAAATTCAAGAATAAATAACTTATTCATGTTATGAATATATAAATTATACTTTATCAAGAAATAGGATATTTTTTATATTAGTTTATTGGAGTTGATTTCTCGTTAATTAATATTTATAGTGATAGATAAAGTTTAATTCGATCTAAAATTTATAAAATTTAAATAAATTGAATCGAACTATTAGATTGCATTTAACTATTTAAATTGATTTGATAACAATTTTTAAAATTAATATTTAAATTTTATTTTATTTCTTTTGATTGTTAAGTCAATATTTTAATATTATAATATAACGGGTGTACATCCAATTAACATTAGTTGATGTTTCAATTGTTTTAGGAGTTTATGTTTTTAAGTGTTTAGATTAATATCATAATGAATGTAATTGGTTATTTTAGATGGATTAAATATATTATAAATAGGATTTTTTGTATTTTTTTTTCTAATTAGAGATTTCTTGTATTTGAAAAGAGGAACTATCACTTGGATTATAGTACCTCGGGTTTTCTATGCAAAAAAATTACTTCAGTAAAAGATTTAGAAATAATGAATAATGAGAATAAAGAGATAAATATAAAAAAGAATATATGTAATTACGTGGTTATTATATATATATATATCTTATGTCAAATTTTTAAATAATAATAACAAAAATATTATTTTTAATTAAAATAAATTATAATTATAATTATTTTTAATATTTTAATAAATTATATCCGATGCAAATCATATATTTATGATTAATAAAACTTCAAAAACATTATGGGCTGGACCGGACCCATCAGGCCCTTAAAGTTTAGCAGAAATATGTTAGCCCATTAACCGACTATAGTTGAAAAATAAAGTAAAATTTTAGTAACAAAAAGCCAAGCCAAGCAAAGCAAAGTGCAGAGGGAAGAAGAGAAAATGGGGAGAGAGGTATCAGAAAGCTGTGTGGATAGCTTACTGACAGAGATTGTTTCAACTTATTGTAATCGCTTCTACGCCAATAAGCCTGAGCTCGCCGCACGTAGGATCGAGGCAATTGGGTATCAGGTCGGTCACCAGCTCTCCGAACGGTACAACTTCCTTCATCTTATATTAGCCCTTAATTTTATATTTCCGTTCCATTATAAATTATTTTGTAAATTTTGTTTCTCAATTTATGGGTTTTGAAGTTGGGGGCTTTTAGATCCAAAGTGTTGGATTGATGGGTGATGCTATATTGCTATGTTTAAGAGATGAGGGAATCTTTTATTTATTTTAATCTTTTGACTGGGCGTTTGGCTGTTGACAAAATGTAGGGTGTTGATAGATATCAATTTGGATTTGTGTTTTTAGGATTGGCTTGTGTTTCAGGCGGTACGAGTTTTTATCCTACGACTCAAGTTCGAATCCCACCTATATATTATTTCATTTATGAAAAAAGAAAAAAATAGATTTTAGTGCCTTTAAGAAAATCAAGTTTGTGTTTATGGGATGTTAGGAAAAGTAGAAATGAATGCAATCAACTGAAAAAAGAAAATATATGTTAAGAGTCTTCATTTTTCATGAGTTATTTGTGTTGGACATGACGTCTCGATGTGTATCCATGTAATAGAAGAAAATTACTTGGTGATATGGATGTATATGGGTACTCAGCACGCCAATTTGGTGGAGATTTGGATGAACATCCGTAGGCAGTATGCGGTTATTAGTGAAGTTTTTGAGCTCTTACGCAATATAGGAAGAAGATAGGTTGAATAGAATGTAAAACGAGTCAAAAAGCATTAAAATATGTATTTAGTGACTCAAAAATGACGAGAAAATGTGCTACACATGTGTGAAAAATTCCCAATAAAATGAAAATTTACATCAATTTGATACTTTTTATTAAATGTGGGTATCATTAAGGTATTACCTAAAAAATAAGGGTAAAAAAGAGTACCTAAAATGAATAATGGTACCAATAAGGTAACAAACCCTCAAATTCTCGTCGTGGTTATAAAATATAGCTTTGTGGGTTTAGATCTCTCTTATTTTCAGGAGCTTCGTAATAAACTAAAATTGAACAATAAAATTGCAAGAATATGAAAGAGGTTCACTCCCTCTTGATAAAGGTTAAATCTTAAATTTCAATTCTACAAATTAGAATGTACGGGACAGCTCCTGTAAATTTAGTTGCAAATTTCTATGCATGGACACTCAAATTTCTAACTGTGTGTTGTCATGTTTATTGGAGAATATGTTGATTTCTGTAGTAATGATAGTACCAATTGGTGAAACTTTTTACCTTTCAGGTACACCATTGATCGGCCTCGGTTCAGTGATCATTTAGAGGCAATTAAGTTCATTTGCAAGGATTTTTGGTCTGAGGTCTTCAAGAAGCAGATAGACAACTTAAAAACTAATCATAGAGTAAGTCCATCATAATACCAAATTCGAACATATAATTTGTCTTTCTGTGAGTTTTTGACTGTGGGATTTGCTTTTTTTAAGGGTACTTTTGTATTGCAAGATGATAGATTTCGTTGGCTATCACGGATGTCAGATGATTCATCTGAAAATGATGAAGTTGCACAAGATAATCCTGAGGCATTAGCTGAAAATAAGATAGCCCATATCATGAGCATGCACCTCTACTTCCCATGTGGAATCATAAGAGGCGCACTTTCAAACTTGGGGATCCCTTGTGCAGTTTCTGCTGATATATCCAACCTTCCTGCATGTGAGTTTTTGCATGCTTTATAATTAAATACCATTTCAATGCACATCAAATTACATTTTGAACCACTGTTTGATGCGTGACTGGTTTCTTTAGGGTTAGATCTCCAGCATGTCAAGGTAGTTAAATAGATTGTCCTGGCAAAGAAAAATACTTTACTGCATGTCATTGTTAAAAACACGGCTTATTTGGACCAATGCATTATTATGTTTATCTTGGCTCTTTTTATTTTTATTTTTCCATTAACATTAAAGAGACAAATGTTAGATCGGTCCACTAGATATTGTAGTTAGAGCACTTAGGTCTAGTAGTTTTTTGTGGCACTTAGTCCACTGGTTTTAAAAAAGTGATAATTTAAGTCACATGATCTTTTTTTTTTTAAATTACTTTTTTTTAAGGAAAATTTTAACATGAATATTTGCTGTAATACTTTTTTAAAATAATTTTTTAAAAAATAGAAAGAAAAAAGAGAAGAAAACGTAAAAGTGATCGTTTAGACCTGGGTTATCACTTTTTCAAAGTTAGTGGATTAAACTACTATTAAAAAAAGCTACTGGATTTAAGTGATCCATTCCAAAAAACCAGTGGATCTATCTGATCACCTGCCCAACATTAAACATATGTAATGCTTTTTGTAATTGGACGTGTTAAACCTTGGTTCCACGGATCCGTGTAGTAAAGAAGGATTCCCCCCAAAAGGGACCTATGAAGCTGTAACTCTCACTATTTTTCCTGTTTCTTTGTTCTGCTAGATATACTGTCTGCTTGCATTTTCTCTCTCTTCTGTTTATACTTTGCCTAGCTTCTTATTTAAAATTGTTGCGCAAGTTGTGCACTCTCCATGATTGACATATTTGTACTTTCTAATACTAAAGTAAGCGGTGCCAGTCATGGCTTTAAACTCTGCAAAACTTGCAGTTCTGCTCTTCAAACTCTTCATTAGTTTTCGACTCATTTTGGTCATAATTGCTAATCTATTTAATCTGAATGGATCTTATGCATTATGGAATTATGCATGTATTCTAAGAGAGTTTTGAGAATTCCATAAAAAAAATCATGTACTGATTAATTCCAAAAGGTTAACTCAATAAATGGAGAAGTTTATGAATATTATAAATTCCATCATACTATTATCTTTTATTAATGTAGGACATTTACTCTAACACATGCTATTCAAATTTTTCTTTTACTGATTAACCCATGCTTTGTTACAAATTATATGTACTATGTTTTTCATGAAAATGCTTATTAAAATTATTGAACAGGTTCATTTGTGATCCGGATAAAGGCCTAAACTGTGCTTTCCATAAGTGAATTGAACTGAAGATGGATGTATAAGTCAACTTACTCTTGAACATGGACTCTCTCCCGCTCTCTATCTCACTTCTTTCTTAAAGATGTCTAGGATTTTAAATTTTTTTGTTGCATTTGAATTTTGAACTATTATCAGAATTCTGTAGCATAAGTGGTAACTTGAAGTGCAGAAATTGATGATATTGTATGAAATTGGCAAAAATATAGAGCAATTTTATTGACAGGTGAAGAAAAAGGTTTGGGAAGAATGTTAATGATACATAAATTTGTACTTATTTTTTTATTGTAATATGTTGTATAATTATTTTAAAAAATGGAGAAATAGTTGATTTTTGTAAATAATTTTGCTACATCTCTTAATGATAATTTTATCTAATAATAGTGGTATTAAAGTGTGTTTAATATTATGGGTAAAATTGATATTTTATGTATTTTTATTATAACAATAACAAAAAGTATTGTGGTATTATCGTAACCTATTTTCAATTAAAATTTTACAAGGTCAAAGAACAAGATCTAAGTGAAGATACACCAATATATGTTTTTGTTAAAAACAATTTATAAGACCTAAGAAAGATAAACAAAACAAATCCGTTGGGGAGAGATTTGAAATTCTTTTCCACTGAGCAAAGATTTTAGAAGAAAAATAATGGAAATTTTTTAGTATGTTAATATTTTTATTAGATAAAGTTATTTTTTTAGTTCAAACCATAAGTATTTATTTTAGGTGTGGTATGTGGTGATTGAGAATTTAATCTTAGACTTTTGATTAAGCACATTATAGCTAGGTGTGGTGAAATTATTAATAGAATATGACGAACCAGTGGTGAAATTATTAAGTGAAAGAAGATTCAACTCGTTTGATTTTCTACTAGATTAAATTTCAACCTGATACTTTTTAAGCTTCGCTTTCAAATCTGTAGCATAATGTAATAAAAAATAGGACAAATATAGAGTAAGTATGAAAAACGCCTAAAAACTAGAGTTATGTAATCAAACTGAATATCATTATAACTTAAAAGATATAATAAAATATATTATTAAAATTATTATTTTTTTAAATAGAATTTAATATTTTGAGGTTTGAGATTTTGATTTAGTATTTAGAATTATATAGGTCGGTTAAGATTTATGTTTAAAATTATTATTTTTTTAAATATGATTTATGGTTTTAAGATTTAAAATTTAAGGTTATATTTATGTGTTAAGGTTTATGATTAAAATTATTATTTTTTTTAAATAAAACGTAAAAATTTAATGTATAAGATTTAAAATTTAAAATTATATTTGAGAATTTGATTCATTGTTTTTTAAGATTTGATTTTATCCTATTCACATTTTTAATTCAAACTAAATACAAAATTGTAATGAATTAATTAGCTAAATTAAATATGTGTTATAATAATTTAAATTTGAATAGAAAATCATAATTATAATAATAATAAATAAATAAGTTATACATTTATTTTTATATATTGGTAGTTATTTCTGTAAAACTAATGATTATCCTTCTGTCTTTTTTCTGATGAAATCATCTCAAAGTCTTTTTCGCCAGAAAAGGGGTTTAGGGTTTTCAACATAGATTTTTATCCGGTCAGTCTCCGACTTTTGAAAGTTGTTAGATACCAAGTGGGAGAAACTGAGTGTGTTCTCATGGAAAGTGTTGCCTCAGATTTGAAAGTCGTAGAGATGAAGCAAAACGTTCTTCGAAAAGCTTTCGAAGACCTACATTCTCAAACGAACTCTGTTCTTTTGCTAACACTACAATGGAAGGACCTCGAAGAACACTTAGAGTCTACTCGAATGTCGCTTCGTACAAAGTTCGATGAAATCGAGATTCGAGAGAAACAAGTTTCTTCCAGGGAGAAGGAATTGCAAGGTAAGGAATCTGAATTGACTGTGTTGCTTGAATCTAAGAAAACTGAATTGCATGGAATTCAGAAATTGATTGAAGAACGAGTTGGAGAGCTTGAATGTAATTTAGAAAAAAACGATTCAATTAAGTTGTTAATTGAAGAGAATAGCGAGGAACTTTTGGTTAAGGAGAAGCAATATCATGTTATGGAGATGTCCATTTTGGAGAAAGGGAAGGAATTAGGTTTACTGAAAAAGTCTGTTGCAGAGCGTAGGAAGAGATTGGATTTGATAGAGAAAAATATAAAAGAGAGACGTGAACAAACTGATTTGAAGAGGAATGAACTCCAATCGGTTCAAGTATCGTTAAAGAAGTGTTCTGATGAGATTGTGGCAAAAGAGAAGAAACTATCTGAGATTCAGAAGTCACTAGAGGATAGGACTAAAGAATTTCATTTGATAGAAGAACAACTCGAAGCTCGTCGAAATTCTATTGACGAGTGTAACAAAGAAATCAAATTGAAAGAGGAAAAGCTTAGTTCGATAGAGACTTCGTTGATAGAATGGTTGAATGAACTTCATGTGGAAGAAAACCGACTAGATTTGGTTCAAAGAGAGGTTCAATTGAAACAAAAACAGTTTGGTTCCTTGAAAAAATCAGGGGAAGTTTTATCGAAGAAGTTGGAGATGAAGGAGATGAAATTTGAAGGTTTGGTTGAAGCGATTGAGTTGAAAGAGAGACAGATTGAAGAGGAACTTGATTTGTTCAATGGAAAAGTCAATGAACTATTCAAAGAGGTTGAATCCAAAGAAAAGAATTTTGATTCTCTTAAATCATCATTGGAAGAACGTTCCAGTGAACTCATGATGAAAGAGACTGAATTTGAGAAAAGGATCAAAGAGCTTGAGTCTAAAGTAAAAGAATTCTACCCAATTGCAAAACCGGTTGAGCAAAACACTGAAAAAATGAATTCTACCGTGAAGACTGAGCGGTTGAAATATGCCCCAATCAGTGATAATGTTCCTTCTTCTGCAAATGACCAGCATTGCATCATTAGTAATGTAAAGAGCTTACAATGCTTGTTGAATCAGCACTTAAAGAGGCACGACCTAGTGCACAATAAAATCAATTCCATTCTTCGAGCCTCTCTAGACCCTTTGAAGTTAGTTTTGGAAGTAATGCATGGATTTTTTCGAGAAGGAGAAAATCAGGAGTTTGATGTGAGAAGTTGCATTATATTGTTGGGGGAGCTATTGAAGGCCACCCCTCAGATTAGCCCTCATGTGAAGGAAGAAGCAGCCAAATTGGCGATCAGATGGAAGGCTAGGATGACAGTTGCTGCTGAAAATTCTGTGGAGGTGTTTGGTTTTCTGCAGCTCATAGCTGTATTTAAATTGAACTCTATTTTCAATGCTGATGAGCTTCGAAGTCTATCGGATATGGTTGACCAACATAGACAGATACCCGAATTGCGCCAGATCATTTGTGTCAGTGATATAGCACCTCTATCAGCACCTCGTAAGTTCTTGAACTTCTTGGTTATGAATTGACATGAATACTATGTTTATGCTTAATACATTAATTTTCTTAATCAAATTCTCTAAATTTCAAACCCATATGATCAGTTTTGAATTCCCTTATATAAAATTTTGTTTCCAAGGTTCTATATCAATGTGGTTAAAATTATAGGCGTGAATATTTCTTTCATCTTAGTTAAGCCAAGGAATCTAGGCAATATTGATTATCAATAGATGCGAAATGAAATTTTTTTCATTATCTATGTGCTTAAAACTAATTAGTGCAATTTCTTAGTAGTCCTAACTTACTATCAACTTCCTTGCTCCACAGTTAAACTTGAGCCAACAGAGAATATCCCAATCAACAATGCAAGTAATTCTTCAAACCTAGATCTTGCTACCACTAGTGGAAGGAGTTCGCTGTGGTGTGCCGATGAGCTTTCTACTTTAAATGATTTAACTCAGTTTGATTACTTTGCTTATCTTGAGACTTCGGCTGACCCTGCAAAGCTTGTCTTGCAATTTATTCAAGGTTCTTTGTCTCAGCATTGGAAGAA
This sequence comes from Hippophae tibetana, assembly GCA_037013495.1. Classification (NCBI taxonomy): domain Eukaryota; kingdom Viridiplantae; phylum Streptophyta; class Magnoliopsida; order Rosales; family Elaeagnaceae; genus Hippophae; species Hippophae tibetana. Next base: position 1,195,590 of record CM072810.1, read on the forward strand.
ACGTGATGTAGTTATTCAGCCAAGTGAAATAAAAGGTTACATATTAATTGTTGATCAACTGACAAAAATTTCACCACAAATTGGAGATTGGGTAAAAAAAGATGCAGTTGAATTGGTTTGCACGTGGAGAACAAAAATGAATGAAAGTTCTCTTGAAATTTTGTGCTTTATGCAGTTTCTGACAACATATAAATTGGATTCGATGATTAATGAGGATGATACCCTAAAGTTTTTCAAGATGATTTCTCGGTGTAAAGTGGCTCTCGAATTTTGCCAGACTCTTACCTTTTCAAATAAAGTTCTTGGTGAGTTTTCTTAAAATGAATGTCTTTGCTTTAATATTTGCCACTGAAAGTTATTAGATGTCATTTGTACCTAATTTGTGTGAAGTTAGTTTCTGAATTATTAACAACAGATTAATAAAGCATAAAGAAGTTCAGTTTCTAGAAGTTCATAAGATACACAATCTTGTTGTCGGAGAATAATATACTTATTATAATTTCCTTATTAGTGTATTAGATGTTTGTGTTAGTCTACGGGTTTAGTCTATGATATTGCGTATTTGACACATGCTTGCATACCATTGTTTTCATTTTCTTGGATTAGTTGATGAATCATACAAATTCTTAGAAGGAAATCAGATTAAATGATAAAAATGCCTTCATTCTATTGACGAGTAGCAGATCATTGAATTATCTTGTTTGGTTTGAGTAAAGGCTTAATGCATGTTGTTTTGTTCCCTCTAACAGGTTTTGTTAGAGAGCTTATTGGAAAGAAGAAAGTATTTGAGGCTGTTAGACTTATATTTGCATTCAAGTTGAACAAGTTTTCACCAGTTGAACTATTGAAAGACTACTTGGAGTATGCCAAGAGAACTCGTAAGAACGAGAGATCTATAGCTAAAAAGGTATGGATTCCTTCCCATCTTTTGGTATGTCAAAATATGCTTCTTAGTGTTTGTTTGATTATGTTTTCGTTAAAATTAGTTTCAGACAAAAATAGTTTCTGAAAAAAGCGAATAAACACATTATTTGTGCTTTATTCATGAAGCACAAGTTGCACATTTTGAGTCTTGGAAAAAATTTCTTTAGGTTCAGAAGTTTCTTTTTTACAGTCAAACAAATTTTTACAAGCAAACAACACCTTTGGTCATGCGTCATGTTTGGCCATGTTTGGCTTGCATAATGAAAACTTAACGAGAATAATAATAACTAAAATTAATAAAAGCAATTACTATTATTATGTTTTCTTTATCAGAGGAATCAAAATATGAATAAAAATGAAAATAAAATTTATAAAATTATAAATGAAGTAAAATTAAAAAATAAATTTTTCACTTTTAAATGACCAAAAATCAGAGAAAAATAATAAATGATAATACAAATATGTGAAGAAAATAAAGCATTTTAACCTATTTTTTATTTGCATCCCGTTCACAAGAGTAGCCTAAATTCTTAACCAAACATGATGTTTGTGTCTAATGGAAATGCCACAATATTTTTTCACATCTTTATTAATGCTAAACCTTCCATACAGGAAAAGGCACGAGATGTAGAAATAACGGCTCTCAAAACGGTAAAACAATTCATTAAGGATTACAAACTAGAGTCTAAATTTTCATCCAAGGACATAGACAATCGGATTGCTATGCTGGAGAACAATAGGAGACAACTTGTGTCATCTTTTATAACACCAGAGGTTGAAGAACAAAACAGAGGTAAAAAACGTGGTCGCTGGGCATTGGTCAACAACAATCAATCACCGCGACACCAAAGTGAAAATAAATTTCCTAGAGTGGCTGAATCAACTGCAAGACACTATCCACCACCTTCAGATCTTAGTCCTTTTCGCCCACCTTCTTTGTATTTTTTGCCTCCTGTTGATAACCGCTTCTTTTTCAATTTTTAATTTAAAAGTTTATTGGTTTTTTTTTAAGATTAAAATGTACTCTGAGAATTTGGGTTGTTTCTTAATCTCACGTGAAAATTTTATGAACAAAATGATGTTTAGTCAAATGATGTGATTATCTAATATTTTATCTTAATTATGATTTCGATTTAATTATATTATTTAATCAAATTTTTAAGTTATTGGTTGTTTGATTAGAGATATAAGTTAATTAAATAGATTTGAGACAATTATTTAATTATTTGCCTTAATTAAATAATATGTATAGTTTTTATGCATGATTCTTATGTATGCGATTTATAATTTATGAACTTAATGGGTAATGGAGTGTAATTAAATTAATTTATTTGTGAGAAATACAAGTTAGATTAGATTCAATTGATAATGTAATTGTTTGATAATTATATTTGTATGATTTTATCGATTCAAATGTTTAAAAAATTAAAGTATCAAATATTCTTATATATTTTCTTAGCTATTAATTCTAAGTTAATTAATTATTGTTATTTATTTATAGTTTTTTTAATTTTATTTTTTAAAAACACAAAATATTGATTTTTATTTTTTTATTTTAAAATTAATTTTTAATAATATTATTTTCGTGATATTTTATTATCAATATATTAATTATTTGTGATATATATACTTGCATATTTATTGTATGTAATTTGTGTCAATCATACTACTTTCTTATTCTCTCCAAATAGTTGTATAATTGTAATGCATTTTGTAAAGATTTAAACTTTAAATGGAACATTTACGTCCAAACATTTAAAATAGTGGATATATATCAACTTAGAACAATGTACAGTATCATATACTACTCTCGCTAAAATAGAAAAATAAACTTCAGATACTCCCTGATTAAAATGCCTTACTTGTCTTTTTGTTTTTTGTGTTATATTGATTTTGTTTTTCAAAACATACCAATTAACCCTCTTATTTAAAAATTGATATATTTAAATTCAATTAGTATAATAATATTATAAAGTTGGCAAAATTTTTTATGCTTGTCACCAATTCGCCACTAAAATACATATAACATACTTAAATGACACATTATAAAATATTATACTATTTTAAAATGTGGAGATATGTTAAAAATGTCAAATTTCCATCCATTTTCAGTATTGTATTAAAATATGGTTTTTGATTTAAGTACAAGCGTAATGACATCCAACTAAATGCTAAAACTTAATACATACAACATGAACTACTTTTTATTTAAAATCAATTATTAATTTTTCAATTGAAAAATTATTTAATGATATTATTATTATAAATAAATAAATAATTTATTTTTTATAATATTAAAAAATATGTTAATTTAGATAAAAAAAAATACAAACATAAACAAACAATATTCAAAACATATCAGTGTCACAAATTATCATTCCGAGTTTAGTTGTAGTTCTCTTAGAAATTATTTCAAAGAAATGATTTTAAGATAAGTATTAAGGTGTTAATGATAAATATTTAGAAAGAAAATATATATCTATTTTTTTTAAAAGTAAATATTACTTATTTTTTTACTAACAATAAGAATGTTCATTATGATTTTAGATTTTTTTTTAAATTGTAAAAACTTTTAAATATTTTGGATCATTATGAACCATTTAAAAAAAAAAAATACGAACTCAAAGTCCAACCCCCCCACCCACTTATTTTTCTACTAACAATAAGAATGTTCATTAAGATTTTAGATTTTTTTTAAATTGTAAAATCTTTTAAATATTTTGGATCATTATGAACCATTTAAAAAAAATACGAACTCAAGAATTAAATTTTAAATATTTTTAATAAAGAATTAAAATAAACTAACTAATTCAATTTAAAAGAAAATAATTTAATAGAGATTATAGTTTCTAATTTATAGTATAAATATGATTTTTTTAATTGTAAATTTTCAGTTTTGCGTTAAAAACACATGAAAATTAAAAAATTATTATAAACATCAATGTTATTTACAAATTAAGAATATCATTAATAATATATACAAATTGTGAGTATTTATGATTAAATTATAATTATTAAAAATATTTGTGATAAAAAATTAAAATTTAATGAATCTATGATAATTTTTCTAAATTTTTATTAAAAGTGGAAAGAAAAATATATAACGTAAAGAAAGAAACAAAGTTGTAATTCTCACCAACGACGTGGCGGCTGAAAGGGAGAAAAATGAGATTATTAATATTGATGTGAGAGTTTAAATTAATAAATAAATATTATTTAAAAATTTAGGTTAGTTATTTTAATAGTGTTATTATTTTATTTTTAGTATTTTTTATTTTCAATTTTCAGGTGATATATTTTTAGTATTTTTTAGTGTTATTATATTAATTTAATAAAATTTATTAACTTTTTTTATTTATAATAATAGATGTACAATAATGAAAATATATTTTTAAAAAATTAATTAACTGATTATCTTGAAAAATCACCTAATATTATTTAATTAATTTATTATTTAAAAATATTTTTTAAATATAATATATATATTATTATATATGTAAGTATTTTTTAATTAAATGATAAATGATTTAAATTTATATATTAAAAAATTAAGATTATTTGAAGCTTCTTTATTTTCTCTTATTTATAATAATATTGAAAGAAAGGCTTGTATAATGCCAAGAAAAAAGAAGATAGTGAAATGCTTTCAAACTCATCAAAACATACACGGCTGAGCTTGATGTGATCTTCCCACGTGGACCTTACTGTAGTCTTATCTAAAAGACCCACCAACCCCACTCCCGAAACTACACCAACTCCGTGGATTTTCTGCGTGTCAGAAAAGTTTATAAATAACATAAATTATAATTAATATATTAAATAAATATTTTTAAAATAGAGAATTTATTTATTTTATTTATAATTAACTGAAATATTAATATAATAATATAATAATATTATAATTTATAATAAATAGATTTTTCTTAAAAATATAAAATATTATATATTATAAATATATCAAAATTATAATTAATGTAATAATTAATGTAATAATTTTTTATTTCATATATTTATATATTTAATTATATTTATATAAAAAATTATACCACATTATTTAAAATTTAATATAAATTATTTTAAAAGAATATTTTTTTTAAAATATGGTAAATAGATTTGTGATTAACAGCTGTAATTAAGTTGAATACATAAAAAAATTAATTCTTGAGTTTTTTATAAATATATAAATAATGTAATTATGATTATTTTAATAAGAGTAGATTATATTTTATTCTTAACTCGTTGTGAATTTTCCTTTTTTAAAAAAAAACATCAATCTCACCGATTTACAGTTAGGGATTTTTGTTAATTTTTTATTTATTATGCTGATAAAATTAAAACAAAATAATAGTTGTTATGTGAAATTAAATATCGTATGATTGTTTTTAATTGTATTTATCGATGAAATTGTCCAAATAAAAATTAAGAATCAATTTACAACTTGACCTATAAAAAGAAAAAGAAAAGAAAAGAAAAACACTTAGTTTAATGTTTAAAATTAAGTTTATTATTTTAATAATATAATTATTTAATTTTTATTGATTAGTGAGATTTTAGTAATATTTTTTATTTAAAAATAGGTATTAATTTTATAAAAAAAATTAATTTAAGGTAAAAATTATATTAAATTAGTTTCTATAAACTCTAAATTTAATGAAAAATTATGTAAAAATACATAATTTTTAAATAAGATTAAGGTTAAGATATTACCTGTTAATAGTAAAAATATATAGTTACCAAAAATTGGGTATAACTAACCCTTTAAAATTGAACCAGCCAAAATAGATAAAGTCACCATGGAGTTTATTTCGTGTATTTTAATTCAGATTACTTGGTTCCTTTTAGTCCTTTTCTTCGACAATACGCATTTAGTTTTTTTCCTCTTATTTTGATTGAGAAAGATGTACCTCGGGCTCCTTTTTCTGGTTGCTACTTAATAGTGATGTATATCTAATAGTCTCATTGGACTTTGTTCAAATAGTTTGTCTGCATATGCTAGTCTGTCAAAAATAGCATATTCTCCAACCCAATTCCCCAACTTCCTTCAACTTTCTTGATTTTGTTTGCTTTTTTAATGTTCTATTATTTTCTTCTCTAAAAATCTTTTCTATTCTTACAAGAACTAAGAACATATGTAACCTTTTGTTTATTGCGTTCAAACTCATTTCACAGCTGCTTTAGCTTATTGAACAAAGTCATAATTCTGTAATTCTGTATCTGGGCAGTTGCAGGTGGTTCTTCAGTTTTTAAATCTTTTGCAAAAAGTATTTTCTTTTGATTCTCTGTGAAAATTAAGTATTGGATTCATGAGGACTTGTGCTATGATATGTGCTTCATTAATGGCTGAGTCTGTTGAGCAAATGATTAGTGACATGTGCCAAGCAAAAGCAGAGGGAGCTGATATTGTCGAGGTTAGGTTGGATAGCGTAAGGAACTTTCAGCCTCATAAGGACCTTGAACTCATCATTGAGAAAAAGTCATTGCCAATCATAGTTGTGTACAGGTAATGACTCTAGCTGTATAATACTTAACAAGCTAATAGTAATTTTTTTACCGTTTTCTTCTCTTTTATATTGAAAGTGATTTCAAATAAGTCAAAGTACTTCTACATTATTTGGACATATGTATCGATTTGTAACCCAGCCCGAGGCGAATGACCAAGACCCGTAGCCTGGCTCGAGACTCGACCTATAGGTCGGTCCAATGCAAAACAAGCAGCCTGAGCTCATGTCAATAGACCGCACCTTTGGTAGATGACCTAGTCACGAGAAGGAATACCTTAAATGATGTATTTGACTCTGTACACTTTAAATGCACCAACAGAGTAGGAGGTCTATCCCAGAGAACGCTTTCCCTATAGGACCACCAGCTCGATACATAAAATATTGTATTTTTATAACAATTGTGTCCCTCTGACACTCACATATGTGTACCCATTGTGTAACCAATATCTATATGTATAATGTCCTATAAATAGAGGAGTCTCTCATGGAATCCATATATTTAGTCAAATATCTCTAAGTTCTCTCTCTGCAATCAGATCAATCCCAAACATTTTTTCGCCTATCGTGGGGCTCAGATTTTTAGGTTAAGCTTAAGTTTCTGACCTAGTACTTCTTAGGATTCACTCCGAGTCTTGAGAGAAGCTTGGGAAATCTATTGTGTTATGTTCAAAAAACAAAATTGCACCTAAGCCATTTGTCTCACATCAAAATGGTGCGAACTCACGTTAGTAGACGTTCAAAGTCAGCTAACAAAGAAGCAAGAGTGGCTCAGAGAGACAGCACCATCCCTCGATGAGGTCAGAGCAGAAGATAACCTCTATCACCACGAGATGGCTCACCAACTCTTAGAATTGAGAAGGGAGCTTGAGGAAACTAGAAGAGAAAATAGGGCACTACGATCCCAGTCAAAGGGAAAGGCCTTGGACGACCAAGCAACAAACCCAATTAATGGAAATATAGTAAGATAGGGTTAGCCTGAGCTGTACCACTCAGAGTAAAAGGATGAAAAGAATCCCATTTCTAGCTCGGCAAGACCTTGTAAAGAACAATGGGTTCAAGGAAGAGCTAGGAGGCACGTTTTCAAGTAATGGAGGAAGCCAATAAGAAACAAGACCAAGCTTTGAAGATAGCTAATGAGAAGAACGATAAGGGTAAAACTCCTTATGACGTGGACAGGGATTGTGAACAATTGTGTATCTCCCCCTTTTCTGATTATATAGAAAATCATGAGCCCCCGACCAAGTTCAAAGCTCCCAAATGCCCTGACTAGTTTGGGAAAAAGGACCCAGTAATGCACATGCAACACTTCAAAACAATCATAGTTCCCATGAGCCTAACCTAGGGAAAAAGAGATTCCATGATGTGCACTAGGATATTAGGGGCTTTCCTAGGAGCTCGAGGCTGAGGTCTCTTCTCTGTGTATTTCTATAAAAAGCTACAAAACATAAAAAGAAAAATGATGGATAAGGTGCAAGAAGAAAGGATTACCTAAGGTCGAGTTTGAAAATAAAAGGAAGTGATTTTTTTAAAAACCGACCTGAAAAGAAAGTAGAAAAGCGTTAGGCTCTCGAAGCCTGTACTATAAAACTTGAACAAACAAAACTAGTCTGAGTTGAAATCTTACCATTGGACTGAAAACCTTTTATAGCTCGTGCTGACGCGACAGAGCATTTTTTCTTACTATTTTTTTATTGTGTAGGAAATGATGATAAGTCTCAGCCTAAGTGTCTCTTTATACAAAGACACCCGATTTCTCTCTCCAATCAATTGACATGTATTTATTAGGGGAGCTGAACAATTTGTATCCTCTGTCCAGGATTTACTCTTCCACTTCAGTTCAGAACTCGAGCTGAAAGAGTAGTAGGTCTTGATGTTTGGACATATGAACCAACCTGTAACCCTACCTGAGATGAAGGACCAAGACCCGTAGCCCAGCCCGAGACTAGGGACCGACTTGTAGGTCGGTCCAATGCAAAACAAGTAGCTTGAGCTCGTGTCATCAGATCGCGTCTTTGGAAGATGACCTAGTCACGAGAAGGAATACCCTGAATGACGTATCTGACTCTATACACTTTAAATGCACCATCAGAGTAGGAGGTTTATCCCAAAGGATGCTTCCCCTATAAGGTCGAGCTCGATACATAAAATATTGTATTTTTATACCAATTGTGTCCCTCTAACACTCATATATGTGTACACATTATGTAATGGACACTTATAGTGTAATGTCCTATAAATAGAAGAACCTCTCATGGAATCCATATATTCTATCAAATATCTTAATTTCTCTCTAAGTTCTCTCTATGCAATCAGATCAATCACAAACATATATCATACTGGCACGACTTATCTAAATGAGATGCTTTCAAAAATTTGAAGGAGGAAAGTAATTATTACTTTTTAGCATACATATTCGTTTTTTAAAATAATTACTAAAATGACATTTAAAATCCTTTTTAAAAATTATATGTAAAGCTTTTTTTTTTCCTTTCTAAACTACTTTGTTTCAAACAACTTGCTTGAAATTATCTTGGAGAAGTATGTCTTAACAGATCCTAATTTAGCAAGGTATGGAATTCAATATACTGATGTTTGAAATCAATTCTAGGCCAAAATGGGATGGTGGTCTTTATGAAGGTGATGAGCAAGCAAGGTTGGAAACACTAAACTTAGCTAAAGAGTTGGGAGCTGAATATGTAGACTATGAGCTGAAGGTATTACTTTATAACATGTATAGAATTTCAACTCTTTTTGTTCCAGTACTCAATTTGCTACTTAGGTTTTGAATTTGTATATGCTGTAGTCTTCTGAAAAAGCACTTTACAAGTGCTTTTTTAAAACTCCTTTAATACTGAAAAAAGGCACTTCTATTTAAATCGTTTTGCATCCAAACGGGCCCTAAGTCAAAGATGAAAGATTTGATTGTCATCAAGGCCTCTGTATTACCTGTTTTGTATATATTTAGGTGGCTTCCAATTTCAAAGAACAGAAAAGTACTCATCATAGTGGAAGCAAAATTATTGTATCATGTTATGTCAATGGTGTGACACCTTCACTTGAAGATCTTAGACTTCTTGTTGAAAAAATGCAAGCTACTGGTGCTGATGTACTTAAGATTGTTACTGATGTAACCGATATTACAGAAACAGCAAGAATTTTTCATCTTTTATCAGGCTGCCAGGTACTAGTTTTTGTCCTTGAATCTAGTGCTTTCTTCGTTGAAATGATGGAATATTTAGATCTAATTCATAATTCAATAAAGGTCTATTTGAATGTGCTTTTCTTAGAATTGATTTCAATGGAAGTGGTTTGGTTAAAGTGATATCAAAAGAAGCATTTAAATATTTGAATTAATGGGAGCATGTAAGTTTTACTTATCTTAAAAGCAAAAATAGTGCTGCTCAAAGTTTTAAAAGCACTTCTATTGTCAAATACTCTTAAAGGCTATGTTATTTAGATTCTTTATTTTTCAGAAAGTACTTGTCTTGGACATTGAGTTTTGGTATTGGAACACTCCAATTTGATGAAAATGTATAGTAAATTGAGAAAAAATGTGTGTTCGACACCTTGACACGTATCTAGAAGTTTATAAATCTCGATGTTCTAAAAGAGTTTGTGTAACATAATTTAAAGTGTTTTGACCCATTTGAAACTGAAAAGATAAGTTGTTCCAAACAGACTCTAAAAAATATTTAATTCTTTCGTGGGTTAATATTTTCACTTATCAAATTATCAACTTTTTTACTGCCCGCAGATGCCTCTAATTGCATACTCTTTAGGTGAAAGGGGACTCATAAGCAACATATTGTCCAAAAAATATGGTGGTTTTATAGTTTATGGATCTTTGGAAGGAAATTCCATACCAGGTCTTTCCAGTCTTTATAGCCTAAGGCAGACCTATGGAATTGATGGTATAAATAAGAATACTAAAGTTTTTGGGCTCATTTCAAAACCAGTTGGTCATAGCAAAGGTCCTATATTGCATAACCCGGCCTTTAGACTTGTGAAGTTCAATGGCATATATGTTCCGATGTTTGTTGATGACCTGAAAAGATTTTTCAGTGTATACACAAATCCTGACTTTGCTGGATTCAGGTAAGCTATGCCTTAGCTTATGTGCTCTTAGAAGTTGGCAAAACATCTGATGAGCTATGTCACTAAGAATGATAATGAAATGGGAAAATTACTACGGAACCCCTGAGATTTTCAATAACTACAAAAGACCCGTTAAATTTTAAAAATAAGCAATCACATCCCTCATCTATTGTTTTATTGCAATATCATCTCTTGAATTTATTTATTTTTCTTTTCTTTTAAGGCTTGGGTGATATTAACATGGAAAGATAACATTGTCAGTGTTTCTGCCTATATTTCTTGAAAATTATGTTATGTTTCTTTCACTTTTTTCCTAGAAAATAAGTTTCACTTGTGCTAAGGAGTTAGGAGTTAGGATTGAACTGAAATGAGATCCTGACAATCTTTTCACTTATCAAACTTTGGCATCCTTGCTTTTCATTTATGTCTTTATCCACTCCTAGTTGACATTTAACTTCTCACATCTTGTGGTAATCTAGCGTTGGATTTCCATATAAAGAAGCTATAATTGGGTTCTGCGATGAAGTCCATCCACTTGCTAAGGTTGATATATTTTTTTGCTTGAAATCTTGGAATTACTTTTGTATGAATATTAACTCTTCTGCTTATTGAACTCAACCAAAAATGACTTCAAATACGACCATATTATTATCCATTTCAGAAAAAACAATATTATTAGCCATTCTGAAGAGCTTTAGTAGAAATATAAAATAGCACAATGCAGAAGCTACAATTTTGGGAAATCATAATAGGTTGAGAGGAGAACAAGAAAAGAAAAAAAAAAAGAAAAAAAAAACTTTCTTATTCTCCGTTATTCTTCTTTTATAATAATGATAGACGAGTACATCAATATTTATAGGGACAAATAGAACACTAAATCTTAAACTAATAAAGAAAATAAAATAAAAGATCAAATATTCCAACGGCTTTAACAATGGGAATATGACTTTGGGATGGATTTTTGTACAGTTTTTTAAACTTCATTTATCTATAAACTGATTGAAGTTTCCATGTTTATTAGTGGATAGGTGCTGTTAACACAATTATAAGGAGACCTAATGATGGAAAGCTGATTGGTTATAATACAGACAGTGAAGCTGCCATAGCTGCGATTGAGGATGCTATTAAAGGTAGGTACTGTCACATCAACATATTCAAGATACCATTAGAAGTTGGAACAATATTTTGGTCCTTTTGCTTGTACTTCTCTTTAAAATGATTTATGTCGAAAGTGGTTATAGAAGAAAGTGCTTTTAGAAAGAATACGTAATTTGGGATTATGACAGGAAGCAGAAAATCTGTTTATTTTTAGCCTTAAAGCACTTGTGATAAAAAAAAAGTTATATTTGATTTAGAAGCTCTTTTATAGACCCCAAAATCATAAACAAAAAAACATTTGTTTCTTTTAAAAACTAGCGTTGTGGAAATTTGCAATGGAATATTGACTATTTAAAATGTTTATACAGGACAAAGATGCACAAACGGCAAAACGTCTTTATGTTCTCCAATTCATGGAAAATTGTTTGTGCTTGCTGGTGCTGGAGGTGCAGGAAGAGCCTTGGCATTTGGTGCCAAAAGTAGAGGAGCTCGTGTGGTCATCTTCGACATTGACTATGGTATATATCTAACTAAAAAGCTTACTTTTTTTAAATTAAAAACAGTTTTTTTTAATATTAAATGATAACTAGTGTAATTCGAACCACAGACGTTCTTTTTTCCTGCGTGAAAGCTGTATGGTTCGGTCCAAATCGTTATACAAATAACAAATTATGGTTTATATAGATATATAATGAGAAAAAATAAATATAAAAAATCTAAACCAATGAGTATGACACATCTAAAAAAATCTACTTTCAAAATACAAATTTAGAGTACAAACATCAATATGCAAAAGCCACACAAAATACTGTACCTCAAATACCCCCAAATATTATCTCCGTGCTAAAACACAATAAGAAGTATCGCTCAAATATTGCAGAGAAAGAGAAAACATAAGCTTACTGTATGGAAAGAAGAGCAAGCTTGGTTTGTTTATGCTCACGCAAGCCGAGACAACAAATGGGAAGGATGATGTACTGTAAGAGTAATATGAGTATTGGGTATTCAAAAGGTGGCTGCTGATGTTCTTCTTGGTCCAATTCCCAGGCTTCAACACAAATAAATGTTTATATGTTGTCTTAAGACTTCGTGCCATCTCAAGAAAACGGCTTGTAAGAGACCAATATATATATATATATATATATGTTGAATATTAACCCTTTCACCGTCTTCCTCGTCATCCCAATCTTCATGCTACTTAGCAACATGATCTGTATTCTTTTTTGGGATGTTATCATATACCAAGTTTAGATTCATATACCAAGTTTAGATTCATAAACTTTCGCGATCTAGCTTGAGTGAGAGTGTTGAATGTTAACCCTTAACCCTTAATTCAAGGAAAAAAATTGAAGGCAAGATTATCTCCCTTAACTATCTTTCATCTAGACAACAAGTAGCAAATATTTTAACCAAAACTTTATTTCTGAGAGTTAAGTGCAGCACTTGGTTTGGAAAACATATATCACGTAGCTTGAGGGGAGTGTAGGAAATCAATCTAGGCATATGATTGGTTCCTAAGCAGTCCTTGATTTTTAGGAGGTAATTTCCTGATTTTTAGGGTGTAATCAGCTCTTGATTTTCAGGATGTAGTTGCCTAATTTTCAGGGTGGAATCAACCCTTGTTTTCAGGAGGTTAGTTTCCTGATTTTCAGGATGACTTTCAGCTTTATTTCCAGGATGACTTTCAGCTTTATTTCCAGCTCAATTTTCCACTTTGTATTAGTGTATCCCAACTGTATTTTAGTTATAACATTAGTATATATATATATGATTTGTATCATAGAATAAAACAAGAGAAAAAAGTGAATAAGAATAATACAACTTTAAGAGAGCTTGTTTTCTTTGGGAAGGCTTTTAGGCCTTAGCATTTTCAACACTGATTTACAACATGGTATCAACTAATTTACAACAAGTTTCTCATAGCTCTAATACAAGGAAAAGTTGGTTTAAAAGCAAAGTGTCTCAAATCAAAATTTTGTCCAACTACTTCTCTATTTAAATTTGGCTCTACTTCAACTATTGGTACATCAATTTCTTCTCCTCCCTGGAATAACTTGTTGATTTTTTATCTGTGAAGCTGAATCCTTATTGGATATCTTTGCATTGGCATTCCTTAACTTTTCAGGAAGCTTCACAACCATCTTGTCATTTGCTCATGCTCACAACAAACCTGTTCCTGCTCATGCTTCTGGAATTCTTGGGCAACCAATGCATGTTATAAATAATCCACCCACAGTTGCATAAGTTAGCAACTAATCAACATTTCCGCTAGCTGTTTCCCCTGGATTAGCCATCAATGGTTGTAATTTCTTTGTCAATATTCATGGAGCAGGGCAAGGGCCAAGAATTCAGCATGAGCACAACTTGTTGTTGCAGTTGTAATATGCACATATCAAGTCCAGCAGCTACAATCTGCACTCTTTGGAGGTCAGGGTGCATCAGGGGGTGAGGTTGATAAGAATCAGCAATACCAATCAACTTTGCAATTTTCCGCTAATCTACTCCAAATTCAGTAGTAGCAGCAAATTGGTACTTAAGCATCAAGCATTAAGCATTAAGTTCGGCTTTCAAAGAACTTTCTTCACTATCAAATTGGCCATAGAAAGATCAAACGTCAATGTAGTAACTTCTGTTTTCTGTATTTGGTAAAACATCAAGCTTTTCCATTTCAAGGAAATAATCCATAAGAATGATTTCGTCTTAAGGGACCGTTCGGTTTCTTCCAATAAACTTCTCATTCTAAAGATGAAGTTTTGTGACTAGAAGACGTCCCTGAATCTAATTGGCCTTTATGACATTCATTTGTCTCAATGTTACTTGTTTGGCCTATATCAAATTCAATTGGATATAACCATTCTCCAAGCTGCAAGATATTCAACTGTAAGCTCCACTCAGTTTCAATGGCCACTCTCCGAGCTACAGGAAATCCAAATGCATACTTCACTCAGATTCAAATACCACCCTCCGAGCTGCAGGAAATTCAACTGTAAGGCTCCACTCAGATTTGGTGGTTAAATCTATTTCAATCATCTCAATCTTCAGGCTACTTAGCAACAGGATCTGTAATCCTTTTTAGGATGTCATCATATACCAAGCTTAAATCCATAAACCTTCACGATCTAGCTTAAGTGGGAGTGTTGAATGTTAACCCTTTCACCATCTTCCTTATCATCCCAATCTTCAGGCTACTTAGCAACAAGATCTGTGATCCTTTTTGAGATGTCATCATATACCAAGCTTAGATCCATAAACTTTCGGGATCCAACTTGAGTGGGAGTTTTGAATGTTAACCTTTTCACCATCTTCCTCATCATTCCAATCTTCAGGCTACTTAGCAACAACATCAGTAATCCTTTTTGGGATGTCATCATATACCAAGCTTAGATCCATAAACCTCCGGGATCCAACTTGAGTGGGAATGTTGAATGTTAACCCTTTCACCATCTTCTTCATCATTTCAATCTTTAGGCTACTTAGTAACAAGATCTGTATTTCTTTTTAGGATGTTATCATATACCAAGCTTAGATCCATAAACCTTCAAGATCTATCTTGAGTGAGAGTGTTGAATGTTAACCCTTAATTCAAGGAAAAAAATTAAGGCAAGATTATCTCTCTCAACTATGTTTCATCTAGACAGCAAGTAGTAGATATCTTAACCAAAACTTTGTTTCTGAGAGTTAAGTGCAACACTTGGTTTGGAAAACATATATCACCTAGCTTGAGGGGGAGTGTAGGAAATCAATCTAGGTATATGATTGGTTCCTAAGAAGTCCTTGATTTTCAGGAGGTAGTTTCCTGATTTTTAGGGTGTAATCAGCTCTTAATTTTTAGGATGCAATTTCCTAATTTTCAGGGTAGAATGAACCCCTATTTTTAGGAGGTTAGTTTCCTGATTTTTAGGATGACTTTCAACTTTATTTCCAGCTCAATTTCCAGCTTTATTTCCCACTTTGTATTAGTGTATCGCAACTGTATTTTAGTTATAACATTAGTATATATATATATATATATATATATGATCTATATCAGAGAATAAAACAAGAGAAAAAAGAGAATAAGAATAATACAACTTTAAGAGAGTTTGTTTTTTTTGGGAAGGCTTTTAGGCTTTGGCATTTGGTCTTGACATTTTCAACATTGATTTACAACAATATATTGTCAATGGACAGCTTTGCTGTGTTCCATTGACAGCTTAGCTGTCCATAGTCTATTTTAGCTGTAAATAACTGTCCATAGACAGCAATCCATGGCTGCCCACAAATTGTCCATAAACAGCTGTCCACAGCTGTTCATAGACAGCTTTGATGTATTTTGTAGGTTTGTTATATTTTGTAAAGTCTATAAATATAAAGAAATCATAAGACCAAATCATTCGGTAATTTTCATAAACATTCTTGACATATTTCTGACATGGTATCAGAGCTTCTTTGAGAAAAAAAAATTCAGTTTTCTATTTCTGAGGAAATCTTCATTGATATTTTTTTAGCGTTTGTTTCTAAACAAGTGTTCTTCGGCAATCTCTGTTTAAGGTCCTTATCTTGTTTTTTTTAATTTGTTTGAATATTTCTCGGGTTTTATTTACTTGCAATGGACACTGCACCAGTGTGTGTTAAGTTTATGGGAAAAAATTACTCTACTTGGGTTTTCCAGTTTGAACTTTTCCTCAAGGGAAAAGATCTTTGGAGCCATATTGATGGCATAGATGTTACACCAACATCTGATATTGTCAACTCTAAGGAAGTCGTGTCTTCTCCTTCTTGGGCTGTGCTTGATGCTCGAATCATGTCTTGGCTTCTTAGTTCGGTGGAACCACATATCGTCACCAACTTGATGAATCATCGCTCTGCTCATTCCATGTGGAATTATTTGAAGAAAGTTTATCATCAAGATAATAATGCTCGTCGTTTTCAGCTGGAACATGCGATTGCCATGTTCCAACATGGTAGTCTTTCCATCCAGGATTATTACTCGACATTTTTGACTCTTTGGCATGAATATGCTAATTTAGTTATAACAAATGTTCCTGTTGCTGCTATATCAACTATTCAAAATCTTCACAGGACTAGTCAACGTGATCAATTTCTCATGAAATTACGCCCAGAATATGAATCAGTTCGCTCTTCTTTATTGAACAGATCTCCTGTTCCTTCTCTAGATATTTGCTTTGGTGAGTTACTTCGCGAAGAACAACGTCTAAGTACTCAAGCTATTCTGGAACAATCTTATGGAAATTCCATGACGAGAACTATGGCTTACGCAGTCCAAGGGCGTGGATCATCTATGCCTTCTAAAAATATGCAATGTTTCTGCTGCAAAGAATATGGGCATATTGCTGCCAATTGTCCTAAAAAATGTTGTTCTTATTGCAAGAAAAAGGGTCATATTATCAAAGAATGTCGTATTCGTCCCCAGAATCGCCAGGCCCAAGCATTTCAGACTTCTGTTGCTATTCCTCCAGTAGCACCTACTGTAGCACATGTGTCTTCCTCAGGTGCTTCTCCTAATCTTCCACCTCCTGCAGCAACTTACTGCACTCCTGAAATGGTGCAACAGATGCTAATTTCGGCATTATCTGCAATGGGATTTCAAGGTAAAAATTCTACTACACTTTGGTATGTAGACTCAAGGGCTTCTAATCATATGACAAATACTTCTACAACTTTGTCTCATGTTCGGCCTTATGTTGGCCAATCTACTATTCAGACGGCCAATGGCAGTTCTTTGCCAATCAAAGCTGTTGGAAATGCTTCTTCTACATTTATTGATGTGTTTCTTGCTCCTCAACTTTCTACAAATCTCATTTCTATTGGTCAATTAGTTGATAACAATTGTGCTGTTAACTTTTCTGGTGATGGTTGTGTTGTGTAGGACCAGGTAACAGGGGAGCCGATCGCGAAGGGACCTAAAGTGGGACGTTTGTTTCCATTACTTTTACCTATTCCAACAATTTATCCAATTCCTTCTATTGAGTCTTTTGCTTGTAATAATATTCCTAATCTAAGTATAGTGTAGCATCGTCGTTTAGGTCATCCTAATACTCAAGTATTATCTCATATAATGAACTCGGGCTTTCTTGGTAATAAAGAACGTTCTTCTTTACCTTTTGAATGTGACTCTTATAAACTTGGTAAAAGCAAAACTCTTCCATTTCCTTTGCATGCTAGTAGAGCTTCTCACTGCTTTGATCTTATTCACAGTGATGTTTGGGGACCTTCCCCGCTTACTTCACATGAAAAATTTAAATACTATGTAACTTTCATTGATGATCATAGCAGATTCACTTGGGTTTATTTTCTTCGCTCTAAATCTGAGGTTTTTTCGTACTTTCACCGAGTTTTTAGCATATGTTGAAAATCAATTTTTTGCAAATATTAAGACATTTCGCACAGATTCTGGTGATGAATATTTATCCACTGAGTTTTAGGTATTTTTGGCTTCTAAAGGTATCATCCATCAACGTTCATGCCGTGCTACTCCCCAACAAAATGGAGTAGCTGAACGCAAAAATCGTCATCTTTTTGATATGGTACGTACTCTCTTGTTAGAATCTTCTGTTTCATCCATGTTCTGGGTTGAGGCTCTAAAGACTGCTACTCACTTGATTAATTGTTTACCTTCCCAAGTTTTGCACATGGAATCTCCCTATTTTCGTTTGTTTATTAAGCAACCTAATTATGATAATTTTCGTATCTTTGGTTGTGTATGTTTTGTTCATTTACCACCTCATGAGCGAAATAAATTATCTGCTCAATCTGTTAGATGTGCATTTTTAGGATATAATGTGTGTCAAAAGAGATTTGTTTGCTATGATCCTACATTACATCGTACACGTATTTCTAGGAATGTTATTTTCTTTGAAAATCAACATTTTTTTCCTGTGTCTTCTGTGCCCTCTTCTTCTACTGTAGTCCTTCCCTTCTTTGAGCATCAGTTCTTAGCTCTTCCTCAAACAGTTCTCGCTTCAAACCAGGAATGGTATATACAAGACAATCCCGCCCACAGTCTCTTCCGGTGGCTCACCCGATATCTGATCCTAACATACACCAAAATCAGTCAGTTGTAGCACCTTCAGAGCCTCTGGTACGTCACTCTTCTCGAGTGTCTGTACCCCTTAATAGGTATGGTTTTTCTTCTGGTAATTTTATTTCAGCTCTTACTACTGCATTGTCCAATTTTGATATTCCCACATGCTACTCACATGTTGTCAAGCATGATTGTTGGTGCCAAGCTATGTAAGAAGAAATTGCTGCTCTTAAGGCCAAGCACACCTAGGACATTGAGTCTTGTCCTTCTACTATAGTTCCTCTGGGTTGCAAATGGGTTTACTCAGTCAAGGTTCGCTCTGATGGAAGTTTGGATCGTTATAAAGCTCGGCTTGTTGTTCTTGGGAACAAACATGAATATGGTGTTAATTATGAGGAAACCTTTGCTCCTGTGGCTAAAATGAATACTGTTCGAACGATAATAGCTCTTACTGCTTCCAATGATTGGCCACTACATTAGATGGATGTTAAGAATGCTTTCCTTCATGGAGATCTTAAAGAATGTATATATATGAAGCCACCTCCAAGGTTGTTTTCCACTCCGACATCCAATGTGTGTAAACTTCGTCGTTCTCTTTATGGTCTTAAACAAGCTCCACGGGCATGGTTTGAAAAATTTCGAACCACTTTATTACAATTTTCTTTCATGCAGAGCAAGTATGACACTTCATTGTTTCTTCGAAAATCAGACATGGGCATTGTTATTCTTTTGGTTTATGTTGATGATATTGTGATCATTGGTTCTGATTCTACTTTACTTGTCCAGCTCAAGACCCATCTCTCACAATCTTTTCATATGAAAGATCTTGGGTCTCTTACATATTTTCTTGGTCTTGAGGTGCATCGTAGCCCCACTGGTATTTCCCTCAATCAACACAAATATGCTAGTGATTTGGTGATTACAGCTGAATTACAGGAAGCTACCTCTGTTGATACTCCCATGGAATTAAATGTCAAGCTTCGCAAAGAGGAAGGTGACTTACTTATTGATCCCAGCTTATATCGAAAATTGGTAGGTTGCCTTGTATATCTCACCATCACTAGACCAGATATTTCTTTTGCTGTACAACAAGTCAGTCAATTTCTTCAGGCTCCTCGTCATCTTCATCTGGCTGCTGTCCGTCGGATCATACGTTATATTCATGGCACTTCTGCTCGTGGCTTATTCTTTCCTTCAGGTAATTCTCTTCGTCTTGTTGCTTATAACGATGCTGATTGGGCTGGTTGTGCTGATACTCGTCGCTCCATCACTGGTTGGTGCATGTTCTTAGGTGATGCATTAATCTCCTGGAAGAGTAAGAAACAAGACAGAGTTTCTAAGTCATCTACAGAATCTGAGTATCGAGCAATATCTCTTGCTTGTTCCGAAATTATTTGGCTTCGAGGTTTGCTAGCTGAGTTAGACTTCTCTGAGACCGATCCTACACCTTTACATGCCGATAATACAAGTGCTATTCAGATTACGGCCAATCCGGTCTATCATGAGCGCACAAAGCATATTGAAGTTGATTGTCACTCTATCCGTGAAGCCTTTGAAGCTCGTGTTATCACTCTTCCACATATTTCTACTGAACTACAAATTGCTGATATCTTCACCAAGTCTCTCAGTCGTCATCGACATTGCTTCCTAAGTCGCAAATTGATGCTTATTGATTAACCCGCATCAATTTGAAGGGGGTTGTCAATGGGCAGCTTAGCTGTCCATAACAGCTTTGCTGTGTTCCATTGACAGCTTAGCTGTCCATAACAGTTTTGCTGTAATTTGTTGTCCATATTCATTTAGTTGTACACAGCTGCTGTCCATAGTCTATTTTAGCTGTAAATAACTGTCCATAAACAGCTGTCCATAGCTGTCCATAGACAGCAATCCATGGCTGCCCACAAATTGTCCATAAACAGTTGTCCACAACTGTCCACAGCTGTTCATAGACAGCTTTGATGTATTTTGTAGGTTTGTTGTATTTTGTAAAGTCTATAAATAGAAAGAAATCATAAGACCAAATCATTCGGTCATTTTCATAAACATTCTTGACATATTTCTGACATATATATGGTCTATTAGGGCCTTTTAATTGTCCGAAAAAATATATTAGATGAAGTCAAAATTACCAAATTGCCATCACTTTTAACAAGTGTTTTATGATACTTCAAATAACAAATCACTACCTTGTCACAAAACATAACCAAGTTCATCAAATACGAAATTCTTGGAAATATCAAGTGATCGTCGCCTAAAGCCCCAAAGGGCGATCACTTACTATAAACACCAATCAAGTCCAAACAATGCTTGAACTTGTTGGATGGAACTGGCTTGATCAACATATCAGTTGGATTTTTTGTAGTAATTATCTTATTAATAACAATAACACCCTAAGAAATAATATCACGAATGAAGTGATATTTGACATCAATGTGTTTAATTCTCTCATAATCCATAGTATTTTTAATCAAATATATCGCACTCTGACCATCGCAAAATACAACAAAAGTATCCTATTATAAACCCAAATCACAAACCAACCCTCTATGCCAAATGACTTCCTTTATTGCTTTTATTGTTGCCATATACTCTATGTTTGTAGTAGATAAAGCATTTGTAGACTATAAAGTAGCCTTCCAACTAATAACACGATGAAAAAGTATAAAGCCATAACCTATCAAATATCTTTTATCCAAATCACTAATATAATCGGAGTCCACATAGCCAATAACACTATAACCAGTATTAGAACTCCTATCATATACGAAACCAAAGTAAGAAGTGCCTTTTAAATACAGAAGTATCTATTTCACTACTTGTCAATGACCCTTACCAGGATATTCATGTATCTACTAACAACACTAACTACATGTGAAATATCTGGATGATAACAAAGCATAGGGTACATTAAACTACCAACAACACTAGCATATGGAACTTAAGATAAATCCAAAGATTTATCTCTTTCTTCTTCTGATTGTGGTGAAAAATCCAAAGAAAGCCTTAAATGCACAACTAATAGCATACTTATAGGTTTAGACTCTTTGATACCTCAGGTATACCTTCCTTGTTCTTGAAGACCTATTTATTTCCAATAATATTTTTGGCCATAAGGTGGCTTCACCAATTTCCAAGTATAAGTATGCTTCTCGTGAAATGACTTAATCTCTTCATCCATAGCAACCAACTTAGTAAACTCATCACAAGTGATAGTTTTATGATAACTAAAAGATTCATGTACTTCAATACTCTGACACCAAAAATGTAAAAGAAATTAAGTCTGTATTTACATACCTCTAAAGGCATCGAATCTCACTTGTTTCTTTCCCCTTAGTAGTATTATATGGTTGCTTATGTTGCTCCTCTGCCACATTATGAGCAAAATCTATCTCATCCATAGATGGTTGAACTAAAATACCCTCTTGCACTTGATTAAGAACTACAGTCTCAAGCTCTACCTACTCACTAACAACATGAGCTTTACCTGCCATAACAAACGCCTTTTTTTCTTTTCCAACATGAAAAACTCATCAAATTTAACATCTCTACTAATCAAAAATTTAGGTGGCTTGGGTTCAACACATCATAATCTATAACCCTTCACCCCAAAAAGATGCCCTAAAAATATACATTTCAATGTTTTAGGCTCAAACTTTCCACGATTAACATAAGCATAAAAAGGATAACCAAAAAATTTCAAATCAGAATAATTAGCAACAGTACTAGAGAATGCCTTAAATGAAGTGTTCAACTTAATGCAGTGATGGAGACTGATTCACCAAATAACAAACATGGTTACAAGCTTCAACCCAAAATGATTTTTCCAAACCAGCTTAAAAAGGCATACATTGAACTTTTTCCAAAAGAGTGATATTCATATGTTTTGTAACTTCATTTTGTTATGGTGTATTACACATTGTGGGTGTCTCATTATGTCATTTCTTTCCTAGAACTAATTAAATTGACCCTCACAAAATTCCAAACCATTATCGATCTTCAAGCGCTTGATCTTCTTGTTTGTTTGATTTTCTATACAAGCTTTAAATTTTACACCCAGACATGACGAGCGAATTCATTAATAAAAATCAATATATATCGGGCATCATCCTTAGACACAACACAAGAAGAACCCTAAAGATCTAAATGAATATAATCAACAATACCTTTCATTTTATGAATGATTGTACTAAACTTGACCCTACGATGCTTTCTATAAACACAGTACTTACAGAAATCAAGCTTTTCAATTTTCTGACCACTAAGCAAAACCCACTTGTTCAAAATAGACATCCTTGTCTTGCTCATATTCCATAAGCGAGTAGTAATTTAATCTTGATCTGAAAAGGACGAAATTGAAACATTGTCAATGACAGTGTTACTTTGAAGCACATAGAGGCTACGCAACAATGACCATTTAATAACAACTAGAGCACCCTAACTAACTCTTAAAACTCCACCTTTAGCTATATACTTTTAGCCTTATGAATCAAGAGTACCCAAAGATATCAGATTTTCAAATCTGGAACATGAAAAACATCTTTCAATATCCTAATAATAGCATCATGCATCTTAATCCAGATAATACCAATACTAACAATATTATAGGACACATTCATCAAGATAACACTCTTATCAATAGACTGATAAGAAGTAAACCAATCTCTACTAAGGCACATATAGTAAGTACAACATAAATCAAAAATCCAACCATAAGCAAACTAACAGATACTGATAGAATATTCTCACCATCAAAATCAAAACTATATGCAACACCAACAACATTATTAGTATCAGAAGATGTTTTGATAGATTTTCCTTTAACTTTGAGTTTTGAACATTTTACTTTCCAGTGCTCTTCCTGACGACAATAATTAAATTTCTTTTTTCTAGATTTGAATTTAAACTTGTCTCTATTATTGCTTGAACTTTTTTTTCTTGATTTCTACCTCTATCAAATAAACCATTGTTTCCATCATTGTTACCAATAGATACTTTTTTCTTCAACTCTTTGGAATTCAAAGTTATTTTGACATCCTCTAAAAAAAGTGTCACATCCATATAACATGATATCAACAAAATGTTCAAACGAATGAGGTAAAAAACATAATAAAACCAAGGTCTAATTCTCATCATCAACTTTAACACCACCATTTTTTAAATCACGAATAATTTTAGTAAATTCATTAAGGTAATCATATAAAAATGTACCTTATGACATTATGAAAATATACAAGTGTTGCTTCAAATATAACCGACTTGTCAAAGACTTAGTCATGTATACACTACTTGTCAAAGACTTAGTCATGTATACACTGTCTAATTTAAAACATAACATAATAGGAGATTTCTCATCAACAATCTCGCATAGTACCTCATCAGACAAGGATACCAGAATTAAACTGATAGTGTTTTCCATCGATGTATCTTTTTTTTCATCAATCAATTTTTCGAAACTTATCTTTGCCTTTGAGAATCTTAATGAGCGCTTCTTTAACTAATATAATTCCGCATTTTCATTCACCAAATACTAAAATCATTCCTATCATTGAATTTCTCAATTTTGTATTGTCTTGCCATAACAGAAAATTTATAATTAAATAATCAAAGGCACAACCTAGAAAATGTAAAATAAATCGGATAATCAAAAGCTCAAAATAAAATAAAAAAAGAAACAAACTTGATCAATCCTAATAAATAATAGAATAATTCAAAGCTATAATACCAATTTTCTATAAATTAATACTAGCGGAAGCAAAGTTTGGATCCAAATAATTACACAAATAAAAAACAGGTAAAAATTTAATATGTTGATGATGACATACAGGATAAAATTTATTATCAAATTCAAATTAAAAATACAAACATCAATGTGGAAAAACCACTCAAAATATTGTACCTCAAATACACCCAAATATGATCTCCATTCTAAAACACAATAAGAAGTATTACTCTAATATTGCAGAGAAAGAAAAAAACATAAGCTTACTGTATGGAAAGAATAGCAAGCTTGATTTGTTTATACAAGCAAACCGAGACAACAAACGGAAATAATGATATGCTCTAAGAGTAGTATGAATATTGGGTATTAAAAAGGTGGCGGTTGATGTTCTTCTTGGTCCAATTCTCAATCTTCAACGCGATTCTCAAGAAAACGGCTAGAGGATAGCAATATATATAAAGTTGTCAAACTTTCTGTACCATTGTCTCGGGCCTTGTTTCAAGCCATACAAACTCTTCTTAAGTTTGCACATCATGTTATTCTTGCCTCTTTCTAAGAAACCTTCTGGTTGGTACATGTATATCTCTTCATCTAAATCTCCGTGAAGGAATGCAATCTTCACATCCAAATGTTCAAGATGAGATCTTCAATGGCTATAATACTCAACACTATTCTGATAGTATTGAGCTTCACAACGGGAGTAAAAATGTCAGTGTAGTCAACTTCTTCCTTCTGTTGAAACCCTTTGACAACTAGGGGGGCTTTGTATCTCTTGGAACCATCATTCTCCTCTTTCACCTGATACACCCATTTTTTGTGAAGTGCCTTCTTTCCCATAGGTAACTCAGCTAGTTCCCATGTCTGGTTGGAGATGAGAGATTTAATTTCTTCTTTCATGGCAAGCTCTCACTTGCTAGAATCTTGAGTATGACAAGCTTCATCATAGCATTCAAGCTCCTTCCATCAGTTAGTAACATATAGTTCATGTATCTCCTGTTAGGTACATGAGGTCGAGAAGACCTTCTCAATACAAGAGTTGGAGTTGGAGGTTGTGGTGTGTCAGACTGTTTTGTCCAACAAGTTCCTCTAGCTGAGGACTTGTTACAATTGGGTCTGTTGCGGAACTATCTGGGACATCATATGCATCTGCAAATACTGACTCATTCTACTCTGAGTCGTTGGCATCTATTTTATGCATGTTCTTATACATCACCCTTTCGTTGAAAATCACATTTCTACTACAGATCACTTTTTGTTTTCGTCATCCCAAATGTGGTAGCCAAACTCATCCTCATCATAACCGATGAATGTGCATTTCTTGGATTTGGGATCAAGCTTATTCCTACCTTGATCACTGATATGCACAAATGCTACATAGTCGAAAACTTTTTGATGTGATAGTTTCACCTCTTTTTTGCTCCATACCTCATCTGGTATTTTGTGTTCCAATGGAACAAATAGGCATCGGTTGATCAAGTAAGCTGCCGTGTTGACTGCTTTTGCCCAAAATTGCTTCTGTAGACCTGACTGTATACGAATGCTTCTGGCTCTTTCTATCAACGTTCGGTTCATACGCTCAACTACACCATTGTGTTGAGGCGTGCCTGACACAGTTCTTTCCATTCTGAACTCATGCTCATAGCATAAATGTTTGAATCTGGTGTCCTCATATTCACCACTATTATCAGTTCTAAGCTTTTTTATCTTCAAACCCGTCTCATTTTCCACCATAGCTTTCCATTTTTTGAAATCCTTAAATACTTCATACTTATGCTTTAGAAAGTAAACGCATACCTTCCGAGAGTGATCATCGATGAAAGTCACAAAGTAGTGTTTCCCACCAATGGATGAGACGTTCGTTGGTCCCCAAACATCAGAGTGAATAAGCTTTAGCCTTTCCTTCTTTGAGGTTCTGCAACTTGTCTGAAAGATGACTCTCTTTTGCTTTCCAAGTATGCAATCTTCGCACATGTCTATTTCCGCAGACTGTAGACCTGGAAGTTTTCCCTTTGAGTGCATAATCTTTATCCCCTTCTCACTCATGTGGCCTAGTCTCTGGTGCCACAAATTTGATGTTTCATTGCTTGCTGCAACTGCGATTGAACAACGTGCTCCTGCTGTCAAGTAAAAAGTCACTCTTCTTGCCTCGAGCAACTATCATTGCGCCCTTTGAAATCTTTCAATCATCACCATGGAAGATCATAGTGTAGCCTTCACTAGCCAATTTCCCTACTGAGATTAAGTTCCTTCTTAAGTCGGGAATATGCCTGACATCCTTCAACTCCCAAACAGACTCGTTCAACTTAATCTTCACTACATTTTTCCCAATAATAGCACATGGTTGGTCATCACCAAGATATACCTTTCCAAGGTTTCCGAGGACATATTTCTCGAAGCATTCTTTCTATGAAGTAGCATGGAACGATGCTCCATAGTTTAACACCCAAGATTCTTCTTTGCTCTCCAAAGAGTATATCAATGCATCATCTCCTCCTAAGGTGGAAGTAACATTTGCCTCTACCTTCACTTGTTTGTTCTTCGATGCACTCTTGCTTCATTAAGCCTTGCAAAGCCTTTTCACCGACATGCCTTAAGCGCATGTGCCACAGGCGGGAAGAATCATTTGTCTTTTCTTCAAAACTACTTAAGACAGTTGTTCTTCCTGTAACTGTACTACCATCTAGGAAATACAAGTTCACCTTCCGAGTACCCTTCATCGCTACAAATGCACCTTGTACAACTTTCAAGACTCTATTTTCCAATATTACCTTGTAACCATCAGAATCTAGAACACCTAAAGAAATAAGGTTTTTTTTAGGTCAAGAATATGCCTTACATTTGTAAGTCGTCTGATTGTACCATCGTGCATCTTTAATCGTACTGTTCCAATCCTTTTTGTCTGACAGGCATTGTCGTTGCCCATAAGCACAACTCCTCCATCGAGCTCCTCAAAACTCGAAAACCAATGTCTGTTTGGACACATATGATAAAAACATCCAGAATCAAGGATCCACTTATCTGAGTAGATTTCTGATGATGAAGCCGAAAAGGCTGATTCTTCATCTTCATCGGCCTTCTATGCAACATTTGCATTTGACTTGTCCTTGTTTGGATAATCTTTCTTCCAGTGCCCTTTCTGGTGACAATAGGCACACTCGTCCTTCGCAGGACGTCTTCTGGATGACTCTCCTCTGGACTTTGATCTGGATTGTCCCATATTATTTGATCCGTCAGATTTTTTGTTGTTAGTCCTACCTCTGGCTGCCGTCAATGCTTTTGATATTGAGTCTCTGTGATCATGTTGATCCTTCTTCTGATACTCGTTATTTAACAAAGCATTTGAAACATCTACGAACTTAACCTCATCCTTTCCATATAACAAGGTTGTGGTTAAATGCTCATAGCTCTCAGGTAATGAATTCAGCAACAACAAAGTTTTATCTTCATCGATAATTTCAACATCTAAATTTTGCATATCGGCCAAAATTATATTGAAATTATCTAAGTGCTCAATCATAGGGGTACCTTTCTTGTACTAGAAACAGAAAAGTTTCTTCTTCAAGTAGAGTCTGTTCTCAATACTTTTTGTCATGTACTTGTCCTCTAGTTTCTTCTAGAGAATTTCAGCTACATTCTCTTTCATGACAAAGTACTTCTGATATTTTCCTAAGCACAATCGAATTGTGCCAATCTTCATTTGAATAATCTTCTGGCCTGGTCTCTAAGGCTATATTAGATCCTTCTCGGAACAATAGATCTAATACTTCACATTACCACATGCCAAAGTTATTAGTGTCGTCAAATTTCTCTACCTCAAACTTTGCGTTGGACAATATAGTTCTTCGAGTAGAACAACTTGGTTTGCCATAAATTTTATGGTCAACTTGTTCACCTTCTTCGATCTCTCTTTTATCAGCCATAAGTACAAACGGATAACAGAAATTTTGCACTTACAACTTAAAATAGTGTTTTTCCAAATTTTATATCTTATTTGAAAAAACGGAGTGTGTAGTTAAATCCGGAATGGTTCAATTAGCTAGGAATAGATCTAACTCAGCTGAAAATGGACGAAAAACGGACCAATTCGGTCCAAATATCACTAGTGACTGACTTGACTCGGTCCAACTCAGTGAGTTGACTCAGTTGCTGGCAGCAACCCTTCGACGGCTTCTGGTGATGATTCTGACTTCCGATTTGAGCGATTTTTTCGCTGTTGCATTCGTCTCGTCGAGAGCTTCGATTTGATATATAATACTGATATATTTGGCTCTGATACCAATTTGTTGTGCACGGAAGCAATAAATAACAGTATATGAATATATCAAAGCGTTTAAAGAACATATAGAATTTACGTGGTTCGATAATTTGCCTAGGTCCACGAGAGTCAGCAGATATTATTGAAATGAGTAAGAAATATACAGAATACAGATACAAATTTCTTCACTAATAATATCTCTCAAGTGTTTCCCAAACTAATAGAAAAAACTCTCAAACTTACTAAGTATTTTCTCTTTTTGAGTTTGTTTAGTTCTCTCTTATTTTTTTCTTATTTTTGTCTTGTTCTTCAATGCATTAACTCTTCCTTATTTATAGAGAAAGCAAAGATTTTTTTCCCTAAATTGTGCCATAATTTAAGCCTTAAATTAGGCCACTAATTTCTTTAAATTATACCACTAATTTTCTTAAATCATGCCACTAATTTTTTTAAATCATGTCACAAATTATATCACTAATTTGTTATTTTTAGAGTCAATATTTAACAATCTAAACACCCAATAAATTACTTTCGGCCCATATAAAACTATTTTCAGCCTAATTGAAAAGAATCTACAAACAAGTAAAATGATATTTATTATTATTAAATATTTAAGTGTTTTTGGTAACACTTGCGTCATAAATAATGATCCAATATGTGTTATTAGAATTGGTGTTTGTACACATTTTAACCAATAACAATTTTATAATCTTAGTGATTTAAGTTAGTAAAGTTACTACTATGTTTCTAACATTATTCTTAAAAAAAACAAATATTAATTGGATATAAAATTTGTGTTGTATTTATTGTTTTATCTATGGTACTCACATCCTTTAACCAATAACAAATTTACACATTGATGAGCTCTAACATTATTCTCCAAAAGACAGGGCAAAGTCTCTTGCTTATGCTGTAAATGGAGAGGCACATGCTTTGGAAGACATAGTAAAGTTTCAGCCAGAGAAAGGAGCAATCCTTGCTAATGCAACACCTCTAGGAATGCATCCAAATACCGATCGCATTCCTGTGTCTGAGGTCAATTACTATTTTTACCTTCTTTCCTATCAATAACATATTCAACTTTGATTTTCATTACTTAACAAATGCTTTCCACATTTTGTTTTCTTCAAGGCTACTTTGGGTGATTATGAGGTTGTGTTTGATGCTGTTTACACACCCCGGAAAACTATACTGTTAAAAGAGGCTGAAGCTGCAGGTGCTATAGTCGTTAGTGGAGTCGAAATGTTTCTCCGACAGGCTATTGCACAGTTCAATCTCTTCACAAATGGACATGGTAACATTCTTTTTGTAACATTTTTATAATAATTAAGGTACTGCAATTTAATCTCTTACTATTGTCGGAAGAAAAACTTAGAATCGATTTGAATATGACTAATAACGGACCAATAAATGTTTGAGATGAAAATGTCCCAAAAAAATGACTAAAGTATCAATAATAAAATGGTTAAAGTAAACAATCAGTGAAAATAAAGTTTTTATTTCCCTTCGATATACTTCTTTTTTTTTTGGGCGTAGATAGACTTAAGATCTTTACTCTTGTGATTTTGCAGCACCTGAAGAATTCATGAGGGAAATCGTTTTGGACAAGTTCTAATATACTCCAAGTATAATAATTTTTGTGAATAATAATCTCTTTTCTCTATTGCTGTGACTGTGAGAGAGTTTGGCTGGACGAAATTGTTCTTCAATTAGGTTATGTTAAGGAACTCATCTCAATTGAGATGAATTGATTTTTTATTTATTTCGACATTGTTCTTATTTCGTGGTTGAGAATACTTGATCAATCATGGATAAATAAACCAAATGGATTTTTTTTAATGAATTAATATAAACATTTGAATGATCATCACGATGAAAAGCTGGCAAAGTTGAATATTTATATTTATGATAAATTAATAAATATATCATTGAATTATGGTGAAAATTATAAATATATTATCTAATTTGATGGATCTATAAAAATAACATTGAATTATAATTAGCAGTATATCATTATGTTACTTTTCGGTAATTACATTATATTTTTGATAATAAATTTGTACAATTGATAAAAAAAATTGATTTTAAATTTGTACCAATAATAAGAAGATTAGTAATATATTTGTATTAATAATAAGTTTGATGATAGATTTGTTACAATAATAATAAATTTGTACTCTTAATAATATTTAAGTGTTATTTTTATGATTCAATAAAATTAAATAACATATATTTTTTTATAATAATTCAGTAATATATTTATTAATTTTTTTTCATGTTTATATATTTATTAATTATACATAAAATTATACGTATCAAACACACCAAAAGTAATAAAGGTGATTTAGAGTTGTTATCTACGGAAGTAGCCTTCAATTGTTTATTCGCCTTTGATGTATTAGTAATGGAAATTATAATGCAGTTAAGTGTTTGTAAATTACGTAAATTCTCGATAAGTCAGACTTATGAGAAAATAAGAACAGAAAAATAACACACAAATTTGATAACGGAGTTCGGCCAATCTTGTTTACGTCTCCGGACCTACTGTAGATCTTTTTACTGAAAAAGGAGAAATTACACAAGGTGTTTACAACACTCACAACTCATAACTCAATTACACCCAAGAAAATTACTCTCAATTTTCTCTCACAAAAGTTTTTCTCTCAATTGGAATGACCACTTTGGATGGTTAATTTATTACAATTACACATCTATTTATAGGAAAATTCACTCCTTGAATTACTCCTTAAATTAATGATTCTTTGAATTACTCCTTGAATTAAGCTCTTTGTTTTGCTCTTTAATTAAACTCATTGTTTTGCTCCATGTTTTACTCCTTGTTTTGCTCCTTAAATTAATGAACTTTATAACAATCTCTCACTTGAAGACTTATTTCAATTTGTCTTCACACCTCAATTAATGCAGTAGTTTTTCTAGTCTTTGTTACTCTACCAGACCAACTGAAGTTGAGCACAACTTCAGTTTGTCCATAGTCACCACCTTTGTTAACATATTTGTTGGATTTTTGATTCCTTGAATGTTCTCTAGTATTAATACATCATCTTCCAATAGAGATCTGATGAAGTGATAACGAAGTCCAATATGCTTAGTTTTATAATGAAATGCTGAATTCTTCGCCAAGTGTATTGCACTTTGACTATCACTATGTAGAACATTCTTCTCCTGTTTGAATCCCAGCTCAGTTAACAAACCTTGAAGCCATATTATCTCTTTACTAGCTTCAATTACTGCTACATACTCAGTCTCTGTAGTGGATAGAGTGACAATTTTCTGTATTTGTGACATCCAACTAACAGCTGTAGTTCCAACAGTAAATATATAACCGATGGTACTTCTTCGGTGATCAACTTCACCTCCAAAGTCTGTGTCTACGTACCCTTGTACTTTTAACTATCATTTACTAAAGTACAAGCACTTTTCTGTGGTGCCTCGCAGATACCTCAAAATCCACTTGATTGCTTCCCAATGAGTTTTCCCTGGGTTTGACATAAATCTACTAACAACTCCCACTACATGGCCAATGTCTGGTCTCGTACAGACCATTACGTACATCAAACTTCCAATGGTTGAGGCATAAGGAACCTTAGTCATTAATTCTTTTTCTTCCTCTGAGGGGACTGATCCTTGGATAGATGAAAGTGACTGGCCAAGGGTGTGCTAACTGGCTTAGCGTCGCCAATGTTGAATCTCTGCAAAACACGATTGATGAACTCTGCTTGAGATAACTGCAATGATCCTTTCTTCTTACTTCTTGTAATTTGCATTCCAAAAATCTTCTTTGTTAGACCTAAGTATTTCATGTCAAACTCCTTTGACAATTGATGCTTCAGCCTTCTGATATCACCCATATCTGAACCTGCTACTAACATATCATCAATATAAAGTAGTAAAATGATATAACTTGACCTATATCTCTTGAAGTAGCAACAGTGGTCGGCATTGCACTTTTGGAAACCTTCCTTGTGCATAAAGTTGTCAAACTTTCTGTACCATTGTCTCGAGCCTTATTTCAGGCCATACAAACTCTTCTTAAGTTTGCACATCATGTTATTCTTGCCTCTTTCTAAGAAACCTTCTGGTTGGTACATGTATATCTTTTCATCTAAATCTCCGTGAAGGAATGCAGTCTTCGCATCCAAATGTTCAAGATGAAGATCTTCAATGGCTATAATACTCAACACTATTCTGATAGTATTGAGCTTCACAACGGGAGTAAAAATGTCAGTGTAGTCAACTTCTTTCTTCTGTTGAAACCCTTTGACAACTAGGCGGGCTTTGTATCTCTTGGAACCATCATGCTCCTCTTTCACCTGGTACACCCATTTGTTGTGAAGTGCCTTCTTTCCCATAGGTAACTCAGCTAGTTCCCATGTCTAGTTGGAGATGAAAGATTTCATTTCTTCTTTCATGGCAAGCTCTCACTTGTTAGAATCTCGAGTATGACAAGCTTCATCATAGCATTCAAGCTCCTTCCATCAGTCAGTAACATATAGTTCATGTATCTCCTGTTAGGTACATGAGGTCGAGAAGACCTTCTCAATACAAGAGTTGGAGTAGGAGGCTGTGGTGTGTCAGACTGTTCTGTCCAACAAGTTATTCTGGCTGAGGACTTTTTACAATTGGGTCTGTTGCGGAACTATCTGGGACATCATCTGCATCTACAAATACTGACTCATTCTGCTCTGAGTCATTGGCATCTATTTTATGCATGTCCTTATACATCACCTTTTCGTTGAAAATAACATCTCTACTACGGATCACTTTCTTGTTTTCGTCATCCCAAATGTGGTAGCCAAACTCATCCTCACCATAACCGATGAATGTGCATTTCTTGGATTTGGGATCAAGCTTATTCCTGCCTTGATCATTGATATGCACAAATGCTACATAGTCAAAAACTTTTTGATGTGATAGTTTCACCTCTTTTCTGCTCCATACCTCATCCAGTATTCTGTGTTCCAATGGAAGAAATGGGAATCGGTTGATCAAGTAAGCTACCATGTTGACTGTTTTTGCCCAGAATTGCTTCGGTAGACCTGACTGTATACGAATGCTTCTGGCTCTTTCTATCAACGTTCGGTTCATACGCTCAACTACACCATTGTGTTGAGGCGTGCCTGACACAGTTCTTTCCATTCTGAACTCATGCTCATAGCATAAATGTTTGAATCTGGTGTCCTTATATTCACCACTATTATCAGTTCTAAGCTTTTTTATCTTCAAACCCGTCTCATTTTTCACCATAGCTTTCCATTTTTTGAAATCCTTAAATACTTCATACTTATGCTTTAGAAAGTAAACTCATACCTTCCGAGAGTGATCATCGATGAAAGTCACAAAGTAGTGTTTCCCACCAATGGATGAGACGTTCGTTGGTCCCCAAACATCAGAGTGAATAAGCTTTAGCCTTTCCTTCTTTGGGGTTCTACAACTTGTCTGAAAGCTGACTCTCTTTTGCTTTCCAAGTATGGAATCTTTACACATGTCTATTTCCGCAGACTGTAGACCTGGAAGTTTTCCCTTTGAGTGCATAATCTTTATCCCCTTCTCACTCATGTGGCCTAGTCTCTGGTGCCACAAATTTGATGTTTCATTGCTTGATGCAACTGCGATTGAACAACGTGCTCCTGCTGTCAAGTAAAGAGTGTCACTCTTCTTGCCTCGAGCAACTGTCATTACGCCATTTGAAATCTTTCAAT
Organism: Hippophae tibetana; assembly: GCA_037013495.1. Classification (NCBI taxonomy): domain Eukaryota; kingdom Viridiplantae; phylum Streptophyta; class Magnoliopsida; order Rosales; family Elaeagnaceae; genus Hippophae; species Hippophae tibetana. The sequence continues at coordinate 1,229,926 of CM072810.1, forward strand.
CATCACCATGGAAGATCATAGTGTAGCCTTCATTGGCCAATTTCCCTACTGAGATTAAGTTCCTTCTTAAGTCGGGAATATGCCTGACATCCTTCAACTCCCAAACAGACTCGTTCAACTTAATCTTCACTACATTTTTCCCAATAATAGCACATGGTTGGTCATCACCAAGATATACCTTTCCAAGGTTTCCGGGGACATATTTCTCGAAGCATTTTTTCTGTGAAGTAGCATGCAACGATGCTCCATAGTCTAACACCCAAGATTCTTCTTTGCTCTCCAAAGAGTATATCAATGCATCATCTCCTCCTGAGGTGGAAGTAACATTTGCCTCTACCTTCACTTGTTTGTCCTTCGATGCACTATTGCACTGATTTTTACAGTGCACGGTTCTTCCACAATTCCAACACTCGATAGTCTTTGAGCTATGGGAATTTTTAGGATTCCTGGATTTGGACCTCCTATCCTTTGATCTACCTCGGTAGTCTGTTCTGCCATGTCCATTCCCTTTGGTTGAATTTCTTCCTCTTGACTTTGTATGCAAAACTGAAGAAGTTGGCGATTCACCTAACTCTCTACGTCGGATCTCTTCATTGAGAACCAGATCACGAACATCGTCAAATTTCAACTTATTACTTCCTAACGAGCTACTCACAACCGTGATAGTAGCATTCCAACTTTCTGGTAAAGAAGACAAAAGTATCAATGCTCGTACTTCTTCATCGAATTCAATTTCCATTGAACTCAACTGGGTTGTGACTGTGTTGAGTTCATTGAGATGTTGAGCTACCAATGCGCCTTCCGTCATCTGCAAATTGAACAAACGCCTCATCAAGTGCACTTTATTTGAGACTGATGGCTTCTCATATATATTGGAAAGAGCTTCCATAAGACCCACCGTGGTCTTTTCCTTTGCTATGTTGAAAGCAACATTACGGGATAACGTCAATCGAATAACTTTGAGGGCTTGTCTGTGTAGAAGAGGTTGATATAGATTTCTTTGATACAGATAATCCTCTATCTGCATTTTCCAAAACCCAAAATTTGTGTCATCGAATTTCTCGAGTTTCACCCTTCCTTCATCTACGGTCATTGCTTCCACTCAAATCTGACTTCCTCTGGATCGTTTCTGACTATTTCTACAAACCACCGTATATTATAACACCTCCGTCAATGAACAAATATCGTCAACAAAATTTCACTATTCACGTGAATAGTAACCTTGTAGGAAATTGACAGAAATCACCACCAAAAGCTCGGATACCAGTTGTTGGAAAATTACGCAAATTCCCGATAAACTAGACTTATGAGAAAACAAAAATAGAAAAATAACACACAAAATTGATAATAGAGTTCGGCCAATCTTGTTTACGTCTCCGGACCTACTGCAGATCTTTTTACTGAAAGAGGATAAATTACACAAGGTGTTTACAACACTCACAACTCATAACCCAATTAGACCCAAGAAAAGTACTCTCAATTTTCTCTTACAAAATTTTTTCTCTCAATTGGAATGGTTAATTCATTATAATTAAACATCTATTTATAAGAAAATTCATTCCTTAAATTACTCATTAAATTAATGATTCTTTGAATTACTCTTTGAATTAAGCTACTTGTTTTATTCTATGGTTTTACTCCTTATTTTACTCCTTAATTTGCTACTTAAATTAAGAAGTTTTATAACAATCTACAACCTTAAGAACCAATAACTTGTTCTATTAAAAAAATGTAAAGAGAATGAAAAATAAGATGATATTTTATTTATTATAAAAATAATATTTAAATTTTATATATTTTTTAATAATTTAATCTTATTATTATTTAAAATTGATTATATAACGATAAAATCATTTTTTTTATTTTCATTAAATAAATAATGTTTCAAGTTGAATAAGTTCTAGAGAAAAGAATTAAAAATAATAATAATTTGTTATTATAAGATTATTTTTAATAATAATATAATTAAATTATAATAAAAATAAAAATAAATATTATTTTTAAAATAAATATAAAACCCCCAAAAATAAAAAAGCAAAAATCTGTCCTCGAGTGTAGCCTTCTGAAAACTTTTTGAAAAATAGGCTACAAAGTGAATGACAGTACAAATTATAATGACAGATTAAATAAATTAATAAATATATTATTAATATATTAATTTTTTTATAAAATATCATTTAAATTTATTAAATTATAATTATAATATTAAAATATCATATATATATATATATATATTATAAAAAAATTGGATAACCTAAATAATTATAATATTAAAGTATTATAAATTATTAAAGATTTTTTTGATAATTTATAAATTTTATAATATTTTAATATTATATTTATAACTTAATAAATTTATATAATATGTTTATAATTTTTTAATATTTAAGTATTATATTTGTTGGTTTATAATTATGAAATTGAGACCATCTTCTAGTTGGGTAGTATATTCTCTGACTGCACCAAACTTTTCATCCGATATTTTGAATGATTTGACTGTGGTCATACATTCATAAAAACTTTATTACTCAAGAAAACATGAAATTATTTTTTTCTTTTTAAGAATAAAAAACCTTGTTTATTTTATATAATTTTTTTCTCACTGAAATTACGAAAAAATAATCTTTTCATGTATAAATAACTTATTTATATATTATAATTTTACTTTTAAATCTTTAATAAAAAATATATGTTTTTACTAAGTTAAAAAATATATGTTTATTTATATTACGAAAAAAATATATATATATTTTTTAATTAAAATAAAATTTTCTAATAAATAAGAGTTATATCATGTAATTAATTTTTTTTATGAAATAAAAAATAAAATATTACTCTACTAATCAGCATCATTATAATTTTTATATAATCTAATTATTCAATTGATTTTATTTTTACATTTCAAAGAATATATGTATCAGATTTTTAATGTATAAAAATATTTACTTTTTATATTATAAAAAAGTAATGTGAATTGTATAAATTACTAAGAAAATTATAAATGAAATTTATGTAAAATTATATTATACAATTAAATCGATAATCCATTTAAAAATATATTTTTTTTACATTATAAAAAAAATTTACATCATATAAACTACTAGGGAAATTATAAATAAAATTTATGTAAAATTATGTTATACAATTAAATTTTTAATTTGTTTAAAAAATACTTTTTTACGTTATAAAAAATTATAAATTATATAAATTATAAATTATTAAGTAAATTGTAAATGAATTTTTTTACAAATTATATTGTACAATCAAATCTTTAATTATTTTTTTCTCACCTAACATCAGCCAATCAATTGCCGATTCAAAGTTGAAAAATCGGTTGGTTCATTTGGTTGTTGCCTATGGATACGAAATTCCACTACCAAATTGTCATAAGTTTTTAATTTTATATTCAAATTTTAAATATTTAAATAATTTATATGTTTGTTGGTTGACAATTTATCTTTTTTATTTTTAACTTTTTAGTTTTTATTCTATTTAAAGCGAAGACCCATCATCTTTATTGGCCAAAACGTATCAAGAGAGAATATAACCATTCAATTGGTTGAGTATTTATTTCTCGAGAGTATCGAATTTTATCAATCTTACCCTTTTTCTTTTAGTCAAAATGGGTTTTTTTTAGATTAAAAAAAAAAAACTTACTCTAACTTTCATTGCTTTTAGAAATTAAGATGTATAGTATTTTTTTATAAAAAAATGTATAATTATTTATTACTAACTTTTTTTTTATAAATTATAATAGATATGATATAATATTATTCATACTTAAAATTAGATCTAATAAAAAATTACTATATAAGTTATAATTATAATATATAAAATTATTCGTAAATATATTAGAATATAAAAAAGAGAAAATTATTATTAAGTAAGAATGAGTATTTTAATCTTATTGTTTTAAAAAAATATCTTATAATCTAATTACATTATTCATTATTATTCTAACATTATTTTTTAAATATTCTCTCTCCTTATCTCGTTATTATGTTAATATCACTTTGTATTTTAATTGTAAATATGTAAGCATCTATACTAATATTAAATAACAATACTTTCATGACACCTATAGTTTTATAGTTATTAAATTGACAATTTCTAATGCGTACTTTGTAAATAGAGTGATAAATTAAGTTATATTTTTTTTTTTAGGGAATTAAAGGCTTTATCACACATATTACCATTATATACGAAAACTTATTTGGTTTAATTAAATATCATAATTTTAATTATATTTAGAATTTTATTTAATCCTTATTAGAAACACAAGTTTTTTTTTAACATAAAATCAATTTTTTGCATGTTCAAAATGCAATATACATTATTATTTTTATTTATAGTACAAAACTATATGTTTTTTTTAAATATTATAAGTAAATTATATGAATAATTAGATCATATAAAAAATAATAATAAATTATTTTTACATATTTTAAGATCAATATCTTTCATATGGCTAAAGCTACCAAATTTTCATGGTAAGAATGATTAAGTTATTATTTATTTCTTCAAGATAATAATTACCTAATCACACATCCACGTATATATTCAGGGTTGGAACATACTTATAATTTTAGTGCTAAAAAAACATCATTACAAATTATAAGGTAATTGATAAAATATTTATATCATCTTTCACTAGAGATAAGGACTTGGTACTTCTCTAAAAAAAATTATTCTGATTTGAATCATCATTTTCAATTAATATTTGATAAAAAAATAGTTAGATTACAAATCAATTCATTGACTTAATTCGTGTATAACCATTTCCTTTAATGCTCACGATCATGGTCTTTTTTTCTTATAATAATATATATTTCAATTAAACAGTTAACTCCTAATATTAGCTTGGAATTATACCTATTTTATAATATAACTTGAGTTCTATATATTTCAATTTCATTATCATTTAATTTTACTTTATTTACTCACTTGTATAATTAGAGTGTTTCCCTAAATTAACCCAAAGTAGGGTTTGGGAACTGATCATGATTACAATAATGGGTTATATACAGTTAGGAGGATACTATATATAAAATAAAAGATAATATTAATTATTTTTTAGTTAATACTTATTTTTAATTGAAAAAAATATTACATATCTTATTTAACAAAAATATATATTATAATTATTAAATTTTATTGATATATAATATTAAAACCTTAGAATTTAAAATTAATGTGGGACATAAAGTTCAATAAGAGATTAAACAAAACACAACTTTAGGAAATATTTAAGAGAATATTAGTACTACAAATCAAGAGATTGATTTTATGTATTCTCATTTTTTTATGAAAAAATTAATCTTTATGAACATAATTATGTCTAACTAATTTATTAATTTATGGATCTTATAAACTTAATTTTCTACATCTGATAATATAATATTTTATCCCAATTGTTATTTCAATTCAATTATATTATTTAATTTGATTTTTTTGTTATTAGTTAATTATTTGTTTAACAATTAATCTATAAAGTTAATTAAATAAATCTGAGATAATTATTTAATTATTTGTTTTGGTTAAATAACATACATAATTTTTAGGCAAAAATGTATGATTTATATATATGTGATTTACAATTGATGATCTTAATGAATAGTATACAATTATAATTTAAAATATTATTTTTAATAATAATTTTAAATTACTATGTATTGGATGTAAAATAGACTATTAATATTTAAAAACGAGTACAAAAAAAAGAGAAAAAACAAGCACAATATATATTTTGATCCACTAATTTATAATTATGGTTTGTGTCATAATATAAATAATTTATATACAAAAATTATGTAAATTTATATGTTATTAATATAAGAAATTATATATTATTTTTAATACTAATTTTAAATCATTATGTATTAGATATAAAATATAATATTGATATTTAAAAACAAATATAAGGAAAAAAAACAAGCAGAATATTTTGATCTATTAATTTATAATTATACTGTGTCATAATGCAAATAATTTATATATATAAATTATGTAAATTTATATGCTATTAATATAGGAAACTGTATATATCCTGACTAAAATCATGAAAAACGCTACATATTCTATTAAATATCTCAATAGCATTCTCATTTAAAAATAAATTGCATGTATTATAAGTACTTACAAGCTATACCTAATTTAATAACATAGCTTGTATTTTAAAATTACTTAAAACTGTATCATCATTTCAAAATAAACTAAATATTTATAGATATCATCTAATTTAATAATATAACATATATTTTAAAACTAATAAAAAATTAACACAAGGGTTTTATAAATAAAATTACTCCCTTACCATTTCTCAAAAATAATAAATTTTTATTGAAAAAAATAAATCTTTTCATAATTAGTAGTATCTGTATTCTAACTAACTTTCTCATAAGCTATAAACTAAGCAATATATGGAAGTTACGTTAGAGCAGCCATATTTCACCTCCACCTTCTCCTAATCCCTATATATATATATTATATTCTATACTGTTAACATACCTACCCCCACCTCAACAAACTCATTCTCTCTCTCTCTCTCTCTCTCTCTCTCTCTCTCATCAAAATCATTTGCATTAGCTTCTGTTACTTCAACATCTCAACCACAATGACTCTCGGCAACATTACGGTATAAACTTATTTTCTACATTCAAAATCTATTTTATTTTTCATTTTTTCAAATTCTTAAATCATTTAGTTGATTCTTAACTAAAATCGGATCTTAATATCAACCCAGAAATTTGATTATTGTTTTACGATTTTGGTTACCCAAAATGGTAACAACTTACCCTTTTTGTTTTGCTGCTTAAACTCTAGTGAAATTCATAGAAATGGAAATGGGTTTTCGATTTTATCATGTTTTGGTCGTTTTAAATCAATGGGTGTCTTAAGTCCAAAAAAATAAAAATTCAATGGGTGTCAGTTTAACTTTCTATGGTTAAGGTCTTGTAAATGCACTGGCTTTTATTTGAGGGTGGCTTCAAAAGCATTAGCCAAAATGTTTTATTCTTGTTCCTTTCTATGCTATGTTGCAGAATAAATGCTTGTTTGTTAAGCTCTTTTATTATTCTGAATTTTGATTATTGGACTTTTGGTATGTTTCTCATTAGTGTATTAAAAGTGATTTCATTCAAAAGCTGTTTAAAGAGAAATTGGTTTTGGGAAAAAGGACATAATTTGTGGAGAAGCACCAAATGTGCTCTCTGATTCCTGGCAAATTTTTCACTGATTGGTTCATAAGGCTTTTTTTTGTCAATAGGAGCACTTTTATAGGGTCAAAAGCATAAACAAAGTTCTGATTTATTTTTGTTTGTTATATTTGAAAATGTAATGCAAGTTGAATTGTGCCCATTATTAGATTAATGCTTATTTATTTTCTAATTGTATCTTTTGGTTAATTTCTAGTTGACTACTTCGGATCTTCAACTTAACTATGGAGCTAGAAGAAATTCAACATTGATCTGTGCACCAATAATAGAAGAATCTGTGGATCAGATGCTGATTCAAATGCAAAAGGCAAAGGAAGTTGGTGCTGACATAGTTGAGATTCGGGTAGATTTCTTGAAGAGCTTTAACCCAAGACAAGATCTTGAAATCTTAATCAACCAGTGTCCTTTGCCAACTCTTGTCACTTTTAGGTAAAATTTTGATTCATCGACATGGTACCAATTACAACTTATGTTCCTCATTGCTGATTTTAAGCAATGGAGTGGTAAATTTGTCACCTTTTATCTGTTTTTATCGAATAATTTATGTTTTGTTATCAAACGATATTTACACGATGGGGAATTGAACCATGAATTTTCTGTGAAGATACCAAGCCTTACCAAATCTATTAAAATTGGTTTAAGAAGAAAGCACTTTGGGAAAGAAGCACATTATTTTTGCTTCTGTTAGAAATTACGAAATATTATTACTGAATCCTAAAAGCACTTTTGGCAAACTATATATTGTTTTCATTTTTTGATTGAAAAAAGAGAATTTTGCTTCCTATGTTTTTGTTATTTATTGCATTTACTTGATTTTTTGCTCTCAATGTAACTTGCCCAATAAGTGTTCTCTTGTTCTTCCTGTTGGATCATTTATGGCAGGTGTTCACCTGTTAAAAGAGTGTTAGCAATCAATATTCTTAAAAGGTTAAATAATTAATGAGGTAGGCTAACAATATTCTATTTTTGTGTCTTAACACCACCGATCATATATGTTTCAGACCAGTATGGGAGGGTGGCCAATATGATGGTGATGAAGGCAAGCGACAAGATGCTCTAAGAGTAGCCATGGAAGTTGGGGCGGACTATATAGATGTTGAATTAAAGGTAAAAATATCATCTTCACAATTTCCTTAGCATTTAACATTGGAATAAATTGGTTATTAGGAGTGAATATATTTACTTGGTGTTTTTGCTAAATGTAGATGGTACTACTAATTTTAGTGTCCATATATAATATTTCCTGTGAGAGTTCTCTTGAATGATTAACTGAACCTTCAATTTTTGTTTTTGAAGGTAGCCGACGAGTTCTTCAAATCCATCGAAGGGAAAACGTCAGAAAAAGTCAAAATCATTGTTTCCTCACACAATTATCAAAGTACTCCATCAGTCGAGGAAATTGGTATTCTTGTAGGAAGAATTCAAGCTACGGGAGCTGACATTGTTAAGATTGCAACAACTGCTGTAGATATCACTGACTGTGCACGCGTTTTCCAAATACTCGTGCATTGTCAAGTAAGTGATTCGAATCAAGTTTTATTTGCAATTTTTTAGATTTTTTTTTCAACATATTATATAAGGGGTGAATAGTGAATGCTATCCCATGTTAATTTTTTGAACGGTACATAAACGATTGTAGTATTGCAAAATTTAACGGAGTGCTAATATGCATCATTCCTCTAAAACACACACTGCTTATGTTTGTTTCTGAAAAATACAATGGGTATATTTGCTTATGCTTTTAAAATCTTGTAAAAGAGCTTTTGAATCAAATAAAAAAAAATGTTTTGAAGGCTCATAAAGTACATTTTGTGCTTCCTAGCAGAACCACAAATTATGTACTTCCTGAAAGCACTTCATGAGCATAAGCAAAATAACCCTAAAACTTATGTGATTTCAGGGATCTGTTTGTTTAGCATATTGAAAAAATCCTTGTACAGTTTGTGATTGGCACTTTAACTGGAACTACAGATCCCAGTGATAGGACTTGTTATGGGAGAGAAGGGTTTGATTTCACGCATACTTACAGCAAAGTTTGGTGGTTTTCTCACGTTTGGAACACTTGAGACGGGATTGGTATCAGCTCCTGGCCAACCAACTGTTAAAGAATTGTTGGATTTGTACAACTTCAGACAAATAGGAGCTGATACCAAAGTACATGGAGTGATTGGAAACCCAATTGGTCACAGCAAAAGTCCACATCTTTACAATGCAGCATTCAAGTCTGTTGGTTTTAATGGAATATATTTGCCTTTGCTGGTTGACAGCGTCGCAAGTTATGTCAACACCTATTCGTCCCCTGATTTTGTTGGATACAGGTAAGTCTCTAGTTCTTGTATCAATCACATGTTTGTGCTTTTTATGACCCATCTGCAAACTTTAGAGGTTTTCGGAAATAATTTAAAAAGTAAAGGCTCTTAGAATCTGGTTCAAAACAAAAAGGAATGGTTACTAATCATGCTTTGAAAGTGTGGAAGAAGCTGTATAATGAATTTGGTTAATATTTGTGATGTGTTGTATTTTGAATTGGACTGCATGACCCATTTGGAGCACCCGAAATGGGTAACAGGTCTTGGGTCTACTGTGGAATTTGACCAAAGTTCAGCTTAGGTATCCTGAGTGAAGTGATTCAACAACGAGTTAAGAAGATTAATTCATTTTCGACGAGTTTCCTTCTTTCTCGTACATTTTCCCTGCATCAATTTGTCGTGGGAGTGTGACAATGTCCCATCTTAATCGGGTGGTGTAACTTTAAAAATGTCCCATATATTTAGGTAATGTCTATTTTCTTCACGATTGGAATTAATCATTATTTGTTTGAAACACAGTTATACAATTCCTCATAAAGAGGCTGGACTTAAATGCTGCGATGAGATTGATCCAATTGCAAAGGTACATAGTTACTCTTTTGATTGACCCTTTGCTGATATAACAAGTCCCATCCCATGGTATTTTTTCCCATTTATCATTTTATAGAAATTTTGACATGGTTTTTATATGAGGTCTTTGAGCCAATTCTCTTACGTATCCTGAACATGTCGTGTTTATAGGCAATAGGAGCTATTAGTTGCATGATCAGGAGACCAACTGATGGAAAGTTGATGGGTTATAATGTTGACTATCTTGGAGCTATTGCAGCAATTGAAGAAGGACTACGAGGTTTTGAATGTTTACCATAAGCTGCATATAATTATGTAAAACAAATTAACAAAGTAGTTATTTTTAGTGGTGAGTGACTTCTGTAATTTTTGAACAGCATCAAATGACACCGTCACATCTGGTTCGCCTTTAGCTGGTAAGCTGTTTGTGGTCATGGGAGCAGGTGGTGCGGGAAAAGCACTTGCTTATGGTGGAAAAGAAAAGGGAGCAAGAGTGGTAGTTGCCAACCGAACCTACGGTAAGAATCTTTAATTATGTGCTACTAAAAGGCTCATTTTGACATTAGCATTTATTTAGCCAGTTTTATAATGTCAAGCTCCACTAAGGGTCCATTTGCTTATGTTTTGAAACCCAGTAAAAAAAACGCTTTTGAACGAAACATAGAAAAATTTGCAAAAAAAATGGGTTCAAAAAGCATATTTTCTGCATTAACACAAATTGTGTTTTTTCATAAAGTACCTTCTCCTGAAATCGCTTTTGAATTTTAACATGAGCACGAAGAGACATACCCATTTCTCTGGTCTAGTAGTTTTCTTATTAATTTGGTACTAAATAAATCAAAAGCTATAATGCTGGATAGAAAAGATAGTAACAATATTTCTTCTTATTCTTCTTCAAAAGCTGTATGTTTTTCTTTCTCCTGTTGTGTGATCTGAGATTGTGAAAAGAAAAATGACACTTCAATTACAAAATAAACAATAATTGGTAATATCATTAACTTTCTTTAAATTTGTGACAACTGTTTACTGGACCCTTTTTATTAATTTCTTTTTCATTTCCCGGTTGCCAGAAAAAGCAAAAGAACTTGCAATTAAAGTTGATGGACAAGCAATAACTCTTGCTGAATTAGAAGATTTTCATCCAGAAGAAGGCATGATTCTTGCAAATACTACTTCTGTTGGAATGAAACCAAGAATTGATGACACCCCTTTACCTAAGGTTTGTTTCGAGCTTTCATCCTTTCTTTTAATGTTCTGTAGTTCCCTTTGTGGTCTGATGAAAAAAAAAGTCTTATAATCAAATTACGTCAAGTAACATTTGCTCTATAAAAAGATATTTTATGTTATGACATTCTCTTTTCAACTTTGTTACATAGTCTTCTTTATTTTTTACAAAGTACCTGTAAAGTGTCCAATGGATACGACACGAGCATGGTATGGTACTCTAGTACTCATCATCTTTCATTAAGTACCTACGTCCAAAAGAAAGGACATGGTATGGTAATGGTACTCAAGTACTTGACACTAAGCTACATGGAAATGTACAGAAAATTGAGTAAAATGCCGCCCCTATCACCAGAATACAGACTTAAAACGTACACTTCAAACAAGTCAATGTAACATATGAATTCGAGTGGTTAATCTTCATTCTTCAAAATAAAGATGCTGAATTTCTTTGGCAAAATAGAGTATGTATAGGGCTGATCATGACAGATTCATCAAATTGAGTAATCAATGTATTGAAGTTAATTTTTCAAAAGCCAGCATTAAGATTTGAGATTGACTATACCATTGTTTTCTTTTTGCAGAAAGCTCTGAAAAACTACTCTTTGGTATTTGATGCAATTTATACTCCAAAATTGACCAGACTCTTACGAGAAGCGCAAGAGTGTGGAGCAACTGTTGTGTATGGAACTGAAATGTTCATCAACCAAGCATTTGTACAGTTTGAAAGATTTACTGGTTTGCCTGGTAAGATGACCTTTAAGCTAAATACTTATTACTTTATAAGTTCAGTTATACAACATTAGGTTTGCAATCTGCCACAATACGATAACATTATATGTACACAGATAACTCAAAATTGATCACTGATTGATTTGTGCTTTTAAAGATTTTTTCCTCAATGTTTTAAGGTAGCATCACAAATTAAAATGCTTTAAAATTTTCTATTGATGACAACACGAAAAAATGACAAGCAAGCATGAAACAATTGCCAATCTGACACAACATGATAACACTAGGCATACACATGACTCAAAATTGATTGTTGATTGATTTGTGCTTTTAAAGGTTTAAGATTTTTTCTTTGTATTTTAAGTTGACATACGAATTGAAGTGTTTTAAATTTCCTATAGAGAGACCACCCGGAAAACAACGTGAACATGACACTGTGATGGTACAGTACCACAAAACAAACACAGATAATTCAAAGTTGATCATTGATTGATTTGTGCTTATAATAAGTATGATTTTTCTTATTGTTTAAACGTAACATCATGAATTAAAATGTTTTAAATTTTTCAATAGAGAAGACAAAAAAACGTAAAAATCGAACTTGAGCACGACACAACACAATATGGTTGATACCCCTACCTCCATCTCCTCTCTTAATATTTGATTCTTTTATTCATTGACACTAAATATTATTTCATTTTCTCACCTTTTTTATTTTTTGCCTGCAGCGCCAAAGCAATTGATCCGGGATGTCTTGGCAAGAAATACTTAAACTTCAGAGAACTGGTTAAAAATTGTAGCAAAGTTTTTCCATTTTATGTATTCTTCATGAATGAGTTTTGTTGTACCAATAATTTTCCCACATTGTTTTAGAAAGTTCTCATGAACTGTTGGACTTGATCTTCTTCTAGGCTGTAGATTTTTATACCAACAAAACTCATGTAGTCAGCCTTCAAGTTACATGAAGTTATTATTAGTTTATTATCAAAAAGGGCTCCACCCTAATTTATTTTTGGGAAAATGCTTCCTGTTTATTGTATTTTATAATTTAGTCTAAGTTATGTCTATTTCGTAATGTGTTTTTCTAAACTCAAATACTCACCAGCGTAATGTGAGTTATACACATGAATATTATTCAAAATAAATTTGAACAACTGCTAAAATTGAACATTTATTCATTTAAGAAATATTTTTTTAACATATTTTTCAATTTTCGATTTTTCATAGATTTATTTATTTTGAAATAATAAAAAAATAAAATTGAATAGAAATAGTATCTCTTTTTTTATAGAATTTATTAGTTTATTGTTTTGCTAAATACCATTAAGTTCGATCATGATAGTTGCAATTAATCTTCACATGACCTCTATTTCTTTCTAAGTTTTTTTGTGTATCAACCAACCACATTTTACGCATTTACATAGATTAAATTGTATTTGTATCCCTTTGTATATGTTAGTGTTTGAACCGGAGTTCTCCAATCTCGTGATATCTAAATAGGGCCCAGGATTTTGGCGTTAATGCTCTGCACCGATCTATGTTCACAGTGGAACGGTCATAGCCTGACACATGTTTCTTTTGCTCTCCCCAGGTTTCGAACCCCGGTCTTGACCCTTAAGACCTTATTAGGGAGTAACCTAATACCATCTGAACTACTATGTTTGGACATAAGGAATGACTTGATGTCAGCTCTAGCCTTGATATGTCAGCCCTAGCCTTGAGACGTCAATCTGAGCCTTGGGGTTAGCCCGAGCCTTAAGACGCTAACCCGTGTTTTAAATATATTTTGTTTTACTCTTATACCCCTCTAGTACGTTGTAACGTGTGTGTTCTATGTAATCGATACCTGTACATATAAAACTCTATATAGATGCACACATTCCATCAATTACTCTGACTTCTCTCTAGTTTTTCTCTCTGTAAATCGAATTAATCACAATAGTTAGTAAACACTATTTTTCATGAAATAGGTAGGAGCTTTCAGAAATTGGTGTGAATGGTATAAATTTTCAAAAATGGGCTAAAATCTTCTAAAATATTTTACATGAATGAAATAGACTTATTTTTATCAAAACATTTTGCACCATGTCCATAGGGTTATGTTTTCTCTTTATACCATGATTAAATCAAACAGTTAACATTAAATAATGTTTTAAAATAATTCAAGATAAAATTTGTAAGAGTTTTTTTATGATGTGAAATGGATTGATTTAGTTCTTTTATTTATGAATTGGTCAATTTAGTCTTCTAATTTATGAAAATAAAGAATTTTAGGATAAGAAGTGCATTTTAATCCTATGACTAAAATACAGGATTTTAAATAATTATATGACTAAAATGTTCATTTTTAATAATAATAAAATCAAATATACTTACTTTTCATAATAATAAGACTTACAATACCAAAAATGATAAAACTAAATTGATCAATTTAAAAAAAAGGAACCTATATTACCCCTTATCTGTTTAATTCATTGTCTTATCATTCTTTTCAAATTTGGTTTCAAATTCTCAATTACATGTACAGACATCGTTACGATGTTACCCTCCATGTACCAATCATACGAGAACACATTTTACACAAATAATTTATTTTTCTAAATGAAAAGTAAAAAAATAAAATTGAAAAATAAAATCATTTTTGGCTAACAAAATGGATCAATTTATAAATCACATTTTATGACTATATCTATCTTATTTAGTAAAATAAATTGAAGGAATTATATAATATATTTTAAAATTATAAAAACTTACCTTACTTATCTTAATTATTTTATTTATTATCTTTCACTTTAAATAATTTACATGTTACTTTTGTGATAAATATAAAGTAAGATATATTTGGTTCTATTGCATGAGTATAGTCTGTAAGGGATAAATTTTGCCTTTAGATCTCGAAATAGAGCATATTTTGATATTAATAAGAAAACAACAAGTTATCATCAAGTGGAAGAAATGTCTAATTCATTAAAAATAAACAATAATTCGCTAAAATTTAACAACCACATACCTTTATTGGATGGTAGGAATAAAACTATGAATGAATATGCATTACTTATATTGAAATTGTTGAATCTAAGTATTACAAGGCCAAACATTCAAGCTAATCAGTTTGAACTAAAGTCAGTGATGTTTCAAAGGTTACAAATAGTTGGATGATTAAGTGGATTACCAACAAAGGATCCTCATTTATATCTTATATTATTTATTAAAATCAGAGATTCATTCAAATTTAGTGGTGTAACTAAAGAGACATTTAGACTTAGATTATTCCCTTACTCTTTGCGAGACCATGCTCGAACTTGGTTAAACTCTTTGCTGTCTAATTCCATTATAACTTATAATGATTTAGCGGAGATATTCTTGATGAATTATTTTCTACCAACAAAGAATGTCAAATTTGGGAATGATATTATCTCCTACCAATAATATGAAAGGGAAGTTTTATATGAAGCATGAGAAAGATTTAAAAAATTGCTAAGGAACTTGCATCATTGTCTTATCATTCTTTTCAAATTTGGTTTCAAATTCTCAATTACATGTACATACATCGTTACGATGTTACCCTCCATGTACCAATCATACGAGAACACATTTTACACAAATAATTTATTTTTCTAAATGAAAAGTAAAAAAATAAAATTGAAAAATAAAATCATTTTTGGCTAACAAAATGGATCAATTTATAAATCACATTTTATGACTATATCTATCTTATTTAGTAAAATAAATTGAAGGAATTATATAATATATTTTAAAATTATAAAAACTTACCTTACTTATCTTAATTATTTTATTTATTATCTTTCACTTTAAATAATTTACATGTTACTTTTGTGATAAATATAAAGTAAGATATTAAAATAAAACATAAAACTTTAGTCTAAAATGGAATTGTTGAAAGTAAATTTTGTAAATGTGTTGATGACTTTATGAAAATAAAGTAATCAATGCACTTTTTTATTTAATATTTGTTCATTTATTCAATAATTAATATTTTTTAGTTAATAATATTAAAATATGAATTTTTTGGTTAAAAATGGTGAAAATACATTTTTTGTAATTTTTATGGATTTTTTAGGAATTTTTTAATGCATAACCAATCAAAAGACGTCACGTGAGTGCCACGTAAGTAGGAGATCTGACCTAGATGTCATGCAAGAGAAAATGGATGATCAAAGCACGTCATGTGTACCAAGTGATGCAAGTTCATGTCACGTGTCAGCACGACATTCGTTTTGAGTATCATTGCACGATCAACGAGCTTGCAGCATTCAATTGTGATTCATCCATTCTTTCCACCAGGGCATTACACATTACACAATGTGTATCCATGAATCACATCACACCATATGGCATTGATTCAACTGTTTACCAAGAATAGGCCACCATACGACATGTCGTACGCTGATTCACCCAATGAATCTCTCATGCCAAGTGTCATAATCCTATTGACCAATGTTGTTATTTTTTTCTTTTTTTCATCCCAACCCTTAATCTCAAGCTCATTTGATGGTCTAGATTCCATCTAAGCCTAATTTAACCCCATAATTTCCCCAATAACCCTAAGAAGCAAAAAAAAATACATATTTTTAATCAGTTTTTGGTTCCAAAAAGATCAAAAAATTCAAAAATAAATACATTTTTTATGAAAATTTAAGAGGAAAGTGGTGTTACAATTCAAGATATTAATTGTATTTATTATTATGCTCATTTCTTTATCAATTTTTATGTCTTTTTATATGAAAAATATGATATTTATGAACAAAATTATGTCTAGCTAATTTATTAATCTAGAAGTCGTATGAATCCAATTTTTTACATATGATTATCTAATATTTTACCCAAATTATAATTTCAATTTAATTATATTATTTAATATAATTTTTATTTTATTAATTGTTTTGCCAACAATTGATCTATAGAAACAATTAAATGCATTAGATCAAAAAAATTAATTATTTGTCTTGATTAAATAATATGCATAGTTTATAGACAAATATGTATGATTATTATGTATATGATTCATAATTGATGAACTTAATAAGTAGTATAAAATTTAATTAACATAAAAGTACGATTAAGTTAATTACTATATGGTGTGTAGTTTACTTGATAGAATAATACATGATAGATTAAATCTAATTGATCGTATAATTGATTGGTAATAATATTAGGGGTTTTAGTTATTCATATGTTTAGAAAAGTAAGAGATTAAGTATTCATATATATTTTTTCATATATCTTCTTAATTTTTAAATTTGAGTTAATTAATTATTGTTATTTATTTTTAGTTTTTTTAATTTTGTTTTTTTAAAACATAAAAACATAAAAAAAATTATTTTATTTTTTAGTTTTTAATAATATAATCTCTATGTAAACGATCTTTTTTTATCATTATATTATTTGTTATGATATGTATACTTGCATATTCATTGCACATAATTCGTATCGATCAAGTTTTTGGTGCTGTTATCGGGGATTATAAACATAAAAAAATTATTTATTTTAGTTATTTTTATTTATTTTTTGTAATTTTAATTTTAGTTTTAAATTTATTTAGTTATTTATTTTTGACATCTCCTTTAGATTATTAAAAATATATTTGGTTCTATTGCATGAGTATAGTCCGTAAGGGATAAATTTTGCCTTTAGATCTCGAAATAGAGCATATTTTGATATTAATAAGAAAACAACAAGTTATCATCCAAGTGGAAGAAATGTCTAATTCATTAAAAATAAACAATAATTCGCTAAAATTTAACAACCACATACCTTTATTGGATGGTAGGAATAAAACTATGAATGAATATGCATTACTTATATTGAAATTGTTGAATCTAAGTATTACAAGGCCAAACATTCAAGCTAATCAGGTTGAACTAAAGTCAGTGATGTTTCAAAGGTTACAAATAGTTGGATGATTAAGTGGATTACCAACAAAGGATCCTCATTTATATCTTATATTATTTATTAAAATCAGAGATTCATTCAAATTTAGTGGTGTAACTAAAGAGACATTTAGACTTAGATTATTCCCTTACTCTTTGCGAGACCATGCTCGAGCTTGGCTAAACTCTTTGCTGTCTAATTCCATTATAACTTATAATGATTTAGCGGAGATATTCTTGATGAATTATTTTCTACCAACAAAGAATGTCAAATTTGGGAATGATATTATCTCCTACCAATAATATGAAAGGGAATTTTTATATGAAGCATGAGAAAGATTTAAAAAATTGCTAAGGAAGTGTCATCACCATGATATCCCTCATTGGATCCAAATAGAGACATTCTATAATGGTCTCAATGCTCAAACAAGAACCACTATTAATGCATCCCTTAATAGAGTTTTTCTAGTCAAATCTTACAATCAATCTTATGAGTTACTTGAGAAAATGGCTAGCAATAATTATCATTTGCTAATGGACAGAATAGCAACCATAAGAAGAGTAGCCAGAGTGTACGAGGTAAATGATATCACAATACTTACAACTCAAGTGTCATCTTTGGTGAATCTTTTGAAGGCTTAAAACTCGTTAGTGAGTATAAACCAGGTCCACTCACTAGTGACTAAAGTGGTAATCAATGCAACTATCAATCATTTTCACCACCTAATTTTCAACAACCATAACAATCGTAAGTCTATGAGAGGAGGCCACTTATTGAAAACCATATAAATGCTTTAATGAGGATAATGAAAGACTTTATACACTCAAGAAGCTTCAATTCAAAATTTAGAAACCCAAATGGGTAAACTTGCCCAAGCCATAAGTCAAATACCTCAAGTTAACCTTTCAATTAAGTGATACAATTATAAACCTAAAAAGAGAAAGCAATGCCATAGCCTTGAGGAATGGTAAAACTCTAAGGGAAAAACATGAGACTCAAAAGGAACATGAGACTCAATAGAATTAAGAGGAACATAAGACTCAAAGGGATGATGAGGAACAAGAAGCTAAAAAGCATGAGACAAATGCATTCCTAAGCCAAATTTTTGAAGGACATCCTATTTAAGAAAATATACTTGAATATAATAAAACAATAACATTAACTAAAGGTTGTAGTGTCATCCTTACTAGAAAACTATCCTAAAATCTGAAAGATCCAAGTAGTTTTAACATCTCTGGTAGTATTATGAACATCCATTTTGATAAGGCATTATGTGACTTGGATTCTAGCATTAATCTCGTGCCATTATCGATCTTCAAGAAATTAGGGGTTGGTAAATCCAAACCCATTTTAGTAACATTACAAATGACAGATAGATCAATTAAGCAACCCCAGCGTATGGTAGAATATATGCTAGTAAAAGTAGACAAGTTCATATTTCTGACGGATTTCATTATACTAAACATGGAAAAAGACCGTAACATTTCTATCATACTTAATCGTCCATTCTTAGCAACTGAAATAGTTTTCATTAATGTAAAAAAATGTGTGCTTATAATGAGAGTGCAAAATGAACAAATAACGTTAAAGTTTTTAAAGCATCTAAATCCCTTAATATTGATAATGCTAACAAATACTTTAGGATAAATGTTACTGATTATGATGATAACTTAAAATAAACTATTGAGTCATCCATACTTAAGACTATTACACATTATATGCTGAGAACAATGAAGTAAACTCACCAAGAAACAACTCAATCTATTTTAATTTTAAAAATATGAAATTTATGATTGATATTATTGGTTATGTGAACTATTTGGAGGCTACACATCTCATATGTATACCTAATGTGGTTGTAGAGAGTTTTGAGATAGAATATAAGCTCAAACCATCTATTGAAGAGCCACCAAGGTTAAACCTCACACCTTTAGCCTACCATTTCCAAATAAGTGAGCAAGTAAAAGAGTTCAATAAATAAGTGAAAAGGATGATGCAAATACATAAATTAGACGAGAAACGGTGGAATGCTTATAAAAGTGCCAAAAAGTACAAAAAGAAAAAAAAATGGCATGATAAAAGAATTGAGCACTATGTTTTTAAACCAAAACATAAAGTATTATTGAACAATTCAAGACTCAAACTATTTTTGAAAAAAATCAATAGTAAATGGACATAGAATGATATACCTTAAGACTTGATATAACCGTCTAGTCAAGGATGTTAAATGTGACTCTGGTTGGGAGGCAGGCCAACGTTATTTTACTTATATTTTTAATGATTTTGTTTTATAGTTGAATAAATGTAGAGAGCATGCAATGACATAACAAGATTGAATATTTCAACAACATATGTGGTGTTCATATTAGGGACAATGTGTAATTTAAGTTTAAGGGAAGGAACTTTATTCTCTACTTTAGCATTTAGTACAAATTTTCAATTTTTAGGAAAAAACATTTTTAAGATGTTTTCAATTATGTTTTAGGTAGAGATTGATAAATATATGAAAACTAAATGCATAAATTCTTGATATGAAACATATGAAGTCAATGATAAAAATTAGTTGTTATGACTAGGATAAGGAATGTAACATTCTCGTTAAGGTACTTACATTAATTATATGATATGCTTGTTAGTTTGATTGATTGATTCAAATTTTTATACACATGTTCATGCTTTATTTTAATGTTCTTATTGAGAAAAAATTTATAATGAGTTATGCGAGTTGATGAAATCTACCATGTTTTAGAATCTATTTGATCATCCCTTGAAGAAAAATTCTAAATATTATTTAGCAAGAAAAATGATTTAAGCCTTATTTGGATGGATTGAGTTTTTCAAGCTAACCATTGTTAATAACTATAATCACTCATTTGATTTAACAAAAAACCTTTCATATCTTTAAGCCGTATTTTGTGTCTAACCAATAAATATTACTTTTACCCTTGCACCTTTAACTTATATCAAAGGAAAAAATGCAATCATATGTTATGCAATAAATTAAGGTGAAGTTAAAAATAAAATAAAATTAAAAATAAGTTTGGAAGTATTGTAAAATTATAAAAAAAATGAATGTGGAATAAAAGAATATAAAAGAATGATAAGATAAGGTGCATTAAAACATCAAGTAAAAGCTAAATTGTAGTTAAAAAGTGCATGATGAGTAAAAAGAAAGTTAAGGTGTAGAAAGAGCCTAAATGTCTTCATTTATGGACCCATACCTAAGCCTTACATTGCAAGCATCTAAAATCTTTATTGATCTTTAGTTAATTGCATATTTATATTAGTAGAAAAGGATATAAAAAATAAACTTATGAGACTTGTTCTAAGATTAAATTGATTAGCATATTTATTTAGGTTGATTTTATGAGTGCATTGAATAATATCATGTGAAACACACATACATGAATCAATTAATCAAAAACCTTACATATCTTTGTATTATTGAAATGATGGTTAATGGATATGTGAATCTCCTTGTATTAGAATTATATAATCATTGAGAGGGATAATTTTCGTTAAATATACATGTTTTAGTAGATATATATTTATAAATATACTATTTATGTCAATTTATCTAGTTAGATTTTGCTTTACTTAAGAAAAAGTAAAGAGTTAAATTTGAGGATGTGATGACTTTATGAAAATAGTCATCGGTGCACTTTTCTACTTAATATTTATTTTTTTATTCAATAAGTAGTATTTTTGGATTAAAATATTAAAATAAGAATTTTATAGTAAAAAAGGTTGAAAATATATTTTTTCATAATTTTCTAAAACTTTTATGATTTTTTTATGATTTTTTAATGCAAAGCCAATCAGAAGATGACACATGGATGCCATGTAAGAAAGGGAGTTGACTAAACACGCCACGTGGATGCCATACAAGTGAATAGGGTTAATCGAAGCACGCTGTGTGTATTGGGTGATATAGGAGCATGCCACGTGTTGGCATTCGTTTTGAGTATGACCGTGAGGTCAACGGGCTTGCCATTTTTGTCATGCAATTCATCCATTCATTTCACCGGGCCGCATAATCTATATCCGTGAATTACATCATACCACATGGCACTAACTCAACATGCATTGACCACAACTAGTCCACCACAGCACGCATCGCGTGTTGATTCACCTAGTGAAACTCACGTGTCATATGTCACAATCTTATTGGATAGCTTTGTTAAGTTTCTCTTTTTTCATCTCAGTTCTTTATCTTAAGCTTATCTAATAGTCCAGATTCTATATAAGCCTAATTTAACCCTCTAATTGTCTCAAAAACACTAAGGAGCCAAAAATTACTTTTTTTTATCAATTGTTGGTGCTAATAAGAGAGAAAATCTAGAAAAATTCAAAAAGATATACAATTTCGATGGATATTCAAAAGAAAATTGGTGCTACAATTCGAGATATTGATTGTATTTATTATATGAAAAATATGAGTTTTATGAACAAAATTATATTTAGTTAATTTATTAATCTAGAAATCTTATGAACCCAATTTTCTACATGTGATAATATAATATTTTACCCTAATTATAATTTTAGTTTGATTATATTATTTAATCTAATTTTTATGTTATTAATTTTTTGGACAATAATTGATCTATAGAGGCAATTAAATAAATTTGAAATAATTATTTAATTATTTGTTTTGATTAAATAACATGTATAATTTCTAGGTAGAGATGTATGATTCTTATATATATGATTCATAATTTGCGAACTTAATGAGTTGTGTGTAATTTAATTGACATAAAAGTGTGATTAATTTAATTACTATATGATGTGTAATTTACTTGAGAGAAGAATATATGTTATGTTATATTCAATTGAACATGTAATTAATTGATATTTATATCGATGAGATTTTAGTTTTTATATGTTTAAAAAATTGAGAGATTAAATATTCATAGATATTTTCTCATATATCTTCTTAGTTGTTTAAACTGAGTTAATTAATTACTGCTATTTATTTTTAGTTTTAAATTTTAAAAATTAGTTTTTAATAACATAATCTTAATGAAAACGGTTTTTTCTTATAATTATATTACTTATTGTAATATGTATACTTGCATATTTATTGCACATTATTCGTGTTAATCGTGTATAAGTAACATGTGAGATTAGGTCTTAAAAAATTAATCTCAAATTAAGTATAAATCTTATACTACTTATAAATAAAGTTGTTATTCATTACTCTTAAATTATACTCTATCATATTCATTTATCTCTCCACTTTTTATTGAGTATTTGTTTTTTTAAAAGAAAATGTGGCATTAATCTTAAATCTTATTTATCTGGAATACCACGTAATCACATGCTTCAAGAGCAATAAATAATTTATCATTATAAACACTACATTAATAACTTTTTTAATCAATGTGTGACATTTTTTACATACTAACATTACCTCAAAGTATGAGTTTTAACACTTTATATTTTTAACATATTTTTATTATATTCTAATTCGATTTTGATTAATTTTTCATTTTTTTGCAAGATATATATATATATTTTTCCCACGAGATCCATGTATTATTATTTTTGTACGAGAGATTCATTAATTTTGTTTTACTTAGTCCCTTGATAAATCGGAATTCTATTTTATATAAATAAGTTTTATACTTATAATAAATATTATACTAATATATTTTTTAATGATATTATTTTTATATATTAATATTAATATATGTTTTATCAATTATCCTTGTATGTGTTACACCAAACATAACATGTAAGTATTTTTATATTTTTTAAAGATTACATAAAATAATATTTTTAAAATTTATAATAATAAAAATATTATCTTGATAATATTAAACTTGATCCAATTTTAACTTAATTGATATTCAATTTGACTACGAAAAAATAGTTTAATTTTTTTTAATAATAAAAATACATGGAACATAAGAGATATTATTTAAAGTTATAAGTTTTAAGGTGATTTTTTCTTCTTC
The DNA here is from genome assembly GCA_037013495.1 of Hippophae tibetana. Lineage (NCBI taxonomy): Eukaryota > Viridiplantae > Streptophyta > Magnoliopsida > Rosales > Elaeagnaceae > Hippophae > Hippophae tibetana. Next base: position 1,253,824 of record CM072810.1, read on the forward strand.
TTAATAATACATATATATTTTTTTACCATAAATAATTCATTTATTTAATCCTTTTTACTTTAAATTTTTCTATTAAAAAATATATGTTTATTTTTTATCATATTAAAAATATTTATTTATTTACATTATAAATAAATTAAATTTTATACATAAAAATGATTATTTTATACATTACACCTTAATTATTTTTTAAACCAAAATTAGACATTAGACATGTAAGTTTGTAAGAAAATAATAATTAGATGTAAATTATTTTATTTTATTTGTCGAAAAAGGAGAAAAAATAAAACATGTATTTGATTGATTAGATATTGCATTACATAATTTGGATTCTAAAAGGCTAAAAATCTAAAACGTTAAACGAAAATTCATAAAGGCCTCCATTTTAGACCTTTTACTGTATTCAGTCTCTTATTCCCTCCCAATTTCTCTTTCCCGCTTAACCTTTTTCCTGCCTTTACTCGCTCTCTACATGTTTCACTTACTATTCGTAGACGTCTTCAAATTTGTGGTTGCTTTTCTGGATTTATTGTTTATTAGTTTGTTTAATTATCTAAAATTTTCTAAAGTTATTCTGTTGAATTGTTTTTTTTTTTTGTGTGGAATTTATGATTGTATTTTTGTACGATTCTGATTACTATGGTCTTTTAGAATTTTGTTTCACTCTCCTATCTTCCATTTAAGAACGTGTATAGTATACTCTAATTTTTACGGGATTTATTTGTGGTATTAGGGTTTGTTTGGTTACTGCGAAATTTGAAGAAAGCATGAGATGGAAAAACACTGACGGTGGTGAAATAATGATTTCTCCTAAGTTGGGTATAGTTGCTTTATGTACAAGTTTTTTTTATATTTCTTCTTTGGCTGAGGGGGCAGGAGGTTAATAGTTTTTATAAAATGAACATTTTAGTCTTATTGTTTTCTAAGATAGCGTCTTAGTTCTATAACTTTAAAAAAATGTTCACTTTAATCTTAAAAGTTTAAAGCTATAGACTTATCTATTCCTTTTTAAGACTAAATTGTACGTTTTTAGAACTAAATTATATTTTTTTTCGAAAGTATTGGATTAAATCACTACAGTTGAAAGCTACGGTATTAAATCACTCTCTTTTGGCCAAAATTATAGGACCATTGGTGTCCATCTCCCTTTCCAACTTTGCTGGAAACCTTGTTAGTTTTTTTAAGTGTTGTATTAGGATAAAGTTAGACTTCTAGATCTTGGGTTTGTGTTAGATTCATTTATTTGTGTTAATTTACTTGCATTGTAGAACTACTGATGGAAGGAGGAATATAAATTTTATAATGTGTAGGATTTGGGTTCCTTACTGAATGGTGGATGAGTAAGGAATTTTCTTTTCCTCTTCATTTCTTTCTGGTTAAGCATGTGGTGAGGGATGATTTGTTTCTGCAGGTTGATAATTTTAGATTGACTACATTATTCAATTACGGTCTACTTGGTTGGATTCGATTAGTTCTCTCTTTTAAGTGTGTGTACTGAGTCTTGGGTGAGTCTAGGAGAGCTTCCATCTATAGCTGTCATGGACTGTAACAAAGAAGAGGCTATCAAGGCAATGGAAATTGCAGAAAAGAAGCTGCAAAACAGTGATTTTATAGGAGCATTGAAATTATCACAAAAGGCTCAGCAACTGTTTCCTGGGAATGAGAACATTCCTAAGTTGCTTGCAGTTTGTGAAGTTCTTTCTTCAGCCCAAATCAAATTAGGTGGGACTGTAAATAACTGGTATGCAATACTTCAGCAAATGGCTGATGTGTCGAGCATCAAGAAATAGTTCAAAAAGTTTGCCCTTTTACTTCACCCTGATAAGAACAAGTTTGCCTGTGCAGATGCTGCTTTTAAACTAATTGGTGATGCAAACAGGGTGCTATCAGATCAAGCAACACGGACGTCTTATGATATCATTTATCGAAAATCTCCTTATGTTCAATAAAATAAAAGCAGTTACAAATATGCCTCAACATACAATCCCCTTAATACTTCTTCACAGTACAGCAACAGATACACATCTCAGCAGCCACAGTGTATGTTTTTTACACGTTGTCCCTACAACCTACCAACATTACAGGCATTTCCAGAACGAAAAAATACCTTGTTATAATTGCTGCAAAACCTTTGTGGCTTATGATCTACAAGAATCTTTCCAGAAGCAAAATCCCAATCACAAGACAGCTCCATGTTACCAGTTTTCAAAAGTATCTATGCATAGTAATGCTGGAAATCGTTCTGGTTCTACAGTTGAAAATAGGTTTTCAAGATCAGATGCTGTATCAAAGATATCAAGTGCTTCTAACCTCAGTGGAGCTTCCAAGGTAGCATTGAAATTTCATGGGTGCAGGTTGGCAAGAGCTGCTGTACCAAAGGCTACCAAGGTTGAAAAGAAAGATAGTGGGGAAGGGCTTATGGGAGTGAGAAAGCGAGGTGGTGTGATGTGCAAGAGTGGTTATGAGAATTCCAAAGGATTGAAAACATCCACGAATGCGAAAAGAAAGAGGGGGAGAATGTATTCTGTTGAATCTGATGAAAGTTGCGATTCTTGGGATTATAAGGGCACTGAAGATGCTATTACTCATGAAAATACTGCTGGCTGTCACCTTAGGAGATCTTCAAGGAAAAAACAGAATATTACTTTCAAGGACAATCTAAGTGATGGTGACAATGGTGATTTTATGAATCCTCCCAAAGTCTCAACAGTTGGTGAAGATGAGAAGGGAAAAGCATCTTTGACTGGTGGGTCAAGTAAAGATAAATTATACAAGGAAGTTAGACAAGATTTTGGCATTGTTCTTGGGGAGAGTTCACTTAAGAGAAGTAGCATAAATAGTGAAACTGAGGATGAGTTTAGCATAAAAGAAGCAGCTTCCAATTTTGAGTGCATTACTGTTCCTGATCCTGATTTCAATAACTTTGAGAAACATAAGGAAGTTAGCTGCTTTGATGTTGATCAAATATGGGCAACTTATGACTCGGTAGATGGTATGCCCAGATTTTACGCTCTTATCAAGAAAGTCTTATCCTCTGGGTTCAAGTTGCAGTTCAATTGGCTAGAGGTCAATCCCGAGAATAAAAGTGAGATTGATTGGTGTAAAGCGGAACTTCCGGTTGCTTGTGGGAAATACATAATAGGGAGGACTCAGGTAACTACACAACATGGTATGTTTTCTCATCAGATGCATTGCACACAAATCAGTTCTCGAGGTTACCTAGTGTATCCTAGAAAAGGTGAAACTTGGGCCCTTTACCAGAATTGGGATGTTAGATGGAGTTCTGACCCAGCCAAGTATACGTCTTTCAAACTCGAATTTGTCGAAATTCTGTCAGATTTTAACGAAAATTCTGGCATTGGTGTTGCATAATATCTAGGTAAAGTGGAAGGATTTGTCAGTGTATTTTGCCGTACTGAGTAGCATGGAGTTCTGTACTTTCAAGTTCCACCTAATGAAGCATATAGGTTTTCTCATCGAATCCCGTCTTATAAGCTTACTGGTAAGGAAAGGGAAGGAGTTCCGGAAGGGTCATTTGAATTGGATGCAGCATCTTTGCCCCGTGATTTCTTCGAGTCTGGTAAAGGTGGTAGTGTGAAAACTGATGATAGTGGAAGCATGGATATAAGCAAGGAACCTTGGCCCAGTACCGAGGAAAGTGAAGGGGAAACAGTAGAAAAGGTAATTGGTGCTGAAAGGATTCCTGCTGCTACAAAGGCTGAATTATGTAAAGGAGAGACATCAGTACCTACAAGTTCTCCAAGAAAGCCAGTGCCTAGAACTGTAATATGGTTAGATTGAAATACGTACACAGTACTGTTATCTTATGCCTAACTTTTTGGACTTTATCATGTGTTACACGATAACCTTAGGGTTTTTTCCTTACCAAAAGCTACCTGGGAAAAAACTTATGAAGTCACATATTTGATGAATTAGTCCGGCCAAAATGGTGGTTCATCTAGTAGTGTGATGATAGGATTCATCAAATTAAGTACTATTATCAAAACACTACTATCATTAAGTATTGTTTGATCTAAAAAAATACTATTATTAATCAAAGCATTCAAACATAATCTATGATGAAATTGTTAAATATTGTTTTGTTTTGTTTTTTAAATTCATCATCTTTTCCTAGGTCAAACCTCATTTTGCTGGTAAGAGGTTGCTTTTCTGATGTTGATATATATTTTGTTGCCTTCATTATTTGTTGTTGCATTGCTTTTTCTGCAATGGAGAGCATTTTAAAGTCCTATATTAACATGGTTGCCTTAAGTAATTAATGGGAATGCAAATCGGCAAAATAATTTGATGCAGCAGGTTATGAAGTACTTCTTTCTAACAAGGCTATTGTTGTTTAACTCGGTGGGTGTGTTGTTTACTTCATTTAGCATGATAGATCAACAAAGACTATCGAATAATTTTATTAGGGTTACCAAAAATGTTTGAAATGATCATATTAGTGGAATTGGCCGAGCAATAAAGAGAAGAAATTGATTTTTTTTTCTTCAACGGAGAGAAAATAGATTAGTTAATGGGTTTTTTTCTCTGTGTAAGCAGAAAATCTACTTAGTAATGTACGTTTAAAGTTAAAACGTGGTGGGCATTTGGTCTAGTGGTATGATTCTCGCTTTGGGTGCGAGAGGTCCCGAGTTCGATTCTCGGAATGCCCCTTTTATAGATATGTAGGTTTACACTTTCTGAATTTCCTTTTCCTATTTTATACAAATCTGGCTCAGCGTTTTTTTAATGTATGAAAAGAATGGGGAAATTAAAAATATATTTTTGTTATTGTTATAATAAAATCATATAAAATATACATTTTATTTATATTATTAATCATATTTTAATACTATTATTATTAAATAAATTTGTTATGAGTTATGATAATAACAATTTAAGTTATTATAATATTCGGTATTCAAGCATTACGGGAATCGAGTTGGGGGACCTCTTGCAACCTTAAGCTGAGAGTGAGAATCATTCCACTTGACCAAAATGCATTTTTTGTGTTTTTATTGAAAATACCCATCGGTTTTTTAAGTTCAGTTTTATCATGTTCTTGGGCCATTACAGGCAAAAGCCCAAGCCTCGAATCCATTCGGTTCCATATTTCCAACTTACCCTAATTTCCATATCTCCCTCTCCAACACCAAACGAAGCCGCTGAAGAATACTCCTCTAATACAGTTCGATAAGCTCCAAATCCATCCTTAACTAAGCCTATACTCTCCACAGTCCACTCTCTTTCCGTTCACAACCGTCAGTCCATCTCCGTTTCTGTAATATGTAAGATTTCCCTCTCAGATTCTATTTGTGTTTCTCTAATTTAGGGTTTTCAAATGATTTCTTCATTTGATTTCTTGATTTTTGCGAATCGAAGAAAACCTATTTCTGTTTCATTTAGATTAAGGTCACGTTTAGGTTATCGGTTTGTTATTTTAGATATTCTGCTTCGTCGGATTTTACTAATAGGTAATGTATGTGACTTGGATCTGTCGTATCAAGAAAGTTTTGATTTAATGGTTTTAAGTTTCATTCATCTAAGATTTTCCGACCTTGTAAGTACTGTGATATTTCATATCAGCTACTTTATCGATTTGATATGATATTGATGCCTTATCTACCTTTGAATCATTTAAAAGTGTTATTATGAACTTAGTACTTCATGAATTTTTGAAGACTTGAAGTCAGCATAACTCCTCAATTTGAAAGGCTTTGCAAGTAACCGTCAATCACCAAAGAGACAATTGGACTCATTTATCTCATTTAATTGCCTGCACCCCCACCCTCCACCGTGAACTTTGCAGCAGTAGAAATGTAAAATAGATGAAAGAAAGAATGAATGAGGAAGCTAAAACAATAGAGAATCGAAGTAAGTTGATAGGAGAACAAGAAAATGAAATAAAAACATTTTAATTCTCATTCTTATTCATATTGTTGAAAGATTACATGTGTATTTATAGGAGTAATAATATTAAAATTGTAATCTTAATAGGATTCTAAATAAAACTATGAAACTAATAAGGAAACATAATAATCCTTATTTAATATCTTATATTCTAATACTAATAATATTAAATATCTAATATTTCAACTTTCTCCTCAAGCTAAACATAAATAAGTCCACCTTGGATAGTTACAAAAGACAATAAAATAGATATTGGCAAAAACAATCTTCTATAGATGAAGTTGAATTTCAATTTTTTTTACAATAATATTGATAAAAATGTAAAAGTAGTCACTGAATTAACTAGAAGTAACTAAAAATAATAGATTATTCCACTTCATCAAGAACATTAACCTTGAGTAAAGTTGTAGGACACATGTAGTAGAAAGTCACTTAGAATGTAGGATAACATAGAAAATCCCTAAGACACAGAAAGCAATAGAGGATGTGATTGCATAGGCTAAACAACATAAAAACCACATAGAAAAGGTAAGTGGTAGAGTATTGTTGATAAAGCGATGCAACGGCTTTTTGGAAACTGGGGTAGTTAGTAACCCATGTGGTTGAGAGCTAGCGGTGTTGATAGCAATGACACAAGCAAACTAAGGTTGGTGTAAGTTGCTATCGACACATGTAAAAGAAAGACGTACTCTAACTATATCCCCCTTAAGTTGGTACATAAATATCAAACATACCCAACTTGTGTCATTGGGATAGTTAGTGACACTTGCGGTTGAGGGGTAGCAGTGTTCGATAGCAACGAAACCAAGATTGGCTTGAGTTGCTATCGACACATGTAGAAGAAAGATATACTCTAAATTGACCCCTCAAGTTGACACATAAATATCAAACATATTCAACTTGGATGGTGAGATATGAAAATCTTCTTATAACAAAAAACCTTATTTTAGGGCATTAGTAGAGCTCAAATTTTATTGAGCTTTGATGATAACCCTTTAATTAAGCATATAGATACATATAGCCATTGATCTTCGATCAATCAACTAAGAAACTTAACTAGTGCCTATCTATGTTACCTTGACTCTGCACTTTGCCCCTATCGTACCGATGTCGACACAACACAACATCGACACTAACACCGATACAAGATATGTGTGGGACATGCCTTTATGCAATAAGACTCGATTGCATCAAGAGGAGAAAGAAAGAAAGAGGAAGACGAAAATAGGATTAGATGCGAAAAGCTAGAAGCCTGGTGGTTGGAAGAAGAAGCCAACTAGAGGACTTAAAGGTAACTAGGGCAGAACATGGGATGGTATTTTTATATTATAAAAAGTGCTTCTTAATTGGCCCACATTTTTTATAAACTAGCCCATTGTCTTGTTTCTTTTATATATATATATGTGCCCACATTTTTTATTATATTTTATATTTCTAACAAATCAACAACATTACCTATAATGCCCTTAAATCTAAAACAAATTATTCCTTCTTTCTTCTTCGTAGCCATAGGAACTAGGCAGCATAATATTTTTCTATTGACTTATTTTCTTCCATTTTTCTGTTAATAAATTACCTGCCATTGCAAAACCTTGTTATTTAGATAATATATTATTATTATTTTTTAAACAAATAATATATCATATATTTTACCTATATTTATTATTCTACTTTGTTGTATCCAAGTGTCGTGTTTAAGAATTAGATACATATCCCCATGTCTTAAAATTTTAAAATTTACGACTCTGATCCCTGCATGTGTATCCGTATCCAACACTCAACACCGAGTCCATGTAACATAGGTGCTTATAACCCACATCATAGCAACATAAAAGCACTTCAATATATCAAACCACTTAGCAGCAGTAGAGAAAAGAATCCAACAACCACATTTAGAGAACAAGTGGTAGAACCATAGAAGAACCAACACCCACTGTGGAAAAAGGGCACCAATACATCGACTTCATAGAAGAAGCCAAAGGCCAGGTGCTGAATAGTAGACGACGACACTAAAAATCTCCCTACCATCTGCAATTGATGTCACCCACAGAAATCAACCAACACGAAACCATAGAAAACAAACTTATGTGAATAATAGAGCGGCGCTTATTTAAAGTGGGCGGTATGTGTTGATGACCTAAAAATCCAATTAATAAGATAACTAACCAAATATCTTATTTCATAATCCACAAAGTTAGAAACCAAAAATGGCAAGAAATTAATAATTAGGAATTATTCGATTCACAGTCTTGACATGCAAAGCCTCGGAATGTGAACCAAATATTCTACCATCTTGACCAAAAAAAGGCAGACTATAGTCAGGAATGTGCCAGCCAAATGTTTCAAATCACCATGTCACATCGCAAGCAGCCCAAAATATTAAATATCAGTCAATGAGGCCAATATATAAGCTGATGAACCCAATTATGAGTCAATGAGCTCATGTGCACAAAAACAGCTGTCAATTAATATACAAATTCAGCCCAAATACCAAATAGGCTTAAAACACATGTCAAGGAAAATTGCTAAATCAACTCAAGTAACCAAACCGGAAAATCAGCCCTAATCAAACGAAAGTGAGTTTGAAAAATGGCTAGTCGGTGGTGGCAGTAATGTAGGTGAACCAGGAGCAGCGGTGATGACAGTGGCTGGGTAGGGGAGTCGTGGTAGCAGACCATGTAGGCCACGGCAAAATGTGGGTAACAGTGCCATCGAAAGACTTGAGCGAAAAAACTTCGTGTGTGGCTGAGAAAACCAGACAGTAATATGGTGAACTCTGGGAGACGGAAGCAGCGACCAGTTATGATGAAGTGGCGGTGACATGTGCAACCAACTTATGGCGATGGGAAAAAGGAGTATATCTGTGACAGATTCGCAAAATCGCAACACAAAAAAAGGCCGATCTGAAAAGATGGCGTACATTGACTCTATGTAGGCATTGGGTTCGCGAAAGTTGGTGATTGGGCTTGCAAAGGTTGGGTACAAGCAGCATCGGTGCAGCAAAAGGCAACAACGTTGGACGTGTGAAAGACTATAGTGGCTGTCCGCGACAAGGCTGTTGGCATCGGCAGCACTGGATTGGATGGCGATGGCAACTGGTAGTTCCTTGTCTGGCGGCTGTGTGACACTTTGGGCCTTGGTGGCTTGACTAGTAGTGGCTAGGTTTTGTGCTCTTTTTTCTTTAGAAAACTAAACTGATTGATTTTGACTTTTTCTTATAAAAGGACAAATGGAGGGAGAGGATATAAAATTGGTTTAAAATGTAGATTAAAAGTGTTCGGATTGAACAGGGCTCTTATACCAAGTAGAAATATAAAATGGGTTTATGCAGAAACGATTATTATAAAAATCAAAGTAAAGTTGACAGGAGAACCAGACAGTCAAAGAAAAACATTCTAATTCTTATTCTTTCAGTTTAATACTAAGGGATTAGCAAACATTTCCTTGTGAGTTGGGATATTTTATTTACTTTTATTTTTGATCGATATTGAAAAATCTCTATTGTTATATTATTCACTGGGACGAGTTTTGATGGTAGAGCCTGGGACTTGGGCATGTAGGCTATGGCTCAAGAAGATAGCCATATTGAAACAGATGGCTTCAAGGAAGCTGATTCTCCTGTAAAAGTATCCAATGGATTATTAATAGGAACTTCTCTAGAAGCACATAATGAACCAATAGAAACTCCTTCAGAAGCATTTGGTAAACCAACGGAGATTTTGGCAGACGCATCCTGTGAACCAACTATTGCAGGAACTTGCTCTAAGCCAATGGGGACTCCAGCTGAACAGTCTAGTGAACCAATGGAGGATCCTGCCAGAATGTCCAGTGCAACAATAGTGACTCTTGCTGGAATGTCTGGTGAACCTACAGAAACTTCTGCTAAAGCATCTAATAAGAAATCAGAGTCATCTAAAAGAAAGGTCTCAAAATCCTTCAAGGCTAAATCTGAAATTGTGAAAGAGCCTCTCCATGTTGAAGGTGCAAAAACCAGATCTTCTATCTCTGCTGAGGTTTCCGAGAGCAAGACACAGAAGAAACAAAAGACTACGCCTGAACTGTCCATTGAACGAACAGAGACTCCTGATGGGGCATCCAGCGAACCAGCCGACATTCCTGCTGAGGCATCCAGTGAACCAGAAGAGCCTCCTGCCGAGGTGTCCAGTGAACCAGAAGAGCCTCCTGCTGGGGCGTCCAGTGAACCAGAAGAGGATCCTGCTGGGGCGTCCAGTGAACCAGAAGAGACTCCTGCTGGGGCGTCCAGTGAACCAGAAGAGACTCCTGCTGGGGCATCCAGAGAACCAGAAGAAACTGGTGCATCTAGTAAACTGGGGTCATCTGAAAAGAAGATGCCAGAATCCTTGAAGGGAAAATCTAGATTTGTGAAAAAGTTTCTGGATGTTAATCATCCAAAAACCAGAACTTTTAGTACCGTGGAGGGTTCTGAGAACAGAACACAGAAGAAACGAAAGATGCAGTTGAAACCATTGGAGACTCCACCTGAACAGTCCAATGGACCAGCAGAAACTGCTGCAAAAGCATCTAATAAACTGGATCCATCTGAACAGAATACGCTGAAATTCTTGAAGGCCAAATCTAAAATTGTGAAAAAGTCTCTGGAAGTTAATGACCTGAAAACCAGCAAAACTTTATCGGCATCTGAGAACAATAAACAGAAGAAAAACAAGAGAGTCTTATTGGTCAACATAGGAGGTGGTGTTGAGAAGGTGAATTTAGAACCAGGAAACCCGTCAAACAATATTCTTAATGAAGGGCATGCTGGGAAGAGTCCTCAAACTCAAAAGAATGGTACAAAGACTGCTGAGTCAGAAAAGAGCCAAGAAAAAAAGAAGTTAAAAAGAAAGCAAAATCGTTCAAGGAAGACTGTAAATGCTCAAAAGAGCAATGAAAGGGGTGTCGAAACAGAAAGGATCCCAAGAACTGAGACAAAAGAAAGACTTGGTGGTCTGATCTTTATGTGCAATGCAAGGACAAAGCCAGATTGTTTTCGTTACCGTGTCATGGGTATTTCAATGGCTAAAAAGGACATAGTATTGAATATCAAACCAGGTTTGAAGATTTTTCTGTATGATTTTGATCTCAAGCTTTTGTATGGAATTTATGAGGCTTCTTCTTCTGGTGGAATTAAGCTGCAGCCAAACGCATTTGATGGGAAATTCCCTGCTCAGGTCACATTCACATTTTTGTGCATAAAATCTTTCTTTTCAAGTATAGACTTCCTTTGTGTAATAGCTGGAACTTGTGTTTCAGGTGCGGTTCAATGTGGTTAAAGATTGCCTGCCACTTCCTGAGAACATTTTCAAGAAGGCGATTAGGGAGAATTATGATGAGAATAATAACAAGTTCAAAACAGAACTTACATTTAAACAAGTGAGAATTCCAATTCTTTTATTTATCCTTTTCCATTAAGCTATTAACAGGACAGTGTTAACGAGGCTAAGAGAGATTCTTGCATACAACGGGGTATTTACATGTAGTTGAACTCATCTCGACCTTTTATTTTTATAAAAAAGGAAAAAGTGTTAGATGGGGATGACATGAATGATTATTATTAATAGGAGCGGCATATAACATGTATTTAAGATTTTCTTATTAATTAGGTATTTATTTATTTATGATATCCAAAATTTTCCTTTGCAGGTCAGGAAGCTTAGAGACCTTTTCCGACCTGCTGAAGTCCATTCAAGTGCTTTGTCCATCCGGTCCCCACCTAGGTTGTCTACTCGTGCTAGAGGATCTCACAAGGGAGTAAAAGAATCATTACCACATTCAAAGAGGGAAAAACAGGTCAAGGATCCACATTCCAATAGGGAAGCTAGGACTTACCCTGTTCATGGAAGAGATAAGAATGTTGCTCAGGAGGTGGTACCTGTACAGAGAGAACCTCGTGATTTATACTTGACGGAAAGGGAATACCGGGCATATGGTCTTCGTGGAGATAGAGGAAAAGTGACTCATCCAACTCTTATCACTGCTCCTCCTCTAGATACTTACCAGTGCGAATATGAAAGAGAGCACCTTGTAAGGCACCCACAGGCACAGACTGTATACAGAGATGCCATCCCTGCACAGAGGGAAGTCATACATCCTGATTCGTTATACTTGAATGATAGGGACTGTCATGCTTACAGTCTTGGTGGTGTTAGACGTGATGTTCCATCTTTGGTTCGTCATGTTGGTACAACATCTGCTACTCCAGTAGATTCCTCTGTGAAGGACCAGTATTATGATTACTACTACGGTGGTGGTAGTTCTTTGAATGCTTATCTACCACCTCAGAGAACGGAGGAAGTCCCTTCAGGATCATATGCTGTTAATGGACTGAGAAAGGCAGCATATTTGATGGAAACTGACCTCCTACAAAGGAGAGAGACTGATAGGGTGGACAGGCTATATTCAACATATTCTGCTGCTGATGCTCTAGCCGATCGTCACAGGACATATCATGTGATCAAGCCTGAAGATCTTCCTGCATCAACATATTCTGCTGCTAATGCTCTTGCCGATCGTCACAGGACATATCAAGTGGCCAAGCCTGAAGATCTTCCTGCATCAACATATTCTGCTGCTGATGCTCTAGTCGATCGTCGCAGGACATATCATCTTGCCAAGCCTGAAGATGATCTTCCTGCATCATCTTTGTCTCACTACCCTTATGGTGGTTCTTACCGGTAACTGCATATGAAATCCATGACCTATTTGGCTAATTGTTGTAGTTTCTTTTTACCTGCCTTTTTATTCCTTTTATAATTGAATGAAGTTGTATTGTTAAATTGAATTTGACTTCCTATGCTTAAAATTTAAAATCCATGCTTATCTAGTTTGTTCATTGTTAGAAGTTTGTGGTTGCTTAAGTAATAAAAAGTTAGTCAAACAAATCTTAGGAAAGAAAACTTGAGTTGGTAAAAAAATTGAAAACTTGTGTTGTTTTAGCTTTATTCTAAAGGGAAATATAATTAAAGAGAAATTTATCAATATGTTTTTAAATTATTGTGTTTGTTTCGAATCTATAACCAAACTAAAATTCGTTCTATTTGTAACATTGAATTATAAAAAAAAGTTTCATTCATATTATTTTGTTTTTATTCTTTGTGTGCCATTCAAATAAAATTAAAAAAATTAAATCAATAAAATTTACTGTTAATTATTTTGCTCACAAACTTGAAGCAAATAATCCTCTTTTTGTGTCAACTCTCAAGTTGCAAACCTAATTTCTCTTTTCCATAATAAAAACTTCAAATTCAAGTGTTGTACTCAAATCATTTCTCTTTTTTATGTTCATAAGTTATCACCGCCACAAAATCCTAATTAGATTTTGAGTTCTTAAATCTCACATTAAATACAATTATAATTATAACATAAACTCTAAGCTATTTATTCATGTCATTAAAATAAAACTTGTAAACGTGCATGAGAGAGTTCATCTCAAAACACATTGATCATTAATCAATCGAGTTAATAATGATCGAATTAGAGTTGATTTCGTCTGTCAAAATCTATATCAAATTGTAAACTTTTCTCTTTTTTATTATATAAATTTCAAATTCAATTCTTTTTAATTGTATTCAACCATTTCTCTTTTCATATTCACCGGTCATAACCACCACAAAATCCTAATTAGGTTTTGTGCCTCATAAGATTTCAAACATAGATTGTTTTCAAATGTCGATTCATCTCACACTCACTAAATGCAATCGCAACTATAGTTGAAGACAACATGAACTCTAAGCCATTCTTTCAAGTCACGGAAATAAAGCTTCATAACGTGTATGAGAGATAATGTCTCATTTTTTCTAACTTTGTTTCATCTTAACACATAATGCTCACTACTAAACTTAATGATCGAGTCAAGAATGGTCAAATCAAAGTTGGTTCTATCGATTAGAACTCATTTTAAATTGCAAACTTGACTTTCTATTTTCTATAATATAAATTTCAAATTCAAATCTTTTTAATTGTATTTCATCATATCTCTTTTCATATTTATCGGTCATCACTATGATAAAAATCTTATTAGTTTATAGACATTTTAAGGTTTCAAATGAAGATTGTCTTAAAATGTAATCACAACTATAATCAAAGGCGACATGAATCTAAACCACTCCTTCAAGTCACAGAAATAAAGTTTGTCAACAATGTGTATGAGAGATAATGTCTCATTCTTAACTCTGTTGCATCTAAACACACAATGTTGGTTACTAACATAGGGATCAAATCAAGAATGATTGAATCAGAGTTGATTTTGTCGATTATAACTCGTATCTTATTTTACAAAACCACAAACAAAAACAATAAAAAATCAATATTTTGTTCAAAATATCAAGTCTCAAGTTAGTTTTTCACAACAGAATTGGCAAAATGGGGTTACAAGTCTTGTAAGAGTTTTATCTCCTTTGATGAAAATGCATGGTTTTGTCTTGGGGTTCGTCTATGGTTTCAACTATAATTAGATTATTTGCTTTAAGGTTTGTGAAGAAATATGATGTATAGTAAATTTTATAGATTGTTAAATTTTATTTTATTTTTTTTAATTGCACACATGAATAGAGAGTTGATGGAATGATATAAATTGAAACATTTTTTAATTTGATGATAGATTCAAAACAAACAAGATAATTCAGTGATATATTTATACATTTATCCTATAAATACTATATTTTAAGTTATCAATTGCTTGTAACAAAGTGGTATAATTTTTATATATATTGATATTAAATGAGCATCTCAACCTAGATTATCCTATATCTCATGGTGCTCCAATAAACTCTTAAAATTGAAAAAACCTAACCAATTAATTCATAATGAATTAACTCACTTAGGTTAACAAGTACTAATTTTAGTTTCTTTAAATTAATAGATTGTTATTCTAGTGTTAAGAAAATAAAGGTGTTTTCATATTTAGAGATAATATTTTTAAATTTGAGATATAATTGATATTTAAATAAAATTAGATAATATTTAAGTTGATTTTAAAATTCTTATTCTAATGAGTCAATAAATTATTGTATACGTAGGGGCATTCCAAGATAAGCCAACAAGGATTAATAAGGGTACCAATTAATAACATAAATAACTGAAATGCCATACTTTTTTAAAAATTAATCACCAAACACTAATAAACCACAACAAGAACAAATACGGTTTGATATTAAAAAAAAATCACTAGCGCTGATATGAAGAATGAGAACTGCATCTCAGACTTCATAACCAAAGCCACCAGCTCTAAAAATGTGGCAAACCAATACAATAACACAAAGCCAGGATTATATGCAGTGCAACAAGAATAAGCCATCTTCTCTTGCCAGTTCCATCCTCCAAAAAACGCCTGGGCGCTATGTGAAGAATTATCAATTGTAAGAGCAGAATATCAAGCTTCAAAATGGCTCCAAGAGGCAGACATGGCATGAATTCCAGAAGATGTTTACTGATTGCAACTTTATCCGAACTTTGATTTGGTTTGTAAAAACAAAGGTCTGCTAGAAAAGGGGCAAATGATCTCATGAAGATTTCGAAGAAAACCTTTATCATAAGTGTTTTTCTTTTTCACAACCTCGACGGCTTCTAATGGCGATCTTTTAAAGAAGGTCCTCCATTTGCTCTCTGGAGGTTTTCTTTCTCTGCTCAATCCACTAATACTTGATTTAAGAGCTGCAGTACTCGCCCTCACTTCATAGAGCTTTTTTTGCAAGCTTATATACTCTTGCCACTTGAATATCTAATACCATAAACAAGTGCATGAATGAATATGGCCCACACATAACTACGTAGAGGTAAAGAAATATCATAATATATTTATAACATATTTTATAGATATAAATTATTTCAAAGATACAAACTCCTAAATTACAATTTATAAGAAACTAAGAAAAAATTTCAATTTTTTTCAAAGCTGATGCCCGTAACAAAGCTAAAATACATAATTTTCTCCCACATATTTCTAAATCAACACATAATCTTGTGTATCATTAAAGGGTTTCTTTTGTGCTTCTGTTAACGGGATTGTTCCAATCAAACTAAGTTTTTTTTTTTTTTTTGAAAAAGTGTTTTTGGAAAGAAGCAAATAATGTGTGCTTCTGTCGAAAAGAAAAATATCTGCTTTCTAAGTATGAAAACACTTCTTACAAATTTCTCAGATTGATTGAGTACTGTTTTCTCATTGTGAATAGAACTTTTACATGATTTCAAAAGCACAGAAACAAACCCAAAGTTCAAGAGGCCAAAAAAAAAAAATGGTGCCACTTTCACCATGGCTGATAACTATTCCTAATATTTTCAATCTAATATTTCCCAACATGCCAATTATTCACTAAATTTTAGCTTCTTACGTGGCTTTCACAACAGATGCAGGATAAAATTATAAGAAAATCGAGAAAAGAGAAAACGTACCTCGTTGGTAGTAGTATTTGTAAGACAAAGTTTGGCTTGGAAAAGAAAGAAACCCCCTAATACCAATGACATTATTGCAAGAAACACCAAAAGAAGAATTTGAGTGTTGTAGGCTCCTAAGAACCACTGTAATAAAAAGAGAAAGTTGAGAAGCTTTGAAACAATTAGCAATATCAAAATGAACTAAAAGCGCTTAAATAACAGTAAGCATATACAAGCCAAAAGAAAACAAGGGCACACAAATTGTTATTGCTCAAGATGGAACTCCTAAGTCGTTAGACTCGTTACATTTTGTACCTTGATGGTTAAACAGATATATAGCCAAATAGATACTCGTGTTTCAAAGAATTAATTTGTTTTTAGGATCAACTACAAATACCTTACTCTGATTTCCACGCACACACAAAAAAGCACATGTTTGAAAAATAATAACCATATCTCTCCTTACCAATGTTTGGGAACTTTTTAAAGGGAGATATTTGAAAATAAAGTAAAGAAATACAAAGGAGGACATTATAATGAAACAATAGAGAAGAGGATGTAATTGCTTATTTTCGAAATATGAAAAGTGTTTTGGTAGCTTTTGAAAGCTTCAGGGGGGCTCCGTAGTAATTTTCCCACCTTTTTACTAGATGGTGCTTCCTGGTCTGGTTAATTTAGGTCAGATTTCACATCAAATAAAAGGACACCCTTGTCATTCAAGCTAAAAACTCTTCAGATCATACTAGTAGAACCATGACACATTGAAGCATCAAGATTTCTGTTTTGCTGGGGACATCGTCAATTAGTGTTTTAGGTGAAAAGGTAATAAATACATGTGAATCTACACATTGATTCAATTTATGTTCAACACAGCAACAAACACCTCCCATTGCCATGAAAGAGAAAGAAGCACTTGTATTAAGGTTTGTTGACAAATCTACCACTGTCTGGTTAGGTTATTCCATTATGTTGCTTTCTACAAGCTCAATATATCAATTTGAGCAGACTGAGTTCTTCCTTAGCAAACATGGAGTATAACCTTCTACATCCATGCATCGTATTCAATATTATAATTAATAAATCATAAACTAAGAAAATATTTTCAAACAATGTAACAGTCATAAGAGTTAACAAGAGAAAAAGGCTGCTCTCCATTAAATTAAGCTGTGAAAAGGTCAGAACAGACAACATCATGCAAATAAAAGCTAATACTACTTTTAAAACCAGTTGAATCATCAAAGAAGAAAACGAACAAACTCACATGTACAACATGTGGAGCTAAACTGAGGAATGAATTTTCTATACCATAGTAAGCTGCAACAAGAAAGGAGCATAAATAAGATTAAATAAGGCTAAACACTTGCAAAGAAATAATCACGAAAATTCAAAACAATTTGATTTACCCGTTAGAATATGTATAACTTTCAATTCCTTTACTCTTCCTGCAAGAATCAACCCAATGACAACTGCTCCATATAAGCAAATTAAAAAGTGCCTGCAAAAACACTAAAAAAGCACATAATAGAAGGGGCGGGGAGGAATACGAAAAAGTGCATTGCCCACATCTTAAACAATTTTCAATTGACTCAAAAACAATATAAAATGATAGAATTTCTATTCATAATCAAGATGTTGATAGTAGTTTAACTAGTAATTTGAAGCTCCATAAAAACCATGATCTTCAGCAATCTAACAACGGGTCCTTCTACCTTACCCATTTTGTAACGTACACCCTATGAATTTTAACCTTTAGATTTGTGTAAATAAATCTTATCCATTGAATTTTATTTTTGAAAGAAATATTAATTTTAATAACTACGATGATATGTAAAATAGATATGATGTATTTTAGACTTTTCCTAAAATGATTAACACAACATAAAAGTTCAAAACTTCACAGACCATACCTGTGCACAGAAATAGATATAGATAGGTGTAGATACTATAAGCATGTTCCAATACATGTATTAATGCAAAAAATATATATCACTGGGTACAATGCAACAGTTGTAACAGACAAGAAACTTACCATAAAAGAAAAGCCATAAAGTAACGAGTGTTCCTCTCTCCTATACAATTATTCTGCAATGATGAAAATCTTATGAGTTGAAACCGAAGTAAAAGGCTTTAACAAACTAAAATAAGATACAATTTATTTGTTTAAAAAAATGAGAGCTTGGTTTGCAATATAGACCATCCATCCACAATGGTGGTCAAAACGAGCAACACAGCGATCACATATGCTGCAGTGCTTGGACCTAGCAGGTCTGAACCAAAGAAGAACAAAATTAAGGATCAAAAATCTGATCAGAATAAGCTCCAAATGTAAAATAAAGTTCAATCAATTGAAAAATAAAAAAATAAAAACCCACTTCAGAATTTTGCAAGATGAACATTCTTTCTCATAATAGATAATATTGTCATGCGGATACGCAGAGAGATACTGAGAAACATTCTCAGATTTCACAGTCCCAGGATCAGAAAAGCTAGTCACAAGAAACAGAAAAACACCTATGCCAACAGCAACCAAGCTCGTGTACCTGAAGGATCACTCACAATGCCAAGGTAAATTCAGAATGGAATTGAACTTAAGTTGAATAAAAGTTAAAACATGTATAGTCCTTGACAAATACCTGTGAATCTCACTTAGATAATAACCAGGGATGTAGCTGAAGGAAGACTTTACAATAAGATAATAAGTTCCTCCGAGCATTGCGAGATATATTACCTGCAATTAGCAACAAACTAAAAATAAACAAAATAACACTGCCAAATCAAAAATATCAATAGTGGTCCGAAAGTACCAAAACGAACGAAGGGGCAAACTTCAAATGAAATATTCAGATGTTTTGCTTGACTTCAAATGTAAGTATGATGTAATTTCTAGTTGCACTGCGTTAGGGATTTGTGATTTGTTTAAACAATGAAATATCATTGACACTCAACCCTTCAATTAACCTCCTTAATCTAACATGGAAAATTATTTATTTGCTATTTCTAAATCATAATTTGGACTTTGTTTGGCTTACAGTTTAAAATTTATATATTTACAAATTTTATAAGACTTCCATTTGCTTGACACTGATTACATCTTTACATTTTTGGCCAACTCCAACAACAGTTCCAAAGAATTTATTGCCATCTAGTCCTGAATTTTGATAGCATTGCCAAATTATACAAAAATACGTAATAGATCAATATGGATATACTCATATAACTGGTCAGACATAATACCATATAACAAATACTCTAAATGCAAGGTCAGCAAAATTGGTCATATATTTTTACTACGAAAAAAATCTAAAAATTTCACATTGAGTACTATTTAATTATAACACTCTGCTAGTTATTCGAAAACAAGGAAAGAATTTGACCAAAACCCATTAGAGCAAAACCATAAATTCACCATCATAAACCAAATTCCATGTCATATATTTTTACTACGAAAAAAATCTAAAAATTTCACATTGAGTACTATTTAATTATAACACTCTGCTAGTTATTCGAAAACAAGGAAAGAATTTGACCAAAACCCATTAGAGCAAAACCATAAATTCACCATCATAAACCAAATTCCATAATTTAAGGTAAAAATTAAAATAACAATAATAATAATTAAACAGTTTTATTAATTAAAAAACCTGCAAAATTGGATTGGGTCGGTTGCAACAGAAATTCTCCACTGAGAGAATCGCATTGGTACCCCTATTACCACAAACAAGCCCAACAAATCGCCTAACAAAAATACGATAGAAACAAAAACTCATCAGAAAATAAAATCTGGGATAGCAAAGAGAAGATTAAGAGAAAGATGGAAGTGAAAGGTCGAACAGGAAGTAATCATAGGCGCCAAAAGTGATGAAATTGTGAAACCATCGAATTGGGGTGCGCTGAAAGATGGGCCAATGGCCACAGAGGAAAGAGACCAACACGAGTATGGTCAATACGCAGTGACAAATCAGAAGCCACCCAATATCCATAGCAGTAGTCTCTATGGCTTTTGCGTTTCTGGGTTTCTTGCTGGTTATTCCTAGTTATGGCAGTTTTCAAGCCCCTGCCGTTGACTCTTGACTCCAATCCCAAACTTCAAGTTTTGTTTCTTTTTATTTTCATTTTCGTCTCAATTTTGTTAAAACCTCACCATAAATATAAAATTTATATTTTTTTTAAATAATTATACTATTTATATATTTTAACTGATATTTTAATTTTAAACCTTTTATACAAATGCAATATATACAATTGAGTTATCAATTAATTTGAATGTCATAATTATAATTAAATTTATCATTAGATCCAATTATAAATATAGGAAGGATAATTACCAATAATGTAAAATTTTCTTAAAACTTGTCTCACCTTAAAGCTAGATTAGGAATGATTTCAATTAAAAAATAGATTTTTTTTATATTATTTACATTTTATATATAATTTAGGACTCATTTATTATTATTTTTAGATCCATTTAGTCATCCAAAATTAACTTAATTAATTTAATACTTTTTTTTATTTTGATCAATATGTTATCTTAATTTAACTATTTTAAAATCTTAAAAAGTATTAAATTGGTTTAATGGGAAATCTTGAGTACCCTATAATCAAACTAAAAAGCTAAAGGTAACAAAATTATCAAACTTATTTGTAGGACATTATTTTATTTTTTTAGCCACAAAAATTAGATTATCAAATTGGTCATTTACTCTAACAATTAAAATACTAACATCGTAAAAGTGGAAGTGAATTTCTTACCCAAAAAAAAACGTAATATATAAATCCATTACACAACTTTTGCAAACAAAAAATCCAATGAAAAACAAAAGAATGACTTTTGCCAACGTAATACTAAAAAATTAAAATTTATAATAATAAAAATAATAAATTTTAGTATTTATTCATTTTCTCTTCTTTTAAGATTAAGATAAATTTAATATTTTTATAATTTATTTTAAGTAATTTTTCATATCTTTTCTTTTCTTTTTTTTAATTCTAGTTTCATGAAGTTAGGAGGCATCATGGCTTTCAGCTCCAAATAGGAAAGCATGATAGAATAGTGAACTAATCCCGATTCACAAGGTAAGTTAATGAAAAAAAAAATATGAACGGTAATAGTAATATAATTAGATGTCAAAAAAAAGTGTTATTATTATAATATTTAGTTTTATCACTAGAATTAAAAAAAAATTGTATTATAACGTTTAATTTATAACTCAAATGAAATAAAAAATATTATATATTAACTTAATATTCTTATATTCAATGAATTTTAAATAATATTATTTAATTGTTATTTTTTTCACCAAATATAATATATTATTAAAATTATTATTTTTCTAAATAATTATTACTCAAAAATATTATTTATTCTTAAAAAATTTAAAACAAGAAAAAAATATTTTTTATAAATTTTTGTTCCATATTATTTACAAAGTAACAGCCATTTAAGATTTTTGCGTGTTTTTTAAGGATAAAATTGAAATAAAAAATAATATAAAAATGAAATAAGGATTTCTATAGTGGAATTGTTATTTTCTCTAGAATAGATTACATTATATTGCCCAATGTTACTATAATTTAATCCCTCTTGACTATAATTAGTTATTCTAATATTTAATTCAAAAATATGCTAAAGGTGAGCTGTGTGCATTCTAAAATATGACTCCAGTTGGTCATATTTTATGCCTTAAACAAAATAAATAAGACTCAAACCATAACAAGTAGGGGAAAAAATAATAATAAAACAAAGTTCAAGCAGTTTCCTTATCTATTATAGTTAATATATTTAAGTTCCACTTTTTTATAATAATTTAATCTATTATTTTTTTAAAAGTAACAATTTAATCTAAATTATCAATTTCTTATTTTTAAAAACATTAATTTTTTTATCTTTTTACTTGCATTTGCAAAAAAAAAATAACATAAATAATTCATAAATTAATTTTTTAAAAAAAATAGAAAACAAATGAAGAATATACAAATTAATCATTTAAACTTGTATTATCAAAAAACACTACTAAACTTAAATGATAAACTTCAAAAACAAATAGTCAACGTACTTGATCACTCGCCCAAAAATAATCAGGTCTCTCATTTTAATTTATAATTACTATATTCATATTGAAGTCAAGTAATAAGTGATTTCTCATCAAACAGTCCCATTTAAGAAGTTGCTGCAGTAACGTAGATTTAGCCTAAAATATCCTCTATTTTTTTAAAATAAAAACTGATTTTTTTTATTATAATTGCACAAAGGATGGTACGGAGATAAAATCAAAATTCAATGATATCTAAAATAAAATATTATTATTTAACATATGATTAAAATATTATCATTTAAATAAAGATAAAAATAAATTAAAATAATAAGATCTAAAAATGGCATAATTTCTATCAAGGTTATTGAATAGCAAAAGGAGTAATTAAAATGACAATTATAGCCAATATAGATTAAATTAATTAAAAAAAATGTTCATAGATTGATTTTTTCCATCCTCAACTGTTTTCAAAAAACAATAGAACAAAAAATGTTATATCTAAACTACATGATTAAACAATTCAAATACCTTATCATGCTCTTCACCCTTTCATTTAATACAAATTCATCAAATACCAAATATCAAGAACATAAAATGTTGGAAGTGCTCAAAATTATATTGGCACTAAGTGTCTCAAGTCCAGCATCGTTAAATGTCAGTGTTGACTATTGTACTCTCTATGGTTTCAATGCAAGATCCCACAGATTTTCCTGCAGACATTGCCTCAGCAAGTTTAACTCTTGCTGCTTCATGGCGACGCAAGATCATCACCGTGTTTAGTACAGACCATCTGACTTGAGAATCTGCTTTCTTTTGTGTGAAACCTAAGCTTTTCAGCAAGTTGTCCAACTATATTACAAAGGCAAACAAATTTATCTTTATTAGCAATACCTTGCATAATATTTCTCCATTTTAGACCCAAAACAGTAATTTTTTAGTTACACTAAAAACCGATCAGAAATTGCGAGTTTTCACTACAGGTATTGTATATAAAATTTTGGGCATTTTTTACTCGGACTTCAAAAATGCACAATTTAGGACCCCAAACTGATGTTTTTATTGTCTACACTACAAAGTTCAACAAAAGAAGAAAAGCAAACAATATTTAAGTAAACCTGATTTATGTCGCCAAGTCCACCCTCAGCATATCCAAATAAAAGATACTCAGTTGCTACGCCTGCCAAGGCTATACATGAGAATCTGTTCAACATCTGGTAAGGTACATTCTCATCACATAAATTATTCTCATTGCCAAAAGAGCTTAGAAGATTTCAGAAAGAAAAAAGAAAAAAAGGAACTCGTATATGGCAGGTCAAGAGCTCCAACTTTAGAAGTTAAGGTTGATCACATACCGTTGCTGTTACTTTTCCTCTGTTGATCTGCATACAAAGAAAAATGTCATAGATCAAAATAATATGACTAAAATGCAACTAAGTTTCTATCATGTTTGTGTGTATTCACATATTTTAAATATGAAAAAAATTATATTTTTCAATCAACTTATTTGTTTCTAATCTATATTATCTATAAAAATCTAAATCACACCTTTAATCTTTTTGGACAAAAATATCAATAATTTTTAAGATAATGATATTTATTGACTTTTTTATTTATTTATATTTATTAAAAGAATTTTATAGACATTAAACTATCAATTATTCATATTATTAATAGACTTATATTACAAGAATTGGAGCTATAAGTAATTTTTCATTTATATTTACTAGCTATTGAAAAAATATTAGAGTAAATTATAAAATTTAATGACTTATAACATGTGCATATGCACTAGTTCATAACTAATAGTAAGAAAAACAATTATGTTGTCAAGCAAAAAACTAGCAATCAACTCTAACCAAATAATAATTTCTGTCATGCTCGTGTTGTACTTTGAGGATTGAAGAAGAAAGCTTCATACTTCTTCAAGAAACTCAAAATCCACAAAGGCAGTTCCTGCTTGAATGTTGAGGGTTCCTTCCTTCTTCAAAGCATCCAAACTAGATAGTGTATATTCCTTGGGAAGGACTCCCAACAAGTAGGCTATTAGAAAATGGCCAGCTTCATGCTGCATATAAGTAATTTATGATCAGTGCTCCTTTAATATGGAAATTGCATATTAACTTCTACATAATTGTCGAAAGCAGTGAGGCAGCAATAACTGGTGTTGTAAACAATTTCCAACCTTTTGGGACAAACTGTAAGGTTCCATTTGATCATGCTTTTGATACACGGTAAAAGTGCTTATGACCAAAAAAATTGCTAGAAGTATTTTCAAGTTTGAAAACACATTTTGTGCTTCCTAGTAGAAAAGCAAGAAATGTGCTTCTTTTGAAAGCATTTTTTCCAGAAACCGCTCTTAATTGAAAGTTGAAACTACTTTAATCATAAGTTGACACTGTTGATCAGAGTGAAATGAGGATTGCAACTCATAGCATAAGGGAAAAGGAAAAGTGTATGGTTGGGAGACCTAGTCTTAGATATTAGTAAAGTGCTTCAATAAATAGGAGGTGGGAGATAAAGACAGATGATTCTTACTTGAATAACCCTATTGTGGTACTTTTGACTAAAGGTGTGACCAATGGTATCAAGAGCCAAGCCACTGACTCCTCCATTAAAAGATACCTAAAATTTGATTACATGTTAGAACATGACAAACATTAGGAACTATTCTATGCAACAATCAAGCAAAGTGGAGCATTCAAGGAGAAATAAAAGACAAGTGCAAATGAATGGTTATGTGCTGAAGCCAAACGGGGCCTATTGTTCAATAGAACAGAAGGAATAATTCTCAACTTGGGAACAATAACTGGTTATCAAACCAATATGCAAGGACAATATAGCCAGTAGAAACTAAAGATAACTCAGAATCCTGAAAGATATTAAAGCTGAAATGATAAATACAAACGTATGAGAAACGGATAGCATAAGGAAAACATAACAATGTCCAAAAACTATACAAAATAGAATATAAATTAAATTCCAAATGAAAACAGTTAAGAACCAAAAAAAATGCTAAAGACCCAGTTAATTATACGGAAAAAATCCTTGGGCAATTGAAAATAACAAAGAAATTACCAAGTCCAGAGTCCACAAAAACAACAATCCCAAAGAAAGATAAAGAATCTGGAGTTGGTTTAACTCAAAGGCATTCCAAGCAGCAACACCTCCCAAAAAAGCAGAAAGCTGAAGGTTCCTTTCTATAGAACCAAGAGTTGAATCCACTGGTGAAAGAAGAGATGAGGGATCTATTCCATTTAGCTTTAGCTCATCCAAAGAGTATAGCCTTTGGGGTACCTGCATAATCAAAAGAGTAAGGAAAAAAACATAGACCATGAAACTGAGGCATTACTTGGAGAAAAATCGACGCGGTTTAGGAACAGAGAAACCCAAGTCATATATATTAAGAAGAAAAGGAAAAGGCAGCAAAAAGAAAAAAGAAAAAAACCTGCCTAACAGCACCAAAACATCGAAGCCCACCAGGTTTGCCTTGCAAATCTTTGACGAGAGTAAGTGCTGTTTTCTCATCCCCTTTGGAAAGCTCCTCATCAACTTTTCCCAATACTCGTTGTCTTGATACACTCACTTCAGACGAACATATGATTCCCAAAGTGAGAAATCTTGGTCGGGGAAGACAGACGTATGATAAGCCTATGTAATGATGCATCACAGTTCTAATGAAAAATCAATATTTTGTACAAAGATCAACCAACCCTCTTCCAAAAAATTGCGGAAAATGCTCTACATATTATGATTGCATTCGTCTTGAGTTCCAACTTCTAAGCCACACAAAGTGGATAAATAAACAAGCCTTGTTTTTTTGTTTACAATGCAAACAAAAATACAAAGACCAACGTTGAAATGCACGTGTCAATTGCCAAGCGGATGTATGAAGTGGCTTTAGAATTGAAATCCACTTTTCCTTTATTTTGAACTTGTGAAATACCTTTCGAGTGGAAATTTACTGCTACAAATGTAATCAGCGTTGGAAATTTCGGGTGGAAATTTACGGTTAAGAACGTAATTAGTGTAAAAGAAATAGGATATATTTTTTTAATTCTAAATAATTATTAATTATTTATGATTTATATTAATAAAAATCAAACTAATTTAACAAAATAATGTTAGTTCAATTGACTTTTTATTCTTGGTCTTATGAAGGAACAAAAACTCTTTATTTATGACTTATTTCTATCTTTCAGATTTCTAATTACTAATTTATATATAAAAGGAATATTATTATACATAATTCAAATTACACAAGTTATCGTATTAGTAGTTAGATTTTCCATATCTTTGTATCAAGCGTACACCTTCATATTTTGTCGTTGTTACGTATTAATTGCAATTTCTTTTTCTTACTGCGGAGGTTTTTAGGTTAAAGCATATTTTTCATTTGATTCATTTTTTGCCAGAGGATCGACTTCTATCTTATCTCTAACAACTGGATTAACAATTCTATTTTTAAATTTTATTTGCTTCGAAGTTTGCTCCACATACTATAAAGTGTCATCAATCTTCTTAGTTACCTTTCTAAGCATCGCAGATTCATCAAAAGTAACATTCATGTTGAAGATTATTATTTTCATTTCAAGACACCATAATCGATATTCCTTAAAACCGAAAGGAATCTCAAAAAAAATATAATTTTTTTAACTCTTGAATCCAACTTTAATTCTGTTACATGATAGTATACAATAGAACCAAACGAATATAATAAATCGTAATCTCTAGTAAGTTTTTTAGACCATACCTTCATAGTCGTTTTGCCTTCAAGAGTAGACGATAGTAAACGATTGACAAGAAGTCATGCATACATAATAGTCTCACCCCAATACTACTTATCTAACCCAACATTTGACATTAAATCTTCTCTAGCAAATTCTATTTTATATGTTCTACAACTCTATTATGTTGTGTTGTTTTTCAAATAGTAAAATGTAACACTATTGTTTCTTCCCAAACTTTCATAAATATAATCCAAAATACTTTTTATATCAAAGTAAAATGACAAAGTTTACCCTTTTTAACTAAATACACAATACTAAGAGAATTTTAACTTGTCAATTCTCACACAATTTAATAAAACTTTACAAGAATTTGTAAAACTTTTTCAACATATCTCAAATGCATATCATAGCTTTTTAGTTTCTAAATCATTTCATTCATCCCAATCCCAAAATGTTATTAATATTGTCCTAATAAACGTACAACCAATATAATAATACATGCTATTCTTCCAAAC
The DNA here is from genome assembly GCA_037013495.1 of Hippophae tibetana. Classification (NCBI taxonomy): domain Eukaryota; kingdom Viridiplantae; phylum Streptophyta; class Magnoliopsida; order Rosales; family Elaeagnaceae; genus Hippophae; species Hippophae tibetana. The sequence continues at coordinate 1,281,394 of CM072810.1, forward strand.
AACTTTTATAGCCACAAATGCTCTAGAACTAAACTTCAATAAACCATTTTATAACATTACAATAAAGCTTTTTTATTTTAAGAATCCAACAACAAACTCATGACATAATGAACATTTTTCAATACTCTAGTTGAAGAACTTGATAAAGTACATCTACTTTTCAAATACTTTTGAACCATTTTTTGTTGATACAGCAAACTCCATTTTTAATCAATACGACTTTCAATTTAAAATTTGAAATATTAAACTAATATAAACCCTAAATACGCAAAGCTTACTAGGATTGATTATCTCATTGAACTGTATTCAATCAAGCAAAGTCTCACAAAATCAAACCTTAATAAGAACCTGAAAATGATACAACAATTGACATACACTTATTAGACAAAACAATTCGGAAATCGAAGCTGTAGCAAGAAGCCATTTGATTATACTTGGTTGTAACTGATCAATTTTCGAATACAAGTGTCATAAAATGATAACATTCTGAAAAGTGATCCAGAGAATAGGGTTCAAAACTGATGACTCATTGTGCAAAATCTAGCTCAGAATGAAAACCAATTTCAGACAGGACATTACAAGACCATATTTATATAATACAACTGTAGAACACCTCCGATAATACAAAAGTGGGGGAAAAGAATTAAGGAAGACACTAAAACTCTTGGGAAGCAGATCCAAGCTCGCCCTTGTCTTTGCCCGCCTTTTTAGGTAAAAGAGTCTGATGAATATTGGGTAACACGCCTCCATTAGCAATGGTAACAGAACCCAAAAGCTTACTCAACTCCTCGTCGTTTCTCACTGCAAGCTGTATATGCCTTGGCACTATACGATTCTTCTTGTTATCTCTTGCTGCATTACCAGCAAGTTCTAATACCTGAATTGCAAAACAAATAACATTAGAATAATAATTAAATTGAATTAAAAAATCACTAAAATACAAATTATAACGCCCGGATTCAATTAAAATACATGTTTTATATCATAAAAAAATCAAAATTATTTCATATTCCTTAGAGTAGACATAACCATATTATGATTTTCGCAGAAAATAAAACCATAAATCAGAACTATTAAAAATCAAGAGAAAAGGAACGATCAGATAGGAAAAAAGGAATACAAACCTAAAATAAATTAAAGACAGCCATTGCTCATGGATATCATAAAATCCTAAACATTCTATATAATTCCCATAAATATTACAACTCCCGCAGAAAACGATTATTACAATTAAAAAACACAATAAGATTGAAAATCGGGGAATCAACCAACCTCAGCAGCGAGATATTCAAGAACAGCAGAAAGATAAACAGGAGCACCAGCACCGACACGTTCGGCATACTTTCCAGCCTTCAAAAACCTAGCGATCCTACCAACCGGAAACTGAAGACCAGCCTTCGAAGACCTAGAAACAGACTTCGAGGCCTTGGGCTTGCCTCTGCCTCCCTTTGTTGAACCACCGGCGGCCGAACTCATCTCTCGTATAGGAATAAAAATTCCCAAGATTATCGATTGACTTGATGAAACCCTAACCCTGCGTTCTTTCCAGAGGAAAAAAGTTTACGACTGAGAAAGGTTAAAAATTTGAGAAAATCGATTTTGATGATAGTGCGGTGATGGTTGAAAATTTATAGGAAGCCAAGATGTATTTCTATTGGTGAAACTGATGCGAGCAGGGATTGCCAGCGTGGCATTAATTTCGGATTCGCGGGAAATTTACTTTAATTTCGATTAATGTTCTTCAGTTTTCGCGGCTTTTTCTCGCCGATTATAAGCAAAACGGTGCCGTATGTAAAGATTTTAATTTATTTTCCTCCTCTTGAGGGCTTTATATACAAATACGAACCACGTGATAAGACCCCTTAATTTGTGGAATACACCCATTTTCCATCTTTATATAATTTTGTGAATTGGGTGTACATAGAAAACATGTGAGTGGAAATAAAACCTTCAATTGAGAAAACAAATAAATTTAATTCTTAATATGTAAACGGTTTAGATTTGATATTTTAATAGTAATTTTATTTTATTTTAGATATATTTTTTTCCCTTAACTTTTTGTTAATATCTTTAGTGGTATTTATATATTAAAAAATATATTAATTTAATATAATTTTATATTTTATTAAAAAAAATCATAGTGAAAGCATTTGTCAAATTTTTGTCTCTTTTAACCCTTTAAACATTTTCTATTTTTTAGAAATTAAATACATATTTTGAAACTTTTTAATTTTTTTATCTCTTTATTTTACGGTGAGTTAAAAATATTAAAATATTTATTTAAATACCAAAACAGACAGAGAAAAATATTTACTAACATTTCAAGGATAAAAAGATACAAAATTACACAAATATCCTTTATTAAAAATATATGTATTATATAATTGTGAAAATCTCAAATAAAATAAAAAACTACATCAAATTGATATTTTTTTAAAATGTGGGTATTATTAAAGTATCATCTAAAAATAAGGATAAAAAACATACCAAAAATGAATATGACACTATTAAAATACCTAATCCAAATTTTTATATGATTGTTTACTAGATAAAAAATTATTATTATTATTAAAACATGTGATTTTAAATGAGATAGGGGTAACTCTTATTGCCAAATTACTAATCGAAACACTAGTCCACGATAAATAGATAAATAAATAAATAAATAAACTTTACTATATCAGTAACAATTCAACTAGAACTCTAAAAGATGATCATGCATAAGATTAAAAGTATCTATTTTTCATCGATTTGAATTGAATTTTTAAAAAAAATGATATAAAATCAATATAATAAAGTAATTAATTAAAACCAATTCAAATTCGAGCATTTTTAAAAAAATTTAGATAGGATAAAATTAGATTGAACTTTAAACTTATCTATAATTATTGTCATATATGCATATAAAATTTTAATTTTAAATTGTTGTATTTTTAACAAAATTTATATTTATAGTCACATTAGAAAGAATCACTAAAATAAGTTCGAAGGATTATTAAATTATTATAAATATTTTAAATTTATATTTTATTTTTAAAATTAAATAATAATATAATGTAATTATGGTATTTATAATATTTAAATATAAAATATATATTTATTTATTTATAATTTTAATAGTAATTCAAATTGATAGTATATCTAACTATGACTCACAAATAAAATATCTAAATTCAATCCTATATAAATCCGAGATATCGTATAAATTTTTTTAATTTAAGTATATTGATCATACTATTTAAATACAAATGTAATACAAATCAACATAATTTTTATTTTTATTTTTTGCTTTTAAACATATCGAGTTTCTTACTATTATAAGAATATAATAATCTAATTTAAATTTAAAAATATATAAACATACATAACACAATATTATTGACACTCCAACTTCGTTACCCACCAAACTTAATAATGTTTATTTAATATTTTTTGTTAAATTTATTTGTTAATTAATAATACACATAAAATTTATTTAAAATATTCATAATATCTAGGATATACTATGTTAAATAGTATGAAAATATAAGGGAATATTTTTTCAAAATATTTATAAAATATTAAAGTTGTATAATACATAAATATATTTTACTTAACATCATATAATAAAATGATGATTAAATTTTAATCAATAAGTATAAATATTATAAAAAATTGTGGATATTAATAATATGTTTGATATTTTTTAAATTAAATATGAATACCATATTTTAGCCATAAGATAGGATTAATACTTATAAAATTTTACATAATCATTTACTCATATTTCAATGGTTGAGATTTTAATAAATAATTTGTTTTAATTTCTTACAAATCTCAATAGTTGAAATTCATTTCATTACTTTTTGCATAGAAAATAAGATTATCATTACAAAACTCTTAGATTTTGAGAAAAAAAAATATCAATTTAATCTCATAATTATGCAAGATATGTATTTTATTCTTATAAAAATAATTAAATTAATATAATTAATACAGTGTTATTAAAAGTTATGTTATGCATAACAAAAAAAATTATTAAGCATATGTCTAATTAGCTAAGTTCAGCTTAGTATTTAAAAGCTACAATGAATACAAAAATTTGAAAAAAAAATCATATGGAAGAAAAAGCTTAGAATTTATTTATTTTTTAGCAAAGGAAAAAAATTAAGATTTCAAAATAAAAAAATTTAAGAATATTATAATTTTATTTGACACTAAAATAATTAAAATACAGCCAATGTCCCATGACAAAGAAGATTATGAACCTCTTACATGTATTATTTGTTTTATTTAAACTAAAAATTAAAATAAATTCAAAAATAACTAAATTAAACTACTTAATTTTAAAAATAATATCACTAATTTAACTCTACAATTTAAATCTTAAATGGAAAAAAAAAAAAAAAACCTAAAAGGTTGACTGATAATAAGTTCATTGTTGAAAAATAGAAAAGGCAAGTTGGGTTTGAGTCCAAACATGGTCATGTGACCAACCTTATTGTAGATCCATTTAGAGGCAGGCCTTAAGGCCCATAATAAAAAAGAGTATGTGTAAATAAAGACAAGAAATGTAAGAAAAAGAGAACCAAAATAGCACAAGAAGACAAAAGAGTTCATAGTAAGAAGCAGAAGGAAAGTGGGGTGTTAAAATTAGGGCCACATGGTAGAAGATACCCTTATTAAGGGTAGGGCAGTCTGATTGGGAAAAAAAATAAAGAAGATCCGAATGAATACAAAAACTGCTCCTTGTTGTGTTGACCTGGCTCAAATACTTCCAAAATTATGCCTGTATGCTTCTTTGGTAATAATAGTGAAAGTACCCCCAAAAATAGACCATTTGATAGTGAAGTTCATTGAAAGTTACTTTCGAACTTTATGCTAAGCGCTTTTGTTGTCATGTTGGGTTGTTTCAACCCATAAGCATTCACCATTTGCACTTTGTTCATGCAAATTTTCATGTAATTTTATCAATGAGTACATTTGCACTTTGTTAACGCTAATTGTTATATCCAGGATGTATTATTTTATGTATTTTCTTTTATCACATTAACAAAATTAAATTAAATTATGAGTAATAAGTATTGTTTATTTTACTAACCAAGTTAGATTAAATTACATGCTAATTGTCGATTGGGTTAAAGGAATAAAAATGATGTACATATAACACTTAATAATAAGTAGATAGATATATTTTTAACAAATAAAAAATAATAATGGTATATTTGCATTTGCAAATGACCTAATATGTTCGGGAAAAAAAACAGAATCATATCACTCAGAATAAATATATTAAGATTCTTATAACTTTAATAATAATTGCATTTTAATTATTTTCTTTTAAACATATATACTCATGTCTAGTAATTTATAAAAAACTTTTTTTTATTAAAATAAAACTTTATGAGTATAGTTTATCCTCCTTATTTTAAATTACTGGTTATATACTATAATTTTCCATCCATGTTAAAGTTTTCCCGCATAGTTACATATACGAATATAATAAGAACACTATCATCTAATACTTAGGTATATATAATAAATCTTAAATTAACATTTATGAAAATATTTAAATTTGTACCCTTATATCTAACAACTTAACTACTAATCAAATTGGATATGGGTGCATATTACATGTCGTAAAATAATTAAAAAATATATGTAGTGATAATATATAAGTATTGCAGCCTTCGTAGTTCGTACTAAGAATAAGGTTTAATGAATCTTCAAAATATTAATCTATTTCCATCCTATTCGGCTATGGCTCTATTTTATTTTTCTTCTATCCTTTTCTTTTATTACACGTAATAAAAAAAATTATATAATAAAAGTTCAAAAATAAATTATATACTTTTATATTTTTAAATTATTATTATTAATATTTGCACTTAATCAAAATAAACCTTCGTTGATCAATAAAAAAAACAAAATGTGTGTAGTATATAATATCCTATATGGTTTGTCTCACCAAAAAAATGTGTCTACATATCATATATTATATAAATTTTATATAATATACAAGAAATAGGATCCATCAAATATTAAAAGATTAACACATTAAATTATTATAAGTTTTATAATGCTTATAAACATTACATTAATATATTTTTTAATCAATATTTAATACTTTTTTATACACTAATTGTTGAAGTCCCATCGATTGAGTGTTGGGTTTTTGCTTCATTTATAAGTTTATAAAAAATCCTTCTTCTTTAAGAGCTCTTTTGGATGAAGTTGGACTATGGATTTCTTCGTGGTATTAGAGTCAGGTGACTCGGTCGATACATGACCGATCGTAGGGGATGTACTCTGCGCCGGTATGAGGGGGAAGCGCTCTATATCCCCGATCAGAAATCGATGTGAGGGAAAGTGTTGAAGTCTTATATCGACTAAGCGTTGAGTTTTTGTTGTACTTATAAGTCTATGACAAAATACTCTTGTATCTTAAAATACGAATCTTTTGACAAAACATTCTTGTATTTTTAAAATATTTTATTTTATTCTAACTCTATTAAGATCAACTGTTTTCGTTTATTATTACAAGTCCTATGTTTTTTCTTCTTTGTGGGAGGTTTGTTAGTTTTTTTTTACTCATTTATCGATTGAATTTTTGATAGTATATAAATAACACGAAACATCTAATTCTTAAATATTAACTTTAAATAAATGTAAGTTTCATACTATTTATAAATATTATTTATATATATTACCATATGTATCTTTGTGTTTTTTGTATCTATTGATGGCAATATCATTGTAAAATTGAATAAAAGTTAATTTTGATATTAGTTTTAAAAATGGCTTTAACAGATCTTCCAAAAATACAAGAGAAAATACATGTTTCAATAACTATTAACCTCGTAAAAAACACAGTAACATGTTGCACACGTACGTTTAGGTATGTATTCACAAAGGGGTGTAGTTATGTACCTCCTTTGTTTCTATTCTCATTCTAAGAATTTTATCAGCTCATTGAAAACACGCCATATATGTGTACTTCAATTACATTCCATTTGTGTCAAGTTGTGAACAACCAATTGGAACAATTTTTTTTTTTTTTGGTAAAAAAATAATCATATTTAAATATACAGATATATAACTTCGAATTATTAACTTAGATTAACAGATTATATTAACACTATGGTGACCCATCATGGTTATCATCAATGCAAGATATGAGAATGTTTAGCATCCATCGAGACTCAAACTTTCATCCTCACACGTATCATTCGAATTGTGCACCAATTCAAGTAACCCATGATATTGGTTATATAAAAAATCATTGAAAATTTGTATTTTACTTGATTATGTAGTACTATTGTAAAGTATTTTCTATAGCTCAATTTAACTTGTGATTGTGGTAGTCGAAGGAAATCATTCTTATAATTTGATGAAGTTTGTGTTATATTTATACTATTCTAATTAATGATTTTATTGCTGATTGATAAGAATGTTAATGTTTTATGTAACTTTTTCTTGAATATAAACATTTTATGTTTATTTTGATATTAGTTTTTATCAATATTGTTGTAATTTATCATTTTAACTCATGAATGATAGGTAACTAAGGTGTAATTGTCAATCATGCAGTTAAAAAACATTGATGACTAGTTGATTAGCATGTACTTTATACGTAAAATTAGCAAAGAAAATAGACATTAAGACTCGTTAAAAAATGATAACTTTGGTTAGTCATGGTGGGAAAAAATATAAATTGAAACTAATGATCAATTTTAATTTTATGATAAAATTCCATTTATAACTAAATCGAACACTAACTAATTATTAAATTAAAATATATTTTTTTAAATTATTAAACATTAATATTAAGAATTAAAAAATAAAATAAACTTAAGTAATCTCAATATTATATAATATAACTTAAACTACTAACTAAAAACAATTTTACTATGAGACATGACAAAAAATACATAGGTAATTTTAAGTGTTAAAATATTGATAAAAGATCTTTATATGAATATATACATTCATAATATTTTTATGTAGTATTAGTAACTAGTAAGAATGCTTTTATTTTTTATATAAACCGACTTTTTGGTTTATTAATAGTTTGATTAATTCAAATATTTTGATTGATTTAGTCTACAAACCACAAATATCAATTCAGTTTTCATTTCGTGATAAAATCAACCATATACACACCTATCCATTATGCATGCACACTTGAATCCAAAAAAAATATTTGTATTTTTTTTCATGTAATCAATGTCTTAATTTCTAGGCTAATGTTTCATTCATAGATCTCCAAATTTTTAATACATACAATTTAGTTGGCAAATTTTTAAAACTTCATATTTTAAACTTTTAAATTCACAATTTAGTTAAAAAAACTTTTTAAATTTCACACATAGAGTCTAACTTGGCTATTAAAATACATATGTTTAAATCAAAAATTTAGGATATAAGTGAGAAATTTTAAAATTTTGCAACAAAAATAATATGATTTAAAAGTTTAAAAAATAAATAGTATAATTTAAAAGTTTATGGAAATATAAAATTATAAAGATTTGATAAATAAATTATACGTTTTAAAAAGTTTTAAAACATATGTGTTAATTTAATTAAAATTTAAAAATCAAATTTATGATTTAAATCTTTAACCTAATTTTTAAATTGGAGAGAGAAGCTGGTTATACTATATAATTAATTGCTATTTTCTCCTTAGTATACATTTTACAACGTTAAAAACAAGCAAATCATGTATGATATTTATATAGATGCGGGCTTCATTCTTTTTTTCTTCTTCTTCTAATAATCAAAGTTGTATACTTCTATTTTAATAAATGTGACAAATAAAGACTAATTTTATAAAACTTTCCATTGTTTCCTTATAATTGTGTCATGAAAATCATGTAATTTGGTTGTAAATGCGATATTCCTATCATCTTGAATGTGAATTTGAAACTTTTTGTCCAAGATATCAAATAATAAGTTAATTGTATCTCAATATATAAATAACAACATATATATATATATATATATATAAAGTAAAGTAATTGTAAAAGTTTCTTACTTATTTTAAAAATAATATTTAAATTATATATTTATTTTTATGAAAATTTAATCATATTATTCTTAAAAAGTGATTTTACAATAACAAATTATCATTTTTTTTATGTTTTTATTCATTTTTTACTTTTATTTAATTTCTTCTTCAATTCTTTCAATTACAAATTATTTAATTTAAACTGTTATTTATCTAATATATTTTAAAAAATAAAAAATAATTTTATCATTATACAATCATTTTATAATAATAATATGATTAAACCGAAAAAAAAATACATAATCTAATTATTATTTTAACAACAAGTAGAATACCGTAGATACTTTTTCTCAAGATTAAAAAAAAAAATAGAAAACCGAAGTTTAAAACGGTTAAGGTAATTTTGATGCAAAGTTACTATAACATGTAAAACATAACTCAAATGTACGCAAATGATTTATTAGTAAGTGTCAATCCTTTTATCTTTGAAGTTAAATCTAGTTTAATTAATATTTATATTTAAATCTGGTAAAATTATTTTGAAATATTTCATATTTATCGTTACAAAAAAATATATAATCACATTTCTCCTTGAGTATAAGCTTAAAGACTCGTTAATAGAGATTTACTTGTTATTTTTCACATTTAGAAATTTCCTTATCATTTTGAAATAAATATAGGATTTATACAATAATTTTTTTTTAATATTACGAAAATTGAAAATCTGAATTCACATTTATATGACTCATATGTAGGCTTTTATACTAATGAATTATAACAGCTCGTGGCTATAAAATTACTAAATGTATTTATAATTTGATTCTAAAATAAAATTATACTAAATGTTAATTTTGTTTCGAGTATTAACAACATCTTAATGCTAATATTTAATTAAAGTATCATTATTATTTCTGTAACAATAACAAAGTGCATTCTAACAATAATACTACATTAATTTAAATTTAAACACAATAATTTGATAATATGATTAAATTGATTTTAAAACATTAAGCTTATCTTATTAGTTATTAGTAATTAAGATAAAATATTTTATTAATCTATAATATAATTTATAATTTTTTTTCAGTTTATATCGTAATAACTTATTTATTTTTTAATAAGTTAAAATGATACATAATTAGATATTTTATTTATTTTAAATAAAACAAGTAAAATTATATAAACATTAAAAAATGAAATATAATTATTTATAATAATCATTTTTATATATAATAGTTATAAATTCATTAAAAATAACAATAAAATTTAAATATGATAAAATAATTTAATCTATAAATTTATTAAAAATATTAAATAAAACATAATATAAAATTGGAGGTCACATTTCATATATCTACTCAACACTCGTAGTCGGGTAGAAAAAGAACAAGATATAGTTTTCCATATTTTTCGTTATTTCTAATTTAAGTTTCCAAATAAAACAATATGTTTTTTCACCACAATAGGACGATTGCAAATATAAAATAATAATTTAAAATACGTTCTCAACACGTTGCTATGTTTTTCACTTGTAATATTGTCATATAACAATTAAACATATTATTAAAAAAACTAATTATATTAATGAAAACTATAAAATAATATAAATATTTATGAAATTAAATATTAAAAATAATTTTATAATAAATTAATATATTTTTTTATCATTTTTAAACATTAAAACACATAAAACATATTTAAACTCGTAATTTAGTAGCCAAATCGTTAAAAAATGTAAAAAGTTCTGCAATTACAAAATATAATATATTAAGGGAGTATATACTACGTCCTCCTTTTGAAATATACGAGTAATTGAGTACCTCTCGAACCTTATATAATTTATTTAAAATATAAAAATTTAATAATAAAAATTTGATAGTTAATTTTATTTTTAAAATATTATTTTTATTTTATTAATCTAAATCATCACATTGAGATAATATTATTCGTAAATATAATCAAATATATAACTATAAATTTACTTATATTATACTATATTTATTAATAATATTAGTTTATATTAAATATAATTTTAAAAAATGATAAAAATAAATATTAAATACAAATAAAAGTAGAATAAAAAATAAATAGATATAAGATGTTGAATTTATCACTCTCACCAACAATCAAGATTACCCACCAGTTATTGAAGTGTAGAGGCGGCATTCTTTTGCACACGTGGAAGATTAAAGACTATATAACTTTTTTTGCCGCGTGGGTCCTACCAGAAGATAATTACTCAAGCTGGAAGGCAATAGAGGGTAGAGATAATGTATATCGGTCATTTCGGGCATGGTAGACTCTAAGCTTTCTTATTGATTCGGATTGGGACCACGTAACTTTTTATTAAAAAAAATTTATTCATTATTTTTATCGATTAATGTTTTTTTTATATTTTTTATTACATATTTTAAAAAATAATAATTTATACTCATATTGAATTTAATCACATAAAATATTATATCATTATCAAAATATAATATATTTTTATAAGTGGATAAGTATCAAGATAATTCAATGTGAGATATTATTTCTTTAAAAAATTTGTAGCAAGCATTTTTAAGTAAATCAACTATCTTATTTTTAATGTGTTATTAATATTTAATAAATATGTAGATAAAAAATTTATATTTAAATAATAAAAAGTACATATTTTTAATTAATTTTATCCATATATTTATCATATATTGATGATATATATAATTAAACATCAAAAATATAATAAAAGTGAACTCTTAAAATATATACTAGACAGATATTTGTATTATTTAATTTTTTAATTAATAAAAAAATATTAATTAAAGAGAATATTAACGTAAAAAATTAATATGAAAAATAACAAACAAAATAGTTATTTCAACATCTATTTATTACAATTATTTTATTTTAATATTTATAATATTTATTAAAAATTAAAAAAAAATATTTGTTAAATTTTAATATCAACATTGTTGATTTTTTTAAAAAATTACATATTAAATTTTATTTTTATTTCTATTAAATATTCATATTTTAATAATATTTTAATCAGTTAATAAAAAGTAATCATATTTTACTAAAAAAAATTATTAAAATAATTTAATTTACTCTTAATTGTCATTTATTTAGTTACTAATGGATAAAATTAAATAATAAAAATAACTTAATATAAAATATTTGTATGACATGTCATCCTATATATTATTTCATAACTTTTTTTCTCTAACTATGACTTACAATATATGTAAAAATTGATTAATTTTATATAAATATGCTTGATTTTTTTCTTATTATAAAGATATTCATACTCTTATTTCGTTTACATATATGTATATTTTTGTTATTAAGTTATGTTACAACAATCAATTAATATTAATTAATTGAGATAACATAACTTAATCACAAAAATATACTTATTAGTAAACAAAATAAAATTATGATTATATTTTAGTAAAAAAAAAATTCAAATACCTTTATGTAAAATTAATCAAAATTTAAGTACCTAAAAATCTATTTATCCTTTAATTAATGGAAATTATCACTTATCTTCTAAGGTTTATTATATCTTTACATATATCCTTAATTTTTATAAAAATTACAACAATGTTTACGAGATTTATACTTATTATCACTAATATCTTCTAATGGTTAATGACATTAACTTTCCATCCAATTATGTAATTTTCTTTTTTTTCTATGATACCAAATTATGTTTAACTATTTTGAAACATTGGTTGATATTTCTTACATATTATTATTTAAAGATAAATCTTCAAATTTATTATTAAAATATTAATTTATTTTTATAATTTCTTTATGTTTATTTTTATACATATTTGTATCTATTTTTTTTATTCATTTTGTTATTTATTAATTTTATAAATAAACATTTAATCATTTAATATCATTAATCGATTTAGAATTATAACTATTACATATGAATTTAATGAGTGAACTATCATATTTCATTAATACCCTTCTAATAAGAACAAACTTCTTACACAAGTACATGGTATCATGCCCACTTTATACTTACTAGATAATAGAAAAAAATGACTCCATTTCATTTTATTCATAAAATTATTATAATTCTAAAAACCAACTGCTAATCTTGAATATATTATCAACCGTTCATAATTTATAGATACAAAGTTATTAAATGAATATTTTTTAGAGTAAATAGTTTGATATTGTTTAAGTTGTATAAATAATGGTTACTTGTATAGGACAAAGATTTATTGTTCATGTTTTACCCATATTTTAATAATTTACATAACTTCCTCCATTAATCTTTCGAACTTAAGCTTTTTAAGTTCATCAATCATAGATCACACATATAAAAATCATACATATTTACTTAAAAACTATAAAAAATAATTAAATAATTATCTCTCTATATCAATTGTTCACCAAACATTTAATATCATAAAAATCATATTAAATAATATAATTAAATTAAAATCATAATTTGGGTAAAATATTAGATTATCACTGATAGAAAATTAGGTTCAAAAGACCCATAAATTAATAAATTAACTAGATATAAATTTTCATAAAGAAATATATAAAATTTGATAAATAAATGAGAATAGAAATACAATCAATCTCTTGAATTATAGTATCAATCTCTTCTTGAATCTCTATAAAAAATGTATATCATTTTGGCTCAAAAAATTGATAAAAATCATGTTAATTTCAGCTCATTGAGGTTTATAGGGTCAATTAAGGGGTTAAATTAAACTCAAGTGAAATATGAACCATAATATTAGCTTTAGATTAAGAGCTGATATGAAATAAGAAAATATTAACAACATTAACCAATAGGAATGCACCACGTGGCAAGAAAAAAAGAAGGTGGAACCAATTAGTGGATGATGCGTGGCATTAGGAACTGATCTTAGTCATTGCAAGTTGAGTCATCATCACATGGGATGCTATGATTCGTGGTTTTGAATTACGTGGCATACATGTGGACAGAATAGACGAATCATACGATGACTCGTGGTTAGCACGTTAACCAAACGACGAATTTGGAACGAATGTCATGTTGACACGTGGTATAGGGTTGCATCACACGATACATGTGGCGTTTTGCGATTGGATATCTCCGCTTACGTGGCGTCCAAGTGGTAACTTCTGATTGATCGTGTGTTAAAAATTTTAAAATATATATTTTCATTCTTTTTCACTATAAAGTTTATATTATAATATTTTTAACCATAAAAATACTAATTAAATAAAATGAACAAATATTAAGTAATATAGTACACTATAACTCTACTTTTATAGAGTTATTACACTAACACAACATTATTCATTTCAATTCATAAGTGAATTGAAAATTTTGAGATAGATAGTCTTGTCATCTACTCTAATCTTCTTTTTTAAATTTTTTTGAAAATTAATTTAATCCATATAAATTATTTCTTAGATATAGATTCTTAATTAAACTTATATTTAAAATTTTATAAACAAAAATAGATAGAAATAACTCTAAAAGTGAAGTGATTTATTGTTTGAATATAATCTGGTAACTATTATAAATATTTGTTTACTTTTATACGAAAAGACTATCATAATCTTATAAGTAACATATATGTCTTATTTTAATTTTGTGAATTCTACTATAAGTATTAATGTATATCCTTCTATAGCATAATTCGTTATAGTTTAATTTAAGTTAATTTATTTTTTAAATTATAATTAGTATAAAATAATAATTATATATATTAATTAATTTTAGTGGATGATTAAAAGAAAAAACCAAAGAATAAAAAAAAATTAATTATATAAAAAATTTAAAATTTATAACTCGTATATTAGTGAAAATTTAAAAAGAAAATCAACACCCTTATAATTATTATAACAATTATCGATTGAATTAATATAAAACAAAGTATAATAAATAAATACACATTAAATTTTAATTTTTTTAAATTATATTATTTAAAAATAATTAATTATATATATTAATAATTATCTTTTAAAAATTAATTAATAATATATATCCTTAAATATTTTTCTTCTTCTTTTTTTCCCTCGTAAATTAATAAATATAAAAAATATACCTATAATAAATATACCACGGTAATAATTGTATTTTATAGTTTTATTGTACATTGGTTTTATAAAACAATAAATATAAATACCTCTATAATAAATATATCATATTCATAATTTTTATTTGATATTTTTTGTATAATGTCTTTATATTATATAGGATGATTTTTTTTAATAACATAAAAATTATTACATTTGTAATGCTTCGAATTAAGGGTAGTAATTCATAATAACATTTAATGAATTGATCAGTCCGTTTAATATATTTATAAAAGTAAGTATATGTGTAAAATCATCATTTTTCGTGGCAAGCTTATGTTATAACAACAAAAAAAAGTTAGTTAATATATATATATATATTATTTTTAATAAAAAATATTTATTAAATTCAATCAAATTAATGTCTATTGTATTCATATCAAATTAATTTCTTAATCCTAGTATTATTTTTATTTATAAATGTGTATTCTTCATTGATTAAAATAAATAATAAATTATTATCTAAGTTAATGCATTTAATATTTATTAATCACAATAATACTCTCATTTGATATATAAAAAGAAATATTAAGTCAAAATAAAATAAATATTTTTATTTATTTATAAACTATTATTATAATTTTATATCAATTAAATAATATTTTTTAAAAATACAAATAAAAGTTTATATATTAATTATGATAGATACTCATTATTCATTATTCATTTATTGATAGATAATTATGTAATAAATTATTTATTTAATTTAATAAAATTACATTTAAATATTAATTTAACATGTTCAAAAACTAATATATATGCTGGTTATATTAAAAATTTAATGTAATTTATAACTTAAAAAAACACATGCATATTTTAATAATTATATATTATTATAAATTAAAAAAGTTAAAATTTTATTAAATATGTATAAAATTAGTGAAATCTTAAAAATATTTATTGAAAATATCAATCTAACGTTATGTAACTATATTTTAATTTTAGTTAATTTATTTTTAAATTATATTTAATATAAAAAATAATTAATTATATGTGTTAGTTAGTTTTTAGTGTGCAACTTAAAAGGAAAAACTACAAAACTCTTAAGATAATTAATAATGTATGAATAAATTTAAAATTTATAGATTATATATTATATATTTGTGAAAATTTAAAAAAAAATAAAAGACTCATAATAATTATAATAATGATCTATTATTATGAAATTTTAAAAGAAAAAAATAAAAAATCTTATTAAATTTCAATTTATTTTTTAAAATTATATTTAATATAAAAATAATTATATTTTATTTGAATAACAAAAGGAACACATGAATTGACTAATAAAGTATTTATTTTATTTTTATTTTTAATTATATGTGAAATAATTAATTAAATAGACAATTACAAAAAAAACATAAATATTATAGTACTTTCCCATTTACGAAGTTAAAATGAAAAAAATATAATTTATACTAAATACATGGTAAATTAATATACTTAAAAATGTATTATAAATATTAGTATATTTTCTCATATAACATAATTAAATATATTTTAATTTTAGATAATTTATTTTTAAATTATATTTAGTTTAAAAGATAATTAAAAATATTTATCAATTATTTTATGTAAATAAATTTGAAATTTATAAATGTTCTCTTAGTAAAAATTTAAAAATTAAAAATGAAAAATATTATAATAATAATAATTTATTATTACATATTTAAGATATATAACTAAAAGCTTATTAAAAATGTGTGAAATTTTAATTTATTTTTGAAAATATATTTAATGTAAAAATAATTAATTATACATGCTAATATTATATTTTATTTGAATAATTAAAAAACTAATAGAATTTTCGATTGATGTTAAAGAGTTGATAAAATTTACAATTACAAATCCATCAATATTATAATAATTATCTATTTTTATGAAATTAAAATTCTCCTACTTGAAAAAATTAAAATATATAAAATATGATTAAATAAATTATAGAAATATACATTCTCTTTTTACTTGATTTTAGAAGTTGTGATGCACAATATTTTGATAATTTTAATACTTTTTACATAAATTTAAAACTTAAGTATTTTAAGTGATAAATCAAGCTTCATTTAATTAATAAATTATAAGTTAAAAAATTATTAAATGTCGTTAGTATTATTTGTAATTATATATGTCTTTGTGATTATGAATTTCTTAATATTATATTAATCATTGTATACATTTTTGTTTTACTTTATTTTTAACTCATTATTTTAATTTTGTTTTTAGATTTTTTATCTATATATTCTTGATTTTTGGAATTAATAATATCATAAAATCGAGATAAATAAAGCTCTTTCAATATAAGACATTAAAAAATTAAAATGACTATATATTTAACTCTATGTATTTTAAAATTAAAGCTTATATATTATTTATAATATATTATAATTAATTATAATATTTTAAATTAAATTTATTCAATTACAACACATTTTTAATTGACTATTGAGGATATAGACGTGGATGTTTTGATTTTTTTTAACTCAATATTTTAATTTTTGAAAATATATAAACATATTAAATTAAAAATAGTGAGTTAGAGTATAAGTTTTTTGCGTTAAAAAAATTGCGTTAATTAATACTAAAGAAGGATACATTTTATTATTTATTTAATATTTTAATAATTTTAAGATTAAAATTCACTATTTATTTAATATTTTAATAACTTTTATAATAAATATCATAACAAAAAATTATTTTTATCTTCTTCTTAATTATCAATAAATTATATTACCGAAAAGTAATATTATTTTTTGGTATTTTTATAAAAGTAAAACTTTAAATAACATTTATTTAAACAATTAAATGATCCGTTTGATTTAATATAAAAAATATGCACCTTGTTTTTTTTTTTAATAAATACTTTGAAATTTTATTTTAACTTTTATAAATTAATTATAAATTTATAAATCTAATTCTAAAATTAACTATCATACATACATTTTGACATTTATCGAGAGTATTTTAATTTTATGTGCCATATTCAATATTGTAATAGATATTATTAATACATTTGATAAATTATCGGATGACAAAAAATCAAAATTTAAATACAAAAAATCAAACATTATTATTGTTATTATCGTCACCTTCCCAACCAATTATACTTAAATACAAAAGGAACTCCACTCTTTTTTAATTGTATTTATTGGCAACATAATACTCTTTACTCTTTGGATCTTGCTTTAATGTGTGATTCGGATTAAAAAAATATAAATCACCTAGCAGTGGATCGATCCCTTTTGTAAACCGAAAGGCATTGAGTTTGATTTGAAAGAGAGAATTGTATATATTTATTTAGGAAAAATAATTAATTATATAACGAGGCCAACCACTTTATAAAAAATTAGTGCTTATTTTTAAAATTATTTTTTATATAATACTCCTTTTATGCAAGTCCATTGCATAATCCAATTACTGTCGTCAGGGTGTACCTTATATTATTAAAATATACGAGTGCCTTTGCCAAAAACAATGGCCATTATATGAATAAATTCATTATTTTATAGGTATATGCAGCTTTAATAACATATATTGGGGAAAAAAATCAGAAAATATTTTTGTTTTTTTTAATTTATAAGTTATCAACATTTAGTCCCCACTTATAAAATAAATAATCATTATATTAGGTATTTTTAAAGTCTAATTGATGTATTGGGAATCTTTACATTAATATATAGGTGACAATAAACTTTATGTATAATATTGCACAAATTAATGTTTTAAAAACCTTTAATTTCATTAATATTAATATTTATTATCAAAAAGTTATATTTATGCACTAATTTATTAAAAAAAATTAAAAAAATCATTTTTACCTAAAAATGCAATTACGTTACCTCAATAAGTAAGGATGAATATTTTAATTGTAAATAACTGAGACGTGATAATAATGATTATTACAATATCAAAACTGTGATTAATCAAAATTGAACATATATTAATATTATTATTTTATATACATATAATTATATAAAAAATATAATTTTAATAATAAAACATACAATATTTTGTATAATTAGATTAAATTTTATTTATTTATACTTAAAAACATGTACTAAATAATTGAAAAATAAAAATTAATGTTAATGTTTTAAATAATATGATAAAGTAAGAATTAATTAAACATTTAATTTTTCAATTAAATATATTTTTAAATAAATATTAAAAAAATAAAAAATATGGTTAAACATTAAGAAATTCTATCGACTCATAAACGATGGTAGTTAATCGAATGTATACAAAATTAGTGAAAAGTGGTTATGATTATTAGTATAACCACTCTACATTGTTATAATAAATAACACTAAAAAATTTTAATAAAATTTTAGATATGTTAATTAACACATAAATATAATATAATTAATATTAAAACACTACAAAATAATACAATATGACTATAACTAACATTACCTATAGTATTGTCAATTGGTTACGGCATAATAGGGTTGAGGTAAGGTTTGATATCCAATCATGGTGCTATTTGTTTGTCGGGATAAGACGTATAATTTTCACCAAAATTGTCGATAATTTGTAGGAACCAAGTATTTTTTACTAATGAATAATATATACTTAATGTTATAAATTAATAAAATTTATCTTAAAAAGCAAACTTAAAATTATGTTAATAGATGTTCAATGTAATGTATAAATTATATATATAATCAAGTTATTTATTTTGATATTTATAATAAAATAAAATAAATTTTGATTTTGTATTTTCTTAAACAATATATAAAAATTATATAAAAAAAATGGGATTTATTGGGACATAGAATGTCATTTTTTCATTGGTAAAATTTTATCTCTCTATAATCATTGCTACAAAATGTGACATTTAAGTCGATATGTAATAATGAATTTAAAGTCGGTTCGGTATATAATCGATGCTACACATAGCGTTGGTTGACACGTAGAACCGACACTACACACATGGATAAATTCTTTTATCTTATTTCTTCTCCGGATATAAACTATTCCAAACACTGTATAACTCTAAAAAACTCAAAACCTCATTTACTTCTCCTACATTCTTTCTCATTTTTTTAACACCGACAACCAACAATTCCAACGACGTTTAATGGATTTTTGACCACCTACAACCAACAGTTCAACGCGCGAACTGAATTATTTTTAAGTTATCATATTTAAAAGTAGTTATTAATCGACTTTAAAAGTAGTTTTTGTAATATTGAATTATCTATAAAATTTACAACACTAACCACTAATAACCATGTTAAATAGTAGAAATAATGGAAATTTATTTATATTTTTTAATTTTTGAATAATGAAATCAGATGCAAATAATACTCAGATAATATCATCTGATTTTAAAAAACGATAGTAAATTAAATCTAGCTAACATGAAAAGGTAATAAACAAAAACTGCCGAATCACTAAAGACAAAATGAAAGTGAATAAAGATGAAAATGGTTAACTTAGAAGACTCTGTATAAATGTCTGAGAATCAGTTCGACACATAAAAGCTACAAGAAAAAGTCCAAATTGTTTTTTTCACATTTATAAATCGATTCTGTTTTATAATTTAAATTTTATAAATCACCCGTCAAAAGCTGCAACTAGAAAACAGCGTTTTCTTTTAATTCAGATCAGACCCCGTTTTGGGCTCACGTGTGTAAAGGCATGTCAAGTTCAACCCTCACAGAGAAAAAGCACTTTTTGAAACTTTCCTCCCCTTAAACCATTTATTCTAAAAATAAATCCTATCCAAATTTCCCACATTTTCAGAAATCAGAAAACACTCCAAAAATAAAACACCCACGGACATTAATCGGTTCAGGTTAAATGAGGATGGATAATTTTGTACTATCCATATTTTAATAATAAATTCATAAATTTATTATATTTTAAAAGATTGCTCATTTAATATCTGTTTAAATTTTATTTATTTTTAAATAAAAAAACATTTGAAACTATTTAGACAGAATTAAGATGACCAACCCACTACATTATTTTAATTCCCGTTATTTATTTTGTTTTTTAATGTTAGTTTAAAAGAGATAAAGAAGAATAGAAGTTCAATTTTTTTAGATTTTTAATATGGTAAAATGAACTAGAAAGAATGAAAGAGGAAAAAAGAAAGTAAATTAACAATTTTATCACGGTTTAAATAGTGATGAATATTTTTTGACTATTAATATTAAAAAATAGTTGAATTTAATTTTTTTAAATATTATATATACTAAATGATAACACTTTTAAAATATAATAAGTTTTAATTTTTGTTGTAAAATCTTGATGTTACAAACATATCAATCCATGTTATCTTCAAACTTTGAATTATTTTTTTATAATTTTATAACTCAATAATTAAAATTTATTAGAAAATAGGGAGAAAAAATTATCTTCTAAATTTCAAATTTCAAATGTAGAAATAAGATGGTACAAAAAAAAGGTATAAAAATTGAATAAAAAGTTAGTTCGATTGATTATATATATATATTTTTTAGAATTTTAAATTATTTTGATGTGTGGATTGTAGTTGCATCAATTTGTTTTCATTTCATAATACGAACTGGACATACTAGAGTACTGATTATTATTTTATTTTATAATTAATTTTTATTATATTTATAAAAATATTAAAATTATGTAATATGTATAATATGAATAAATATAACACTTTTTTTTTTGCATAAAATAACCGGGTAAAATGTAACTATTTTATTTATAATTTAAAGTTTGTAGTTTTTTTTTATAGAAAAGTTTGTTTAGTTTGTATATATAATTAATTTATAAAATGTAAATACTAACATTTTATAATAAGGTGAATTTATGCATGATACAAATGTTATTTAAAATTAAAAGAAAGTAAAATCCACGTTACCTTACATAAAATTATGAAAATAACCGTACATAAATTTACAAGCTTGCAGATAGCTTACACATACAATTTTAAAGATGATTTTATTTAAAGTCATAAAATTTGCGGGTTTATCATCAAAATAATAAAAATTTCATTTGTCAAAATTCAATAGGACATTTATTGAGTGGTTTATTTTATTTATTTATTAATATATTACAAAGTAGGTATCTGTTGAATCATTGGAACCAATCCAACTTATAATATCTGAACCAAACTAACATTTTATTTTTATTTTTATTGGTTTAAATTGTTTCTTATTTCTATAAAATTGATTTTTATTGGATTAGTGTAGTTATTATTTCTTAAAAACTTATAATAACTAAATCAATTTATATATATTTATTTTATAACTTATTTTTTAAAATTTTTCTTATACTTTTATACAAGTTATTATTATTTATTATTATCAATTTATTTTAATTTTAAATATTTTTTTTTGACTGATTTGAATAATGAATTAATTCTAATTTTTTTATTCTAAAATATTTAAATTTAAAAATTATAATGATAATTGAATTAAAACATAAAAATTATAATATGAGAGGTAAAAAATTAATAAACAAAAATGATTTTTTCTTTATAAAACTAAGTTGATACAATTAAAATGAAACAAAAAAATTTAAGTTTATCTAAAACAAAACCAATGAGTTGAATTGTAATCTATTAAGTAATTTTTCATTAGAAAAAAACAAAAAAAAATTAATATATAATAACTTGGTGACATTTAAACTTTTTTTATTATTAGATTGGGTCCCACTTCTTTGGTATTTTTTTGGCAGGCCACTATTCACATTGTACCTCTACATTGGTGTAATTTAGTAATTAGCTTCTTGACCACGCTATCATACACCTTCATTCTTATCATTCACCCCACTACTGTTCTGTTTCTCTTTCTCTCTCTGTTTTTGCTCTGTTTTATTATAGTGGGTTTATCATTTTCTTGCCCATATACTTTGGAGAGACCAGAAAGGAACCCAGAGAGATTAGAGGGTTTGTCTTTCATTGAGGACACGTAGTAAGAAAGAGATCTTTTGAAAACAAAGTTTATTAGATAAAGATTAAATCTTTTTCTTACCTTTCGTTTTCTAAAATGGTTGGTTTTCTTGTAGTTAGGTTGTTGAAAATGTGAGCTGTAATCTGAAGCTCGTTTTATTTCAGAAGGATCTCTGGGTTTTATTTTTCAATCTATTGGGTTTCGGATTTGGTGATTCGTTTCATGGCTGGGAGTAATGAAATTAACCTCAGTGAGTCAAAGGTATCTTTTTTATTTTCTTGTTTTGCACAAATCACAATTAATTATGCTAATTTGTTATTTGTGTTCAGAAATATGTTTTGGGTTCTCTTTGTTTCTTAGATTTTGGGCTTTTGATTTCTATTTTGAGAGTTGGATATGTTTGTTCTAAAGAGATAAGTAGTTGGCCTCAGAGTCCTTTGCTATATTTGGTCCAGATTTGTATTTAAATGATTGAAAGTTGGAAGTTTTCGTTTTTATGGTTTGGATTTAGGGGATTATGTACCTGTAATATGCTATTGGGTTAGTCTTGCTTGGTTGAGCTTGTGATTTTGGTTACATTTTGTTAGTAGTTCTGTTGGTTTGACTTGATATGAAATTATGGATCAAGTTTTGGGTTTCCTAATTGTTTTGTTCTCCAAATTAGAGATTTGGGTTTTGTTTTGTTTTAAAGGGTTGACTTCTGCTTAAGTTTTGAGTACTTGGACAACTCTTCTGTTGGGTTATTTTATTGCTTCATTGACATGATTTGCTCTATTTTCATAACATTGCTTTACTTTATTGTTGAAATGTTAACATCATTTAACTGTATTATGTGGCCTTTGGTTTCTTATTTTTCTTGCTATTTGTATTAAATTAATGTAAATCATAGTGTTAATTTGGAAATAATTAGCAGGCTTTATTTACTTGTTGCTTGTTAGTTTTTGATTTTTCTTTTTTACTGTGAATAATGTTTCATCCATAATTTTCTTGATTTTGTTTGTCTTTAACAGACTGTAGTTCCCCTGAATACATGGGTCCTGATCTCCAACTTCAAGTTAGCCTATAATCTTCTTCGTCGTCCTGATGGCACCTTCAATCGTCACTTGGCAGAATTTCTCGATCGGAAAGTTCTAGCCAATGCAAACACCGTTGATGGAATTTATTCCTTTGATGTCATCATTGATCGTGAGACTAGCCTTTTGAGTCGAATATATAGACCAGCCAATGCTGAAGAACCTCAGCTTAAAATTATTGATCTAGAGAAGCCTCCAAGCTCTGAAATTTCCCCTGTAATAATCTTCTTTCATGGTGGTAGCTTTGCACACTCTTCATCTAATAGTGCTATTTATGATACTTTGTGTCGTCGATTAGTAGGAGTGTGTAAAGCTGTGGTTGTTTCTGTAAACTACCGTCGTGCACCTGAAAATAGATACCCTTGTGCTTATGATGATGGATGGACGGTTCTTAAATGGGTTGTCTCAAAAACATGGCTTCAAAGTCCAAAAGATTCAAAAGTTCATATATATTTGGCTGGTGACAGCTCTGGTGGAAACATTGTGCACAATGTTGCTTTAAAAGCAGTTGAATCAGGAATTGATGTATTGGGAAACATATTGCTTAACCCTATGTTTGGGGGGCAAGAGAGAACTGAATCCGAGAAGCGATTAGATGGGAAATATTTTGTCACACTTCGAGATCGAGATTGGTATTGGAGAGCTTTCCTACCCGAAGGGGAAGATAGGAATCATCCAGCATGTAACCCATTCGGTCCAAGAGGTAAAAGTCTCAAAGACATAAAATTCCCTAAGAGTCTTGTTGTTGTGGCTGGTTTGGATCTCATTCAAGATTGGCAACTTGCTTATGCTAAAGGGCTTGAAAATGCTGGCCAAATTGTGAAGCTCCTCTACTTGGAGAAAGCAACAATTGGGTTCTATTTGTTGCCAAACAACGATCACTTCTATACTGTTATGGACGAGATAAGTAACTTTGTGAGTTCTAACTGTGAATAGTATTGACTTTACCATAAGGCGAAACTTGACTTGTTGCCCTAGTCATTGTTTTTGTTTGCAGTTTATAAGATTGTGTAGCACTTAGTGTACTACTACTACTATTACTACTACTACTACTACTACTACTACTACTACTACTTACTGTTGTATTTGTTATTGTGGTATTAAAATCCTGCTGGGTTCTAGCTTGTGCCTGCTTGATGCAGAACGGTATTGATCGGTAAGAAGCAGTAATATGGTTTGCTTTGGTGGTGGAACCCTAATTCGAAACTGGTTATAGTTTGGGTTGATGAAGCTCTAATTGTTGCAGGAGTTGTTGACTAAGTTTAGTAATCGCAATTCAATATAGAAAGTGGGAATGTGATTATGAGGTAATTATCATTTGGTGGATTACCTGACTAATGTTATAGGATGATAAGTAGCTAATTTCAAGACATGGGTGGTAAAACTAAACATCCATTGTACTCTGAACCTGTAAAATACATATAAATTATATCAAATGTTTGCTCATCATTGTGTATGGCTTTTGTCATTTTAATCCTTTCCTCGACTTTTTGTAAGATTGTATACGTATTATTGTTTTTGCCTAATATAACTTTATTGTTTCTGCCTTTGATACCCGTAAAAGACTTTTGATAGCAGTAAAGCACTTTTCAAAGTGAAGAGGATCAACTTATGCTTATGCAAAAAATAGTTTCACTTGAGTGATTTTTTTAGCTAGAAAAACACCGTGCTTATGTTATGAAAAGAAAAGGAGTGTTTATGATCCTGAATCACTTTTGACATTTTTTTCGTTTGGTTTAAAACTATTTTTTTTAGCTTTCATTCGAACCAACCCATAAACAAATTTGTTATAAATGCTTGCAGGGAACAGAAAACATAGTTTGTTCATTTCAAAAGCACAAATGACGTTTTCTTTATAAGTATTTTCTTCTAAAATCATTTTTAAGTACAAGCAAATATACTCAGCTCACGTGCTCGTATCATCTCATATGAAAGAAGAGCAGGTTAAATAATAAAAAGCCGCCTTTATAATGCTTGAATTCATGAACTTTTGAGTGTGGGACACTTTCTTCAAATAGGGGGCAAGATTAGAACTTTGCCTTTAACAAGCATTGTAGAAATGGACACAAGAAGGAGTAGTTGATTATTGGTGGCTCTCACAAGTACTCTCTTTTTTTCTTTTCTTTTTTTGACTATGAATAAAAGAAGTGATCAACTATACTTGTTGTAGAATAACTAGAGTTTGTATGTAAGTAATCTTCCTGGAAAAAGCAGAAATTAAATCATACAATATGAAAGCTGAATCTTGCTGGAAAAAAGAAGCTGAAGACATGGTAGTACTTATATAAAATGTCCTCAGGAGAGGAACAAAAATAAAAGGGTTGTAAGATTCAATGGATAGGGCATAGTCCTTTCAAGCTTTAAGTCAATTGTAAGACTCAAGATAACAATTGTGGGGGTAGTAATTTGCTTTTGGTTTGTGGAATTTACTTTAAAAATATTATCTCAATCAATATAATAAATGTTATGAATTGTTTTAACTTATACAAAAAAAAAATATTTAAAATTTAGTTATTTATTTTTTCTATTTATACAATTTAGTTTCTAATATTTATAAAATTAAAAATTATATTTTTTATCAAATTAATTTAACAACGTTATATTTAACTATTACATAATTAAGAATTTGAGGATAAAATTATAAATTTTTTATAATTTAAGATCAAATTTTATATTTTGAAATATGTTTGAGACTAAATAAATTAAAAAATTAGTTTTATCTTAATCAAATATATCACTTATAAATCAATTTAATGAAAATTATATTTTATATTAAATTTATCAGTTAAAAATATTATAGATTAAATTATGTTATCTAAATAATAAGAACTTAAATTATAATACTTTAAATAAATTTAAAATTAAATAAATAACTAAACCCTAAAATAAATATTACAATGAGCACATCATCCACTCTATGAGTGAAAGCCAGCCAAAAGGGTCTAAGTCAGACTCTTATTCCATTTATTTTCATAAATGATTTGAAATTAAAATTATTGAATTCCTAATTGTAGTCAACATAAGCCAAAGGGGGGTAAAGATTGAAGAAAACATGAATATTTAGATCTTGATGTGAAATAAAAAAATTCAAACTCATTTGTGTTAATGACCACTAACAAAAACCACATCATTTTCAAAGCAAATCTTAATTTTAAACTTAATGATTGGTAGCTAAACATAGATGGTCCAGTTGTGCTAGACAGATACTAGTTTAGGTCATTCTTGTCACTTGTAGCATTGCTAAAAAAATTAATATAAAAATAGGAAAAATAATATTTATTTTACTACAAAGAAAAAATATAATTAAAAAATCAACTTTTATAATTGTAAAAATGATAATCAGACTAAAAATAAACATTAATTTGATAATTTTGGATATATTAATTTTTTTTTTTACAAAAACATAATCTAAAATTAAGAAGAATTTTTAACTTAGTATGTTTATTCCGTATGTTGATATTTAAATAACTTTATTCAAAATTAAAGTTAGATAAAGAAATACTTTATAATATTGTATCACATTTTAAATAAATATGAAATAAAACATGATGATGAAGATTACCAAAATGGTTAGAATTTAGAAACAAATAATAAATAAAACTCATATTTAATTAATAGAAAAAATATTAAAATACCTTTATATATTTTTCTAAAAAGAAAAAAAAGTTTACATGTACATAATTAAATTTAAAAAAATGATAAATACATTAATTATATATACTTTATAAATACAATAAAAATGAAATATATATAATAAAACTACATCGATATGATTTTTATAAATTATAGAAAATAAAAACCATTGATTAGTCTTAAATTGAAAGGTCGGATGGTTTTAAAAAATATTTACATACCCTTAATATCTATGAGCTCATTAATTTTGTAGAATGTTTTGATTAAGTTCCAAAAAAATGACAATGTTTTAAAATTTTAATTATTTTATTGTTAATATTATTAATTTTTTTAATTATTGTTCAAAAAATTAAATTAAAATTTTATAAATACAAAATTGTAATCATAGTATAAAATTTTATCAAAAATTGAATATTAGGAAAGTATCAATATCACAGTAAGTTATGCTTTTAAGGTGAGAGATATTAGAGGTGTAATACTTTTCAAAAAAAAAATGTTTTAATTTTATTATTCTTAATTAGACCTGTTTCAATCTTAAATTTTTTAATATATATATATATATTAATTTCAAAATTATTAAAATTATCTATATTATTTTTTAGATTAAAATATTACAGTTAAAAGTTATTAGATTAATATGTTTTTTTTAAGACTATTTGTATCCTTCTACCATAATTTTAATGGGTTGGTGATATATATTAGTGTAAAAATTAAAAAAATATATATTATAAATTATAATATTATTATAATTAGTATGATTATTAATTATTAATTTATTATTTTAATTAATAATTAATTATATATATATATAAGAAAAGCCAAAAGAAATTATTATAATGGTTTATATATATATAAAAGAAAAGCCAAAAGAAGTTATTATGATGGTAAGCAAAGACAGCTAATATTTTGAAAAGTACTCCGAATAATTTTTTTGACATGACATGTGAAGTCTTGTCTTATTTTACCTTTTTTTGAGTATATTTTAAAGCATGACATTTTGTTTAATTAATAGAAATTTTCTTTTCTTTTATTTCACAATTGGCTAATTGAAAGTTGGTTATATTTAATTATTCGTAACTTTCTCTACATTTATTACACTAACTAAATTTTAGTTCGTTATTTTAAATGATTTATTCTTTCTCTTGAAAGTCAAGATTGATTCAGCCGGCAACCATGTGATGTGATCAGCAAAATAGGCAGAAAATTGAGGGGTAAAAATAAATGCAATTTATTTTTCTATCTGTATAGGTGAATTGATGAAGTACATATTTGCAAAGAAAAAGGATAGAGGGGTAAAATGGTCTATTTTTATATAAATTGAGTCTTTTTAATTTCATTATTATTAACTAATATATTATGAGTGAAGTTATTATAAAAAATAAATATATTTAATATCATAATTATTAAAAATTAATAGTTTAATTACATAATTATTTAAAATTATATGTTTTAAATTATTATTAAGTAATATATTATGAGTGAAGTTATTATAAAAAATAAATACATTTAATATCATAATTATTAAAAATTAATAGTTTAATTACATAATTATTTAAAATTATATGTTTTAAATTCATAATTGAAGTATATTTTTATACTAAAATATCTTATTTGTATAAATTTTGTGATCAAAATATTATATTTCATATAAAAATAAGATTTTTTAGAATTTTTATCTTCGAAAAAAAGATAATTTAAATATGATATTTTTAACAAAATTATACTTTAGTTAATTACCTATTAAGTAATATAACATAAATTCATTATTTTTACAAAAAAAAATTGGAAGAATTTATGTTATAAATATAATGTATTTGTGGTATCTTAATAGAAAAATAAGACAATCTATTATCTTTATAAATAAATTTTTATAATATTTTTATAAAAATAACGTATATATATTCTTTCACTTAATATATATAAATTTAAAAATATAATTTTATTAAAAATAATGAAATTAAATTATCTTTTGTATTTAATTAGGAACAAACGTTGTATATAAATTATTACATGTATATAAAAATCTAAAATTTTAATTTTAATTATAAATACGTGTAATTATTTAAAAAGTAAATATAATAGAACTAGAGAGAACCGACGGTTTCTAAAGCTGAAAGGGTACCTAAATTTTAATCTATAAATTGAAATGAAAAAGAAAAAATCTTATGTACGAGGTTCTTTTTTTCGTCAAAGCCAAACCTAAAACCTATAAAAACTTGAAAATATATATTTAAATACTTGCTCAAATAACAAGAGAAACAAATATTAATTTTATTATTCTTTTTACACTAGGGTGAGTATCAGTTCGAAACCACAAATTTAAGGTCAATCTGAATCCGATCCGCTATACATGACAATCTGAAGAAATCTGAAACCATTAATTTTAAATCAATCTGAATCCGATCCGATCCAAAAATTATTTAAACCAAAAATTATTTAATCCGAAACCAATCCGTTGTACATGCCAATCCGAACAAATCTGAATTTGTTAATTTTAAGTCAATCCGAATCCGATCCAATTCGAAAATGATTCAATCTGAAATTTTAATTTAAATCTATTAAAAAAATTACATAAATAAGCAAATTATGAAATATCAATCCGATCTGAACTGCTATAAATGTCAATCCGAACAAATTCAAATCTGATTTAATTTCAACATATAAAATGAAAAATTACATATAATAAATAAAAATATTTTTCATACAAATTAAAAAAGTAAGTGATAACATGATTAAAAATAATTCAACTAAAATAATCAAAAAGAAAAAAATAAACATTAATTACATAATTTAACTCCAAAAAATTAAATATCAATTACATAAATTAACTTCACTCTACGAACATTAATAACAACAACTCTTTTTGATAATCATTCAAGGTTTAAGTCACCAATACCATCAAGAATATCTGCACAATGAAAAATTAAAAAGTTAAAAATATACATAAATAATGAGCTAATAAACATAATAATATATATTTGATAACAAATAAATCTATATATATTTGAAAGTTTTATGCAATATACCTGATTCTAGAGCTTCAATTTCATCAAGTGACTCTTGGATATTAATGATTGGAGATGAACGAATCCAATTTTGAGTGCAAATCAAAGATTGTACAGTTTTAGATGATAAGGAACTCCTGTATGGACTAATTGTACGACCACCAGTAGAGAATGTAGATTCAGATGCTACGGTAGATACCGGTATGACCAATACATCTCGAGCTATCAAAGACAAAATCTTAAATCTCGAGGAATGAACATTCCACCAACTAAAAGATCAAATTTCTCATCATTCATATCAACCAATGCTTCTTGTAAGCATTTTTCCACTTCAGATTTGTTTTCCATAGTATGAACTTCTTTTAAATGCTTTCTCTTACGAGAAGCATAAAGTTGGAATGCATCTGCTTCTAAACCAAAACCTTCTGTACCAATTTCTAAAGGTTGAGAAGATTCTTCTATGTTTGAGAGAAAATACGCTTTACGATACTCCTCGTACATATCTTCCAAAGTTTTTTTTTACCCTTTTTGAACTCATTGAAGCCTCAATCTCATCCCCATTACACAATTCTAGCAAACTTAGATGTAAAGAACACTATTTATACCTAGGATCAAGTAAAACATACACAAATAACATCATATTCATTTTAGATATTCCTCCCCAATATTTGTCAAACTTTACCTTCATATCACTAGCCATCTTCATCATAATATAATCCTCACATTTACTCCACATATCAAGTTGATCATGAATAAAACAAATACGATCCAAGAAGAAATTAGAAGTCACATATAAAGATCCAGAAAATATTAATGTAGCTTCATAAAAAACTTTCAAAAATTGGACAAAATATCTAGCATTATCCCAATCCATTATAGTCGGAGATTGTTTAATTTCACCTCGATAAAACTCTTGATAGTATCCCAAATCAGTGATCTCTAACATTTCAAATGCTTTTTGAAAATAAGTTGCAGAATCCAATATCAAATAAGTTGACTTCCATCTTGTCGTAACATCTAAACAAACGAGTTTTTGAGTAGAGAGTTTTTCCATTTCAGTAACACTCTTAAATTTTTGCAGTCTAATTGGTGATCCTCTCACGTATCTTATAACAACAAGAATCATATTTATTGATATGTTATACTCTTTCAAACCCTGCTCAATAATTAAATTCAGAATATGTGTACCACATCGCATGTGCAAATGTTTTGATTCTAAAATTGTATTACCCCAATCATTTACACATTTTTTCAAATAAGTAAGTGCAGTATCATTAGAACTTGGATTATCAACTGTAATACATAATATCCTATCATTGTCCCAATCTAACAAACATGCTTCAATCGCTCTACCAAGTGTATCACCTTTATGATTTGGAACTTGACAAAAGTTCAAGATTCTCTTTTGTAAATTCCAACCATTATCAACAAAATGAGCAGTTAAATACATATAACATAAATTCTGACAAGATGTCCATGTATTAGTGGTAAGACATATTCTTTTACTAGTTCTATTCAACAACTCTTTTAATTTTACTCTTTCAGTAACGTACAAATTCAAACAATCTCTTGCAATAGTCCATCGAGAAGGGATTTTAAACAAAGGTTGTAACTCTTCAATAAACTCCTTAAATCCTTCACCTTCTACGATAATAAATGGCAATTCATCTTTTATTATCATCTTTACCAATTTTTCTCTACATCTTTCAACATTAAAACTATGAGGTACAAGACTTCCTTCCTTATGGAAAGCTAAAGTTTTTTGTTTCTTAAGAACTCTACCGGGAAACTTATCACATCCAATGGAAATGTGTGCAAGCAAATTTGACGTGCCAGATTTTCTTGACACATACTTATATTGTTTCTTACAATATTTTCATATAGCTTTGCGATGTTGCCCTACCCCTTCTATAGTAAAATGAGCCCATGCTTCACTACTAGATCTAGAGGAAACTTTTTTACATTCTTCTTTAGAAGCAATGCATAGATCAGGAATTAGAGTACTTACAGAATCTTCTTCTTGAGTTGGTTGTGTTGCACTTTCATCTTTATTTACTTCTTCAATCACATAAAGTGTATCATTATCTTTATCTAAAACCATCTGTATAGTTGTAGAAAAAAAATATTAGACATTTGCAATAAATAATTGTAAAAATGTGCACATAGATGTGGGGTGATGTTGGACATGTTTGCTTTCATGTGATTTAAAATATGTATTGAACATTTATATATAATATAACTAAAAATTTAATAATACGAATGAAATGTTCAATTAACATGCACCATTTATAAAACAATGTTTTATGATATTGATTTTTATAATTATGTAAATAACCATGATGTACTACAATGCTGACATTTGTTCTACCAAGCCACGATAGACCTCAATATTTTAAAAGTAGTTTAAAAATTGTTGTAGCTAAATTAAAACATGAAAAACAATGTTTTTGGGGAAAAATAGCGTTTTTGGGGAAAAACTCTAGACAAACCGCCTTTAACAGTTTGGTGTGCCCAGATATCGAAAAGTTATATGGAATCATAAAAAAATTCGTCCAAAATAGACCTCACAACACAAAGTTATGACCGTTCAAAGTTTTCTTATAATGTCATCTAATTTTTATTCTACAATACAATCACATTTTCATTCAGACTCGTAATTTCATCTCATAGTTCTCGAAAATTACTATAAAAAACAGTAAATCACACAATATGTTCTAGAATTTAGATAGCTTATTGCTTCACACATCTATTTGAAACAAAAGCAATAACTATCAATAACAGAGCATTTGAATTTTAAATCTGAAATCAAAATTTAGAAAAAGGAAAAAAGTTCAAAAAATATAACCTTCTTGTTCAGGATGATGAAGAACAAAAAACAGCGGGCATCAGCAACAACAACAGTGGTGAGCAGCAGCAGCAGCAGCAACAACAACAGTGGTGAGCAGCAGCAGCAGCAACAACAATGGTGAGCAACAGCAACAGCGAGCGAGCAGAGAAGCACGAACAGTAGAGAAGCACAAGCAGCTGCAAAGCAGAGAAGCACAAGCAGTTGCGAAGCAGAGAAACACTTAACAATGGAGGCAGGTAGGCAGGGAGAAAAGTGGAGGCAGCTGGAAAAATATATTAGGGTTTGGGTTAAGATTTAGATATACGACATCTACTTTAATAGGTTAGGTTAAATAATTATTATATATATATATATTTTTAAATAATATATTAAATATATCGGATCAGATCGCATTATAAGGATTTGAATATTTCTAATCCGAATCCAAATCCAAGCGGATTGATAAAATCCAATCCGAATCCGATCCGACTTCGGATAGAAACCACTTAATTTTATCGGATTTTTCGGATTGATCGGATATTTTGCTCACCCCTACCTCACACAAACACAAACACAGATATATATATATATATATATATATATATATATGATACAATTATTGTAACATATATAACTAATAATATAAGATTAAAATATGTTATTAGTACTCAAATAGATTTACATATAGTATAAATTAATAAATATATCATTAAATAATTATAAAAATTATAAATATATTATTTAATTTATCAAGTGATAAAAATAACATTATTTTTTTATTAATGATATAAATCTATCATTATTATATCAAATCTACAACTAAATTTATTATTATTGGTATAAATCTACTACTAATTTTTTTATTAATTAAATCTATCATTGAAAAATAATATAATAATATGTTTATAGTACTAATTATAATTGAGTTATATTTTTATCACTCGATATAATTATATTATGCATGTAAAACTTTCGTAATAATTTAATGAAATATTTGTTAGTTTATTCTTTTATACATATATATATATATATACATCATATATCATCCGATTTTTAAAACATATGATTTCGTTATCAGATTTTAAAACTTCACGTAAAAAACCTTAAATATTTAAATAATACGATTTAATCACAAACTTTAAAGTTTTACACATATATCCTAAAAATTTAAATCAAAAAAATTATTTTAATAACCAAACTATCATACATGTAGTTTTTTGAAAATATAAGGATAAATGGAAATGGTACCTTAAATGTAACATAATTAATACATTAGTATCTCAAATGTCCAATGTTATTAAAATGTTTCTTTTTAGCACCTCAATTTTAGCATTGATAACCTTTCTATCATTTTTTAATAATAATCAATTTTTTTACCTAAAATGTCTTTTGGATTTTTAGTGAAATATTTTTTATTTTTTCTTTATAGAAATTAATTAGAACTAAAAAAATGATTTTTTTATTAAAAATTGAGTTCAACAATTTCTACTAAAAATTATAAAAAATTATAAAATATTAAATTTATGCTTTTAAAAAACAAAGAATATAAATTGTTTAATTTAATCATTTGTTCATATACTTAGTTTGACAATTATATAAAATTAGACATATATATTCAAAATAAGATTCTTGATTTTTAGATGGATATATATGTCTAATTTTTTTATGTTTATTTGGATATATGTCTAACATAATAATAGTATTCATATTTTTATTGAATTCTATTATCATTCTCGTTATGTTTTTTTATATGAGAACTAAACGTAAACTTAATGTAAATATATTATAACTTTATAATCATTCTATTTGATTATGCTTTTGATAACTTGTACAAGCACTTTTCACTGCAAAAAGTGGTTTTTTGAACCAAACTGGAAAAATTTGCCTAAAGCGGGGCTTTCGGGACTCAAAAACACACAACGATAATTACAACAAAACATACCCGATATCTGTGTTAAAATGAAGTAAAATGACCAATTTCATATAACAAAAAGCTGCTAAATAAATCCTGAGACTCATGACTAATCATTGAAGTAACACTAAGTGAGACATTGAAAAATGCCTAGTAGCATTAAAAGTGCCATGATGCAGTAACAGTAAGTCAGTAAGTACTAACAAAGTCACCTACTCAACGTCCTTTAGCAACATATGCAACTGATGCAGCGCAACTGATGTTAAAGCAGATGACACCAAAGTCCAGAAACTGTTCTTCTTTAGCGCCTCGGCTGCTGAAATATGCAGAAGCTCAACTTGTTGCTTCATTTCTTCCAACATGTTCTTCTGGCCAGTATCGTTCTCGCTAACCAATGCTTCCAAATGGCTATCAGTAACTCTTGCTCTTCTAGAGTAGGCGATGACGATCACTTTTCACAACTCTTTCATTATTTTTTCAAATTTTTCGGTTATATTTAGTTTGACTATTAATTTAGAATTTAACATAAAACATTTAAACAATAACAAAAATACTCATTTCTCACACACCTATCATTCAGTAATACGTTAAAATGTTTTATTTTCCTTACACAATTGTATAATTATTTATTATTATTTTTATTTAAAAATTAAAAAAACTCTTATTTTCTAATTTTATTTTAATATTTATCATTATTTTAAAATATTTTAATTCCATTACTTAAATAAATATAACAATAATACTGTTTTCATTAAATTAAATTCTTATAAAGTATTTTTATTTTCTTATTTTAGGTATGTCTGCCATCCCTTTTGAATATTTTAGTCCGACTCTCAATTGCAATAATTAATACATTTTTTTTCTTAATTTCACTTGTAATTAATTTTATTTATTTATTATATTATAGTTAAATAAAACTAACTATGATGTTTTCATCTAGAATAATGTTTTTTTATAAATCTAATATTAGATATAGATATGTTGTTTTTGGGTTATAAATAATGATATTATGGTGAAAAAATAGTGAAATTATTGAAACGGATTAACCATGTTAAAGTTTATAAGAGTTATCATTCTTATAATTCTTAAAGTTTAACCTATTGAGTGGAGACATCCAAATCTTTATAAATCACAGCATCCACAAGTAATGATAGCTAATACAATGCCTAATATACCTTGTGTATCAAGTTTCTCAATAGTCTCTATAACACCACCAAATTTTGGGTCAATTTCTCATGCATTTCCACAAAATCAAGCCTCAACCTATCCTTCGTACTTGCCATAATAACCATCATATCCTACCATGTCATCTTAGCCTATGTTTAATCATATTACATCATACCCAAAACCCCGATGGTTTCTTGACTCAAGGACCAATTATTATGTCACCAATGATCTTACCAATCTTAACAATGCAACGACCTTCACAAGGGTAGACTAGTTGATGGTGGGCAATGGTAATTTTTTTTTACAAGACATTCATCTTATTTTTGAGTTTCATTCTTTCCATTGCTATATGAAGGATCAGATGACAGGTATAGTGCTACTTAAGGGACACCTCCATAATGGTTTATATGGTTTTGACTTAAACAACTCTAATACTGATCCTCATCAAGAATCAAATGTTTCATCCTTTTCTCATCTAGCTTTTCCTTCATTTCCTAAGATAATTTAGCTTTTATAGTCTCCTATGTAGTTCCTTTATCTCTTTGGCATCAGCGCCTAGATCATGCCTCTTTCCCTATGGTATCAAAGCATGTGAAAATCCATAAGAATTGCAAGGCATATTGGGCCAAAAAACTTTGAACCTATCATAACAATGGAACTATAAAACTATGTTATTTTATTATGGAATTCATATTGCTTTCAAGGCTTGTCCAATTAAATTATTGTGAGATTTTAGTTCTCTCTTCATTCTTCATAAAAGTTGTGAATTTATCAAGGTATTTAACCTTGTGGCATTCAAAAATTTATCAAGACTTGGAAAACCTTGTAGCATTCCAATCAATCCCATAATCTGACTTCTAACTTCTTGGGTGTTTATTTTCCAGTTTATTATTAGGTTTCAACACTATAACCTTTTGTGTTAAAATTGCTTTGTTCTTTGTGGATTTTTAAGGCTAATCCTTTTGGGGTTTGCATAATTTAGTATTAAAGCAACAAAAGATACGATCCAAGGAGCAACCAAATACCTCTCAAATGTCCTTATTGAGTCAATCACATTGACAAGGTTAAAAAAGGATCAAACTAGCATTTTTGATTGAATCACAATTGGGCTATGGATGTACGCAAGGACTTATATGAGCTTACTCAAGGAATGAAATATACATGTTCAAGAAAATTACTAAGGAATTTGCATATAGGCCAAAGAGATTGATGAGATTTATTACTCTACCAATACCATGGTGTTTGGATATGTATAGGGACACAAAAAATTAAATTATTGTGAGACTTTGTTTATCTCTTGTTCTTCATAGAACTTGTGAACTTATCAAGGTATTCAACCTTGTGGTGTTCAAGACCTTATCAAGGCTTAGAAAATCTTATGGCGCTCTAATCAATCCTTCAATCTAATTTCTAGCTTCCTAGGCATTTTTTTTTCCAATTTGTTGTTAGGTTTTAAGGCTCCAACCTTTTGGGTTCACATTTATTTGTTCTTTATGGATTTTTAAGGCTAATTTTTTTGGGGTTTGCATCATTCTCCCTTTCCTCAAAAGGATTCAACCACAAATTAAAATCTACATCGAAAAGAGAAAGATTAGAAATATTAAATTCATTAATTCGCTCAAGTTCTTAGAAATTACCATCTCTTCATGATTGCAACTTATACCTACTTTCACTGGTGGACCCAAACCCAATCTCTAGTTTAAAGACAACTTGTCTACAATCTTTATTAACTTTGGAGGCGTATTGCTCATTTTTATTTTCTATTTGTTCTCACATGCTTTCGTGAAGTTTCTTCACCATATCAACTTTTTTGTTTACCATCTATACTAATCATCCCATTAATTGGAAGATGTATTGAGTCCATAAGAGTTAGTGGGTTATAACCATAAACGACCTCAAATGGCAAGTAGTCATCCAAAATTTTAATTTCTTTTGAATTATAGTTCTCAACAAAGTTAACAAAGTTTTATTTACTACCTCAGTTTGTCGATTAGTTTAAGAATAGAAAATAGTAAAAAATAAAAATTTAGTGCCCAAATTTTTCATAGGATTTTCCAAAAATAGCTAAGAAATTTAATATTATGGTAAGATATTATACTCTTTGGAACACCATGATAAATAATGAGGTATTTGAAAATTAGAAGGGTAATGTTGATAACGATAAGTGCATAACAATAATGGCAACATAAAGTGAGCAAATGTAAGTGTAAGAACATTTAAGCAATGGAAATAGAAATGCAAACACAAGTGAGCAAAGGATAAATGAATAAAAATCATTTACAACCCATATGCTTGGTTCTTGAAAATCAAGATACATCATTCCAAAAATAAATATAATTTTACTTTTTCTCCGAACACAAGTATCTTTACTTGTATTTTGAGAACAATTATATTTATTTAAATATTATACTTGATCTTCAAGCACAAGTCATCAAAATGAAAGAAAAATGAAAAATGAATTATAAGATAATTTTCAACTAGCTTATTCTATTGTCATCATCATCATTCTTGCAATATTTCTTATATGCTCACTTTGCTTCTTTTATTCTCTTCATCCCTATCAATTTGCAAAGTATCTTAGTCTTCTAATTACGATGAATCAAGAAAAGTATATTAAGGAACTGTTTACCAAGACAAACATGAAATAATCAAACCAAGCTTTATATCCATGACCACTTCTTAGACTCTCTCAGCTCATGATGGAGAATTGTTTGATAATCCTACATATTATAGAAATGTCATGGGTTCTCTAATATATAACCATCACATGACTTGAATTTACATATGATGTTAACAAATTTTTTCAATTCATGTCGAAACCTTTAATTTCTTATTGGTTAGCAACGAAAAGAATCCTAAGTTATCTCAAAGGTACAATACATTATGACTTAGTCTTGCAACTAGCTTTCTAGGTTCAATTGTATGGATTTTCAAATGACATCAATTGTACTTTGACATTGTAGTTTTTCTTGGTTCAAATCCAATAATGTGGTATTCTAGAAAACAATATGTTGTACCTCGATCTAGTATAAAAGTAGAATATCATGCATTAGTTGATACAATCTCTAAAATGGTATGGTTACACTCATTGCTTATTGAATTAAAGATTGTTTTACTTAGCCTTCCAATTATTTGGTGCGACAACCTTAGCACTATGTCATTGGCTTCAAGTCCAATTTTACACTTATGCACTAAACCTATGGAAATTGACTTGCACTTTGTATGTGAAAAAGGGCTATCAAATTCTACCATGATGCAATATATTTCTAGTACATATTAACCAGATAATATCTTTACAAAGCCCTTATCAATTCAAGAGTTCATATTTCATATAAGCAAACTTAATGTCATTTACATGCCCTTGAGTTTGAGGGTGGATATTAAAGATATAAATAATGATTTATTTGACAATAAGAATGGTGATGGTGATAATGGTAAGTGCATAGCAATAATGAAAACATAAGTGAGCAAATGCAAGTGTAAGTGCAAGTGAGAAAAGGAAACGAAAATGTAAATACAAGTGAGCAAAGGAAAAAAACAATAAAAATAAATTACAACCCATGTGCTTGGTGCTTGATGTTAAAGACTATACCAGTAACTCCATCTTCATGGACCAGCTATAATGATACACCAACTGTAATAATACCTTGCATGTGCCAATATGCTGACAACACCTCCATGGACCAAGACATGATGATATCACAACTGTAATGATATCCTACATGTGTCAATGTAGGCCTTGTTATAAATTATCATTTCCTCTTACTTTTTGAACTCTTTATATTTGTATGTATTTTCATTTTGTAAGACAAGCATTAGAAAATGCAGAAGCTAAATATAATTTCAAGTTTTCATTTATTCTTAAATACTTTCATGGTATCAGGTTTTCGACCACTGCCTATTTTTTCTCTCTCTTAGCCCATGTTTCTATTTCAATGCGTTCTAATTAAAGCTAAATTAATAAGCTCAAAGAATTTAAATAAAATAGCTACCTGAAATTACTCACCACTAATCAATCAATTTTCCATACCCAAAAGCAGCCACCAGTGCCACTACAACCAATCCATATATTTTCTATTAATTGAAAATTAAATAAAATAGCTACCTAAAATTACTTACCACCAGTTCTTCATTTTCCATACCAAAAACCGCCACCAGTGTTGTCGTCTCTCCACGTTCAGATTTTTGCTTCATTCTAACTCGCGACGGCTCCTAGAGGGGTTTTGTTTGACATCACAACATCAAATAGAGAAGGTTGAATCACAGAGATGAACAACCGAGGATGAATCGCGATGGTTCCCAGATTTTAAGTCTCTAATCGCGATGACTCCCAAATTTCAAGTCTCTCTTGGATGAACAACAGTGGATAAAAATTCCAACTCTTCCTTTCTCAGAGAAGATATCATAAAGATGAACGACGCCGAGAAGGATGAATCGTAGAAATGAGCGGTGCAATTTTTTTTTCTTTAAGAAAGGTTACATTTGAATATATTCTTGGTTAGTAGTAGAAAAAAAAGAGTAAAAAAAACCTATACTTCCAAAAACACTAAAAAAAAAAGAATTTGACCTAAATCTGATATCACCTCTTTCTTTTTCTACACAATGAGTATTAGTGAGTCCACCACATCCGGGATTCCATTAACATCCTTAAAAAGTGTAGAAGTTGTGGTTCAACCACAAAATCAACTCATTTCTCTCAAATTAAATGATTCAAACTACCTTCTTTGGAAACACCAAGTACTCACTGCTGTTAAAGGGTATGGACTCGAGCATTTTCTTTCTTATACCAACAAGGCTCTAGAAAAGTTCAAAGAGAACTCAGAAACATAAATTAATCCATATTTTCTAAGCTGGACAAGGCAAGATCAGCTCCTTGCCTCATGGCTTCTATCCTCTCTATATGAGAATCTTTTAGTGATGATGGTCGGTCTAGAATCATCTTTTCAAATCTGGGAAGCCCTTGAGATAAATTTATCATCTCAATATGCAGCAAGGAAGATGCAATACAAGCTTCAACTCTCATCTATGAAAAATGTTCTTTACCTTTGAGAAACTATATGAACAATGTAAAGTCTTGATGTGATTTTCTAGCATCAGTTGGTCAACCAATCTCAGATGATGATCAAGTAATGCAACTTCTAGCTAAACTAGGAAGTGAATTTGATTCTATCGTTGTTGCAGCCACCTCAAGGATAGAACCATGTAAACTTAGAGAAATTTATACTATGCTCTTAAGCTATGAAACCAGGCTTGAAAATACTGGACATAATTTTGTCAACACTGAAGGCTTAAATCCCTTTGTGAATGTTGTCACTCAATCCAACTTTCAGAAAAGATTCAATAATGGTGGAAATGACTATTAAGGAGATAGAGAGAGAAGCAACTTTCAGAATTCAAGAGCAAGAGGCAGATCTTCTTATAGAGGAAGAGAAGGAAGAAGTTTCAGAAGCTCAAAAATGAATAAATGTCAGATATGTAACTACACAAATCACACTACTGATAAGTGTTATTACAGATTTGATGCCAACTAAGGCTCACCTTCAAATACTCAGACTATGGCTTATAACTCTCAAAACTTCATAGCATATCCAGTCACTAAAACAAGCTCTTCTGCTTTGAGAATTTCACCTGACTCAGAAATAGACATGTCTTGGTATGTAGATTATGTAGCATCCAACTATGTGGCAAGTGAGCTTGGAAATCTCAATATTGCTTCAGACTATCAAGGCACCAACAAGGTTCAAGTAGGGAATGTATCATATTTGTGCATTACTCATATTGGTACCTCACAAATCAAGTCTAGTAATTTTTATAAAACATTTCTCTTAATTGATCTTTTTCATGTTCACGAGATAACTAAAAATTTGATTAGTGTTTCACAATTCTCCAAAGATAATTCTATATATTTTGAATTTCACCCTACTTTTTGTTGTGTTAAGGATCATGTCACACATCAAACACTCCTCAAAGGTACTCTCAAGGATTGACTCCACAAGTTTAATATTCAACCCCTCAAGTCTCAAACTGTTCACTCAGCCACCACTCAATTACCTCCTCATGTTTCAAATCTTCTTATCAAGAGAAATAATCAAAATCTTTAGCTTTGGCATAATAGATTAGGCCATGCTTCAAATAATGTAGTAAGAACTGTTCTTGGTACAGTTCTGAAGAATTGTAATTTCTCTGATGTTTTAAATAAACATATTTTATATGATTTATGTATGAAGTCTAAGAGTCATCAAAATTCTTTTCTTATGTCTGAAATTGAGTATCAACATCCCTTTGAACTTATTCATACTGATGTTTAGGGTCCTTCACCACAAAAATTCACAAATGACTTTCAGTATTATGTTACTTTTGTTGACCATTATAGTATATATACATGGTTGTATCTTCTTAAACAAAAATCTGAAGTTCAAAATGCCTTCATTCATTTACAAAACATTGTTTCCACTCAATTTCAATCCAAAATTAAAATGGTTCAAAGTGATGAAGGAGGTGAGTTCATAGGTCTTACAAAACTTTTCAGTGACCATGGCATTTTACATAGAATCTCCTGTCCCTATACACCTCAACAAAATGGTCTTGTTGAAAGAAAGCATAGATATGTTGCGGATATGAGATTGTCCTTATTAGCTCACTCAATCATGCCCACTCAGTTCTGGGATGATGCCTTCACTACCTCAGTCTATATCATGAATAGGCTTCCAACAAAGATCCTAAATCATAAAAGTCCATATGAGATTCTTTTCAAATCCAAGCCTGCCTATCTTCATCTAAAAACCTTTAGTTGTCTCTATTATCCTTATCTTAGACCTTTCAATAAGCACAAGTTAGAATACATATCACAACCAAGCACCTTTCTTGGATACAACAACAAATACAAAGGTTATAAAACACTATTACCAAATAGTATAGTCATAATATCCAGAAGTGTGGTCTTTGATGAAAGTAGATTTCTCTTTGCTTAAGATCCTAAATACCATAATCCTCACTCTCAATCATCCATTCTGGGACCTCCACCGGTCACTACTTTCCCTTTACCTTATTAATTACACTCCAACTCTACCTCATCCCAACACACATCAACTATTAAATCTTTCCCTTCTCATTCTACTTTGGGCTCCTTACACTCTCACCAAATGTCTTCCCCATCTCATCACTCGCCTACTTCTATTCTTTCTTCAGCTTCCATTCATACTCATACTCCTCTTATTGATGAGCTACCAAATGAGTCTAATGCATATCCTCAGTCTATTGGTATGAATGATCCAGCTACAGGTACTCTTAACAAGCATCCTATGGTCACAAGGTCAAGAACTAGGAACTTAAAGCCAAGAGTTCTACATACAATAGTGATTGACACACAAGAACATGTTTGCTACAAGAAGGCTCTTCTTAATCCACATTGTAAAAAGGCCAAGGAAAAGGAGTATAGAGCTCTCATGAAGAATCATACATGGACCTTGTGTGACCTACCTGCTAGTAAGAAGGTTATTGGTTGTAAGTGGGTATTCAAAGTTTAGAGACACTCAGATGGAAGTATAGCTAGGTATAAAGCTAGGTTGGTAGCTAAAGGTTATGATCAAGTACATGGTTTTGATTTTTCAGAGACTTTTAGCCCTGTAGTGAAGCCAACTACCATAAGAACAATGCTTTCTATCTCTATAAATCAAGGATGGACAGTAAGATAACTCGATGTAAACAATGCATTTCTAAATGGAGATTTAGACAAGGAAGTATTTATAAGTCAACCACTAGGATTTGAATATAGGAATGATGGTGATAGTGACAAATCCTTGAAAGTGTGTAGATTAGTCAAAACATTATATGGACTTAAACAAGCCCTTAGAGCTTGGTCAGATAAACTCAAACATACTCTCCTTAGTCATGGTTTTTCTTGCTCAATAGCAACTTGTTGCGTGTTTTTCAACACACGAACTCGTGCAAGCATACACGGTCGCAAGTAATAACATTTATAAGTAAAGATCGATCCCACGAGGATTTGTAACTATAGTTTGTTGATTACTAAAATTATATTAATCTGATTTTATTCAAAACGTACGTTGACTCGAATAAATGCAAGAAAAGAATTTAACAACAAAGTAAAAAGAAATCTAGGATTGCAATTTTTCACCAAATTAATTAACTCAAATCATTTTATTTTCTTTTGA
Organism: Hippophae tibetana; assembly: GCA_037013495.1. Taxonomy (NCBI): domain Eukaryota; kingdom Viridiplantae; phylum Streptophyta; class Magnoliopsida; order Rosales; family Elaeagnaceae; genus Hippophae; species Hippophae tibetana. The sequence goes on from CM072810.1 coordinate 1,326,123, forward strand.
TTTATATTTTTTAGTACATTTAATTTGTCAACCGAAAACTTCTATTTTTATTCATACATCTCTTCCGAGCTCCGTACAAACACACCTCGTTAAATTAATTCACTATATCTCTATGAGAATTAAATTCACCGAAATTCATTACGTTTTAAGTTTTCAAATGGCCACACATACAATTAGGGTATATTCCTATCATTCATCATACATGTCATTCTATTTACGAGCAATATACACACGAATGCCTCTTCCAAGTTTATTCATGTGCCACGGATCGTTTCGATAAGATTCGTAAATAATCAAAAAGCATTAAACACAAAATAGAACGAACAAATCGAACGTCTTATAAATCTATCAAAAATAATTAAAATAAAAGCATCATAAATTTAGATCAAATGCAACCCTAGAAAAATTAAATTACTTCATAAAATTAAAATAAAAATTACAACACCTACAGAAAATTAAGATGAAGAAGAAGGCAAATTAAAACAACACTTAGAACAAATTTTTGGCACACGCAGAACACAACAAAAGCCAAAAAATGGCTTCTTCGTATTCTACCGTCCAAAACCGAGCACCCCAAAAATTACAAACTCACCAAAACTTCTTAAAACTATCATCTTATCTCCTATTTATACCCAAAAATAATACATCTAAAATATTACATTTTTTATTTTATTTTTTAAATAAAACGCATAATAATTTTTTATCGAAAAATTAAATAACGCGTTTCGAAAATCGGATCGAAAAATATTAAACAAATTCACGCGTGAGACAGGCGCCGATTCAGCCTTTTTTAATTTCTTTATGCGTGCCACGTGTCAGCATCTGATTCGCTGAAAGGAATTAACGCGGACACGTGGCAGTTTCTGATTGGATGTAGGAAACGTGCCACGATGGTTTGTCGCGCAGGGAGTAACGGCACACGCGGCGCGATCCTGCGCTTTCGCGCGCATCGTAACATGCCACGTGTCATTACATGATTGGGTCAAAAATAGAGTGGGACACGTGGCATGTTCTGATTTAAGGAAGCATTCAGAGTGAACACGTGGCAGCTTCTCATTGGGCGGTAAGCCGGGCGCATGAAGACCGCGTCGCACAGGATTTTTACACGGGTGGCTCGGTGCGCGACAACTTGGATGGACGCGCTTCAATCTGGACCGTCCAAGAGATCCAACGGTCAGCGATGGCCTCGGGGGAATATGCGCAGCCGACATGTGGGGCCCACTCTGACGCCGGCCTGCGCGACACATGGGACCCACTGGCATGCCGAGCCGCGCGAAGATTCTACACGCGATTTTGCCTCGTCTGGTTGTACTCGCCAAATCTGGACCGTTGAATTGATAATCGAACGGTGCGTGATGAACGTCGTGATTTGTACGAGTGCGATTCTTTTCCTGCGCAGAAAATTCAAACTTTTATCAATTATATTTTGACCCACAAATTTAATCCAAATTACATTTTGCACTTTCTTAAATTACAGTTAAGCCCTTTGCTAATTTTAAATTAAATTTTTAAACTTTTAATAATTATAATTAAGCCCAAATTTAATTTAAATTATATTTTCGATTTTTATAAATTGTAATTAAGAAACTATATTATCATAAATTATATTTGTGGACAGAAATATGAAATTAAGTACATTTTCGATACAAATTATTTAATTTTATTAAAAATGTATTTTTAGCACATAAAAGGAAAATATTAATTTATTTAACAAAAATTAACTAAGTATTAATAGAACATAGCAATTATCATTACTAAAATTGATGAAAATAACTGTATAAAATACAGTTATCAACACCCCCAAACTTAAGTTTTTGCTAGTCCTCGAGCAAAAGGAAGAAAATAAAACAAAGATAACTGCATTTAAAATAGTGATTGTCAAAACATTTCTTTTTTTTTTAGTCATTCCAATTTTCATAACTCAAAGAAATAAAGGAATTTTATCTAAGTATCAAAATCAATTTAAAAATATATTCCATTTTCACAATGAATTGTAGTGTGTGTGTGAAGTCTTTTCAAATTTCATCACATGGAATCCGGATCAGTTGATGCAAATATAAAATCAAACAGATTTTAGTGAAATCACAAATCTCATGCGTTTATTTTTCATTTCTCTCTCCACTAATGTAGACAAACACAACCAAAAATCAATAGGACTTAAATAAGCTTGTAATTTATGGCTTAGGTAAAGGTAGGATAAAAGATATATTTAGCTCTATATATTTGTATGTATTTTCATTTTGTAAGATAAGCAGTAGAAAATGCAGAAGCTAAATATAATTTCCAATTTTCATTTATTCTCAAATATTTTCACTTGACAATCAAGGTACATCATTACAAAAATAAATATAATTTTATTTGTTTTCCAAGTAAAAGTAATTTTACTTGTTCTTCAAGCACCAATATATTTATTTAAATATTATACTTGAATTCCAAGTATGAGTAGTTTTACTTGTTATTTAAGCATAAATATTTTACAATATTTTTACTTTTTATTACATTTATAAATAGATACAAGTTGTAATCAAAATACAAGAAGAACAAAATATGAATTACAAGAGAATTTTCAACTAAAAAAATTAAAATGAGTCTTGCAAAAAGAAAAAGAAATAAGTGAGTCAAATAAAATAGAATATATTAAAATAAGTAAAAAATATAAAATGATAGGTTTTGCAAGAGAAAAGATCGACACTTAAATGGGTGATGTTAAGAGTAATGTCCAAACACATTGATTAAGTACTATGTTACGGTAGAATTTAGTTTAATTATGCATGTATTCGTCTATTAGATTAAATTTTTGGGATTAAAAAGTCCACAGTTGTTATGGATTTTCACATACATAATTACATTTATTAAAGTAATTCAAGCAAAGAAAACCCTATTAATGGAGACAATGGACTATGCAAAATGTTGTTTATACTGTAATATGTTTATATTTTTAAATTCTCTATGTATATTTAACTTCAATAAATTAATGACATTTTTATTCTTTCTTTTTTCCAAAGAAGAATATTTATAAATATTTTTTTTATTTAGTATATTTTTAAGTTACATATTTTTTTTATCAAATAAATAGACACGAGATGTTTCACAATTTTTCAAAATAAGCATTTTATAAGTCTTTTAATTTTTGAGTTAGGTAGTAACAATTATCTTATTATACATTAAAAGTAAGTACTTTTAACAATATAATTTATTAAAATAAATACTTTTAGTGTATCAAAAATATTACAGAACTAAATTTAGGTCTCAAACTCAAATATTATGTGACATCATTAATCATTTACACATAATAACCGAATTAATGTGATATTTTAAAAAAAATTATAAGACTTTTGATATTTAATGTAATAATTATCAAATTGAACCATTTAAGTTAAATAATTATGATATATTTATTGAGTAACTTCTATTATTAAAACTACCTTTAACGTAAACTGAAACACAGTTAAATATCCTATGGAATAGTAAAATGAAACGGTAAATAGTTAATAATGTGATAAGAAAGGGAATTGAATATATAGGATTGAAAATTTAAACATATTTAAAATAAAGATCTTGGCATTCTTTATCAAGTTATTACATTAATTGCATTAATAAAACCTAACTTAACAAGATGAGAGAAAATAATAATAATAATAAAAAATAAAAAAAAACTAATCTACAAATCATGCTTCTATAACAAAGTGATTTCTTCTATGAATCTGGTTACATTGGCATTGATTTTTGTGCTGCCAAAAGCTGCTTCTCCAACTAAATTCAAATAAGTGAAAGTAAACAATATTATAACTAATTAGAAGTGCTTTCGCAAAAAGTACTTTTCCAAATCAAAAGGTTCAAATATTTGTAAATTTGCTTACCTTGAACATGGTTTGAAGCTTACCTCTTACAAGAGTATACTCGTCTTTCACTTGTTGGAGATATTTTAAGCATCTGTATATATAACAAATTTTAATTTCCATTATAATAAGAAAATAATTAGATTTTTTTAAAGAAATATTGTAATTACAAGTAATTACCCTTCAAAATTTTGTTCTTCACAGCAATTTCTGAATCCTATGCAGACATTATGAACCCTTTGAGCCCCAATACTGCATACAACAATCCATTTGTTCATATTTAATTTATGAAATAGTAAAACAAAAGAAAATATTATATTATTGACAAAAAAAAAAAAAGAGGCTTTTTCAAAGGCTAAAACAAAAAGAAGCAGAAGGAAAAAAAAGCTTGTGATATGTTATATCAATCATTCACTTTTAAGGATTATATGTATCTAACAAACACAACATGAACATCCGTGTTGAAACACGTAGAGTCTAAAAAATAGTCCATAAAAAATAAAATTACCTGGAGCTGGTACCCTTTAACTGATGAACATTAGCATCAACCATTTTGAAATCAATATTATTTTGTTGTTCTCTGTTTCATTAAATCAATAAATAAAAATTACAATTTAAGACCAATAAATTAAGAAATAATCTTTCATTTATACATGTCTATCATAATATGATGAGAATTAAGCTTTAAAAACTATATTATATCTTGCAGATATTTTGAGAGTTCATTTAGAAGCCTCTCAGAGTCTTCAAAGAAAACAGACACCACCTCAACAACAAAATCTGGATTGCTCTCATCTTGTAATTTCTCAAGTTGAATAAATTGATCATCTATAAATCCCTTTTCATAAAAAAAATTAAAAAATAAAAGAAGTGTCAAAGACCAAACCAGGGAGAGATAGAGAAGTGAACAAGGGTTTGTACTGTCTTATAAAACTCACCTCATTGAGCAGTGTCTCTTTGTAATCAACTAATTGCTTCTGAAACTGAACCACACTAGCCATTGAAGCACTTATTTTTGAAAGTTGTGTAATTGAAAAACTCTCAAAGATCTTATATATAGTATTTTTTTAGGTTTAATTAGACGAGATAACTCCATTCATGTATGAAGTATAATTTTTAATCATTTAAAAAAATATATATGTTAATTTTTTTATAACGTAAGTGAATATATGATTTTTAAGGTTGTATGAAAATAAATATAAGTCTTTTTTATTAAGATGTTAAAAGTAAAATTATGTTAAAATTTTAAAACTAAATATCAGATAAAGATTTGGTATTTCTAAAAATGATTAAAAATTAATTTTTTTTATTGTACATTACTGATGAGCAGATGGGATGCCACCATTCATTTTTGTTTTCTAAATGTAGTATAATTATAAATAAATTAATATATAAAATAAAATTATATTTACGTAATTTTAAATTTTAAATTTTTATCATTTATAAATTTATTATAAATTCTATAATTTAAATATATTTATATTTAAATAAAATACATATCAAATCTTTACTTAAAAGAAAAGCAAGAAATAATTAAAAAATATTTTTTTCTTGTTTCATAGTACCCTTCTTACCTTTTAATCTTAGATTCTCTACTACTAGTTAGTGGGATATTATCATGTTTTACTCATTTGATCTGATTTCATTTTCTCAATTTGGCTGCTGTATTTGATTTTCTTTAATTGCATATCAAAACAGAGTAAGCAATTAAATATTGTAACTTATAAAACATAATATCATTAAATCAGTTTGAATAGTGTTGTATATATGTACGTAACTTTTAAAGGTAAGATTCAAAGTTTAAATTTTAGAATTTCTATTGTTTCGAGGTGAGTTTGTGATAATTAAAACAATAAGAGGTTGGTCTAGTGTCTTAGACTCCACGTATCCTTTTGTTTGAAAAAAACAAAAAAAAAAAACAATCATATCTATGACTTAGATACCGTCTACTATTAACCTTCCACCACCTTTTTATGCAGTCGCGATCCACTAACATAATTAAATTAATTGGATAGTATTTGGGTTGATTTTAGGGTTAATAGTTTTTTCATACTCATTTTAATTTTTTTTTTGTTAAGATCATACTCATTTCAATTCTTAAAACAAAATTATGTGATTTGGAATTTGATTGAAAAAAATGGATGGAAATTTTTTAAAATTACTTTAATTTGTAAATTTATCAATTTATTTTCTAATAATTTAGGTAGATTATTTAATTTTTAAAAATGAATAAATTAAAAAAAAAATTATTATATGATATCTCATGTGTAGTACTTAAATTAGTAAATTTTGATATATGTAATTTTATGAAGTTGATTTTTTATTTAAAAAAATATTAAAGTACATAAATGGTTCTCAAATTTGTCTACATTCTATATTATTATTCTCTTATTAAAAATTTTATATTTTATAATTTAACCACTTTATTTTTTTTAAATTTTTACAAATTATATCTAAAATTTGAAATTAAACTTCAAAGACATCAAAATAAATGAAATTAAAGTGTAAAAAATAAATAAAAGAATAAAAATTAAAAATTAAAGTTAGAGTTAGAGTTATTAAAAGCGCACCTATTTTAATCTTTTCGTTCTTGATAACTCTTTTTTCAATGTTCTCAAGTAACTCTTAGCAGTAATTATCTTTTCAAACATTATGTTTCTGGAATGATTTTTTTCATAATTATCATACATATGTGATTTGATCTCTCTTAAATTTATTTTTATTTCTTTTCATTATAAGTACTTTTATCCGTAAGAGGTGTATAACAATCAACCCTTATTGTAGAGTCAAGATCCATGATTCCAAGAACTATGAAGTGGTTCTCTTGTCATAACTTGAAGTTGATGACATTTAGTATCAAAATATATTTGATATTGATAATAATATTAGTAAGATTATTCATAATTGAATCTAGAAAACAATAAATAAACAAATCAAGTTCGTATAACTCTTTAAACCAAAATAACAAATTGAACAGGTAAATCACATCTCAAGGTACGGATGCTCCATTAATATTTTATCTATTTCGTTAATATGTTGTCTTTGGACAAAAAATATTAACTTGTAAGTGATATCTTGGTGTAGTATTCAAACACTAATAATAAGACCGTGTCAAACAATAAATTTTCATTTGAGTCAAATTATTATTCATATATAAATACTAAATAATCATCACGCATTTAATATCATAAGTGTAAATACAATTCCATCCAATATAAACCTTCCTTTGGGTTGATCTATATTCACATAAATTTCATGTACATAATAGTTTATATTTCAACATAAATTAACTTTAACAAAATATGTTGAAAACATGTTTTAATTCATTTATCTAATTTCAATTCATTTATCTAAAAATATATATAAACATACCGATATTTGAACTTTAAGTCATATTAACAATTTTTTAGATCAAAATCAACATTGATCAACAATCAATTTTGATCAAACCAATCAAAATTTGGTTATACTAATCAATTTTATTGGATTATAAAATCTATATCTTTATGCACATGGAAAAAAGGTTTGCCTTCTGCTTCTTTGATTTTAACAAATAAATTATTTATAGGATGAATCCAATACATAACATAAGAATTGCTAAAGAAACCCTAACAATAATTTATTAACTGTGGCTTTAGTTTTTAATTATTTATTTATCAAAATCTTAGTTGCAACGTTAAGAAAACCATAGTTGCAATATCAAAAGGAATCCTAATTGCAATGCCAAAAGAAAACTTTAGTTGCAACAACAACAAAAAAATTATGTTACCAGCTACTTGTTAAAACCTGTCACACATTAATTTTTTTACATTATTTAAAAGAGATATAAATAATAAAAAAATTACTATAGAGATTTGGTCCCAAAGGATACACACTTTTACGAAAGGGAAGAGGATCTACGCAAATTTGATACCACACGCGTGCGTGCGCCGTCATCGTTCGTCCGACCGACAGACCATGCCGAGTGCGTATGGTATTTTATTTTTTGGAAAAAAAATATTATTTTTTTCACAAGAAAAAACTTTTTAGAAAAATGGTTGTGATATATATATATTCTCTCATAAAAAACAATAATTATTTTCTTTTATCAGAATATGACCGTTAAATGGCTATTTCTCTTCTTTATTCAGAAAAATAACCGTTATTCGTATTTACTCATAAAAATGTCTGTTACTCATCTTTACTCAAAAAATGATCGTTACTCTTCATTACTCAAAATGATTGTTACGTTCTTAATTTCCAGAAATTACCATTATTATCATAATTGTCACACAGTTTTTAAAACCTATAAATAGAGGGACTCAACTCTCAATTTTATCACAACAATATCTGCAAACTTATCTCACTAGAAATAATTTTCTCTGCAATTTTAAGTTATTTTTCAGTTTTCTGAGAAACAAACTTTTCAGGTGTAGTATTACGGTCTTCATCAGTGTAGTGAAATTTCGAGACAGAAAAAAAAGATTCTGGGTTGTTTTATCCTGGGAACGACGGGACTGTGTTTGCTTGTACAAATTTAGGCAGAACTGCGAAACGTCTTAAAGAGAGCGACCTAGTCCGCGATTCAACCCAAACAATTGTTTTCAAATTATCGGTAATATTGTTCCTGCACTGTTATTATAAACTTACTTTAACAAATTATACACTAACAAAAATCCTAAATACAACATAAAGAAAACCTTAATTACAATGCTAAAAAGAAGCTCTGATTACATTACTAAAAAAAACTCTAATTACTATAAAAAGAAAATTATATTAGCAGATCGCTGCTAACTTTTTTTTTCCTAAATTAAAAAAAAAAAGCTCACTTAAACAGCCATGTTATTAAAGAGGAATTATATACTTTATAACAGCCATGGTGATGCTACTTTTTCTTTTTTTAAATCAATAATTCTGAATCTGATTTTAAACAAAAATATTATCTAAAATAGCTTTCTTAAAATGTCTTTAATGATAGAAAAATCTATAAATCAAATAATAACAATTATAAAATATTCTTGGATTTGAATCCATAATTTTGAAAAATAATAACAATTATTCTCAAATCTGATAATATTAAAACCAAAATCATTATATTTGAAAATATTAAAATTATCATAAATTGAAAATAAATACATTTTTTTAAGATTCAACATGAAAATGCTCTAATATATTTGATAAAAACCATTACCTAAAAATATTCATGTTGTATCACCAAGAATCAAAAAATAAATATACATAAGCCTACCTGAATCTATAGTCATTAATTAGTTCTATAGCTAAGTGTTTAGTGTTCTAGATCTACACATTTTTTTTTATAGAATTCTTTTAATTATTTCTCTGTTCTATTTGACGATGCGATATTAGATAATACTAAAACAATATATGTGATCTAGGAACCATAACAACTATATAAAGTTAATAACTATATCTCTATTTTAACACATCATTAAAATAGACATTTATCCTAGGTCTCTACATTTTAAAGATTCACACCTATTAGATACATTAAAACTCAAATTACTTAAATCTTAACAGATTACCTTTAAATAGGTTTAATCGAAATGATAATTTATAACGCATAATTTTTCACATATAAGCTTAATGTTGGATTAAGGATCCAATACTTTTAAACAATATGATATCATTCTCAAACTTTTTAAATTTTACATGTAGGTTCTAAAATTTTAAATCATAAATATATATTTTAATAGTAAAGCTAAAACCTATATGTAAATTTTAAATTTTGGAGAAAAAATCTTAAAATTTCAAGATTATGAGAACCTATATATCAATTTTTAAAAATTTGAGAACTAATTCGTGCATTTTAAAATTTTAAAAAACTATTTATAGATTTACTTTAAATTTGAGAACTATTTAAGTAGTTAATTAAAAAAATTAAAAATATATATATAATTGAATAAAAAAATACCATATTTGGTGATTTTGTGAGTTTGGTATTTTAGTAAGATTTATGTTTAATAAAATATACAAGGATAAATTCATAATTTTATAGAAATATATTAATAATATTTATACTTAATTTTATGTATATTAGTAACGTAAAATTAAAATTTAATTAAAATTTTTAGTTTGTATTACACGCATCACAAAAAATGGTGAATAAATTTGTTTTTGAAATAATTAATTAAATAAATAATTTATTTGAGTATTACTAAAAAAACAAATTTCATTTTAATTTCAAAATAAAAAAGGAATAAAGAAAAACTAAGAGAGTTACAAAAAATTCTAAAAGAAATCAAATCTTGTTGATGGCGGGATTAAACACTATTATTAAATAAATGCTTTAGAAATCAATATCATAACAATGCTTAAACTTACACTCTCGCGTATAAATACTAATAAATTGAATGCTCTAAAAATTGAATTCATTGATTCGAAGAATAATTAAGAGTCTGTAAAAAACAAATAGAATTGGTGTGTAAATCAAATCGAATTAGTTTGATTATATTAATTTTTAAATTTATTGATAAAATTTGATCGATTTTAATAATATATTAAATATTTTATTAAATTTTTAATATTTTGATAAAATATATATATCATTAAACGTATCAATACTTTTAAAATTGTTAATTAAATTTGAACAAATTATTTGATTATAATATTTTTAATAATAAATAAGTCCGATTCATTGATTAATTTTTTGTAATTTTTTTAATTCAAATCAGAACGAATAGGACAATTACCATCCTAAGATGAAGCAACATTATTGGGGTAAAATTGTAAAATTACATAGATCGAAAGAGGAGAAAGGGCAACGAATAGAAGGGGAAGAAGCTATTTCCTACATCCTCACCGCCTTCCTCAATTTCCCGGCAAACCCAACCACCCAAGGTTGAAGCTTTCTCTCTCTTAACTCACAGCCATTGTTTGAGGAGGTATGCAAATCTTTCTCAATTCTTTATATTTTTTTATCTTCTTACCTCTCTGTTAATTAGTTTCATTTATTAGATTCGACTCTCCTTGGATTCTGGTTTTCATTCACGATTATTTGTTTTTTTATATGCATAGTCATTTTGCTTATTTTCAAAAGTCATCTTCTTGTTATGAATTAGAAATTGAGTTATTATTTAATTTCAGACTGATTGATAAAATTAATAAGTATTTTGCTCAATATACAAATTGGGCTTTTGTATATTTATGGTTTTCAATGCTTCAAGGATCTGACTATAATTTTTACTGAAATTTATTTGATTTTGGGGAGGGGTCGTCTTCTATTGGAATTGTATTTTGGTTTGTTTACTGATAAACTGAATGGACATCGTATTTGATAATTATGGGCTACCATGGTGCCCTAAATTTGATCTATCTATTTTGTTTGTAATTATAATATTATTATAATCAACTCATAAAAGTTTTTGAACAGTTTTTAAGTTAAACGAAGAAGATGAGTTCAGCTGAACCCGACATTGAGGAATTCTTCGAGGAGAAGAAGCGAGTCAGGAATCCCCTCGTACCAATTGGTAATCCTCATTTGCTTCCATAATTTGTCCTTTATTAGTTTTTAGGTATGCTTGTTATATATTGTCAAATTGTAGTTTACTTGCATATGCATAGGTACAGTATAGGGCAGTGTAGGTTTAGGTTTTCTAAATTCTCAAAGGCCCTAAATTTGCATTTCTTGTCAAACCGGTCAGTCCTGATGTTATGATTAGGGTTTATTTGCTGTGTCTTTTATGTTCTTTGAAGTTTTCATTGAATAATTTGGGAGATTTGGCAAAAGATGTCTTCAACGTCTATCAATGATAAATGGATGTTAAGATTCATGATGCAGCAAGGTAACTGAATTGCAGAGTAACCAATGTAGGCTACGCATTCACCCCAGATTCATGTAGGCTACCCATTCTAAAACTGAAATTTAAGGGGGAAACAAAACTTTTGTGTGTTCAAAATAAGTTCTAATCAAACATACATTGTTTATTTGAACTCTCTTGGGTACAAAGAAAGTTTGGCAAAAGTGGTAGTAACAATTTGAGATGAAAGTGTTAGTTATTTTTGTTGTTCTAGAAAGAATTATGCACATTGGGATCTTGTGAAACATAACCTTATATCTTGGGATAGGGAGGTTCCCCCATATCTTTCTGTCAAATTTTCCTTCAGCAATCTTTTTGTTTCTGCAAGACTGATAGAGCTTTGCCTTTATCGTGTTTTGTATAGTGCTATTAGATGCAGAACTTTTAAGTGTAATATTGAACCCCTTTGGAAATGTTTGATGTGCGATGCTTAGCTTAACAGGGTGCTTAATTTTGGAGTCTGGAACCTTTTAGTTTTAATGCTTTTTAATGTTGCATTGTTTATACATGAAATCCTGTGAGAAAAGTATTCTGTTACAGTCCTGCGTTGGGTCGTTTTCTAGCCTTTTTTATCTGTTGTAATTTCAGCAGTACTCTTGCATATAGCTCTCTTACATCTCAAGATGAATTTATGTTTGCGGTTGCTTCTACGGCTGCTTTTGAACCGTGATTCTATGAAACACAAATAAAGCACTTCTACCTTTTTAATATAGCACAAGCAAAGAAACCCTTAGTCCACTAACGTTGTCATGCTAACACATGAATTAATGTGTTATTCATTTCTGTAATGGACTTGTTTTTACAAATACGTTTTACAATCTAATTAAATTAATTTTACCTTGTAAAAATTTCAGGGGCTTTTGCCACTGCAGGGGTGTTGACAGCTGGCTTAATCAGTTTCCGGAGCGGCAATTCTCACTTGGGTCAGATGCTAATGAGAGCACGTGTAGTTGTCCAAGGTGCTACGGTGGCGCTGATGGTTGGCACTGCATCCTACTATGGGGAAAATCCGTGGCTGTCAAAGTAGAACAAAGAAAACCTTGTTGAATATATTTAAACATGACTTGCTACTAAAGGTTTCATTTGAAGTAAATTTACACAATTATGGCTATTATAATTATACTATTAATTATGATGTGTGAATCTTCTGGGGACACACAATAAAATACATAATTTTTTTTTTTGCAATAATATTGTATGAGATATCCCCTTTAAAAGTATTTCATTTTGGACTCCTCGGTAATTATGAACACATGTCTATAAATATTTTTGTTTTGTACCTAAGTTCAAAGCATAAGTTTTGAGGCATGGATACTACTTGAACATGTCTCTAAATGAGTTTCAGTTTCGAATGCACGTTTAGTTTTAAAATGTAAATCGACAAAGGGTCAAGATAGAGATAATATCAATAGTACTCTCAAGTTTTGATGTAATATCACAAATATTTATAAGATTTTAAAAAATGTTACAAATATCCTTCAAACTTAACAGAAATTAAAGTTAACATAAATGAATAGTAATTTTTTATGCATAAAAATGCAAAAATAATAAAAATTGAAACACAAATATCTTTCTATCATGAAATGGTAATTAATAATTTTTTTAATAAATATAAAAAGTAAGATTAATTGATAAATAAATTATTATGTATAAATTATCAAAAATTACTCATAATGATAAAAGAAAAATTGGATATATCTATTTATGATGAATTTAAATATTAATAGAAATGCATTTTAGAAAATGAATTGATACACCAATAAAGTTAACATTGCTATATGAATAATAAATATAAAAGATGTTTTATCTTATGTTTGTCATTAACATTAATGATGAGAACTTAAACCAAATATTAAGTTTAATCTATGAATTTGAAGGAGTAGATTTAATGAAATAAATAAATTATCAATTTTTAATATACTACATAATATGATATTTATTAATAAACATTCATAATAGTTTAATATATAGACAAAATAAATTCATAAAAATAGATAAAAGTTTTCAATAAATTAGACAAATAATAAAACCATAAATATTAACAAATTTTGAAATACATGAAGAATAAAACTTAGACGTTAAAGAAAAACTTCTGATACTAGGAAGAAAAAGTAATGTATCAAAATTTACATTTATAGATCCTCAAGAAGAAACATCTAATAAAGAAATAGATGTGACATAACTAAAATTAGAAATTAAATAAATAAAAGAATTAATCTATTAGGTAATATTAGAAAGAAAATAATACCACTATTATCCCAATACTGTTCAAAAACAAACTACAATATATATAATTAGATTGTAATGGAAGCCTAACAAATATATAAAAAGAAACCAAATAACAATAATGAAAGTTTTAATTTTTTTTTTGCATAATAAATAGATATATCATAAGAATCAAACATCAAGACCTTACAAGACATAAATAAAATGCAAAAAAAACTTCTAAAAATATATAAGAGAACATGATTATAATAAAAAATTATAATAAGACATATATAAGAAATTTATAGAATTAAGAAGTAATATAAATAATATACCTAGGGATAATGAAATAGATTATAAGTTTGATCAATTTGTAGGAATGAAGGAATAACAATCTAGGAGATCAGATGCATTAATACTTAAGAATGGGAAAAGAAAAAATGACAAAAAACTCAAATATAAAGAATATGATATAGTTACAGTATAATGGAATATATAAAAAAATTATAAGAATAATTTATGAATTTTGAGAATAAGGACATAGAAAAATTAGTTAGTCTGTTAACATTAATAGATGAAGAATTAGGAATACATTATAATAAAAAATTATGTACAAATAAAGAAGAAGAAGATATGACAATAGTCAATGAAACTGATTTTGAATAAAAAAATATGATCCAAAAAATCATATAAAACCTATTTCATTACTAGTTTCTCATTAAGAATGTACATTTGACCCACATAAGAAAGAAATAAATAGGCAAAGGTTAGAAGAATCTAACATTACTTATAAAAGAAAATAATAACTCAAAATATAAGAAAGATTATAGTAAAGAACTAGAAGTAATGTCCTACCATAATTCAAACTTCATGAAAATTATATATCTAATCTTTTATACGTAGATTGTATAAGAGATAGGAAAAAAATATTAGATTAATGGTCTAATGGTAGGAATGTAATCGTATAAACTTTTCAAATCATATAATTAAATATTTCAACTTATAAAGTCTTAATAACTCACAAAATAACAAAAAAAATGTTAAAATTTCGTTGACAAATTTAATAGAACAATAACATTTACAAGTATAGAGAATACTTCTATAGGTAAGCAATACTTAGATACTGTAATAAATGAAATATACAATGAATTTATTGAATATGAATTTAAGGAAATCAAATGAAATTTAACAAATATGAAAATATGTAACATGAGTTATATAGATTTATTTCATTGTGAATATGAAATGTATTATCACAAGTTACCATCCTCTATGCAATAAACTTGTACAAAAATATTTTTCTAAAAATTACCTAGAATTTAATATAAAATAATAATATAATAATTGAATAAAAGAAATAAAAAAAACTATACTAGATACCTTAGGAGGAGGAATAAGAACTCTTAAAAATGGGATGATAATTAAATGTCAAGAAAAGCACGAGTATAAACAAATAAAAGAAAATGATAAAATCTATTGTGTTGCAAAGGATTTAAGGATGTCAAAAAATATGAATGTAATATAAAATCTTACAAGTAAAAGTATAAGAAAATATAAAAATGAAAAACATTCAAAAGATATAAATTTAAAAAATAAGATTTTCAAAAATATAAGAGAATGTATAATAAAAAATCTTATAGAAAAGGATAGTTTAAAAGACAAAGGTATAAACCACCATGAAACAAAAATTATAGCCCATTAGAAAAAAAGAATTATAGATATTGGATTTACAACGAGGAAAGGCATTACGCTAATAAATGTCCTAATAGGTTTTGACATTAAAAAAAAATTAAATATGAATTTTTACAAAAAAAACAAAAATCTTATAAGAAACTTTTAAGATGATATTATAACTAATAGAAGAATAAGATACATATGATACTTGTTGCTCAACATTTACAAATTATTCTTGTTAGAGGAGGGATACAGCCCATTCTCATTAATTTACATGTTACAAGCATGGTATGATTAAGAGTTCTTTCCAATATGCATGCTCTAGCAGATAACTTTGGATGCTGGCAAACCTTTCCTTGGCCTTCGTGCTCAATACAATTATCTAAGAAGTTATATTTCTAATTACGAGCTCTGTATCTGCTAAACAACTCCTGATAAGCCTATCATCACTATCACCTGCCTCCTATCGGCCAGAAACATAGGAAAATAATATTATTTCTAGCTCTTTTCATTCTCTGAAAGGATCATATTTATGCCCTAGTATTTTTTGGTTGAAATGTAAATCCTCCTCGTGCCAATAGGGTTTTGTTTAACATATATGCATTATTGAACTCTACATTTCTAGCTACATCCCGAGCTCTTTACATATAAGAGTAAGGCAAAGTAGATACCCTTATCCATTAGGCATTAGTTAGCTTGATGCGAGTTGCATCATAATCAAAAAATTCTTAATTAAAGGATACAAGGGAAACTTGATCCCGAGCCAAAGATCATTTTCATGAAAGGATGTCCAACCTTCAGGTGGGATCACATTGTCTAATGCATCCCTACTAGGGATCATTATGTTAATAGAAGAGGATATGTTGTATATTTTCCTAAGCCTCTACTTGTCCCTTGGAGTCAAACCACTAATTAGAACTTTGACATCTCAACCTTTGGTTCGAGCTGTGGGCTCCCTGGTTCCCCTTTAATGAGGTTTCTTTCTTCATTCTCTCAAAGTAGATATTTGTGTTTAAAGGACACTTAGTCTATGATCTGGGTAGATTAAGGTAGAAATATAACTATAGATATGGATGGGACCTCGGGTACTAACTCATCCCTAGATGATGTTTTCTCCTCTATGATTGAGCCTTAACTCACATATTTCTCTTGACATTAGTAGGTGAGATATTGAGGGCTTTCTTAGGAAGAGGATGAACATGAGGAAGGTGAAGGTAAAACTACTCTACATATTGCCCTAGATACTACTTCTTTAGGCATGTTTGTTACAAAATAACAAAGAAAGAATAAGAGCAAATAAGATACTAGGAGAAAAGAGTTTACCTAAGGCCATGAACTTAAATTTTAGAAGTTGAGAGGTGAGATTAAGAATTGACCTAAAAAGAAATGATAATTGGTTAGGTGTAAAGAAAAATCTTTAAAAAGTCGAGCATATATTTATAATGTCGAGTTGATAATCTTACCACTCTAGCAATGAAACAATAAAGTGTAAGATGAAGCGACAAAAGGTTTTTTAAGAAAATTTTGGTTAACTTTTGGAGAATTATGAAAATGAATGTCTTGCGTCCCCCTTAATATAAGGTTCAAGTTTTCTCTCTCCAATTAACTAACAAGTTAAAAGGTTTCTAAAGTATTTATTAGGACTTGCAAAACAATTTAGATTCAATGTGCCATTTCAACTATCTAGTTTTTTTTTCCACATCAATTGAAGAATCAAGTTGAAAGAGTATGGGGACTTGATGCTTTAACATAAGGTATAAATTGGAGCCCGACCCTTGTATTGTCAAAATCTTGATGCATAATGCTCGAGTCTTGAGTAAAGCTCACGTTTAGAAGTTGGATTTTACAAGTGTCTTCACAAGTATAGAACATTCAAGGATCAACCATCAGTACAGTCTCACAATTTGGTCGACACTAGGTTAATTTATGCATTTACTGTTGTACCCTTGTAACAGACTGTGATGTGTATCCCCTGTGTAACTGATGCGTGTACATGTAATGTCCTACATATATATATGAACCTGGTATGAAAGTAGACCAATTCACTCTCATTCCCTAATATCTCTCTGGTTTCTCTCTCTAAATTGGATTATCCCTAACACTTTCACTAACATAATAAAAGTTGAAGGCAATTATGTCAATTATAGAGTACCGAAACTATTAACTCGAGAAGATATAGTTAAAAACAACAACTATCACTATCAAGAAGTTTAAAGATCATAGGAAAAATAGTAGGACCATTAATACTATTCAAAGAAATGACTCACAGAGACAATAAATATTTTATCTATAATAGCCATGATTATTTATAATAACTATAAGTGTTTTAGGGGAAACTTTAAATGTGATGTGATGAGATGAAACAAGATTTAAATTAGATGAGATAACTTTATCTTATGAACCCATTAAGGACAATAAATAATACATGACATACGGTGAGATAAATTATTTGACATATATATTCTATCTCATCATCTCAGGTAAACTAATATTATTTGATTCTCTTTTTTCTATCTTATTTTTAGTTAACTTTTCACATCAATCTTTTATTTTATTTTTATGAGAAAAATATCAGAGGATACTTTACTTGTTACAAAAATGACACTTAATTTTATACTTATTTTTTTGTAAAGTTTAGTTATATTGTTATGAAAAAGTGACAACAAATGTAATTTTTTTATTTTTTCAATTACATTAGATAAATATTGTTATAACATAAATAAAATATAACTAAAATAATTAATAAAAATAAATAAATAAAAACTTAAAATATAGTTACTTGTCCTTGTGTAGTCATATTTTCATAACAATATGATTAAAAAATTTCAAAAAAAGTAAAGAACCTAAGTGTTACTATATGAACCAATTACATGAATATATAATGTGCCTTGATAATTTCAAGAAAATATTATTGATAGTTATATAAAATGATACCCTATATTTAAGTAAATGCATATTACTTGCAACATTATGGCATACTACATACAACACAATTTTATTAACCTTTTACTGCTTATATTCATTATCACCTCAAGCTAACAAAAATGACTATTCAAGTCTCACTCGTTTCTCCTTTTTAGATGCCTTTTACTCCAACATTATCTTACATGTTTTGTTTAATCACTATATTGTTATAAATTAGCACTTTAGTTACATTTTTTAAAATTTGTGCACCTTAATCATCTTATTATTACATTTTTAGAAATTTTAGTTACTTTTTGCCAATTTTGGTTTTTTGGATAAATTTTTTACTTTAAAAAACTCAAGTTAGATCGAATTGAATCTTACTAAGAAGAGACTGATAGATGTTTGAAGAGAAAAAATCTCAAAAAGTTTAAAAAATGGAAAATAAAGTTATTAAAATTATCAAAATAAGACTAAAATGACTAAAGTGTCTACAAATATAACCATAATGGATTTTTTAAATTCATCAAACAAAGTGGTTTGATGAGGACACTTTTCAAAACCTCTTTTCATAAAGTATGATTCTATGAGATTGTACTAACTGCAAGGAGCTTGTTTCAGTCTATAGAGTTCCTTCTTTAGTTTGTACACTTTCCATTCATTTCCTTTGATTTCATATCCACGGGGCTGCTTAATAAACACTTCCTCACTTAATTCACTATGTAGAAAAGCCGATTTTACATCCAACTAATAAATGGTCCATCCCTTTTGAGGTGCAAGTGCAAGTACTTGCCAGATAGTATCTAATCTTGTTACAAGTGCAAAGACTTTATTATAATCCACTCCATATTGTTGAGCATACCCTTTTGCAACGATATGTGCTTTGTATTTGTCTACTTCCTCGTTCTCATTAAGCTTTGTCTTATACACCCATTTCATACCAATTTTCTTTCCTCATGTTGGTAAATCTGTCAACTCCCATATCTCATTATTTTCTATTGATTTTATCTCAAAATCCATGGAATTTTTCCATTTTCACATGCTTCTTCAAAACATATTGGATTAGCTACTGCAAATATAGCCAAGTTAGTCATGTCTTCTTCTTCAGAAAGTATTTCTCCATTTTCATAGTCCCTCATTCAAATTGGTTGCTACCTATTTCTTCTTCTATTTGATTATGGTGAGCTTCCATCAATCAACTCATTAGTGTTTTCAACTTCTTCTTTTGTTTCTTCATTGATGTCTGCTTCATTATTTTCAGCATTAGCAACTTCATCTTGTTCATCTCTCCACTCCAAATTGATTGTTATTGTTTCCTAATGCCTTTTATCCCAATCCCATCTTTTATCTCTTTCAAAAACATCTATACTCACAATGATCTTCTGAGTAGCTAAATTATACAATTTGTATGAATTTGATTCTTTACTTACTCCAAGTAGGACACAACGTATATTCTTGTTATCCAACTTAATTCCTTTCTCATAAGGTATATGGACATGAGATATATATCAAAAAATTCTAAAATACTTAACTTATGGCTTTACTCCACTCCACGCTTCTTTTGGAGTCCTATCTTTCACCACAAGTGTTGGATATCGATTCATCACATGAACTGCCCAGTTTACTACCTCAGGCCAGAAATTCCTTGGAATATTCTTTTCATAAAACATGCTACGAACCATGTTCATAAAGGTTATGTTCTTCCTCTCTACTACCATATTCTGCATTAGAGTGTATGCATTTGTTAATTTTCTACTTATGCCATTCTCATTGCAAAAGGAAGTAAAATCTTGGGATGTGAATTCACCACCTCTATCAGTACGCATACTCCTTATGGATTCACTTGTTTCTTTCTTCATATGGTTCTTAAATCATTTGAAGGTATCAAAAGCTTGTGATTTTTCTACTAAAAAATACACCAAGTCTTGTGGCTATAATCATCAATAAAAGTGATTAGATACCTTTTTTTGCTGTTGGAAATGGGTATGATTGGACCACATATGTCAACATAAACCGATTGTAAAACTTGAGATGCTCTCCACATGCTTACTTTTATAAATGGATCCCTTTTTGTTACCCCATTACATAATCTTGAAAAATCCTAGTAGGAGCCTTGAGTTGAGGCAAACCCTTCGCCATCTCCTTTTGTTCAAGAGTCTTCAAGCCATTAAAACTTAGGTGTCCATATCTACAATGCCATAACTGAGCTGAATCTTTGATGATGGTGTAAAAATAAGCTAACACATCTGACTGAGAAATAGGATGTAGAATGAACATTCTATTTGAGGACATTGCAGTTTCCATAATCAAGTTTGTCTCCAAGTGATAGATTTTGCATCTTCCATGTAAAAATATGATTACTAGTCCCTTTTCTTGTAGCTGACCAATGCTTAACATATTATTCTTCAATTTAGGTACATAGAATACTCTAGTGATGATATGTGAGATTTTATTTGACTGAAATCTCACATTGCCTTTTCCCTTGACCACTATGCTATAATTGTTTCCAAGCTTTATTGTTTCTCTAAAAATTTCATCTAAATCAAAGAATAATCCCTTCTTACCAGACACATAGTTACTACACCCTGAGTCAAGAAACCACATATCTTCCTTCTTTGCTTGGTCATCCTCCATATATGCCATCAAAAGCATTTCTTCTTGGGCTTCTGCAAAATTTTCTTACTTATGCTTGCTTGGACATTCATATTGATAATGTCCAAGCTTATGACAATGATAGATGATGAGCACAACATCAAGTCCCCGACAACAGCGCCAAAAACTTGATGAACACAAGACCAACATGCAATGCATATTGATCTTGTTGATAACTTTGATTTTATATTTTTAAAACTCTCGTAAGTGCATGAATCATTTAATAGGAAATGATAAGTATATTCTCAAGGTCGATCTAAGGAAGTAATATATGTGGTTTTTAATTTATTATTCAAAATCTTAAAAAATAAATTAAATCCTAAACATCTTGTCACAATATTTTGATTTTTGTTTCCTAATCTAATGAATTTTAAAAAATAAACATAGATATGGATTCAATAAACAATAATGAAAATTTCTATCATTCATAATAGTGGAGTATTTATAGATATAATAATGAAGTTTATTATGTTTACTCATATTATTTAGGTTATTAAAGATATAAATTGATATTTATTGATTTTCTCCTTTTGGTATGAAAGTATCCTTAGGTGGGCCCAATTTCTTTTGTTTAATATTAATTAACTAATATCTTTAGTGAGAACCTATTAATTAATTAAGTATTAAATTTTAGCTTTATTTTTAAGAAAATAACAAATAATCTAATTATAGCTTTAGGCGGAGTCAGTTAATTAGACTTTATTCAAGGTGTCAAAGTTAAACCTAAGAATTTAATTATTCGAGTATTAAATTTCAAGTTTTAAAATTATTACTGAAAATATGTTGAAAATATGTTGTTATTACATTTTTCGAATTATAATTCTTATAAAAACTTTTAAAATAGAGCTTCACTCTAACTATCGTACAATTGTATCAACAAATAAAATAATACTACTATAAATCAGATCAGATAATTAAACCTTAAAATTTAATTCTAAAATTTAAGTTTGTAATGAAAAATAATATATTTCTTTCTAATATTCTTAATATAGAATCTTGAATAAAAACAAAATCAATTTATTTTATATAAATGTTTTACATATTTAATATTTTGCAAGTATAACAACATTATTATTATATCATATTTACAAACAGTAGTCATGTTAAATTTAATAACAGATAAATTAAATTTAACATAGAAGAATATAACATAAAAAGATAAATATAAATGATCTATTAAAATTATATCTTAAAAGAATCCTTACATCAATTTGATGTTAATTCTTTTGCTAAAAAACCTTCAAACGGATTTGCATTTTCGCTTATTGGATAAAAAAACTTAAAATCTATAAAAATATAGCTAGTTCTTCCCAAAAAGATAAGAACTTTAAAACTAAAAACTAAAAAAAAGGAAACCTTCCTAGAGAGAGAAAGAGCTCAGAAAATTATGTGTTTTGGAATGGGGGAAGAAGATTCTTTTATAGGTGAAAAAAAGACCAAAAAATGGGGGAAATATTTCAAAATTTGAATTTGGATGCGTTTGGATAGGTTGCACGCATATGAGGTGGGAAAATTTCGATAGATGGGCGTTAGGCACACACGAAAATTGGCATAGCATGTACTGGCTATGTGCGCTAACTGGGCATGTGCTAGGAGTGTGCCGGCGTGTTTTAGGCATGCGCACGTGCTGGTGTTGTAGGACTCGGCACAAATGGGTGACTACATGCGTGATTTTGGCCTTTTTGACGTTTTTGACCCATTATGTCCAATTTTTTCATCTTTTTTACTTTTCCTCATTTCTTTTCTCAACATATTTGTGATTTATTACATGTAGTATTTTTCTTTAAGTTTTTAAGTTATTTTTGAACAAAAATACTTGAAAAACAATAAAAATACCCGTGATTCCAAAAAGATAGATTTATTTTAAAAAAATGATAAAATCATATAAATATGAATCTATTTAATAATTAAAGTAAATTAAATTATGGTAATATTAGTGCTTTTTAAGCATTCATCAATAACATTCCATAATGGACTTGTCAAAACTTGATGACCTTCTTCCTCAACCATGGAATCCTCTATGACCTCGTTCTCTTCCTCTACTTGATCTATTTTCGTAGGATACCTTCAAAGCTTTCTCTTTAGTTGCAAGAAAACTCATGAGTTTTCATGCACTAACACACTGCTTTGCAAATGATCAATATTCAGAATATCAATATCATTTGACTCCTCAATTGAGCAGACAACATAGTCGAAGTTTAGAGTCAAAGATTGCAAAATATTTTCAATGACAATGACATCTTTCATATCCTTACCATGAGTTCTCATCTTGTTAGCTATAGTGAGAGTTCGAGCAAATAATTCATTCACCATTTCTTATGCTCTCATTTGAAGAATTCTGAACTCCTTCCTAAGTGATTGTAGTTGTGCTCGCTTGAATCTTGTTGCCCCTTGATACTTATGATTCAAGGAATCCTAAATGCTTTTTGTTGTATCTTTTTTCAAGATAGTCTCTAAGATTGATATGTTAATTGCTTGAAAAAGATAATTTTTTGCCTTTAGATTCTTGAGTTTCTGATTATCGATGGCCTTCCTTTGTCTCTTAATAAGGACAACTCATTTAGATGCTTCAAGGATCCATGTTCCACTAAGCTCCAATATTCTTTGGATCGGAAAAATTCTCCATGAGCATCGCTCAATGATCATAATGGCCATCAAGATTTGGAATTGTTGGCTAAACAAAGTTGCTTTATGTTACCATTTTCTCACCACTCACTTGAAAGGATTGATGTTTTCAAAGCTTGATCAAGCTCTTATAAGGAGGCTCTGATACCAAATGTTAAGAATTTAAGTATATGAGATAATAAAATTTAAGGATATTTATTGAATAAGGGAATTGGCCATTAAATAGCCTTTATAGCAACTAGAATTCAAAAAAATATGCAACCCACACAACAATTTTCTAAACGTGTGGTAAACTAGGAAAAAACAAGTCAAAGATAACAAACTATCCCTTAACAATATGAATTTATTAAACACATCTTAATTACACAACTTCAACATAATGTAACCTATTTTTAACATGGGTGAGTGGAAGCACACCTCGCAGTCAATCATTCTGGATGCATAGAAGTGCATCTTAACAATATTTGTTCTAGATACATGGAGAAGCATCATGACAATAATTATTTTTCTTAATGTTGATTTGGTTCTGGATGTATTATGGGGGTATGATAAGATGATGAATCAAAAAAATAAAATAAGTATTTTCTAGCCAACATGACATATATTTATTTTATTTGAAGTTCTAGAAATAAATGTGTTGGTAATAGCTATATTGCATAAGGTTCACATAACACTTGCGTAAATCTTGATGCAAAAATAAAAGACCAAGAGCTAGAAGTATGTCGTGGATGTTGGAAATTTTTGGTGATATCATTTTGATGTCTATCAAACTTGGTTTATTTGGGCAAAATGTTATGTTCTTGGAAGATACTTATTTTTTCTTGTCTGGATGAATTCTTTAAAATATCCTTTTTAGATTTAATATTGTAGCTATTCTTTTAGTTTTTTTACAATTCTTTGCAAAGTTTTGTAATCTCTATATAACCTACATTACTTTATTATAGTCTCCCCTCTAAATTGTTGTATAACTTCCTTGGTTGATTGAAACCTTTCGAGTTTGTTATAGATCTCTTTTCATCTTTACCTTATCACTTTTGGCTATTTTATGGTTCTTGATTCCCATTTTGTTTCATTTGGTTGGCCATCTCTTGAATGTTGATGAATTAAGTGGCCTCATTGTAAGTCATTGAGAGCTTCTCAGCGAATCTATATCAGAGTGTGTATTGATTGAGTTCGTAATATAGAGTGCCTACAACCAAGTTGTCAAAACAATCCTCCACTTGGATCTTCTTGTTGAATTTGTTGAAAAAAGTTTTTGAGTGTTTCATCTTTTCTTTGCTTAGCGATCATCAAGTGGTTGTAGTCTTTGATAGAGAAGTGGGTTATAACATTATGCTGAACTTAGTGAAAAAGATTAAACTTTTTGGCTTTAAAGTTTCGTAACAAAGGCCAACCTTATCCTTAAAGTCATTAGGAAATCCATGCATTTGATTACATCCTTGTAACTTTGTAGATTCATTCTACACTTGAAGGCATCAAGATGGTTTTGTATATATCTATTCCAATTGTAATTAACAATGTGAGCATCTTGAACTTCCCACTAATTTGCACATTCATAACTTCTATAATGAACGAGGTCGATATTGACTCCCTTATATCATTGATCATGCTTATCCTATATATCTTCATTTTCATATGCTTGACTTATCGTTTGATTCTATCTAATCAGTGTTGGGTTCTTGGAGAACATTATTGTGGATATCTACAATAAAACTTGTGACGTCATCAACATAATTGTCATGATCTAATCATGTTTGATGTCTAACCTTAAAGTGGCCCCTTTAAGTTTGGATAGAGCAAATTTGAGTACGATGGTTGCGCACAACAAGTGCTAGGTCTTATATGAACATCGTCGCTAAGGTTGGTGGCACCTGTGCGAATCACCTCTAAATGAATGACAATAGGTAGTTGGCCAACCCTCTAGTTGATTGGGAAGATGTGAAGTTCCAAATGACTCTGTAGTGATCAGATTGTGGATGTTTGATCAATATAATGTCTCTTATTGTGGCTTATGAGTGGATCGTCACATTACTGAGAGTTGTTGTAATAATGTTGGGCATTGAAAGATATGCATATGAAGTTTTTGATAGAAGTAATTGTTCATAGAGTAGATGAAGTCTTCAAAGTATTTCCTGAAATATTTCTTCCGTACAAGTTACCCTAATGTCTACATTAGGATTCTTTTGCTTCTTATTCTTGGTTTTCTTTATGTTTCTTTATAATTTTCTTTGTTGGACTAACTTGAATCAATATTTTGATTAACATATTGTAGAAAAAAGATGTAAAATATGATGAACACTACGAAGAATACAAAGTACACGATGAATATTCTTGAGTTATTTATTAATTTAAATTGGTTGAAACACAAAAAATTGTTAATTTTTTTACATTTATTAGAATTCAAATTATGCACATAAATAATGATATCAAGTGATATTAGATTCTCTCTAATATCTAAGTTAATTTTATTGTAATTGAAATAAAAAATTAAAACTTATTAAATGAATAATTTATTTGAAATTATGAGATATCAAACATATTTATAGGTTAATATAAATATAAATATGGTATCAAATATTATTTAGATATATAACACATTTATAATAATAAATAAATAAAATATTTATGATATTATAAAAAATTTATATGAATATATAATATATTAATTTGAATTTTTACGTATATTAATGATATTTTATCGTATATACACCATTTAACAAAATATTTAAAAACTTTAAATAATAGGTAATTGAGGTGGAAAAAATATAATTATTAATTAAATTTCAAAAATTATATAAAAATAATAGGTAATTGATATATTTAATAATTAAATAAAATTTTCCAGTTATTTTCCCAAAATATATCATTTTTGATGAGTGTTGTGAAATGAGCTCAGGATCCACAATTTTCATGTAAAAAATAAAATCCAAACAAAGAAGCTAATACAAAAACAATGAAGCTGTGAGATCCATCGTAACCAGAATCAAGTTAACGCAAAAAACTCATCATCATCGACCGGAAAAGTTTCCGATAGTATAGCGGTCACCATATTTTTAATATTTCGTAGAAAATTTCGTGCCGGACATTACGAAACACACATTGTTATTGAAATTTCGGACAACGATTCGATATTTTGCTTCGATTTATCAGGTCGGTGTCATCAGAACTTTACCATTTACCTCATCATCGAGGGAATTTTTTTACACGATCTATGTATGCAAAAGCAGTTTCGACCCTAATTCGACGATGCTAGAAAATGTTTGTATACCTCGGATTTCCTGGAGGTTGATCTAGTTTTCTTTTTCCTGCGGGAGTTTCCTTTTATTATAGTGACATTGGCTTAGATAGGGGTTTTGGTTGAATTGCTTTTTGTATGTAACCAAGTTTATGTGATTCGGTAGTGGAATTTCACTTCTGTAATTTATGGTGATGGTTAGGGTTCATGAGTAAGATATTGTCACATTGTATTTCTCAGACCTAATTCACGAGTTAAATGAGTCTATATTTTTCAAAAATGTAGACTAATTTTGTATTATACCCATAAATTTAGACTAACGATGATTTCTCACTTGGACTTGTTTATATTCTTGGAAATTTAATCGAACTTTAAATGCTTGTTTACGACAGTATTCGTGTATTGATAATGTTAATGTGACTTTTGCATTATGCTCTTGACTTCAAATGAATGCCATTTTAGTTATTTATTTTTTGGGATTTTAGTTTTTACCTATAAATATACAACAAATTTATGTTTTCTGATGATTTTTAATTATAGGGAGTACGGATGGCAAATGATACACTACCAAGTAATAACGTTAATGAAGATGAAAATAGTAACTTAAGGGGGAGGCAAAGCAGTGGCAAAGAGTTAAGTACCTGTAGCTCTGCTTCATCTGAAGTATCTGGCTTAAGAAGGTCTGCAAGGGATTTATTATCAAGGAAAAGGAGGGCTTCAAGCCCACCAAGTATTAGAAAATCCGAGCGGCTCGTGAAGCAAACTTCAGTATCTCCAGTGAGGAGGGCCTCTGAAAGAGTTGATAAGAAACTCACACCAAGCCCCCTTAGAAGGTCTGAACGGGGTAAACATCTGTCCCCTTCTTCTGGATCTAGAAGGGGGTCTGGTAAAAGTTCTAGTTCATCTTCTTCGAAGCAAAAAAAGGCAATAAAAGAGAAGAATGTTCAACGAATGAATCCAGAAAGTAGAGAAGTAACTGATAATGAGAAGCAGGATCTGAAACTCATGAAATCTAAGAGATATGATTCTCGTGCTTACAGGTCATATTTCAAGAATCGAAAAAAGAAGTCTGAAGCAGCAGGTAAGCAGAATTTTTAAAACCTTTTTAATTAGGATCCCTAGCTATTAATATTATACAAACACACATTTATTCTTTGTGAATATTACTTTTCAATATTCTTTTATTGTTATTTTTTATATTGTTGTAAATCAACGTTGAATAAGTGTTCTTTGTTTGGCTTATTTATTTATGTACTTATTTTGAGTTTTAGATCGTGGTGAGAACCAAAATAGAGGATCTAAGCTCAGAAAAGGAGGTATTGCTAATTGCAGAGGTAAAGTCAATAGTATTGATGAGTGCACTGAACGGACAATGGATGACTTGAATGAAGAGCACATTCTGGAAACTTGTGCTGAGAAAAAAATAGAATATAATGGTGGTGGAATGGTTGTGTCAGACTTGAGTCTAAAGTCTAGCTGTGGGGAAAAAGATAATGATGGGGTGGGAGTTTTGAGGGATGGTGAATGTAATCTGGTACCCTCAGTTGCCACGACCAAGAAGATCAGTGAATCTGAAAGTATGCAGGTGGGTTGCTCTGCAGCAGAAAAATTGAAAGCACCAGATTTTATAGATTCTCCCTTCAAGGGAAGGACACTTAACAATGAATATGGTTCTCCAAAGAGTCAGGTTATTTTACCTTCAAAGAGAAAAATGACCATGGTGGATATTGATGCTGATGTTTCTCTTTCCAATGCGAAGAAAAGGTATTGACCTTCATTTATATATATATTTCAATTTTTTCCCTATTGTATGAGTGGTGGACTGCTTAGGGCTTAATATTTTACAGTACTGAGTTCTGGTTTGAGTGATATTTTTGTGTGTAATCTTGGTAGTTATGATTTTTGAATTTATTTTAAAACTTTCTTCTTTTATTTGAACGTGTAATTCTTTTTTTCCTTTTCTTTTGGTGGGTTTCATCTTGATTGATAAGTTCCAGTCATTTCTTTAATATATTCCCTTTTTATGGGATTTTAAGGTTTTCCTCTATTGGGTTCTTTTCGTGGTCAGTAATTTTATTTTCTTCAGAAGGTTAACAAAGAGTTCCAGAAGTAGGAGGTCGTAAGCATATTATAAGTTTTTCTCTGAATGAGATATGGTTAAAAGAAAGCATAAGTTTATTTTCCCCAACTCCCTATCATTCAAATTGGTGAAGAATCTAAGTCCACAAGAATTACCTGGTGTTGCAATAACGATGCCATGGACATGAGACCCCATGACGAAATGAATTTAGGAAATCTAATTGGTAAAGGATTCTGAAAAAAGAACCAGATCTCCAGTTTCATAACAGCCATACAAACTGAGGTGGTGGCATAGTCCTATTTATCTGTGTAATTAATGCCATATCTGTATTTGTTAAATACAGACACAACAAATAAAGGATCTCTAATTCAGCCTTTTGGCTTTATAAGTAATCCGACATTTAGTTTTATTGTAGCCCCCCGTCTCTCCACAAGGGCGCTTTTTCCCCAATATTTGTGTCTCAGTAGGGAGCTGATATCCTCCTAGACAACAATATAACATACATGTACGCACTTGTAATTCTGCACATAGTTGTAGGGTATCAGGCTACATACCCGTTTAACATCAGGAAAGAGATCAATTCCCTATGTGTATTTATATTGCATTTTTACGGGTATTGGCATCGCAAGAGCTTGAGAGTTATATTTTCATTTCAATATTTGTTGCAATTAAGAAGTTTTGTGGAATGTAGTTGATGTCTAAAGAGAGCTTTGGTTATTGCATTATTATGGGAATTTGTGCCTAAATAGTTTGGGTATCATTATCAGTTCACTTTTAGAAGCAATTGGGAAGCTTATGTTCTTGATTTGCTCTGGTCATTTTAATTCCCCCTTCCCACAAATATTTTTGTTCTGTAACCTTGTATGGTTGGGAGTTGGAGTCCACAAAAAAGCTGCGTGTTTTTGTAGTTTTTTTTTCATTAAGTAAGCAATGATTCTCTATGTTGAACATGCCAATGAAGATGATGCCGTTTTTCCTTGAGTATGTGAGCCATTAATAAGTTAACTTTTTGAGATAGAATATGTGATATTATATTCTGATAGCAAGTGCCTAAGAGTTGTCACCGCCAAGTGATCCAGTCTAATTTATTTTGTTCATATTGGCTCTACAATTATTATTTTCCTTTAATTTGTTTCCTTTTCTTTTGTAGATTAAATCTTGACTCGACAAAACATGGTTCTATGTGCAACACAAATTTAAATCATGAGTTATCTTCTGCGTTTAGAACACAGGTCTGTTCTCTCTCTTTTCCCCTTTCATTGATTGTACTCTTATTTTCCCATCAACTGCTTTGCTCCTCTGTGCATGCTATTTTTTATCATGATTGTTTTGCATTTTTTGTCTCATCAATTATGTGATTATCAAAGGATTTAAATCTTATAGTTTAGCCTCTTTCAATTTATTCTTCTCAGTTGTGGTAGTAAAAGTTTTTCCTAAATTTGTCTTAGTTGGTGAACACCAATTGGGTTATCTTAAACATAAGGGAAATATATGAATTTGATTCTTCATGCTTATCTAATCATTATCATACGAGTAATGGGCATCTTTTTCTTCATCTTGCTTGTGTGTGTTGGTGTGTTCAGAGAGAAGGGAGGAGGAGGGGTGGTGAATGGGCAAGCATTTACTTATTCTCTTATATACAATTATTCTGTACTCCCTACAAAATGGTTGATCTGATTATGATTATTATCATTCTTTATGGCTGAAATTAGGTTAGTGGGAAGCAAGGAGCTGGTTTTACTTTGGGATTGGCTGAAAAGTGTGATAATGATATTCAGCGGAAGGAATCTAATGCAGATCTTCAGACAGCTGATAACCAAAATACATGCTTCATTTGCAAGCAAGGGGGGAGGCTCTTGTGGGTAACCCTTTTCCATTTGCTTTCAGATTCCTGCAATTTTCAAGCAATAGATGGTTTAGGAACTTAACACCATGTGGGCTCTAAAAATAGTTATTTCAAATTCTTTGCCATATCCTTAAATTTTATTCAGTATTATTCCATTTCATTCATCCATTACTATACAAATTTAGGGTAAATTATAATAATACCTTTGACTAGTTTCTCTTTGATCGTAAACTAAGAATTGTGGTTATTATTGTGAAACTTCCAATTTTGAGCCAATGAAATCTCATATTAATTTCTTGGTATAAAATTTGTCTCCAACTCTTGTTAACATGGACTTTGCTTGGTTTGTAGAGTTACACAGATTCCAATTGGTTCTATATAAATTTTGTGCAAATAAAGTGCTAGTACCTTAAACTTTCATTCAGTGCTATTCCTTTTACTCATGTTTTGTGGTAAATTAAACCGACCTCCCAAGCTCGTACAGTTGTACTGGAGTTTCATTGATCTTGATGAAATTGATGTGCTGCAACCATGACAAGGGAGTGTTTAATTCTTTTTCTAGGCCAATGAGATGATGTTTAATTGGAAATCACGTTCAACATGCATTCACATGTTCATGCTTGTGTGGCAGCACATAAACTAAATTAACTTTAGTTTATATGCTTCGGTGATGTGCTTTATGAATTGCAATTATGAATTTCGTGTTAAATAGGTGCTGCGATGGGAGAGGGTGCAATAGAAGCTATCATCTTAAATGTATAAATCCTCCTATGGATGATGTTCCTATTGGGCTCTGGTATTGTTCACGATGTGTTGAAAAAAAAATAGAATTTGGGGTTCAGTCTGTCTCCAAAGGAGTTGAGTCAATCTTGGATGCCAGAGAGGTGGCGATATCAGAGGTTGATGGTACGGGCAACTTACATTGTCACGGTCAATCTGTCCTTGTGTCTTGTATTGATTTATTGTTTTCTGATATCAGTTTCTGGGTCAAATGTTTGTTGGTTCCAGGGATTAAAAGGAAGGAGTATTTTGTTAAATACAAAGGTATTGCACATATTCACAATTGCTGGGTACCAGAAAGTAAGCTGCTTCGTGAAGCTCCATTGCTTGTTGCAAAATTCAACAGAAAAAATCAGGTTCTTTATTTTCTGTCTATCTAGAAATTGTTTATGAACTAATTGCGGCTTTTTCCATGGTTAGAATGGTCTTTTCTTTGCTCAGCTGTTTCTTTGTTTTTTCAAATTACTTTTGTAATGGTCATTGTATATTTTTCCTATACAAGGAAAAAGTACTCATGTAGTTCTTAAACTTATGTCTTTGGGACACTTTATTTTCTAAATTTTCAACTCGTACACTTTAATCCCTATAATCTGCATTAAGAAAAAGATGTGGATTTTGAGAAGTGCCCAAGGTTCATTGTATCTTAGTTATGCTACATGTATTAAATTTTCTATTATGCAGCTTAATTGGTTGAAGCCAGAGTGGACTGTTCCTCAACGTCTGCTACAAAAAAGGCCGTTGACATTGCACAAGCATTCTGTTGATAATTTAGGTTTTCGTCACGAATGGCTTGTCAAATGGTGCGGTCTTGATTATAAACACGCCACATGGGAGTTGGAGAATTCTTCAATATTTAACTCACCTGAGGGTCAGCGTCTTATATATGATTTTGAAAATCGAGTTTTGAAGGCCAAAATCAATAATAAGGTACTTCTTGACAAGATTTTTTTAATGTCTATGTATATTTATCTTGACAAGATTTTGCTAAAAAGTATCACAATTGGATGTATGATCTTTCTATTATATATTGATTAAGAATATTTAGAGTTCTATATAAGTTTATTCTGTATTAAACTATCTGTTACATTCAGAATTCTTTCTTATTCATATCATTCAAGGAGACTACCTATTTATATACACTCTTAGGTGACATACACCTAATACACCACTAAGACACCTAATACACAACTCACACCACTAAGACACCTAATACATAACTCACACCACTAAGACACCTAATACATAACTCACACCATTAAGACACCTAATACACAACTCACACCACTAAGACACCTAGTGTTAGACACCTAATACACACACTCATAAATCATCTTTAACACTCCCCCTCAAGTTGTAGCATAAATATTAATCATGCCCAACTTGTTACAAAGATAATCAACCCGAACCCCACTTAAAGCTTTCGTGAAGATATCTCCTAGTTGTTCTCCAGTCTTCATATATCCTGTAGAAATCAACCCTTGTTGAATTTTCTCGCGAACAAAATGACAATCAATCTCAATGTGTTTAGTTCGCTCATGAAACACAGGGTTAGAAGCAATATGAAGAGCAGCTTGGTTATCACACCACAATTTCGCTGGTACTAAAGTTTTAAGACCTACTTCATCCAAGAGCTGATATATCCATATTATCTCAGACGCAGATTGTGCCATAGCCCTATATTCTGACTCTGCACTCGATCGTGACACAACATTCTGCTTCTTACTTTTCCATGAGACCAAATTTCCTCCAATAAAAATACAATAGCCTGATGTGGATCTTCTATGCACTTTGGAACCTGCCCAATCTGCATCTGAAAAACATTCAATATGAGTATGTCCATGATTTGCATACAAGATGCAACGTCCAGGTGTTCCTTTTAAGTAACACAAAATTTGCTCTAACGCTGCCCAATGATGAACTGTTGGGGATGACATAAATTGGCTAACAACACTGACTGAATATGCAATATCTGGACGAGTCACGGTAAGGTAATTCAGCTTTCCAACCACCCTTCGATATCTCTCAAAATCTTTAAAGGGTTCTCCATCTTCTGTAAGGTGGATGTTCGGAGTCATTGGAGCACTACAAGGTTTTGCTCCTAATTTTCCTGTCTCAGTTAATAAGTCCAGGACATATTTTCTTTGAGATAGAAATATACCTTTTTTACTCCTTGTGACTTCAACACCCAAGAAATACTTTAGCATCCCCAAATCCTTCGTGTGAAACTGAGTATGTAGGAAAGACTTAAGAGATGAAATTCCCGTAGTATCACTTCCAGTAATAACAATGTCATCTACATACACAACTAAAAGAATGATACCTGCTTCTGATTGTTTGTAGAACACAGAATGGTCAGACTTGCTTTTCATCATACCAAATGTTTCTATAGCTTGACTAAATTTTCCAAACCAAGCACGAGGACTCTGTTTCAAACCATACAAAGATTTGCGGAGACGACAAACGTGCCTAGACTCCTCCCGAGCAACAAAACTAGGAGGTTGCTCCATAAACACCTCCTCTTGAAGATCACCATGAAGAAAAGCATTCTTGATATCTAGTTGATGCAAAGGCCAATGGTGAGTAGCTGCCATAGAAATAAACAACCGAACAGATGTCAATTTAGCAACAGGAGAGAAAGTGTCAGAATAGTCCACTCCATAGGTTTGAGCATATCCCTTAGCAACAAGACGGGCCTTTAATCGAGCAACTGACCCATCCGGATTGACCTTAACCGTGAACACCCATTTGCATCCGATAGCCCGTTTCCCTGAAGGTAAATTAACCAATTCCCAAGTACCATTGTCATCCAACGCATTCATTTCCTCGATCATTGCATTATGCCAATCAGGATGAGATATGGCTTCATGAACAGTTTTAGGGATAGAAATAGAATCAAGAGAAGCAATAAAAGAGCAAGAGGAAGACGACAAGCAATTATACGAAACAAAAGAAGAAATAGGATAAGTACATTGACGTTTACCTTTGCGTAATGCAATAGGAAGATCATCGTTCAGGACAGGATCTGATGACGAAGGAGCAGGTGCAGGTGCAGGTGCAGGACATGAATTAGAAGGTATATGTCTGGAGTAGACTTGAGTTATAGGAGGCCTAACAGGAACTGGATCAGAGACAGGCTCAGATGATGTGATAGAATAGACTAACAAATCGTCATCCTCCCCCTGACATGCAGGAGGAGGAGAAGACGAAAAATAGGGTATGTCTTCCATGAAGGTAACATCAATGGAGACAAGATATTTGTTAAGACTAGGACAACAACATCTATAACCTTTTTGGAGACGAGAATAACCAAGGAAGATACACTTCAAAGACTTGGGATCTAATTTAGTAACACGTGGACGAACATCCCGAACAAAACAACTGTTACCAAATATCCTAGGGTCAACCGGAAATAGTGACTTATTAGGAAACAAAATTTTGTAAGGAATCTCACCATGAAGAACAGATGAGGGCATGCGATTAATAAGAAAACATGCGGTTGAAACTGCATCGGCCCAAAAAGGTTTAGAAACATTCATTTGAAATAATAAGGCACGTGCAGTTTCGAGAAGATGTCTGTTCTTACGTTCGGCCACTCCATTTTGAGATGGAGTATCAACACACGAAGTTTCATGAAGCATGCCATTTTGAACCATATAAGATTGAAACAAAGCTGATGTATATTCTTTGGCATTATCACTTCGTAAAGTACGAAATGAAACATTAAATTGAGTTTTAATCTCAACACAAAATGCACAAAAAATAGAAAACAATTCAGAACGGCTCTTCATTAAATATAACCAAGTTACACGAGAATAATCATCCACAAAAGTAACAAAATACTTAAATCCAGGTTTAGACAAAATAGGACAAGGACCCCAAACATCAGAATGAACTAATTCGAAAGGAACACTAGCACGTTTATTAACTCTTGGATTTGAACTAAGACGATGATGTTTTGCAAATTGACAACTCACAATCTAATGAAGACACCTTACTAAACTGAGGACAAAGTTTCTTCAGTAAAGGAAGAGATGGATGACCTAATCTACAATGTGCCTCGAAGGGAGAGGTTACACTAGAGCAAGCGACAGATTTCGGTATCGGTGTGTCAAGAATATAGAGGCCTCCAGACTCATGTCCTTTACCAATAGTCTTCTTCGTCATAAGATCCTGAAATAAGCAACGATTAGGAAAAAATGAGATACAACAGTTAAGATTGCGAGTAAGCTGACTTACAGATATCAAATTAAAAGATAAGCTAGGTAAATGTAAGACAGACGACAAAGGAAGCAAAGGAGTGGGTGTAATTGTGCCAGACCCAAGAACACGAGATGGTGACCCA
This sequence comes from Hippophae tibetana, assembly GCA_037013495.1. Lineage (NCBI taxonomy): Eukaryota > Viridiplantae > Streptophyta > Magnoliopsida > Rosales > Elaeagnaceae > Hippophae > Hippophae tibetana. Next base: position 1,362,101 of record CM072810.1, read on the forward strand.
TCGGCTAAGGTAACAGTAGAGGTAGAAGTGTGTGACTGAAGAGTAGAAAAGAGACTAGAATTACTTGTCATATGATCTGTGGCACCAGAATCAATAACCCATTTGGAAGATGAAGAAATGAGACACGCATTTGATTTACCTGAATCAGCAATAGCAGTGACAGAGGGTGATGAAGACCTTAGTGATTCTTGATACTGTGAGAACTTGGTAAATTCATCTGCAGAGATAAGAACCGATTTTTCAGAAGTATCAGAAGTAGATGCAATATGAGCCGAGTGACCTTTCTGTTGTTTGTACTGAAGCTTTCGACATTCATGTTTCGTATGTCCTGGTTTGTGACAATAGTGACATACAATACCTCCGAGTTCCTGTGGTCGAGTTTCAAACCCGTGCGAGCCGCCTCCTTTATTTATGTTCATATAAGTTGACCGTCCATGCTCATAATTATTACTTCGGTTGACCAAAGCACCGTTTAATTGAGCAGGTGGAGGTGGAGTGCCTTCTGTACGAAGTACTCGACTAAACACCTCTTGTAAAGAGGAGATCTCAGAACCAGAAAGAACCTGGGCCTTAGCAGTCTCAAAAGTAGAGAGAAGACCGGCAAGAAAACTCATGACCGCCATTTGTTCCCGTTGACTTTGTTGAACCTTGACATCAGGGCTAAAAGGCATCAAACTATTTAGCTCTTCATAAGTCCTTTTAAATTCCATAAAATAATTTGTGAGTGACTGATCTTGTTTGTCTGCACGGTAAAATGCCTTGCATACCTCATATATGCGAGAAAGATTTCCCTTACCAGAATATAAGAAATCCAAATAATCCATCAATTCCTTAACGAATTCACAGTGATTGATCAAGTCAATTACATTGCTTTCAATAGAATTCCGAATCTGTAGAAATAAGCGAGTATCGTCTCTAAGTCATGTCTGCTTTAAATCATCTTTAGGAGGATCATTAGTCAAATGAGTATCTTTTTCGATACTTCTCAAATAAATTCGAATAGTCTTGCTCCAAGCCAAATAATTCGAGCCATTGAGCTTATGGTCCGTGATTTTAGACATCACAGGCACCATATCCGTTACAACATTAGATTTCTTTTCAGCCATAACTCTTACAAATGACAAGACAGCGAGCAAACAAACAAACAAAATCCAATAACAGCAGCGATCAAACACGCAGCGACGAAACATGCAGCGAACAAGAACGCAAACCTGAACAATCACAAGCGATGAATGCCAAACCACCACAGATGACGCAGGGGGACGGCGGAGAGCGACACAGGGGCTGCCGGAGAAGAATTGTACACGGACGCGCTGTCACGTGCCAGCGCGTGGAATTGGAAAGAAAGTCGCGGTGGCGCGTGTGGCCCACTCGCGGCTCGGCTGGTGACCGGACTTTGGGGTTTGGTCGGTCGGCGGCTGTTCTTCCCCCCTGTGCCGGCGGTGAGATGCGTGGAAATTTTGACCGGAAGTCGCGGTGGCGCGTGTGGCCCACTCGCGGCTCGGATGGTGGCCGGACGTCGGGGTTTGTCTGGACTGCGGCTGTTCTGCCTCCCTGTGCCGGCGGTGAGAAAAAATGTGCACTCCAAAAGGGTGTTCCGAGTTGGAACTCAAAAATGCACCAAATCCTAATTTGTGTTTACCCAAAAATCTGCCCCCAATTTGAATGGAAAAAAAAAATTTCTCAAATTTTGTAACCCAAATGCTCTGATACCATGTTACATTCAGAATTTTTTCTTATTCATATCATTCAAGGAGACTACCTATTTATATACACTCTTAGGTGACATACACCTAAGACACCTAATACACAACTCACACCACTAAGACACCTAGTGTTAGACACCTAATACACACACTCATAAATCATCTTTAACACTATCCAAGTATGAAAAATAAGTGCATTTAGCTTCTCCTGTTTTATTGCTATTTCAGAAAGTTCATATCTTGTAATGTGCTTGTCTTTCCCTCTCTTCTATCTCTCTCAACTACTCACAGAATTTGGGTAGGGATTTTTTTTCTCCTGAACTGGACCAACTGCCAGCTGGATTTTCTGGATCTGATAATTGCAATCTGGATCACATCAACAAGCTGCGCAAACTTTGGTATGATGGAAAAAATGCAGCTATTATGGACGATCAGGTGAGATTGATTTATGTTTTCTTAATAGGTATGTTGCTAGTTCAAATTTTGGAACACTAAATTTTCTTTTAGGAATAGTAACTCTGATTTATTGAAAAGAAAATACGGATTTGGGAAGGGCGTATTGTCATTAATTATTAGTTGATTGCTGTTAATGGTAGCAGGACAATTTCAGTATACAAAATCTATTTGTTTTATTGATTATACTGCTTCTCTTTCTAAGTTTGGAGATAATTCGTTTTAGATTTTTTTCAGTGTTGGTATTATTTTGTTTGTTTAGTAAATTTGTTTCTGTCTTGTGCTACCATGTAAACTGTTAGGTTTCTCTTAATATGTAGTGCTTCTAAAGGAGTTTTCTTTATGCTGTTTTTATCTGTTGGAGGTTGTTCTAGTTCCCTTTCCAAGTTTTGATAGTTTTTTTGGCTCATTATATCCTGTGAAGTCACACAGGCTCACGGGAAGTGGGGAAATGCATGCCTGTATATTTTGTGTTCTAACAAATCTTAATCTTGTAGGAACGAATTAAGAAGGTGGTTGCATTTGTTATGTCCCTGCAGTCCGATGTTTGCCAGCCTTTTCTCATCATTTCAACTTCTTCTGCACTTTATTCATGGTATGATGAATTCCTCCGACTGGCACCAACTGTCAATGCTGTTGTCTACTCTGGAGACAACGACTCAAGAAGATTAATAAGGAAGCTGGAGTTCTATGAGAAAAATGGTTGCATAATGTTTCAAGTGCTAATAGCTACATCAAAAGTTATTATAGAGGTATAGCTTCATAGCTCTATTTCTTGTACTTAAGTAAACATCACAGACATGAGATATGATTGTCTTAATGACGAGTTATTCATTTAAAAAAAAGGGTATTCATTGCTTTTCTTGAAATTCTGTAGGATTTGGATGTGTTGGAAGATATAGGCTGGGAAACAGTTGTATTTGATGATTTCCAACGTATTCGAACCCCTTTTCGGGCAAAACTTAAGATGCTAATTACTAAAATGAGGCTTCTCCTTGTCAGCAGTCCATTAAAGGTTTCGTCCACTTCTTTTTGTGCATTACTTTATTACATTTTTTTTACACGTGTTTCAATATTTTAATAGGAAATGTCATCTGATGTGGCAGGATAGCACTGCTGAGTATTCTAGCTCCTTGTCTCTGCTCGACTCTGATGGTGGATTGGATAATCGTGATCCCTCCCTAAACAGTTCCCTTGAAAATTTTAATAAATTAAAGGAGACGTTCTCACGATATGTTGTCTTTGGATGGAGGTCGGACCCTCCAAGATTTAAAGAGTATTGGGTTCCTGTAGAGCTATCCAATGTGCAGCTTGAACAGTACTGCAATATTCTGATTTCAAATGCCACATTGCTTCGCTCTTCATTAAAGACTGACATTATTGGGGCCCTCTGTGATATGCTTAGAACTATTCGGAAGGTTGGATTGTTTGGCTTTTCTCTGATTTATAAATGACGAGATCAGATTTTTTTTGTTTTCATCACCTTTCTAAATGCACCTCATGTTTGTTACAAATGAAAAAGTTAAAATTTGCATAAAATATTTTCCATTCATGGTTCACATTTGTGAATTCTTAGAGATACTGGTGCTTTGCTTGTCCTTTGGTTTTGACACGATTATAGCATATTAGTATAGAAAGTTATGTTGCCATAGCTCATACATCAATGGGCGTTTGTGAAAATGGCAAAACCTATGTTATTTATCATAAGTGTCAGAACAGTGATATTAAGTTCATTTGCTTGCATTTTTATTTCATCTTCAATATGGTGAAAGTTCTGCCTTTAGGGCCTATGGATTCAGGTCTAGCCCACACATGAAAAGGCATTCATATGCATAATTTAAAACTAATGTTGGTCCACAATTTGGGCTTTTAAGATGAGTGATAAATCACCGTGCTTAAGAGTTGGCAATTTCTATTGACAGTGTTTTCTTTTAGAATTATCTGTACCTGTTATCTAGCCTTTGGGGTTCAGTAGGCAGATGCTGAAAATATATCTATAATCATATTTTTTTTATAGTCGAACCTTGTATTTGTATTCTATCCAAGCTCAACAACATGAAATGTTTTTTTTTCCTTTCCAAAGAGTATAGTTTGCCTCTCTTTGGACATTAAGCTGCCTATTTCATATACAACAATGACTACTGAAAGGAAAATGTTTCTAGTTTTATATTGCTTATGAATTTCTTGTTGTCAGTGTTATCGATCACTTTCTATCCCTCCCCTCCCCTCCCCTCCCTTTTTTCTTCTCCTGATACAGATAAGGTACTTATTCAATATTTTTGACAGTGTTGTGATCACCCTTACGTTGTTAATCAAATATTACAAACCAAGCTTATTGAAGGCCTTCCAGAGGTTGAGTGGTTAGATGTTGGAATTAAAGCAAGTGGCAAACTTCAACTTCTTGAAAAGATGCTTTTGGAAATAAAGAGGCAAGGTTTAAGGGCACTTGTCATTTTTCAGGTAAGTTACGAGGTTACTTGGCTTACCATTATTTTTCTTAATTGTTGTTACTGTACCATTCATGGTACTGTCAGTTATGTTATTATTATTATTATTATTATTTGAGTAGGTTTCTCATATTTTGTCAACTTCCTTAGATTTTGATGGTGTCTTTTAAATTATGAAAATGAGTAGGCAGCTGTCTAAAAGAACCAACTTTTTACCTTAACTTGAATTTATATTTTGTTCGTACCTCAATCGATATCAAGGAAAAACAATGGTGTGGCCTGGTATTACTAAAGAGAATTGCTATGATGAAACATTTAGACTTACTCTGGTAGTAAACGGCATAAGGTACCAGAAAATAATTGTGAACTATTGAGAATTGAATACAAATATTTTGAGCTCTTCCTTGTATTTTATTAATGTTGGGTCTAGAAATATTTGTAAGAGTGCCAAAATTGTGAGTTGTTTTATCGAAGGAAGACCTATGACTGTTGGAGCGGACACAAACTACATAAAATTGCATGTCAGATATAACTACCGTGGAAGTAGTTGCAACCCATGCCCACAGGAATGGTTAGGTTTACACAATCAGCTGCAGAAATTTAGAGAAATTTTAGTCAATTCAAGAATGAACAAAAAAAGCAGGGAAAATTTTAAGCTTATGTATATAAATAGTGAGACTTTTGCTTCGAAGGTGGTATATATGTCTCTGTATGAATCTTTGATGAATGTTATCTGAAAATCAAAGTGAACATGGCTCCAAGATTCATCGATATATTGCAGAACTTCTTTTGTTGTGAAATGGGACATATTTTCACATTTAAGTTGTGGTTGATTGCATGAATGTCTTCATTTCTTTGTTTGACATCACACTTTTTAGCATGTTGTTTCAATTTCTGTTACACGGACTTGCTTAATTTGGGTGTCAACACATCTGTGTCAGAATCGAGATGAAGACGACTGGACACTATCATGGTGAAACTGTCCACTGTTTGTAGAAGAAATAAAAGAGCTCATTTCGAGAGAATTAACAGAGAAAATGAAAATCTTTTGGCATGGGTAGAGAAAAGTTTAAAATTCAAACATATTAAATAGAGAAAAGTGGGGAGAGAGACACATGATACATGTTTCAGAACATTTTCCTTATGCAGGCTTTTAAAATAAAATTTGAAATTGGCTGGCCTATGTTTTTACGAGGATTGGACACATAAAATTGATTAGGCTTCATATTTTATGAAAAAAATAATGGGCTTATTAATTTCGAAAACGAAGTCAATTTATTGGAGAAATAAGATAGAATGAGTAAAACTATTGAAATTAAGAGTAAAAAGTACAAGTAAATAAAAATTATTTTAGTACATAAGGCTTAATATTTGAATAAAAATATAACTAATTCTCTAAGGATATTATACAATCTATAATAGGTTTTAATTAAACTTGGCCGAAATTCATATCTTCTCTTATTATTTTATTTTATTTTTTATGCTTTCATGGGGAGAGGGTGGAGTGGAGTGGAGCAGGCTGGTCTTGTTTCTGTTTGTGTGCATTGCCCTATCCTCTGAATTATTTGATAATGTTAGTGTTGTCATTTATCTTTCTGCATTGACAGTCCATTAGTGGTTCGGGAAGGGACTCTATTGGAGATATTTTGGACGACGTCATGCGGCAAAGATTCGGGCCAGATTCCTATGAACATATTGATGCAAGTGTTAGCCCTCCTAAGAAACAGGCTGCTTTGAACAACTTCAACAACAAGGAGTGTGGTAGATTCGTGTTCTTGTTAGATGCCCGTGCTTGTTCTCCCAGCATCAAATTGTATTCAATTGATGCTGTCATCGTATTCGGCAGTGATTGGAACCCAATGAATGATGTGAAACAACTGCAAAAGATAAAGATATATTCTCCGTCCGAGCAGTTAAAAATATTTCGTTTATATTCATCTTGTACTGTGGAAGAAAAAGTTTTGAGCCTTGCGAAGCAAGGCAAGAGTCTTGATTCTAATTTACAGAATGTAGGCCGGACTACCATTCTTTCATTGCTAATATGGGGGGCATCTCAGCAATTTGAAAAGTTGGATAAATTCCATGCTAGCAACACTTTAGCTTCCTGCACAAATATCTTGCCTGAAGAATCACCTTTGCAGGATGTAATTTCTGGATTCTTGTCCATACTTCCTCATATTAGCAAAGACATTGACTTGGAGAAGTCATCAATCATTTCAAATGCTCAACAAGTTGGAGGAGTGTACAGTAGTGGATCTCTATTGCTCGGTGAGACGAAAAGTCATTTGATAGATGAGGACCAGCCTCATGTCTTTTGGACCAAACTGTTGGAAGGAAAGAACCCTAAGTGGATATATTCTTCTGCTTTGCCCTTGGGGAATCGTAGAAGGTTGCAACATTCTGAGGACTTACTGAAGAAACCAGAAGCTGACAGTGGTGAAATCATTAAGAAACACAAGAAGTGTGTCAGCAGTTGTACTGAATCATCCTCCCATGAACTTGTATCAGATGAAGAAGTAGCTGCTGGTGACAAGGAAGGTAAGTGGCTGGTATAAATCATTGTGTTATTTTGACAATACATCGATTTGGCTATGATCTAATGGAGATCAGAGAATTGATAATTCTTAAGTTTTCTGAAATCATCTCTTTTATCTGCAGGAGTTGCTTCAGCAGTTATTTCACCTTGTTCTTTGCCCATGTCAAATGTCTGTCCAAATAAAGCATTGAATGCAAGCAGTGGCTTTACTTTGCCTCATTTAGATTATAATGTCTGTGAAAGTTCTGGGGCTAGCATTTTTGAATCTGAAGAACGAAGAAAATTGCTAGATACTCAAAAAACCCTATACCTCCATCTGAAGCCAGAGATACCAAAACTGTGCAATATCCTGCAACTCTCAGTATGAGATCTAATTCTCCTGATTATTACTTTTGACATATTTATGTGCTCGTGATACTATTATGTTATTTTAATACTTTGGTGATTGATAGAGTAGATAATTATTTTTGCTAACATGGTGACTAGCTACTGATAATAGTATCACTTCTGATACGGCTGTAAGCCTGTAAGACCTTCACTTGACCATTCTAAACCTATTTTATACCAAAACTTTGCTATTAATTCCTGATGTTGGTGCAATGATTACGGATAAGTTTTTTTTTTTTAATATTGATCATCCGGTTCAATATGATCACAATTTAATTCTTCTGGTTTAATGAACCCCAAATTTTGAGTGCTTCTGAAAGATATCTATTTCTGAGAACTTTAATTCTTTGATGATAATTCTGTGGAATATATTTTTAATAGACAGTTATTCATGATGCTTGCTTAAAGGGAATATAGGACTCACTTGTCCACAGCAAAGAATACCTAGATCATTAAAACCTTGATTTTGTGGCTTCAAGGATAACCTGTTAGTTAATTGCACATTTTGGATCACTTGGTTGAGCTTTCTGTTGAGAGGGAGGCAGTTTTTTGTCTTTCTCCTCCTCGTGATGGGAGAGACATCTAGTTGAATATCAAATTTAGAATTGAGCAGTCCTTAATTTGATAGTTAAGAATATTTATCTCTATATTTGATGTTTATTTTCCTCTTAACTTGGCAAGCTTGAGCACATTAATGCAAGTTTTCTGTGCATTTCTGCATTGAATTGTATTCCATTGTTTGAATACATTTCTATCTGAAAGTAAGTTCGAAGATTTTGCTTGATGTGCTCTATGAAGTTTGTTTTTAGTTTGGCATCTTTATTGCTCTCAGCTTTAACAAGCTAGTTACATGACAAGATCTCCATTTATCACCCTACTGCAGGATCTTGCTAAGGGTGTGGCTGATATGTTTCTCATGTATATGATGCATAATCATCATGTCAATAGAGAACCGGTGGAAACATTGCAGGCTTTTGAAGTATCAGTGGTAAGGATATTGTTCCTCTTATGCGAATAAAAGTGTGTCACTACTAATTGGTTTTGACCTATACTTTCCATTATTGAAGTAGATATAAGCTACATTCCTACTTTGTCTTTGAAATGGAAAGAGCAGACTGCCAACATTTTGCTTTGTGTTGGAGAATTTGCTGTTTAAATTCTTTTGGGAAGCAGCTTCTAAAGAATTCAAAACCTTTTCCAGTTTTCTATATATATTTTTTTAAAATCAAGACTTTGTTTATGAAAGTTTGTTCTGTTTCATCTTCCTCTGAATTGTATCACGATGCATTATTTTTATCATGTAAAACTGTGTAATGCGGTACTGGGAGAGGAGAGCAGGAAGGATTATCATTTTCAATAGCATTTAATGGTATATACAAATATAATCAGCAATTCAAGTTTAAATCATCCAAGCCAAAGCCAAATCCTAAAGTCTTTACGAGATGGAGAGGGCTGAATAACTTCCAAAAGTCCTGAAGATTTGCAAAATCTTGAATCTCCCTGTCATTCAAGTTTATTCTAAAATTAACAGCCAACCATTTGGAGAAAAAACTTCTCTGACTGGAGCATTCTGATTCTCACTTCTAGAAAAAAGCCAAGGAAATTGTTAAGACAAAGGAGTTTCATCCAACCAAATGTCCCAAAAATGAATCTGACCACCACTCCCAAGTTTAAATTTAACATTCGCTAGAAATTGATTGTGCCCCTTAGATATTAAGCTCCAAGGGTTATGCCAAGATCTAGTAGGATTTATAATTGCATCCCTGTCATTTCCTTCCAATTGAAGAATCTTCCTTGTAGCACAAAGTTACTAAAAGTAAGTTTAGATTTTGCTTAATAATACTTTGAATATATTGCTCAAAGTTGTGTTTTGTATATTACTTTCATACACTTATATACAATTCAGAGGAAAAAAAAAGGACACCATTGCATAATGTGTCCTAAATTAAGTTCCCTAATTGATTTTTAATATCACATAATTAATTACCTAATAAACATTCTCAATAAGTAAGGATTTCATCATTATGACATCTTTTTCCACACTCTCCCTCAAGTTGGTTCGAAGATATCCATCATTCCCATTTTGCAAATACACGGAAGAAGCATAGGTCGGGGTAACTCTTTTGTCAAAACATCAACTAGTTGATTTCCTCTTGTGATAAATGGAATACAGATTTCACCGCTTTCAGTTTTTTCCTTGATAAAATGTCTGTCGATCTTAACATGTTTAGTTTTGTCATGTTGAATAGGATTGTGAGCAATGTTTATTGCAACTTTATTGTCACAATAGAGTTTCATTGTTTCTGGTGTGAACACAATTCTTTTAACAAAATCATCAACTACAATAGTTCACAAATTCTATGTGCCATTGCTTTTAAATCAGCTATAGCGATCTAGATACTACAAATTGTTTTTTATTTCTCCAAGTAACTAAATTTCCTCCAATGAAAGTGCAAAATCTAGACATTGACCTTCTATCGTTGATTGAACCTGCATAGGCTTCAATTTGAAGTTGATTTTTTGAGAAGAGCAAGCATTTTTTAGGTGTGCCTTTGAGGTATCGTAGAATTTTCAAAATTGCTTCCATATGAGCTTCACAAGGTGAGTGCAGTACTAACTGACTATACTCACAACAAACACAATATCCGGTCTAGTATAAGACAAGTATATTAGCTTATCAATCAATCTTTGATAGCAACCTTTGTCAACTGCGACACTTTCCATTGCACTTCCCAAGTTGTGTTTTGGATCAATTGGAGTTTCTAGTGGCTTGCTACCCAACATTCATGTTTCTTGGAGTAGATGTAGATCTTAGACATACTTTCTTTGTGATAGAAATATCCCTTTCTTCGATCTTGCAACATTAGTGCCAAAAAAATATCTTAACCTTTCCAAATCTTTGATCACAAACTCTTTGGCTAGCATTTTCTTAAGTTTCTGAATTTCATCAATATCATTACCAGTAAGAATGATGTCAACCATATAAGCAATTAAGATTGTGATGCTCCCATTTTTAGTGTTTGTAAAACAAAGTATAATCCCTTTGACTCTATATGTACTCAAAATGACGAATTGCCTTTGTGATCCTTTTAAACCATACAATGGGTGATTGCTTTAGTCCATACATAGACTTCTTCAACTTGTACACTTTCTTATGTTCGAACACATCTTCAAAACCAAGTGGCCGCTCCATATATACTTCTTCTAAGTCTTCGTGCAAAAAGGCATTATCCACGTCAAGTTGGTCAAGATACCGATCTAGATTTTCGGCAAGAGATAAAACAACCTGAATTGAATTCATCTTGGCAATAGGAGCAAAAGTTTTTTGATAGTAAATTTTGTAAATTTGCATAAATCCATTTGCTACAAGTCTTGCTTTATCTCTTAAATGTTCCACCCGTATTGTGTTTCACTATAAACACCCATTTACATCCCATTAGTCTTTTTCCTGCATGAAGATCAACAATCTCTCATGTATCATTATTTTTCAAAGATAGCATTTTTTTTCCATATTGAAATGGAAAAAGCTTCTTGTATAGTACTTGGAATAGTCTCACAAGAAAATAAGTTAGCAATAAATGCTTTAAAAGTAGGGGACAACTTTTGATATAAGACAATAATTTGAAATAGGATGCATTGTACAAGATCTAATACCTTTTCTATTGGTAATTGGAACATCATTATTAGAAAGATAAGGAGATTCAGTCAAATAAAGTTTCCTACAAAGGTAAGCATCTAAAGGATTACCTGTATTTTTCATAGATTTTGTGCTCAATTCAGATGATTAGTGGTATTGAGGAGATTGTGCATTGTTCATTCTCGAATAAACTTAGTTTTTTATCTTATCTTTTATATACTTAAGTGATGTGTTTGGAATCGGTGATGAAAGCTAGGAGTTTTTAGATATTACATGCATATTTGGTATAGAAGTATCAATAGACACCAAATCGTTATTGCGAACAACATAAGGAACACAAACATGAGAGGGTATAGTTACATGAGATAATATCAGAAACAATAGACCAAGCTGAATTTTCAACATGTTTACTCTCTCATTGAAGAGAAGGGTCAGTGAAGAATGAAGTATTTTCAAAGAATGTAACATCCATGAACACCAAAAATTTACATATTGGAGGATAATAACATACATAACCTTTTTAAGTAGACGAATATCCTACAAAAACACAATGAAATGCTTTTGGATCTAATTTTCCCCTGTCTGAATAAATGCTACACAACCAAAGATTTTGGGTGAGAGACTAGAAAAGATGTGAGGATGGGTATGTCTTCTTGAGGTTATCAAGAAGAGTTTCGAAATTCAAGATTTTAGGTGGCATTTTATTGATAAGGTATGAAGCCGTAAGAGCAACTTTTCCCCAATAATTTTTTAGAACTTCCATAGTAAACATTAAAGCTCTTGCTACCTCAAGAAAATGTTTGTTTTTCCTCTCAACTATCCCATTTTGTTGGAGTGTATCAACACAAGAACTATGATGAATGATTCCATGAGTTGTGAGATATGAATCAAAAATTGAAGAATAATATTCTCTCGTTATTGGTTCGAAGAATTTGAATTTTGGATTTGAATTAAGTTTTAATCATTTGATGAAAATGTTAGAAAGTTTTGACAACTTCGAATTTTTCCTTGAGCAAGAAAACCCAAGTTACACAAGTATGATCATCAATGAATGTTATGAACCATCTAGATCCAGAAAGGTCATTGACACACGAGGAATCCTAAATATCACTATGAATTAAGAAGAAAGGTTGTAATTGTTTATACTTTTTTACGGGAAAATGAGCACAATGGTGTTTGGCTCACTCACATATATCACATTAAAAACCATGGGGATTTTGAGTTTGAACATTGTAGAAGACAATTGTTTGAGATATGAGAAATTTGGGTGACCTAATTATTTATTACAAAGTTTTATTTCTCGATTAAGATTAGAGGAACTCAAGTAATTATAAGATAGATTACCTGAACTAAGAGGCTCACCCTCGAAGTAATAAAGTCCATCAATTTTCTTTCCAATACCAATCACCTTGTTCGTGCATAAATCCTGAAATTCACAGTAATCAAGAAAGAATTTAGCAATACATTGATATTTAATTTAGCAATACAATGATATTTTTGGTAATCTTATTTATTGAAAGGAGATTACAAGATAACTTTGGAACATGCAAAATAGAATCAAGATAGTTTTTTTTTTAAATGGGAATACGGCCTTACCCTGCCACTAAAGCAAAAGATACATATGTAACTTTAAACACCAGAATCAATGATCCAAAGATAATTTATGAAAGAAGCAGTATTCAAACTCGAAGAGTAAATCATTACTCAAAAAATAATAATAATAATGATGATATTTGGGTTGAAAGCAAATAAGGTAGAAATAAAATAGGTAATAAATAGGCTAAGAATTCAACAATGAAGGCTGTTTGATTTTGTGCAATGCACTCTGTTTTTTACTCAAAAAATAGGGTATAAAATGGAAGTAATTTCAGTAATAAAGCAGTTCAGTTTATATGCAAAATACTCCGTTTTGAACTTCAAAAAAGGGTAAAAATTGATGGTAATTTCAGCAATGAAAGCTAAAAGAAAGTAGTATACTTTTGGCAATTAAAACTTGAGAATTTGATCCCAAAAAAGAACCTAAAGTTCTGATACCATGTAGATTTTTCTGAAAATTATTTTGAATATATTGCTCAAAGTTATCTTTTGTAATCATACACTTATATACAATTCAGAGGAGAGGAGATATCAGAGGAGATAAAAGCATTGCATAGTATGTGCCTTAAATTAAGCTCTTTACTTGATTCATAATATCACACAATTAATTACATAATAAACATTCTTAATAATTAGGGATTTCATCGTTAGGACATCTTTTTTCCACAGTAAGTATAGGTGAGACAAGAATGATTGTGCAGCTATCTGTCTTTATTTATTTTAGTTGTATTTCGATTGTATCTACATCTAGTTCTTTTTTGTGTTGCTAACTCAACTGCAGAAAATGCGATTACAAATCCTATTACAAATGTCTTAGACCAGATTCATTTTTATGAGGACATTGGTTGGGTGATACACCTTTGTCTTCACAATTTCCTTAGCTTTTTTCTATAAGAGAGAACCTAAATGTTCAGGTCAGAGAAGGTTTTTTCCCAAATGGTTGGCTGTTTAATTTTATAAGAGACTTGAATGATAGGGAGATTCAAGATTTTGCAAATGTTCTAGAGCTTTGACGTTATTCAGCGCTTTTTATCTTGTAAAGACTACGATTTGATTAGAGGTGTTTAGGTGTAGTATTTCCAAATCTTATTTTGAGTTTCTCGTTGATGACCCTTCTTTTGCCCTTTGTTTAATCATGTTAATACGGTTTGGATCTCCTATACCAAGAAAATATAAATTCTTGAGGTGTTGGTTTGGGGAAAGCTTAATACTTGCAACAGAATTCAAAAGAAATATCCTACCTGGGTGATTTTGCTATCATGGTGTGTCATGTGTCAAAGTAATGTAAACAAATATTTGGGTAATTTGTTTGTGCTTTGCCTTGTAGCCCGTGAATTATGGTTTAGGCTGGGAAGAAAAAATGGGTATTCAATGGGTTCATCCAAGTTAGTGTTGAATTTTTATTTCAGGAGTTGGGCTAAAGAGGAGGAAGGTCGATATGTTGTGGTATTGGGGCTGTTATTTGGATGGAGAGAAATGGTAGGATCTTTATTGACAGCAAAGTTGTAGTCTCTTATGGGATTGGTGCTGTTATTTGGATGGAAAGAAGTGTTAGGATCTTTATTGACAGAGCAAAGTTGTAGTCTCTTATGGGATTGGTGCTGTTATTTGGATGGAAAGAAATAGAAGGATCTTTAATGACAGAGCAAAGTTGAGTCTCTTATGGGAGAATGTTATGTTATTGAGTTCTCTTGGTGCTTCATTATCTAAAGGAGTTCAAATATGTTTCTCAGTTTTCCTTTTTTGGAACCGAGAAGCTAGTCTTCTGGATGTTCTGTTTTTGTATGTGGGTATATTTATGTTTGTAATTCTTTTTATTGGGTTGATTCTTTCTGTATTTAAGTGGATTGCTGCTCCACTTTTTGTGTTTCCAATAGAAAAGTAATGGAACTTCTTTAGTATGCTCACATGTGTGTTCTGTAATTTACAGTGCTGGTTTGCAGCTTCTTTTGTGAAGCAAAAAATTGATCACAAAGAATCACTTCTGCTTGCAAGAGAACATCTTAATTTCCGTTGCAAGAAAGAAGATGTGGAGCATCAGTATTCACTACTGCGGTGTTTAAAGAGAGTATTTCTATATCGTACTGGGAATCTTGATGCTGCAGTTTTCTCTAAATCTTCTAGTAAGGAGGGTGTAAAGGATGATATACAGGAGAGTCTTACACAGTTGGTTGCTTCTGACAAAGATGGTCCTTACCTGTTGGGATCATCACCAGAATTTAAATTGGCAGCTAAAGATATCTTGAAAAGCATTAAAGAGATTAAGAAGAAGTGCCAGAAGCAGTTTGTAAAACTTGTGAAAATACAGAAGGAAGAAAAAAATCGATTAGTCAGAGAGTATGAGGAAGAAATGGAAAAGCTAGAAAAGAAGCACAGATTGGAGGAGGCTGTTGTTCTAACCCTTTACCCCAATAAGAGTTTAATGAGAACAGATAAGCTCAATGTATTGAAAGCTTCACAGAGGAGAACACTTGAACAGTATCAACATCAAATAGACATGCACCTTGAGAATCTTGAGATAGAACAACAGGCCGCAAGGAATGAGATGGAGGAAGGAGGGGCATGCTGGGTGGAAGCAGTAAAGTCATGGGCTATTGGCGAACTATTAGGCAAGCCACCTTCAAAGGAACCTTGGCAATGCATGGAATACTCACAGACTAAGGAGCAGATATGTGAAGTTAATGCAGAAGATGCTATTCCTGTTTCCGAGAAAGTGTTGGTAACTGAAACCAGAGAGCAAAACAGAGCTGCTGCTTCAGGTGATCAATTGAACATTATCTCAGCAAATCCTAATTCTCAAGAGATGTCAAGCCAGATGAAAGGAGACGTTCAACGAGAGTCTAAAATGATCATTTATCGTGAAGTGCAGCCTGTGACAGCTACATCTAATAATAATCTGTCTCTTAAACAGGTAATGTTCCTTTGAGAACCTTAGTAATTATAATTACTGTGTTTGGGAACCCTTTCTAGCTATATGTGATTGCAGTATCCTATAATCATGACAATATTGTAATTATTAAAGAGAATCTGATGCTGAACAGGAGTGGGAGAGAGAACTAGTGGGACGGAGATAATTTATGAGTTATAAATGCAAGTCCCTGAATTGTCAAGTTTGAATTTTAATACATGTTGATGGACCGAGCCATGAAATGAGATATTAAACCTTAAGAAGGCATGCCAGATAAAATAGTGAAGATCCAAATAGTATTTAAATTACAAGTCTTTACCTAACCATCAAATTGAATGAATTGTTTTAATTTCATTATTCTTTTGTCCTCACTGATAATTTGACAGCTTTTGGAATGTCAGTGGATTATTTTTCTGTTACAGTTGCTTAACAAACCCAACCTAGAATTATGGAACAATATTGTCCGACTGCTCTGCAATATTGTGTTATTTTTACCTTATCAGAGGAGATGGGTTCTTTTAGTGTATTTATTTCTTGTGAATGTGATAATGAAAATGATCTCTAAAGGATGAGGTCATTTAGCTATGTTTTACTGATGAATCCTTGTGTTTCTAGGCGGATAATGATGAACATACGTTTTCATCTACAACCTCTGGTACCCATTTTGGAGAGGCCCCTGCTAGGGATGAGAAAAATTCTTCTCAAGAAGGTGAGCACATTGGAGATACCTCTGTGAGCAATGATCGTAGTGTCTCTGAAATAAGTGACCATGCAGGTTCTCAACCAGCTCAGGCTTTAGGATCCAATTGCACCAACCATGAAGCACCAAACTTTGAGCCTGCAGAGCAAATGGTGCCTTTTCCATCCCCTATTTCACCTCCTACATGTAATTTGATTGACGTAGCTTCAGTTAGAGTTGAAAATGAACCTTCTCTTCATAGTGCTGAAAATGAGCCAAGCAGAGACAATAATCCCTCAAAACAAGTTTCTCAGGTTGAGGCACTACTTGCTGAAAATATTCTTGAGAGTTTGAATCAAGATGTCTTACCTGGCATACCTTGTGTTTATAGCATTGAAGATGAGCCAAGGAGAGAAGATAATGCCTCAAATCAATTTTCTCATGTTCCTATACTAGTTGAGCATTCTTTTGAGGTCTTGAATCAAGTTGTTCTACCTGATATACCTTTAGTTGATAGCATTGAAAATGAACCAAGCAGACATGTCTCTGCTCAAGTTTCTCATGCTCCAATACCATTTGTTGCAAATTCTCTTGAGCATTCTAATCAAACTGTTTCGCATCCTCTAAATAGTCTTTCTTTGCATCCATATATTGATGTACCTATTGGTGGACTGGAAGCTCATCTTGCAGAAACAAGGACAACACTGACTACTGGAATTAGGAATCATCCTACAGAAACTGCATCTGCTGCTGTGTCATGTGTGCCTCTTCCTGTTTTTGTTGACCCACTTCAAAATCAATTGGAAAGATTACGTAAAGAAGCAGAGCAACTACATAAATTCCATGTAGATAAGGTCAGTTTTAGTTTCAGTTTCAACTCCATTAACTGATGTAATTGTTGTCTTTTTTATGATAACACTCTTTCCTTGTGAGCAGAGGCTGCAACTGGAGTCTGACTATGAAAAAGAGAAAGCGGAACTTGAGAGGAAGTATGAACTTAAATTTCAAGAGGAGAATTCTAGATACCTGGCGATAAAAAAGGAAAATGATATGAATCAGAACATAGTATTAATGAATCAAATTCTGGCTGAGGCTTTCAGGTCCAAATGTATGGATATTAAACCATCATCAAATTCAGTAGTTCAGCAAGGTGTGTAAATTCTAAATGGAAAGCGTTGTATTCTTTTATTTCTATATTTTCTTCCTGCTGTATGTCTTATCAGGTTTTTCTACGGCACGCCCAACTAGTGGTTAAATAAGTTTCACTTGCTAGATGTTGTTAGATATATTAGTTGTGTATTAGGTGTCTATCACTAGTTGAAGTTGTGTATTAGGTGTCTATCACTGGTTGAGTTGTATATTAGGTGTCCTAGTTGTGTATTAGTTGTCTATCACTAATAATATCCCTAGTTTTGTATATAAATATGTAGTATCTTTGAATGGAAAATAAGAGAATTAATTCTTTTCAATCTTATGTTACATGGTATCAGAGCATTTGGGTTACAAAATTGGGATTTTTTTCCCGTTCAAATTAGGGTATGATTTTGGGTAAACACAAATTAGGGTTTAGTGCATTTTTGGGTTCCAACTTGGAACACCCTTTTGGAGTGCAAATTTATTCTCATTGCCAGCACAGGGAGGAAGCCCAACCGTCAACCGGCCAAACCCTGAAGTCCTATCACCGGACAAGTCACGAGTGGGCCCCACGTGTCAACACGAATTTCTGCAATCTTCCCACACGCCGGCACGTGACAACGCGTCTCCTCCAACAGTCTTCTCTGGTCGTCCTCGTGTTTGTCTCCGACGTTCTCCTGCGTCATCTGTGGTGGTTTGGCACTCATCGCTTTGTGATTGTTCAAGTTTGGATTCTTCCGATTTGGGTTTTTTTGGGGCCAATTTTGTGTTCTTGTTCGCTGCGTGTTTGGTCGCTGCCCTTGTTGGATTTTGTTTGTTTGCTTGTTCGTTGCCTTGTAGTTTGTAAGAGTTATAGCTGAAAAAAAATCTAATGTTGTGACTTGTTAGAGATGTTAGTTGTGTATTAGTTGTCTATCACTAGGTGAATATATTAGTTGTGTATTAGGTGTCTTAGGTGTTTGTCACCTAAGAGTGTCCTTAACTTTGTATATAAATATGTAGTGTCTTTGAATGAAAATAAGAAGAGTGAATTCTGAGTTTTACATTGTATCAGAGCATTTGGGTTACAAAATTTGAGAAGTTTTTTTTTCCGTTTAAATTAGGGGCTAATTTTGGGTAAACACAAATTAGGATTTAGTGCATTTTGGGTTCCAATTCGGAACACCCTTTTGGAGTGCACATTTTTTCTCACCGTTGGCACAGGGGGGAAGACCAGCCGCCTACCGGCCAAACCCCGAAGTTCGGTCACCAGACGAGCCACGAGTGAGCCACACATGCCACCGCGACTTTCTACCATCTTTTCACCCGTCTCACCACCGGCACGGGGAGGAAGACCAGTCGCCGACCGGCCAAACCCCAAAGTCTAGTTACCAGACGAGTCGCGAGTGAGCCACACGCGCCACTGTGACATTCTGTCATCTTTTCACACGACGGTGCGTGACAGCGCGTCCGTGCTGCAGTCTTCTCCGGTCGATCTTGTGTTGCTCTCCGCCGTTCCTCTGCGTAATCTGTGGTGGTTTGGCACTCATCGCTTGTGATTGTTCAGGTTTGGGTTCTTCCAATTTTGTGTTCTTGTTCACTGCGTGTTTGGTCCCTGTTGTTGTTGGATTTTGTTTGTTCGTTTGTTCGCTACCTTGTTGTTTGTAGGAGTTATAGCTGAAAAGAAATCTAATGTTGTAGCGGATATGGTGCCTGTGATGTTTAAAATCACGGACCATAATCTCAATGGTTCGAATTATTTGGCTTAGAGCAAGACCATTCGAATTTATTTGAGAAGTATCGATAAAGATACTCATTTGACTAATGATCCTCCTAAAGATGATTCAAAGTAGACAACTTAGAAAAGATGCCTACTTATTTCTGTAGATTCGGAATTCTATTGAAAGTAATGTAATTGACTTGATCAATCATTGTAAATTCGTTAAGGAATTGATGGATTATTTGGATTTCTTATATTATGGTAAATAAAATCTTTCTCGCATGTATGAGATATGCAAAGCATTTTACCGTGCAAACAAACAAGATCAGTCACTCACAAATTATTTTATGAAATTTAAAAGGACTTATGAGGAGCTCAATAGTTTGATGCCTTTTAGCCATGATGTAAAGGTTCAGTAAAGCCAACGGGAACAAATGGCGGTCATGAGTTTTCTTGTCGGTCTTCCCTCTTCTTTTGAGACTGCTAAGTCCCAGGTTCTTTCTGGTTCTGAGATCTCCTCTTTATAAGAGGTGTTTAGTCGAGTACTTCGTACAGAAGACACTCTACCTCCACCTGCTCAATTAAATGGTGCTTTGGTCAGCCGAAGTAATAATTATGAGTATAGACGGTCAACTTATATAAGCAGAAACAAAGGAGGCGGCTCGCACGGGTTTGAAACTCGACCACAGGACCTAGGAGGTATTGTATGTCACTATTGTCACAAACCAGAACATACGAAACATGACTGTAGAAAGCTTCAGTACAAGCATCAGAAAGGTCACTTGGCTCATATTGCATCCACTTCTGATACTTCTGAAAAATCGGTTCTTATCTCTGTAGATGAATTTATCAAGTTCTCACAGTATCAAGAATCACTAAGGTCTTCATCACCTTTTGTCACTGCTATTGTTGATTCAGGTAAATCAAATGTGTCTCATTTCCTCATCTTCCAAATGGGTTATTGATTTTGGTGCCACAGATCATATGACAGGTAATTCTAGTCTCTTTTCTACTCTTCAGTCACACACTTCTACCTCTATTGTTACCTTAGTTGATGGGTCATCATCTCGTGTTCTTGAGTCTAGGACAATTACTCCCACTCCTTTGCTTCCTTTGTCGTCTGTCTTACATTTATCTAGCTTATCCTTTAATTTGATCTCTGTAAGTCAGCTTACTCGCAATCTTAACTGTTGCATCTCATTTTTTCCTAATCTTTGCTTATATTTAGGATCTTATGACGAAGAAGACTATTGGTAAAGGACATGAGTCTGGAGGCCTCTATATTCTTGGCACACCTATACCGAAATCTGTCGCTTGCTCTAGTGTAACCTCTCCCTTCGAAGCACATTGTTGACTGGGTCATCCATCTCTTTCTTTACTGAAGAAACTTTATCCTCAGTTTAGTAAGGTGTCTTCATTAGATTGTGAGTCTTGTCAATTTGCAAAACATCATCGTCTTAGTTTAATTCCAAGAGTTAATAAACATGCTAGTGTTCCTTTTGAATTAGTTCATTCTAATGTTTGGGGTCCTTGTCCTATTTTGTCTAAATCTGGATTTAAGTATTTTGTTACTTTTGTGGATGATTATCCTCGTGTAACTTGGTTATATTTAATGAAGAGTCGTTTTAAATTGTTTTCTATTTTTTGCGCATTTTGTGTTGAGATTAAAACTCAATTTAATGTTTCAATTCGTACTTTGCGAAGTGATAATGCCAAAGAATATACATCAGCTTTGTTTTAATCTTATATGGTTCAAAATGGCATGCTTCATGAAATTTCGTGTGTTGATACTCCATCTCAAAATGGAGTGGCCGAACGTAAGAATAAACATCTTCTCGAAACTGCACATGCCTTATTATTTCAAATGAATGTTTCTAAATCTTTTTGGGCCGATGCAGTTTCAACAGCATGTTTTTTTATTAATCGCAGGCCTTCATCTGTTCTTCATGGTGAGATTTCTTACAAAATTTTGTTTCCTAATAAGTCATTATTTCCGGTTGACCCTAGGATATTTGGTAGCACTTATTTTTTTCGGGATGTTCGTCCGCATGTTACTAAATTAGATCCCAAGTCTTTGAAGTGTATCTTCCTTGGTTATTCTCGTTTCCAAAAAGGTTATAGATGTTATTGTCCTAGTCTTAACAAATATCTTGTCTCAATTGATGTTACCTTCATGGAAGACACCCTATTACTGGAAGTGATACTACAAGAATTTCATCTCTTAAGTCTTTCCTACATACTCAGTTTCATACGAAGGATTTGGGGATGCTAAAGTATTTCTTGGGTGTGGAAGTCACAAGGAGTAAAAAAGGTATCTTTCTATCTTAGAGAAAATATGTCCTGGACTTATTAACTGAGACAGAAAAATTGGGAGCAAAGCCTTGTAGTGCTCCAATGACTCCGAACATCCACATTACAGGAGATAGGGAACTCTTTAAAGATTCTGAGAGATATCGAAGGTTGGTTGGAAAGTTGAATTACCTTACCGTGACTCCTTTAGATATTGCATATTCGGTCAGTGTTGTTAACCAATTTATGTCATTCCCAACAGTTCATCATTAGGCAACATAAGAGCAAATTTTGTGTTACTTGAAAGAAGCACCTAAACGTGATATCTTGTATGCAAATCATGGACACACTCATATTGAATGTTTTTCAGATATAGATTGGGCAGGTTCCAAAGTGGATAAAAGATCCATATCAGGCTATTGTATTTTCATTGGAGGAAATTTGGTCTCATGGAAAAGCAAGAAGCATAATGTTGTGTCACGATCGAGTCCAGAGTCAGAATATAAGGCTATGACACAATCTGCGTCTGAGATAATGTGGATATATTAACTCTTATGAAGTAGGTCTTAAAACTTCAGTACCAGCGAAATTGTACTATGATAACCAAGTTGTTCTTCATATTGCTTATAATCCTGTGTTTTATGAGCGAACTAAACACATTGAAATTGATTGTCATTTTGTTCGTGATAAAATTCAACAAGGTTTGATTTCTACAGGATATGTGAAGATTGTAGAACAATTAGGAAATATCTTCACGAAAGCTTTAAATGGGGTTCAAGTTGATTATCTTTGTAATAAGTGCATGATTAATATCTATGCTCTAACTTGAGGGAAAGTGTTAGATGTATTAGTTGTGTATTAGGTGTCTATCACTAGTTGAGTTGTATATTAGGTATCTATCACTAATTGAGTTGTATATTAGGTATCTATCACTAGTTGAGTTGCATATTAAGTGTCTTAATTGTGTATTAGGTGTCTATCACTAGTTGAGTTGTATATTAGGTATCTATCACTAGTTGAGTTGTATATTAAGTGTCTTAATTGTGTATTAGGTGTCTATCACTAATAATATCTCAAATAGTATCCTTAGCTTTGTATATAAATATGTAGTATCTTTGAATGGAAAATAAGAGAATTAATTCTTTTCAATCTTAAGTTATAGATGCATATCTAAAAATCTACGAAGTACTTTTTAATTTTTTTTTCTTTCAACAATGTCTCCTTTTCTTAAGGTCCACATTGGAGAAATGTTTTGTGGTAATTTATGATATGCGTCTTTATATTCTTGACATGTTCTTGAACTAATAAGCTTCATAAAGGTGAGAATCATAATTGTCCTAGAGTGCAAAGATTTGCTCGGACCACTAAACATGATTTGGCTGTGAGGGCTGGAACCGTCTATGGTTCCGATGTTTAGAAAGAAAAAGAATACCCATGCATGCAAAGAAGACTATAGAATGAAATTTTGTAATCTTAAAAATATTGGAATGATGAAAAAATTGTAATTATCTGTTCCAGTGAAATTGACAAAAAAAAAATTTCAAACCACTTTCACTTAAAAATATGAATTTATTTCCAGGCTGCTAGTCACACGGTTTTTGCTTTTGAAGCGTGGAGTTATATATGTTAGAGCTTTCTGTGCTCTGTATTATGATCCATCTTTCTTGAGTTTGCACAATTGTTTTAAGCGTCGTCATCTCTTGAATATATAACGCATAATGCATAAAGCATAATCACCTTTATTGTATCTTTAACAGTATTGTTCCTTCTTTCCTTGGGCAGACACAAATCCCAGTTTCATGCAGCAACTGGATCAGGTGCAGCAAAATGCCCAGAGGTCTTCTCTCATGGCCCCATCTATAGCACTTCACAATTCAGCACCTGTACCAAACCTGCAGACAACTTCACATGCACCTTTATATACCGTGGCTCCGTTGTCAACGACTGTTTCCGGTTCATCTTCTCTTTTCCCTGATACTTCAACAAGGCCACGTGCTCCACCTCCCCATATTGGCTCTCTTTCCACTTCCTCCACAAATGTCCGAGTTAACAGCGACCTTCGTGCCCCAGCTCCTCATCTTCAGTTTAATAGACCTTCAGCGCACTCAACCGTGAACATTCACCAAACCCACCCTCGTGGAATATCAATTTCACATGTAAATATTAACCTTCCATTAACCTCTGATTCACTTCCTTTACCAAATCATCTGCCATCCTTGACTCACCTTACCGGTTCCCATAGTAGAAGCCATATTCCTGATGATGGTTTGCGAATACTTCCTAATTCTTCTCTATCTGCAGTTGAGTTACATCAGGATTCAATTAGCTTTCCTCCAATACCGAATGTGGCTCCTAATGTTTGTTGGCAGAATTTCTCCGAACAGAGCACAGGTATGCATACTGATCCAGTCCAACGAGATGGATGCAATGATGTTGTATGTTTGTCGGATGATGAGTAAGTTGTCCTCTTCGAAAATGAAGTGGGAAAGGAAAAGAAAAGTGGGTAAAAGTGTAACTTTATCTGTCAAAGAGATGTATGTTGTTGTTTTTTAGGCCAAGATTAATAACTAGATAGCATAAGAAACGAACTCATAGTTATGCCTATTCTTAACAGAACTTGAAGTTGTACAGTGACAAATGCTTTGTGGTTATCTAATCAATGTAGCATGTTACTAGGAAGCTTTCCTAATTTATTTAGCCCCATGGGCATTAACTTCACTAACATGTCCATTTTGATTTGGTTTTTAAACATGAGTTATGCTATCAAATCACGTGAGTTCAGTAGCCATCTATGGAGCCTTTTTTTTGTGGGATACCGTGTGGATGTATATGGTTTTCCCCTATAAAGATACACGCATGGGCATGCATATGAGCCCAGGAGCGGATCTAGGTGAGCCCCTTCTTATTGACTAGGGAAATTTTATGCTTAATAATTAGAGTTATATGCAAATTACCCTCCAAATAGAGAGTTGGGGAATGCATATGTATTAAAATGGTAAAATATAGAGGGTTAATAATTAGAAGGTATATTTTATATGAGAAGAAAATTATTAAAATTTTAATATTATATTTTTATTGGTTAAATCTTAAATCTTAAACTAATTAGATTTGGGGTTATTTGTCCTTTTTTTAATATATATATATATTTGTCCTTTTTTTAATATTATAATATTATCTGTTTTATGTTAAAAATTGTTAATTTTCATTTATACATTGCATGACATAAGAAACTTAGTCCTTTACTACACTTTAAGTTTTCTTTAAACAATAGAATTAGGGAAAGATTATTCTATTATTTTTTTAATTATTTTCTTTAAGGGTTATATTAATTGCGATAATGTTTCATCTTGAAGTATAACGTGTCATCATATAATTGTTTAATTTTCTTTTAACATTTTATATCAAAAATTGTGAAAATATTTTGTTTTTTGGAGCTTTTAAAATTTCAATATAAAAACCTTTGTAACTTCTAAGCAGAGTAACAAAGTAGACCTTCTAGCTTCTTCTTATATATATAATAATAATGAATATGGACCCGACCATGGTATTTTTATTTAAGTTTAATTTAGTCAGTTTTCTTTGGTCATTTTTTATACTATATTTCA
Organism: Hippophae tibetana; assembly: GCA_037013495.1. Lineage (NCBI taxonomy): Eukaryota > Viridiplantae > Streptophyta > Magnoliopsida > Rosales > Elaeagnaceae > Hippophae > Hippophae tibetana. The sequence continues at coordinate 1,387,177 of CM072810.1, forward strand.
TAGCATATAAGCAAACAGGTTTTAATCCACAGTTTTTATTTGGATAATACATTATATATATATATATATATTGTAATTGCTATATAATCAACGATCAAATAAATAGCTATTAATTTATTATAGATTTTCAACTAAAATACAATCAATCAATTTTTAACATGCGATTTTTGGATTAAAATAATACTTTAACAATAAATGTGCAAATTAAAGATTTTTATAATAGTTATATTATAGTTCAATAATATTTGTGACCTTTTAATTCTTTTAAAATTTTACAAATTTAGTCATTGAATAGAAATTAAGTTAAAATTTCACTATAATTTTAGTTTTAACATATTAAAAAAATTAGAATTACTTTTTTATTATTTTTTTAAATTTAACAAATCTAATTTATTTTGTATCAATTTTTTTAAAATTAAAAAAACTAGTGATTAGCAGTAACTAAAGTTTTTTCACCTATATTATATTATAAGATCTTATCTAGAATCAGAAATAAAATAATAATATGATGTCCAAATTTTTCCTTATGTTTACATGTAAAAATTGCTTAAAATATTGTTCAAATGTAGACTTGCTTTGTGAACACAAAACTTAGAATGGAAGAATGCAAATATTAGAAAAAAAAAATTAAAGATACATAAATTTATATTTTTTTTTATATTCCTATTATTTAAATTTTATTATGTATTAATATCTAAAAATATTAAATCATTTTTATAAGTTATATATGGTAGCATAATTTTTATATTATGGGTCAAAGTTGCGTGCAAGTTCGGTTATAGAAATTACCGAATGTTTGAGTAGATTGCGGGAAAGGGAAAAGTGGATATTCTCATAAATATATATTCATAATTTTAAATTCATTTATATTATCAATTTAATCTATTTTTTTCTCTTAATTTTTTTTCTTATTTCTCTCTTTTCAATAATTATATATATATATATATATATATATATATATTAGGATTTATCTTCATCATTACGTGTATTTTTTATTGATTATAAAAAAGATTAATAAAATAAAATCGTAATAATTAATGACATATTTAATTTATTTTTAAATAAAATTAAAATAAAGATGAGAGAACAACGAGTATGTTTAGTCTTTATTTACTTTTTTAGTTTGATATTTTTTTTCGTATAAAAAAATGCGAATTTGCGACATTAAAATCCCAAAACAGCTGCAGTTTCAGTCACTTACCCACTTTGACAATTCTTCATAAGAATTTGATTTTTGTAATTGATTGTTAATATTCTCTCATGAAAAATAGATTTTTTGATAGGACTAAGAAACTGGTTTGTAGTAAATGGAGAAAAGCAAAGCTTGCTTTTGGGTTCAGTTATTCTCTTTCAGATGACTCTCCTCCCTCTGACAACACCACTTTAGCTAGAATCTCCGACGTCGATTCGCCTTCTACTTTGCTTTCTCCGATTACCCAGTCATCGTCGAGTCTCCGATCGCTCAGAAATGGAAATCGGTCCTCAAAGGTTTGTGTATTCATATATAAATCTTCAACTAACTTTGAAAATGAAAAAAATATTTAACTGTCTAAATTACTAAAGTATTTGTCATAAAAAAAACCGCGGGTTCGGTTATCCGAATCGGTGGTTCAGTTTTTAACTGATAAATTTTGGGGACAGGGTCGGTTTTGGTTAAAAACCGAATATGAAACAACGATTACGGTTATACTAAAAAACCGTAACCGTTCGTACCCGAAATTAATTATATTTAATAAATTAAATTATATATTAAATTATAAATAAAAAATTAATTATATATATTTAATAAATTAAATTATATATATATTTTGGATTGTTTTCGGAGATTTTTTCATAACCGTTATCCGCGGTTAAAAAATCATCCCTGAACCATAACGATTTTTGGGTATAAGTTTTTTAATTCGATTCAAGAATCGGTTATATCAAAAATCGTCTCCACCCGTCGTCGTGTCCATTCCTAATCCTACATAATATATTATAATTGTTATAATAGAAATTTAGGATTAATTAGTAACTTAAAACTAATCTTAACTCGTAACTCATAAGTTAATTGTAATTTAAAAGATTGTTTAAATTTATATATATATATATATGATAATATAATAAAAATTCAAAATTATCTTAAAACTTATCAATAATTGTTAAAGTATAAATATATATATACGTTTAATATTTATTTTATTTGTAATATGAGTGCTTTGTGCACAGCAGTTTCATTTTTTGATAATTTTTTTAATTTTGTGTGGTTTAACAACTTAGTATAGAAAAAAATATAAAAATATTGTTGATTTTTTTGTTGAGAATTAATTTTTGATATAGTATTATAGGTGAATTTCATTTTTAATAGTTTAAATTTTTAAAAAATTGTTTTTTTTTGTTTGATTTGATGAACATCTATGGGAGAATAGGATTGAAGAGATGGCTTAATCATATAATAATATTCATGGATGTCAAATATTTCTTTTTCAGTGAATAGTTTGATTTTTTCATTAGCTTTATGAAATATTATAAATATTTATTGGTTTAATACCTATATTATGAAAATTGCTCTGTAAAATAGATGGTAAAATATCAAATATTTTCAAAGTATAATAAAAGTTTTAAACATATTATTATCTTAAAAGACATGGTGGATTTTTGTTTTTTTTTAAAAAAAAACGGGTCGAAAAATGTCGAAAATAGTCGAAAGTAGGCAAATAAATGAAAGTTGACCGGTTATAGCAGGTAAAGACAACAGGATGGAGTCCTTTTTCATTATAACAAAAGTCCAGCCATGTGTCGTTTAGTTAGAGATGTAAATTCACACAGTTCAAATGATACAATAAATCATAAGATGATTTCATAAAGTTATTAAGAAATGTTTAAATCGAACTGGGTTCATATTAGAAATGTTTGTGGCTATTAAATTATTTGGATATGGTCGGACTTTTTCTAATTTAATTAAGCTTTGAGTTGGACTGATTTTCTTTTGGAATAAGAAGGTTAAGGTTTTTAATCTTCTATTTTATAAGGTGTATTAATTAAGGTTTTCTAATTCATCGAATATACACTTTAGTCCTTTGTGATTTTTTAACTCTTTAAAAATTCCAATCAAATTCAAGTATTGTTTTTTTTTTGGGATAAATTTGAAAGTTTGAAAAATGATACTCACAAAAAAAAAAAAAACACATTCGGTTTATATTTGGAATGGAATTTTTTTAAATTTTTGTGGTTTTACATTACAGTTGAGATTTGAGGAACTCAAATAAGTTAAATAAAAAAGAATGAAGTTTCTACATGTTGTTTAATTGGCAACCTGCATCTTATGAAAGCTTCTAGTAATCCTGAATGCATTAACATTTTAGTATGTTCATCATCTCCTCCTTTTCCACTTCTCATATACGAACGAACAGTAGTTGACTGGGGAGATGATTTCAGCTTGTCTCCTTCACTGGGCCTTTTTAGGCTGTAAAAATGGTGAGTGAAGGACAAAGGAAATTTCTTTTTGGCAGAAAACAGTCTTAAGGCCCACGTGAGACCATGTTGTTTGCTTGGCAATCTGCATTCATATGAAAGCTTGTTGCAATCCTGAATTATTAAGATTTTGATACGTTAATCTCACCGGTTTAACGTTGTTAACAGAAGATCTGTGCAATATGCCTGACGAGAATGATACAGGGGCATCAAGACTCTGATATTTTCAGTGCAGAGTGCTCACACTTGTTCCATCTCCACTGCATTACCTCTAATGTACAACACGGCAACAAAACTTGCCCTGTTTGCAGGGCAAACTGGAAAGAACTACCAACAACAAGGAACTCGATTGACTTTCCACATGATAGCATCACATGGAATATTGATCTACTAGAGTCTCCTTCTAACCAGCCCGATTCTCGTCGCCAGTTTGATCCTGTCTTTCATCCCCCTGAGCCAACTACCTTTGATGACGACGAGGTATTGGATCTGCAACTTTATAACAGTTATTATACAGGCATTGTTGATGTCAAAACATATCCACAAGTTTCAGCCGTTCCAAGATCAACTTCTTATAATGACTTCAATGTATTAATCCACCTCAAGGCACCTCAATGTATTGAAAATTCACGTGCACCTGTTGACCTTGTAATGGTACTTGATGTTAGTGCTAGCATGTCAGGTACTAAGCTTGCTTTACTTAAACGAGCTATGGCCTTTGTGGTACTGAATTTGGGACCGTCTGATCGGCTTTCTGTCATTTCCTTCTCCTCCTCAGCCCGTCGTCTATTTCCTCTTCGCCGGATGACAGAAGCTGGAAGACTTCAAGCATTAAGGTCTGTTAATTCTCTATTTGCTAATGGTGGAACTAGCATTGTTGATGGCCTCAGAAAAACTGCCAAGGTGTTATTTGAAAGGAAGTGGAAAAATCCTGTTAGTGCTATTATACTTCTCTCTGATGGGCAGGATAACTGTGTCAATAATAATTCTGTTGGAACCCATTTTCAATCTGATTATGAGATTCCGGTACACACATTTGGACTCGGTGCAGACCATGATGCTTCGACAATGCACTCAATATCTGAAAATTCTGGGGGAACATTTTCTTTCATAGACGCTGAGTATGTGATTCAGGATGCATTTGCTCAGTGCATGGGCGGGATTTTGAGCGTAGTTGTACAAAAGCTTAGTGTTGAAGTCGAGTGTGTTCATCCTAAGCTGCATTTGAGCTCAATAAAAGCAGGAAGCTATATAACACATGTGTTGGAAAATGCAAGAAAGGGCAGTATTAGTATTGGAGACTTGTATGCTGAAGAAGAAAAGGATTTCATAGTAACAATCAATATTCCAGTTGATAAGTCGTGTACTGAAATGTCACTTTTAAAAGTCAGTTGTGTTTATAAAGATCCTTTCACTAATGAAGTTATGAGTTTGGAAGAAATTACTCAAGTAAATATTCAAAGGCCTGAAATAATGGGACAATTATTAGTAGCAGTTGAAGTAGAGAGGCAGAGAAATAGGCTGTCTGCAGCTGAGGCAATGGCTGATGCTAAAGCTGCAGCTGATAATGGTGACTTGGCCAGTGCAGTCTCTATACTCGATAGCTGCCGGAGTTCTTTGCTAGAAAGTGCTTCTTCCGGTGATCGTTTGTGTGTTGTTCTCTGTGCTGAGCTACAGGAAATGCAAGAAAGGATGGCAAACCGTAATGTTTACGAAGTGTCTGGAAGGGCTTATGGGTTATCGGGTTTAAGTTCTCACACATGGCAGAGAGCTACTGCACGTGAAGATTCTACAGATTTTACTAGTCTTGTTCATCGTTACCAGACTCCGTATATGGTAGACATGGTGACTATGTTACAAACCATGCAAGGTTTTAGTAGCAGTTGAAGCGTCCCTGTGATTGTTTACTTTTATTGATTTTGATATAAACACCTTCAAGGTTTTAATAAAAAAAGAATAAAAAAAATACCAATATTAATTATTGATGACTTTCTTTTCCGATTAACCCTAAACCTATATTATTATATTATTGGGACTCTTTTAGGATTCTAAGAGTAGTAATTATTTTTATCATCTTTCTACAAAATTTTAAATTTTTAATTAAAATTAATTCTTTGTGGAGTAATAAATAACATGAAAACTAAAATTCTAAAAAAAAATAATTTAAATAATTTAATTACGATTTCATAATTTTATTTTATATAAAATTAAATTAGTTACATATTACATATAGTTGTTGTTTCCGTCAAAATTCTTTTACACTCTTAATTAAAATTAACTATTTGTAAATTAACAAATAATTAGCATAATTATTTAGTTAAAAATGAAAAATTAAAAATAATTTTTTTTTAATTTTGATTATTTAATCTCATTTTATTAACTTTCTTTATAAAATTAAAATAGTTAAATATTACATATAATTGTTTTGATGCATATTTGATATTCATAACCCAATATTAATAATTATTATATATCTAACATATTAGATAATATGATCATGATTTTTTTTATGTTTTCTAATATATTATGAGTTTATTTGAATATTTTTTATATCAAAAGGTTTTGATGTGGTTTAAATAGTCACTTAAAATGAGAGATGAACAGTTTATTTGATGATATAATAATACAAAAATTTATAAAAAAAATAACATAGATAAGTTTGAGCTCAATTTTTTATTATATATTTTTTTTCACTCACCTTAATATGTATGATTTTTAATACTATAAAAAAAGTTATTATATTAATTGTGGTTAAATTTTCTTTATTTTACAATATTTATAATAATTTTTTTAATGATTTAATGTAGTTTTATTATAACTACTAATACTTCTTCATTTTCTTCGTATATATATATATATATTATATTTATTTACGAAAGCATCGGTAAATAAAAATATTTTATTTATTTTTTGTATTTGATATTTTATAATATTACTTTTAAATAATTAGATTGAATAATAAAATTTATTAGTAATAGTAAATTATGTATTTATAAAATTAATAATTATTTTTATAATTTATTTAAAATATTATAATATAAATAAATAAAAATATTTAATTTATAAGTATAATTTTTTTAAGTGAAACACACTAATTGATGACAAATACATGTATATTAGCAATGCAAGTTTAAATCATATACTTTTCTATTTCTTTTTTTGTTTGCGGCTTATTTTGTAAAGAAAAAAATTTTGATCGTCTAGAGAATCATGTTACTTGCAAAAGATCATCTTAATTTTCGTTGCATGGAAGAAGTTGTGGAGTATAAGTATTCACTACTTTGATGTGGAATGAGTTCGAGTCAGGGGATTGATAATTTACTTTGAAGGTGGTTATATAAGTTTTGTTTCGAGCAATGAAATCTTGACAACTCATCACATCATAAATTTGTCATAGGTAGCATTTTCCTCCACCACTAGGCAAGCCGCTTTCAAGTGAACCTTTGCCATAAAGACAATACTCATAGACCATGAAACACAATATCGGATGTCAAGTCAATAAGATATCATTCTTTGTTTTTGAGAAAGTGTTGATAAATGAAATCGGAAAGCAAAATGCTTCAAGTGATGATAAAGTTAAGAATATGTTAAGGGTTATTTTACAATAAGATCGATTTTCTTGTGTTTGAAATTAATTTTTCTCTTCGTTAAAAAATCAAAAACTTGTTAAAGAAAATTTAAATTTATGGTTTTCAAGAACTCTTGTCTAAGTTTCAAAAACCTAAACAAAATGTATGTATAAAAATAAAACTAAATTTTAACTTATTTTGAATTTGAAAATAGAATTAATTATCAAGCAATAAAACAAATTAGTTATAAAATAATAACAATAAATCCTAATTTTAAAAAGTAGAATTATAATCATCCCATGCTAAACCACATGAATAGAGATGGTTATTATTTTCTCTTTTGTTTTAAGAAAGTTTGAACAACATTCTAATTTTAGAAGGTTTGGACAACTTTATTTTATATAAAAACTTTAATAACTTTCAATTTTAAAAAAGTTAAATTTTTAATTTCATCAAGTTTGAAATGTTTTCCTATTTTTTGAAAGTTTAAATATATTTTTTATATTTTTAAATTTAAATAATATTTTTTAAAGAATTGATATTTTCATAACATAAAATACTAATGTTAAAACAAATAAATATTTTACTTCATAATTTAACCTTATAATGTTTTTAAAAATAAAAGTTTTGATCTAGAAATAGGTCTATCTTTTTTTATTTTTATAAAGTAATGATAATTTTTATTTTTGAATTTTTTTATTAATATTTCTATTTTTAAAAAGTTAGGACAATTTCATATTTTTAAAAAGTTTGAACAATTTTCTATTTTACAAAAAAATGGACAACTTTCTATTTTTAGAATGTTTGAATTATTTTTCTTTATATAAAAAGTATGGGAAATTTTCTATTTTAGAATGTTTAATTATTTTTTCTATTTTTAGAATGTGAAAACCTTTTTATTTTAGGAAGTGTGTAAAAAATCTATTTTTATAAAATTTTACAATTTTATTTTTTATTTTTAGAATATTTAAACGGCTTTTTTACTTTTAAAAATGTCGAACAACTCTCAATTTTTAAAAAATTGAATTTTTTTATATTTTTATAAATTTTGATTTTAGAAAGTTTGGAAATTTTTCCTTTTTTAATAATTTAAGTCAAGTTTTTATTTTATAAAATTTGGACAACTTTCTATTTTCATTTTTTAAAAAATTCAGACATTTCTATTTTAAGAAAGTTTGAAATGCATTTATATATATTTTTATAAAATTTGAACAATTTTATGTTTTTAGAATTTGAATCTTTTGATATTTTAAGAAAGTTTGATTAATAATTGATATTACAATTATAATTAGATATAGATATTCACGTGGTTCTTCTCATTTGAAATCTCTCGAATCTGTTATACTTAACAATTTATTAATCATTGAACGAAGAAAGTATTTTGAAAAATAACATTTATTACATATCTTAATATTTATAACCATATAAATAATACATTTTATTTCTAATTTATATATTTTTTAATATAAAAATCCATATTCTAAAAGTTATAAGTTAAATAGTATCTAACTTTAAATGTTATATATTGAAGTTAAATTCTTACTAATTAAATCCATTTAATGTTAAACTTAAACTAATAATCTAATTCAATATTATTAAGATGTTATTTTTTTGTTATAAATTTTTCAAGTATGATTTTATATAATTTTCAAAACTATTTTCTTTATTACTTTACACTTTTAAATATTTATTATAAGATTACATATATTTTGATTAGTAACAAAAATAATAATATGTAAATTAATAAATATATCATTTAAATTAAAACATTTATATAAATTTATCATTTAATTTTATAACATGATAAATATACTATTAAATTTCTAACAAGTATTACAAATTTACTATTATTATTATATTTTTGGTGATAAATTTATATAATTAATAAAAAATTAATGATATATCCTTATTATTTATAATAAATTTAGTGGTAGATCAATTACAAAAATAATAGATTTGTAGTATTAATAAAAAAATTGATGATATATTTATCACTATTTAAAATTAAGTAATAAATTCATATGAATTAAATTTTATAACATGATAAATACATTGAAAATTAAATTTATCAAATTTAAATATATCAAATATTTAATTATATGAATAAAAATGTTAAAAATTAAATTAAATAATTTTTAATATTTTGATGAGCAAATAAATAAATTAACCTTTATTATATATAACAAATTATGTGTTAATATCTATGTTATTTTATAAGAGAAATAATAATAAAAATATGAGAAAAGTATATAGCATATAATTCTATCTATCTCAAAATAATGACATGATAACATAAAATAAAAGGAGAGATCAGGAGTGAATATCTTATATAATAAGATAATACCACAGCCAAAATGTTTTTTAGGAGGATGTCAGTGATCATGTAGTTTTAAATCTTTGAAAAAGATAGTCATAATTATTCAATAATTTTGTTAGGTTTTTAAAGTATTATTATTTCTTATTATTATAAATATATAATATAAAAAATTAAATAATTTTTTTATATATCAACTAATATTTAAATATAATACAATTAATGTTAAAATAGGAGATAAATTACCCCATAAAAAATACTATCCATTACAACTCAATTATTGAATATTAATAAGTTTTGACAATATGATCAAAATATCTAAGTTTAATAATAATTAATATTTTTTTATTCATATTATTAAAAATAATAATTTAATACTTATATCAGTTAAATATTTTTAATTTAATACCTTAATTTATAAAATAATTCTAATTAATACCACCGTTTATAAATTTAATACCCTATTTTTTGTTTATAATTATTAACGTTTGAACCATTTAACTAACATAAATATTAAAATGAAACTCTTCCATAACATGAGTAAAAATGATATCAATTTTTAAATTTGTATACTTTGTTTTCCCAAAATTATGTCATATTTTTCGTATATATATATATATATATATATATATAATTGATGTCTTAATCCATATGGTTTGAATATTATCCCAATATATATATATATATATAAGTTGATGTCTTAATACATATGGTTTGAATATTATTAGGCATATTGCGTTAGAGTTTGATTATATGGCATGTTTCAACATATGTCACAACCAACTTTAATACAAAATTGATTTGGTATAACCAATCCAATTACTCCTTACATGGTCAAACAACCTTTGCTATCTATTTTATGGCTTAAATTTTTTTCTTCTTCCTGTTTTTGTATTGAATAGATTGTTTAGAGTAGATCCAGAAGCAATTTGAATTCTTGAATTTTATTTCTTAATAAGTTAAAGCTTTTGAATTGTTAAACCAAAGAAAAGTACTTAGCCTCTTAAAATTTAGGTAGCTATAAAACCTATTGAATATATATATGTTAGAAGAAACTATATATTTTAGAGTCTAATTTTTCAATATTATTTTGGTATGTTATTATGTCACATCAATTTATTACAAACATCCAAAATAAAAGTAACTTGAAAATGTTGTTCTTGCATTATATTAGTTAATTATTGATTATAATACAATAAAAATGGTATAGCTAATTTAGAAGTCTTATTTAGCTTTATTTTTTAGAAAATATTTTCAAGAAAAGTGATTTAAAATGAAAATTTTCAGTTAAAAATAATTTTAAAATAAATAATTAGGTATTTGAAGGAAAATATCAAAAGTAATTTGAGTAAAACTTTAATAAGAGAATATGCATACAAAATAAATATTACTTACTTTTTCTTAAAATAATTAATAGAATGAAAATGCTTAATTATCAAAATTTTAAAAATATTTCTCTTGAAAATTGCAAAATACTTTAAGAAATATTTTGAGTTATTAAAAACTACTTTTAATTAAATAGAAAGGGAATTTCAAATGGATACAAGATCTACTTTATATAGTTTAAATATATGGATGAAAAAAAAGATTGGATCTTAATTAAAAGAATATATTTTATTTTATATAATAATTAACGTAGTAACTTTTTATTAAATATAATTATATTTAATAATATTATTATTTATAATTTATAATAAATTTGTAATATATTCTTTCTTAACCTAAATCAAACCATTCAATTAAAGAGACGCACGCTGGCCCTATATTGTCAAATTCGATAAACTAATACATTTTGGTCAAAGTTTTGATGGTTTACTCATGCAATTCAAAAGGTAATACAGCATAAAATGTGCAAAATATACAACCACTTTTCCACAATAATTTTGTAAATATTACTTGAAACATACAATTAATCTTTAATTATTAGTGAGCTGTGCTTAGTCCTTAAAAATAAATATTATATAACTAAATTTTGACATCTGGATCGAAATACTTGTTACTACGGCGACATATATAAGGCATTCCTCTTTCTAAAAACATGCATATTTAACTTAACGTTGAATAGAAATATAATATAAATAAATAGATAGATAGATAGATGATAACGAAGGAATCAATTTATAGCTTAGTGTTAAAATTCAAACAAACATGGGACTTTTTTATTTTTTTTATTTTTCCTTCTAGATCTTGGTCTTGTTTAGTGAGAAGTATTTATGATATATAGGGGAAAAAATCAAAAATACCCCCAAGGTTTTCAATATCTTCAAAAATACCCCTAAGGTTTAAGGTATCTTCAATAATACCCTTATTATTTAAAAGAAGCGTCAAAAAGTCGTGAAAAAATCAAATCAATATCTGAAAAGTCTTTTCTACCCCTACCTATATAGTTTTTGAATATTATTGTTGAGAATATTATCGTAAATACCCTTAAGGTTTTGTTTTTCTTCAAAAATACCCTTATTATAATAATTAATTTAATTTTATCAAAAATACCCTTATTATAATAATTAATTTAATTTTATCAAAAATACCCTTATTATAATAATTAATTTAACTTTATTAAAAATACCCCTGCTACAATAATTAATTTAACTTCATTAAAAATTTCTCAGTTATAATATTTAATTTATCTTCATCAAAAATACCCTTATTTCTTAATAACACGATATAAAATATTTTTCAAAAATACCCTTGAAGATAAATTAAGTTAATAAAGCAAACAATATCAAGTTAAATATTTTTGAAAAATATTTTATATCATGTTATTGAGAAGTAGAAGTATTTTTGATGAAGATAAATTAAATATTGCAGCAAATACATTTTTGATGAAGTTAAATTAATTATTGTAGTAGAGATATTTTTGATAAAGTTAAATTAATTATTATAGTAGAGGTATTTTTGATAAAGTTAAATTAATTATTATAATAAGAGTATTTTTTAAGAAAAGTAAAACCTCAAGGGTATTTGCGATAATATTCTGAACGATAATATTAAAAAAGCTATATAGATAGGGGTAGAAAATAATTTTTCAGATATTGATGTGATTTTTCATGGTTTTTTTTATGCTTATGTTAAATAATAAGAGTATTTTTGAAGATACCTTAAACCTCAGGAGTATTGTAGCTTTTTTTAAAACGTTAAGGGTATTTCTGAAAATATTGAAAACCTCGGGGTTATTTTTGATTTTTTATCCCGCGGGAATAATATATGTATAAGGGTGAGATTACCATTTTGCCCCTAATATTAAACGGAGATATAACGTTGATAACGTTCATGAGCATTTTTGATATTAAATAAAGTTTAAAGGTAATTTTGAAGAAACATAAAACCTTAGGGGTATTTATGATAATAATCCGATATATAGATAGTGTCAATTGTATCAAATCTTATCAACTTTTTTTTTAATTAAAAAATGACATCTTTGTAACTTGATAATAAGAAATATTATATCTTAATAATATTGAAGTGATTCAATGGGATAGTATTTAATATTTAAAATATTTAAATAATTATAGTTTAATTTAAATGACGTTTAAAATAAAACAATATGATAAATTTTTTTCAATAATGAAAACTTACTAAATGGATATAAAAAATGTTATTTTTATAATTACAAGTTTTAAATATATTATTTTTATTATTTGTTAAAAAAATTAAAAAACTTATCAATTTATTTTCTTTTTAATAATATTATTTAAATTTATCATTAATCATTAGTTTAATAAAAAAATTAGCCCCCTATGACCTTAACACCGGAGTTATAAGTTAAAGACTTAGTTGAGATATTATTTATAATTTTTCTCCGGTGTTGATTTTAAAAATAATTTACCTCTTACTTTTAGCCTTTGAGACTAGAGTTAAGGGTGATTTTGACAATAAAAAAAATTATTTTTTTACGAAATCATATTTTTGTGTTATTTAAATTTGTGTTTTAAAATAAAAAAATAATGAATCTTACCATATATTATTAAATAAATTAAATAAATCATTCTAACTTAAAAGATTAATCAAAAATATTTGTTTGACATATAATTAAATAACGGAGAACAAAATAAATAGAAGCATCAAGGGCATATTTCAGAAACTAAATCAAACCAAAATTGTCCTCGTGGGTACAGATGTTATATTCCAAATTACCTCTTATTTTATTAAAAAAAATTATCATATTTATTATTTTTTAATTCAAATAAATATACATTAATAATTATTCTGCAAATTTTACATTTTACATTTATTACTTTTTTATTGTTTTTATTCCTTATTTATAATAAATAATATAATTTTATAATTTATAACTTAATATAATAATACTATTTAAATGCAATGTGATTTTATTATAAACTGCATAATTACTTTTCTTTAATTAAAATAACATATTTTATTTTTATTTTTATGTTAAACATAATATTATAAGTATAAATTAATCGACACAAATGTAAAATAAACAAATTAAAGTGATCGAAAACAAGTAAACCAAGCAAGGATCTTACCTCTAACAATTGAAATTGTTCTTACAGTTTTAAAACTGATCAAAACTGATTTGCTTTCTGTGTTAAAAACTTCTAAGCTTTTAACAACAATCGAATAAATGGTGTATTGTTCTGGAATTGTGTGTTGAGCTTAAGGACCATAACACTTCTTTTATAGTCGTGTTTTTCATCAAAGCATCGGCACCGTTACCAGTTTCATCCATAATCGACGAGCATTTCGATGCAAAAACATTTAGACCATTAAATGATCTATTAAAGAAAAACAAAAAGGAAATTGAAATTGGAGAGTACTGGATCAGTTACATTCTCCCACCTCGTCCAAACATTCAACTTAATCACATCGATTATATTTTTTAAGAAATAAATACATGAATCATGGTAATAGGTCCTCTAAGAGCGAGTATTATCTTCCATGTATTACAATGTATTTAGTTTCTCAAGTATTACATTTATATAGTAACAAAACTTAATGAATAAATTCTATATTTATTCTTAGTCCTATACAAAATATATTTTCTCAAATAACTTAAGGTGCACATGAATATGAGAAAATATCATAATATATAAGAGTTTCAGTAATAAACTGTATATATATTTTTAAAATTTGAGCCAATTTCCATTTTTATTACATGATCATTAAATTTTAGTGGTGGCAAGTCTTTAATCAAAGGATCAGCAATCATCAACTCAATGTGTGCTAACGTGCTCAATGACCACTTTCTTTTCATTAACACATTCTCTTATGCCTAAGTATTTAATATCAATGTCCTTAATACGATTACCATTCTTATTATTCTTAGCCATAAACACAACAACTGAGTTGTCACAATATGATCTTAATAGCCTAGAAATAGAGTCAACTATCTAAGCCCTAAAAATGAAACTCTTCAACCATACACCATATCATGTAGCCTTAAAACATGATATGAATTCGGCCTACATAGTGGAAGTATCAGTCAAAGACTACTTCACACTCCTCCAAGACATGGCTCCACCGACAAGCATGAAAGTATAACTAGATGTTGATTTGTGTGAATCAACATAGCCAGCGAAGTCCGCAACGGAGTATCCAATCACTTACAGATTATTGGTTCGTCTATACATGAGCATATAGTCTTTGGTTCCTTGAAGGTACCTCATCACTTTCTTTGTAGATCTCTAGTGGTCCAAACCTGGATTATCCTTATATCATCCCAATATTTGAATAACAAATGCAATGTCAGATCTTGTGCAAATTTGAGCATAAATCAGGCTTTCGACAGTAGAAGAATATGTAATGTTCTTCATTTTTTCTCTTTCAAAATCATTCTTTGGGCATTGGTCCAAATTGAACTTATCGCCCTTCACAATGGGAGCAACACTTGTGAACAAACTTTCATCCGAAATCTCTCAAACTTTATTGATATTGGTTTCCTGATATAAACCCAAGATGTTTCAAAGTCTGTCTCTATGGATCCTAATGCCAATGACATAAAATGCATCACCCATATCCTTCATATCAAATTTTTAGAAAGAAATTGTTTTATCTCGTGTAGCAAACCCTTATCATTAGCTACACACAAAATATCATTCACATATAACACCAAAAAACAAATCTTACTCCCACTAACCTTCTAGTATATACATTGATTCATAACGTTCTCTTCAAAACTAAATGAAGTGATGACGTTATAGAAATTTAAATACTATTGACAGAAAGCTTGTTTTAATCCATATATGGATTTGTTAAGCTTACAAACCAAATGTTCACGATCACTAGAGAAGAAACCTTCAAGTTGTTTCATATAAAACTCTTCCTTTAGGTTACCATTAAGAAAATCTATTTTCATATCCATTTGATGCAAATCCAAATCAAAATGGGCAACCAATATCATGATCACACGAAGTGAATCTTTCTTATATACAGGGGAGAATGTCTTCGTATAGTCGATTCCCTCTCTTTGAGTGAATCATTTGGCAACGAGTCTTACCTTATGTCTCTCAATGTTTCCTTATGAGTCTTTCTTTGTCTTGAAGACCAATTTACATCCAATGGCTTTTACAACATCAGGAAACTTAACAAGATCCCAAACTCAGTTAGACGCCATAGAATCCATATCTTCTTTCATGGCATTGTACCATAAGTTTGAAACCTTAGAACTCATGGCCTGTGAAAACATCTCAGGATCATTTTCGGCTCCAACATTATAGTCACACTCTTATAGATACACATCATAATCACTAGGAATCGCCGATTTTCTTACTCTGTAGATCTTTTAAATGTTGCTTCAAAATTATCTTGATGAGCAGGATCATGTTGTTCAGTTGCTTGTTCAATAACTTCAGGCATCTGTTGAACTTCATCATCTATTGGATCAGGATCAACAACTTGTAGTACTTCCAGGACTGGTTCTTCAACACGCATTTGTACTTGAGACGTGTTGTTAACAACAATGAACAGTCCATTACTTGAAGTGGCACACTGAGCATCTAAATGATCTTTCTCAGGACCAATGCCTTGAGATCGATTACTCCCACTAATAAAGTCATTCTCAAGAAATTTTGCATTTCTTGATTCCACAAACCTAGTGCTATAAGATAGGCAATAATACCTATATCCCTTAGACCTTTCAACATATCCAACGAAATACTCACTAATGGTCTTTGGGTCTAAATTCTTCTCTTGTGGATTATAAATCCTCACTTCAGACGAGCATCCCCAAATATGTATATGTCATAAACTTGTTTCTAACATTTCCATAATTCAAATGGCATCTTTGAGACGACCTTGGTTGGAACTCGGCTTAATATATACACAACCATTTTTAAAGCTTCAATCCACAAGGATTTAGGAAGATTGGAGTAGCTAAGCATACTCTGTACCATGTCCAATAATATTCATTTTCTCATTTCTACTACACCATTCTGGTTTGGTGAATCAGGCATAGTGTATTGGGCAACTATCCCATGCTCTTGAAGAAACTTAACAAACAGACATGTTGCTTGTCCATTCTTAGTACATCTACCATAATATTCACCACTTCTACCTGATCTCACGAGCTCTATTTACTTTCCACATTATTTCTCTACTTCAGCCTTAAAGATCTTGAAGGCATCTAATGCTTCACTCTTATTATGAAGCATATCGAGATACATATATTGAGAAAAATCATCAATAAAGGTGATAAAATATTTCTGACCTTGAATGTTCATGTCTGGACAACATATATCAATATATATGATTTCTAATATGCTTGAATTTCTATTGGCACATTTCTTTGACTTGTTAGCCTACTTTTCCTTAATGTAGTCCACACATGTCTCAAAATCAATAAAATCTAGAGTACTAAGTACTCAATCTTTCACTGATCTTTTAATTCTTTCTATGGAGATATATCCTAATAACCTATACCATAATGTAGAAGAGTCATCGTCAATAATACACCTTTTAATGATAACTTGAACATGTATAGCGTTATGAGTGACATTATTTTGTAAATTAATGTTGTAAAGACCATTAGACAAAATACCATTCCCAACACAATCTGATTTATTAAATAAACTAAAAGATGTTTCTAAAAAGTGAAAGGAATAACCAAAACATACAAATCTTGAAATCGAAATCAAGTTTCTAGAGAAACTTAGAACATAAAAGATCTTTTCTAATTCTAAAATAAAACCACTACTTAAAATCAAACTTCATGTCCTTATAGCCTCCACATATGAGCCCATGTTGTTACCGCATAAGATGTATTGCTCACTTCCCACTAGCTTCCTTAGGTTTCGCATACCTTGTAAGGAGTTTGCAACATGGATTGTAGATCATAATCAATCCACTAGGTGTTAATATTAACATTAATCATATTAGATTTATAACAAACAAACGAAGTTGAATTACCTTTTCCCTTAAGCCTTTTCTAGATTTTGATACATTCCTTCTTCATGTGTCCCTTCTTTTTACAGAAGAACACCTGACTTCTTTCTTAATATTATCTTGAGGTAGAACTATCATTTTTTCCTTTATG
The DNA here is from genome assembly GCA_037013495.1 of Hippophae tibetana. NCBI lineage: Eukaryota > Viridiplantae > Streptophyta > Magnoliopsida > Rosales > Elaeagnaceae > Hippophae > Hippophae tibetana. The sequence goes on from CM072810.1 coordinate 1,405,007, forward strand.
TTTGTTTTGAGATTTACGTTTCTCACTGGTGAGTCTTAAGGAATAAAACTTCATAATAAGGGTGCTTGCCAAAGCCTTATCTGAAGTGATGAACTGATCATCAATGGCCTTTAGTAGGGCCTGGACATTGTTATAATGATCCATAAAACCACAAATACTAGTAGAAATCTTAGTCTTAATGAACATCACGCTGAGGCGATTAGATTGCTCCCATTGTTCATAAAGTATGATATTCGTTTGAGTGTTGGTTTTATTAATTTTAGGTGGTTCTTTTTTCCTAATAGCATAGTCAATATCCATCCACCCTAGATGAAGAAGAATTATTTTCTTTCATACTTTATAATTATCCTCTTTCAATTCGGGAATGTCACAACGAATATCACAGAAATTCACAGGTTGTGAAGTTGCGATGAAAGATTATATGTTTATTAAAATTTGAGACCTAAATTAAATTCATTCTTTACCGATGTAAATCACGAAAAATATGAATCTAGTGACATAAAACTTATCTATGGGCTAAAGTTCTAAATTAATTAAATTTATCTTAATTTTACGATAAAACTATCAAATTATATTCATTTCTTTAATCCCTATGAGTAAATTAGAAAAATATAATTTGATATTCTATAGTCACACTAAATATAATAAAAATTCATATAGGATAAGATTTATTATATCACACACGATTAATCATAATTAATATTTATTTTTCTAAATGTGATCCTTAATAAACCTTATTATAGTTTTAATTAAATAAAGATACTATAGTTACTCCCTAATTAATTAAACTATATAAAACATTTAAGTATTAACTAAATTATTAGTCTTAATTATTGTATAAAATCATAAATAATATTAATTTAATTTCAAATATACAAATATTATCTATCTTAAGATTGTATGCATAAATAAATGACAATAAACTATACAAGCACGAGTTAAATTGATAAAAAACCATTAATAATAAATTTCATTATCCATAAATTATTTAACCAAATTTTATATGTATAATAAATTAAAAAAATTATACATATAAATACCAAAACGAATAATTTAAACTTAAATTTTAATGTGTCAAAAATTGTTTAAATAAATGTCACATGTATAATAAATATTTTACATATAACCAACTGAAATTAAATAATTAATTACATTAAAATTATATTTAAATTTTTTATTAACAATTAATTATCAAATATATATAATAATAAATCATGTACACTGTGTTAAGTGGCCAAAAAAGTTGAGATTCTGTCGAGAGACCCAAGTTTAATTCATTGAAAACCCAAGTTTTTTTATAAAAAATTAAATTCTAAATTCATATAACAATAATCCCTATCCGCATTACAACATAGAATGCACTTTGATTTAATGGACTGAACTTGGTGATGAAACTCTTCCTAGATGTTTGGATTCAAGTCTTTGAAATAACAAATGCTTTTTCTTTTATTTTTTTCCTCCTTAACTTCATCTTCAACCTTCAGTCTGGTCAATCCGACCTGATTGCTACCTAAATGGATACTCGATTATATCTCAAGATTCTAGAGACAAAAATCGGTATTTTTTTTATCAAAATTCTTAGAATTAAATTTTTAAGTCATTCATTGTCCCAGTTTGAATAAGAAAATATCATTTTAAATAAAAAAGTTAATTAATTTATTCTAATAAATGAAAACGTCAAATTTGTATGATTTTCTTAACGACTTTTCACGTTTCAATTCATAGAATCATTGAAAAATTAATAATGAAATTATTTATAATTTTCATATGCATCAAACCGAACCTTTCAAAAATCTCAATTTCAAAGTGTTCGATGAAACAAGCAAAATAAAAATTGTTTAAAATTGATTAAGATAGAGTTAATATGTGCTTTGATATCAAATGCAAGTATAAATTAATCAAACCAAATAAAAAATAAACAAACTGCATGGATCAAAGATCTTACCTCCAGTGATTGAAATTATTCTTAAAGCTCCAAATTGATCAAAGTTGATTTGTTTTCTGTATTAGAAACTTCTAAACTCTTAACAACACTCAAATAGATAACGTATTGTTTTGAAATTGTGTGTTGAACTTAGGAAACATAACAACTCTTTTATAATTGTGTTTTTTTTATCAAAACATTGACACCGTTACTAGTTCCATCCATAACCAACGATATATTAAAGAAAAAATGACAATAGATTTCATCCATAATCAAGGATATATTAAAAAAAAGACAATAGAAATTAAAATTGGAAAATAATGTATAGTTTACAAATATCTCAACCATAAATATAATTCAACTTGTATGAACACCACGTTACCCTAAATGAAGACTACAAATAAATGAATTATTACCCTAAATGAAGACTACAAATAAATGAATTAAAAATTGAGTATGCTAATAATATGATTGTCATATTACACCATTTTAATATTAATTAAACATGAGTTATTTTAATTATTTGCATTTTATATAAAAAAATTAAATTAAAGATCCCAAACTTAATATATATATATATAAAAGTGGTTTTAATTAATAAACACTTTATTTTTTATTTTTATCACCGGTTAGTTAGGACATGAACTTTACGTTATATTTTATTTATAAATATAAGTTTTATGAACAAATTTAAAATATTAAAAATTAAAGTACAACAAACACTATGCACTTTTCATAAAACTTAGTGTTACATAACATTGAAATCCTAATTCCTTGTGGTTGAATAAAAGGTTGTGAAGACTCATCTCGTTTCTGGTTTTAAATTATAATTTGTAAAAAAAACAAAATTGATAATAAATTTGAACCCTTAATTAAATTGCTTTGTCTAAGTGATCGTAAATGCCAAACTGTATGAATCGTGTAAAAATAAACAAAAAATTTCTAAACATCTATATTATTATTTTATTTCTATTTTATTATCAATTAAAAATAAATTAATTTTTTTTTATTAATTATCATAAATATTTAACAATAAAATCAATTTATAATAACCAATAAAATTAAACTTATCAAATTAAACCGCTTTCATAGCCCATAACTCCGTATTCCGTACAATACTTGTGTTCTACTTCTATCCTCATGTTCTACCAAGTTATTTTCACCCGTAAAAACAAATATCTCTCTCTCAATTGAATATTCTTCTTTTCAGTTCTATAGTCAGCCAATTAAGGTCAAAAATCCCCAAATTCCTCTCTCTGATAAAAAAAGATTAACGCTTTCTGTGCCATTTTAATAGCATTTGCTAGAGCTAAAAGCCCAAAACAACTAAAGCTTCTATAACATACCCACTTTGATACTCTGAAAATTCTTCATGGAATTTCGATTTTTTTGATCGATTATTGATTTTCTCTCGTCAAAATTATATATTTTTTTTAATCGAAGAACTAAAAAAATGGCCAGTAGTAAATGGAGAAAAGCAAAGCTTGCTCTTGGGTTCAATTCTTGTCTCTACGTTCCTCAAACTTCAGAGGAATCTCCTCCCTTAAATGATGTCACTTCAAGTAGATTCTCCGACGTCGTTTCGTCTTCTTCTTTGATTTCTCCGACGAGTCGTGGTTGCGATATCCGACCCACTACCCCAACTCATTCGTCATCTGGTCTCCGATTGCCCAAAAGCGGGACTAGGTCTTCGAAGGTTTGTGTTTTCGAATCGAAGCCCTATTATTGGTTTTTAATTTTGTTTTCGATTTTTTTTTATAAATATTTTGCTGTGTCGTTTAGCCTCTTAATATGTTTGATTTGCTGAATATCCATGGGAGATTCTGATTGAAGGGATGAATTATTGAATATTCATATGGTATTTTAACGGATGTCAAATATTTCTTTTTCAGTGAACAGTGATTTGATTCATAGTCATTCACAGGAAGTCAGGAACTATATGAAATATCATAGATGTCATTAGTGTAATATTATTGTACTATTAATAGCACTTTATTCTCTGGCTAATTTAAGGTGATTTCTATTGAGACTGAAGAAAAAACGACATTGATATCAGAGCAAATATAAAATTTAGCTTAAGAAGATAACATTTTTTATTTTCTAAAAGTAGAAAATTTTCTCTAGCATAAGTGTTTTTTATTGCGACAATAACCCCACCTTAATTTAACCATGTTTTTATTTTAATTTAACTTCTTTTTTGTGTACATTGACTTCTGTTCACGTGGGGTAGATATAGGAGGTGATAATATTTATGTTTTTCAAATTTATGAACATGGGTAATGGGCTAATGGTGGGATCCGTACTTTTGTGATACCTATGTTTTCACAAAATTATAAAAAATTGACAATGTTATCAAAGAATTTCAGTTTAGTACCACTGTTATTTTAAAATTTTCGGTTTAATATTTTTTGAACAATAGCAGCACAAAAAATGGGCTTCTGTCATGTGGTCTTTGAAGATGAAAACGTTGAAAGAGGCAGGAAAGACAGGGTATGATTAAAATGCCCCTTCTCTATTCGTGGAAAAAATTCAATTTTTTGTGCCGTTACTGTTCAAAAAGGATTTAACTGAAACTTTTAAAATAACAAAGGTACTAAACTGGAACTACTCTTCGATAACATGGTCAATTTAGAGTATTTTTTGTCAAAACATGTAATATCACAAAGGTACCGACCCATGGTAATGGTTATAATGTTGTTTTCTGCTAAGGTTTTGCATGAAAGGGTTAAAGTGGACTAGTTCTGGTCCTATGGGACCAATGCACTTTGGCTTATCAGAAAAGGAATACAGCACCATTGGTATTTGTATGGTACCTTTCCTTTTCATCTTCCCTTCAAGGGAAAGTGGTTTGTCTGGTCAGCATTGCCTGCACTATTCCACCTCTGTTTTTTTTTTTTGTTGTTCTCTCTCTCTCTGTGTGTGGCATATGCTAAAAGGTACCCCAAATGGGTTGAAGCATCATTTGGAGACCTAGGCCACGACCCCAGTCGGTTGCATTAACCGATTATAAACCGTGACCAAATTTGACTTTTTTGACCTTTATTTATCTTTCTCCTTTTTCAACTGTTGGACAAGAGAAATGCTGAGAACACTCCTTAATATATTTTGTTGTACGCTTCTTCACTTCTTTGATTAACATGAGGTATTGTACTTCAAAAGATGTATTTTTCATTTAAAGAAGTTTAATTTTAGAAAGGTGAATTTTTTCTAGCGACTAAAACTATTGAAATTCTTTTCATTTTACTACTTTAAAAGCATTTTTTCTATCAATTTGTTACCTTTAGTTTCAAAATTTGTTGCAAGCAACTTTTATGATGCTTTTTTTCATGCGAAATTGGAAAAAAATTGAATTTATACATTTTTCGTAATTTTTCCAAATTTGGCTTAAAAAGGCATCAAAAAAGTTAATTGCAATTTTTTTTCCGAAACTAAAAGCATCAAATTGATAGAAAAATATTTATGGCAGTAAATTGATTTTTTTATAATAATTCTAGTAGTAACAAAAACATTTAATCCTATTGAAAAAAAATGAAACATGTCAATTAAAGAAGTAGAAGTAAAAGAGTGTATAACAGTGTATGAATTTTCCTAGTTCGACAATATGTGCCTTTTTTTGGCTTTAAGTTTTATTGTGGGTGGTAACTTGTTATAGTCGGTCAAAATCAGTTTAGAGTCCTTTTTAAATAAACAAACCAACTAGGGGGGATGAAGTATATTTTTACCTTAAATGGTCCCTTTAATACAAAGGCCTCTCTCTCTCTCTCTCTTCTCTGTCATGGGGTCATCCCTTTCAATGGTAATTTTTGAAAAGCATGTGGACCGTTGATTCTGAGCTTTCCTTCATTGAGGTTCGAAAAAGAAAAAGGAGAAAACATGTAAGATGAAATGAGAATATGGAAGTCTTGGACGAATTCATCATTCCCTCATCTTTTAATGAGCTTTGATAGCTTATTTTCTTATTGCCTTGAAAGCTTCATCTTTTGTTTGAGAGTTGATTATTCTTACTTTTAAAAAGTCGCTCCCTTGATTGTTGTTAATTTCCTATTATACTCCATCATGGTTTGACTAGCTATTAGTCACAGGCTAAAAGCTAATACATTGATGATAGCTTTAAGATTATTTGTGAAAACGAGTCGTAGCTAAGATTAATGAAATTTGCAATTATTGTGAAGATAGGTTCATTCCAGTTCACCTTTTTATGCATTAGTCTATGTAGTGGGTCTGTGTGGGTTCAGTAGTGTCAGCACAGGATGCTATGTTGTTGTGCATCCAAGAAACATAAATAATATTTTAAGGGAGCTCTACACTGCCTTTTTCAAAGTTGTTAAATTCTATAGTAGTCCCTTGGGAAGATTTCCAAGGTACCCTTTTAAGCCAAATACATGTGAAAAATCTACTATACAACAGTGTGAGGTACTCCTCTTTCATTATACGTGGGGCCCATATCTGACATATGGGTCCGTACTTATTTAGAAATTGGGACAATTGTTACCACCATTCTCTCATCTAATTATTTCAGTTAGATCAAATTAGTTATTTTTTTTAAGTAGTTAAGTTCACTAGTTTTGAAATAGTTACACCACAAGTATAAATGGTCATTTTTATGTTTTTCTTCCAAAAAAAAAATCTATTTTAAAAAACTGCTTCTGTAAGTATTTGCTAAAACTTTATTTGTTCAAATGTAGTTGAAAAAAAAATAGTTATTGGATCCAAGTACATTGATTTGTGTTGTTACTTTTCTAAAATAATTGGACTAATCTGTTCACGAAAATAACTATTAGACCTAATTGTTTTAATAGCTACCATTGGGATTTGTAGATACTGAGAATTAAGCATCTTATATCCCAAAACACAACATAGATACTCAGTTTTCTTAGCAAAAATAAAATAAATGTAGATACTGAATTTTCCTTATAAATATACGTAAATGGACAGCGATATTGCTACTTGATATGCATTCGGATCTGGTGTCTTAATCTGGAATATTTCTATGTTTTATGGGGTTTTCATGAATTTGGAGCTAAATGTTGAACTTTTTCTGTTTGTGGAAGTTAAGATTCTCAACTGCAGATAAGGTTGTATTTTTAAATGTGAATAACTGCTACTTCCATGGAGTTTGTTGGTGCATGTTATCAACTAAATCCTGATTATTACAGCTGATGTAGTGTATTATAATTTATATGAGCTACAGATTAATATCAACATGTAGTTTTCATTCACTACTATTTCTAAACGAATTTCAAAACTAAATCATAATTGATTTTGGCTTTCTGAAAAACAAATATGTAAACGTTTTTGACCTAATCTAAACTTTAGTTTTCTGAGCCAAACCTTTACCACTGTAAATCGCATCAAGAGAGACCTAACTCATAGAGAAATTTCTTTTTCTCAAGACGAATAATTTGTCTGGCAGTATAACTTGTTATTGTTGTAGTAGAGTTTCCAGGTTTTTTTTTTTAAGTTTTGACCTTAGCATTAGAATTGAGATTTCAGAAACTCAAATAAGTTACTCAGAAAGGATAAATTCATTGTATTACTCCATGTTCGTTTTGAAAATACCGGAAGATGCGGTAAAGTATGATCTAAATTTGAAGAATCCTTCCCTTGCCTAGCCTCAAACTGCTCGATTTGCATTGTTTAATTGGCAACCTGCATCATATGATAAAGCTTCCTGTAATTCTGAATGCATTGATGTTATGGTATGATTATCTAACCTGTTTACTGTTGTTAACTGCCAGAAGACTTGTGCAATATGCCTAACAAGCATGATACCGGGGCAAGGTCATGCTATTTTCACTGCAGAGTGCTCTCACTCATTCCACTTTCACTGCATTACTTCTAATGTAAAACATGGGAACCAAATTTGCCCTGTTTGCCGGGCCAAATGGAAAGAGATACCTTTTCAGAATCCTGCTTCTAATCTTTCCCACAGAGCATCAAGAAGGAACTCAATTGAGTTGCCACCAGATAATGCATGGAATCCTGTTCTACAACAGCCTTCCTCCCCACGATTTGATGTTCGTAGGCAGATTGCTTCTCTCTTTCATGCCCCTGAGCCGGCTGCCTTTGATGATGATGAGGTATTGGATCAGCAACCTGACCGTAGTGAGAAACAAACAACCAACGTAGGTGTTGCTGATAACAGTTATATAGGCAAGGTTGATTTCAAAACATATCCAGAAGTTTCAGCTGTTCCAAGATCAGCTTTCCATAATAACTTCAATATATTAATTCACCTCAAGGCTCCTAGTATAAGCCAAAGACAGGATAACAACCGGGGTTGGACTCAAAATTCCCGTGTACCTGTTGACCTTGTCACAGTACTCGATGTTAGTGGGAGCATGTCAGGTACCAAGCTTGCTTTACTCAAAAGAGCAATGGGCTTTGTGGTGCAGCACCTCGGTCCGTCTGATCGGCTTTCTGTCATTGCCTTCTCCTCCACAGCTCGTCGTCTCTTTCCACTTCGTCGGATGACAGAAGCTGGAAGGCAGCAGGCACTACAGTCCATTAATTCTCTCTTTTCGAATGGTGGAACTAATATTGCTGAAGGCCTAAGAAAAGGTGCAAAGGTGTTACTTGACCGGAGATGGGAAAATCCTGTTGGTAGTATCATACTGCTTTCCGATGGCCAGGATACTTATACTATCAATAGTCCTCCTAGTGGAACCAATTCCCAATCTAATTACCAGTCGCTTCTTCCAGTATCCATTCGTGGTACTTATGTGGGGGTTCCAGTTCATGCATTTGGATTTGGTGCTGACCATGATGCTTCCTTAATGCACTCGATCTCTGAAAATTCCGGGGGAACATTTTCCTTCATAGAAGCCGAGAATGTGATTCAGGATGCATTTGCTCAGTGCATAGGGGGACTTCTTAGTGTAGTTGTACAACAACTTTGGTTGGATGTTGAGTGTGTACATCCTAGTCTGCATATGAGCTCAATAAAAGCAGGAAGCTATCCTAAAAATATGTCAGCAAGCAAAAGAAAAGGTTCTATTAGTGTTGGAGACATGTATGCTGAAGAAGAAAGGGATTTTTTAGTAACAATCAACATTCCAGTTGATGAGTCATATTGTATTGAAATGTCACTTTTAAGAGTTAGTTGTCGTTACAGGGATTCTATTACCAAAGAAATGGTGACTCTAGAAGAAGCCAGTCAAGTAAAGATCCAAAGGCCGGATATAGCAGAACAACTGGTAGTTTCAATTGAAGTAGACAGGCAACAAAATAGAATGTGTGCAGCTGAGGCAATGGCCGAAGCTAGAGCTGCAGCTGAACATGGTGATTTGGCTGGTGCAGTGTCTATTCTAGATGGCTGCCAAAAGTCTTTGCTGGAAAGTGCTGCTTCACTTGCCGGTGATCGCTTGTGTGTTGCTCTCTGTGCTGAGCTTAAGGAAATGCAAGATAGGATGGCTAACCAGCACCTCTACGAGGAGTCTGGAAGGGCTTATGTATTATCGGGTTTAAGTTCACACACTTGGCAGAGGGCTACTGCACGGGGGGATTCTACAGATTTTACAAGTCTTATTCAATCTTACCAAACTCCATCTATGGTAGACATGGTAACAAGGTCACAAACAATGCTGTTGGGGAATCATTCGCCTCCTGGGTGAAGTTACCAGTCTGCTCCATTTTTTTAAGACCAAGCACAGCCTTGGTAATCATCGAAATATCTAGAAGATTCTTTTCAAGTACTCTTCATGTTCACAACATTGGACTTTTTTTTGTCTCCATTGGTTTCTCTTTCTTTTTCCTTTCTCGTGCCTCTAAATAGTAAGATAGAGGAATTCCTTCTTCTTTTTTTGCATGGTGGGTATACTTGTTTTGACATGTAATAAGTATTTGGGATGGACATGGGGTATAATGGGAATTTTTTGCAAAAATGAGAGTGGGAGTTAGGGTTTTATTAAGTGTTATTTTGGATTGGATACATAAAGAAGGTTTTTTATTTAATGATTTCTTTTGGCGTCTTGTTTTGTTTAGGTTAATTCATCACTTAAATGAATTGATTAGAAAAATTATATTCATGGTAAATCATAAGTAAGTGGTGTGATAGATAAATATAATCAAATTTACATAATTGTATTCAATAACAATTATGGTAATTATGATTTGAATATAATTGTAATATATAAAAATATTTTCTTGATTAATTAATATGATATGATGATTCATGTACTCTCTTTCTTTTCACTAATATATTTTATCTACAATTATTTTTTAAATAACATTACATGTACATGCATATCTATTGATATGGATGGAATGCATGTCTTACTTAGCTCACAAAGAGCATATTTTGGAATGTAAGACAATTGGTATCTTAATACAAATGTTCAAGCCACATAAATTTAAATATATTTATATTTTGATTAATTATGGTGTGTCATGTGTTAAGATATTCTTAAAACATATAATTTTTATTTTGTGTATGATACTTTTAGAGTATCTCCAATTCTTTACTTTGATATCTTAGTTCATTCAAATTTTTAACTTGATATTTCATATACCTATCATTCATACCTTTTAAGTTAAATTAAACAATATTTTATAATTAATTGAGATTTTTGTCTACCAACAACACTTACAATATGTTTTTTTACCAATTTTTTTAAGAGTTATTTTTTTATTTAATTATTTTAAGCTAACTTAGGTTTTTATTTTTCAAATTTTTTTTATATGCTGATGATAATGAAGTTGGAGTCAATGGAATGAAAAAAAAATAACTTTTTTTAATAATAGAGTGAAAAAAAACTTAAATGGGTGAAAATGGTATATTATGGTTTGATAAAAAACGAAAAAAAAAAACTAAAAATTAAAATTCACTAACCTAGATGACTCAATAAGATTTTATTGCTATATACTTAATAATATATCTCAAAATAATTAAAAAAATATTATTTTTTAAAAAAATTATAAAAAAATTATAAATATAAGTAGACAAAATATCATTTTAAAATGGTGAATTTAAATTAAATTTATAAAAATTATCAATTAATTGAAAAATATTATTTAATTAAACTTAAAAAAGCATGTGATTAAAATTTGAGTATTTGAAAGGTTTTAATTGAAAATTATTGTTACGTTGGGCACTAAATAAATAATTAGACACTCTAAAGATATCAATATTTTATTATATGACATTATTATTAACATAATTATAATTATTTATAATTTATTTATCTTTATAATTAATTGAGTGTGATGTATATAATTAATTAATTTTTTATTTGATAGAAATATAATGATTTTATTTAATATATAATAAAAATATATAAAGATTTATTTTATTTTATTATTGGTTACAGTTACACCGAAGAACTAGTTATTAACAATTCGATAAAAATGTGATTAATAAATAAAAAAGAGCAAAGAAAGATATCACGAGCAGGGCTCAAAAAGGACCACATGGGAATTGAAGCCTGTGTTTAGTAATGACTACCTTGACTTGCGTGCATGAACGTAAGATTTATTAGTAATTAAATTTTTATTTTTTATTTTTTTATTAAATATTTATTTTATAAAAAACTTATATTAATCAAAATATTATTTTATCAATCACTCGAAACAAAATAATTTCTCCCTAAGACTATGAGCCTCATCGTTGAAACTCGAAAGCTTCTTTCTATTACATGATTTGTTTTTGTGTTTTGTGTCTCACTTTCTCTATTTATGTAGAGAAAGCTTCTTACACTTAAAACACTATAATTCTCTATCTTCTCGTACTCTTTTGAACTACTTTTCAAAATCTGATTATGCTTTCAGCTATGAACTTCAAACGGATCTCAAGCTTTGGTTTTGAAATGCATTGCTTAATCTAAAAGCTGTTCGGAATTCGCATTATGCTCTTCTCAAAATCGCTTCTCTGGCTTCACATTGGTTTCAGTACTGATTTAATTAGTGGAGGTCACTTCTAACTTCCTTAACTTCAAGGTAAATCTGGAATTTCACTGTAATTCTACAGTTCTTTTAGTTATTTATTCTGTTTTTTTTTTAAATTAAATAGTATTGGATTTTTCTTTTTAATAACACCTCAATTTTTAACTTATAATTTTTTATTATTAAAAAAAATTAATATTTTATGATCATTTAATATTTATTTGAATCCAATATAATTATTAATAAAAATAAAAATATATAATTTATTATAATAATAATATAAATACAGTTACAATGATAATTATTATTTTAGAATAAAATTTATATTTTTAAAATTAAATAATTTATTTTAATAATAATATTTATTGTTCTTTAAAAATATTTGAGAGAATATCATTAGTTATATTTTTATATACAAGAAAATTATCAGAGTTTTTGGAGCGTGAAGGAATGATTTCAAATTTCAATTCTGTAACGTGGCACGAACAGAATTCGAGGTGGGTATTATTGTATTTGGCAAAAAGTATTATGGGTAGTTTGGTCCAACGTTAGAATGACACGTCATTTTGTGGAGGATGATTCATGTTTTGGGAACCTGTTCGTTCATTTAATTATCAACGAAGATGATCGTCTTGTTAAAATCATTACTTTCATAGTTGGGCCCCATAAGTGAATATAAAAATAAATAATAATTATTTTTAAAATTATTTAATATGTGACTTATTATAATTAAAATAAATACAAATTTTATCTTGCGATAAAATGGGTAATTTTAGAGAATTTATTAAGAGATGAATGCATTTTAGTTTTTTTTTTAATTTTGTATAATAATTTAATTATTTTGTTGTAAAAAAAATAGTATATAAATAAATAATTATTTATTTTTATAATATCATATTTTTAAAATAAATAAAATTAAATTATCATTGTTCACATAAATAACTAAATTATGATATCATCCATAAGTTTATGAATCTTTTTTAATGATGTTTAAGTAGTGATATATCTTGTCTCTTCTTTATACATCTCACCATTATATCTTTTTATTATCACTATCTTTATATTGTTGGCTGTCCTATCAACTTATTTAAAATTAACCAATAATTTCTCATTATATTTCGAACTATATCTTCCATTATAGATCGGATTTACTACCATATCATAATTACTCATTAGTTTTTGAACCAAATTAACATATTAATCCAACCCATGAGAGAAATGGAATAAAGAGATAGATAAACAACATAGTGATCTCTGTCTCTGTCTCTGTCTCTCTGTAACTCTAATTTATCTTTATTTTTGTATTATTAATCCTGAAACAACACCATAATTTAATCCCAAAGTAATAAACCAATTTAATCCCAAAGTAATAAACCAATTTAATCTACAATTAACCAATAGCCAGTAATTTGCATCCCAACCCACACAAGCGGACATAGCAGATACAGACAGCAAAAGAGGGGTCCACATTACAAAGATGGAATTGAAATTTTACTTTTCAGGTCCCATCCCAACGTTATGATTCTTTGAAGCTAAGACTGCAAATAAAATAGAGATGAAAATAAATGTATTTAACCGTTAGCTTGTTGGGTTTCGTAAGTTGATTTTTAAAAAATATTTAAATTTTTGAGAATTTGAGTTGGACAAGCACATATAATTACATAGTTACCAAGCTATGACTCATATTAACAAAATTGTGGGTTATCATCAAATTATGGTAAGATATGGTGAGTGATGGTTATGGAGTCTCTTTCACATTGGCAACAATGTTACTTTCAATCATACGGTGATTATCTTTCCTTTTAAATTAATATATATATATATATATATTATCTTTCCGTTTAAATATAGATATATATATATATATATATATATATATATATAAACTGTCTCTGTCCATTATTTTTGTTGTCCAAAACATTCATGATTCGACTATTAATTATGTGATGTCTTAGGTCTTCTTCTAGGTACTATTTTAAGCTAAATGCTTCTTTGGACAGTTTAGTTTGTAGCTTCTTGGATTTGAATTCAAGTCTCTGGTTGTTCTTCTAACGGCAAGGTGTGATTCTATATTCATTTGCTTCAAATGTTAGGCTTCTAAATTTGACTTAATTTTGTAGACAACGTAAATTTTGTGAGTTTATTGTTAGTGAAATTTGTTTCTTTGGTAGGTTTTGCATATGATTCTTTTAAAATTCTTGAATGTAGTTTTAATGAGTTAGGTCAAGAAGTCAGTTTTAAATGGAACTTGCAGCTGGATGATATCTTCTATGCTGTATTTTTATGGCTGGTTATAATGGGTGAGCGACGTGCTTTTGTTACAAGTTGCTTTAATTAAAAGTGATTTAAAGATTGATTTTCGGACGAAGCACATTATTTGTGCTTTTTGAGCTCTGGAAGGACCTTTGAAGGTTTTATTTATTTATTTGGTTCATGATTTTCTACGGTTAGAAGTGCTTTTGTAGAGTCACAAAAGCAGAAGCAAACATACCCCAAATCCCAAGTGGCAAATTATCATTAAATTAATTTTATGCAACTGTACTTTCTGTTTCAATGGGCCTAAACTTTTCTCAATTTAAGTGATACAACTTATGTTTATGGGCCTTTTGCAGGTCTAAATCTCAATATCATCTTGATGTCTATTGTTTTATATAGCAAAATAAGACGTGGTGTGCTTTTTTTTTTAATTTTTAAAAAAATAATCACATTACTCACACACTTCATTAGGATTCGAAGCACATACCTTACTCTTATAATTCTCTAAATGAAGAATATGCTACTGGATTACACATGCCCGGGCAACAAAAACATGATGTGTTGGTATTACGTATTTGTTATTCTGAGGTTGCCATCATAGCTTTAAGTGAATGCTAAAGTGTATTTGTTTCATTTGGAAATTTATGCATTTAAAATTTTAGTTGGGTGTCATAAAATCAAGGGGATAAATATTTCTAACTTTAAAATGATTATGTCAAAAGGCTTAAACCCAATAAATAGTTTAGGTTCAGAAACATTTTAAAGCTATTTTCACTCTATTTGATGATGTTAGTTGAAAACTAGCTGAGTAGAATGAATTAAATTGGAAGTTACAGTAGTTAGCCAACCACGAATTTGGCTATCTCTACAGGTCATAAATTATCTTTGTGATTGCTAATATTCCTATTATGGTTTTTTGCATCATAATGCTTAGGAGGATGTTATACTTTGAACAGTGAGTTTTGGTAATATTGGCTTGTATTTTTTTCTTTTTAAATAACTAACACGCTGACGTGTATTATTGTATATATGAATTAGGGTATATTTGTTTTTGCTTCAATCAAAAATGCTTTCAAGAAGAAGCACAAAATGTGTATGAGCCCTGAAAGCAGTTGGCTTAGAAGCACTTTTTGGTGTCATAAATGCTTTTGCAAGATCTCAGAAACAAACAAATAATTATATATTGGTATAGATGGCCTGTTCTTCCTTGTTCTATTTGTCTAGTCCTTTGTGCCATTATAATTTGGTCATCTCATTGTAATTGATTCTTTTGCTCATGGATATTGGCTATTCTTGGCTTAATTAGTAAACATTCATAGCAATCATAGTGTTTATGTATTGCTTGAGTTGAGATCTTTTATTAGCTTATGCAGATTGGATAAACTCAAAGAATTCTGAAGATCAGATTTCTTGTTCCTCATGAAGGTATTTTTTTTTTGTTCTGTTTTGTTTCAGAATCTGTTTCCTTTTCATTCCTTGAGGGAGATAACTTGGGTTTCTACAGCTACTATGTTTTTATGGTACCTTAGTGATATGGATGTTCGAACGTGTGACTTGTAGATGAATTACATGCATAAAATGAGTTTATGTCTCATTTAGATTTTTCATTTTTAAGCTTTTATCACTCAAAAACACACTACAAACTCAATAATTTGAACATATTTATACTCCGATGATATACTAATAATATATTTCTTCAATAAGAAACAAGTGGTAGTTAAAAAAAGTAATCTTATTTTTAAATATGTAAAAAATTTCAATTTATTATTTTTGATATTTTTTTGCTTCAATTGACTATTTGTATTATTGGAATATCTTTCAATCAACTATTTTGCCCAAAAATTGACAAATTTGATCAAAAAGTTTAAGTTACGTTCACGATATATGAAGTTAGAAACTTTTTTATTTTATTCATGATACATTTTTATAACTTCACATGTCGCGTATATGATTCAAATATTTTGATCAAATTGATTAATTTTTTGCCAAAATAGTTGATTGAAACAAAAAAATATTAAAAGTAATAATTTGAAATTTTTCACATAAGTACCTAAATAAAGGTTTGTCGAACTTAAGGACACTAGTTTAATTTACTTTTCTTTTGCTATTCAGATCGGATCAGATGCAGTTCCAAGTGAAATTTGTTCTTGCTTGTCTTATCAGCTTCATTTGGACTCAGCAAAGCTATTGTGGTTCCTAGCGAAACATAACTATAAACTTCATGAATCTTAGTGCTTCATAATGCCATATCTTAAGTTTTTGTTGTATCAAATTAACAATAGAACTTTCTATCAAGCTTATTTTGATTCTCTGTTGTAGCAGATGAAGTTTTGTCTACCTCTACCATTAAGAACTGGACATGTAAATGCCTTTATTCACATCAAGGAAATCAGAACTACACTATTGAATCTAATTGTTCAACATCTTGCAATTGCAGTCATGGTATGACACTAACTTTTTTGTGGCCTGAGCTACACTAGCTTTTGATTGCAATCAAAGGTATTAATGCAGTGATGGTGCAAAACACAACTCTTTCGGAATTCATGTTATTTATGCCTTTTAAGCTATTAATTTAATCAATATTATTCTTTAATATATGATAATCTAAACTACATTTGCCTTTGATGTAGATAACAGAAGTGGAAATATGTGGACTTGTATGTGTTCGGCTGATGGACTTCCTAAATTGGTAGCTGATGATCACAATGCTAACTGTTTCACAGCCTGCAACTGTACATCTGGTATCAAATCACTCCTCTCTCTCTCTCTCTCTCTCTATGTATGTATATATATATATATCAAAGTTTCTTCCAAGTACATTATCATGCAACTGTACATCTGCTACCAGGTAGTTTATTTGCTTGAAACATATATATCAAAGTTTCTTCTAAGTGCATTATCATGCAACTGTACATCTGCTACCATGTAGTTTATTTGCTTGAAAACAAATCATTAACTGAATTTTTTGGTTAGTTCAAGGTGGAAATTGTTGGATTTATCTCAGGTGCTGGAATATGAATTAAAGTGTGCAAATTTGTTCATTTAGGGCTTTATCGTATTTGCTTAGACAGTAAGTATTTGCCTACTATAATTGTATCTTTTAGACCTCATTGAATATTAAAACTAAACTCTGACTTTCTCTCTATTTTCCTTCGTCTCCTTGAATCCTAAATTCTTCAATCCCTGACTTTAGTTTCTTACTTAGTTGTTGATGTCCATAAGAATTATGTGTCTTCTAATCTCACAAGGTTAGCTCAATGGATAGAGAGATTCATGATACTTTCATTTTCTCTAACATCAATCCCTTATCCCATTTTCTTCTTCTACATGCTACATCAACTTTTCCATCTTAATAAGACAGATTCATTGTGATTCTCTTCTTGATGATATGGAACATGACATGTATCTATCATTTTTGACAGTAAGCTTTCTACTATGACAATCTTGAGTTGCTTCAGTATTTTTAAATATCTTTGTTACTTTTGTTAAATTGATGCTTTGATGTAGTTCATCTTGTGGTCCGGTGACTCCCTTCTCATTTTAAGTCATAAGTTCATGTGTTCTTAAAAATAACTCATGCATTGATAAATTTGCAGGTAAATTTAGTTTTGCATTCTAAGTCAGCGTTATAACCATTCCTTGCAGGATCTCTTGGTGAGGCAAAGTCTTCAAAGAAGCACTTTTCAAGAAAAGCAGCTGTGATTGTTCTATTAGCATGCGTCATACTCACAACTCTTGCATTTGTTGCCTCGGTAACATGCTACTTTTATCGAAAGGAAAAGTTCCCCATTCAATCACAAGTTTTCTCATCAGATAGAGAAACAAGTTGCGACAGTGCTTCTAATTTAATCAGCCTTAAGACTCATACACAACCAGAAACCAAAATAGCTATAAATTCCTCCATTTTTCATATCAGAGGTATCCCTTTTTTTGGTAACTAACTAGCTTTTTAAAGAAAATTACCCCACATACCCACTTTTTAGCATAAACTCAATTTTTTACTTATGTACTCGATTTTTTCCTTATTTTTTGCTCAGTTGTATAACAAGTGGATAGTATAACTCTTTGGTCACTTCACTTTCACAAGTTAGACATATTAATCAATTTCTTAAAATTGATATACTTTAGTCATCTTATTGTTATATTTTTAGACAATTTAGACATTTTGTGCCAATTTTTGGTTTTTTTGGATTATATTTTTGGTGGAAAAACCTAAGATTGGAGAAGAAAATGTCTCAAAAAGTTAAAAAAATGATTTAAATGATCAAATGTGTCTAAAATAACTAAAATTTCCACAAATATAACAGTAAGGTGATAAAAGTACAATTTAAAATAAGGTAATCAATGTATCTAATTTGTGAAAATAAAATGACTCAGGTGCATTTTTTTCTAAGAAAAAGTTTGTAAACATGCTAGAAAGTGGGCATCTAAGTCAGTCGCACTTATTTTATGTTTATTTGTTTCTACAAGGATTGTGTACTTGAAAAACCGTAACCCTCTCAACTAGTAGATGTTTGGAGAAGAAAATGTCTCAAAAAGTTTAAAAAATGATTAAAATGATCAAATGTGTCTAAAATAACTAAAATGTCCACAAATATAACAGTAAGGTGATAAAAGTACAATTTAAAATAAGGTAACCAATGTATCTAATTTTTGAAAATAAAATGACCCAGGTGCACTTTTTTCTAAGAAAAAGTTTGTAAACATGCTAGAAAGTGGACATCTAAGTCATTTGCACTTATTTTATGTTTATTTGTTTCTACAAGGATTGTGTACTTGAAAAACCGTAACCCCTCAACATTGATTCACAGGTTGCTTTTATGGAAGCTCTTGCTTGTTTGGTAGTAAACTAGGAACTGTGCAAGGAACAATGATTCAATTTTCATACTCTGAATTGCAAAACGCCACTGGGAAGTTTTCAAGTTCTAATCTTATAGGAAATGGAGGAAGTAGTTATGTTTATCGAGGTTTGTTGAAGGATGGTAGAATCGTGGCAGTTAAGCGGCTAAAATCCCAAAAAGGACCTGATGCTGAATCTGTGTTTTTAACAGAGGTATTATTATTGACCTTATCTTGTTTGTTACTATGTTAACAGAAGAGAAATGGTAGTTGCACTCACACCGTTCTATGTGTGTCACGTTTCACTGTCACCTAGGAAATTTAAGAAGTTATGACTTGTAAGTACAATGTGGCATGCAAAGATTGGTCGAGTGCAATAGTGTGTGTAATTGTGTTTGGATGAAGGGCATATGAAGCCTATAAGTTCAGTATTTTTTTAGTGAATCACACAGGTCCTATTTCTTTTATTAAATTAACACTAAAGTTTTATTTTGACTATTGATTAAGAAATTATATCATATTTTATCATTTTTTGATCATATTATCAAATTTGTGAGGATATTTTTAAAATAACCATTTTATTGACGGTATTAAGGTGATAATAAATGACTAGAAAAGACCTTATGAATTTAGTTATTTGATCAGAAAAAATTTAATACATTCTTAATCAACGGTTAAATTATAACTTTAGTGTTAATTTTATGAAAGTAAGGTGATCTATGTTTTCCACTAAAAAACCATGCTACAGGATGTTTGGTGCCATTTATCCATTGTGTTTTTTGGAACTTACAACCTATTGCTTTGCTCAGATTGAGCTATTATCAAGACTTCATCACTGTCATGTGGTGCAAATGGTTGGCTACTGCTCAGAATCCGACAGAAAACAACATGCAGAAAGGCTATTGGTATATGAGTACATGCCTAATGGTAATCTGAGAGAATGCTTAGATGGGGCATTAGGTAAAAAGATGGATTGGGGTACTCGAGTTGCAATTGCAATTGGAGCTGCAAGGGGCTTGGAATATCTCCATGAAGCAGCTGTTCCAAGAATTCTGCACAGAGACATCAAATCAACAAACATTCTTCTCGATGAAAACTGGCAAGCCAAAGTAAGAACTGTCATTCCACATGTACTTAATCTTCCTAGGATCTGTATGCTTGTGCTTTTTTAAGTGATTTCTGCCATAAGTGGTTTCAGAAGAAAAATATTTTAAGAAAAATCCTATGACGAAGCATAATGAAAGCGCTTTAAGCACAAAAAATGTTTATCTCAAAAGTACTCATTTACTGTCAAAAGCACTTCATGCGGTCTCAAAAGCATAAGGTTCATCTAGAACCGCTTCTCCTTTTATATGCTACTTTTAAATGAATCAAAGGACTTTCAACATTCTTTATGAGAAATGCTTTCAAAATTTTAAGATATATTATTTGTGCTTTTAAGAGAAGTAAATAATACTTATTTATGAGAAAATGTAGTTTTTAATGCATACCCATATCCTAAAATAATTACTAAATTGTCACTCAAAACCACCTCTAATAATTTTATGCCAGACATTAAAATGCTCCTTTTGAGCCAACTTTTGACCAAACAACCTCATCTCAAACCACTTCTATTGAAACCACTTTCAATAAAAGCACATCCAAACGGACCCATAGTAACCTAACTTTGATTCATATTTATGCAGATAACAGATCTTGGTATGGCAAAACACTTAAATATTGATGGTTTCTCCAGCTTCTCTAGTTCTCCAGCAAGGATGCAAGGTACTTTTGGCTATTTTGCTCCAGAGTATGCAATAGTTGGAAGAGCTTCTCTTAAGTCAGATGTTTTCAGTTTTGGGGTTGTTCTTCTCGAGCTTATCACCGGTCGACATCCCATCGGGAAATCAAGTGGAAAATTAGAAGAAAGTCTTGTCATATGGGTATGTAAGTTCAGCATTATATTATTGATAAGAATGTCTTTGTTGTTGAATTGCATGAAGGCCTAAGGCCTAAACCATGATTGACTTTTACTTATGCACTTAAGAAGTAAATACTTGTATGTTATATTTCCGGTCTTAATAATTATTTATGAAAAATTCGGTGAAAAATAGATACTTTGTGTTGATGAATGTTCATCTGACATGCATAATCTTTGTCTTGTTTTAGGCCACTCCTCGTTTACTAGACAAGCGAGCTACTATGGAATTGCCTGATCCACGTTTAGATGGGAATTTCCCAAAAGAAGAGATGCATATATTGACTTATTTGGCTAAAGAATGCTTGCAATTAGATCCTGATGACAGACCGACGATAAGTGAGGTTGTTCAAATCCTTTGTGCTATAGCACCAGAGAGATCTACAAGGAGAAACATTCATGTGAATCTTTTCGAGGTAATTCTTTCATGCCACCTAAAATCATACTTTGACTACTCATGTAGTGTTTTGGATTTTAGGTTGTTTTTGAGTTTGAGCAAAAAAATGTCTAAACTTGCATGTGTTTTAAGTTTGAGTGAAAATTAGCCTACATTCGTGTGTTTTTGTTATGTACATGTTGTACAGGAGTTATGAATAAGTTTGACATGAGTTATACAGGTTGTATCACGGTTTTGAGACATTTTCAGCTTAAATTCCACAATTACGTGATTTAGGGCTTGAATTGAATAGTTTATAGTGTCACCAACGGCCACTGGGTCATATACATTACATCTACATTTCAATGCACAGCCTTATTTCAATGTAGAATTAGTTTGATTTATTTCAAAAACTACAGCCTTTTCACTTTTGTCATTTTCATGCAGATGTCATCATATAGCATAAAAAATGAACAATTTATAGACAAACGTGATTTGAATCCTAGCTCCGGTCAAGCGGGGAGTCCTTCTGATGCAGAGGAGGTAGGGCAACCAGCATCATGTAAGCCTTCAAATCGGTATCCGCTTCCACGCGATGTTGTTGACTACAGTAGGGTTAACACTATTAAAGAAACTGCTAGTTCTGCAGAATATGTGGATAGAATGATGTTCTTGACTTCAAAAGATACAAGTTCACATGCCTCGGATGATGAAACAGTAGACTTAACTGAGCCCCGACTTGAATCGTTCTGCATAGACAACGGTTACTGAAATTTAGTTGTGATGCCACTTTATTTATTGTGCAACTTGTTTAAGATGTTTTCTCCATTGGCATATTTAATCCTAAGAGAAATTTTACATGCACTCACAATTGCACACAAATCAATCTATACATGCACTCACAATTGCACACAGATCAATCTATACATGCCATGTGACATATCACCTAAGAAATTTAGAAGTTATGAACTTATGATTAGTAGGTGCAGATCAATCTATACACGCTCATTTCTTTCACTTGATTTTCTTTTGTGTCATGTAGTTAATTATGTTATTTTTCACATGATAACATAAACTTTATGTACAGAGAGAAATGTAGAAATTCTAAGAGTTTGTATGAAACAGATTTGGAAAATGACTCTGCCAGCTTGTAGTCGAGTTCATTAAGTATTTTATACTATGAAGAAGAGGCCTAAGTGGTCCCGTAATTTTGAAAAAATGAAAGTTTTAGTTCTATAACTTTTAACTTAAATACTTTAGTTCCACAATTTTCAAAAGAATATGTATTTTAATTCCAAAAATGACTTAAGTAAGTATTGTAATATTGAACTTTTAATATTAAATTTTAAAGAATTAAACTATTTTAATTAAAAGTAACGAAATTAAATGGGTTTTTTTTATAAAAGACTTCTCATCATTCATCATTTATACTAAATGATATTAAGATTAAATCAAGTTTAAACTATGAGTCTATGACCCTCTTTGATTGTGCAATTTATTTTTGATATATCAGTAATTGATAGTTTTTTTACTTTTTTTTATAATGTATTTCCTTTCCAATCACTAAATATAGTAAGTTCAAATTAACTTAAAGTGTACCTATGAGAACTAAGTTTTTAATCGGTAGTTGATGTTTGGTGGATAAAACTCTTCACTCGTGTTAAAAAAAACATTAATGGATGTGGAAAATATACATATGAAAATAGATTATTTTAAGTCATTGACTTTTTGAAAAAACCATACATAACAATCCTTTAAATTTATAAACACAAATATAATATTTTTAAGAAAAAAAAAATTATCCAAACATTATTAAATTATAATTATTTAAATATATTTAATATTAAATTTTATATAATTTGACATTATTCAGTATTATTATAATATTATTTTTATTATTATAAATTTTAAGAATTTTATTTTATATATATATATTTTAAAAAATTTAATTGTAATTGTGTATCCGAAATCTTTTTTTATTCTTATATGAATGTAGTTTAATTTTTATCTAATAAATTTTATTATTTATATTTTTAAGTTTTAAATTCAAAATTTCTCTCCTATGATAACATATATATTTTGATTATGAAATCATTATAATGTCTACTAATCCTCAATAATAATAATAAAATTAAAATTTAATATTTTACGGCAAGAGATTAAAGAAAAATTAATACAATTGATTAAATGTGTCATGAAGATTTCGTTCATTTATTTATAAAATATTTTCTCGTGAAGGATTCGTTAATCTATTTATAAAATATTTATGAATAAATAGGTTAATTATGTATATGTATCTACATATTAGAGGGACATAATTAACCTAAAATATAATATGAGATTTAGGTCAAATTTTATTCATATTATACTCAAACTCGTGTTTCCATTGGATTCTATCTATCTTATGGGTATAACCTTTGAGGAACCTATTTTTCATCTTAGACTATGACTTAACTTGAGAGATCTTCTACAACTCACATCGACGGTCTTGTTATAAAAAAAGTTTAGAATATAAAACCAATTTAATTTTGATTTAAAAAAGAGATTAAATATTGTAGTATGATTATTATCATTTTATTTTTATATATATTTATTATATGTTAATTAAATTATTTTTTAATATGGTAATATTTGTCAAAGCAGCATTTACAATATTTTAATTTCTCACATTTTTTTAAATAAAGTAAACTAATATCAATTAAACTCATTAAAATTTATTAAACTGAAATAATAGGAAAAAGACTTGAAATTTTTTTTACACAAATATAACTGATCTGTGATTAAATCTATTTCGAAAACAAAGATATAAGTCGAGAAAAAAAAAAAGCAATAAAGAAAACGTACCGTTTTGCAAAGGTAAAGAGACCTGAAGCTGAAGGAGCACAGGAGAGAAAAAGAATCACCCAAAATACTCACTGAGTGAAAGAGAGCATCAGATACTAGAGAGGCTCTCCGATATTGATACTCACCGCGAATGGCCGGAAAAACTGGAGCAACTCCGGTTACATACTCACCATCTCCGACGAACCAAAAATCCAAAACACCCATTTTCAAAGACAACGATCTAGATTGGGTCCGACCAGATGGACGTGGCTTCCACCAATGTAGACCTGCCCGTAAGCCTCTTTCTTTGGTCTTATCTGTATTTCTATTATCCTCTGTTACTAGTTTCATTTTTCTTCTCTGAAAGGATTATTATTCGTGACTTTTGGGAAATTTTCTTGTAACTTTTATTTTTTTGTAATTAATTTCATAACCATTTAAAACAATTATCTTTGTTCAAGGAACCTATTAAGGTGGTCTTTATAACTTCCGTGTTTCACTTGGTATTGTTACTGACTTCAAATCAGCCACTTTGGTGTTTTGGCGTGACACGACAAAAAAGGCCCAATTTTTATGCAACAAAACACACATTTTTAACCACTTATGTTTACATGTTTGTTGTATATTGATAGCACACCAAAAGTGACATGAGAGAATTAGAAAATGATGGCCTATAAAATGTACTCTAGATTTAATATATATGGCTTCTAAGTAAGTATGTTTTGGTTGTTTTGGTCATTTTCTATAATATATTCAAAAACTTTCAGTTAAAGTTGAAAATGATGTCAAATTACACCCTAAATTACCTAAATATGCTGGGTGAAGCAATGTTAAAGCTGAAGAATCAACTAAGCTGTTTGCATCAAGTTCCAAATTAAATCATAAATTCGTACCATTGTAAGAGCCAATGGAATTACTGTGTTCTGTAGTCTTATCAGAAAACTTATTCACATTTTTATTATCTTTTATAATAATGTTGGAATCTACCAGTTGTACACATTCTTTCCCTGTAAGTGCATGATGCTTATGATGGCAACCCCACATCACTAATGACTTTTCCTGGACTTGTAAGAAAGTATAGGTTGAGAAATTAATTTTTATTGGGGAAAAAACTGGATGGAGTTACATAGTTCATAACTTTTTTCGTTTATCTTATATCCTCTGGTGTGGTGTTTAATGTGGTTAAGATATAACTCACACATCAACCTACAGTTTTCAGGACTGGTGCTGTGAATGCTGCTTCAGGATCTGCATATGCAGAGTTGGGCAATACCAAGGTCATTGTGTCTGTGTGAGTATTTTTTAAGAATTCATTTTATCCCTGTACATTGTTTCTCTTGGATTCGATTGTGATCGTTAAATTACAGTTTTAATATTGGCTGTGATTTAAGAATTGAGATTCTTCTTTTGGGATTATATCGTTGTTAAATATTCTGATGCATCTAAATACATGTTTTAAATTTTATGTTTTTGTTTCAGATTTGGGCCGAGGGAGAGTAAGAAAGCAATGATGTACAGCGATATTGGACGATTGAATTGTGATGTTAGTTTTACAACTTTTGCGTCCCCTGTTCGAGGAAAGGTATTGGCTTGATCATGTTAACAAATATTATCATTCCCATGTGTTTCCAATTTTTGGCAAAAATCTCGGGTTTTTTTATTATTCATGTACAGGTTGTACTATGTATAGGCTGTACACAGACTCTATTTGGGACATTTTTGGCCCAAACTCAAAAAACACACAATTTAGGACCCAAATTGATGTTTTCCTTCTCTTTCCCAGCAATCTAATTATTGCATTCAATATTTGAATTCCATTTGCTAGGGATCAGAAAGCAAAGACCTTTCTTCTATGCTTCATAAATCTTTGGAAGGTGCAATCATGTTGGAAACTTTTCCCAAAACAACTGTAGATGTCTTTGCATTGGTGTTGGAATCTGGTGGCAGTAAGTTTACAATTTCTATTAACATGTGCACATTGTGTTTTGTTTGTGAAACTTAGTCCCTTGTACAATCTCATTGAATTATTTCTAGCCAGCTAAGATGAGTCAGCCTTTTCATTTTGGTTGTAGGTGATTTTCCTGTTATTATATCTTGTGCCAGTCTTGCCCTAGCAGATGCAGGGATAATGATGTATGACCTTGTTGCTGCCGTATCTGTGGTATGTATCTGATTATAGTAGTGAAGCATAAAGAAAAGGTTTTGGCTATAGATTGCTTCCTTTGTCCACTTTTAAATCTTCAAATTGAAAGATCAGCATCGATTCTTGATGGCTTTAAAGGGTGGTTTATACCACAAGTCCTTTTTTTTATTTTTTATCTAAAATGTATACTTAAGTCACTTTGTTTTAAAATTGTAACTTATTCCATTTCGTTTAGCGGAAAAGGACATACTATACTAGTCCCTTACTTTCAAAATAAGACACTTTTAACTCCATACTTGTCATTTTGTGAACACTCAAGTCCCACACTTATAGTTTTGCGTACTATTGTCTGGATCGAAGCGTTATACAAAACTATAAGTTGTACAAGACTAAAGTGTATCGATTTAAAATTAAGGGACTAATATGTTCATTTGTGTTAAAAAGAATGAAACCGAAGTATTTACTATCAAACTTGTCATCTTGTGAACACTCAAGTCCCGCACTTATAGTTTTGTGTACTATTGTCTGGATCAAAGTGTTATACAAAATTATAAGTTGTACAAGACTAAAGTATATCAGTTTAAAAGTAAGGGACTAATATGTTTATTTGTGTAAAAAAGAAGGAGATTGAAGTATTTATTATCAAAACTAAAGGATGAGTGTACAATTTAAGAGACATACTTTATCTATGGGAATACTTTGGACTATCTCAAGGTCATGCCATTCTTTATTTATGGAAACTTTTTACGTGATTGGGAATAGTAGTGTGGCGTCGAAAGCTAGGGTATTGTGGAACTGTGGGTTAGGAGTAATTCTTTGGATTTTATGGATGGAGAGAATTAGGAGAATCTTTGAAGATAGTGAGAATGATCTCAATTTTTTGTGGGAGAAAGTTATGTTTTTGGCATCTTCTTGAACTTTGGTTTCTAAGGAGTTAAGAGATTATTCTCAGTTTCTCAAAAGCTTTAATCGGAAAACTTGTATTTCTAGGTAGATTTTTGTGTTATGGCACTTGGTTTCTTGTTGTTTAGATTGGTGCTCGTTTTCTTAAGTGGACTACTGATATAGTTTGCGTACCTATTACGTATTTTAATATAATATAATGTTTTTTACAATAAAAAAATTAAGAAAAAGAAAG
This sequence comes from Hippophae tibetana, assembly GCA_037013495.1. Lineage (NCBI taxonomy): Eukaryota > Viridiplantae > Streptophyta > Magnoliopsida > Rosales > Elaeagnaceae > Hippophae > Hippophae tibetana. The sequence goes on from CM072810.1 coordinate 1,432,342, forward strand.
GGATTTCAGGGGTAATTAACCCAACTTTGAATTGTATCTTTTCTTTTTTATTGATTCCTTTGCACTATTGTTTTCTATTATCTTTCTTTTCAATTTGTAGTTTTTTTACCATTTGTGAGCAGTCTTGTCTTGGAAAGAAACTTGTCATTGACCCCATTTCGGAAGAGGAAGGCTACCAAGATGGAAGCTTAATGATTGCATGTATGCCTTCTCGTTACGAAGTTACTCAGCTCACTATTACCGGCGAGTGGTCAACCCCAAAAATTAACGAGGTATTATAACAATGTTGCTCCTATTTTCTCTCTCGTATCATAAACATTTGTTATCTACATGCAACTATTAATTTGTCCAAAAATTCAAATATGCTGCCTAAGTGTGCACATGTAGTTCTAATGTGTACTGTAATTTAGATCATTGAACTTGCAACTAAAAAATTTCTTTATAGTCAACACTCTTTGATTTTCACTGGGTTAGTTTTTTCGTTTTAGATTGACCAATTGCTGAAGCCATTTTGACAGAATAACTTGATTCAAGTGTCATGTGGTCTGCATATGTCATCTTCAATTTTAGGCATGTTCGGAGCTGTTCTCTTGTGGCTTTTGGGTTGAAAGTGCTTCAAAATGCGTTGAAATACTTTTAAGGGTGTGACAATCTTTAAGTGCTTTCAAATTTTTGAAAAGCATATTTTTTTTATTTTAAGATAAGTAAGGGTTTGCTTGTTTATGATTTTGAAACCTTTTAAAAACGCTTTTGATTATAAAAAAAATCTAAACTAAATAGGGATAGAAGTACAAATTATGTGCTTCTTACTTAAATCAGTTCCCCCCCTTCTTAAACCACTTATGATAGAAATCACTTTTAACAAAAATACAAGCAAATATACTCTAATATAAATTTTGTGAAAAGTAGTTTTAGATATATGCTCTCATCCTAAAACAATTATTAAAATTATACTCAAAATCACTTCCAACAATTTTATATCAAACACCTAATTACGTCTCATGAAACCACTTTTGATAGAATTTGGTAGGTGTCTTATTACTAATACCTTTGTATTTATGGGAAAACAGAGTATGCAACTATGCTTAGATGCCTGTTCGAAGCTTGCAAAGATTATGAGGTCATGTTTGAAAGAATCTGCGTCACCTCAGGAAGAATAAGCTGATCGTTTTGGCTTAGCATTGTCTTAAGAAATATAGGTTTTCTTGTTATTCCACCTTTTTCTTACAAACCAAACAACTATATGCGGATTTGTTTAAAGAATGTTGCAATTTTCAATCCAATTTTGCTTGTGCATCATTTGTATACAGTTTTGAGATCTGGTTGCTTAGTTAAATTGTGTTTGGCTCTTCAAGGTTGAATCAAGTAGGCAACATAACTTGCATCTGAATTTTTTCTTTCTGTACCTAAGATCAACAGTTTGTAGTAGCTCATTGTTCCTATTCTTTCTTGAAGAAATTTAGTACCATAAGAACAAAATCTTTTATATGTGTGCATGCATGCGCGTTCATTTATAACCTAAAGTTTCAAGTAATCTAATCATATCAAGTTGTGTGAAACACTTAGAGAGTAGTGGGTCTTACTATATTGTTCCAATTGTTAGCGGCTATATCAATTGTTGTTATACCATCACTTAACCAATGCATTTAATTTCTTGGATTACTATGTATGTTTTTCATATATTTTTACCATCTAAAAATCAAAACTATTTGTATTATTATGATAGCAATAAAACCAGAAAAACAATGTTAAAAAAAATGATACAAGTATTAGACGTCAAATTATGCATGCATCAAATATCCGAACTTTTTGTATGATATTCAAATTAATCCAGCTTGTAAAACAACAAATCCAAATCTTCTGACAGTTGGACCAGTATCGTTTTATAAAATATAAATAATCTGTGTGACAGCTCTATAATTAAGAGAATTATTTAATATTTTTGGAATTATTGAGTAAGTGATAATGTAATATTTTAAATTAATAAAATATAAAATTAATGTAATAATTATTCAAAAAAAATATTTAATATTTCATGAAGAGATAAAATAATAAAATTGATAAAAGATGTAATTTAATAATAATAAATACCAATAATTACAATCTCTCAAGTTAATTATAATATGTGATTTGACAACTTACGTGTGGGTCATGTGCACGTGTACAGAGGATCTCAGATTCTGGTTCAAGCAAACAAATGCCGATCATGGAGAGTCCATTTCTTGGAATAGCCAAAAAAAAAAACTGCTCTTTTGTGACTTGTCAGTTATCTCATTTGAAAAACAAAATTATTTAATAAAATTATTATAATTGATATATTAATTAATTATTATTTTACTTAATAATTATTTGATACATTAGTTATAATTGTATTATAATTTATAATATAAAAATATACTTATTGTGTAAATTTTTTAGAAAAGTATTTATAAATGATGAATTTTAATTAAATATTATAGTTTTTTTAATTGTTATTAAATATTATTGTTGCATTATGTGTTTGTGATAGATAAAAATACTTTTAAAAAAGACAGCTATTTGTAATGGGCACTTATTATTATTATTATTGACTTATATACCATATTCTAGCAAAAAATATTATTTTACACGTATACTTTTATGTTTAATTGGACATGTGTAAAAAAAATATTTGTAATATATTTTAAAATTTATAATTATAAAAATAATATAATTATATCTAACTCATATATTTTTATTATTAAAAAATTTAATTTAACAATTTTATATTAAAAGTCCTTAAGTTAGAAGTTATTTTTAGTTAAATTCTGATTATTTAGTTCCGTTTAATATTGAATTATATTTATTCGATTTTATTTAATGTTATTTTTGTAATTATAAATTTTAATGATATATTTTTTATGTAATTAGAGAGAGAGAGAGAAAGTAGCTTAAAGGAATTTCTACAACTATTATTTACTAGGAAAGACATAGTCTACAATCTTTTTAAAAGAAAATACAAGTTGGTATAGAAAAAAATAAGACATCATGTTTCATTTTACTAAGAAATTATTAGGTGTATTTAGTGTTTTGATATCTTTCATATTTAAAGTTATAGATTTTAATCAAACTAATTTTTTTCCCAAAATAATAAAAAAACAAATTAAAAATAAAAATGTGATAATAAATGTTTAGCTTTATTGGAATGAGGATAGAAGAGAAAACTTATAGGAAATTCGTAGCAATGCCCGGGTGGTGAGGCACAAGGCCAGGCCTTATTGAAATCAAGCTGCTATTGGGCCCAGATCTCGCTGGCTTGTCGGGTTATCATTCTTTAACTTACTTAATAATTTTAAAAATAAATTAAATTTATTAATTTCTAATAGAATTTAAATACGTATGATATCATAATTAATATAAACGTAAATTTAAATTTAAATTTGTGTGATTATATTATTTATTTTTACTCTAAATTTTTTAAGTATAATTACAGGTTAAAAATCGTATACTTTACTATATTGTATTATATTCGTTATATTTGTGTTGTCTTATTGTATTATAATAGGAAGTATCAATAGTTTCAAAAGCATAAAATTAATTACTAATTTTGACTATAAAAAATTTCATATTGTGTTGTGTCGGTATTAGTTATTGAATCTTAATTGTTAAGAATTGTCACTCGTGATTATCATTAATTCCACTTATCACGCTAACTGAGGATATGAAGTTCATAGCAGCAGCAGGAGGGGAAAAAAAAAAACACTGAGGATACGAAGACCTATATATTACTAATAGAAGAAATTATCACTAATATTGTTGAGTTTTTTTAAAAAATATTGATATATTTGAGGTTTATAATTAATATTAATAATATTTTTGTATGATTAATAATGTTAATATTATATACAATAATATATATATATATATATATATATATATATTTTAGTACTCTAATACTAAATTGTTACTAGTTATTTTACAATGATAATTGTTTCTTCTTATATATTATTATTTAAAGACAAATTTTTAAGTTTTTTATTAAAATATTATTTTAACTTTATAATTATTTTATTTTTATTTTTATACAGACTTATAACTAGCTTTTTTATCTTCATTTTTTTATTTATTAGTTTTATAAATGTTATGAATAAATATTTAATTCACTTAAAATTATAATTATTATACTTAAATTTAATATGTCTATAACGATCTTTTTTTTTGTTTGTCTTATTTTATTACATTTGATATGTCTCGACTTGTTCAAGTATTCTTATGTTAATGATAAAACTTTTACATTTATACATAATATAATGTCTAAATTAGACTTATTAGAGAATAAAAAAAGTTATTATACTTCATTTTATTCATAATATTAATAATTAATACAATTTTTAAAACCAACTGAGAATATTAAGGATATTCTTAACCGCTTATGATTTTTAAATACACAGTTGATAAATAAATAATTTTTAGAGTAGAGAGTTTATCTCCAACTAATAAAAATAAAAGTTCATTTTTTAAGACAAGAACCCTTATTTATAATAGCAAAAAATTACTATTTAACCTCTACTTTAATAATTTACCTAATTTTCTACTTTTGTATTTTGAATTTAAACCTTTCATTTCCTTAGTATGATATGTTGACTGAAGTTATAGGTCCTATATATTTATTCCTCTTCTTCGTTTCTTGACGACATTCTTTTTGATGATGATGCATTTTTATCTTCTTGATCTCTAATGCAGTAAATACATTTATGATCTGTAGTGATTTTCTTAGCATAAAAATAAAATATCTTTCTTGTTTTTTGACAAATTTTTAAATTATTATTGTTTAAATTTGTTAAAAACTTAATTATTTTCTCACATTCTTCAATAAGGGCCATATTGCTATGGAAAATGATTATAATTTACTAATCATATAATTTATCTTAACGTAAGAATAATTATCAATATTTATGAGTTCATGATAAATTTTATTTAGCATCTATCCTCTTAGAAGATATAGTTCATATGTATTAAATTCTTTTTTTTTTCTGAAAGTATCCTTAGTTTTGGAACTTTTTCATTAGTATTAGAAATCTCTAATTTGATAAAATAGTAGGGATTAACACAAACTTTTTCATTCTAGTTCATAAATGAACTTAAAAATTTGAGATAGATAAGTATTTCACCTCTTATGTTCTTCTTCCTAAAGTTTTTGATAGCCTTCTTGATTTTTTTAGGAAAATGATTTAATTCATTTGAATTAATTTATGGATATAGGTTCTCAATTAAGACTGCATGGAAAGCTTTATAAACAAAAAATGAATTAGGTCATTCAAGAATATTAAATTTACTACTTGTATGAAGTTCTTTTTATATGGTGTAAAATTTCATATTTTCGATATATTTCTAATTAGATTTTCTGGTTAAGTTATAGAAACTCAACCATTGTGGTTTATTTAAATTCTTGTATTGGTTTTTTTTTTGTCTTCAATTACCAATATATTTTTAGGGGATTCCTAAATAGTACTAATAATCATACTATCTTTATTGTATATATGAAAGGCTTTTCACTGAATAGTATTAATGATCGTACTATCTTTCCTAGGGTCTTCAATATTCTTAATAGCAATAGTCGTTATCATAATATCGTAGAGTTATTTTAAATATATCTTCTGGAGTTATTAGTTTTAGTACTCTATTAGTGAAAGCTTTATGTGTTACTTTATTAAATCCAATAATAACTTTACTTTTTTCATGCTAGTTGTAAATTCTTAGTTTTGGACCATTATAAACCATATAAGTATTTTTTTTATTTTTTTTCTCTGCTTCATCAGTTCAACTAAGCTTTTCTTTTTTTGCTTTTTAAAAGTGTTGCTCTCTTTTAAACTATTAGGTTTTTTTTCTAATTTTAAATTCCTTTTTTAGAAGTTTTACCTTCTTTAAAATAAATTTATGATATGGATTCATTTTTAGAATTTTTGGACTCTAATGTTGATTTTAAATTGTTAAGTTCTTTTTATTTATTTTTTGTCTCCAAAAGAGACTTCTCTAGATATAAAACCTGAGTTGTTTCTAAATGATTCTTATCTCATTTTTCTTTCTTAATTTTGATATTAAATGTTTCATTCCTACAATAACAAAAATAGTTAAAAGTGATAACTCTCTTGTAAAAACATCTATTAAACTTTATTATTTTTTGAAAGATGTTCAATATCAAAATTATAATGGTTAAATTACTATTGTCATATAATTAATCTTTCTTATCTATAGTCACCTATAATATTAGTCTTTAAAAAATAACCAAAAACATTATTATCAATTATGACAATGAATCTAGAACTTATTAATATATTGTAAATTTCTTAATAGGTTTTTTAGTAGCTAAGTATTTTTTTTCATTTTGTGATAATTGAATTCTGGACCATGAAAAAATCTTAATGTATATATATAAAGATATTCATCTTTTTGAAAGATGTTCAACATCAAAATTATAATGGTTAAACTATTGTTGTCATATAATTAATTTTTCTTATTCATAGTCACCTACAATATTAGTCTTTAACAAATAACCAAAAAAAAATATCATCGATTATGATAATAAATCTAGAACTTATTAAATATTGTAAATTTCTTAATAGTTTTTTTAATAGTTAAGTATTTTTTTCGATTATGTGATAATTGAATTATGGACCATGGAAAAATCTTAATGTATATCTACAAAAATATTTGTCTTTGTCATCTACTTTTACTTTTAAAATTATCCCACAATATTAATATGAAACATTTATTTCAATTATTATTTTATCATATAAACCTAGATATATAAAATTAGTAAATGTTTTACTTGTATTTTTACTTTATCAATATACAAAGAATATTTTCCTATCTATTCTCAAACATGATCTTTTTTCAATTTTGTTTGTAAAGATTTTTACATTTTTACAAGTTTCTTAATGTATGTTTTAACATATGTTACACATCTACAAATATTTATAATTGATTTTTTTTAATTCACTAAGAAATCATTGAAAATTATTTAGTATATATAGTTACATATTATGTCTTTTATCTTCAATTTCTAACTCTGAATACTTATTTTTTTATGAACAATTATTATTTTCTTCTCAAAAAGTACAATGTGTTATTTCATACATTCTTGTAGAATATTAATAATATCTAAATAATGTTTATTTAATTCATTAATGAATACTAAAATATCATCTATGTAAGCACAATAAATATTTTATAATTTCTTAAATATGTTATCCATATATATTTGAGAGATACATTGAACTTGTTTTAATCTGAATGGTACAATAGTTCATTAGAATTGTCCTTAAGGGTAACTAAATGTTGTTAGTTTTTAAAATTGTTATCTAGTTTTATCTACCAAAATCCACTTGTGTAATCAAAACATGAGAAATATTTATTCCCTTTTATTAATGATAATAATTCTTCTTTTTTTGGAATAAAGTATCTATAATCAATAATTTTTTTATTCAATGTTTTGAAGTTTATTACTATTCTCTTTTTTCAACTTCTTTTTCGACTAAGACTGTTAGAATAGAGTGATAAATTATTTGGTATTATGACTTTTAGTTCCAATTTTTTTGAATTTATTTTTTAAACTCAATCTTGTTTTCTATAGTATAAATAATAAGTTTTACTCTAATAAATTTGTTATGGTCTCTTAGTTTTATGTTAGCAATCATTTTAAATTTGTTTACTTTTAGATCTAAAGAATTTTTTTAGCCTACTATTTTTAATAATGTTTTTAATACTTATTAAGACTTTATCTTTATGAATTTCATTCAAAAAAAAATTTCTCTTTCTATAGCTAAGGAAATATTTTATAAATAAGATTTGTATTGTTGTTTTGTGTCTATCTTAGAATGTTTTTACTTTTTATATTGTTGCATAATGTTAGATTTTATACAATTAAATCTTTTCTTATTTTTGACACATAAATGGTTTTACCATCTAATGTTGTAAGACTTATTTTATCTAAATATAGTATAAAATGTTGATATAAGTTCAAAAAATTATTTATTATTAATAAATCAACTTATGTCTCTTATTGATATATGATAGAAATATGAAAATTTTCTCATCCTATCATTATATCTATATCTTTTAAGACTTTATTAATATTTATTGTAGTATTATTAGTAATTCTTACACTTAAATTTTTTGGTACTTGTTTTAAAAGTTATTCTAAGAATACATATTTATTAGTTATACACATATTAACTCATGTATCTACATATACATGTAATGATAATTTGTGTAACTTTTAAATTTCAATCATACCTTAATATAAGTATTGTTTGGGTTTGTAATAATATACAAATCATTTATCTTATGATGAAAAGTATTCATATTCTAAATCTTTATATTTTGAATATTTATATTTGAGTTGTTTATTTCTTAATTTTCTATTATTTTTGTTATTTTTATGTACAAAAGATTACTATTACATTTCATTAACTTTAATTTTCATTAAATTTGAAGGAATATTTATGATATTTTTAAAATCTTAACGGTATTTGTGATTATTGATATTAATTGTTTTATAACTAAGAAATATATAATTTTAATTTAGTTACCTACCAATATATATAATTGAGTTGCAAAGGTGTTTAACGTAACTGAATTAAAATTGTCGCATTGTGAAAATCAGATATATCAACTTCCATTAGAAATTCCATACAAACTCATGTTTAGCTTAATGAGTTTCAAGAAAAAATAAAAATGAACGGTTTCGTCTTGCTTTTCAAATTATGTTTTTATTTATAGAAATATCTTAAAATTAAAAAAAGGTTAAAACTTTCATTTTTAAATTCTTGAAAGCTGATACTTAAATTATATTTTATTTCTTAGTTATATCATTATTTTAATATTAGAATTCAATGTATCATTTATTTAAATATTAATTTAACTTTAATTAGAATTTAAACTATTCAAAATATGACTTAAACTCTAAAACATATTGCTTCTAAAATAATTAATTATGATTAACTTCAATTAAAATTTAACTAATATTTATGTGAGTGACATGTTGAATTCTAACATTAAAACGTAGATATAAAGATAAAATAAGATTTAATTTTTAAATTTTAAATTTTAAATTTTGTGTAAAAAATATTAACTTTTTTTTAGAAATTTTCTATGAATGAATTCATAATTTGAACTTCATTAAAAAAATTTAAAAATACAAAGTGTTTAAAAAGTCCAAGTGAAAACTATAGGAACAAATAATGAGCTGCCGCCAGCTGAGGACTGACCCACGAATTCATGCAAGTGGAAATTAAGGGCAAAATAGTTGTGAATTGGAAGTACTTAGAAAAGTCGATTTTGTTGGGAGAGAGGTCCAATGAAGCAGAAAGTTAGTGATTGTTTGTTTGATTACATGATTTTGTAGATAAATGAAATTTAAAATTAATGTAAAATATTTTAAAAAATAAATATTTAATAAAGGAATTGATTACTCTTAATAAAGTTATGAAATATTTAATGACTTTTGGCTTCTGAATCAATTATTTGGTCAGTTTTCAACGGGAACCACCAAAGTCATAAATTAAGGGATCTATATTAATTATATGATGCTAATTACAAAATAAACAAAACTGTTATATCAAAAAAATAATAATAAATAAAAGTTAAATTCTTTACATTTCACTTTGATAAATATTTAAACATGATTAAAGATTAAAATATCAATGTATGATATACTAAAACTTTTATTTTAATAAAATATTAAATATTTTTTCAATATTTATGAATTTTTTTTGTAAATATTAAAAAAAAATGTATTATTTTATGTTTGGATGTCAGAACAAATAAATTGGATATATATTTTGATGTGTTATTTTTCTTTATAGATTAACTTTTAGATCTTGATCTCATTCTCAATAATGTTTAGATAATGTATGATTTAAGTCTTAACAAATAGTGAGTCTTATAGGATTATAATGAAAATTTTACTATGATGTTCTAAACTTATTAAACTCTCAAGATATGATTAATTTTATATAAAATCTTTACCTTTTTTTACTATACATGTAAATTTGATAGAATATATATATGCCAATTAAACAGAATGAGTCTAAATGTATAGTCTTTTGTACAAGAACGTGATAAAGTATAAGATAACTTAATTGTTAAATCATGTTAAATTTATAAGTGTTATTTTTATGTTCATTTTTGGCTTCCATATTTGATTGATGCATTTGGTTATTTTTGTGATTCTACTACACCAAATATTTTAATAGTTGAAGTTGATAGTAATACGATGATAAAATATACGAAATCAATGAAGTTGTTTAAAATTAGTTCAAGTAATCAAAACAAAAACAAAAAACAAAAGAAAAAAACTTTAAAGAAGAATAATATTATTAGTGTTAACTTTAAAATGATATTTATTTTGTAGTATGTATAAATTGTTATAATTGTTTAAGATTTAAAATTTTCATATATTTAAAAATTTTATAAATTAATAAAATATTTAGGTTTTAATTGACGTGTCATTATATAATAAGATGTAATTTTTTTAAAAAATAAAATAAAATTCTATTTATGAATATCAGATATACAATTTATCTAATATAATAAAATCTAAAATTAATATGTAAAATATTAAAGTATTTTTTATTTTTCTCTAATAGATGTTACCCATTTATTTTTTAAGAAAAAAAAAATCGTTTCATACTTAATAGCTTCACTGTTTATTATTATTATTTTTATATATCAGCGTGAGCATGAGAGAGAATAGTATATAAGACAGAAAAAAACACGTGTCATGATTCCATAGCCATGAATATATAACTTAGTCAACGCCTCGTCGGTTCTTTACCCAAATTATATTTATATGATAAAATAAGATAAATAAATAAATAAAGGTAAAAACAAAATTAAATTTAACTATTTATTATTATTCTATTACTTATATATATATAAATAATTAAATTATTATAAAAATAAAAAAAATTAAGAAAAAAATATGTGATTATTATTACGAAAACAAAAGTATTTTTTAATTGTTATAACTTAAATAAATTATAATCGAAAAATTGAAAAAAATTAAGATAAAAATAAAAAAATAAAAAAATAATTATTTATCATTTTATAATAATAAAAATATATTATTATAATATTTAAATATTATTTTTAAAATAAATATAAAAACTTTACTATACTCGACTAGAAAACCTTAATTAAATTTGTCTCATAAATAAAATGAGTATCTATAAGATTAAGGTTCTAGTGAGAAATATGTCTGACTATTGTAATTATTAAAAAAGAAAAAACGTGTTTAGTTATTATGAGTTCTGACCCTTCAATAATAAACAAATGATTTAGCCGAAGAAGCATCTTCTTCTCCATTCTGTACTTTCTCTATCTTCTTTGCTTTGGACATACTCCAATGTCTCTGTCTTCTTATGTTTCTTGTTTGTGTATTAATGAGGTATTACACATTATTTTCCAAATATAATTTTTCTTAAATGCAAGTTTTTTTATTTTTATTTTTCCTTAAATGATGTTAGTTAATTATAGAATTAGCTTCTTCTGTGATTTTAAATTAATATGTTACGTTGTACACAACCTCTTGGTATAGCACAAAACAGGGGCTTTGTTCTTAGTCTTCTAAATTCTTGAAAGAAGTAAGCTTTCACAGAATTACCATTTTCAGAGATTTTTTTTTTTAATCTGTATTTGTTTATTTCCTGAATTTTACTTCAACTTTTGATCACTCTTATAGTGGAAGAAGCTGGATTGATGGTGTGACAAAGCTTAAAGCTTTTGACTGAAATATACTTCATCTTTTGATCACTCTTATACTTGGTCTTTCTTCAGATGGGATCTAACTTTGAATATTATTTACAAAACCCATCAGCAAGACTTAGTTTTGTAATTTTTATTAAATTCTACCATTAATGGCTGACTTTGATTCTTTAATTTATGCTTCATGTGTGTATTAATGGAGTGAACCGTCAGTTTTCAGTAACATTTTTGGTCAATTAAGTATTGGGGAGAATAATTATTTCAAGTTCTGGCTTTGCTTTACAAGTTTGACGCATTCAATTTAGTAATACTAATCTTGTCTTATTTATTTTATTTTATTTTGGCTTTTATATTAAATTAAAATACCCAAAAGAAAAATAAAACAAACACTGATACATTTCAAAAAATTCACACCAGATATTAAAAACAATTGTTCACATGTTGCACTAGTACTTTTGGCCTAAGAAGATGGAGAGTTTGTCTAGCTTCATGTTGATTAAGTTGATTTGATTTTTTTTCTTTTCTTCTTCATACTTTCACATGATTCCTACAATAAGGAGGCATGAAAGGTCTATGTTGCTCATTATGTTGTTTTCTACTCATGCTTGGTAATGGTCAGTTGATTCAAAGTTTAACAAGTACTGCCAAGTAGCCAGTTCATGGTCTAAAGTTTCTAAACCTTTGTTCATATTGAACTCACAGGTCATAAAAGCTAACTGAAGCAGCAGGAAAAAAAACTCTCTAGGACGATTGCCATGGGTTTTGGTAATTCAAGATCTGTAAGGTGCATAATCTTCTTAATCATGTTTGGATTCAAATGTTGGTATCATTTTGTTCCTGCTTTTAAATTCCTAGAACAGTGCTTCTGACAGGAAAAAAGCACTTTTAAACCAAGAAGAAGAAAAAAAATTCAGAAATGCTTTATGGATTTAAAGAGAAGATTTTGTGTTTCCCCACAAATGCTTAAATTATGTGTTCCTTCTTGAAAGCACTTCCTCCTAAAACCACTTTTAGTATAAGCACAAGCAACATATCTTGTGCTTCTATTAAAAGTGACTTCAATTAAAAGTGGTTTCAAAGAAAGTGCTTTCCAAGTCCATGAAGCATTTTTTACAAATTTATCCCTGATTGGTTTAAAAGTATTTTTTTTTAAACTATCAGAAGCTTTTCCTAGTTCTCAAGACTCTTAATTTATCTTGTTTGTTATCAGTTCATGTATGAATCAAGATTTTATTAGCATTTAGAACAACTTCAATATCTACTAACTTTTTCATACTTGCAAATTTTCAAGACTTCAAGATGATCTTGAATTAGCAAAGCACAAGGCAGTCAATGGAGATGGATTAATTAAGCTTCAATACAAGATTGATGGGACAAAAATATCAGAATCCAGCAGCAAAAACAGTGAGAAACAAACCTTTACAAAAACAACAACCACCTTAAAACACAAAGTGTTGTCCAGAGTTTTTTCTGAGGATTATGAGAGAGTGAAGAAGAAGATATTAGATCCTCGAGGACAGGGGATCCGCCGGTGGAACAAAGTTTTCCTAGTAGCATCATTAGTTTCTTTGTTCGTTGACCCTCTCTTCTTTTACTTGCCAACGGTCCAAGATGAAGTCTGCATTAATATTGCAGTACCCCTTGAGCTCATCCTTACAATTATTAGAACAGTAGCTGATATTTTTTACATGATTCATATATTTATTAGATTTCGTACAGCTTATATTGCACCCCCTTCTCGAGTTTTTGGAAGAGGAGAGCTTGTTATAAACTCATCGAAGATTGCAAAGAGGTATCTAACACAGGGTTTCTGGCTTGACTTTATTGCTGCTTTGCCGCTTCCTCAAGTATGTTTCAATATCCACTTGTACTAGGCTGCTTCTTTTTTTGCTAGGGCTCTAAACTTGAAGGTTTTTTTATGTGCATTCTGGATCTTAAACAACATGTATATGTGTATGTGTTGTATGTGCACACTGTACACACATGTACATTCATTAATGTACATAATATACATAAAATAGATATATAAATATATATACATATTATGTAAAAAATTAACATGTTATTTTGTGACCAATTTGATTATATATAATATATACATACTATTTTGGACTTCAAATTTTGTTTGAGCAAAAATTAACTCAAAATTACCTTCTTCTTTTTTACTATATAGTGGCTATGTATTGTTGTACATCACTCATGTACAAGATATGTACTACACACATGTTTTACATGTGATTCTGGAAATTTTTTCATCAAATCTCCAAAAACATGTTATTTATTGTTTGAAATGCATTATATTGCGTGCTAATTGAAAATTATTGTATGCATTGAAGATTGCCTCAATTTTAGTTTTCATGTGTTTTTTAGGTGTTAATTTGGATTGTTATCCCTAATCTTAGGGGTTCAACAATGACAAATACGAAAAACGTTCTACGGTTCATCTTAATTTTCCAATATCTCCCAAGATTGTTTCTTATATTTCCACTCTCGTCAAAGATAGTAAAGGCCACCGGTGTTGTGACAGAAACAGCATGGGCAGGAGCTGCATATAACCTCATGCTTTACATGTTGGCAAGCCATGTAAGTAAAACCAGTCATTTATATTTAGAACTTTTAAGAAAATTCTATACATATCTCTCTTTCAATGTTTGGTTTTTATTGATTTCAATTCAATCAATTCATATAAAATATTAGAATTCAAAGTTTCTAATTTTCCATCTTTATCATTTGTTTGTTATGTGTTTCTGAAGATCTAAGTGTGTGTTTGGATGCACCGTTGAAAAGCGCTTTTATAAACACAAGCACTTTTTTATGCATTTGGCAATAAACTAAAAAACATTTTTAATATCTACAAGATCAACATATAAGTTTTTTTCTAAAAGTAAGTACTCCCTTTATAAAAAACACTATTTTAAAATCACCTCTATTAAATACGCTTTGCATCCAAATGTAGTGATTTATGTGTCTGTCCTTATCAGTATATCAATTTTGGCATAAATCACGTATCCCAAAATTGCATGCATAACTTGTACATAACTCATAGACAATATATAAAGGTGTAATGTTTATCCTTGCACAACTCATAAATGCCTTAACTTGTGTACATTTTGTACATAACTCATGTAAATCATGTACACAGGAAAACACATAATTATGTGTCAGTTTTTTATCCAAAAAAAAAGGTGGTGATTTTGGGGCCTTAAATCTCCACCTATTCTGAAGTTCATTATCTTTTAAGAAACTCAATGACTAAATCATTCATTTTACCTTGTAAAAGGTTGTAGGAGCTTGTTGGTACCTTCTATCAATTGAGAGACAAGAAGCATGTTGGAGAAGTGTATGTGAGATGGAGATAACATTCTGTCAATATGGTTACTATGATTGCCACAGAGTTGGAGAGACTCTTCGGCAGACCTGGTTTGGTTCGAGCAATGTCACAACACTATGCAATGTAGATTCAAACTATTTTAAGTTTGGCATATATGGTGATGCATTGACATTTGATGTCACTATTGCTCCATTCTTTCACAAATACTTTTATTGTCTTTGGTGGGGCTTAAGAACTTTGAGGTAATTTTATTTCTGTTGTTCATTTCTTTGTCTTACTGTTTGTTTGCTTGTGATTTTGCTAAAAGTTTTCTAAGGTGAAAGTGCTTTTAGCCTTTCAAGAAGAAGAAAATAATTTGTGCTTTTTGAGGCCTGAAAGCACTTATGGTAACACAAATTTATTTTTGATTCAGAATCACTATGACAGTCTTAAAAGTAGGCAAAAACATACCCTAAATCATTGTTACTTTATAATTTTGTTAATAAGTTGGATCTTTAGAGTTATTATTTATTCTTATCATAATATTTGTTTGAATAAATTGTGCAGTTCCCTTGGACAAAATCTTTCCACAAGCACTTTTGTTGGAGAAATAACTTTTGCTATAATTGTTGCAACTCTTGGATTAGTTCTTTTTGCTTTGCTTATTGGTAATATGCAAGTAAGTAACTCAAATAGTGTCAAATGTCTTCTATTACAATTGGTAAAAGGCTTTGCATTTCTTTCAGCAGTTACTGTTCGAATCTCCACCCCTAAACGTGATTAAAAAAACTCAAATATTATTTATTAATTTGTTTTGCTCATATATATTATACTAAAATACTAACCATATTGTATATCAAATGACAGACATACCTCCAATCTACAACAATTAGATTAGAAGAGTGGAGAATCAAAAGAACTGATACAGAACAATGGATGCATCACAGACAACTACCTCTAGAATTAAGACAAGTTGTGAGAAAATATGATCAGTATAAGTGGGTAGCTACAAGAGGTGTTGATGAAGAAGCTCTTCTCAAAGGCCTTCCTATGGATCTTCGAAGAGAGATAAAACGCCATCTTTGTTTTGACCTAGTTCGACGAGTAAGTTTATGATCTTGTATATTATTCTTACATTCTTAGTTAACTACCATTAGTGAGCATCATACAATCTGAGAAAGTAGAAGAGGTGTTAAGATAACAAATAAAATGGTAATTTAGCCATAAAAATTAAAATACTAGTATTAGAAGTATGGTTAAAAGAGGGGAAAAAAGAGAAGGGAATAGCCTTTGACATTAGATAGGTTCTTGTAGTGATCAGCTTGGAAGGATTTATGCCTTGGAACTAGGGTTGGATATTTGGGAAAACATAAACATGATGTGACACAAATTACTGTTTTGTTAGGATTGATTGCTACCTATTTTCTATTTGTAAACGTATTGGTATTGATATTTCTTGCTTATAAATGAATAAATTAAAGTAAAAATAATTTAAATTTTTCATAATTTAAAAAATATGTGAATTTTGTACGAATAATACAACACTAACATAATTTACAATTTGACACCTTTACTAAGAACCCACTTATTTCTTCCATTGACTAAATTTCAATTTAACATAACAAGACTTGTTTCAGCTTTTTCAAATGATGCTAGGCTCATTGGCCAATTTCTTCTGTTCTTAATATTTATTGAACTATGATGAAAAAAAATGTCACAATTTCATCGATATGATTCATGATTTTTCATCTGGAAATCAAAAACTTTCCTACTATTTGTTTGTTCTGAAGATCATGTCATTTAGCTCCTTTTCTTTAGGTCTTCATAGATAGACTAGCTCATGTAAACACATTTCTTTGTAAACTTGTATGTCCCCTTCCTTTGGTTGTCTTAAAATGTAACTTCTTTATAGGATGTACTAAGCTCCATCAACAAATGACTAACCTTAATGTGTTAATATGCCTTGTCTTAAATGAATGATTAGGTCCCTTTGTTTGATCAAATGGATGAAAGAACGCTTGATGCAATATGTGATAGGCTTAAACCTGCATTATGTACAGAGGGTACATATTTAGTCCGAGAAGGTGATCCAGTCAATGAAATGCTCTTTATAATCCGAGGTCATCTTGATTCGTACACTACAAATGGCGGTCGTACTGGCTTCTTCAACTCATGTAGTATAGGGCCAGGGGACTTTTGTGGAGAAGAGTTGCTAACTTGGGCATTAGACCCTAGACCAAGTGTTGTTCTCCCATCTTCAACTAGGACTGTCAAAGCAATTTCTGAAGTAGAAGCATTTGCTCTTGTTGCAGATGACTTAAAATTTGTAGCATCACAATTTAGAAGACTTCATAGTAAACAACTACGACACAAGTTTCGATTTTATTCGCATCAATGGCGATTATGGGCTGTTTGTTTCATTCAATCAGCATGGCGTCGTTATAAGAAAAGAAAGGAAGTAACTGAAGTCACAAGGATTATGGAAAGTTTTAATGCTATTGAGCCAGTGTCACTTGAAAAAGGTTCAGGGTTATCTATGTATGCTGTTAGGTTAGCTCCAAGTACTAGAAACAGACTTAGTACTAAGCATTCTATGGTTGGTGGTTCTGGTGTTGTTAGTTCATTGCAAAAGCCTACAGAGCCTGATTTTTCTGTGTGTGAAGATTGAATGTACAATATAGACTATATTTGGCAATACTTTATATATAGTTTGAAGGAGATTGATTGCTTAGTTCAAGTTTTCATGTGTCATTATATACATTAACAATAATTGATAAAAATAGTTAAAATTGCTTGTGTTATAATGTGATTGGTGATACATAGAACGACATGTTAAAATCGAAGCAAAAGAATTAAAATGATTATTTTATCTGTTCATATATACACATGAGAAAATGACTTTTGTTTTGATTTTGCATGTTAAAATACAACTATAATTCCTAAATAAAAAGCAGATCCATAGTAAGCATATTGCATTTAAGCTAATTGTTGGGCCTAAAGATTTGTACTAAACTTAAGCTATGTTGTTAAATCCTTCAAATTGGATTCAAATTTAAATTAGTTTGGGTTTTCTAAACCAGCCCAATTTTTTGTTAAGTGGGCTCACATCACATATTTAGCACTTGAAGGTGGGCTAACATAGTAGGTCTTATTAGGCCATTAGTAAATAACACAGAAGCCCGTTGATAATAGACCCAAGCTCTTTTGTGGCAATATTTTATAAGCACAAGGTTGAACACTCACAGCAAAATTCAAATTGGCTCAGCAATTATACAATAATATGATTTTGACAATATATATATATATACAGATATATATATATATATATATTGGTGCTAATATTAGGAAGTATGATATGTACTTTTTTGAATATTGAAAAGTACTTTTGGCAAACTCTTTTTTGGCTTATTTCATGAGCATTTTTCAGGATTTCAAAAGAAAAGGCAAATATATGATTGGAAAAAATGTATTTCAATTCCAGTACTTTTAATGAAATCATATTTTAATCTCTATTTAATAAATGAGCTGGTAAAAATACATTATAATTACAAAATGATAATTTATATATATAGTTAGTTAGTTAGTTTGAAGATAATTATTAAAGAGTAGGGTGAAAAAATTTACTAACTTGTTAGTAGGGGTAATTTGGCCCTCATCCCTAGATTTAATCCTTGTCTTGCCTTTTAACTCTTTTCTCATACCACTTGTTTACATGGAATTAATAGTTTAATTAATTGAATATTTATCTACTTATTTGTTATAACTTAGAAGTAATTCAATATATAATAAACAAGGTGGGGAAGTTTTTTAAGCTTTTGCTAAAAGTTAGTGTAAAAATGGGAGACATTAAATATAACTTTCATTAATTATTTTGAATCATTTATTTATATTGTTTCATTTTTAATCATTTTAAAAAAAATATTTTTTTTATGGGAGCATATAATTTTTTATGAAAAATATATCTTATTTGTTGTAAAGAATAAAATAAAATTTAATACATAAATAAAAATTATATAATATAATTAAATCTTTATTATTTACATCCAAAACATAAAAATAAATTAAAAGAGACAAAATTAATTGAAAGGGAAACATAATTGGGACCCAACAACTTAGCCATAGCCCACATTGTTTTACCAATCTTCTTTATCTAAAATGCTTACCCAACTTTTGAGGGACAACTCATGAACCATTAGTCCCTCCCACACTACAATTTTGTTCTTTTTATGTTAGCCTAATCATTACCAAAGAACCCACTTTGAAAATCAGCCTAAGTTTGGCTGAGTTTGGTGCTTTCTTTGTTTTAGGAAAATTTATGTAATGAAATGGTTTTATTTATTTTTAAATGATAATTATTGTAATTTAAACTACTAAGTAAATACAAAGAATTTAAATTTAATTTCACAATAGAGTAAAAGATAAAAATATTTGTGGACTCTTTTTTTATTTTATTTAATAAATAAATAAGTGATGGAATTATATATCGCATACAATCTTTATTGAAAAAAACATGTTTATTGGATAAATTATATATTCTTATCTTAATAATGACATTGACTGCATACAAATTTGCCTACCTTGAAGGGAAATGAAAGGCTAATAAAGAAATTGAAAATGAAATGAGATCATTTGTCTTTTAATGGGAAGACTACTAACTTGCTTGACAATTTCATCTTTTGATTTATAGTAAATATGGAAAAGATGGTGTATTATATAATACGACAATATATATGACACGAATTCACATAAAAAAAAAATTAAATTAATTTATTATTTTTATTTGATACTCAAGCTTTATTATGATTTTACTCAATTTACTATTTTCTCAAACATGCTTTAAAAAGTAGCATAATTTGTCTTATAAAAAGTATTAAATGGAATGAAATGTTAAATTTCACGAAGAAAACCACAAATGATCTCACGAAGACGAAGACAACAACTTGAGTAAGACCATGTCATTTTAATGAATTCAAAAAAAAATTATATAAAATTATTAAGTTGAATAAATCATTTTAAGGAGAATAAATCATTCATTAGAAGAGTTGAAGTGAGAGCAATAATGATAACAAATTGGCAGACCAATTGGAGTGGCCAATCTATAATCATTTTCCAACTGAAATTTGTTTCAATTTTGATTTATGTTATCAGACAAAAATATAAAATTATATATTTGATATCTATATTTAAACATATATATATATATATATATATATATATATATATATATGAACATGATTAGTTTCGATACATTTTGATCTAAAAAATTAATCGTATTGAATTAATCGATTAGGTTTTCTTATAAATCAAAATCAATAATAAATATTAAAACTAATCAAATTAAATATTAATTAACTTAATTATAAAAATAACAATAAAAAAAATACTATATTATCTATAAATATATAAAATTATATTATTTTAAATATTTTAGTAAGGTTTTATATAATTTTTTTAATTTAAAAACCGAAAAAAAAAACCGTTTTTATTGGTTTCAAACCGAACCTAATGGACCTAAAAAACCGACATAAAAGATCCAGTTTAGTTTTGACTTAAGCAATTCACTGTTTTCATACCCATCATTCAAATAATTACATGTTGATTATCAATTTATCATTACATTTAACAGTTGAATTAGAAGCCAAACACTATAAATTGCAATGCTCAAAGGACAGCACTAGTTAGCCACTATCCAAAACCCTAGTTCACACATTAAGTTTTATTTTAAATTTTTCGCTTTAACTCCCACCAGTAGTTTAATTTCTCTTTCTCACGTGCCAATTCCCATGAAATGTTAAGAACTGTACGTTTTTGAAGTGACTGGTGATAAATTAAGTGGTTGCTCTTGCGACAATAATATTATTTAATTTAAAAATATTAAAACATATTATAATTAATTATTAATTCATTACAAAAATAGAATCAATGTTTTTCATTAAAAAATAAATACATAAAAGCACAGTTATTCATAGAAATGAAGACCTTGATTGCATTTTTAATTGGGAATCCGTCTTAATTAAGTGTAATCTAAAAAGTTTATAAGAATTATGACGGAAAAATGACGCTTTCTTATGCTAACGTTTGAAGATCAATCAATAATAAATTATTATATTAAAATATTATTTTATTTTTTATAATATGTTTTGGGTTTAAATTAAATCAATATATGAGTGAGCCAAAATTTATTAATGAATGTTTAATTTGTTTCTTCTCTTATTTTCACAAATGAATTAGGTTATTGTATAAAAAGGATATTTACATTAAAATATATTAATATTATATTAATATAATATTCATAAGTGTTATGAAATTTATCTTTTTTTAAAAGTTAATTTTTTTAATGATTAAATGTTTCATGTTATTTATATACTATATAATTTTTTTATAATTTGGACCTTAAAAAAATAAAGGGTGAGAGAAAATTAATATAAATATAATAAAATAAATTAAAAATATAAAATTAGTTTTATGAGAGACAAATATTTACACTTTAAGAGATAAGTTATAAATAATGTTACACATTAATTAAACACAATATCATGTACTTGAGATATATTGTAACTTATACCAAATTATATTATTTTCTTTATAGTGCTTCTTTATTATTATTAAATAATCTTATTCAAAAGGTTACATTTCTTTTACAAGGTATGAGAATGATATTTAAAAAAAATCAAGAAAAAGCCAAAGTTGTATGTTCTTAGGAAAATTAATTGATAAAATTTTATTTTTAACACAACTCTCAAAATCTAAATATATGTTATATTCATTTTATATGTTTATTGCATATATCAACTTTTATTTTTTAACATGGATATTTTTTAATCTTTATATTTATGAAAATATATTTAAATTAAAAATATACGTTACATAAATTATTTTTTAAAGAAATTAAAAATCATCTAGTATTTTTTTTTTAAAACTTCATTTCCAATAATAACCGAAAGTGATATCACTAATAACTAAGTAATAAGATGATGATCATCTATTGACGATGAGAATGATATATGTTACCAAAGGTATAATATATATTTATTAATTTGACTCAAAAAATTTCTTTTTTTTATATAAATTATAGTAAATATGACCTTTTGAAGCTTTTAAAGCTTCCTGCGATGTTGAAATGGAAAGATGATCATCGTCCAAGAAATTAAAATAATGTGACATTCATTCTTTTAATAATATACAAAATGAAAGGTCGGTGGTTATTTTAGTGCACATTACTTACAAAACCTTTGTTTGTCAAAAAGTACACAACCACCGTACCGTTTATTGCAAGCCTATATATGTTGTTCGAATTTTATGTCGTGGGTTATAATTTTAAAGTTTTTTTTTTTATAAATATTTCATTCCTAATTACTTGAATTACAAAACAAATGGGTTATTTACGATGAAATGATTATCTTAATAATAAACGCTATGAAATTATATTGTAACCATGTTTATTAGAATAGATTAAGTTTTTGATAAAAAAAATTAAAAATAAAATATTCTTAACATATTATTATATTTGTGACAAAATTTTTGGTGCAAGTTCTAAGTGTATTGTGATAATTTTTTATTGGGATGAAAGATTAAAATTACAGTGTATATTCTTTATTTGTTACAAAAAAAATACCATATTTTATGTGGTGATATGTTAGGACTCTATTGATAAAAATGCATCAAATTGGGTTAAATTTTAACTGAATTATTGTTTGTTGTTCATGATTATAATCTGTATACGTTTTACTACTTTTAGTGTATGATAATGTGAGGTTATTATTAGCTTGTACAAGTTAACAAAATTCACACAAATTGTCATCATTAAATCTAGTTTGTAAAATAAAGATTAAAAATTAATATTTTTTGGAAGTTTCAGTAGACAAAAACAAACATTAAAGGTTAATTACATGTTTGACATGTTACTCTACAGTAATAATAATTAGATTCTTTTTACTTTACTTATTTTTATTTTTATATTCATTTTGAGTTTACTATTTTTTTTATTAATTGTAATTCAAAATAAATAAATAAAATCTTATATAACTATGTTGTTATACATTTCTAAATGAATTATCCATCATTTATTTTATTTTTATTTTTGAATAAATTTAAAATAAAAATAAAAATAAGAGTAAGAATGTAACACACACAAACCTAGTTATAAGAGTAAAATTGCCAATTTAGATCAAATTGTTGTGGATTTTGACAATATTATTATTGGTTTAAAGTTGTTATATTATTTGTTAGGCAGCCAACAGCTTGGATCATCATGTTGTTGTTTTCTTCACCCTTTTTCTCTATTTTTAAAGTCAACAGTATGTATGTATATATATATTGGCATGCATGATTCTAAATTATTACCTTTAATGAAAAAAATGTATAAATCTTATTAACAGACCATTAAATAAATTATAAATATATTTTAATTTCAAGAAAAAAATATTAATATATATATTAGTATGATTTGAAATTATATTTTAGTGAAAAAAAAGGTGTAAATCTTATTACAAGAATATTAAATAAATCATAAATATATCTTAATTTCAAGAAAAAAAAATACTATATATATTAGTATGATTCGAAACTATCTTTTAATGAAAAATTGTGTAAATCTTATTACAAGAACATTAAATAAATCATAAATATACCTTAATTTCAAGAAAAAAAATATTAATTATGTCTTATCTTTATATTAATTTTTCCTTTTCAAGTGGATACAATAAAATAAATAGATTTTTTTTTATCCAAGTGGGAATGTAGTTGATTTCCTATATTTTAGGATATCCCTATGATCCTATAACTATTCGTAATATTATTCACTATTTTTTTCCAATTCTTTTCTTCTTTTATAATATTTTATATTAAAGAAAAGTGTTACATAGTCATCCCCATATTCCTCACACAATAACTAATATATATATATATATATAAACATGTTTTAGTTCCTATTTATCGTCAACTAAAGCTCATCTTTCGAAGCTAAATCTACTTATTAAATTTAGCAAAACTCAAGGGTATTTATAACTTTTTGATAAATAACAAATTTAACATTCATGATATTACCGACAATAAAAATAACACTGTATTACGTTAATTCATATAGTTTTAAATTAAATTAAAATATATTATTTTTATGATTATAAGTATTATATCAAGATATATTACTATGAATAATTTAATTTATTTTTTATTTTAAATCACAAGTTTATTTTGAGTAATTTCCGAAGTAAATAAGGGTGAGTATATGAAAGTAAGTACAACTTAGAAATAATTAATAATTAAATTGCTTGTGCTAATGTAAGCCTATTCTACCATTATATATATATAAATGGTAAGCACTACTGAACCACAATCACATATGCCTTCTCATATTTTCAAAGTCTTTTGAGTACTTGGACTGAATATATATATATATATATCTTTCCTAACAAGAGAGATATGGAGAAGGAAATTAAGCCATCGAAATTCAAACGCATTTGTGTATTTTGTGGGAGTAGTTCAGGGAAGAAGATTAGCTATAAGGAGGCTGCAATTGAGCTTGCCAAGGAATTGGTATTGCCTTTTTTTTTTTTTAAATTCTCTTTTAAGCCTCTCTGTTTTTTTAGATTAATTTTACATAGTATGCACTAATACTGATAAGTTATTTATCGTTAATTTGATTTCATTAAAATAAAAAATAATAATTAGATTTATGATATGTAAGTGATATTGGTTAATACGATATTATGATGGATGGTTTTTCTTCTTTCATTTTTTAAGTCACTTTACACGTATTTTTGAAAATTTAGTTTTTTATGATAATTTTATCATAATATAATTATTTTTTTGTTAATAAGTGATTTAATAATTACTTCAACATCTTACAATCTTAATTTAATATCTAATCTCACAACAAACTCTTTTTAATTTAGGTTATTTTACTCTTCTCTCAATATTTCTTGGAAACTTTAATCTTATTGTAACATTTTTAATAAATATATGTTTTTTTAAAAGATTTCTAGGAACATTGATCTAGTTTATGGAGGAGGAAGTGTGGGTTTGATGGGTTTGGTTTCTCAAGCTGTTTACAATGGTGGTCAACATGTCATTGGGTGAGTATCTTTTTAAAAGAGTTTGGTTTTGCCAACGATGTTATCTCACTTTAGTCTTACACTCATCTCAATGCTATAGCAACAATCCCATGACTTATGAGAAATGATCAATTTCATGTATTTGTGAAAAATAAATATTTACTTTAATTTTATATCTTTTATTTAAAAATTGCACTCTTTTTTCTATATTTAGGACCTAACTAATACTAAACATATATAATTTTACACTCAATTAATAATAATATGACATGTTAATTTTACCTTAAAAAATTTATTGTAAGTACGGGGCATATATTTATTAATTTATGTGTAAAATTAGGTGTATTTTAGTATTTTTTATGTACAAATTTTTACAAAAATAAAGAATTGACATGCATTGATTAAAGAATATAAGAATAAAATGTTAGTTTGGCCAAAACTATGAAATCACGAGTGTCCTTTAATCAATCGCCACTAATATTTGTCATTTTATTGATTGTGCAGTGTTATTCCCAAGCCACTCATGCCTAGAGAGGTACACTTTCTAATTATATTGTCTTAATTTATTAGAATAAAATAAAAACAACTTGTTAGGGAGAAAGAGTAGTAAAATTGTATCATTTTATTATAAATCTTAATTGATATAATATTATTAGTAAATATATTAGAATTTAATTAATTATATTTAATGATAAATTATCATATTATTTATGATTGTAGTATAATTATACGAGTTTGAGTGGAAGACAAATGATTTATTAGCTTTGGGATGAAATTATTTTAAATTTATAATTGTTAATAAATATAAAAAATTAAATTAATGAATAATTTTTAAAATTAAAATAAATATTTAATTATAATTAAAAATATATGTATATTTAGATTGTGTTTATTCAAAATTAAAAACATTTATTTAAATCATTTATATAGTAAACAATTGTCATTATGATGTATAAATTGCTCTAAAAGTATGAGCCAGCATGGTATTATCTTATCTAGTTCAATTTTCTCTTTTATCTTTCTCTAAATGTAGTCTTTTGATCCCTTTGTGCTAGCCACACTCATATGAACTTCTAAGCTCTTCCACACTTTTTTATCTTTATATTATTCATTTCATACTTTGACTATTTGTCTCTTTCAGATTTCATTGAGTTTCTAATTCTATTGTAAAAAGTTTTTATTGGCTTTCAAACTTCTCAATAAATTTTTAATATATATTTATTTATGATGAACTAATCCACCCCTTAATATCCACCTAACCATTTTAGATTAATGCCATTTTTTTCTTCTCATACAGACAGAAGTACCCATATTAAGATGGCTTTTTATGAAACCAAAATCAGTATGGATCTTTTTTCTTAAATTGTTTTTATTTTTCTGTACTTCAATTAAAATTGTTACATATTTTTTTTTATGTTATGCAATTTTGCTTCTTATCTATCAATTCATTTTTTATTAATCTTGAATATCTATTAATTATAATAAAAAATATTAAATAAAAACAAAATAATTTTTTTTATTTTTTTATATAATTTTTTTCTTATTAATTAATAAATGTTCGAAATTAATGAAAATTGTGATAGGTTGATGGATAAGAAGAGTTATGTGATGTAAACAAAATAATAAGTATGATAATTTTTAATTAAAGGAACAAAAATGACAAAGATCGTTACTCAACTAAAATAATATCAGTTATATTATAATACATAATTAACTATTTATTGACCGAGAAAAATTCAAAATAACTTTTATTTTTATAAAATTAACACTTATATCTTGTAATTATTTTTAATATCAGTTTAATCATATTGTTATTAAAAAATTAACACACCATCATAAAGATAATTTTTAATTTTTTAGTTATATTAAATACAAACTATCATAATTTAAATAAATTGTAATTGAAATAAAAAAAAACAAAAATCAAAAGAAATAATAAAAATATAAAAAAAACTATTTGTTTTTGTGTAGTCATTTTTTATAACAAAATAATTATACTATTATAAAAAATAAATATAACACATAAGTACTATTTTTAAAATAAATATATTATCCTTATTCCTTACACTCATATTCACTTACTGATTCGGGTACCTAAATTAGTGCTTTTTTTATAGAGTTATGTGATGCAACTTGTAAGTTGTTGTGCATTACGTATTGTTCATGATTTTTGAGACTTTTTGGTTGATTTTCTTTATTTTAAATCTTTAAATAAGTAGTTCATTACCCTTACATTTCTACAACCACATTAAATATCGTTTAATCTACTAAAAAAACCTATAAATCGTATCTAGTTGTATTATCCGAGTTTTTTAGATAGCTGGAGAAACAGTGGGAGAAGTGAAGGCAGTAGCAAACATGCACCAAAGGAAGGCAGAGATGGCTAGACAGTCGGATGCCTTTATTGCCTTACCTGGTTTGTATTACATATTTACATTATTATTTTTTTGGCTGACACTATTACATATTTACATGCTTACACTATTTCATAGATTTTCTCGAGGTCAAAAATGTCACTTTTAAAACTAGTTTAATTTAGTTCAAATTTAAGCGATTTGAATTAATGGTATTATAAAACAGGAAAAAATAATATCACTGTTTCTTAGTTGTTAATTAATTCTTGTTGAAAAAAATGTTAATATATATCTCATGAGTGTAAATATGTACCCATTATTATATTTGTAATGAGTTTTTGATTAGTAAAAATTTAAAATCCAGATAGTTATAATTCTATTTTATGTATAAATTTATCTATAATTTTATAAATATTATGTATAAAATTTCTTTTTCCTTAAATTAAAAGGCACACATATCCCTCTTCATCTTTAACTACATATCCCACTGAATTTAAGGATTTAGATATATTTTCATAATATAGTTGATCATTTTCATTTTAGAGTATAAATTTATTTGATTTTTCATGATTTTATGTTATTATTTCGTGGAGTATCAATTTTAACATTTTAGACTCCTATATAACATTTTAACATTCGAGCCTTACATTCCCTCCGAAATTAGATTGTTTGATTGGTAATTTTAAAAATATCAACCTCATGTATACTTTGGGACTAGCATTGCACGTATATTCTTCAAATATATTGGAATTTTGATGTAAATTAAATACATCAACTAGTAGATGAGAGATATGTAAAGAACATAAAATATATAGAACTTAAATAAGGTTAAGAATAAATTGTGTGGGATTCACAAAGATGAAAAGTACCAAGTTCAAGTCTTTTTGGTAAGCTCCACTTATGGTTTGTAATGTATATTTGGGCCTTCCAACAAAAATGGGGTTGTCAATGAATGAATTGGGTTGGGCTAGTCTTAAATAAAATTGAAATTATTATTATTATTATTATGAAGGTGGCTATGGGACTCTTGAGGAGCTTCTTGAAGTTATAACATGGGCACAACTTGGAATTCATGACAAACCGGTAAATACAAGTATATTATGGCAAAAGTTTCCATATTTTTATATCTCAATCAATTTAAATATAATCACATCTAATTAATAAAAAAAAAACATAAATCTCTCCAAATAGGTTAACATTTTGTAGAAAATTACAAACACTTAAAAGTTTCCCTTATTTCACTATTTATTTCAATATTGTTCACGTTTTTTTTTTTGTTTTTTTTTACTTCCATATAATTAGCACATATTCAATTTTTTTATATGGATTAATTTGTTTTTAAATTTTTCCATATTAAATTTTACAATATCTAGTTTTCTTTTTTAAATGATTTTGATTAATATATTTTTTAAATTTTTAACCAACTTCTTAACATATCTATTATTGAGTTTTTACTTCCACTAATAATATTTAAATTATTATTTTTTTGACTTTTTTTTTATATAGAAACCAATTAACCCATATAAGAAAAATTCAAAATCTTGATTTTAAATTAGAAACTAAAAATAAGATTGAATCTTTAGTAAGAAAAATAGATGAAAATATATATTATAAATATGGACATTTCCAAGATTATTTTATGGGACTTAAGAAATTATAACTTTTTAAAATCATAAATATAATAACGTTATTGAAATTCTTGATTATTGCAAATATCTTTATAAAGATCCAACATTAAGAGTATAAGAAAGACAAAGATTACTAAAACAAATTCAAGAAACCTATCTTGAATATAAATCTTTATTATCACATTTTAATTATGAAATAAACTTATTATTCTTTTATGATGAATCAACATCTGAATTCGAGTTAGAATTTGATACTCTATGTGCAACCAACGTGGTAAGTGATCAAGAAACTGAATTTGAAAAGTCTTCAGATACTCATAAAAAGAGAAAATTTGAAAAACCATTAAAAGAATTCTTAAACCAAAAATTTGAAGAATACTTAAAAAGAACTCAAGATGAAGATTTTATTAATATGAATGAAGCTTCATCTAATAAAACAAAACAAGAAGAAGAACAAACTCCTTCCTATACCAAGAGAGATGATTTTGGTAAATAACTATAGCTCAACATGGTATTTATTTATACATTTCTAATGTACCTTTTAAAGATCAAGAAAAAAACTATAAAAAAATGGACACAATATATATCATTTGTTTTACTTAATTATAAAAATACTTGGATAAAATAAAAGTTTTTAGATTATATTGTAGGAATCCTACAATGTGATACTCTATAATAATTAAAACAATAGAAAAAACCTAAAGGTACATTAGAAAATCAAAAATTAATTTAAAGAAAAATGTAGATGTTATATTTGTAACGAAGAAGGTTATTATGCACTTGAGTGTCATTAAAAAAGGAAAAAGTCTAAAAAAGATTATTAAAACGTTAGAAACAAATGAATTAGAAAGTAGATGAAACTGAAATGATATTTATGATGCAAGAAAAATCACGTTCTACAATAAAAATAAATGAAACTCTTATTGAAAAACTACAAAAAATAAAATTAAAAGATATAATGAGAGAAGAACTAACTTATAGTCAATGGCAACTTGAAGAAATAGAGCAAACCAAACAAAGGGTTAAAAAAGAATACATATATAAAATATCCAAATTTAAAATCTTTTCACAATTTGTTGAAAACTCTAATGTTAAATATACAGAAAACGAAATAAATGAAATACAACTGGTTGATAAAAAGAAAGTAAAAAGATGAAATAAAAAATATCCAAAAATCAAATATGTTCACATAGGTTTAATACATATTTTAATTATAGGTTTATTTAGACAAAGAATAAACAATACTTTACTTTTTGTAATCTTGGATAGAAGAATAAAAGGTCCATTACAATCAATAATGACAGTGTTTAGTAAAACTTAGTGAATGAAATTATTTGGTTTAACATAAGATCAAATTTCTTTATATCTATAACGGATCATAAAAATTATAAATTAATAAAAATTAAAATTCAACTTAAATTAAAATATGGATCATCAATTTCAAAGTTTACCTATTCAATGGACTCATTTATGAATTGATAAAATTTCCTTAAACTTTATCAAAAAAAATTTGTAAAATTATTCGAACGATACCTTATGAAACAGAAATTAAACCACAACTTATTAATTAAATAGACTTAGAAATACCAAAATAATGGTTATTTACAAATCTTATAGAAAATCTTAGACACAAAAATCCTTCAACAATTAAAATGCAAGTCTCAAGAATTCAAGTATATTTTATAAATAAAAATCAGTCGATGAAGATTGACAAACTTTATATCCTAAACAAGATTGGGAAAACTTAAAACAAAAGGCAAAGTAAATCATCCTCTAAACTTGAAGATAATCATGATAAAATTATTGTTGTAAAAAATGTTCAAGTTCTAAATCTTTCAAGCACAAATTTATCATATTCAAGTAGGTAAAGAAGAAATAATTTTTAATTTTATAGGCTATAAACCATATAGTTTATTTACTTTAATTGACAGAGGAACAACAACATGTTCTTATAGACCTAGTGTAATTCCATAAAAAAATAGATATTTATGAAAAATCCTATTTTAATTAGAGGAATAGATTGAAAAGAAACAATCATTCAATACAAAGCTAAAAAGAAATCTATTTGATTTAATGACAAAAGATTCATTATTTTTAAAATATTATGTTTTTTTAGTATGTATAGAGATTTTACAATAATATAAGTATAAGTGTGATAAAAAATTCACACTAGTCAAGCGTAATGATCGCATACTAATTACCAATTAATTAGAAGAAATCCATTAGTTATATAAAATTTTAGTGAAGAACCACTTAAATTTTGGTGTATAAGTCCTAGATATTGTACTTTAAAGTTGTATGATCTTAATATTATTATTTGAGTTAAACTAATGATCTAGACAAAATATAGATGAATTTAATATTCAAATAAATGAATTATTAAATAAAAAATTAATTGAAGAAACGAAAAGTCTATATTCTAATCCGACTTTTATGGTAAGAAATCATAATGAAATAAAAAGAAAAACCCGAATGGATATTAATTATAAAATTTTAAATGAGTATTTAGAGTTTGATGGATATTTTATTCCTATAAAAGATGTATTAGTTAATCAAATTAAAAGAGCCAATTTTTTTAGTAAATTTGATTATAAATCTAATTTTTGAAAAATTAAATTAATAGATGAGTCAAAATCATCAACATTCTTTATACATCAAGATGACATTATCAATAAAATGTAATTTCTTTTAGATTAAATATAATCTCATAAGTCTATCAAAGATTGATGGATAACATATTTGAAGATCTTAAAGAATTTTGTGTGATATATATTGATGACATTATTTTTCTCTCTCTAAAATTGTAGAATAATACAAGAAATACTTAAAAATATCACGTGAAAAATTCCAAAAACATAGAATAATTTTATAAAAAAAATAGAAATAGAAAAAACATGTATTGAATTTTTAAGAATGATTTTAAATTAATCAAGAATAAAACTTAAAAAACTTATTATATGAGAGAATTTAAAAAAAAAAAACCAATAATAAAAAAACAATTCTTGAATGTGTATGGATGAATTTATCAATAAAAAAAATCCCATAATGTTTTTTGGGCAGGTTGGATTGTTGAATGTGGATGGGTATTATGACTCATTGTTGTCATTTATCGATCAAGCAGTTGAAGAGGGCTTCATTAGTCCGAACGCACGCCATATAATTGTTTCTGCCCCTACTGCCAAGGACTTGGTGAAAAATTTGGAGGTCATATCCTTTTTCTAACTTCTTTTTTATATATATATATTATTTATTTATTGTTATTTTCTTATTAATATGTTATTATTAATAGAGTCTAATTATTGTTATTTTTTTTATATTATAGGACTACTTTCCTCAACATCAAGGTGTTGCTCCAAAGCTAAGTTGGGAAATTGAAAAATTAGGCTACTCTCCAAAATCTGACATCTTTAGATGAAATAGATTATTAAGCAGTTGAATATTATATATGACTAATTTTATATTTACATGACTAATTATATTATGAGTTTTCTTTTCCCCATCATATTTGTACTCTTATATTTAGGTTATTTGGCACCACGAAGTCAATTATTTGATTATGTTGTGACAACTATGGTTGTTTTAAGATAAAACTAATAGATATCTTATTTCAATTTTATTAAATAAAATACAATTAAGTATAGTTTAATTTAATTGTATAATATAACTTTTTTTATTAATAAAATTTTATTTTTAATCTTTTCTACTTGGTAAACTTTTTTCTTAACATAACATATACATTTTTTATATATTAAAATATGTTATGTAAATATTTTTTTATAACGTAAAAAACATATAATTTTAATAAAAAAATTAGTTAAATAATCGATCTTATTTTTTATATATTAAAATGATGTCATCAGTTGTCATTTTATTGATTAAAAATTATAGTACATCAATGAAAAGAATCATTTATAATAAAACTCACTGATATCCTATTTCAATTTTATTAAATAAAATGCAATTAAATATAAGTTTAATTTAATTGTATAATATAATTTTTTTCATTGATGAAATTTAATTTTTAATCTCATCTACATATATATATTTTTTCTCACAACATAAAAAAATATGTTTTTATGTGCTAAAAAATGCGATATATATTTATTTATAACATAAAAAACATATTTTTTTAATAAAAAACTAGTTAAATAAATGATTTCATCCTATAAAAAGGGAAGGTCAAATATAATAAATATGATACAACTTCTGCTGTTTTTTGTTTAGGAATAAGAAGGATGAACTCTTATAAAAAAAATTCTCTTTATTTTGATGAATTCTTCTTTTATTTTTTCTAAGAAAATTCTTCTTTTATTATTTGATGAATAAAAATAGATTTTGTGTTTTTGAAATCCATTTCTCAAAAAGGCAATTTCACGATGAATTATTGGTTTTGTCAAAAAATATAAAATGTGATTTTTTTGAATCTTAAGAACTTTTGAGAAAAGAATTAATGATTTAATACTTAATTAAATTATTAATTCATGGGAGATATTTATGGAAATAACTAGTTATTTAAAGTGGTCTTGGGAAAAATTATATATTTTTTAAATTTAATGAGGATATTTTGAGTAAGGTGTACCTTAATTATTTAAAGTGACATTGAGAAAAATTATATTTTTTAAAATTTGAGGAGGATACTTTGAGTAAGGTGTACCTTAACACAAAACATGTGTAAAAAATCCCTAAGCAAGAAATTCATGTGAGGAAAGTTATATATATATATATATATATTTATTGGTAAACAATTATAAAATTGCAATTAAAATTAAGTGGATATATGATTTGAAAGACAATAAAATTTAGCTTTTTTATAGATATTATCAATATATATATTATTATAACATAAAAATATTTTATTAATATATAATTGATATTAAAAGTAAAATAAATATTTTATGTATTTTTATTATTATAATAATAAAAATTATTGTTATAATATTATTATTTTTTTAATTAATGATATTTATTATGGTTGGAAAAAAAGGAAAAAAATAGATATATGTTTTACTGAAAGATTAATATTTCTTAATCATGCTTGATGTTAGAAAATTAGGTCTAATTTAACTCAATAAGATCTTATTGAGTTAAGAGTTGTCTAAGTTTATGATCAGTATTACTGCTGAACTCTTTGTCATTGTGGGATTGAAAAAAAAAACTTAATATCTCCCTCCAGACAGATGTGATCATACAAAGTCACAGTAAAACTTTTAAGAACAAAGTTCAAGTCACCGATCAAGTCAAATCTAACTTTAATGTCATGTTAAAAACTCAGTTCTAACTCAACTTAATAAAATCTCATTGAATAAATGGTTACCCAAGCTTATAAACAACATTGCTACCTTTGTTTATAGCTGATATAGGATAAA
Organism: Hippophae tibetana; assembly: GCA_037013495.1. Lineage (NCBI taxonomy): Eukaryota > Viridiplantae > Streptophyta > Magnoliopsida > Rosales > Elaeagnaceae > Hippophae > Hippophae tibetana. The sequence goes on from CM072810.1 coordinate 1,466,776, forward strand.
AATATTTAACAACCTCCTCCATACGATGAACATAGGTGGACACAAGCGTCACAGTGAGACTGTGGTAGAGTCTAGGGTCCAAATACATAAAGACCAAAAGCATAGCTATGATATCATGTTAGAAATTTAGGCCCAACTCAACCTAATAAGATCTCATTAATTTTAGGGTTGTCTAAATTTATAAACAGTATTGTTACTTTGATCTTGACTGATATAAGACAAAAATACTTAACAACTTCACTCCACACGACGGATATAGGTGAATATAAACATCACAACGAGATTATGATAGAGCCCAGAGTTCAAACACATACATACCAAGAAAAAAACTATGAAATATGTTTCCCTTAGTTTCGGGTGAAATATCGTTTATTTTTACTGAATTTTGCAAGTGACTTTGGAAAGCTCTATAAATTCTGAATATGATACTTATTTGTCTTTGAAGTTGGTAGTGTACGTATTAGGTTATAATTAATTAATATATAAATAACTAATTTTATTTTAATTATATCATTTATATGAAGTTAATTTATTTGTTATTTTTTAATAATTTAATTATTTTGTTACGAAAGATAAAAACACAATAATAAATTATCAAACTTTTAAAATTTTATCAATTTTATTGTTATTATTGTTTACAAGTAAATAAGATATTTGAAATTGATATCTCAATAAACATAACAAATGAAAAAAAAAAGTGAAAAATTGATGATTTATTTTTGTATTATTATTTTTTTAAAATAAGAAGAATAAATTGTTATAAAAAGTTAAAAACAAAGATTAAAAAGTGAAAATATTTTTAAAACGCATATTTTAAAGTTATTTTTTATCAATTTTAACTTTTTAATTTAAAATAATAATATACTAATAATTTTTTTTATTCTTAGCTTATATTTATGTAAAGAAATTTAAAAAAAAAATTATATGTCCAAATTGATAGCCTTTAAACCGGTTGGTTTTTAAAAAATTTATAAATCTGGGAAGGCTTTAATTTTTTAAAACTGACGAGATAATATCGGTTTGTAACTGACCACACCGTTACTATTTACCAACTTACCATCACAGGAAAAAAAAACAGTGGCACAGGGACAGGACTATGCTATTTATTTGTCATATTCCAGCGGAGAAAACAAAAAAGCAGAACTCAAGGGTCATTTCGTCAAATAAAAATTTACCTACTTTATTTTTATATTTTTATCTTTTCTGTTTTTTTTTCATCCTAACAAGAACCAGATGTGCCTTTTTCTTCTCAAACAGACTCTTTTCTCTCACACTCACGATCGAGAATACAAGTGAGTTTCGAACCCTAATTGATCTGTAAAACTAATATATTTGTTATTTATCATTTATATATTTATTAACTGCTAATCGTTATTTGAAACCTTTGAAAATTCGTAGTTTGATCGTCGGGTTTTTCTTTGAAGAGGACGTCATTTCTTCGGAACTCTAGTTCAGCAATTTTACTTTTCTTGCATTTGACATTTTGGATTGGCTTTCTTGAGGTATTTACTGGATTTTTTTTTATTGATGTTGCATTTGACACTTTTCGTTTTAACCACTGCTAGATTTGATTCGCTATTTGATTGAAGGAATTGAGATCATACTAATAATTTTAATTTATGTTTAAGTTTTTTTTTCATATTTATTTTATTTCAATCAATACCTTTTATTTTATAGTTTTCGAAATGCGTGACTCTGTTCTCACACTCTGTGTGTGGTTTTACGTTTAAGCCTCAAGGTTTTTTTTTTTTGTATCAAAAAGTACAAGATATTTATACTGCGAAAACTTGAGACTCAAATTTGATTTTGTAGCTTTCAATATGTGAATTACAAGAGTTGAGTTGGAGCCGGGACACGTCAGTGCATGGGTTTTGAAGTTTGGTATTATTTGATTGAGGATGAGGTGTCTAGAGAAAAGTTAGTTAGCATAGTAATGTGCTTTTTGAATTAAATGTAATCATACCCATATGCTTTTTTTATTTTTTCCCTTTTAGATAAACTTTTATGATGAAACACAACTAAATGGCACAAAGATGTTAGTCTAGATTTGATCACTCTTGCATGTAGTGGCAATTGTAGCAACAATTGATTTGCAATGATAATTTCTCCTCTTTTTTCACTTTCTTTATTTCAGGCTTTTTATTCAAATTTACAACTGAGAGACAAGGGCTTCCTCTTTGCTAAGAGATCACATTTGCTTGTTGATACTGATGGGTGAAATGTTTTCTTGAGTAGTTGGTTAAAGGAATTTAATGGTGGCCGTGTGACCTCTTAAAAGATTAGAGACAAGACAAATATGGGGACTGTGCACCGGAGGTATGAGCGAGTTATGTATTTCATATTATTGTTTGTGGTTAGGTTGCCACCTTAAATGTGTAAACTAGTGCTTGTGATTTTTCATATAATACTATAATGTATGGCAAATGTTATACCACGTTAATATATTTTTCTCTTTCTAAATGAAGTGGAGTTATCAAAAAATCAAATGATGGTACCAGACTTGTAATCACTACACTCTTTGGAGTTGTCTTCGGATTTTTTATTGGCACATCATTTCCATCTCTTTCTTTAACCAAGGTATATAGTCCTCAAACAGCTCTCTTTTTTATTAAATAAAATGCCAGTACGTATTTGATTTGTCTCAATTTCGCAGATTAACTTACCTTCAAGCATTATATCATCTCTTGATGTAGCCAGCAGTGAAACCAAACCTACCTCTTTGAAGAATAAAACTGAAGAAAGTCTTGAATCTATTGGATCACGCCGTATTCCCAAGGTACTTATTGTGCTGATGCATAAATGCGTGTGTCTTCACATTATCACTAACATGTTTCTTATATGGATCCACAAGTCAGCATTTTCTTGCATGTGCTTCATCTATTTCAGCTCAGGAACATTAGAATTCTGTGGAATCTTTTCCGCAAGTAAATACAAACTTGAGACAATTTAACAGTTTCAAGATTTTTTTTAAATTGATATGATGTTATACTTGGCCCCAGATGGTAAACCAGGTTTCTATATGATTTTGTATTTAATCTAATGTATGTTACCGGTTCTATTACCGGTTATTTTTAGCAAGTTAAACAACAGTATTTTCTTGTGATTCTGATACATACCTTATGTGTTTTTATTTATTTCTCTCAGATATATGTTCCTACAAATCCTCGTGGTGCGGAACCACTGCCTCCAGGGATTGTTACATCACAATCTGATTTTTATCTGCGCAGATTATGGGGTCAGCCAAGTGAGGTATAAATCAATTGTTGTGAAAACTTGGTACTTGTGATTGAAATGTATTTTTATCTATTGACAGAAAGTTGTAACACTATGCTAATCCCTCAGTTATCTCTCATTCACTTTACAGAGCAGCACCTATATTTTTGTTAATGTGACAATTAGTATTAGCATAATTTTCTTTTGAACTAGTAAACTGCAGTCTGGTCAGCTGAACCAGTGTTGTTTCTGTCTATGGTTATCTTAGCAGGAAAACTCATTGAATGAGCTCAGCCCATTCCATTTATCTTTCTAGGTAGTAGCAGATTGTAGTAAGGGCTTGACTAGGCTGAAGTCTAGTCCAAATTTTTGCGAAAAATGTGATTACTTAGTGTATATTTTACAATACTTTAATTTAAATCACTTAGCCATGTTTATATTATCAATAGTTTACAATACTTCAATTTTAAATTATTTAGTCATGTGTATATTATCAATTATAACTATTTTTGTAAATATTTTTTAAATGATTAAATATAGATTTTTCTCTAATCATTCTACATGTAACTACTAGCTTGCTAATAATTGTTTGCAAATGATTTTCTTCAATTATTCTATTGTCATTTGCCTTTTTTTTCTCATTCCTTAGCAACCATTATATTTTCTTTTATTTATCTCAAGATCTTTTCTTTAGTGTTTTTAAAAAAAAATAATCCTACAAGTTGCAAAAAAGATAATATAGCTCTAACTAGCTTTACAACAACACATTGTAGGGCACTCGTTTAAAATAGCAGTGATACACTTTCTAAGTTTGAGTCTTCCGTTCCAAATCTTAGATGGCAAGACTTTTTTGTAATTATGTATCAACTTTTTTTCCGCTCTTGGACGTTTAGGATTTCGGTCAAAATTTAAAATTTAAGTTAAGCGGTAAAGAGATTTTTTACCATTGAACTATGGTTATTGCTAACAAAGTATCATTAAACTTTAATTTGTTACAAAACTTTTACCTAAGTTCAATTGTTGTTACATCACTATTAAAAAGATTCTGTTAACTTTTTAAAAAATTTAAAGTTGATAATACTTATGTAACAACTGAAATTGGTGGTAGTTTCGAAAATGTGCAAATTTTACTAGTACTTTTGTTACAATCCCCATAATTAGGTGATAAATTTATTTTCCCTTAGTTAAAATGATATAAAGTGGCACCCTTTTAAAAGAAATATTAATTTATACAAGTATTTACTGCTCAATCTTGGCCTAGTTTATCTGGCTCCGCCACTGTTTCTAGGAATATCATTATCAGCTTTATGATATAGGACTAAATTAGTTATTTTTTTATCAGGCCAGTGCATAGCGTTTGGCCTTTAGAGGTTTGGAAATCTGTTACCTTTCATCCACCTTTGGGGTTGCTTTGTTGCTCTAAAACTAACTTTAAGCACTTGACCAGTAAGTTAGTACGTACTTTAACGTCTTTTTTTACTTGTACGCACATCTAAAACATATAAACTCGTCATACAATAATATATGTATGCCTAATAACAATAGATTGCATTTTTGTGTGTCTAAATAATAATTAAAGAAGAAAAAGAAGTCAGGGATGGGTATTGCAATCTGGTGTTACTAAAGTGCAGCTGCACCTTTTAGTCACGTCTTCTCTGGACATAGATGTGTGTTTCAGTTTTCAAATGATGTTGTTTAAGATGCTGTCTTATGGGAGCTTTTTTCATTTTGCTACTCTTATGGGAATTATTTTACAATGATTCTTTTGAAATTTGCAGGATGTCAAGAAGAAACCGAAGTATTTGGTAACATTTACTGTTGGTGTTGACCAGATGAAAAATATTAATGCTAACGTTGGAAAGGTATTTATAAAAGTTCATTTGATCATTTGCCCTTTTTGGATTTATTGATTTTGATGTTCAAGGATGCTGAGTTCATTTTTAATGTGATAGTTTTCAGATGACTTCCAAATTATGTTATTTCACTATGATGGGCGGACTAGTGAGTGGGATCATTTTGAGTGGTCCAAGAATGCCATCCATGTTAGTGCTAGGAAACAATCAAAATGGTAATTTTTCTTATCATAAACAGAAAACAGACGTGTTTCTTTCTCATACAGTTGTAAAAAGATGATTATGTGCAAACATATCCATAAACATTTTCTTTTAAAGTATAGACGGATTTTGTGTAGACTTTTCTTACACCAACAGTTTTACATGTTTTGCAGGTGGTTTGCAAAAAGGTTTTTGCATCCTGATATTGTGGCAGCTTATCAGTATATTTTCATATGGGATGAAGATCTAGGAGTAGAACACTTCAATGCAGAAAAGTAACTTTTTTTCTGTCATGGATTACTTCTAGTCAAACTGTTAGATGATTCTTCTGATGGTGCTCCATTCTATAATCCAGGTACATTGACTTGGTTAAGAAACATGGTTTAGAGATCTCACAACCTGGTCTTGAGCCTAACAATGGACTGACATGGCAGATGACCAAAAGGAGAGGTGACAGAGAAGTTCACAAGTTGGTTCTCTCTCTTTGTCCCCCTCCCAATATATATACATACATACATACATACATTAGTATTCTCGATCATGTGTTCATTTAAAGTTTGCTATAGTGTTGCTCATTGTCTGATTGATGTAACAGGGATACAGAAGAAAAACCAGGCTGGTGTAGTGACCCGCATCTACCTCCTTGTGCTGCGTATGCTGTCTCTCTCTTATGATCTTATGTATGAATATATGTGTGCGTGTGTATGTGCGAAGGGGGAGGGGGAAGGATCCGTGGCTCCCTTATTTTACACAAAAATTTACACTCTTTAATAACCTTCAGATCTTTTACATTTCAATGGTCCAGTTTAAATGTAGAAAGCAATTATTATCTTTTCAAATCTTCTTCTTAATGCTTAACAAACTTTAAGGTTTATCTTCTCTCACCACACGTCTCTCTTCCTCTCTCCTTCCCTCAAATTTCCAACAAAAAGTAAAATTTTAAAACTGAGTTGAGCTTAAAGAACAGGAGATAATGGTTCCATTCATGGTTTGTTATATGTGATCACTTATTTATTGTACGTGATAAAAACAGTTATCATTACCATATAAAAACATTTCAGGTTTGTGGAAATCATGGCCCCTGTCTTTTCGCGGGAAGCTTGGCGCTGTGTGTGGCACATGATTCAGGTATGTTCTATTTCAGGGTCATTCGACTTGCTTATTCAAGCATAACTTTCCATCAAGGGATCTCAAAACCTATAACGTGTGGACTTTTCCTATCAATATTTTTCTTCTTGGTTTGTGCATGATTAATGATTATGCTTAATCGGATGCTTACAGAATGATTTGGTGCATGGATGGGGATTGGATTTTGCTCTCAGAAGATGTGTAGAGGTCAGCAGCTTTTTGCTTCCAGTATCCCATCTCTTTTTCAGGAATTTTTATCTTATCATTGGTTCATCATCCCTACTTATAAATAGGGTTATGCGTGTCATGCATTTGATATCTATTATGAACGGACTCTTTTACTATAATTGCACTGAGTTTCTCTTTATTTATAGCTAATATACTTCTGTTTTTCTATTTTCCTTGTGTGTTTCACCAGCCTGCACATGAAAAAATTGGTGTTATTGATTCACAGTGGATTATTCATCAAGTAATACCTTCTCTTGGGAGCCAGGTGAATCACCATTTCTATATGACACGTTTACTTGCAATTTTTTGTTTGCGCGATATGTCAAATGAAATGTGTATGTGTAATTGCATGTACTTGACATGCAACTTCATTTCGGCCAGACTGCCCATGTACTTGTATGGTAGTGGGTTGAAAATATGATCTGGTATTTCAAAATTGACCGCAGCGAGGCCTCAAATAGACTTCTGTTGTGTGAATCATACATTCAACTTAAAACAATCTTTTCCTGTACAAATATAGTCTTTGGTCTTAGTTAATTGATGTATTTCGGTTGAAAATATGATCTCGTATTTCAAAATTGACTGCAGTGAGGCATCAAATAGACTTCTGTTGTGTGAATCATACATTCAACGTAATGTATGATTTGGTCTTAGTTAATTGATGTATTTCAGTTGAAAGTTCATATGAAAGTAAATCTGATTATCTATTTTTGAGTGTTGTATGCTTGCATTTATAATTTAGATTTTGAATCTGATTCTGTTAATTTCAGGGCAAAGCTGAGAATGGAAAAACTCCTTGGGAAGCAGTAAGTAAATATTTGAGATATAATATTTCAATGTATTTAGCAGCAGACTTGTTTTCCTCTAGATCTGACATTCGTCTCCCCCCTTGGGTTCTTTCTTGCTTGGTTCATCTTCTAGGTTAGAGAAAGGTGCCGAAGTGAGTGGGCCGAGTTCCAAAATCGCCTGGCTGCTGCCGACAAGGAATATCTTGCTCAAATTGGCAAGGATTAAATTCTATATCTTCTACCTTCTCTACTTTTTTCCCGTTTGTATAGGTTTTATTTGGCCTTGATATCTAATCTAATCTCCTCTTTTCATGTCTCTTCTCATGGTGATAAAGCTCTTTTTTTTTCGTGCTGTTATATAGTCTAATAGATATGGTAGCTATAAAAGGAAGAGAGTTTTGTATTTCCAAAGCCTGCTTATACCATCTTTGCAGGCTGAAGATTGATTTTCTCTTCGTGTAATTATTCTATGTGAGATTTTCTTTAGCTTTATGTACGGAAAAGGTTATGATCTTAACAGAGTCCAAAGGTTATGATCTTAACAGAGCTCATTGTGTTCAATCGTTTAACTTTTAGATCTTTCATATGGGAAGAGTTTTGCTCTTCTTCTTTTCTTTTTTCTTTCTTTTTTGTTTTTGTTTTTGTGGGGAAGAAATGGCCAGACATTTTTTTAGGTACAGAGATGGAGGAGACTCGCATCACATTATTATATCTTTTGATTTGATCTTCGTGTGGTCTCCAGTGGGTTTGAACACATCAAATATTTTGATGATGTTTGAGCTAAAAACATGTACCTTATTTGTGGTTAAGGAATTTATCGAGGGTGTTATTTTTGACAGTGCTCGACAGCCTTTAGCTGGGTGTCATTATAATAGAGTATTTAAAAGGAAAAAAAGAAAAAAAGAAAGGTTCAAATTTTAATTGCATAAGGCAAAGTTATTGTATCGTGTTGAATAAACGACTTAATTAGTGGCTTTGATTCTTTGAATAAAGTAATTCAGTAATTAATTTCTTGTACCAGGCTAATATTTTTAAAGATGTTTTACCTCTTTGGTGATGTCTGAGCCTGACAATGCTTCAGCAATGTAAACTAGATAAAGTATTAATACATGGATCAGTGGCTAAATTATTTTCATTATTTTTAAAAATGAGTAGTTTAGTTATATTATTTTTGGGTTTGATAAATTGGTCACACTTTTTAAAAAGAATCAAATAAATTTAAATCGTATTTTTTTGAAAATACTTGTTAAAGATGCATGATCCTCCAAATGGATTTAAATCATTTTGTTGAGAAATAAAGTTATAATATTTTTAAATTTTGTTGTTTTTAAATTGAAGTGTTTTTTTATGTTGGAAAATGATATTTCAAGCATTTCATTACATATAAATATTTTTTAAAAAATAATTATTTTTTAACTTGAAATTGTTAGAATAGACTTTTTTTTATAAAAAAAGCATTAAAGTTTTCTAAATAAATAAAATACTAAATAGGTGTGATTCCAACTTGGTTTCATAACCGTAAGAGTGTAAAGTCATATCACTTGAATTACAAGTCTGTTTCAAATTAGACATGTATTTAGTAAATGTATTTTTTTTATTATGTATAATGCTTAATCACAATGATATTATGTTAAGTTAATTAATTTAATTATTATTTTTAAATTATAAATCTATTTGACTTAATCCAATAATTATAAATTATAAAATTAATCATTTAATTATAAAGATTAAATTATAAATTAAAATCATTATTAAATGATTTATAAATAAACTATCATGTGACTATATGACTATGATAAAATTAAATAACAAAATTATGTAATATTATTAATACAATTTTTATTTCATTCGTTAAATAAATACAATAATAATAATAATAATAATATTTTTATAAAATTCAATTTCTATTATTATTTTAATTCATATTATGTTTTTATTATGTAAGTTAAACATGACGTTTGATTGTTGATTTTTACTAATGTAAAAAATCGTTTGATTATTTTCCTATCATAAAATTAATTATGTTTTGTATTTTTTTTAGATAAAGTTAATTTATTTGTTCACTGAGTGGTTTGATGATAATATCTAATCTTTTAATATCATTTAATTTATTTTTTAAAATAATATTACATATTAAAAATTAATTCTCTAACATTTGGGTTGTACTATTCACAAAAAAGACTTTGATGTTATTGCACTACAATAACATGGAAACCATTTGATAATTTTTTTCATTATTTTATATTATTTTATATGTATTTTTACATGTTGCATTCATTTTAAAAAACAGATGCAAGAGTCTCTACCTACGGTGCTTCTGACTTTACTAGTGTTTTTTTTTGGGTGTCATTTTTGAATTTACTTTGTGAGAAATTCTTTATTATAATTAATCCATTTTTTTATTAGTTTGTATCATGTAAGTATGTAACCTAATTATTTAACATTTTTATATATCATAATTATAATTAATATGATATTTTTTTATCAGATATATTTACATGAATTTAAGTATATTTATTAATAATATTACATTAATAATTTATTATTTATCAAAAATTTGTTATAAATAGAATTTTTCGTTTTTAATAAGCTACAATTATTGAAAAACAACCCAAATAAGATTACTGAGTGTTCATAGCATTACTCAATTGTTATTTATTTATTTATTTTTATAGCACGATAGTCAATTCTGTGATTGCTAGCATAAAATTCAAAATAATAATATTAATAATATCAAATAAGTTTGGTTCTACAAGTTCCCAAAATTAGGCAAAGGAGTTGAACGACATATTAAGCTTAATTTAAATGAATAGTCTAATGATACCTTACAACATTGAAATTGTGCGTTACAGGCTCATTCAATGCATTATTTATAATTTGCACTATGTTACTCAAGGAGATAATGATCTCTCTCTCTCTCTTAGGTCATATACGTGAATAAATTGAATATGAATACATGTCGTTGTCTAACTTTTTTATTTTAAAATTTAATGTAATTTATATTTGTAATTATTAAGTTGGATAATAATAGTTTATTATTTTTATCAAAAAAAAAATTCGTAAAAATTCATTCTATGATATCCCATTTTTTTTTTATAAATATAATGAATTTTTGCTACTTTTTTTAACTTGCGAGTTTCTATTTATGAAATTAAATTATATTTTTACTAAAAATACGGAATTTGTTTACTAGATATGATCATATTACTACTCTACTACTAGGATTGAGATTCTCAAAAAGGAATATACTGATCTAAGATAAGAAAGAAAAAAAATACTAATAGTAATGGTACAAAGATTAAATCACAAAAATTATATATATTAAAAAAATATCCTTATCAAATTGTCTTTCTTTTGATACTTATTTTCAATGGTAGACACTTGAGATGTCCGTTTCAACTTGTTTTCTTCCTAGTGGTCTATGTCCTTTTTAATTCATAATTTTACATTTTTTTTACCAATTTTTAAATACATGTTATACATGAATTATGGTAACTTCCAAATATCTTTTTAATATTACCTCAAAATAGATTGATAAAAATGTAATATTCTAACCAATTACATGAAAAAAAAAATTGGATTAGTTAGATGAAAATATTAAAATATTTTGAATTAAATTACAAACGTTTTTCTTTTGTCTTAATTAATTAACCAGGGTAAATAATATACATTGCATATATAATATTTTTATTTTTTAATTATTGTGTGGTGAAAAAATTATCTATAACCTAATAAAAACACATAGTTAATTGAAATAATTTTCCTATAATAGATATATATAACTTTGCCAAAATGAGGGTTTGTTGAAGATTTACATATTGAAGCTAAGCTTCAACGAAAACTAATATTATGAAGAATTTTTTAGCAATGGTCTGGTATCTATATGTAATCAAAACATTTGCATTTTGATTGTAATAAGGCTCATACAAAGAGGATTAATGTAAAAAATTATACATTTCTCATGAAATTAAGAATTAAATTAGTAGTTGATATCGTAATAAATAACCATTCTGGACTGCAAATGGCTCTATTCAAATCCATTAAGTCTTTTAAGTAGCTTTTCTATATATTAAAACATTTCCCTTCATATTATTATGAGGAGTTGATTGTTTCATTGAAATCGTCAAGCATTAATTATAAAATAAAATCCAAGTAATTTAATTAATTTCATATCATAAAATTATTATTTAATTTTAAAAAAATCTTAATACTAGTTTTCAAATTTTGTTTGCTCAAAACTATTAGTGTTTGGATGCATTATAAAAAAAAAACATATATATGATTTTTTATGGGTTTAACAATAAAATAAAGAAATTGTTTTTTATGAATATAAAAGCTAAGTAATTGAATATTTTTTTTCTAATAATTTAGTATTCTAGAATTTTTAAAAATAAAAAAATTTGTTCTAACATTAACAAAAATGCTCTGAAAATATGACTAATATAAAATAAAATCCGGTTTTAATATCTATGAGTTACATGTTATAATATAGAAGTATTTTTTTAGACGTAAATTTTACTTTTAGATGAAGGAATTTGCACACGTTTACACATACACAAGTTATCGTGACATATATTGTAAAAATAATTTAAAATGAAAGAGTAATTCATTTTCAATAAAATTAAATCACATGATATACCATAATATTTATGAACTCAAATGTACACGCATTGCATTCCCTTTATAAAGAAATGATTTTTCTATTAGAAGCTATTTGCATCCTAAGATGCACTAGCATGTATAATTGTTAATTTATTATTTTAATATTTTTGTTTTTATTGATTACTTATATTATTAAAATATTTTTTGATCAATTATTGTAGTGAAAAATTGACAAATTTAATTAAAAAATTTAAGTAATATAAAAATCACTTAAAATTATAATTTTATTATCTTATTAGCAACATATTCTTATAACTTTACATATAGTATAAATGATTTAAATATTTCAATCAAATTAATTATTTTTTAATTAAAATATTTTTAATAATAAAAATAAAAAATAAAAAATTTCTATTAATGCTTGCCATTGTATAAATGGACATATACTTTTACTATACGTAACATCAAGTGTAATCCTATTAAAAAAACTAAAGCTTAGAACATATTTTCAAATTTGACATTTTAAATAAATTTTCAAAGTTAACTTTAAGATTGAAAAATGAAAATGCGAAGAAAATGACTTTTGCTGACATCTCAAGTAATATTTGATAAATATATACGTGAAACAATTGAATATATATAAAACTAGTAGGATGGAGATTACAATCTCATTGTCTTAAAAAAGCAATCTCTATATAAAATAAAATAAAAAAATCAATTACAAATACAATTCTTTATATTTGATAAAATAAAATAAAAAAACTACGTATTTAAAAATAATAATTATATTTCTTCTCATCACTATTTTAAATTGTTTAAAGAGTAATATTTAAAAAAAAATCAACAAAATTCACTATCTTCTTGTCACATGAGTTTGAGTTCGAATCCAAACTGCTCCAAGTACATACCAACTTTATGATCAAACAAAACAAATAATGACAAAAATATTTATTAGTCCACACATATTTACAAAACTAAAAATAAAGCAGATATTGTTTTTAATTCAACTTAAGGTCGATATATATATATATATTCCTTTGAGCAAGGGAACGAATAATTTATTTATTTTTCCTGCTGGAGAAGTAAACAAATTTTTTTTTTTTTGGGATTGGTTTAATGAATACTTAATTTAACCAATAAAAGAGAAGCTTTTACAAGTTACTAATGGCTAAAGGATCATGGCAGGTGCAACTAAATCTTAATGCTAACGGTTTACTTATTAGGTTGGGGTTAAATTGCACGTTTATCAATAAAATAATACTATAATATTCAAAAAATAACTAACCTAACTATCTTGCTTTTAACGAGAGTAACCTAAGTGTCTCTTATGAAAATAAAATAAAAGTGATAAATAAAAATAATGTGATTAAAATATGTTAATAACATAAAAAAAATTATTCTTAAAATGCTTAGTCTTAATTTTTTTACTCTCTCAAACTTATAAGTGGATGCTTTATTAATAAATGTAGCTTTATGTGTTTCACAATAAAAATAAAGAAATAATTATCTAATAATTTAATAAATGTGTTTCATAATATAAAAATAATAATTAAATACTTTATCTAATAGTTTAATATTTAAATGTTTTTAAAAATAATTTTTTTTTTGCATTATAAAAACTTATATAAGGTCATAAACTTTTAATATTTATGAGGTACTCACGTTTATAACATAACAGCAAAGGTGAGCAAATAATTCTATCAATATATTTATATTTATAAATCTAATTTAATCTATTGTATTTGGATTAATAGATTTTATAATGAATTGTAATTCAATCTATATTAAATTACAATTATAATTATAAATAAATACATATTTTATATTATAATATATTATATTAAATATTATTTATATCATAATTATTTTAGTTTAAAAATAAATAAAAATATTAAATTTATATAATAATTTAAGCGCATTTTTAATTTTTTAAATTTTTTTTAATTATGATTATAAATAATGTATTGTTTCGCACCAATATTTTGGGAAATGATTATGTGTGGAGTTTGTCTTCATTGTTAAAATAAAATAAAAATGAGAAAGTAAGATCGAAGAAAGTATAAAATGGTTAAGAAAAAGAGATAACAAAGATGAGGTAAAATAAATATATATTTTTTTAAATTACATTTAAAGACTCAAACATTTGGGGGAAAATGTTTCATTTAGCACATGTAATGATCCCATGTGAAAATGCATTAAATTAAGTTCCATCTGACCTGAAAATAAATATAAAAAATAATGATAAAAGTAAAATTAAAATAGTATTAAGATATCAAATCCGCAAATGTGTGTATTGCGTTCTCATTCTTTTGAAAACACACTCGTTTTGCATCCACTAACATATATAATTATATATATTTATATATTGTATTTTAAACAATGTTACTAATAATCTTGATATTTTGTAAAATTAAACACTTTAATTTTATTTTTTAGATTGAATGCTTATATTCTTATTATTGTGAAAAATCATTACTTTTAATTCATAATAATAATAAAAATTGTGTGTATTGCGTTCCCTTTCTTTGAAAAAAAAAACACTTGTTTTTGCATCAAATTGTGCGTATTTTACATATTGTATTTGGAGCGATGGTCCTAATTAATACTCTGTATATTTTATAAAAATTAGCACAAGTTTTATTATCTTGAATTAGGTAAGACACTTATATTTTCATTATTATAAAAAATTATATTTTTATTTCATAATTATAAAAAAATATATCTAATAATTCAATTATTAAAATGAGTATTTATAGTCTTTGTAAAAAGGGTTTGATACCTTAGAGGTACCTATGTTAATAAATTGGTAGTTACAAATAATTTTAAAATATTTCGTTATAATATCCAATTAAATTGAATTATTGATACCATTTTAACCATTGTAAATATTTTTCTTATCAAAGCATGTCACATGAGTCCTATGTGACAAATTTTAAGGACATTATGAGAATTTAAGGAAAAGAAAACACTTAAAACAACTAGTTTTTGATAATTATCTTCCAAAAGTTTATAGCAATAGAATAATACATAAATGTTATATTCTCATCAAATGAATGAATGTATCGAGCGAAATTAATTTAGTTATTGTGAACATGAGAAGAGAGAATGATTTTGTGTATCCAATTAGTGAAATTTATGACAATTATCAATTTTAATGCAAGTTAAAGATGCAATGTTTTGGACAATGTAGTCGAAGATGGAAACAGTAATCTTGATAGTCGTAACTGCAATATTGTTCTTAAATTCTCATAGTGCTATTGTAAAATTTCATATAAGACGCATATGATATACTTTGAGAAAAAAAATATTCAAAATAGTTAGAAAGAGTATAATAATTAAATTGATTTATTAAAATAAAACCTTTCATATCAACATACTAATTTAAGTGCCTTTAAGATAACATACAAATTAATTTTATATTAAAGTTATTATTTTTTAAAGACTAAAAATACTTAATTTAATAATATCACCACGAAAATGGGAAAATTATCATTGATGTCTCAAGGTTTAGCTTAGCATATATTCACATATGTCCTTAATTTTTATAAAAAGAGCATTGTTCCTAAAGTTTATAGATAATATCACTAATGAGATTGAATGGTTAATTGCGTTAAACTTTCATCCAATGATATACTTTTTTTCTTTTTTATGGTTTTGATTCCAAATTGTGATTAACTATTTTGAAATAATAATTATTACTTTTTATAGATTATTATTTAAAAATAAATCTTTAAGTTTATTATTAAATCATTGATTTATATTTATAATTTTTTTATGTTAATTATTATACATATTTGCAGCTAGTTTCTTGGCATTCATTTTCTTATTTATTAATTTTATAAATATTATAAATAAATATTTAATTATTTAAGATTCTTAATTGATTTAGAATAACAATTCTGTTTTTGGTCTTTCCTTTCATTGTTCTTCTTCTTTGGTTACATATGATATACCTAAGCTCGTTCAATCCTTAATACCTTCTTTGTAATGGAAAATATTTTTCATCCATACATGGTATGATATCTAATTTAGAGTTATTAGAGAATAGAAAAAAAGTGATTGTACTTTATTTTATTCATAATATTAATAATTATTATAATTCTAAAAACCAAATAAGAACCTTAAAGATATTCTTAGTCGTTCATAGTTTTTAGATACATGGTCACTAGATGAATAATTTTTAGAGTAAAGAGTTTACTATTAATGAAATTATGTCTAATCAAGGAAAATAAGGATTGATTTTATAGGACAAAGATTACTCTTTAAAATAGTGAGAAATCACTATTTTACACATATTTTAATAATTCATCTAACTTTCTGTTTTTCATTTTTGAATTTAAGTCTTTCATTTCTTTGGCATGATATTCGATTGAAAATGTGGGTTCTACATCTTTATTTATTTTTGTCGTTTTCTATTGATAGTCTTTTTGATAACACAAATGATGATGCATCTTTATCTTCTCGATCTCTTATGCATTAAATGAATTTGTGATCCTATATTGGTTTTTTTCATCTTCAATGACCAATGTTTTTTTTAGTATCTCTATGAATAGTATTGGTGGTCGTACTATCTTTACTATCTTTGTGAAATGTGTTTCTCTAAATAGTAGGACCAATAATACTAGTGGTTGTACTATCTTTCTTAGGGTCTTCAACTTGCTTAATGACAATGGTTATTGTTGTAATGCTACAAAATAATTTTTAATTATATCTTTTGGAGCTAATAGTTTTGGTGTTCTATAATTAGCATAATTGTTTTCCATTTCTATTCTATTAGTGAAATTTATAGGAGTTATTCCATTAAATTTGATAATAGATTTGCATGCACTACTACAAAAATGGGTATTTTTTTATTTTATTTTTATAAAATTTACTTATTTTTCTATTATACTCAAATTAAAACATGTATTCGATCACTAAATAATAGCAGAAAAAAATAAAATCAGTTTAACAAATAGTTTAAATAATACAAATAATTGAAAATAAAATATTAATTAATAGCAAAAAAATTACCATGGTGTTGTTCTATGTTATTCAAGATCATCATATTCTTCTCCTGATGTTATAATACAAACCTACATATATAATACAAAAAATTATACACATAAATAATAACACATAATAACAAAAATACAAAAATTTATACACATAAATAATAGCACATAATAACAGAAAAAATATGAATAATAAGTGTGTAAAATTAATAGAAATACTTACAAGAGTAAATGAAGTAAAAAAATGAAGAAAATAAAGAAAAAATCGTGTTTCTAAGTGAGAAATGAGTATAAATTTTTTGAGTATTTTGCTCAAAAAAATAGGGGATCTAAAAGATTAGTTAGAGAGGAAGAGGTTTTGGGTTTTTGAGAGTTATACAATGCTTGGAATAGTTTCTGTCTGGGGAAGAAAGAAGAGAAAAGAATTTATCCACGTGTAGTGTCGGTTTGACACGTCAACCGACGTTACGTCCTACATGGATAGTATCGGTTCTACACCGAACCGACTTTAAATTCATTAAAAGTCAATTTTTTCCAAAAATCGACTTTACATATCGACTTAAATACCTCTTTTGTAGTAGTGATGCTTTAGGTTAGTTGTTATAAATTCTTGATTTTTGACCATTATAGGATACATAAGGCTTTTTTTGGTCTTCTTTTTCTGTTTCTTCAGCTTAATTGAACTTTTTTCTTTTTTAGAAGTGTTACTATCTTTTAAACTATTAAGTTCTTCATTCTCATTTTAAATTCTTTCTTTATAAGTTTTACCTTCCTTAAAATAAATTTCTAAAGTGGATTCCTATTTAAATTTTTTTGGATTCTAATATTAGTTTTGAACTGTTAAGTTTTTTTCTATCTAATACCTGTCTCTAAAAGACACTTTTCTAGGTATAAAATTTTGAGTTATTTTTGAAGGATTCTTATCTCATTTTTCTTTATCTTAATCTTGATATCAAGATGTTCTATCCTACAAAAACAAAAATAATCAAAGGTGCTAATTTTCTTGTAAGGACATCTGTTAAACTATTCTTAGAAGATGTTTGACATCAAAATTGTAATGGTTAAACTACTATTATCATTTGACTAATCTTTTTTTTTTTTATAATCACTTGCAATATTAGTACTTAAAATATAGTCAAAATTCTTGTTGTCAACTATAATAATAAATTTAAAACTTATTACATATTTTGTAAATTTCTTAATAGATTTTTTTTATAGTTAAGTATTATTTTTCATTATTATGATAATTTAATTCTAGACCATGGAAAGATCCTCATGTTTATCTATAAAGATATTCATGTTTATCTATAAAGATATTCATCTTTGTCATCTACTTTTACTTTTAAAAGTTCTCCTTAATATTCATAGGAATAATCTATTTTAATTATCATTTTGTCATTTAGACTTTGATCGTATAAAGTTGGTAAAACTTTCATCTATGCTTTTACGTTATCCATGTATAAAGTATATTCTTTTGTCTATTTTTAAACATGATCTTCTCAGAAGTACAATGTTCTCTTTCTTGCATTCTTATAAAATATTAATAATATCCAAATAATGTTTGTTTAACTCATTACTAAAAATAAAAATATCACCTATGTAAACACAATAAATATTTTGTAATTTTTTAAAGATGTTGTCCATATATATTTGAAAGATACCTAGAGCTTGTTTTAATTTGAATGGTACAACAATTCATTAGAATTGTCCTTTGCAGTAACTAGATATCATTAGTTTTTTAGATTTATCATCCAATTTTATTTTCCAAAATTCACTTTGCAATCAAAACTTGAGAAATATTTTTTCCCTTTTAGTAATGATAATAATATTTCTTTTTTTGGGATAAAGTATCACTCATCAGTTGTTTTTTTATTCAATATTTTGAATTTTATTACCACTCTCTTTTTCTCTTTTTTCAACTTTTTTTTCAATTAAAAATATTTGATTAGAGTGAGATGAATTACTTGGTACTATAATTTTTAGTTTGTTCTTGATTTTTTTTTTCAAACTCAATCCTATCTTATAAAGTATAAATCATAAGTTTTATTCAAATGACTTTGTTAGGGTCTTAATCATTATAGATTTATTTACTTTTGAATCTAAAGGATTATTTAAAGCTTATTGTTTTTAATAATTTTTTGATATCTGTTAAGCCTTTATCTTCCTAACTTTCATTAAAAAAAATATTTTTCTTTTATATCTAATGAAATGTTTTCCAAATAAGGTTTTTATTGTTGTTTTGTGTCTATCTTATCACGTTTTCTCTTTTTATGTTGTATAAAAATTGAGTTTGATGTAGTCAAAACTTTTTTACTTTTGACACGTAAATGGTTTCACTATCTAGTAATGTTAGACTTATTTTATTTAAATATTACGTAAGAGGTTGATATAAATTTAGAAAAAAATTTATTAATAAATCAACTCATGTTTCTTGTTGATATATGGTAGGGATATGAAAATTTTCTCTTCCTATCATAATATCTATATCTTTTAATACTTTGTTAAGATTTATCGTAGTATTGTTAGCAATTTTTAAAATTAAATCTTTTGGTGATTGTTTCTAAAATTCTTTTGAAAATACATATTTACTAGCTACACGCATACTAGATCTTATATCTATATATGCGTGTAAATGATTCCTTGTGTAATCTTTAAATTTTAATCCTATTTTAATATAAGTAACGTTTGGATTTGTAATATTATATAAATCATTCATCTTCTAATGAAGAATATTGATATTCATATTTTGAGCTAGTTATTTCTTTCTTAGTTTCTTCTAACAGTTAAATACTATAAGTATCATCTATATTTTATTCTTTTATTGATTCTACTTCCATCTTCAAAGCTTCTTTTAAGATTTTTTATTTTTGTAAAAATTCATTTTTATGTTGAATCTTGTTAAGGCATTCATTAACGTAATGTCCTGCCTTATTATAGATTTTACATCTATTTTTTTTTCTTGATGGACAATAATTTTTATTTTCTAGTGGTTTATTATGTTTTATCTATAAGATTTTTTGTTATACATTATCTTATATTTTTTAATATCTTGTTTTATAAATGTATATCTTTTAAATGTTTTATATTTGATTTTATTTTTTATACTTTTACTTGTAAGATTTCATGTTACATCTATATTTTTCTAGCGTACTAAAATATCTTGTATGAGAACAGATTTTTTCATTTTTTTTATTTGTTTATATTAATGTATTTCTTGACATTTAATGATTATTTAGTTCTTAAAAATTCTTATTCTTCCTCCTATAATGTATGGTATAATTTCTTTATTTCTTTTATTTTATCATTCTATTATAGTTCTATGTCGTGTTTTACGTAATTTTTGAAAAAATATTTTCTTATAAATTTCTTGCATAGAGAGTAAACTTGTGAATTGTGATAATATATTTCATATTTACAAATAAAAGAATCTATATAACACATGTCACATATTTTCATATTTATTAAATGACATTTGGCTTCCTAAATTTCATTTTCACTAGATTTAATGATATGTCTTCTTTTATCTTTTACAATAAATTTATTGTATATTTTATTTACTGTAGTATCTAAGTACTCCTTACATGTGGGAGTATTCCTTTGTATTTATAAATGTTGTTGTTCTGTTAAATTTGTAAACCAATTTTTAACATTTTCTGTTATTTTATGGGCTACTAAGTCTCTACAAGTTAAAGGGTTTAATTATGTGGTTGGAAAAGTTTGTATGATTATACTCATACAACTAGATCATTCATTTAAGGCTTTTTTAATGTATTTTATACAATTTAAATCTAAAAGATCAGATCTATAATTTTCATAAAGTTTGAATTCTGAAAGGATACTACATCTAATTTTCCAATGTAATCATTCTTCTATTTTGGGTTGTTGTTTTTTCTACAAGGAATGTTAGATTTCTCTAACCTTTGCCTATTTATTTCTTCCCTGTGTAGGTAAGATACTCCTTCTTGATGAGGAATTATTAATGAAATTGGTTTCATATGATTTTTTGCGATCATATTTTCTTGTTTTGAAACAATTTCCGTGATTATTATCATATCATCTTTCTCTTTGTTTGTACATAGTTTTTCATCATAATTTCTTTCTAGTTCTTCATCTATTACGGTTAACAACCTAACTTTTCTATGTCACTATTATAAGAGTCCATAAATTGTTCTTCTAATTTTTTTCAATATTTCATTAAACTGAGATTATAACTTCATTTTTATCTTTAGGGTTTTTCTCAATCTTTCTTTTTCTCTTTCCTAGTTATCAATGCATCTAATCTCCTATGTGTTTCTTATTTTAATCTAACAAATGGATCAAAATTATAACCTATTATTTTGATTATTTTCAAGTATGTTATTTACATTGCTTCTTATTCCGTAAATTCTTTGTATATTTCTTTTTGTAATTTCTTATTATAACCATATTTACTTATTTCTTTTAGGAGTTCTTATTTTGTTTCATTTATGTCTTTTTGATTTTTGTACTATATCTATTTCTTCTACTAAAAGAATTAAATATTTCTTTATTGTTATTTGATTTTTTTATATGCTTCCATTAAGCTCTAATTTTATATCTTGTAGTTTGTTTTTAAACATTATTGGCATAATAATGATATTATTTTCTTGCTAATATTACATCATGAACTAATGCTTTCATTATTTTAATATCTTATTTTAGATCTGTCACATCTCTTTCTTTTTAGAGATTTTTCCTTTAGAATCTATAAATATAAACCTTGATATATTACTTTTTCTAGCTACATTTTTTTTCCTGATATCAAAGGTTTTTTTTTATCATTTAAGTTTCATTCTTATGGTATTTCAAAATCTTTTAATATTTTTAGTTTTATTATTTGTCCAATTTCTTGAAAAAATTATTTATTTTTATAAATTTATTTTGTTAATATATTAAATTATTATGTTGTTTGTTAATGAATATCCTACCATGTTGTGTATTGAAAATTAATGATTTTCTTATCTTATTAAATCTCATCTTTCAAATATGGATTCTTTCTAAATTAATGTATATAATTTTTCATTTATTATTTTGAGAATTTTTTAATAGTTTATTTATAATGATTTTTTTGTCAAATAATGATATTTTATATTTTTCATTTACGTTTGTACTGTTAATACTAATTTCTTTATTACTTATTCCATAATAAATTATATTTTTTCTTGAAAATATTTTTCTTATTCTTGAGAATCATGAATCTTTAAATCTATATCATTCATTAAGATTTAATCTTACTTTTTATATTTTTTCGAACTTCTTTTTACTAATTATCATTTATTGCAAGAAACATAATGAGATATCTCGTATTTTTATTTTTATTATTCATACCATTTTACTTCTGTTAAATTTAAGAGAATTTATGATATTTTTAAAATCTTAAAAATATTTGTGATATTACTTTAAAATTTGAGGATATTATTAATGTTATTCCACAAAAATGCTAAAAAAAGGATAACGTCAAGTGTAATCTTAGGATAATAAACCAAAGCTTTTTAAATAATTATACTGTTAATATATAATATATCAATAGAGATTGAAACCCAAATTTTACATATAAGGCATTGAAAAATGAAAATGTGAAGAAAGGGACTTTTTCTGACATCTCTAAGTAATATTTCACACCAGAAATGTAAAATGGCCAGATATCTTAGGAAAAAAAATATAAATGGTCAGAAGATATATACATCAGATTTCATAATCATAGATATTAAAGAATAGAAATTATTATTATTTAACTATATTTTATTAATCATATATATTTTTAATTATATTGATATTAATATACAATTAATAATAAATATAATTTTAACAATATTATTAAAAAAAATCCCAATAGATAAAGTGAAAGAAGAAAGCAACACAAACATCTATCTGCTAAGAAACAAAAACAAAAAGATAAAAAAGCAAAAATAAAATGAAAAAGGAGGCTTTGCTCACTCGAAAACTTCAAGGGCAATAAAGTCATTTCGTATCATGTTTATTTGCCTGGCAATCTTTGTCTCATATGACCGGAGAACCCATTGAATTGCTTTAACAATGAGAAACTGAGAGAGAAAGAGAATCACCAGCAATTCCAAAGATGAAAGCCGTGATTCTCTGCATTTCTTAGATATGATGAGAAGGTCACTCTCGTCCCCACCGAAACCTCGTTAGGATTCTGGTGGTGGTAACCAGACTACGGACGATCATTACTCAGTTTTGCATGGATTTTGATTTTTTAATAAGAATTTAATCGATTTCTTAAGGAATTTGAGAAGTGGGTTTATAGAACATTAAGTTTTCTGAAATGGGTATGTCTCAGACTGATGGAAGAATGGAGGGTTGGTTGTCTCTCATTCGCTCCAATCGGATTGGGTTACAGTGCTCTAAGAAGCGTTACTTCATTCTTGATGGCTACCATCTCCAAAGCTTTAAATCAATTCCCACTTCAAATAATGAGGTTCGTGCCTCTTCCATTTTTTTCTTCTTTTTCCTTCTTTTGTGTTTCGGTTTTATTTTTTTTCTGTTTGATTATTGATTCATGTGAAAGACGTTGAAAATTGTAAGTATGGGCAGAGTCTTGTCCTCCCTTTGTGTTTGTATTTTGGGTTTTTGAGCATTCATTGGATTTTATTTACCCATGATCAATGCAATGGGTTAGGTAGAAGCACATGCATAAATTCAAAGATGAAATTATTAAGTGTTCGAAGCTTTTGATTCAAGCTGATGATTGATTTTTTCATATACCTTAGCTTACAAACTCTTATTTTAAAATGATTTTTATTTTCTATTCATCGTGTCAAATGTTGGCTCTGTCTGAATATATTTTTAATGAGTAGCTATTGATGCTTCGGATTATGATTTTACATAACTGAACATAGTGTTTGTGTTTTTATATATGCCTACGAGGAATCACTTGAAGTTTGAGCTTTAAAAAAAATAAAAAAATCTACGGGTTTGTGAACTGAACTTAACAGGGTATGGTAAAACTTTCATTTGTAACTTTTGAGGTAAGATTACTTTTACCTTTTCTTTTTCTTGAATAATACTTTTAGAAATATAGGCAAATAATGTGCTATGGTATTCCATCATTTTTACTTCAGTTTGAGAGAGAAAAGCAAATTTGAGAATAAACTTTATGTTTAATTTATGGATTGTAGATTGGTAACATTTAAATGCAAAATGTGGAAACTAAATTACAATTTGGTTTATATGAATTTTGAATAGATATTTGATATTTGTATCAGTTAGTCTAACATATTTTGCAATTATTTTGGTGCAAGATTCACGTGTATGATGCCTAATAATGTCATTTTTGTTTCCTCAGGAACTAGTCAAAAGTGCTATAATAGATTCTTGCATTCGTGTCACAGATAATGGCCGGGAGAGCATTCATAGAAAAGTAAAGAGTTTCAATTGATTGAAGATGAATTTTTGCTCTTCACTTTTCTAAATTAATTGGTATTATTAATGTATATGTGAGTCGGATGTGATTACAGTTTTTAATGTGACATGCAGGTGTTTTTCATTTTCACTCTCTATAATACTTCCAATCACAATGATCAGCTTAAGGTTTGGTAATTTATTGGTCATATGTATTAATATTTCATTAGTCTCATTACCAATCATACTTTTTATGTTATAGCAAATTTTTAATGATCTCCAATGTTGTAGTTGGGAGCAAGTAGTCCTGATGAAGCAGCAAGATGGATTCACTGCTTTCAAGAAGCCGCTTTAAAGGTTTTATGGTCTTTAGTTACCTTTTCTTACCTCGGTCCGCTAAAAACCTATTTATGATTAAGATTAATGTTTATCCATGTATGTAGGGAGGTCAAGATCTAGATGATAATGTTATGAGTTGCTCAAGTAGTAGATGGCAGTCCTTTAGGTGTGATCATTCGTTGTCATTCTTATTTTTCATATGTGTAACTCCTCAACTTGACATTCTCTTATTCTCCCATAGTTGTAATTTGTTGTTATTAGTGTGACTTATTAGTTATGGCGTTTGTCTTTCTTTTTTCATATTGGCCAGCATGATATGATAATGCCTTTGCATTTATGTTCTTAATCATTCTGGCACTTACGTATATTTTCTACTTGTAGATTGGGTGGATCTGGCAGAACAAGGCGAATTAGTTCCATAGATTGGACTCATTGTTCTTCTATGCAGGCAGATCCCATGACAGTTGATGTTATTGCTCCTTCACCTTGGACAATATTTGGTTGTCAGAATGGTGAGAATGTAAATCAAAGTAGGACTTTGGAGTTTCATGAAGTTCTTTGTTTACTGAAAACATGGGTCCAATGTAGGTTTGCGACTATTCAAGGAAGCAAAAGATAGGGACTCCCATGGAAAGGTTAGTTGGTTTTTCTAGTTCACCAATAATTTGTTTAGAAGATAAGCTCACGATACAAGATCTTACAAATCTTTATTACTAGAAAATTTAATTTGCATGGGAATAGAATGAAGGCTACTTTATTGTGGAGTTGTGATATTAGAGTAATTTTTTGGGTGTTGTGAATTGAGATGAATTGCAAATTTTTTGAGAAAATTGAAATTGATAGTAATATATTATGGAGGAAGTTTTATTTTTGGCTTCACTATGGGCTTTAGTTTCAAAAGAATTTAAAGATTATTCATTTATTTTCTGTTTCTTATAAGCTATAATTGAGGAGCTTGTATATCTTAAGAATATGTGAGGGGTTTTGTAAAGAATAGACTATCTTATAGTTAAATTTTTCTTTCAGGTGGATTGTTTGTCCAAATTTTGTACTTATGTAACTATATTTATATATAAATATATTATGATGTTTCTTATTAAAAAAACAAATTTATCTTGAGCAGTGGGATGATCACCCTGCTATAATGGCTGTGGGTGTGGTTGATGGAACATCAGAAGCCATTTTCCAAACACTTATGTCTCTTGGTCCCTCAAGATCAGAGTAAGTTTTCTTAGTGTATCTTATCTTCTTATGTTTCACTTTTTATCTTGTCTTCTTCATGTATGCTCAACTCTAATATGTAGCACCTTTAAGTTTCCCTATACCCCTTTTTTCCTTTTAGTTTCTTTTAGTAGTCAATTAGTCACAATGGCATTGAAAGTATAACACTGAGTGCAAAGGAAGTAAATGTATGAAGGATCATTGGTCTATTTTGTGATGCTTCATGATCTGCTGACTGTAAGTGGTCCAGGTTATTGCCACTAAAAATATCAAATCATCGATTAGATGTTATTTTGGGAATTAGTTCACCTAGATAACTGTCACTATGGGTGGGGATGGTGGTGGTTTTTTTTTTCTGGGGTGGGGGGTTCAGCTCGAGAAGATAAGTTCATATTTTAATTGAAGAAGATTGAATACTTAGAATACAGTTAATCAAGTTACCTAGACCTACTGTCGTGATATCTTACAGCTTAGACGGTACCTAACCTTTATTATGACTTTACTCTGTGGTTTTTCTTAAGCTTATACTGCGCTTGATGGGTGGATATGAGGGTAGGGATGAGATTTGAATCTTTAGAACATCGCAGCCTTCTTTTTGCATGCTGTATCAATTTCTGCATCTAATTCTTGTCCAAGATTCTTTAATACATCTTCAAGTTTTTCCTATGGAGATATAACTCTGCAAGTTGGATTGTAGATGGGACTTCTGTTTCTTCAAGGGCAGTGTGGTTGAACACCTTGATGGTCATACTGATATTATTCACAAGCAGTTATACAGTGATTGGTTGCCATGGTTAGACTCAAAGCTTAAATATTTTTTTGATTTACGTTTCCATGGTTCTAATTAAAAGACTCTATGAGTAATCTCTATTAATTTCTTGAATTTTTAGGGGTACGAAACGAAGAGATTTATTGTTACGACGCTATTGGAGAAGAGAAGATGATGGGACTTATGGTAATAGTTCATGGAGGAGACATTTACTGGATGAGTGTTGAAATAATCTGCTTGAATTGCAAACTAATTTTCCTGGTTTATCCTGGCACAGTTATTCTCTACCATTCTGTCTTTCACAAGAAGTGCCTGCCTCAGAAAGGCTATGTCAGAGCCTGCCTTAAAAGTAATGTATGCTTAAAAGTTTAAATTCAGATATGAATTACTAAACCCGAATTTTTATTCCTGTTGTAAATTATCTGATCCCTAAATGATAGCTGTTAAGATCCTTGAATAGTGATAACTGATAACTAAGACTGCATGTCTTTATCATCTTTAAATTTCTTTGCTGTGTTTATTTCAACGTGTCTATTTGCTGCAATATGCAAATTCGTAGTTTAAATCCTCACAAATTTTATGATTACGTATTATTCATTATCCACATTAAGTGATTTATGTCCTGCACAGTTTGCTATATGGTGTATTGGCTCGTTAATATTATAAATATACCTTCCCCTGCTGAGAGGCACTTAATTCTAAAACATTTTTGGGATGATGTGTTTCACTCCCTTACAGGTGGAGGCTATGTCATATCACCAGTGAACGAAGGGAAACAATCAGTTGTCAAACACATGCTTGCTATTGATTGGAAGTTCTGGAAATCTTATCTACGACCTTCTACAGCCAGATCTATCACCGTCAAAATGCTTGGGAGAGTTGCCGGTACTCTTCAGCTGTGGATTATATATATATATATCTGTGATTGTTTAACATCTCAAAACATCTGTTGTTCAATGAGAATAACTTTTGTTACACATGTTTATACATGCGCAGCATTGCGAGAGCTATTTAGAGCAAAACTAGGATATCCTTCATCTGATTTTTCATCAGGAGAGTTGACAAGAAACCATCCAAATCAGGGGAGTTGTAGGTCTGATGTTCAACTAGTTCCTGGGGATGTGGACAATAAAGGAAATGTAGTTGAAGAAGTGGATAAAACATCTTCAGATCTCGCAAACCTTGTTAACTTGAATGACACTTCTGATGAATTCTTTGATGTGCCAGAAACCTCAGGTTATGATGAATCAGAAGCTGATTGGATTCCTGATTTCGTTCCCGATATGTACTCGCAGGTAAATACATTTTAAAATATATTGCTGCTCTTGTCACTAAAAAGCCCTTTTTATTTGGGATCAAAATGCAGATTTCTTGTATTTCTTCCTCAGTCTGTTTTTTTTTCTTTTTAACTGATACATGCAGGATGTACGTCAGCCAAGATTATCAGCTGCTGCTGGTTTTGTCAAAAAATTGCATGATCTCGCAGGTTATTTATGGTGTTTGAATATTGTGCTCAATATGTTTATTGACTCACGTCCTCTTTAGTTGATTTTTTGGTACGATGCTATACACCGCAGTTCAGAAAAGAGGCTATGTGGACTTGCAACAAGAGGTGACAATGGTGGAAAGTATATCATGCTCATATGGGTCAACTCTCCCAAAGGATCCAACATGTAGTTCGCCTTGCAGTTGGACAGCAGCAGATCCCTCTACTTTTTTAATTCGTGGAAAGAATTATCTAGTAGACCATCAGAAAGTATGCACTGGAATCTTTAGTAACTCTGGAACTGAATCATCAACTGGAACTTAAAATTTGTCTGCTTGTTCCCAGCCATTCTCTATCATAATCGATTAACAACGGAAAAAAAGTTGGCAAAAAAACTTGGGATTACATGATCTACAAATGTTGATTTACTTCTCACAATAGTTACATGTTCTTTGTAACTCAAACAATTCCTAGGAATTTACTATTAGCTGCATCCAAAATATTATTGTTGAGTAGAACCGAGAATTGACCACAAGCCATAACCCGCAGTCCAATGGAAAGTATGTGGTGTCAAAAGCAGTGGGATCGAGCCTTGGTATTACCATTGTGGACATTTTCCCACTGTTAGGTGGGTGCTTTAGAAGTCCCCTTCCCCAAACAACTAGGATAGTATAGGCCTTTCTCAAGATAAAACAAATGGACGAGGACGGTGAATTGGAAATATACCCTACAAAACAAAGAGGCATAAAACTATTGTGAGACAATTGCTCACAGCATAGAACTTAAAAATTGAAAAATAAAGTGTCTAAGGTAATACTGTCATTATATTAAAACAAACTAGTCAAATTTCTATTTGTTTGACCATTGCTTTATAAGGGCAACTCCAAAATAGACATTTCTTAAAGAATTATTTTTATATTTTATGCACCGTTATTCTCGTTTTAGTTTTTACCTCCTTGAACTTTCCATCTTAAATCATTCCTTTGCATTTGTTTTCATTCTAGATTAAGGCAAAGGACACCTATATGCAGATGGTTGGTGCAGATTGGATAAGATCTGACAAGCGTGAAGATGATCTTGGTGGCCGTCCTGGGAGCATTGTGCAGGTTTTAATGTTTATTCCTATTTTTTCCCTGTTTAAGTGCCAATTACTTCACTTTTTTAATGCTTTAATTCAAGTAAAAATATGCACACTTCAAAGCCCTATGTAAATAAGTAAGTAAACCATAAGTTTTGCTTTGTCATGATGATGGTTTTGGTATCAAAGAGTACTTAAACTTGCCTTCTTTTGTAGAAATATGCAGCTCAGGGTGGACCTGAATTTTTCTTCATCGTGAACATACAGGTAATTTCAGTCTCATTTGTTATTACTCTGAACACGATCTTGCATTTTATGGATGATATATTGTCTACCATGAATCAGGTCCCAGGTTCAACAACTTATAGCCTAGCACTATACTATATGATGAACACCCCACTTGAAGATGTACCATTGCTAGAGAGTTTTGTTAAGGGGGATGATTCATACAGGAATTCAAGATTTAAGTTGATTCCATATATATCAAAGGTTTGTACTTATAGTGTTGTTTTCCCTCTTATCGTCATACGAGCAAAGGTATCTGTCCCCTAGTCTCTCTCTCTCTCAATAGAAACACACATGCACGTGCATATTCATGACAACAAGCACTCATGCATGCACAGAGATGCTGATCTCTGTTTGTTTTACATCTGGGATCATTAGTTTTAGAAAGCTGCATAAAATTAGTTGTAAATAATCTACTTTAGATCTGAATGATGTTTGCTCTATAGTTGATTCATATCCGTGTATGAAGTCAACAGCCTTATAGTAGAGTGCTAAAGGTTTGGCATTTACCCATGATACCCTGGTTCGATTCTGCAACTCCCAAGAATCATTTGGTAAAAAAAAAATTTCTGTATAAAACCTTGAAATATATCAATCTTGTTAGTCTATTAACTACAAGGGTATTATCCTTTCACATCTTTCGAACATTAAGCAAATATCAAATGTAATTCATTAGAAAAAAAAAGCAGCTAATATCAAATGTGGTTGTGAACTTATGAAAGAGGAAAAAATTACTCATTAGTCTGATTGGATAGCCTTTTTGCTTGAACTGAGCTGACAAGAGATTCGATGGGCCCCCTTTTTTTACGCCCCCACAACACCACTCTTGTAGACAACAGATAGTTCTAGGAATATATGTTAGCTACATAGCTGCTTAACATCTTTTGGAGTTTCTTCATTAAATCTTGTAGCCAATTATGATATTACTTTATTTTTCTTCGGTGATGGTTAATAATCTTGATTTACCTACAGGAAACTTTTGTTTTCGCATCCAAAAGGAACCAAATTACCTGTTGTATACAAATCAATATCTTTATGTTTTGATCATAGGTCATGATTTGTCGCATCTTGCTGCAGGGTTCTTGGATTGTCAAGCAAAGCGTGGGAAAGAAAGCATGTCTAATTGGTCAAGCACTAGAAATCAATTATTACGATGGGAAGAATTACTTGGAGGTAAATTGAGTAAACACTTTTACAGTTTTGAATATATTTCCTCCACAGTGTAATGTGCGGTCAAAGGTATACCTTATATCTGTATGAGTTTTTGGGTTGATGCATGATTCATTTTCAGTAACATTGTTTAGATTCCTTTGTGTTCTTAGGATGATAGTATGCATATCTATAATAATTAGCAAAGACTAAAGTGCTGGCTTTCTACTCGTGAAAAGACGTGTTATTTTGAAACATTAAGGATGTGCAAAAAATTTGAGATTTTCGTCAAGTTTGAATACTATTGTGCTAACCGGACTTAAGGATCCCAGTTTTAAAACAAGATTATCTAATGTGTATCCATTGACAATAAAGGACTACTATGGCCCTTATACCGAGACAAAAGATTTATCATGTACCTCATCCAATAAGAAATGGACTCCTCATGATGGAGCATGTTTTCTATTCATTCATGAATGCTGATTCATAAAATTGTGGGTACATTCAGCTTGGGATCGACATTGGATCGTCGACAGTGGCAAGGGGCGTGATCAGCCTCGTCCTTGGGTACCTCAACAATCTGATTATTGAGATGGCATTTTTAGTACAGGTATAGCCATTATGTTTTCATAGTGTCTAAACTTCTACATTTTTCTTCCCAATTTCGCTAAGCATTCTAGTATTCCATTCGCATCCCTGATTTCCTTGTTCCACACTGCAGGGAAATACACCGGAAGAGCTTCCTGAGTATCTCCTAGGTACTTGCCGCCTTAACTATCTTGATGCATCCAGGTCTGTATTAGTGAATCCGTCCCCGTAACCTTACTCTATGATGAGAATGATTCATTCTGAATCCATGATTACTAGCTTTTAGGCTTGCCCTAAAAGGTGGGTCACATACTCACAATTGTTATAAAACATAGAAAAGGTAAATTAAATTAAGAGGATTGTGCTTTGCAATGGTACAATTGAAGAAGTCAATTCTTTTGTTCAAATTGAAACATGCAGAAGCAAATGCATGATACTGTAGATATCAATTTAGTATTGGAGAATTGGATAAAAAAAACACATGAAAATTAATCTTCATAAGTGTTCATTCTTTTAATTATATTTTGACAATTTTACCCCTTTTATGTTGTTTTTGAATGTATAGAGTTACATTAAGCCCATAAACTAACATTTTTTTTCCCATTAAAGTTCATCCTAATCTAACCTAGGAGATTGAGGCGGCAAAATTCTGAAATCACTACTCATAAAATCTCATGTTTTTTAAAACAAAATATCTTTGCATCAAGTTTACATGGATTAACAACTAATGTAGCAGGTTATTATATGTTAAGAAACAATGAGTACAACTATCATAATCAATAATGCCTTATCAAATAATAACTTGATATATAAGAATGTGATTTTTTAAATGATGGGACAAATAATAATTTGTGCCTAGGGTTAGGGCTCGAAAATGTGGCATTCTTTTGTCACATGAGAGGTGGGGAGAAATCCATTGACTCATAAGAAATGGCTAGATAATGGACAATATTCGAGACAAAGTGGGCTCTTTTACACAACCGTTGTTATGTTTTCATATTGGGACAACATAAAATTATAGGCATACATCTTCCACAATGGTTGTTCGTAAAATATTTAAAAATATATATAAAATAAAATAAAGCATTTTTTTTCTTAAAAATAACAAAAATAATATCTTTAAAATTTATAATCATAAAAATAACATTTTTTTATAAAAAATAATATGTTTTTACTATTAAAAATTGATATATCATTTTACATTAAACGTTATTTAAATTTAATTACGATTTTTAGACTTGTTTAATATTATTACGTATATTTTTATTGTTATAAGTTCTAAATGTGTTATTTTTTATAAAAAAAATTCTTTTTTACCTTCATTGTTTAATCTTTTATTTTTGACTCCTTAATCAATTTATAATTTTTACACCAAAAAATGAAATTTATTTGAAAATATGTTCAATAATAATATTTATGATTCAAAATTATTTTTTGAGGCATATTTTGATTTGTTGTTGTTCTAGTTAGTACTTATATGTTGTCACAGTTGTTAAAGTTTTTGAAACATTTACAAAAAGAAAATATTGTTAATTATGTGTTGGTACCCTTAATAGGGATACTAGTATTCATTAATACCTATATTTTCTTACTAATACTACAAAAGTATTAAGATTTAAAAATTAGTACCTTTTTAGTACCCTTATTTAAGAAATTGTACTCTTTTAATTCAATTTCATTAAATTAAATTGGAGATTTTAGATAATTGATTTATATATGATGTACAATGAATGCCATTTTTGAAATTAAGGTTTGAAATAAATTAATTTTAAATAAAAAATTAAAAAAATCAGAGCAAAACACGAGAAGAGAAGAAAAAAACGAGAATTCATGAAAGAATAAGAACTGATAGATTGGATATTATAAAGCTTGAGTTATCTGATTTTTTTAAAATAGAATGAGATATATTTTATATAGATGAATTTCTTATTTATATCCATCCACAGGACATGTAGGTTAAAAATGTGAAGAAAAAACCAACTTGATCAAAATGGTAAGTTTATAATTAAAATGACTATAAATAGTCTTCTTTTTTAATTATTTTAATGAAATTAGATTAAAAGATTAATATTTCTTAAATGGAGGTACCGAAGGGATACTAATTTTTAAATAAGAGTCTCTTTATAATACTAGTAAAAAAATATGGATACTATTTTATACTAGTATCTATTACCAATATCAAATTGTCCAATTAGGATTCGCTTGAGGAAAGTGTAACGCAGCATTGTTTAGTGTTTTTTTTTTCTTGATTGGTTGCATCGGTTTTTTCAGAGAGTTGGGGCCTTGGGGGGCATTATTGGTAATTCAACACTCGTCAAAATAGTTTCAAATGTTTTCATGCTACGTGACAGAACAATGGACCGTGATTGCAAGCTAAAAGTAGGACAAGATTGTAATTTGACGAATATAACTTACATATTTTATTAAAATTATAAAGTCAAAATCATACCAATCACTATTTAAATTAACAAACTTGACGAGTTGGATACACTTGATGATCTATAAAGGAAAACTCACGTCTTAGTTGGTAGTTGGTACGGGTCACTAAGAGTATTTATTATGTTATAAAACCAAAAAAAAAAACTTAACGAATTTATATTTATTATAAATAAATAACTACATTTTATTTTATTTTTCAAAATTTTTATTTAATATATTTTTAATTTTTATCATTTCTCATTTTTCTTAAATTATAATTACTATGCTTACAAAATAAACATTTTTTTATTTTTTTATTTTTCAAGATATTCATGTTTTATCAATTTTTTCTAATAATTCTACTTAATATGACAATATTCATTCTCATATTTCATTCATTTATTAAAATATGATGCATAGTTTAAAATAATTTTAATTTTAAATGAAGTTAAACATTTTTAATTAATAACAATCTAAAATATATATCATGCTAATATTTCTTATGATTTTTTAAAAAATCGTAGGTTTAAAATAACCAAACAGGACATCAGTAACCCACCTTATAAAATAAATTTATTAAGATTTAAGTATATTTATATTCGTTGGAATAAAATCGACATATAAAATATGTTAATATAATAACTAAAACCTTCCATCACCACTTGAAATCATTATTTATGACAAATTATTTTAAAATCAACCACGATTATTTTTTTATTTTTTTGTTAATAATATCGACCACGGTAATTTAAATATAAAAGATATAATCACCGAAAATGTGAAAAATTCCACTGTGATTGACAGTAATTTACTATTGTGCCCCTAAAGCCACTTTGCATGTTTAACTGAAAATGTTGCACAGTGGAGAAACTCGCATCTGAAAAAGCAGAGGAGAAGTCCTCTCTAGCAAAACCACGACACCTTCCGATTCAATCGAAAATATTGTCGCGGTCTCATTTTTCCGAGAAAATTTCATCTCGTTTTCTATCAATCGGAATTGTCTGTTTGGTTGGCTAGAAAATCAATAAAAGGAAAAGGCGGGACCGAACCGGTTGTGCAACGGTTCACAAGATCTCCAATTTCGATACTGGTAGTCCTATCGAAATTTTTATTCCTATTGCCACCATGCCTTTTTGATTTTTCAACTCTTTTCTTCTTGGAATCGATGCTGTCTCTTCGAATTTCTTGTTTGTTAGATTTTTTGTTCGTTTCGAGCTTAATAAGTTATCGTTTCAGGTTCTTCGTCTATTTTGAAGGTTTTATGGTTGGGTTTGCTTACTTTTATCTATAGTTTTTTGTAATCCTGGGTTTGTGTTCACTGATTATTGCTGTTTATTTTCATAGAAAAGTGAGCTCAGTGAACTATTTTCCAGCTTGATGAGTCCCTAAAATGCTTTGTTTGATTATTTTAAAGTTATTATGTCATTTTATTTTTTTTACATTTATTGATTTGATATTTATAGCTTCATTTTTCGTTTATAGTATATTTTTATTCTTGTTTCTGACTATTCATTTTGTTTTTTGTCCTGTTTCCTTTACGTTTGGCAGTTTTAGGATAGGAATAAGTTGTATGGATCCTACTCTGAAATGCCACGCGTTGCTGTTGCTTCTAGGATTGGGTATGTTTCAGCCACCTTGATTATATATCCCCTGTTTCACTGTTCAAATCAGCACATTCAACTTAGGGTCACTTAGGGTTGTTGATTTTGCTTTTGTTAAAAAAGGACTCGTTTGCTTCTGCATTTGTTAAAAGTTGTTTCAATAAAAAGTACTTTAATTTTTAAAGTGCTTTCTTGTGTTTCAGTGAGAAGCACAAAATGTGCCTTCATTTAGCAAATATTTTCTGTTTGGTTCAAAAGTAGTTTTTTAAATATCAGAAACGCTTTTACATGTCTCAAATGTTGAAGTAAAACAGGCACTTAGTGTAGTTGTTATTTTCTGGTATACACGAACTGTTCTGATCAGCTTGTTCTAACGTGCTTTCTTTTCCTCCAATAATTTTCAGTTCTTGTAGGTACCTCTTCTTCTAAGACTGATTTGGGGTCTTGTGAAAAAGTTGTTAAGAAATGGACATTTTCTTCTCTTGAACAAGAATTCAAAGAAGATAAACACACACTAAAGGATTTGCTGTTTTTCCTTCATGTTCCAAGAACAGGAGGACGTACATACTTCCATTGGTAATCCCATTTGTGATTAATAACACTCCGCAGATTGAAATCAATATTTTTTTACTAATATATTTTTTTGTGGTTTTTGCTCGTCTATAGTTTCTTAAGAAAGTTGTACTCTAGCTCTTTGGAATGCCCCCGGTCTTATGATAAACTGCGATTTGATCCCAGGTAAGCTGTTATTACTTACTATTTCTCTTTTCTTGTTATGCTCTACATTTCTTGATTTAAAATTATTTCCCCCTTTAGTAGAAAATTGATAATATTACTCCCAGTAGTTTGTATTAGCTAATACTTCTTGTCTTAATAGCAATTTTCATAAACTTGGTACTGATAAAACTGAGTGATTTATAGCAGCTTGTAGCATTTTAAAAAAGAAAGCTCTCTTGGCTGTTAAATTTATATTTTATTTCTTTTTAATAGTAAAGTTTTGACTTCATATTATTATTACCTACTCACCTAGCCGTTTGCAAAATTATTTTCACCTCTGTTTGATTACATTTTACTCTGTGCAGCAAGCAGAAGTGCAGGTTGTTGGTTACACATGATGACTACAGCGTGATGTCCAAACTTCCCAGTGAGAAAACATCAGTGGTTACAATACTCAGGGATCCAGTTGACCGTGTATTCAGTGCTTATGAGTTTTCGATAGAAGTAGCAGCAAGGTTTTTGATGCATCCTAATTTAACTTCTGCAACACAAATTGCTGGTCGGTTACGCTCTAAGACTAGGGGAGTTAGCACATTGGATATTTGGCCATGGAAATATTTGGTTCCTTGGATGAGGGAAGATCTTTTTGCTCGGGTATACTTATCTCCATAGGAGTTATTTGTCTTGGTACATATATGAACATTACGTTATCAGTCCTAAAATGGATATATCGTTACTTTATGTAACTTAATTTCTTCTGTAAACAGAGAGAAGCTGGAAAACATAGGGACTTAGATGAGGTAAGGAGCAATGATGCCTACGACATGGAGGAAATTGTTATGCCGCTGCATGAATATATTTTTGATCCTATAGCTCAGGACATAATTCATAATGGGGCGACATTCCAGGTAGATGACTTTGATGTCTTATTTAGTACAACGGAGATCTTTTATTCTTTTCTTTTTCAATGTTATGATGACCTTTGTTTGCCATCTATCTCTTTAAATGTTTATCTTAGTTGACTTAGAAGTAATTACAACAAAACAATGTGATGTAACCTTGCTGCTCACTGTTTTTCAGCACAAGAAAGAAAAACAGAGAAGATTCCCTTATATCACTAAAATTCTATTACAAGCTTTTGTTATTTTTTTAGTATATATGTCATACGTTATTATAAGATGATGAAAGCATTAAAATAAAAGAGAGAGACTATCAACTGGCAAACAAAAACAACATATGTTTTTAATAAAAGAGTAGTCTGGAAAATCATAAATGAGATAAAGGAATGAGTTTGTTTTTTAAAAGAGAGAACAAATAAAGTGGCTTGTATAATAGGTCTCCAACAGATATTTTTAATTTTAAAGAAAGAAAATAAAAAAGAAAGCATAATCATAGAAACAAATTATCTGGCTGTTCTGTGGACGTCAAGATTATGAACACTGCAGCAAGTTTTTTTATCATATTTTTATGGTTAGTTTTAGGAAGAAACCGGTTTACCATGTTTTTGTTTTGATGGATGAGCTCGGACATGTTATCAAGTCCACTATAATAGTTGTGGTCTCATGAGCACTTAGTTTGCTGTTATTTTTTTTCAGAGCGGGAGAGGACACTTTCTCGATTGTTGAAGTTTTATCAGCTTTACAAATGAGGGTCCTTTGGAGGCTATAGTTGCCTGATTTAAGGAATTATTCATATGAAGCTGTTTAATCCACCTTGAATTAAATATCTAATAAATGAAATTAAAAGATTGCAGGATTGACAAACAACTCCTACACTGCAGAATCACACGCAGTCCGCCATTGTGTGCAGAAATACAAGTATCTCGGTCAATATGTGATTCAAGTTGCAAAGGTATCGTATATGACTTTCTTTTCTCTCTAATGGCAGATGCTGGTTTTTGACAAAACACCCACTGTTGCTGTTCTGTTGTTGAGATGCTCTCAAGTTCTCAAGCTGGGATGATTGATGTTGATTCCATGGATCATCTAATATATTTTCCTCTGATAATCTTCTTTTTTAAGTGAATGAGTGTATTGGATATTTGTAAATCTTGCAGAAGAGGTTGGAAAATATGCTTTATGTTGGTCTCACTGAAGAACACAGAGAATCTGCAACCATGTTTGCTAATGTTGTTGGTTCCCAGGTGATTTCCCAACTCAGAGCATCAAAGAGCAAGGAAAGTGAAGAATACAAGAAAACAGGTCAGGTCTGAATCTGTACACATGCATAAATGGGTACTACTAGCTTGTATCATACTATCAATTTTGAGGGATTTTTTTGTACTTACTGAATCTATCATTCAAATATACCTGCCTGTGCTACAGAACGAAACGCTTCATTCTCAAATCCTGAGCTAAATAGAAACGGTCATCAGGTACCATGACCCTGAATGGAAAAATCCTAGGCTTTCTAATTGGATGACATTTTTCTTACTGCATTTGCCTCTATGACAGAACAGAACCTCAGTCCAAGAGGAAAATGAGATTGTTTCCCCTGAAAATGGTGTAGCAATAAAAAAAAATGTAAGCAACTTTGATATCTTTGAACATTGAGAGTTAGATATGATCAGCCCCTCTTCCTTGAAAAAGTTAATTCTAACCAAGTGTACACTAAATTAGATGACTGCAGTAGAGCTTATGGATGCTTATGAAGATTGCACCTCTAATTTAAGGAAGACCCAATCAGGTCGGCGCACCTCTTCTTTAAAGAGAATTTCTCCAGTAAATTTTACTAAAGAGGTATACCTCAACATTCAGCTCTGTAAAGATTCTACATGATAATCGTGATCTATTTTTCCATTTTGCTTATTATGCTGTCCTTATCGAGTTATGTGAAAAACGATAGTCTTCGTTGCTCATACTTGACACATTAAGAATGTTTTCCTTTTCTTTTATAATTTTTAAATTTTGTGGATATGGGTTTCACTTCCAAGATAGGAGGAGATATGAACTTGTTAACAACAATTCTTTGGCGTGAATTAGGTTTGGCTCTGGGCCCATGATAAAATTGAGTTTTTCCCAGATACTCAAGCTAATATTTTGTTGAAAAAAAATTCATATAAGCTGTCTGATATATGTGGCTGTACATTTTCCGAAAAACAGATGTTTATTTGTGTGTCGAAATCACCTGGTTAACTGGTTCTCTCTCAGATAATGGCAGATTAAACATGGCACCCCCTCCCTTTTTGTTGTCCTTGTGGTGGTCATTGTGAACTGACTAATCCTTTTGTTAGAACGGAAAATAAAATGGATTTTTCCTAATTTAAACTCTAGGATTTACTTATTTTAATTAATTTCTAAGTTCTCCTTTGGTAAAACATAATTTCCTCATTTATTTTGATGGTTCTAACTTTTGTTCCTTGTGCTGCTTCAAATTCCCAGGCACGGCGTCAGGTTCCTGAAGTAGTCCTACAGAAGATAAAATCACTTAACCACCTTGATCTGGAACTGTACAAATATGCCCAGGAGATCTTTGCCAAGCAAAACACACGTGCAAATAATAAATTTGTTAGCATGGTAAGTTTCTCTTTGCCCAAAGCATCACAAATCAACATGGCATTTTGTTGTACTTATATACTTTTCAATGTTGATTGTCTGTTTCTATTCCAGCTGTTTAAATGCTTGCAAAATACCTTTATTTCTGTTAAATTGCATCGAGAAATTGATGATGTAATGGTCTTGGCTTAATTCTTGAGAGAACTTTCGAATTTAGGAGTCATCTCTTTGTTTTGTATCCATGTGTATTTTTATTTTATTAATATCATGGTCTTTCTCTGATGGATAATCCTGACCTCATCTAACTGTATCCATTTAACTTTCTTAGAGCATTTAGGGTTTCTGGCACATTGCATCTGTACTACACAAGCTTGCAAATACTTATCTTTCTATGTAATTTGTATTTTGAGGTGTTAGATCTGAATTACAGAGTATTTATCACAGTTTAAAGGCTTATCTACTCCATTAAGTCTCCAAATTTTGAAAAATTCACATATAGTTACTAGTTTAGTTACTAAAATACATATTTGTGATTTAAAATTTTGGAATATATGTGTAAAGTTTTAAAAATATGAAGATTAAGTTGTATGATTCAAAAGCTTAAAGACCTTGTGAAATTTTAAAAGTTTAAGGATTAAATCATACGTTTTAAAATTTTGAAAAACCTATGTATGAATCATGTTAGAATTTGAGAACTAACAATATAGTTTAGCCTTGTTTATAAATATTATGCCTTTGGTGTTTTGGAAAAGATCAAATGAATTAAAAACAAATTATAGCATGAAATTTTAAAATTATTATGTTTTTTTATCTACATATCATCATTTATAGTCTCTAGACGACTTTTGAGGTGAATTTCTATGTTTTGAGGAGAGGTAAGTGCAAGAAGATGTTCAACCTCCCTGTCACACCATATCTGCTTCAAACAGCAACAACTTGATATTGTTTCTTAATCCATTTGATGGTATTATTCATTTGCAGGGTGGCCAGGGAAGCTTGCTCAATAGCTCATATGACATCACACTTTGGAAAATTCTTTGGTTAGGCATAACAGTTGTCTTACTTCTATTCGTCCTTGTATTTGTAAATGTGCGAAGAAGAACGTCTAAGATTAAAATATGATTGTGTTTTAGGAGAAATTTTTCTACTTCAGGAGCACCTACTACCTTAGAGAGAGAGAAATAAAACATACATGTAGGCACTAGGTGTGTGAATCTCTCTCTCATAGTACTTATTAATATAGAAAGAAAAAAAGAAAAAAAAATCATGTTTTAGGTTTTCATTACAAAATGTAGGAACTCAGAGGCTTTAACTAGTTTCTGAACAAGAGATAATAAGTGCATCAGATTATTTTTTTGAAGTTCCATATTGGCATATTTCTAATGTGTTTTTGGATGTTGTTCTGTTCATGGATGAAAGAAGTGCACATATAGTCATTTTATTTTCCTAAATTGAATATATCGGTTACCTTAAGTTAAATTGATACACTAGTTAACTTATTAATATATTTGTGAACACTTTAGTCAATTTTGATCATTTTATTGATTTAAGTTTCCACTTTTTTTCAACTTTTTTAAAGATTTTTTTCCACAAATATATATTAGTTTCTTGTTAATAAGATTCAATTAGATTATATTTAAGTTTTTCTCTAAAAGTATCAAAATTTGCCAGAAATGAGTATAGTATTCAAAATACAGCAATGAGGGTATTAAAGTGTAATATTTTAAAAAATGTGATTAATATATTTAATTTATGAGAGTAAAATTGTGTTATGTTATGAACTACAGTTTTAGTGTACCTTTTTGTTTTGTTTGTAAACAAAGACACTACTAGAATTGATATGCTATCTGATTATCAAGGACTTTGAACCGTTTTATCGTCTTTTGGTGAAGGTCCTGAGGGAATAAGATCATTCTTGCGTGCACCTACAATGCACCTTACACTTCGAGTAGAAAAGACGCAAACAAAAGATATGCATTACAAAATATAGATATGGAGTGGACTATCATTATGATTAGATGTATAGCTACTTTTTGATTCGGCGTTCCGACAAATCGAAGACTCTGTATCTCTTATTTCATGTTATAAGTTCATACGGTACAAACTACCTTTTGATTTAAAGAAAAAATATTTTTGTAGTTGCCTTTTAATATGGTATATAAGACTCTCATTTCTACTAAGTGGCAAATTGGGATTATAGGGTTTGTTTTTAGCTCTATAGCATCTTTTGGGCGTCGGGAGGATAATAAATTCAAGTAACTTAATTATGATAATTTTTTATCCGATATACAATTTGATTTAAAAGAAAATTAAGAATGATTCGTCTAATGATAAAACATACTCTTCTTTCGTTTCAAGATATATCTTTAAATTACAAGTTACATGTTTAAATTAAATAAAGTATCATTGGATTTATAAAAAATGAAAGGAAAAAAAAACTAAGAAAAGGAAGAAAAGAGATATGTGACTTGTATTCTTTTAGTTACAAACAAATGCCATTTCTAATGTGTAGTGCCATAGTGCTCGCATAATGTTAAGATTTAACCACATCCTTCCCAATCGAAATTCCTGGAAGTGATTCTTTGTGATTGTCTTCAAGAGCTAAAAGCGTGCAAATATAGAGAGGTTGTGCAGCTTCAACTTCTTCAAGTTTGGCATTTCATTTCTAGTTTAGTAAAAGGGTCAATTACAAACCCAAGTTTGAAAAAATAATAATTGCATTCTATTTTTACGAGTCTTTCACATTTGCAACGACATATATGAGAAATATTTACGAAAATTACCTTAATATAAATCTTATATTCGTACTATTTCACAATATAATTTGAGTTTCATTTATATAATTTCTGTTATATTTGTAACTAAATTACATGTTTACATTGGTTATACTTGTTACATGTATGTCTAACTAAGCCTCAAATTATATGGTAAAATAGTTATAATCTCAAGTTTATATGTGTGTTCGTCAAATATTGTTATAATAATTTATAGAATGATATTAAGGAAATGTGATTGCTTATTTAAAAATAAATAAAAGGGATTTCTATTGCAGTTTCAATAAATTTAAGAAATTTTGGAAGGAAAAGAAGGAAAAAGTTTGGCATCTCTATAGTCTTGATTAGATAACATGTAGTGTACAGAATAATTGATAAACTAAAATATTCCACTTCAATTAAGTT
Organism: Hippophae tibetana; assembly: GCA_037013495.1. Taxonomy (NCBI): domain Eukaryota; kingdom Viridiplantae; phylum Streptophyta; class Magnoliopsida; order Rosales; family Elaeagnaceae; genus Hippophae; species Hippophae tibetana. The sequence continues at coordinate 1,509,487 of CM072810.1, forward strand.
GAATTGAATTTATTTTTATATTTTATAGATCTAAATAAGTCAACATTGGTTTTAAAAATACAAAAATTGATGTATATCATATCGATTAATATTTTAAAATTTACAACCGACAGTTAACATATATATATTTTCAATTTATATGTTTATAATTATTAAATTTTAATTAAATTTTTATATTATTTAAGAGGGTGAAATAACTTATATTATTCTTTTCTTATGTTTATTCTTAAAAAAAGATTATTATAACTAATAAAAAGTTAAATTATTTTTTGTTCTCAACAATTTAATCATTTTTAAAAGTTATTATCTACTTAAAAATTGATAAACAATTATATTTTAAATGTTAATATATAATTTTTTTAATTCAATAAATTGATAAATATTAATTCGATTAAGATTATAGTTCAAATCAATCAAAATCAAACGGTTGCAATGTAAGCAATTTTGTTGATTGAGTGTGTTAATTCCTACTACCTTCAAAAATACAAATACTATCTAACATAACTCAAAATATTTTTTATTTTAAAACTAACTCTCATTGTTGTGCCATGAAGATATTTCCTTTTCTTACACTACAAATATATATATATATATATATATATATATAACATAAAATATTTTTTTTATAATATTAAAGAATATGTAATTTTAAGTTAAAATAAAGAAAAGATTAATTTTATATTTTTTTTTTAATAATGTGTTCATAATAATAGATGATTTTTTTTATTTGATACAATTACATAAATTTGATTATATTTATTAAGAATACTATGGTACATCAATTCATTACAAACTTATTATATATATATATATATATTTATATTTTAATTAATGTTGTAATTTTTTAATGTATATAAATATGTGAGTCAATTATAATTATAAATAATACCCATAATTGAGATTTATTACAAGCTTATAATATATAACTTTTTTATTTTAATACATCATTTAAAATATATTATAAAGTTTTATACTTTTAGTTATTATTATATATAAAATTTATTATTAAATTAAGCGTTATATGTAATAATTAATAAAATATTAATTTATTTTTAAATAAAAATATAAGAACCAGATAACGACGAGTGCATGTAAAATTTTAACAACCCGTCTAAAAACTGTGTATCTAAAGAAAAATAGATAACGATGAATTTGACCATGTGGTGTTTCGTTGACTTATGGGGAGGTGAATTCAACTGTAGAAAACGAAGCGTAAATCCTTCCTTATATTTATTTTAAAAATAATATTTTAATTTTATATTTATTTTAAAAATATTTTAATTTTATTATTAGTAAAATATAATTATGTAAAGATAAACGATTAATTTTTTTTTATTTTTTATTTTTTCGAATATTTGAGTTATGTAATATTCAAGTTAAAATAATTTATAATTAATGGAAATTTTAAAAATAAAATAAAAATTATTTTATTTTATGCAGTAAATTTTTAAAAATAATATGGCGAAATTATTATAAAAAATATAAAAATTTAAATATCATTTTTATAATAATTATAAAATTTTAAAAATATTTAACTTTATAATTATATACATTTATATCGCTTACAAAGTTTATTAAACTCTAAGAGGAATATAATAGTAATTTATTTTACATTTATTTTTATACTTATATTATTTATATTATATCACGTGATAAAATTATTAAAAAAATAATTTTATTTTATTTTTTAATATAATTTTACGAAATATCTTAATTTTAAATTTTAAATAATTTTTTTCAAAAATAAACTTTAATAAACTCTTTTTTTTTTTTTGCTACATAATTATACCGAACTTATGGGTAACCTTAATTGGGTTCTGGATTTGTGAGAAAGCTACGATCAAAATTCACCGACACTAAATAAATTTCAAACAAGTGAGCTCCAAATTAACTCTTTTATATATATATATATAATAGAAGAAAAACTGAATCTTAGAGAACTGAGGGTCCAAAATTCAAATCTTGGTCAATGTTATTAGCATATAAAGAAAGAGACGAGAATAAATAAATAACAAATAATATATTTGTATTTATATTTGTATTTGTTTTTGTATCCATTTAACATATTTATTATTAATTTTAATATTTTAATTTTTCTCATTTTTATTATTTTATGGGTCGGTTATAAGTTTAACATTTAGCTATATTATTAATTTTTAAATTTTAATTAAATATATATAATTTTTAAAATATATGATTTTATCTTTTAATTTTTAAAACTTTATGAATAAATTTTTTAAAATTTTAATTCAAAAATATATATTTTAATAAACTAAAATTTATATATAATTTTTTTAAAATTTTAAAATTTTAAAAGTTTCTAAATAACGTCAATAATTCAGTTGGATCCCAAATCGTCGGTGATCTGTGAAATTTTCAATGATATTAAATCATAAATTAACACCTTTCATATTAAATAAAAAAAAATAGTGGGCCATATATCTCTTATATGAGGGACACCACCAAACATATTGAAATAAAGGATTTTGCCCTAAACGGAAATTGAGGTGGCAAATAGTAATATTATAAAGTACGTACTTAGTTGAAAATCTACTATTATAATTTTTTTAACCACCTATAAATTGAAAAATAAATTTTATTGTTAACTATTATTAGGATGATTAGATGCAAGTCTCATATTCACTAGCAACCTAGTTAACATTTATTTTATTTTTGAATAAAAATAATAAATATGTAAATGATAATTACGTAAATAATTTTTAAGAGTATTTTTTTTATTAAAATACGAGTCAATAAGTTACATCTTTTATAATAAATATTTTCTTAAATTTTGTATATAATTTATTATATTTCTTCCATTGATATTAATTATTAATTTAATTCTTATTATTTTATCTTTTTTATTTTATAAAATGAAGAGTAATAACTCATTCCAAACAAGCTTGTATATAATTTTTAACATATGAGTTTATTTTGTAGGGTAACCATCTTCCTTTGCATTATATATTATATAATATTATAATATATTATTTTTTATAATATAATCATAAATATATTATAACTATATTTTCCAAAATATATTTACTTTATAAATAATATTATAATATATTATTTAAACTTCATCTAACACTTAAAAATATATGTACTTTTGGTGTTTTTATTTTTATTTCACTTCAAACATGGAAAAAAAAATATTATTACACTTGATTATTTGATTTTCATAAATGTAGAGGTAAACTTCATCAACGTTGATTAAAACATGACCTCACTGTAACACAATGTATTCATTCACAGTATAATCATATCTCATGTACAAAAGAAAACCTAAAATTCCAATCCCAGACACACAGATTCACAAGAATCCCTTCTTCCTCTTCACTCTTCACCCTTCAATTTCTCTATCTTCATCTCTCTCCACTGTCTCTGTAACTCTGTCAGGAACCCACAGTGCTGTTAATGCTGAAGGTGGTTCGTAATCAGGTTTTATGGTCTTAGCTTTCTGAATGTGAATGTCCCTCTTGGAGGGTTTTCTCGGCCCTTAGGTTTTCACTAAGGTTTGGTCCATTTATCTACCTAATGTTTTACCTATTTCATCTTCTTCTTTTAATACTTTAATATTTCAACATTTTTGTTTGGTTACTGAGAAAGTAAAGGAAAATGTAAGGAAATGTAAAATGTTGCTAGTTTTTGGCCCATTTTGAAATCAACGGTACATGAAATGGAAATGGGTGTTTGATATGATTGTACTTGTTTTTCTAACACTTAATTTGGTTTAATTTTGAGATGTTTTCTTGGTTTTTCATCCATTTTTGCTATTTTATTTTTTCAATTTTCTTTGTTACCAAACAGACCCAAATTTGTAATTTATTGGCTTTTAAGCGTTATATCTGCAAGTCTAAGTACTTAATAAACGTGTAACTGTAATAATTTAATCCAAGGAAGGACAACGACGTTCTAGCTCAATTAAACGTTGTCGTATGGCTTTGAATTTTCTTTTTACTATAATTGGCTGGACGATGGAATATTCTAGAGAATTTTCGGATTATTGTGTGTGTGTGTGTGTGCGTGTGTTTTTGTTGTCCTTCGTAAAGATAAAGAGAGTTTTTTTTTAAAGTTTAGTATTAATTTGTTCCTCGGTGTCTAATAGAGAAAAAATTTCGGTTATACCCTCTTTAAGAAAGACAAAAAATTATTCATAAGCGTTATATCTTTAATGTGTTATTTTGTGTGTCATCAATTGTTGCAAACACTGAACATAATGGTATTCTTTCTATCACAAATTTTCGATCAGAAGTATAAATTGGGATTATATATCTTATTAACTTGTGATAAATTTCATTAATTTTAAGCATTCATTACATTTTGCCCACTTACTATAATTAAAAATACAAAAATAAGTAAAAAAAGAAAAATGTGATGAGACATTAGGTTTAAATTTATACGGTATAAGGTAAGATGTCATGATATTAGGAAAAGATAATCAAAGTCCATTAATTTTAATAAAAATGTATTTTAGACTTGGATCTTTTAGGTGAGATAATAGAAGTCCATTAACTTTACAAAAAGATCATAAAAATTCATTTTTGAAAATAAAAAAACATGACAAATACACATTGTGCAAGTAAAATGCATGAATCAAACGCATAATTGATATGTTTTTCAAAATATTTTCTATAAATACAATAAATTTATGATGTCCTATTTAATAAGTACATATATAAAATACAATTTCTTTGAAGGTACCGAAATTAGACTATTCTTTTTCCTTAGTTTTATTTGAGATGAGATAGCCTTGTACTAAGAGCCAATATTAGATACACATAAAGATGGTATGGAAGGATATTATTTAAAATACGTCTTTGTTTATTATTCACGTGCCTATCGATGAAGTGTCACGTTAGAGTTGGACTGAAAAAATTCCGCTTGTATTATATGCGTATTACTTTTTCTTTTTTTGGTCAGAATTATATGCGTATTCGTTAAGATATGGTAAATTAGTATGAAACCAAATCTCCGAGATACCTTTTACCTTTTTTATACATATCTTAACGAATTCAGAATCTAATAAATGAATGTCTTTGTTCACAACTGGGTTGGTTGACTTTATTCAAATAGCGTAAAATTTTGTAGGTTTTGAATTTTGAACTGATTAATGACACTTTTTGCTTCGTGTTTAACAGACTATGGCTGGTTCTTGGTTCTTTGATGAGAATTTCAATGGGGTGTCAGAGGAGTTCTTTGACAAAGTTATTGATAGTTTGGATTTCCAATTGGAAGATGCTGATATCAATGCTGGTGGAGAAGATTGGAATGCTAAATTCCAATGTCTGGAAACTCCATCTATGGATGTTTTGGCAGGTTTTCAATGTCAAAGTGACACCTCAAAACTCCATAGAAAATTCCACAATCCGGTGAGTTGTTTATATAGTTATGAATTATGAATGGTAGTTCTTTACGATGAAGTTGATAATGTTATGAATATGGGAAGTTTGTTTGACCCAGTTTGCTACAATAAACTTTTCTGTTTTTTTTAACCAAATCATAAATGGGATGGGATTATAACAGGGATTTTTTTTCCCTGTCTACTCTACTAGACAATGATTTGTTCTTTCTATTAGAATATGAAGAGAATGTCTCATATTAATTAATTACGATATTAATATAAGGTTTTTAAGTGAACATAAGCATCATTATCTTTAAAGGTTAATATTTTATAATTGAATGACTCATGTTACTTATACATTATATGAGTTTTACATGGTATTGGACTTATGTTATAAGTAGTTAAAAAATCAACTCTCTCAAAAACTTAAGATATTAAGAAAATCAACAATACTTTTATACAATCTATTAGTTAATGATTCTTAAAAAGTAAGAGGCTTTCGTATTATACTTATACAAGTAATAAAGCATTCACTAAGTTATATAGGCTGGTAACTTTTTGTTAAAATCGTTCCGAGATAAGACTTAAAAAAAATAGAATTCATGGTAAGACAATTCCCTTATGTAGGAATGTATTTGTCCAGTGTGAGAAGACTTACCATTAGTATCCAATGCAGTACCACAATAGTGAGAAGTCTTACCTCATAACGATTTTGGTAAAAAAAATTGAAATTCGTGATAGGACATTTGGCCTAATGTGAAAACCATTGATCCAGTATGAGAAGGTTTATTATGACAAGACAATACCTTAACACAACAATAGTAATCCTTATCTCAAAGCGATTTTTGTAAAAAATGAAATCTAACCCAAATGTACTACTGTTGTGGTAAATCACTCATTTGGAATTGTAATGTTGTGAAATTTGGATGTCTCATCCTGCTTTGTGAACTTTGCAAACTCGTACTTACATTTTTATTTTAACCTTTTGTAAGGATGATGAAATTGCTTTTGCCTTATGGTAACTAGTTATTTGATTTTTGTGTTTGGCTATTTTTATTTGCTTCTCATTCTAAACTTTGTGTGTGCAATTTCAACTAGGATTGAAAGCAAACTATGTCAGTATGTCTGTAATGCTCAGATCTTCTGATTGTTCTTTGTTCCGATATTCAGTATAACAGGACTACACAACTGAAACAATCAGCTGAAACTACATCTAGCAGTAGCGTTCCCTTAAGCGATGAGTCTTCAGATATCAAACATAAGTTCCCATTCAAGTCCTCGAGTCCAGTTTCAATCCTCGAGAGCAGCAGTTCCCAGTCTGTAGAAAATCCAAGAGGCTTCGAAATCAAGCCTCAAATTGCAGTTAAGCGAGCCCGAAGCAAGCGTACACGTCCCCCGCGCTTCATCAAGCAGTTTATTTTGCCCTATGTCTCACCAGCTTCTTCGGTATCAGAAAAAATATATTCTTTACCTGTCTCAGAATCGGATTCTGACTCCCTTGTTACTGAAAAGAGATCCAAATCCAGCAAGAGAAAACAGAAGAAAAGGAATCTGTTACACCTCTCGGGTGTAGAAATGAGAAAATCATCCACACAAGAACGTGGCGAGATAAAGAAATGCATGCATTGTGACATGACTAGCACTCCGCAATGGCGAGAAGGACCAATGGGGCCAAAGACACTCTGTAATGCGTGTGGAGTACGGTATAGATCAGGTCGCCTATTTCCAGAGTATCGTCCGGCTGCAAGTCCAACTTTTGTTCCTTCAGTGCACTCTAATTCTCACAAGAAGGTCATAGAGATGAGGAACAAGATTTTCCAGGTGACCCCTAGGCCTAATATGAGTACTTCGTTATTGTCCCAGCTAGGAAATTCAATTAGATAACTAATTATATGATTGTAATATGAGAGACCAATCTTCCTTGTGGAGGAAGCGTTCTTGTCTGTTTTCTTGTTTCCATTCCAGTTAGGCTGATTAATTAATTAATGTACATTGATTGATACGAGGTGATTGCCCTTTTTCTTGTGTAGTCAAGTAGTAGTCATCGGCTTCCATGCCCTCCTCTTCATCGAAGGAATTACAAGGGAACTCAACAGACCACCCAAAATAAAGTATGAGGAAACCCACTACATGGGATATTCACCTCTAGTACTTAATTCCACATCTCTAAAAGTCAAAGCTCTCTCTAGCTATTTTCATTTGTGTTTGTGTTTTAGTTCTTTCGTTATGAAACTTGAGTAAATCGGTTGATATGGATGTAAATTTAACATTGACTAGATTTTAAAAAATCACACAGAATTGTTAGATATATAACATATAAATAATATTGAGTAGTTTTGGTTATACTTTATTCTTGGATGCCCAAATCACTGTTGAGTATTAAAAAACTTATTTTTTATTAATTATATATCATAAATATATTATAATATATAATATATTTTTATTAAAAACATAAACATGATTATGATTGTAGTGACAATGAAACAAATTATTTAAAATATATAGAATTTCGTGAAACTAAACATGGACGACCATCCTTCACGTTCTGACGTTATACTGGCAAGAAACGTCAAGGTGGCACAATGGCATTGGACTCACTCACCCAAATTCCCATTCCTCTCCCGTTAGTAGGAGTTTTATAATAGCTTATAGCATCATTGTTCAGGAACAAAAGGCTATCATTGCTTTTTAGCAGGAAAAAAAGAGAGGCTTTCATTGGTTTAGCAAAAGCATGGTAACAATCAATTATAATTACTCATTAAGAAAGAAACAAAGAAAAAGGGATAACATGCGTCTATTTAACAGTACTCCAGTAATGAAAGAGGAAGATGAGCAATATAATGATAAATGGTACAAACAGTTCCTTAATTGTAAACAAAAATGTACTTTTCAGTCCCGTCATTATTTAAATAAATATTATTATTCCTTTAATTTTATAAAAAAAACGTGCACTTTTTAATGAAATGTGTAGATGGTAGAAATAAGAAAATCGAACTTTCGTCAGCGAGACACTTTAATCCCAAATATTCATTTAAGGAATAAATGGATGAAAATCACTGTAATCTCATGCTGCATAGTTATGAGATATATATAATTAAATAAATACTTAAGAAATTAAATTATTTATTTTATTGAACAACGGGACGATTTCGTCCCCTCATCATCATTATAATCAGAACAAGTGCTACCATGCACTCCTAGTTGCTTTATTATTTGAAATTTAAAAATACTAATCAAATTGATTAATTGCCAGGGAATTCGGATCTGGCAACCACGTTTTGGGTATAGGGAATAATGATTTCAAGTTGCTACTTGCAAAAACTACACGAAGTTAGTAGAATATCACATAGCATTACCTTGACTGAGTGACTTAGGCCTGCATGTGCAAATTGATGCACGATTCCCTTAGTGTCGGAAATCAGATCTTATAAACGAAATTACAAGGCACTTTCATTTCATGATCTTATTTGAGGTAAAGATTATATATAATTGAATATTACTAGTCTTTCTATTTCGTCCGCTAAATTGTAAATCAGTTTTACTCTTACTGCAGACTATATAAATCCACCCTTCTTCTTTATGCCCAGTGCATCATCAATTCAATCATTAAAACTTGGACCGAGTATCAGCCCAACATCCTCGTATTTCATGTTATAAAATAACTTCTCCTACTATTTCATGTTTCAAGTCAACTCAATAATCACTCCGACCCAATTATTATTCTCATGGTTTCACTTTTGATCTTGCTAAAAAAAAACATATTTAAACATGAGAAAAATATGTTTACATTATACGAATAAAAAAAACATACGCACGTGGCGGTGGTTAAAAATAAAATTTCATCAATGAAAGGATAATGCAATGCAATTAAACTTTCAAAAAATTTAGAAGTTATAAAGTGTATGCATGGCATAAAATAAGTAAATTGTGGGCAAAAATGAGTGCAGCTAGCATTTCTCGTACAGAAAGCACAAGATGCCAGTTGAAATATCAATATCTCATGTATTTAGAGAAACAAGAGACTTAAGCAAATCCAGTAGACTTAACAGCAGCAAAAAAAACTGATCCAAACCCTCAACCAAAATAAACACAGGAGGGAGGGACAAACCATAGAAAGATCATTATGTTCATGCCCAGGAAAATGAACCCTCCTTTTTTTTAATTGAACATCAAGAGAATGAATCCATTGAATATTGGTTGAAAATAAGCATGGATATTTAATCATAGAAAAGAAGGGAACTAACCTCATTGAACAAGTTTATTTCTATATTGTTTTTGGTTGGGGTCTGGTCTGGTCTTTCCAGACAAAGACTTGCATTATAAGCTTGCAGCTTCTTAATAGATTCCACGGGCATGGTAGCTCTGAATGGCTTCAACATCAACTGATGCAAGAATCAGTTTTTTGGTATCGAGATCTGGAGGTTGTGCAATTTTCGCATATTCCGCTTTCTGATTCCACTTCTAAATAAAGTGCTTGCAGAAAGTTGTGGCCCTCTTTTAATAGAAGGAGAAGATCTGCTTCTCTGTTGCAGTTTGCCTTTCAAGTACTCAGCAGCCTGAGCCTGGACTGTTTTATATACAAACAGGATTTACCATATCTAGCTGCTGCTGAAGAAAAACTAATGCCATCTAATAATCTTACTATATACTAATGAATTGTAAATGGAAAAAGTTGGAAGGAAAATCTTAAAGCCAACACTATGCTCATGTTTTTGCTGTTTATTGTAGGTTACGTGATTCTAAATTTTTGATCATATGTGTTTCGATGTGATTATAGTTCACAATTGTTATATGACTACCATATTCAGGTCATCTATAAAGAAGTGTTAGATATCAATTCTCCCAAAAACTCAAGCTTGTGAGAGGTGGGTTTAACAATTGATTTATACTCTTTAACATTCTCCCTCGAATATAGGCTATTTTGTCTTGATAAAACCCATCACTTGAACTTTCCTCGATAGTAGGTTTCCTTGTCTTTTTGCAAAGCCTAACAAACTTAAGAATTTGAATTGATATTGGGAGTTGTCATAAGAATTCGATCCCAACACTTTGCTACTCTGATATCATAAAGAAGGTTTAAACATCAATTCTCCCAAAACTTCAAGCTTGTGGGAGATGGATCTAACAATTCATTTATATTCTTTAACGATCTACGTTTTTCATTAAACAGTTGATATTGTATCAATACTTTCCTTAACATCATTGGAAAAAACAACTAACAGATGATAGAGAATGCACCATGTAGAATTAACAGAAAAGGTTTTTCAACTCTGTGTTGATAGCTACCTTGTGATAGAAAAAAAAAGCAGAAAGACCACGGGCTTTAGGGGAACGAAGCAGTAATTATATATAATAAGACATGGAGGTTTTGAACTCATAGTAGGTATTAGTTATTCACAGGACAAAATATGAGAACTCTATCTTTCTTTTGTGATCTTAGTATAGTTAACTTAATTTCCAACAAAGTGTATTATAACTCTTCCGTCATCTTCTGTTAAGCATTACTAAGCTCTAAGCTAAGCAAATAAGCCCTTAGTGAAGTGCACATATTCCTTCGCCCGAATGACTGTCGATAAACCTTTCATCTTAAATCTTACACGGTTAAATATCTATAAGTATGAAAAATAGGAAACATTAATTTCAAAGAAAATAGTAAACTAGTAAGACAGACCAGAGTGCAAAGAAGCTGATGTAATGGCATAGTCTTTGAGTTTCTTTATCCTTTCAGTAACATGCACATTTCCACAGAATTCCTCTGCTTTAGTGTCTGTTATAGAGTCCCTCTGGTGGCATAATAATGCATTTTCACATGCCTATAAAAGCAGAATTCAGTATCAGGTCTAAGGACTGAAAGAAGACGCACAATTATAAACTTATAATGCATTACATTTGAGAGGAAAGGGAGTGGGGGAAGAAATATATTGACACATAGAAGCAATATATTTCAACTTCTAAGCCAACTTGGTCGAATAGAAAATTGAGCAGCAAAAAGCAACCAATGTGAATCAAACACGAGAGAATACATTGAACAGTTTAAGTACCAAAAATATGTAATCAATGAATTTATTTTGTTGTTTCAATCCAAATGAGGAATTTTCCTTCCTCATAATACGTAAAAACACAAACAGTTCACCCCCTCATGGAAGGCTCTCTAAGTAACAAAAATCATGATAAACAGAAAAAACAATTTAAGCAGTATCAATTCTCAATCACAGTATTCAAGCGTGTACCCTTGTGGCAATAGAATAAAAACCATGATCATGTGACTGTTCTGCAAAGTTTAGCCATTCCATGTATGAAACCTTCAGCCACTGGCAGCTCTTAGACTTGAGTTCACGCAAAAGGAAGGCCTCGTATCTCAAAGCCAAGCAACTCTGTTAACACAATGAAAAAATACTATAAATCAGCAACTAGAGAGCACCAGTACAAACTACAAACCTTTATATGCCTAAATCAACAGCAGCAATCAACCCAGGTATTGATGCACACTGTTTAACGAAGTATATTTCCAATTCTCCATACATCTTCTACTTACAAAAACTCAAGCCAATCCAAAGATCATCAAGAAATCCTCAATCGAAATAATATGATATGAACTATTATTAAACAGAAAAAATCTATAAAAAAAAAGTCACGATAGCTACTATTCAAGTTGGTTTGCTTGTTTGTAAGCCACAGCTTAACCTTCAAGAAGAACTTGAAATCCTAACAGATCGTATTTCTAATACCAGCAAGCAGAGCGCATACTAGAAAGAAGCAGTTTTATAATTAAGGCTTTGATCACAGATGCACTAATGACAGACGACTACTGTATATAGTAGTAGTTCTCTGCAAGCTATCTACAATTTAGCTACAGCAGAATTGATGACGTGGATAAATGTGAATGATATCTAAAGCCTCTTAAAATTATCATCTACTTAGAAATTTTCAAGCCGAGCCAAAAATCATCAAGAAATCCACATTCGATATAATATGACAGAACAAAATCCACAAAAATTTCAGGCATAAATTCTTCGTTAGCAAAAGAAATTCGCAATGTTGTTTACCAGCTGAAAATCAATGAAATTATTTGAAAAATCATGCATATGAGATTCGAATTAAAATAGCATGATAATTAGAATTTCCGATTGTGTGTGTACCTCAACGTCGCCGATAAGAGCAAGAGCTCGGACGAGAAATTCGAGAACCAGAAGCTTCTGCTCGACAGACTTTTCCGAGATTTCACGTATAACGTAGGGAGATTCAGATCTCATAAACTCTCGCAAGTTCGATCGGCTCTCCATTGAAGATTTCGCGTCCTTCCAACCAGAAACCTCAACTTCAAGACTTCGCAGAGCCGACTCGTCGAATCTGCACAAAGAACTTCACGATTTTCATCAAAAAGAAAATAAGTATAAAAGGAATAGAAATAGAAGAAAAGATCGATGATCGCAGAAGATTTTTTACCTTCTGTTGAGAACGAGTTGGCGAAATTGGGAAACTTGCTGAGCTAATGCGTCCGACATTTTGTATAGAATTTGGCGGGTAAGGTTTCTTCGAAGGTTTGGGTTTAAATATGTTTGAGACGTAAATGAGAATAGATAGGCCTATTTTATTAAAAAAAAAATTAAGGCCCATCTCATTTAATCACACCTCGTTTGAGCCCGTTTCTAATAGGCTATGTACGGTCAGTTTTTAATTTCTTTTTATATTTAATATTATATTTCCTTTTTGCTAAGAACCTAAGTTATATAACTTATTGCAAGTTTGGAATTTATATAAGTATTATTTATAGTTAATAACAAAATTGATATAAATATGAGGCTAGGTATTTAAAAACAAAAAGTAACATGAATAAAAATAACGATAAAATATTTACAATTAAGAATAAAATGGACAAAACTAAGGATTATATATTTACAATTAAGAACAAAATAGATAAAAATAGGATAAGTAATCGGTATATGTTTTAATAAAAAAAATATTAACTTATTAATAATACCTCTTCATTGATTATTAAATCTTAAACCTTTTTATCCTAATATTTTTTTATCGATCACTAAATTCTAAATTTTAAATCGTAAATTTTAAATTCTAAAATAATTAGATTTAGAGTTATTTTAATCTTTTAATATATATATTATTTTTAAATTTTTAAATTTTTATTATTAAATATATCATTTTTAAATCTTAACATGACATTTTTCTTTTATTTTTTATTTTGTGTTTTAATTGCTAATTGTTTTATTTGTAGGATGGGTAAGAGAAATTTGGAGGAGTCATTTGATTTTTCTAACGATGCTTTGAAGTTCTAAATAGGAAAAATTCTTCTTCAGGCAATATTTTTCTTATTGTTTATCTTTGTATTTCTATTTATTATCTTCTTATGTTTTATTTTTTGTCATAATTGTGTTACTTGTTTATTTTAGAATTTATTCATTTATATTATTTTGTCGTTAGCTAGAAGATGATCTTTCTCTTCCCACTGATACTTGATGATTGTCAAGTTTTTCTTATACATTGTTGTTATTGTTCTCAAACTGAAAAGGCATTACTGAAATTTGTAATGTGTTGAATAAGTCTCGATGAAAGAGATTTGAAAGCTCTTATTTTATCATTTTTCTAAGCTTTCTCCAATCTTTTTTAGTGGACAGTTTATCAATAGTTTGCTTTTGAAGAAATGTATGCCTTGCCAAAATTTGAAAGAACTTTGGTTTAAGATTGATGGTGAGTTGTTAAGATTTTAAAAGTTAGAGTTTTGGATACTTACTGGATTGAAGTGTACATCGAATTATGAGGATCATATTGTTATTGAAGTATCTAAATCAAACTAACTTGTGAAAAAGTACTTCTCCAAATATTTTTTCTATCTATCATCTGGATACACTTGTTTATACGATTAATGACCATTTCTCTAAATCTTCTAATATTAAGTCTTTTGGAGATAGCAACGAGTTGCTGACTGATAAGTATGGCAGGGGTGACAAAGAGAATAATAAAAAGCATAAGAATAAGAAGGACAAGAATAAGGAGAAGCTTCAAGATAGTGAAGAAAATGTTATATATGGTGAGGATTGTACCTCGAATGTTAACTATGATTTGATGTTGTGCATGCTTTACTTTTTTGAGTATGGTCCAATTGATTTGGATAGATTTGATAACTATCCTTATGGTTATGTTTTATATGATTACATGTATCGTAATTTGAACAAAGACTATATGGATTTTCATACCCGTTATCTGAATTCTATGAATGTAAATTCGTTGCAAGATGATCATCGTGTTTGGCTTACTATTTTTGATTTTGGGCTTGCATTTCAAACCTGGATATATGAGGTTATTCCTACTATTGGCAAGTAGTTTACTGCTTGTTGTCGTGAATGTTTTCCTTACATATTGAGGTGGAATTCCAAATTATATCCTAAGTTTAATGATATTAAGAAGATATTATCTTCGAAGGTGATTGTTTCTATTTGTAAAAAAAATTATTTATTGTTTTCTTCATTTTGTATCTTACTCGGTATTTATTTTTGGTTTTAGGTTCGTGTTAATACTACCATTGTTGATAAAGGTGCTCCAATGTTGAAGTCATTCCTAGAATATGTTCCTAAAGCTATGCACGACAAAATGAACTTGTCCTAGGGTAACCATTTACCTTTATCACAAAAGCAGTTTACTATACTATTTTTCTCTATGCCATCATTTTAAACTGATGTTCCAAGTTTGGAGCGCAAATGTCTTATTGGATGTCCATAGGGTTGGACCTTTTCATTATAAAGGACAAGGAAATGATGATTTTTAACATGAATAAGCTTATACTTCTAAGTCTAATCCTTTATATGTGGCTTCATTTTTTTATAAGATGAAAGCTACCTTGATTTGGAATTTAATTTTATTAGAGTTATGGTTGGATCGTTTTAGGTTTTGTGAATAAGAAGATTGATTCTTTTGTGGGCAAGTTTGATGAAGTTACTAACATGTTAAAGTCATTAACTACTTTAATTAATGACTTGGTGAGTCTTTTTTATGTACTTTGTTTTTTGTATTCAATTTTTGGTTGTGTTTAGTTGTAAGCATGTATCAATTTTTGTAAGTTTAAATTGAGGAATGGCGTACAGTGTTGTGATAAGGCATTTCTCTACTGTGGTTTTGATCACGACACTTCTGGGGCATGTATTTGTCAAACTTGCTTGTTGAGGTAAAACATGTCTTGTTTTTCATTCTTGTTCTTGCTAACTTCTCTTGTCTTTTTGCCTTGGTGGCATTATGTTCTTTTTTATTCTTCTTCCTTGTCCATTTTATAGTGTTTCTTTATCACATTTTTTTCTAGTGGTAATTGTTGAGACTTCAATAGCTTAGAGAGAGATTAATGCAAAGGGCTGAATGTGTGGATCCTCATGAGGATCCATCTATTTATAACACATTTATGATACACGTGTTAGATATACAATATGTACATGTAAGTATATGTCAAGAGGGCATTATTAGCCTAAAGTACAATGTGCCAAATATCTAAGTCCAGTTTAACCACGTTTACCACGAGCTTGATCATAATACGAGCTCGAGTTGTCCCTAGGGCTCAGTCTTTACCAAGCTCGGGCTTTCATTAGGCTCGATCTTTATAGAGCTCAGGCTTCCATTAGGCTCATTTTTTACAAGGCTTGGGCTGCCATTCAACAATCGTGTCTCATGGATGGGACATCTAGAGTACTTCATCTTCTGTCTTGGGTTGGACTATCTTGAGCTTGACATGGCTTGGGTAGTTTGCAAGGTTCAATCTTTGGGCTGGTCCAGATGTCCAAATAGTAATATCAATACATCTTTCATTGCTTTTCAGATCTTTCAAGTGTTTTCATTTCCCAGTGGGTATATGATGGTTGGTATGCAAGATTTAAGTATTTTGTGTTATAGTAAGGGGAACACTTATCTACCAGTGGTTGTTTTTCTTTCTTGCATGATGTTATTGCATGTGTGCCGGGTAGTCTCCATGCTTGGTACTTTCAATAGGTGTATGTTTGTCTTTTCAAGTTAACATATTATCTCTTTAATCCATCATTAATTTCATTATCCTTATAATTGATTTCTATCACATCATATATCCTTGCCTTATCCTTCTTAGTTCTCATCTTTTTTCAGCCCAATTTGTTAACTTATGCAAATAGATGCATTTTTTCTTATAGTATACCACCTCTAAAGTGTAGCCTTTATTTCTTCCAACATATATTTGACTAGTGTGTCTCTTTCATGTCTAACTACAGAATTCATATGTTCGGAATAGTTTGATGTTATTAAATTGTACCTAAGCCTTAGACAGTGTGACATTGCCTATGTCTTGAAGTCTCGTAGACATTCTAAGGCTCTTGTGCTATCTTCTTTTATTGTTTGAAATGTCCCATTAAATTCCTCTATTGTATAAGTATATGATGCCTTTTTGAATGATTCATCCACCATTGTGTCATATGCGTCATTTGAGATGTTTCTCTTCATATGGTAGTACCAAATCTTGCTTTATTTTAACCAATAATTTCAATTTTTGAAAAAACCATTTATATGCATATGTGGTTTACCATTTGCAATGCCAAACACGATAGGGTAAATATGTTGCAATCAACACATTTGTTAGTAAGCAATTTATGTTAATTCTTAGTATGTATAATGTGATTCAATTTTAAATTTTGAAACAAAATTACTTGATTGTTTTCGTCCTTTATTATTGCATGAACGAACATCCTTTGTGCTTCTCCTTTAGAAATGTATCATCCATAACTATGACTAGTATCATAATTATTGAATCCATCTATGCATGTTTGAATTAAAATTAATGCATACTTGAACCTTGATTTTGTGTCTTTTTTAATTTTAGTTATTGTTCTGGGGTTGTTGCATTCAAGTATATACAAGTAAGATCACAATTCTTCATAGGTGGATGATGGATCTCCTTTTATGTATTTAAGTGCTTCCTTTTTTGCATTGTATGCAACATTGTAAGTTATGTCAACTCTTTTTTTTTCTTTGCCAATTATATATACCTCATAACTGTATTTTATATAGTTACTTTCACCTATTTTATTAATTATAATTCCTATGTTCTTAATGTTTTTAGTTAATTTTCGATGAATAAATTAGTATTTACTGTTTTTTATATTTTTTAATAAAAATTAAATAATTTGTATCGAAAACGTACTTAATTGCAAATTTGTGTCCAAAAATATAATTTCAAATAAAAGAGTATTTAATTGCAATTTATAAAAGTCGAAAATATAATTTAAATTTAAATCGGGCATAAATTTTAATTATTAAAAGTGTAAAAATTTAATTTAAATTAGAAAAGGGCTAAACTGTAATTAAAAAAAGTTGAAAATATAATTTGAAATAAATTTGTGGCTCAAAATGAAATTAAGAAAGTTTAATTTTCTGGACAGGTGAGAAGAACCATGCGCCACACGTGGACCGTCCGATCAAAGAAGAAACGGCTGAGATACGCGCGTCCAGATCACTCCCGACCAACTCGCGTGGGTGCAGATTCTATTTCACGCGGCTCGGCGCCCGAGTGAGGCCCACCTGCCGCGCAGTGGGACCCACGTGTCTGACGGGTCCAGCCCTTGTCCCCCACTTACGCGCGCCTCTGATCCCGTGCGCTAATCTCTGCGTACAACCAGATTTTTAGCGAATGAAATGCAGCCACGTGTCCGCCTAAATCCTTATCTCGAATCAGAAAATGCCACGTGTTCCACTCTATTTTTTCAGCCAATCATGTGATGACACATGGCATGTTACGATGACGTGAAAGCACAGGATCAAGCCTGTGTTGTAGTTGTTGTCTCCCGTGCGCTGATCTCTCCTACACCCGTTTCCCGCAGCCAATTAGAAGCTGCCACGTGTCCGCACTAATTCTTGCAGCGAATGAGAAGCCGACATGTGGCAGCGTGAATCTAAAAAATTGAGCAGCGACGCGCATGATCTCAATTTGCGTTTTCGATACCTGTTTGTGTTTTCGATATAATTTTGTCCCCCACGCGTTTTAATTAATTATTTTCTACATACCTGTCTGTCCCCTGCGTGTATTAAAATAATATATTTTTAAATATATTTTTTTTATAAATTTGATGTTATAAATAGGGGATAGTATGAGAGAGTAAAAAAAGTTTTGGAGTTTTGGGGAGAGTTTAGTTTTTGTGTTGTTCGGTTTTGGACTGCACAACACGCAGAAGCCATTTTTTGGCTTTAGTTGTGTTCTGCGTGTGCCAAATATTTGTTCTAAGTGTTGTTTTAATTTTCCTTTTTCTTCATCTTATTTTTTTGTATCTGTTGTAATTTTTATTTTTATTTTATGAAGTAATTTAATTTTTCTAGGGTTGCATTTGATCTTAATTTATGAAGCTTTTATTTTAATTATTTTTGATAGATTTATAAGACGTTCGATTCGTTCGTTCTATTTTGTGCCTAATGCTTTTTAATTATTTATGAATCTTATCAAAACGATCTGTGTCACATAAATAAGCTTGGAGGAGGCATTTGTGTGTATATTGCTCGTAAATAGAATGACATGTATGATGAAGGATAGGAATATATCCTAATTGTATGTGTGGCTATTTGAAAACTTAAAACGTAATGATTCTCGGTGAATTTAATTCTCATAGGAATATAGTGAATTAATTTAACGAGGTATGTTTGTACGGAGCTCGGAAGAGATGTATGAATAAAATTAGAAGTTTTCGGTTGAAAAATTAAATGTACTAAAAAATATAAATCAAAAGAAAAAAAAATGATTTGAGTTGATTAGTTTGGTGAAAAATTGCAATCCTAGATTTCTTTTATTTTGTTTTGAAACTGTTTTCTTAAATTTGTTACAATCAACGATCGTTTTGAATAAAATCAGAGAGATATAATTTTAGTACTCGACAAACTATAGTAACAAATCTCCGTGGGAACGATAACTTACTTATCAAATTTTATTATTTGTGACCGTGTATGCTTGCACGTTTTTATGTGTTAAAAAACACACAACAAGTTTTTGGCACACTTGCTTGCCTACATCTTTAAATTCTTTCATGATTTTTTGTGCAATTACTTTATAGTTTGCATTTTGTAGTTAAGGTCTATGTACTAACCTGAATATGTATGTTCTCAATTGTATGTTGTTATTTTGAATGCACTCGAGTCATCCATCTTATTACCAATCAGTTTCCAATTACAATGTTCATCCTTATAGCTCAACTTTATTATGTTCTTGTTTAAGTTGTCAATCTTGTATTGAAAATGTTTCTTTATTGTAGAATGAGATATTTTGTTGGAGATTTTATTTGGTTTTCATTATTACTTGAATCAGTTTCTTAAGTTGATTGTATGTATATGTATTCTTTAACTGTTTCATACCCTTCCACTTTATCATATGATGCATTTCGTGTTGTCCTATTTATTTATTTATTTTGCTTTTTTTTCTGCTTGAAGGTTGTTAACAATCACACATAGTTTCTTTCTCATCTCTATTTTCGTACTATTTGTTGTAAAGAACTCAACAACTTTGTCATTTTCTATTTTTATTGCTAAATATACTCCTTATAAAATCATCTTGAGTATAATGTTTTTATAATGCATCACTTGCAATGCATTGCATACGTATTGCATAGATCCCTGAAAACCCAATGTCCTTTATAGAATAAAACAATGCATACTTTTTCTATCTATGCACAAATACATGTATTCATTACACATGTTAAATTATTTGCAATTAAAGACTTGGAATAACATAGGAATAATAATTTAAAAAGATGTGCCCTTGACTCTTTTTTCCTTTGATTTCAATTGTGGTAAGGTTTTGACAAGATGTGGTAAGCCTTACCATTGACTATTTTTTTTATTTCAATTGTGGTTATGCTTTCAAACGATGTGGTAAGGTTTTCACACGTCGTGATAAGATTTTCACAAGATATGGTAAAGCTTTCACAACACGTAATAAGCACTACCTTGTCACTAAGTAAACAGTTTACAATTGACTCTATTTCTTTTGATTTAAGTTGTGTTTAGTCATACACATAATGTGGTAAGGCTTACGACATGCTTTCACAAGATGTGATAAACCTTACCTCGCCACAAAGAAAGTTTACCACTAAATTTGTTTCTTTTGATTTCTGTTGTAGTAAGGTTTTCATAAAATGTGGTAAGCTTTTTACCTCACCACCTAGAAAGGTTATCACTAATTTTGTTTCTTTAGATTTTAGCTGTTATTAGGCTTACACATGATGTGGTAAGGCTTTTACAAGAAATAAGTGTGTTACCTCGTGAATTTGAGGTACGTGTATTACCTTATGATTGAGAATGCTTTTTTATTTAGTATCTTATTGAAATTTTATTATATTATTCTATAATATTGAAGTAAAGTTACTAGTGAATTATCATAAATCATAAATGAATTCTTATATGCAAGGTAATCCTTTTGTTTTTCTTCTTGTTAGAAACTATCGAAATCTGATACAGATTTCATTTAACAATAAATTTTAATATCAAGTTGTATCGTGTTTTCTTGTTGATCACTTGACTTGATTACTAGTTTCAATTAGTTATTTCGATCTTCTCAATCTTATTCTTTTTCATCAAAAACATCCCAATCTGTACATGTGAGTTCTCTTTTATCCCTAGATGTTGTCAATTATGACCAATTCTTTATTCATCTTCTTCATCATCCTTGATTTTCGTCTTGATCAGTGGTTTGATGGTTTTTGTCGATTTGATCATTGAAATCTCATCCGTATGGGTCGAAGGCTCAAAAATAATATTGTTCACTAGTTATGATTATTGATATTTATCAAATAAGGGAAAATTTGCGATCTAAGTCTAATGGATCTGTTAAGCTTTCCTATAGGTCGTGATTTTGGTAAAAAATGTGACACATAGCAGAAAGGCTACTAGTATAATAATTCATTGTGAATTGTTACTCTTAATGTAATAAAAATAATTATATTATACAAAATAATTATTCATAAAAAATATTTATTATATAGATATTTTAGTACTTATTAGTATAAAAAATAACAAAAATTAAAAAAAGGATAAAAATTGTATTTATTATATAAACATTTTGATATTTATTGGTTTAATTTAAAAAAAACGTAAAAAATTGAGAAATTTAGTGGTTGATTAAACATCCTCTTATATATATATATATATTGATTTATTGAGTTTTAATTGGGTCTTATATTGAAATGCTAACATTAATTTTATATTTACCAATATTAAATAATTAAGATCCCATCACAAATTAATACGTTATTTGAGATCATCACAAATTAATACGTTATTTGAGATTATCAAATTTGTGATATAAATTAATTTTTCAAATTTTTTAGGATAAACTTACAAAAATAATATTAAATTATTGCATTTGTTTCATTTATATCATTAAATTATTATTATTTATCTAATTTATACCATCAAAATTATAAAAAGTTTTATTTATATAATACATTCTGATAGTTTCGATCTAACGGCATCATAAGTCGCATATAAATTGTTATTCTAAATATAATATTTAAATATATGAGTTGTTTCAAATATACTATTAACCTATAATACTATTAGATGAAAACTAATAAAATGATATAAATCAATGTTTTTAAAATGATTATTATATCTATATAATTGACATAGTATTTTGATTAGAGAGATCTACCATAAGTATAAATAAATCCATTCGTATAACATAATTCAACTATAATTAAATTTATTTATTTATTTATTTTTAAATTATATTTAGTGTAAAAATAATTGATTCTATGTATTAATTATTTTTTAGTATAAAAATTAAAAGAAAAAATCAAAATACTTGTAAAATAATTGATTCTATGTGAACAAATATAAAATTTATAAATTCTATTTTATTTGAAATTTAAAAAGGAAAACAAATCAAAATACTCATGATTAATATAATATTTGACTAATATTATGAAATTAAAAGAGAAAATTAAAATTCTTTTAAACATGAGTTAAATTTAATTTATTTTTTAAATTATATTTAATGTAAAAATAATTGATCATATATATTAATAAATATCTTTTGGTGGAAGAATTAAAATAAAAAAACAAAAGGTTACGACAATATTTAATTTTTTAATGAAATATTTAAATATATGAAAGATTTAATTATTGTAATCCATAAAATGCCATTAAAAATATTAAAAAGAACACGTTTAATTTATAATACATTTAATATTTTGAGAATTTTGATACTATTTACATTTTCCCCCCTAATTTTGAATATAATGCAAAGTATATATATTACATATAAGTAAAAGGATGTAAAATTGAAATTAATTATATAGTACAATATTGTTTTTATCAATTGTTATTTTATTTGATTTTAATCATAAATATGTACGTACGTATATAAAATTAAGTATCGAAACAAATACATAAAATTATATAATTTTAAAAATCAATTGACTAAAAAAAGGAAAAAAAATATAATATATATCCAAATTAAATTTTAAAAAGTTTAAATAAAATATTAATAATTGACCAAAAAAATTGTATAGTATAATTAATTTCAATTTTAAACTGTATTTTTTAAATAAAAATATATATGTAGGATGTAGTGTTTGTTGACGTGGTAAAACGAAGCTACATATGTGGATAGCGTCAGTTCACCATGTCAATTGACGCTACGTCCACATGTTGCGTTGGTTTGATACCGAAACGACTTTAAATTAATTATAAGTTAATTTAAAAAAAAACTAATTTTATATATCGACTTAAATATTTTTTTTTGTAACAGTGTGTTTTACTTTGAAACGTAATTTGTAGTTATACACCAAAATATATATTTATTTTGATAAATGTAAAATTTAAGTATTTTATGCGATAAATTAAATTTTATTTAATTAACAAATTTTAAAATTATATAAATCATTGAATGTAATTGTTATTATTTATAGTTATATGTCTTTGTATAAGATTAATTATGACAATATTTTTAATTTACTTAATTTTTAAGACTTTTATTTGATTTTGAATTTTTTTACCTTATACATTTTTTTTTATTTTTTAAGTTGATAATATTAAATAATAGACAGAAATAAAATCTTATAAATCTAAAATAATAAAAAACCAAATAACTATTCATTAATACTATATATTTTTAAATTAAACTTTATATATTACTTAAATTAGTTATATTATTTTATTATTAATTATAATATTTTAAATTAAATTTCTTTCTATACAACACACGTCTTATTTAACGGTTGATATAAGACGACTTCTATTTATTTAAATTTGAGATGAGTTGTAGAAAACTAGAAATTAATTCGATGATAAAAGCACATTCATATGCGGGACAGTACGTACGTATCTCAGGCCACAGGCTCGGCACCAAATAAGCCGCTTCAGACGACGAGTCGTCATGCCATGTTACTCATCTACTTTGTGCGCACGTACTTGAGTTAAGACTTGAGATATGAATAAGATTCTCATTCAAATTAAAACAGAGACAAGACAAATCTGAGTATTATAATTATAGCATTAAGTCCTGTTAATTTTATATCGTGATAATTTAATTTATTAACTTTTAAAAACAATAACAACACATATCCACTAATTTTTTTATGATTTTTAAATAAATTTTTTTTAACTGTATTTTTAAAAAAATAGTTTTTTAATATTCAAAAGTTAAAAAATAGAAGAAAAAAAGTAAGAAAATCATAAAAAGTAAACTATTAAGCTTTTATTTTTAATTTTTAAAAGTTGATGAGCTAAACTATCACACAAAAAATAAAAGATCTAAGTGATTCATTTCGAACACCCCTCCATAAAATATGCTTACTTTTAATACTATCTACATGTTTATTCACATGCAATTTTTATTTTTTACGTTCAAATTTAATTAATGCAATTTAAAATTATGATTTGTGAAGAAGAAAGTAAAATTTAATTACTAATCCACTTGAGAAGCATAGCTAAGTTGAATAGGATTAATAGTATAAATCCTAAACTTAAAATATATTATATTAATTAGAAAAGGTAATTTTATTTAATATTGTGAAAGATCTGTGATGTAAATTAACAGATTTCCTTGGTAATTTCAGATGATATTTTTCAAAATTGTAACCCAAATACGACAATTTGGAGTATTAACACTATAACAATATATATGTTCCCATTTTTTTTATTATTCTATTCGTTTATGGTGGTGAGATTTTATTTTCATTAACCAGTAATTTTTTTATTAGTAGTAATATATGGACTGCATTTATAAATCACATGGATTATACAGTGTTATTGATAATTTGATACTCATTGACTCTATGGTTCATAGGCTTTTAAGATTTTTAAGTAATTTTTTTTCCTTCCTTCTAAATTTTAGCTCTTAAAATAGCAGCATATATATATTATAAAGTGTTTGAGTATCAAATAATTCAAGGAATGCATTTTTTATGATAGCAAAAAAAGCTTGTTGTTGGAAAGGGATCATTTTAGTTGGCTTTGCAATTTTGTTAACAAATGTGATGAAGTAAATTTTTGAGCGTTATAAAGATATTAATTTATATATATAGGTATTGAGTGATAACATTTTTTTTATTATATTTTTACATAAAATTATGAAAGATGCATGAGATAAATGAAAATTATATTATAATATCAATAATATGGAATTGTATCGATAATTGATTAGTCTAGTGAAATATAAATTAAAAAAATAAAAAATAAAATAAATCTTGTTGGTGACTATTTACATTTTTTTAAAAAATATCTGATAATAATTAACTAAATCATTAATTACTTAATTTCCTATTAAACTTATGGCATATTATATATGATGGATAAGGATTTTTTTTTAGGGGTTAAATCACAAGCTCAAGCTTAAATACTAGTGTTGTAAGTTTTCTCCATTGGTGGGTAGAAGCTCGAATTTTTCAACATAGGAATAATTCGATGAAGAAAATGTCTCTATTGGATAGGTTAGGGGATAATTTGAATCTATTTTTCTTACAAATTTATACTAATTTACTTATAAAATAAAATAAAATAAATTAAAATTAATATTTATTATCACTAATTAAATAAAACATTTCATTAAGAAAATACAATATTATAATTAAAATATTTTTTATTTTTATTATTTAAAAACTCAAAACAATCTAATTATACCTACACTAAATTTAATATTTATTAAACATAATTTTAAAAATTTTAACATAATTATTTTTGTTAATTTGGAACATAAACCATATAATTAAACATTATTTTCGTTAATATGAAATAATTAATCCTCACACATTCTCCAAAGATCTAACCAAGAATACCCACACTATCTTTATAAATATAAAAATTGTTATATTTTTAAGATACATATTAAACAAAGCAATTTTCTAGACAACCAAAAGGTGTAAGTTTCATTGTATTTGGATTTATGTGTTGATTTTTTGTGTATAAAACATGATATGTGTTTTACTTTATTTAGTGTATTTGTCTTCCATTGTATAATGTTGGTTACTATCGATCAATAATTTACACACGAACATAATTAGGTACACTTAATATGCAAACATGTTTACACGTATCACATGATTGGTTTTTACAATATACATGTTTTGTACTCAACATTGTTCGCTTGCTCGTCAATATTGTTACTCTTGATTTTTGGCTTGTTTTATGTATGAGTATTTATGGATTTATTCTATATTTTTTAAAATAAAAAATATCACATTTTATACACCTCGCCAATAAGCTCGCTAGGGATCTTGCCACAGGTGGTAACGAAGTGACTGTTGAGGTGAAAATTTTTATTGCTATAAATAACTCCTTATTTCTCTTATTTCTTTCACCTTGTTTAAGAACATAATTTCTACTAAAATTCACTTTGACATATGTTGTCAAAATTATTTTGGAAAGACTATAATTGAGTGTGGGTCGTTTTATTAGTTTAGTAATCAAATCATAGGTTGTGTTCATGTGTGATTTTACTGTGTGTTTGCACACGATTTGATTCTAGTGTTGAATTGTGTGTCCCTTGAGAGTATGAGTTGTTACACTTGTAGTTATTGAATCTGTACTTTCCAATCACACTACATTGAGTGGTATTGGCTGTGGAAGGCACCCAAATTCGAGTGTTGAATCAAACAGTTGCAGAAACAGCAAATAAAGAGCAACAATAGGCAGTTTGGATAGAAGTCTTAACTGACAAAGGTAATTGTGGTTTTATTATCTATTAGTATTGTAACTTGTTTAATGTTTAGTAAATTATTTGCTACTAAGTGATTGTCTTAAGCAACTCGATGATGGTATCATATAGATACATTTTCTATATGGGTTTACCTCATTATATCGCTTTTTTTGTATGATTTTCTATTGTGTTAGTATAATATGAGTTTAAGGTATCTATGTTACGGTATCATAAAAACTTAAACTTTAATTAAAAAACCATTATATTCTTACATGTTTTTTGTTGAATTTATATAATATTTGTTGTTCAAAGTTATTTGATTATCGAATATTATATTGTTTGTACTTCTATTGTGTATATTACATAAGTGTTTTTTTTCTTTCTATTCTAGTTAAGGTTACGTTCTTAAAAGTCTACATATCCTTACCCAGGAAGTATATTAGGTTGTGGACTCTTTCATTGATATCTAACGAGTGTTTAAAATGTACTAAAATTATCATGATTAAATAGTTTTATATTTATATGATTTTATCATATTTATTTAAAAAAGAGTTATTATTTTTAATTTTATCAATCAATTTATTTATTTTAATATAAAAATTATGTAATATGACCTTTTTATCTTTTTATTTTATATTATTATAAATTAAATATTATTAATATTATTTTTAAATTTATAACCAATCTTGAAGATGTATATAATAGACACACATATATATTACTTGAGATATTTATTTCTTTAAAATATTATTTTTATATTTTCATGATTATAAATATCAAAATATTTTTAACAATATAATTTAATAAAATAAAAAATAAGTTAAATCTCATGATATTTTTGGAGGTAGAATTTTGATAATGATAGCTAATGATCCACCAGAATTTTAATAATTATTATTAATAACCTATCAAGTTCCAAAAACTAATAGAATATAACATATTACATTTATAAATATTTTTGTATATAATATAATGTAGTTATTATAGTTTTAGATATAATATATTACATTTACATGTACATTTATACATAACTTGTTATATTTATTATAATTATAATGATTTAATGAATGTAACATGTTATATCAATCAATTTTTAATAAAATTGTTTCGTTAAAATTCTAATGAAGTTATTTACACTAGTTGAAAATGTAATAAGTATCATATTGATATCATTTCATTTAAGTTAGAAAATGAGATATTTTGATATATTTATTATATAGTTTAATATAAAAAGTAATAACTTATTTTACAATCAATTATTATCAATTAAAAAATTTTGATAGAATTATTGGGAATGAAATTATTTAGCCAAAAACTAAGTGGATGACTCATGAGAGCCCGACATTCTTAGAGACAAAGCAAGTGATTGCCCGAGCTGAAAATAGATGCGTTGTCAAATAAAATATAATTGGGCCCATGGCCCAAATGTCATGTCTTGTAATCTGTAATTTTAAGTCTATTCAACGCCTCATAATTTTATGATAGAAAATATTTTAAACGATCATTATAATATTTAATACTTTTTACTTATGATACATTTAATTTTTAAAATTTTAATGAAATTTAATTATGAAATTACCTATATAGATCCAATCGTACACGTGTCTAACACGACATCCAACAAATGAACACATCTCAACGACATAGATTCCCTTACCAAACGGATATTATGACACATGGCAAACAATTAAGCTAGCCAACTCATGCTTAGGTGTCTACTCGTTTGGTTTAGGGCCAATAAGCTCGCGGTTGTCTCTATAATTTTTAGCTGTCTAAACTAGTTTTCTTTTTTAATTATTAATAGTAATTAAATTTATTTTATTAAATAAATAAAATATTATATATTTAATTATAAAATTAAAAATTATACTACTTAAATTAAAAATCATTTTCAAGCTAGTTTAATATATTTATATTTAATAAAATATAAATATACCATCTATCATATATATAAAATATATATTTATATTTTTTTGATAAATATTTTCTTAAAAAAAATAATATGGAAGACATTTTTCCCCTAATAAACAAATATGCATCTAAAAGTGTTTTCTCGAAATTGGAATAACAAAAAATGGAGCTGTTAAATAGTGACAAACGATAATTTTTGTATGTTATTATTGAAAATGATTGAATTGAAATTTTATAAATATTATGAGTAATAAATGATAATAATTTCAAAATTTAATCAATATTTGAATCTTTTGTTAAAATATGAGTATTGTAAAAATATCAATATATATTAAAAGAAAAGACATCTTGTTATTGCAGTAGATATAAAATGAGATTATGATATGCGAAATAATTGTAAAATTACTTATAAATATGAGATTAATTATATTATAATATTTGTATTTATATATATCTAGCTTAATACATGTATTAATTTACATAATGTAATGTAATTAAGATTGTTAATATGTTAAATGTGTTATTTAGTTTTTTTTATTTGAAAGAAGTGTTTTTAAATTTAATTTATTTGTAAAAAAATGTATCATTTAAGTAAATTTATTTGTAAAAAATGT
This sequence comes from Hippophae tibetana, assembly GCA_037013495.1. NCBI lineage: Eukaryota > Viridiplantae > Streptophyta > Magnoliopsida > Rosales > Elaeagnaceae > Hippophae > Hippophae tibetana. Next base: position 1,538,492 of record CM072810.1, read on the forward strand.
ATAAAATAATGAAAATTTTAACTTTTTATCATATTTTTAGTTAAATATAATGGAATAATATGTGTATCTTAAGTATGTTTATATTTTTTATAGGTATATATATAAAAAAAATTATTCAAATATTTTAAGATTTTTTTTCAAAATTAAACAATGAATGTCTAATATCCAAAGTTACATATTAAAAAAAATACAAATTTAATTTAAATTTCATCGAAAGGTTTTTTTAAAAACTTAAGTAATTTTTAAATTAAAAATTATTTTATTAGATATGTATATCGAAAAAATAAACATCCATACATCATAAATAATACTCTATTATATTTAACGAAAAATTAGATAACAAATTAATTTTTTTTATCTCGAACATTTTTAATAAATAAAAAGACATAAAAATAAATAAAGTGAAAATGTTATATTGACAGGAGTTCCTTGCTTCTAACCGGGTGCCATGTTTTATTTATTGAATCATAAAAATAACATTTTTAACATGTTACATAAAAATTAAATATATAAATATTTTAAATTATTTTTATTATTTTCAATTAAATATCACGTTAGTTCCTTGCTTCTAATCGGGTGCCATGTTTTATTTATTGTATCATAGCGTAAATCATTCAATTCTTAAGAGATGTAGCTACATTTTTCTTCTCTTAATTTTCAAATCTTAACAGGGTGAAGCCCCAAAATAATTAAATTTCCTGTCAATTGGTTCTTTTATTTGGAACTAATGCTTTTTAACAAAAACCATGAATCCTAAAAAATATTATTTATGATATTGTTTTTTATTTTTAGATTTTAAAATAACAAAAAAAATGGTTAAATAGACCGATCATTCTTCATTAATTTGTATCTTTGCACTAATATTACATCAATTTTAATCTAATATATTATCATTCTCTATCTATTTTTATTTAGTATAAATATTACATCTATTTTAATCATTATATTATCATTCTTTATTTATTTTTGTTATTATCTAAATATTTTATCTATTTTAATCTTTAAAATATCAAAATTGTAATCCAATCAATACAAACTTCAAATTTTCATTAAATTTATTGAAACTAAACTTTTATTATTTATTTTCTAACACGTGACTTTCACGTGCATACAACATCAGGATAAAATCATAATTCTATTTTTAATCTTAATAATTTTATTTATTATTTTAAAAAAATTAATAAAAAATATCCAACCATATTTTGTTTTCTTCAAAAACTCATTATTCAATATAACCATCATTAATTTAAAAAAGACTGAAAAGCTATTCTTCGTTCCTACTTTTTTTTTTCTTTTAAAATAATTTATCTTTTTTACTTTCTTTCTCACTCACTCACTATCCACTTATTCTCAAACAAGCAACTTTTACACAGCTTTGATCCAATTCTACGACAGTCGTTCCTTCAAAAAATGTGAGATCCCTGCTAAATAATGTCAAGAAAGTGAGATTCACTGCTAGTTATTATGCCAAGAAATTGATATTTAGGTATGTACGAGACACATGGAAGAGATGCTTTTTTTTTTAAATTAATATTTAACAACACATGCATTAACGTTGTTGTCTAAAAGTAGATCAAAGTGTACATTATTTATACTAAAAAAGGGTGTTTAATATGATAAAAAGTGACCATTTCATAAATAATATTAATAGATGTTTCAAAAATTATTTTAATTAAGATAACTTAAAGACATATCTTAAAATATTTTAAAAAATATATTATTTTAAAGAATTTTTTTTTATAAATATGACTCCTTAAAGTTGATAAATTGATATTAATATTCCCAAATTTATAATTAATTAAAAATTTATTTAATTTAGTCAAACATACCGAACCCCAAAAAATAAAAATAAAAAATCTAACAACACAACTTTTGAACTTCTTTTTTTTTACATTACCTCCAAAATTTACATTTATGGCCGGAACAATAAAACAATAATAGAAATGCGAAACTCCTCAATCAAAAGGTAAATGAAACAAAAAAGAAAAAAAAATCTATAACAACGAGTTACTATAAATACTATCAAATATCTCATATGAAATGTTACAATTCACAATGTATATATATTGATAATTTTTGTTTCGTAAAGAAAAGTTAGGTTATTTTTTTCCCCTTAATTTAAACTAAAAGGCTTAATTAGTTAGCTGATTAATACAAGGAATTGACATGCATGTTATATATTTGATTAATTTATATTCATAGGTTAAGTATCTAATATAGTAGTGGAGAAGAAGAGTAAACATACTAAAACCAATTGAAAGAAACCGACAATTTCACAACTTTAATGAATCAAAGGGTAAGGTTTTGTTTTAGACAATTTTTTTTTTTTTGTGTGTGTGTGTGTCAAATAGAACAAGATGTGTAAGTTTGGACAGCAGAAGATGTATTATGTATATATAAAGGATAGAGAGTTACATGAGAGAGAGAGATAACCATAAAATTTATTGAAATCAATCTAATTCATATTATTAGAATGAAACCAACTTAAATATTTGATTTTTATTTTTATAAAATTGATTTATATTGGATTTTTTCAGTTCACATTTCTAAAATTTTTATGAGAACTGAACCACCTATATATATTTATTTTTATTTTTATACCATACTTTTGTTATATATAATTTATAATTTTTTTTACTTCATTTAAATTTTTTTATATTAATTACCCTCTACGGGATTAATTTGAATCTCATGGAAAATTTTATGTATAATTTGGATATGAAAATTAGCAAATTTTGTTGGAAAGTTATTATTATTTTTTATTGTCTATTTATCTTACTTGTAAACCTTTTTTACATTTTATGAATTATATGGATAATAAATCATTATTAGTATTTGTCAATCTTATTTATTCTTAGAATTATATTCTATTTTAAAAAATTTAAATTTAAATTATTTGAATTTAAAAATATAAGGTAAGTGATTAAAATCTAAAATCTTTAAATTTAAAATTTTTAATCAAATTAACATTAAAAATATTAGAAACTAAAATACACGAGTTAAAAAAATTAATAAATAAAATTTATTGACAAATTTTTTTTTTCATAAAGCTACTTGACCTATTTGTCTGGATTGATTTTTCAAATTTATTAGTTTGAATTGTTTCTTATTTTTTTAAAATCTATTATATTGATTTGATTTAGTTTTAGTTTTTATCAAATCAACTCATAGATACATATTTCTACAATTTTGCATAAAATAACATTTTAATCTTATAATTTTAAAGAAAAATGGTTTAATATCATGCTTTTGTAAAATTATATACTTTAATCTCATGCGTTTTCGTTTAGAAGGTACAATTTAGTTTTATTTTTATGAATTAAAATGAACAATTTTAATAAAAGATACATATATTTAAATTTAAAATCATGAAAATAAAATACTTATTCATCCAAAATAAAATTGTGTGCGTCATCATTCATATTAAATAAATTCAAATTAATTGAAATTGAAAAAATAAGAAGTCCTTATTAAGATTTTCGTATTGGCATCAATGTTCACTCATAGCCAACCGATCTTCTTCCTTTTTCTAGTTAGGATTTTGTCCTCTAGTTTGAAAGAAAGGGTCTTAATGGTCCTTTATTTCATTTTCATGGGTGATAAAATTTATGAAGCTCTCTAAATTGCATAGTGTCTTGATGCTATGTGTCGGCTTTGATGTTTTAACTTCAACAAATTTGAAGGTTTCAACTTTCAAGTACTTCTTCACTAATTTGGGATTTTTTTAGTCTAATATAAACTCTTGTTGGTAATGATACATTGATGTGGTGAGATTCGATTATTCATATTTTAAGTTATGCTCCAATAATATGGACAAAAGAGGTTAAATGAGATGCTGTTGGTTTTTTCCTTAATGTTGGTGGTGTTTGTCTTCAGGCCTATTACCAAAACCTTTTTTTAGCCCTTCTTCTTTTCTTTTCTTTTTTTATTTTTAATCTAATGATAATGAAGTAAAAAAAAATTATTTATAAAAAAACATTATTTTGAAAAAATTCTAATTTTGGTATATAGTGATAAGATGGATGATTATTAGTCATAACACCTACACAATAAGTCAATCGTAGTAACAAATAGATGTAGTAGCTTAACAAGACTTGTGTATAGGATATAACAACAATATTAAAATCATAATTATTGTAATAGTTTTTTATTTAATACAATGATATAAACAAGATTGTATTTATCATTAATATTGTACCATATCTATAATCACAAATTAAACATGACAAAATTATCTCTATAATATTTGTTAATATATTTTTAGTTTAATTATATAACATAATACTTTTTTATAGATGACATTTTATTTTTATTTTTCTTATATATATTGTATGTAGGTATGTTTTTATATAAAATAAAAAACATATATTTTTCGTATGTTCAAAAAATATGGTATATATATGTTTTTTCTTTCTCATAATGTTAAAAAAAGTATTCTTTTACTAAGTAAAAGAAAATCAAGTGAAAAAGAATCATAAAATTAAAGCGTATATATTTTTAAATTAAGTGTTAGAGCTTTGAATAAGAGTAATCCAAAAGAAGAAGTATTATTTTGGATCATTTGTAACCTCTTTGAACTAAAATGAGAAACAATATCAAATAGATCTTTAATTTCAAAGTAGTGACTTTTCTTTTTCTTTTTTTTACCATTTTTTATAATAAGTAGTAAGAAATCAAGATTAGTAAAATTTCATTAGATAATAAGGAAAATTACAATCCGCAATAATATTTAAACTACCAAATATATCACATAATTATATACGAAATCAAGATTAGTAAATTGCTATAGTACAAAATTATCTAAATTGATTGCAATGATTCACAAAATAAACTATAAACTCTTTAAGGAGCATTTTAATAAATACCTTAACCGTAAATGACAAATAAAACAACAAATAATCTATTTTTAACAAAGAAAATCAAAATACCTACAAGTTTTAAAGAAAACTAAAACTGCAAGACAAAAGACACTAAAAATACCACCCAAATCGACTATAGCAATGAATACCAAGCTAAAACAAGTAGTAAAATTCACCAACACAAGAGGCAACAAACTCTGAATCGTTGTTGAGGAGACAAACAAAGAAAACCTGACCAATAACGTCAAAGTAAACCAACATCGAGGAACAAACCAACAAATGACCATTGAGGAGCAAGCCAGACCAACCACGCCACCACCGAAAACTTCAAAGATCGTGAAAAAAACTAGTATAATTAACACAAAAAAGAGACACTAGGGCAATAAAATCTTATTTTCAAAAGAAAAAAAACCAAAAAAGAAAGAGACAAGGATGTAAAAGATGGTTGATGAAATGAAAAAGAAGAAACAGATAGAGATTGGTGGTAGTAAAGGCAAGGAAGAAAATAGGGTGGAAACCCTAATAGGAAAAGTGTACGTCGATTCTTAAAACAATCATATTTTTCATATCGTAATAGAGTATGCTATTGTTTTTTTTTTCAGAGTTATGAATTAAAATTCACTCAAAAACATTATTTTTAACTATTATAACTTGTAATTGTAGTTTTAGAACTCCAATTTTCATTATTAGTTAAGATTAAAAAAGCAATGGTGTTACACTAAAATTTATTCGTTTTAAGTTATATGTTTTAATTACACTAGATATCATTTTATGTATATAAAAAAATTGGATTAAAAATAATTTTGATTGAAAAAAATAAAATTTGTTGGGTTACCCTGAAATTTTCCTTCCGACAATCATGAGTATGGCTTATTGGTAGACATGACCTAGACGAGTCTTAGAATCCCCTTTCATTTATAGCTTTGTAGACCAATGAAATTCGTATTGAAAAATGATAATGAGAGAGTTTGGTAATGAGTTTGACAAAATAAATTAAACCACGTCAAGAAGCATTTTTCCTGATTTCCTAATTTCCTAACACACTCCAAAGTCCAAATGGTCAGGTGTCACAACATGGTTGGCTTTCACATTATTCTCTTAAAGTCCTAATTCATTTATTCATCGGTTTGAACCTAATGGGAGTAAAATGTATATTAATCATTATTTCTTCGTAATATTGATTAATTATCAACGAATATTTTTTTAGCAATGTCTTCTCCTCTTATCATGATTAAGAGGCATGACATGTAAGTGCATAAAAATACAAATAAAAAACTCATTTGAAATACGAATTTAAATATGTTTCATGTTTATTTTTCTATCTTATTTATTAAAATATTAATAGATAAATTAAAAATAAAATCATTATAATCCAATTATTTAAATAACTTTACTTCTTATTATCCATACATAGCTTAAAATAGAGTTAAATATGCGTTCTTTTACTTTTAAATTCACCTATTAAAATTTAGTGTTTTTTTCCCTTCTTTCTTTCTTAACTGGTTCTGTTTCATTTTTAATTTAACTTATGAATGAAATCTATTTCATAGCATAACCTGGAACTTCACAATAATTAAAACTTATTTTTAATTTTTAATTTTTAATTTTAAACATTCAAGATTAAATCTTCCAAACTATTATTACGTTCTTGCATGGATTCTATTGCATGGTTTGCTTTGGTTTTGTCCCCAAATTAATCAATCTATCATTCCTCCACAGTCCAATTCCTCATCACTACTAAGTATTGCCGATGCATTCTGGCACACATAGCAATTAGCGGATAAGTAGTGCATGTTTTAAAATATTATATAAATGTAAAATTGTAATTATTTTTAGTATTAATTATTAATATATTAATTATGTGAAATATGATACACTAAAGTAAAAAAAATATCTAATGATATTTATATTTTACCTTTAAAATTTACTTAGGAGTAAGAACCATTAAGCAAACAATTGTAGAAAAGGGGGAAAAAGGTGAGATTGAAAATGAAATGAGTTGAGAAAATAAATGTTAGATTAGTTTTATATTTTTACTTTTACGTGAGACAGAATATTAATAGTATATTATATAATTATATGAATAAATAAGAAAAAATATTTTTTAAAAAATAATATATTAAAAGGATAGAGTTGATTCGATTATGTCGATTTTATTATTTTTAAAACATACAATTAAACATATTAAGTTATTTTACATAAATTTTAGAATTACTTAGACCAATCATATTTAAAAAATATATATACTCGATTTGATCATAGATTTAAATCTATCGATTTTTGGAAGGAAAAATATAACTACCCCTAAGTAAGAGCTAACTGCACAATTAGTTCTTATACTTTTATATATTCTATACTTTGATCTTTTTATTACCTTTTTTATTACTTTTTCTTTTTATTTTTTATTTTTATATTTTTTCTCCTTACAATTTAGTCATTTTATTTTATAATTTTTATAATTTAGTAACCTTATTTTTTTATGTTAAATTACACAAATAATTCATATATTTTTCTATAATCTAGGTTTAATTTATTTATTATTTATTATTTTAATATGATCACTTGATTTATTTTTTAATTTTATTTTTATAATTTAATCTATTTATTTATTTATTAATTTTACACATTTAATCTAAATTTGATACAACTTGAAATTAAAATTTAAAAGTAAAAAAATAAAAATAAGTGAACCAAATTATAAAAATTATAAAACAAAATGACTAAATTGTAAGGAAAAATAAAGAAATGGATAAAAATTACAAAATAAAAAATACGAAATCATAAAGAGGATTGGACAAAATTGTAGATTATATAAAAATGTATGAAGTATTTGTATAATTTATACTACTGGAAATAATTTGTTTTGTTATGTGTTTTAGTGAATGAAAATATTTTTACATTGCATAAATAATATGTTATAAATGTAATTATAAAAACAATATAGTGTTGATACATTTTTTAATACGTATTTAGTAGAAAAAATTACTCTTTATTACAAAAATAATAAAATAATATCATGGATCATGTTACCTCAAATAACATCAATTAAATATGTCAATTCACATATTAACTTTCAATAAAAAATTTAATAAATATAATATTAATAAAAATAATGTTATATATAATAATTTTTTAATTTAAAATGGGGTATTTTTTTAAAGAGATATTTCAGTTTGTTTATTAAATAAAAAAATTAGGATATTTGAATTTTGATTCATAATAATAATTTTTAACTGTTTTTATTATAAGTTTATTGACATTAAAGGAATGAGTTTAATCGTTTAATAACTAGCTTACAATTTTATTTTTATTTTTCTTTGGTGGTTACGATCCATGGTGGGAAAGGGTTTCATTAATTGTGTTGAATTTTTGTATTCATTTTGATGAAAATATAACTAACAAATAGAGGGTGAATTTGTTGAAAGTACCACTTGTTCCAATTACTTTAAGAAAATTTTGTGATGTAAATTAGGGATTAAGTTGTTATTTTCTATTACTTATTGCTTGCAAATTGATGGTCAAATCAAAGTAGTGAACATGACCTTGTTTATATTGTTAAAAGCTATCATAAAAAAGAACATCAAAATATGCGAAGATTGTTTATCACATATTGAGTTGCATATAATTGTTTTGTTCACTCTATTTCTAAATTTTCACCTTTTGAAATTGTTTATAATTTTAATCATTTAACTTCATTGGATACATCACCACAACTTGTTACTAAACGTGTTAATTTATATGGCAAAAAGAAAACATATTTTGTTAAGTAGAATCATAAGAAAGCAAGGTTCATCATTGAAAGGATGACTGAACAATACGTCGAACAAGCTAACAAAGAGCGTTATAAGTTGATCTTTGAGCCTGGAGATTGGGTATGCGTATATATGAAAAAAGAGTGTTTTCCATAACAAAGAAAATCAAATTTACTATCACGAGGAAATGGTCAATTTCAAGTCATCGAAAGGATCAACGACAATGTTTACAAGTTAGACTTGCATGGTGAGTATAATGTGAGTGCTACTTTTAACATTTTTAATCAAAGTCCTTTTAATGTAGGTGAAGATTTGAGGGCAAATCCTTTTCAAGAGGAGTGGAATGTTGGAAATATGGCCATCAAATAGAGTGTGGACCCGCTGGAAGCATCACTTGTTCCAATTATAAGAGCATGGGTGAAGAGATTCAAGGATGCTTTGAATGAATTGATGCAAGAAGTTTAGGCTCAAGCTAATTCGTATAAACTTATGAAAGAAGACCCACGTGTTCATAAAAAAAATGTCAACATGTTGCAAATTTAGCAAAAAAAATTAGAAATAACTAGTAGATATATGAGATTGTTTTTTAATTTGTAGATCATACAAATAATGCATATGTCATTTAGTTTATTTTCTTTTTTCTAGTTTAGACATTTTCTTTAGTTTACGTTTTCCTATTAATATATTTTTTCAATTCAATAAATAGCAAAATATTTTCAGATCAAAAAGTGAGAGTAAAAGTTATCTCTCGTTCTTTGAAGAACTTTTTGAATTTATTAGATTTATCTGTGACGTTCATAACTCGACTTATTAATAAAATCTCTTCATTCGTTGATTGTGATGTATTCCTCGTACAAAGGTTTATATTTTTTTATATGTGTTGGGTTGCAATTTTCATCCAAATTTATAATAGAACGATTTTAAGAACTAAATTTTATTATGAATTTCGTCACAAATTTGAATGATTTATAACATAACCAAAGGATAATTAATAAATCAATTATATCAAAAGCTTAAATTATTAATAGTAGCGTTACAATTCCCTTAATCAAAATGGATCTTACTTGAACTGGAAGAACCCTCCTCCTCGTCAATACAATACAGACCAAATGTGTTAATTGATGGATCACGTTTCACGTGGTAACAAATTTGGTGAAAATTATCATTTTCAACAAAAGGTTACTGTTCTCTTAAAATAAAATTAAAAAATAGATAAAAAAATGTTAATATTTGATTTCAATATGTAAAATATAAAAAAGAAAAAGTAAAAAGGTATTTATTTAAACTTATTTGTTAAACTAAACACATTTGAATTGTTAAAATTATGATATATTTTATATAATGATATTTGAATTTTTCTCATAATTAAATTTTTATTGTATTTACACGTAAATTATTTTTATAATTAAATTTTTAAATAGTAATTAATTAATATAACAATTTAATAAATGTTAAATAATTACCACTTCAAAATTAATATAAAAAATAATTTAATAACAATTAATGTGATAAATGATAAAAATAATTTAATTATATAATTAAATTATTATATAATAATTTGATTTAAAAAATTATATAATAATTTGATTTAAATTATTATAAAAAATAATATTTTTAAAATTTATTAAGATAAAAATATTACTAAATAATATTAGATGTATCTAATTTAATTATGTTTAGCATTAAGTTATTTAAATTATCTTATAAATGTATTATGTATAAATAAAATAATAAATAATTTTTTTAATATTAAAAATACGTAGATTAGATGAATTTTAATGCGGCAAGTTATTTTTATTTTTTTGTTATAAATTTTAAATATTTTATTAATTTATTTTTAAAAAATTAGCGTTTGACGTTGGAGCTTGGCGTGTAAAAAGCAGCTGTATGTACTATATCTGATGTGAGATAAAGTACATTATTTGTTGTTGCATGAAAAGTTTCATAGATTCAATCAAAAGTCCAAGCTCTTCGAGTTAGGAGGAAGAAGAAGCAGAAGAGCGAAAACAGAATAAGAAATTGGGATTTGGGATTTTGGGTTATTGAGAGTCATTTAACTTTCAAAACTGTTCCATTTCAGTGATTTCAGTGACTTGTCTGAATCCAAGACTGAGACTTACCCTTCATAACATCTGGGTTTGTATTTTTAGCAAAAGGAATATTTTATTTTGTTAGAAAAAATTTCTTTTTGTAGAATTTTTTTGTTACTGTGAAAGGACTCAAAGGAGTGGGTTTTTTTTTTCTTTTCACTTTTTCTTTCTTTTGCTATTTAGTTTTTGTTGCGTCTGAAAAAGGCTCAAGATTGAAAAGAAATGTGTTGTTCTCTTAACAGTATGTCAAATTAATGTTGTGATTCGGTTTCTTTTAACCTCTTCTAAGATCTTTATCTAGTGGTTCTATCTCTCACAGCACTTACTCTGTTTCACTTTGTTGAATCAAAATTCAAGTTCAGCCTTTTCGTCTTTATTTATTGCTTTGTAAAGCAACAAAACCCAGAAGCAAAAGTCCGCATTTTTTATCATCACAGGCTCACAGTTTAGTCATCCAAGTTTAGATTGTGATAGTTTGTGGGAGAGTGGGTATTTGAGTAATTTCATTTAACACTGAGTGTTTAGTGTTTACTCTGTTCAACTCCGTTGAATCAAAATTATATTTATTAGTGCTGTAAGGGTAACAACAAAACCCAGAAGCGAAAGGCTTCAGTTTTACAATCAAAACTTTAGTTGGTTTCTGTGAAGAGGGTATTTTGAATATTTTAATTTGAGATTCGAAGAGTGTTTTTCAAATGAAAGAAACAGATAACAACTTGGATTCACAACTATGGCACGCATGTGCTGGAAATATGGTGAATATGCCTTCGATTAACTCCAAAGTCTTTTACTTTCCACAAGGCTACGCCGAACACGCTCAAGCACATGCTGATTTCGCTACCCATTTGAGGATTCCATCTCTAATTCTCTGTAGAGTCCTCGCCGTGAAATTTATGGCAGACCCAGAAACCGATGAGGTGTTTGCTAAGATAAAGATGGTTCCAATCGGTAACAACGAGCTTGATTTAGATGAAAATGGTGATATGGGTTTTGATGGGTCTGAAAATTTAGAAAAACCCAGTTCTTTTGCTAAGACATTGACTCAATCTGATGCTAATAATGGTGGTGGTTTCTCTGTTCCAAGGTATTGTGCTGAAACTATCTTTCCTCGTTTAGATTACTCTGCTGATCCACCTGTTCAGACTATTATTGCTAAAGATGTTCATGGTGAAATTTGGAAATTTAGGCATATTTATAGAGGTACACCTCGTAGACATTTGTTAACTACTGGTTGGAGTAGTTTTGTGAATCAGAAAAAGCTTGTTGCTGGAGATTCAATAGTGTTCTTAAGGTCTGAAAATGGTGATCTTTGTGTTGGTATTAGAAGAGCTAAAAGAGGAATAGGTTTTGGTAATGATTCTAATGAATCTTCATCTGGGTGGTCATCTTTTTGTGGGTTTTCAATGTTTTTGAAAGAGGATGAGAATAAAGTTATGAGAAATGGGTTTGGGAACTCTAGTTCTTGTGGTGAGAATTTGAGAGTGAAAGGAAGAGTTAGGGTTGAAGATGTTGTTGAAGCTTCAAATCTCGCCATTAATGGTCAGCCATTTGCCGTTGTGTATTACCCTCGAGGTAGTACTCCTGAGTTTTGTGTTAAGGCTGAAGCTGTTAAAACTGCTATGAGGATTCAATGGTGTTCTGGGATGAGATTTAAAATGCCCTTTGAAACTGAAGATTCTTCTAGGATTAGTTGGTTTATGGGAACTATTGCTTCTGTTCAAGTTGCTGATCCGATTCGATGGCCTAATTCCCCTTGGAGGCTTCTTCAGGTATTGTATAGATATATATGTAATATGCGGTCTGTTTGATTATGCTTTTGAGACTGTAAAAGCAATAATGACAACAAAAAGAGGCTTTTTGAAGCAAATAAATGTGCTTTTAGTCTCAGAAAACACATTTTGTGCCTCTGTTCATGACAGAAGCACAAACTATGTACTTCTGAAATGGTAGATTTTGAAGAGCTATTTGATTGTCAAATGTTCTTGAGAAATCTTTGGTTTGCTTTGTATGAACTTGTCTCAAACTTCTGATTTCGAGCTTTCTTAGGTTTAAATGTTTTGATGTGCTCCTCAGTTTTGGACAAGGTACACTAATGTACCATTTACTTGTTTGAAAACGAATATTGTAATGTATGTGCAGAATTTTATTCTTCAAATGTACTTTTCTTATTCTTAAGATCCTTCACACTGCAGGTGACGTGGGACGAACCAGATTTGCTGCAAAATGTGAAGCGGGTTAGCCCGTGGTTGGTTGAATTAGTTACTAATATGCCCGTTATTCAGATGTCTCCCTTTTCACCCCCGAAAAAGAAGTCGCGGCTCCTGCAACATCCTGACTTTACTACTTTCGATGGCCAATTTCCGGTGCCATCGTTTTCGGGAAAACCCCTTGGGCCAAGCAGCCCCTTGTGTTATTATCTAGCTGATAACACTCCTGCAGGCATACAGGGAGCCAGGCATGCTCGATTTGGAATATCTTTAACGGATCTCCACCTTCGCAACAAGCTGCAGCCAGGGCTTTGCCCTACGAGTTTTCAGCTGTTGAATCAACATTCGAGAATTTCTAATGGAATCATCACAGGTCATAGAAATAGCCATGAAAGCTTATCTTGCTTGCTAACTATGGGAAATTCAAGTCAGAATTTGAAGAAATCTGATGGCGTGAAGAAACACCATTTTCTACTCTTTGGTCAACCCATACTCACCGAGCAACAAATGTCTCGTAGCAGCTCAAGTGATACTACATCACAAGTTGTTAGTGGGAAGGATCTCGTTGATAGGAATCCAAACAGGGCAAAGTTTCTTTCAGAAGATTCAGGGTCATCCCTTGAGCTACGGATCTCACCCGAGAAATCAAGTGCCGGGTTTTCATGGCATTGTGGTCACGAAGCCAGTGAACTTGGGCTTGATACAGGGCATTGTAAGGTATTCATGGAGTCAGAGGATGTTGGGCGAACTCTCAACCTCTCAACTCTTGGCTCTTATGAAGAGCTCCATAGGAGGCTGGCCAACATGTTTGGAGTAGAAATATTAGAAATGCCAAACCGTGTCATTTACCGTGATTCAAGTGGTGTTTTAAAACAAACCGGAGATGAACCTTTCAGGTACTGTTTTACTACATTTTTTTGCATCGTATTTGCGTTATTTTAACTTTAACATGTACATTCACCAGGAATGTCAGTTTCTTATCTTTAATTTCCTACCCTTTTTTCATATCGCAGTGAATTTAGGAAAACCGCAAAAAGACTGACCGTTCTAACAGATTCACACGGCACAAGCATGGGAAGGTAGTGGATAAAAGCACTTGCTTAGTAGTACATTTTTGGTTGTGCTTCTATTGTATGTGATTTTAGTCCGAAAAGGCTTTTAGTAGAAACTGCTTTCATTAAGAAAACGTGTTTTTAGATTAAATCCAATGACATTCTATAACTTACACAAGTTGAAATCATTTTCTACAGGACATTGATTGCTGGTATCAGGAACGCTGAAAGTGGCTTGGATTCATCAAGTAAAGCAGGTCCTTTAAGCATATTTGCATAACTCACTGCAAGCTTGAGGCTAGTTGTTTGTCGAGTTTACTGAATAAGCCTTCCAACGAATCATGGATCATTTAGTTTCCAGAAATGCGATCACCAGCTCCGTCAAAATCCATTACGTTCTTCATTGTTAATGTAAATATGTTTAAGCCAATGTTGATGTTTAGTACTACTGTGGTAAAACCCTAATGCTTGTTTTGAACAGAACATCAACCTCTGTAACTGACTATCCCTTTTTTCTTTTCTAAGATTGCAAAACATGTTTTAATATTGATCATCATTATAAGATGTACTGCAGTCTCTGCGCAATCTAATTTGAGATGAATTTCAATGAAAAGCAGCAAAAATGGTGAAACTTGTACGCTTCCAACTGAACGTTGAACAATTTTCAGTGGTTTCTTGAAGCTGCGTTTAATATTTGTTTAGAGGAACAAATGTTCAGCGCCTGCAACCGAAAGGTCAACTCATTGAATTTAGGTTGAGAATGAAGAGGATTCCATTAACAGAAAAGACATTTACTTGGTACAAATTTCATGAATATAATCATACATATATGCAATAAAATTTGAGTAAATGTCTGAAAATCTCATTGAAGAGGCAATAGTCAGGAATCCATGAAACACCATAATTATATGTTACATTTATTGTTGACTATTTTAGGAATATACTCCTTTTATTGGGATCCAGCTAGTTCACTTTGAGTTTTGAAAGCCTTTTGTTTTTTCAATTGGCATTTAGTAATTGACTTTAGTCACTTGGCTTTTGCTGTTTGCTTAGATGTTCTATTTTTCCCATCATTATATATTATGCCTTTATTTCATGTCTCTCTCTCAAATTCTGCATTTTATGTCCCATGTTTAGAAATTATTCATTTTCTAAAATGAGTGATAATGTGATATTTTATGTAATTAAAATTTAAAATTAATATAACTTTTTTATTGATATAATTTAATAGGTTATTATATTTACCAATATTGTAACACATCATGTATATTATTTTTCAAAATTCGAAATACATAATATATTTTTTATTTTAAAAGGGTTATGATATTATTGATTGTATTTTTTATTATTTTCACACCAACTTTTTTTTATTAATTATGATGGGTGAAGAAGAATATATGGCTAAGAATATGAGTGAGTCTTCTAAGGGTAATGCAAGTATGGGGGTCGTTGGCTTTGGTGATGGTAAGTGGGATAGGAGGTTTACAAACTGGTGGTGAGCTGGGTATATTATTAAGATGATATTTTTAAAGAATTATGATAATATAATAAGTGAAA
The DNA here is from genome assembly GCA_037013495.1 of Hippophae tibetana. Taxonomy (NCBI): domain Eukaryota; kingdom Viridiplantae; phylum Streptophyta; class Magnoliopsida; order Rosales; family Elaeagnaceae; genus Hippophae; species Hippophae tibetana. Next base: position 1,554,009 of record CM072810.1, read on the forward strand.
AAGCAATGAATTGAGATAGAAATATATTGGCTCGCTCTTCAAAATAAGTATGGATTCATTAATCTTATGCAACATTATTCTATATGTCATAGAAGAAACTAAAATATGTGTATAAAACATGAGTTAGTTTACACCAATAGTATTTATGTTTTTTTCTTTTTTTTAGTTCTATTTAATTTCTTAAAGCTAATCATTTATCCTTATACACATAATAATAATAATAATAATAATAATAATAATAATAATATGAGTCACTCTAAATAAATTTGTTACTAAAAGAATGGTTATTTGAAAGACTAGAACACTTGACTCAAAAACAAGTTATAAAAATATTATTTTCTTAAAATAAATAATAAGAAAATAATGAGTTATTAATAAATTTCATTAAGAATAATTCAATAATTATGATTAAAATATATAAAAATTCATTAATTTTTAGATAATACATTATAAATGAACTAATTATTGAAAATTGTATTAAAAGTTCAAAGATTAGAACACTTAAACACAACGTGCACATTTATTTTAATTATTATATGTTCTTAAATCAAATTATATGTGTTTAGATTTATATAAATTTATAATTTTTGAGTTGCAATTAATTTAGAGAATACATAGATCTTAAAAAAAATACAGATATATATATTTACGTGCTTAATTTATAATATTTTTTAAAATTTTAGACTTATTGTGCACAAACTAGTGAAGAGTACATCAATAGTCCAAATCTTTAAAAAAATTGTCAAAAATAGGGCGTGTAGATACGAATATGAGTATTTTTTAAAATTATTGTATGTTTTTAAATTAAAATTTTTAAATTATAATTAATTTAAAGAACACGTTAATCTTTAAAAAATATTTATATTTATATTCATGTGCTTAATTTTAATACACTTTTAAATAATTAATAAAATTTTATATATTTTAATTATAATTAATAGAAATTTGCTATGGGTTCGGGACGATTTTATATTGTATAAAAAAATAATAATGAGAAAATGAAAAGGATAATAAAGTTAACTTGAAAACCAAGTGAAAAAGTCATTCTCTAGAGTCTCAATGTCACAAGAATTTATGTCTCTTTATGGTGAAATTGATGGATGCATTAAACTTTTTCATTTCAATTGACAGAAGTAGAACTAAATTGGTTCTCCACCAAACTGTCCAAATCTTGAAACTTTTTTACTTTAGCTTTGAAAGTTTCAAATTAAATTCAATAGTTAACCGTACAAATCTTTTAATTATGTTAAAATGAGTAATTTTTTTATATATATATATTTTATAATATTTTAATATATTTGCTTTAAAAAAACAATATAATAATTAATTAATTTTATAAATATTTTTATATTTTTTCAACTGTTATTATATCAATTTTATATATTATTTTTAATAATAAATAACTAAATTTATTAAAAACAAATAAAAATATTTAATTATTTATCGATGTCATTTTTTCATTATAAAAAATTAAATTATTATAAAAATAATAAATAAATTAAATAATTATAAATTTTAATATAGAAAAGAGATCTTAAATGGACTTTTGTCATGAATACATATGGAAGTTTAGTTGATATTTAAATACTAATAATTAAAATTGCTAAAGAAAACTCTAGTAAAATGTCAAATATCTACTGAAGTAAAGGTAATTGGCCAATTAGCCATGTAGGATTTGAAAATATATTTAACAAATTTTTTTTTTTTTAAATAAAGTAATTTTCTTTAATTTATTGCGTGCTTATATTGCTAACGTGAGAAGCATTTTATAGACCACCTGGGTTTGCTCAGAACTTGGGATCTGAAAACCCAGAAAACACGACCCTATGCTGACTCTTCAAGCAGATTGACAGTCACGCTATGTCTGGTTTTTTCCTTGTAATTGATCAGTTGAATAGTTTTATTATTCCGATGAATATTTTAGTTATGGAGATTAAATACTATATTTATTTTAAAAATAATTATTCCATATATATTTTTAATAATTTACTGAATTCAGTGTTATTTTTATTACAATGGATCACACACAAAAAAAATATCAATATATATATATATATATATATATATATATTTTAATTACAATTATTCAAATCAAGATGTGAAATAGTATTACAATTATTTTAAAATAAGTATATGGCAAATAGACATAGTCATCCTCTTTATTTGTTATCCCCAAAAGAAAAAAGTAATAAATAAATAGGAAGCCAAATATTAATGAATACACACGTGCAATGCAACACTTACACTTATGTCGCCGTGTTGGTGGCCGGGCCATTGGCCGTGTTGGTTTTGGGATTTGACTCCACCACCAACTTGTGTTTCCCAATTCCCACTGAATTCTATAACTGTTTGCAACCAAATTTCTTTCTTTGTCTTTCTTTCAAAATTAGAATAGTTTTCACACAATTTAAATGATTATTGTACAATATTTTTTATTAATGTAAATTTTATTCTTTAAATAGTAACAATAAAATGTAGTTAATTATATGATTAAAAATTTAATTTAAACAATTTTATTATAATAATAAAAATAAAGAGTGATATACATTTTAAGTTAATTATTAAATTATAAAGTTTTTACAATTTTTGTTTTTATTTTGAAAAAGAGATTAGTTTTTGACAATATATGACTTGTTAGATGGATAGAGGGATGAAGGATGATTATAAATCCATTATTTTTAATGAATATATATTTTAAATTCGTATTTATTATGTAATACAATACAAGTTTATTATATTTACAAAAATAATCTTAAAAATTTATTTTATAAAAATAATAAACTTATAATATCTCTTTTTTTTGAAAAATGAACTTTTTTTTTAACTTGTGTTGTTACATCTAATAAGTACCGAACTAAAGTAAATTTTTATTAAAAATAACGGACTTAAGTTACCATTTATTCATGCTAGATCATTGGAGTTCTCGAGCATATCATTATCACAAGTAGGTGAGCAACATATTGAAATTATTTATTTTTTATAGATTTAAATTTGATGCTAATATGATAATATAATATATAAGTTTAATATTAAAATTTATTTATAATCTTATTATAGAGCAAATTTTACTAATTTTACAATAATATTTTTATTTTAGAAACCTTGTAGCTATAAATTATGAGGTAAAATGTTTAATTATTTTCCTATTATTATTATTTTCCATGAAAATATCATTTTTTATTAAATTTGATATATATATCTCTTAAATATTAAATTAATGTATCTCTAATAATATTTATTATTTATAGTGACAACTAATAAAAAATAAAAAAAATAAATATACTTGGATAATTATTAAATTATTGAAGATATTTAATATTTATATTTATATTAAAAATATAATTATGATATATATAATATTTAAATATAACATATTATATAATAAAATATGAATTTATTTATATTTTTAATAGTAATTCGATAATGGTTATGTTTAAACATATTATAAAATATATTAATTCGAATTTGATTGTACTATATAACCTATTAATATATTTTGATCTAAATTTAATATATCAAATCAAATTTTTTAATTTAGATAAATTCATCGAATTATTTGTTCATCCCTAATTGTAAGAGTTTTTAATTTTATATAAAAAACTAAAATAACACATAAATTGAAATCATTATTTTTTAAAAAAAATATAATAATTTTTTATATGATTCAAATAGAAGAAGCTAACTTTATTAGAATTCATAAAATGAAATTGAATTCATCTTAATTCAAAAGAATAAAATTTATCTTAAATTGAATGAAGTTTACGTCATATAGATTTAATAATATGAAATCAACTTTATATAATAAACAATGAAAAATCAATCGTTAGTCAATCACAATGAACAATACGTATGTTAATCTGGATCACGAGAAGTTAACTTTCTTTACCATGCGAGAATCAAAATATACTTCATTTACCATTTTATTATATATTTGGAAAAATGAAAGTTTTTTATTTTTTATTTTTTATTTTTTATTTTTTTTATATATTATGATGGGTGAGTTTAGCATTAATTTGTGTGCTATATATTATATGTTATGCTATTATTTGTTTTAATTATCTCATTCATTATCTTCATATGGTCTAAAATCTTGGCCATTCGTGCCTCTTAAATACAATTAAAAGTGGATCAGAGGTCACATGATTAATTAATACTTATCAAACTAAGAGTGTTTTTTTTACGTTACATTATCAAACTAAGAGTTATTTCTTCCATATAATTGTTTATTTGTTTAATTAATAAATGGTTTGATATCTTTAAATAGATTTTTTTATAAATTTAAATATGTTATTTCAACATCAAATGAGTTTGAATTTACATTTTACACTATTATAATTACTGTTCAGTTTTGTTAGTATAACTGTATAATCACATTGCACGTCTCAACCCTCAATACAGTTTAAATTAAAAAAAAAAAATTATCATTAAAAATATTAACGTCGAAGCAACAAATGTGAATTTGTCTAATAAAAAAAAGATCATAGTATGAACACAATAATTCATGCTAACTACTAAGATTCTTATCCTATGGATTTTTAAATCCAATATATTATATACTATTTGTTAATTATATTAGTTGATGTTATTCATATACATGTTTAATATATTTTTTTCTTTTTTATAAAATAAAAAAGTTAAAACTAATGCATTCCACCACATGTCAATACAAATGTGGTATGCAAGAAACTTTTCTCTTATTCTTTTTTTCTCTTCTTCTATTTTACTAAAACTTATTTCTAGAGTTTGTATGATACTTTTAGTACATTAATGGTAACACGTGCTACTTAATATTTTGTGAGTCCTTGTTTTAAAGTGATTCCCACGCATTATGTGATAAAAAGAATTATATACAAGTATTGTATAGTAGGAATGGTACATTTAAACAACTTATATTCTTATTTTAATACTTTTTTTTATCTATTGTTAAAGGAGATACATAAAATATATCTATTTAAGTTGTACACATCTTAACTAAGGTATATAAAATATGTCTATTTAAATTATACACAATTATTGTATTGTAGAATTTTTTGAAGTGAATAACTAGACATGAATATCTAGGGGGTGTCAATTCATGCGTGTTTGGTTAGTTTGAGTTGAATTAGTTCGGTTTAAATTAATTTAATTTAATTTGAATAAATTAAAGTGAATTCAAAAGCAAACTAAACATACACAAGTTTATTCAAAATAATTTAAATTATTAATTATATGTTTTGTTTTAGTTACATGGATTTTTTTTATAAATAAAAAAAATAGTTATAATAATATTAAATTTATTAGTACAAACAACATTATATTAAATAATGTTATACCAATTAGTCAAACCTTAAAGAACATACTGTAGAAAAAACAAGAAATAACTCTACACAAAAGAGTTCTCTAGTTTGTATTATTTTCTTCATGTTTTCATTACAATTGTATAGCTATTTATAAGGAAATTTTATTCCTTCAATTACTCTTTAAATTAAGCATTCCTTGTTTTACTCCTTGAATTAAGGATTCCTTGTTTTACTCCTTGAATTAAGCATTCCTTGTTTTACTCCTTGAATTAAGGATTCCTTGTTTTACTCCTTGAATTAAGCTCCTTGTTTTATTCCTTGAATTAAGGTCCTTGTGTTTATTCTATGAATTAAGAACTAATATCCAATACTCCCCCTCAAGCTGGATCCAGAAGATTTATGGATCCAAGCTTGGACAAAAGTCGTTGAAATTGATGAGAAGCCAAGGGCTTGGTGAAGATGTCAGCCAGTTGGTCGAAGCTTTTTGTATAATGTGTCTGAATCACCTGTGATTGAACTTGTTCACGAACGTAATGACAATCAACTTCAATGTGTTTCGTCCTCTCGTGAAACACTGGGTTTGATGCTATATGCATAGCTGCCTGATTGTCACAAAATAAGGACATAGGAAGAGTTGTAGGAACACCTAAATCACACAGAAGACCTTTAAGCCATATCAACTCACACGCAGTTGAAGCCATTGCACGATACTCTGCTTCGGCACTTGATCTGGCAATCACAGTTTGCTTCTTACTCTTCCATGTGACCAAGTTTCCACCGACAAATGTACAGTAGCTAGTGGTGGACTTGCGATCAATTGCATTCCCTGCCCAATCAGCATCACAATACCCCATGATTTGTGTGTTGTCATTCTTCTTCATGATAATACCACGACCCACTGATCCTTTTAAGTAGCGTAAGATCCTTTTAACAAGGGTCAAATGCTCAAGTGTTGGGGAGTGCATGAATTGGCTCACAATACTTACAGAATATGTGATGTCAGGTCTGGTGATTGTTAGGTAGATCAACTTACCAACCAGTCGTTGGTAATAACTTATATCCCTGAGTGGCGTGCCCTTCAAGCTAGGTTTGAGCTTGCTGTCAAGAGGGGTAATGGCTGGTTTAGCATCGCTCATGTTAGCTTCCTTAAGCAAATCTAGGATATATTTCCTTTGGTTAAGAAATAGTCCCTTGTGCGAGGTTGCCATTTCTATACCAAGAAAGTACTTCAATATCCCAAGGTCTTTAATTGCAAACCTTTGTTTGAGGGACTGTTTGAGGTTGAAAATCTCGTCAGCATTATCACCTGTAATTATCAGATCATCTACATAAATCAGCACAACCAATTTGCCCATAGCTCCTGTGCGAACAAATAGTGAGGAATCGGCATTGCTGCTTTTGAAACCAACACTAGTGAGAACTGAGCTTAGCTTGGCATACCAAGCTCGTGGGGACTGTTTCAAACCATAAATGGATTTGTGCAATTTGCACACTAAATCCAGTTCATTGCTTTGAGGATGCCCAGGTGGCAATTTCATATAGACTTCTTCTTTGAGATCACCATGCAAGAATGCATTCTTCACATCCATTTGGTACATGGACCACCCCTTGTTTACAGCCACAGACAGTAACACTCTTACCGTGTTCATTTTTGCAACAGGTGCAAATGTTTCTTTGTAATCCACCTCGAATGTTTGAGTGAATCCCCGAGCCACCAATCTTGCTTTATACCTCTCAATTGATCCATCTGACTTGAATTTGAGCTTATAGATCCATTTGCAACCCACAACTTTCTTGCCTTTTGGAAGTTTGGTGATGCTCCATGTGTTGTGTTGATCTAGGGCTTTAAGTTCTTCTTGCATGGCTTCCTTCCACACCTCTTGGCTGTTGGCCTCATGAAAGTTTTGAGGCTCACTGTAACTCGATATAGTGCTGAGGAATGCGGCATGGGTTGGTGTCACTCTCTTATATGACACATAATTTGAGATGGGATGTGTGGGTTTGTAGGTGACAAAGTCTTGAAGTCTTGTGGGAGGTTGCCTAACACGCATTGGATTACGTCGTGGAGCAGAAGGAGTTATCTCACACTCGTTCACATCTTGTACCATATTGTGAGGATCATCTTGATTATCACCATCTTCATGCAGTGTACCATTAAGACGAGACCCTTCATTGTTACTTTCAGTGAGAGATGCATCAATGTTGACATGGCTGGGATCTTGTTGTTGTGGAGCCTCAAGTTCGATTCTTGGTAATGGAAACACATCCAAGATGTCATCCCCTTGACTTGTGATTTCATTTGACTTGCTAAAAAAAGGGTTAGTTTCATAAAATCGAACATCTTTAGACACAATTAATCTCCTAAGTTGGGGATCATAACACTTATATCCCTTTTGTGTAGATGAATAACCAAGAAAAATACATTTAACAGCTCTAGGATCCAATTTATCTCGATGATGAGATTGAATATGTACAAAACAGATGCAACCAAAGACTCTAAGGTGTGAAAGGTTAATTTTCCTTCCTTTCATGACCTCTAGAGGAGACTTGAAATCTAAGACTCGACTGGGTAATCTATTGATGATGTAAGCAGCTGCCATAACCCCTTGTGACCAGAATCTCTTTGGTACATTCATTTGTAGCATTAATGCTCTAGTTTTTTCAAGTAAGTCCCGATTTTTGCGTTCAGCTACACCATTTTGTTGAGGTGTGCCAACACAACTTGTTTGATGCATAATGCCATGAATGCTCAAATATTGTTTCATGATATGGGACATGTATTCGGTGCCATTGTCAGACCTTAAGGTTTGAATTTTAGAAGAAAAGTGATTTTTAACAAGATTATGAAAGTCCTTAAATACTTCCATAACTTCATTTTTAGACTTTAAAAGATATAACCATGTGACTCGAGAGAAATCATCAACAAAAATCACAAAATACTTATAACCATCAAAAGATTCATTAATTGGACCCCATACATCTGAATGAACTAGTTCAAAACACTTACTAGCCCTAGACAATGAAGAATTAAAAGGCAATCTAGTGGCCTTAGACAAGTGACAAGTTTCACATGCAATTTCATCATTTCCTAAGTTTGGAAATAAAGTTGACAAAATTGGTAGAGAAGGGTGAGCTAAACGTTGATGCCACAATTGATTATCTTGGATAGGATTAAACTTAGCTTGAAACCCTCTGGGATTGCTCTTGGATATGTAATAGAGACCATCTAAGTAAAACCCTTCACCAATCGTCTTTTTGGTGACACAATCCTGAAAAATGACATTGTGAGGAGAAAAAATGGCTAAGCAATTCAAGGTATTTGTGATTTTTCCTACAGACAGAAGTTGGAAAGGAAAGGAAGGTACATATAAAACTGCCGACTCGATTTCATCTGACATTAATTTTATTTTTTCCTTTCCTAAAACCTTTACATTCTCACCATTTGCAATTGAAACTTGTGAAGGATTTGCTAATTTTTTAAACTTATGAGACTTTGACACATGGTTTGTCATATGATCTGTGGCACCTGAATCTACAACCCAAAAATCATGCAACATATTTATTTTAAGAGCAGTTTTAAAGGCTTTTATGATACCTTGCATGTCCTCTTGTGGTATGAGTTTTGTATCTGCCAAGAAGCCCGCAAACTTGCCTAGCAATGCTGTCGAGTTTCCTTCTTCTATGCTATCTACACAGTCAATTCTAGCTCCTCTTGTCTTGCTTTGAAGATACAACATAAACTCATTCATGAGTTCAGCTGGATTCGCTGTGAAGTTCTTGAATGGATCAGACCCATTAGAGGTAGAGGCAAAAGCATGATTAGCACGGAGTCCAGTACGATTCACTTTCTGTAAACCCTTATCCTTTATAAAATCAGGTTTTAATTCTGGATGTAGAATCCAACATGTGTCCTTAACATGGCCCGTATGGTTGCAATGTTGACACTTCAAGTTTGGATGCTTCCCTTTGTACTTCCTCTCGTTGGTTAGATAGGCTCTTGCCTCAGGTGAACTAGCTATTGTATCCTTGTTCATGACTTTCCTTCTTACTTCTTCACGTTGAATTGTCGCACATACATTGGTGAAGGAAGGAAGTTCAGTATTCATGAGTATATGGCATCGTATATCTTCATATGTTGAATCCAGACTGGACAAAAGTTGAAATATCTTATCTTCTTCCGCTCTCTTTCGTAGCAGAGCTACATCGGTTGTATGAGGACGATATATTTCCAACTCATTCCACATGCTTTTCATGCTTCCTAAGAGTTGTACAAAAGGCTTGCCATCTTGTTGCAGATCTGAGATGTCTTTCTTTAATTGAAAAACTCGTGCAGCATTATTTTGACTGCCATACATTTCCTTGACCGTCTCCCATAGTTGGTATGCAGATTCAGAGTAACTGAATATTTCAGCTAATTTACGTTCCATGGAATTTAGGAGCCATGACATAACCAGCTGATCCTTACTAAGCCAGGATTCATAGGTTGGTGAGGAAACATCAGGTACTTCGATGCTTCCATTTATGAACCCCAACTTGGACCTTCCACCTAGAGCCAGAGACACTGCTCTTGACCAAGGCAAGTAATTAAACTCATTCAACAAGACTGAGCTTAATCTTTGATTTGGGTTGACATCCACCTCATGCATATTCATGAAGGAAAGCACTGATGAACTTTCAGCTTCTGATCCTAGCGGCTTATCTTCAGCCATTTCAAAGATTGAAGATGCTAAGATAATAATAAAGCATAAGCAAGTTAATTTTCCTGCTTTGATACCATGTAGAAAAAACAAGAAATAACTCTACACAAAAGAGTTCTCTAGTTTGTATTATTTTCTTCATGTTTTCATTACAATTGTATAGCTATTTATAAGGAAATTTTATTCCTTCAATTACTCTTTAAATTAAGCATTCCTTGTTTTACTCCTTGAATTAAGGATTCCTTGTTTTACTCCTTGAATTAAGGATTCCTTGTTTTACTCCTTGAATTAAGGATTCCTTGTTTTACTCCTTGAATTAAGCTCCTTGTTTTATTCCTTGAATTAAGGTCCTTGTGTTTATTCTTTGAATTAAGAACTAATATCCAATACATACATTAACATCCTATTATATCATCATTTAAATATTAATATTTAAAATAATATATAATACATTTTAGATTTAATAGATTTCAATTTATAATATTACAAAATCATAATATTTTTAATTTGATTGTGTGATTACAAATTTGTTCGAACTCAATTTTATTTGTTTCGAACTATTTTAATTAACCTGAATTTAATACAACTTAAGTTTATTTATTTATTTAGGTTTCGTTCCATCAATTATAAATTCACAATAATTGTGAATATCACGATGGATTTTAAAATATAATGTAAAGAAATAATCATTAAAAAGTCAAATGGTCAAATATTTTGGAGTAAGAGCAAAAAGAGGGAAGTTCGTTCAACGCAAATAAAGAGATACAAACATGTTTCCAAAGCACTGAGTTCTCCATATTTTACTCAGCGATTTCAATTGCAATACTTATGCCATGGGATCTGGGTTATGGGATTTTTCTTTATGGGTTTTATTGGGATAGAGAGCTGTCTTTATTGCTCATTTATGGCTTCATTTGTAAACGTTTTCAAATGAATTAAAATACTTTTTAGAGATTATTGATGATTATATAAAATTTTAAAAAATATTTAAGAAAATTAAGTAATAAATATTTCATGATGTATGTTTCTCTTTTAAATTAATTATTAGAGTAATATTCTAAACTATTTCTAATAATTTCATACCAAATATGTTAATATTTCTCTTTAAATATAGTTTAATTAAATAATTTCATTTGAAACCATTACTTTTAAATATATATTTTTAAAAAAAATCCAAACAAATACTAAATTTGTTTGCTCTTTGGAAATATATATCAAGTAAAACTTATTGCATTATTGATCAAACGCATGGCTCTGTAACACGAAACACAAGCGGTGCTTCTTCCCATATGGTCAATATATTATTACATTCAAGCACATATATGTATCTCTGAATAATTTATACATGAACTAAGATTTCTCTGTGTAATAAAAAATTGAGATCTCTCTTCTTCTTTTTTCGCTAAGTTAGCTAAGTACTTTTATTTAAAATTAAAATAAGTAAATAATATGAATAGAAAGATAAAATAATGTATGAATAAATAGCGATACTTAATTAGCTTATATTAGTCATTATAATTTTTTTTAAAAGAAAAAAAAAACATTTTGTTGAAATTTGTTTGGACTATTTATCAATTTTTTTTCTATATATGAATGTAGCTATTATAATTTTAGACAATTTTTTTCAAGTCTTTTTTAAAAGAATAACAAAAATAGATCTATTATAACTTGTAATAATAAAAATAATACCATTGATATAAATCTCATATATTACATTATTTCATATTGAATGAAGTATCTAATTGTATCCTCTTAATATTATTGAGTATTATTTTTATTAATATAAGTTTAAGATGTTATTTTTTTAAGTAATTTTTCAAGGTTTTTTTAAGTAGTGTGTTTACAATTTAAAAAAACATTTTAATTTAATTTTTTTGTCCATTTATCAATTAATTTTTTTATTATAAATATTTATTAATTAGTTTGTTTCCTACTTAAATTATCTATTTATTAATTAGTTTGTTTTTACCTAAATTGAACATTTAAAAAATATATAATATTCAAATTAAATAGAATTTTATGTACATATGTTTTCTTCTTGTTATCCTTACCCTTAAAATATCTTTTTCAAAACTCTAAATTAAATTAGGTTATTATCTTATCTTATTACTATATATATATATATTTCAATTTTAGATAATTTTATCCAAGTTTTAATTTTAATTACAATTCTCCTAATGTTATTCCGTTATTTTTTTATCCAATTCCTTTAAGAATTTAAGATGGGTTTTTTTATAATAAGTTATCTTTAAAATATTCGTTTATATTTTGATTTTAGGTAGTTATCTTTGAAACGTTTGTGTGTTTAGAAAAGACTCTTTGAAATTGAAAAACACATAACAAATATCTTACAACTAGCTAATCATTTTTCAGTACCTTTATTGTAATTCTAATGATATGATTATTATTATTTTTTTAAAACTAATTTATAAAGATAAACACATTTATAAAACTTTGTTCTAAAATTTTATTGTTAGTTTTCTTCAAGAGTTTCTTTAAGCCAAGAAATTCGTATCATCTTTTTAAATACCTTTTTCTATTCTTCTTTCCTTGTAAATTATGGATAGATTGTTTGTTGTAAATTATTTCAACCCTTTCATCCATCAACTTTATTTCAAAAATAAAAATATTTGAGTATTATTTTATTTGTCAATAATTTTTTATATTTGAAGTGGATTTAAATACAAAACTTAAAACATAAAATCTCTACTTAGCAAGATGTTATTATTCGACTAAATAAGAAAATCAGGATATATACTTCTTTTATTTATTTTTTAAAATAAAATAAAATTTTATTAATAAATATCAAAGATAGAATCTATATCAAAACTTCTCCGTCCAAATAACCACTTGTCTTCCATCTACATTACCACTTGTGAAATAAAGTTTATATTATTGTGATTTGCAAAATTGTGTTTTACAAAAAAAAAATACTTTGTATAATTCAAACATATAACTTAAAATAAAAAAAATGGTGAGTGTTAGATCACTTGACAATCACTCATAAATTTTAGAGTTCAAATATTTTGACATTTTTTTTCAAACTATACCAATAATGTATAATCATTTATTTATGTTACGAGTATCTTTTATATTGAAAAGCATGTGTATTACTAATATAAAAAATTAATAATATATAAAAAATTAATATAAAGAAATGTATATTTATATTATCATATAATTAAAATTAAAAATAATACAAAAATATTATATTTTTTTAAAGACACTTTTAATTTTTATAATTTCTTATAATTATGATCAAAATAATTTCAAAAATATAAATAGATGTAGATCCTCTTGATAATATTCTTAGATCTTTAGATTCGGAGGAGGAAGCAACCATTTAGAGCCTAAAATATAACCGAGAGAGATAAAAGGTTTGACTTCTTTATCATTTAGTTTTTTCGTGTACTTTACTCGTCTGCCAGTAAGATTAGAACCAGCTCCAATGCATTTGTACTCTCCATAAAACACAGTTCTACAAAAAAATAAAAATTAAATCAATATAATTCAATTTTTTTATTTTTTGTATACAATAATACTTAATCAACAATAATATATTAAACACATTACATACTTGTCATTTTGAGGGTTAAAATTGTCACTCCAGCCATCAGGATGAACTACATTGCTCATTTTGGTATAAGAATAAACCACTCTAGGCCTAGACTTCCAAGCCCGACCTAAATATGTACCATTACCAGATCCAATTATGTTTCCATGTACAAATGAATAACCAGTAAGCTCCTTTTCATTTTCTCTTGCGTGGGCTGTGATTACTGTTAATCCTTTATCTCCAATTACTTGTATATCAGTATTCTGTAATTTAATTTTTTTAATTAATAAAATAATAATTCAAGTAAACATAATTTAATAATTTTATTGACATGTAAAAATACCAAATATAAAGATGTTCCACTTCCGAAAATAAAATCAACTGTGCCCTCAACATGACAATTCTTAAAGAAATGAAAGCCTTTATCATCACATAGAGTATCTTGAAATCCAATTATTTTGCAATTATAAAATGCAGCTTTGTCTCCCGATATTCTTAATGCAACAGCTTGTGCTCCTTTTTTGACTCCATCAGGCTTTGGTGCGTTATTCTACGATCATTAACGCTCAAAATTATAAAAATAAAAATAAAAAATAAGATTGGAATATATAATTTGACCTACATCTAAATAATAATACAATTTTAAAATAATTTATTTAAAAAGTGTTTGAAATTTTTATTTAGTGAAGAAATTGATTTTAAAAAAAATGAACTTATAGGTATTATAATTAAAGTAAACAATTGGATGAAATTTTTCAAAATAAAAATCCTTAAAAGATAAAATTATTCAAAATAAAAAATAACACATACAAAAATACCTTGATAACAACATTAACCGCGGTGAAGTAATCGGATTCCACAATCAAAGTTGCACTATCAACGGTTCCATATTGTGCTGCAGTGCCAGCAAATGTTATGTTTGGCATGTTATTTGGTGAGCCATAAAAAGTAATAAAAGGTTTTGTTCTTTCAATTTTTATTTTTTCTTGATAGACTCCTCCTTCTATATAAATTATGACGCGTTTAGTATTTCCAGTAGGAATGCTCTTAATGGCATCTGTGATGGTTTTGAAATCTCCACCATTTTTCTTTACCTTGATAACTTTAGAACCATCTTCGGCTGCGACTAATACAGGATCAATTGTAGTTTTACGTTCCGTATAAGGTTTTACGTTATCATTAAACCAATTGTTTACCTTTGATATATCTTCTGGAATTGGTGTTATGTCATTTCCAACAACAGTAATAGTAATACATAATAATATCATTAATAAAAATGTATGAACAAGCATACATATGAATTTTTCAAACATTTTTTTTCTATTTTTTTTTTTATTTTCTTAAGGTTGGAGTGAATTGATTGATTAATTAGAAGATTGTATTTATAAGCTTAAGAATGTTGAAAAGATTATATTAACGTTAGAACAAGAGAATTTTTCGCATATATTTATTAAAGAAAATTGTGTCTTTTGTTAGAGAAAAATGCAAATCCATTCATACATAGAGTACTACCTCGAATGGTTATTAGCCTATCAATTTGAAGTTGTTATGATTTATGACTACGGTCATATGCATCTTAAATGGTGGTAAATAAAATTCTCCCCTCGAACTCATAAATAATAAAAATAATTTGTAATTTTGATCACTTTTTTTTTGTTTTGTTGATAATTTTGTAATTTGGAGCTTGAAACAAAAAAAAAATTAATATATATATATATTGGATATTAGTCCTTAATTCAAGGAATAAAACAAGGAGCTTAATTCAAGGAGTAAAACAAGGAGCTTAATTCAAGGAGTAAAACAAGGAGCTTAATTCAAGGAGTAAAACAAGGAATCCTTAATTCAAGTAGTAAAACAAGTAATCCTTAATTCAAGTAGTAATTCAAGGAGTAAATCAAGGAATGCTTCATTTAAAGAGTAATTGAAGGAGTAAAATTTTCTTATAAATAGCTATACAATTGTAATTAAACATGAAGAAAATAATACAAACTAGAGAACTCTTTTGTGTAGAGTTATTTCTTGTTTTTTCAACATGGTATCAGAGCAGGAAAATTAACTTGCTTCTGCTTTATTATTATCTTAGCATCTTCAATCTTTGAAATAGCTGAAGACAAGCCGCTAGGATCAGAAGCAGAAAGTTCATCAGTGCTTTCCTTCATGAATATGCATGAGGTGGATGTCAACCCAAATCAAAGATTAAGCTCAGTCTTGTTGAATGAGTTTAATTACTTGCCTTGGTCAAGAGCAGTGTCTCTGGCTCTAGGTGGAAGGTCCAAGTTGGGGTTCATAAATGGAAGCATCAAAGTACCTGATGTTTCCTCACCAACCTATGAATCCTGGCTTAGTAAGGATCATCTGGTTATGTCATGGCTCCTAAATTCCATGGAACGTAAATTAGCTGAAATATTCAGTTACTCTGAATCTGCATACCAACTATGGGAGACGGTCAGGAAAATGTATGGCAGTCAAAACAATGTTGCACGAGTTTTTCAATTAAAGAAAGACATCTCAGATCTGCAACAAGATGACAAGCCTTTTGTACAACTCTTAGGAAGCATGAAAAGCAAGTGGAATGAGTTGGAAATATATCGTCCTCATACAACCGATGTAGCTCTGCTACGAAAGAGAGCGGAAGAAGATAAGATATTTCAACTTTTGTCCAGTCTGGATTCAACATATGAAGATATACAATGTCATATACTCATGAATACTGAACTTCCTTCCTTCACCAATGTATGTGCGACAATTCAACGTGAAGAAGTAAGAAGGAAAGTCATGAACAAGGATACAATGGCTAGTTCACGTGAGGCAAGAGCCTATCTAACCAACGAGAGGAAGTACAAAGGGAAGCATCCAAACTTGAAGTGTCAACATTGCAACCATACAGGCCATGTTAAGGACACATGTTGGATTCTACATCCAGAATTAAAACCTGATTTTATAAAGGATAAGGATTTACAGAAAGTGAATCGTACTGGACACCGTGCAAATCATGCTTTTTCCTCTACCTCTAATGGGTCTGATCCATTCAAGAACTTCACAGCGAATCCAGCTGAACTCATGAATGAGTTTATGTTGTATCTTCAAAGCAAGACAGGAGGAGCTAGAATTGACTGTGTGGATAGCATAGAAGAAGGAAACTCGACAGCATTGCTAGGCAAGTTTGCGGGCTTCTTGGCAGATACAAAACTTATACCACATGAGGACATCAAGGTATCATAAAAGCCTTTAAAACTGCTCTTAAAATAAATATGTTGCATGATTTTTGGGTTGTAGATTCAGGTGCCACAGATCATATGACAAACCATGTGTCAAAGTCTCATAAGTTTGAAAAATTAGCAAATCCTTCTCAAGTTTCAATTGCAAATGGTGAGAATGTAAAGGTTTTAGGAAAGGAAAAAATAAAATTAATGTGAGATGAAATCGAGTCGGCAGTTTTATATGTACCTTCCTTTCCTTTCCAACTCCTGTCTGTAGGAAAAATCACAAATACCTTGAATTGCTTAGCCATTTTTTCTCCTCACAATGTCATTTTTCAGGATTGTGTCACCAAAAAGACGATTGGTGAAGGGTTTTACTTAGATGGTCTCTATTACATATCCAAGAGCAATCCCAGAGGGTTTCAAGCCAAGTTTAATCCTATCCAAGATAATCAATTGTGGCATCAACGTTTAGCTCACCCTTCTCTACCAATTTTGTCAACTTTATTTCCAAACTTAGGAAATGATGAAATTGCATGTGAAACTTGACACTTGTCTAAGGCCACTAGATTGCCTTTTAATTCTTCCTTGTCTAGGGCTAGTAAGTGTTTTGAACTAGTTCATTCAGATGTATGGGGACCAATTAATGAATCTTTTGATGGTTATAAGTATTTTGTGATTTTTGTTGATGATTTCTCTCGAGTCACATGGTTATATCTTTTAAAGTCTAAGAATGAAATTATGAAAGTATTTAAGGACTTTCATAATCTTGTTAAAAATCACTTCTCTTCTAAAATTCAAACCTTAAGGTCTGACAATGGCACCGAATACATGTCCCATATCATGAAACAATATTTGAGCATTCATGGCATTATGCATCAAACAAGTTGTGTTGGCACACCTCAACAAAATGGTGTAGTTGAACGCAAAAACCGGGACTTACTTGAAAAAACTAGAGCATTAATGCTACAAATGAATGTACCAAAGAGATTCTAGTCCCAAGAGGTTATGGCAGTTGCTTACATCATCAATAGATTATCCAGTCGAGTCTTGGATTTCAAGTCTCCTCTAGAGGTCATGAAAGGAAGGAAAATTAACCTTTCACACCTTAGAGTCTTTGGCTGCATCTGTTTTGTACATATTCAATCTCATCATCGAGATAAATTGGATCCTAGAGTTGTTAAATGTATTTTTCTTGGTTATTCATCTACACAAAAGGGATATAAGTGTTATGATCCCCAACTTAGGAGATTAATTGTGTCTAAAGATGTTCGATTTTATGAAACTAATCCTTTTTTCAGCAAGTCACATGAAATCACAAGTCAAAGGGATGGCATCTTGGATGTGTTTCCATTACCAAGAATCGAACTTGAGGCTTCACAACAACAAGATCCCAGCCATGTCAACATTGATGCATCTCTCACTGAAACTAACAATGAAGGGTCTCGTCTTAATGGTACACTGCATGAAGATAGTGATAATCAAGATGATCCTCACAATATGGTACAAGATGTGAACGACTGTGAGATAACTCCTTCTGCTCCACGACGTAATCCAATGCGTGTTAGGCAACCTCCCACAAGACTTCAAGACTTTGTCACCTACAAACCCACACATCCCATCTCAAATTATGTGTCATATAAGAGAGTGACACCAACCCATGCCGCATTCCTCAGCACTATATCGAGTTACAGTGAGCCTCAAAACTTTCATGAGGCTAACAGCCAAGAGGTGTGGAAGGAAGCCATGCAAGAAGAACTTAAAGCCCTAGATCAACACAACACATGGAGCATCACCAAACTTCCAAAAGGCAAGAAAGTTGTGGGTTGCAAATGTATCTATAAGCTCAAATTCAAGTCAGATGGATCAATTGAGAGGTATAAAGCAAGATTGGTGGCTCGAGGATTCACTCAAACATTCGAGGTGGATTACAAAGAAACATTTGCACCTGTTACAAAAATGAACACAGTAAGAGTGCTACTGTCTGTGGCTGTAAACAAGGGGTGGTCCATGTACCAAATGGATGTGAAGAATGCATTCTTACATGGTGATCTCAAAGAAGAAGTCTATATGAAATTGCCACCTGGGCATCCTCAAAGCAATGAACTGGATTTAGTGTGCAAATTGCACAAATCCATTTATGGTTTGAAACAGTCCCCACGAGCTTGGTATGCCAAGCTAAGCTCAGTTCTCACTAGTGTTGGTTTCAAAAGTAGCAATGTCGATTCCTCACTATTTGTTCGCACAGGAGCTATGGGCAAATTGGTTGTGCTGATTTATGTAGATGATCTGATAATTACAGGTGATAATGCTGACGAGATTTTCAACCTCAAACAGTCCCTCAGACAAAGGTTTGCAATTAAAGACCTTGGGATATTGAAGTACTTTCTTGGTATAGAAATGGCAACCTCGCACAAGGGACTCTTTCTTAACCAAAGGAAATATGTCCTAGATTTGCTTAAGGAAGCTAACATGAGCGATGCTAAACCAGCCATTACCCCTCTTGACAGCAAGCTCAAACCTAGCTTGAAGGGCACGCCACTCATGGATATAAGTTATTACCAACGACTGGTTGGTAAGTTGATCTACCTAACAATCACCAGACCTGACATCACATATTCTGTAAGTATTGTGACCCAATTCATGCAGTCCCCGACACTTGAGCATTTGACCCTTGTTAAAAGGATCTTACGCTACTTAAAAGGATCAGTGGGTCGTGGTATTATCATGAAGAAGAATGACAACACACAAATCATGGGGTATTGTGATGCTGATTGGGTAGGGAATGCAATTGATCGCAAGTCCACCATTGGCTACTGTACATTTGTCGGTGGAAACTTGGTCACATGGAAGAGTAAGAAGCAAACTGTCATTGCCAGATCAAGTGCCGAAGCAGAGTATCGTGCAATGGCTTCAACTGCGTGTGAGTTGATATGGCTTAAAAGTCTTCTGTGTGATTTAGGTGTTCCTACAACTCTTCCTATGTCCTTATTTTGTGACAATCAGGCAGCTATGCATATAGCATCAAACCCAATGTTTCACGAGAGGACGAAACACATTGAAGTTGATTGTCATTACGTTCGTGAACAAGTTCAATCACAGATGATTCAAACACATTATACAAGAAGCTTCGACCAACTGGCTGACATTTTCACCAAGCCCTTGGATTCTCATCAATTTCAACGACTTTTGTCCAAGCTTGGATCCATAAACCTTCTGGATCCAGCTTGAGTGGGAGTATTGGATATTAGTCCTTAATTCAAGGAATAAAACAAGGAGCTTAATTCAAGGAGTAAAACAAGGAATCCTTAATTCAAGGAGTAAATCAAGGAATGTTTAATTTAAAGAGTAATTGAAGGAATAAAATTTCCTTATAAATAGCTATAAAATTGTAATGAAAACATGAAGAAAATAATACAAACTATAGAACTCTTTTGTATAGAGTTATTTCTTGTTTTTTCAACAATATATATATATATATATATATAGGCACACAAAACAGCTTGTAAAGTAACTTAGTGTTGTATTTATGCTTAATAATTTTCGATGCTAGCCTGAATGGTAAAAATAAATAAACAAATATCACTCATTCTTCGACACAAATAGTGGTAATAATTTCAGAATATCATGTAAATCTTTTAAATGAAATAAAATGAAACAGAAGTATCATAATTTTATAGGTTTATATATTTTAATATAATTGTAATTTTATAATATTTAATATTTTTTAATTAATAATTGGTTAAATATATTTACCCTTTTCTAATTAAATATTTAATCTTATACATACAATCTCATAATTATTTCAATATTTGACTTTTGGTAGAGAATTAGGTAATAAATTAGAAAATGATTAAATATTAAAATAATTACAATATCACATATTAATATGTATGTATAAAGTTGTGATTGTTTTATTTTTATTTTTATTACATTAAAAAAAATCGATAGGACATTCTGGGTTAGAAAAGGAGTGATATTGATTTTTTAATTTATTTATACTATTTTGAATAACATCTAAAAAAATATATAATTATTTCATTAATATTTTTCATTTTAATATATTACATCTAATAATACAGTTTTTAGTATACTAAAAATATTAGTATACTATAACTAATATTAATTAAGTAGTAGAATGAAAGTTTTATATTTAACATAAATATCTTTTTAACAAAATATGTCATAGGAAAAGTCTTTTATTTTTGGAGTGGCTATTTAGGCCCCAAAAAAAAAATGTATTTATAAAGCAACTTTGAAATATAAAAAATAATACAAATTTAGTTTGTATAAACCAAAACTGAATGTACGTGCATGACACCCACTCGTAATGCTTTCAAAATCATTATCATTTATTTGACTTCTATATGTATTTTCAATCATATTTATTTAAAAAAACTTCATTTCAGTTTTAATTTTAAAATTTTGGTAACTAGTTATATACATATTATATTTATAATACATATATAAAATAAATTCTTTCATTGTGTTTCAATTTGATTTTTTTTTCAATAAATGGCTTAAGCTAATATGCATGGTGTAAATAATAGTCAATTTAATAGCAATTTTTTTTATAAGTAATTGATAGATTTAATGATTGTGAATTAAAAACTAATTTATGTGTTATTGTTGTGGTGTACGACAATTTAAAAATTATAACGACATGTATTGCTAGTGATTTTACATATTTTACTAGGGATAAAATAATACATTTTTATCGTCATTACTTATTTTCTTATAACAAAATATTCTAGTTAAATTGAATGCAACTTTTATTATAATATTTTTTGAGACATTTTTCTCTTTAATAAATTGAAAAAAAAACAAAATAATGCTTGTTTTGCCACTATCTTATTGGATGAAAAAAAAGATTTTGGAAACAAGATTTTGGATAATGACCTAAATGATTTAACATTAATAGATTCTAATTAGCAAATGGTTTTGAACTTGTTTAAATCACTTTATATTATGGGGTTACATGGGTTTATTATCAATGTTTGGGTGATTTATAAAGATATCGTATATTTCATTAAAAAGAGACATTTTTCATCCATTATCTATTTCGTTAAGATTTTTGCCCATTTTAAAAAATTTATGCCAACTTTTTGAAAAATGTTTGTGTAATAATTTGAAAAATCAGATGTAGTTAAAATAACTAAATCTGTTGTTGGTCAATCAAGTAAGGCAACATTAATGAAATTCATAATGATCTCAATGTTATTTTTTGATATATTTATCATCTAATGAATATTCAATGGTAGAATAGACTATTTAATTTGTATAAATATAGATGATTAAATAAGATAATCAATTTACATAAATGAGAAATCTAATCTAATCCAAGAGATATAATAGGTTTCAAAGTTGTAAAAATATGTAATTTGATTCAATTTGGATCAAATTTGGGTGATATAAAATCTAAATCGAAATAAATTATTATTATAATTATAAATAAATATATATTTTAATTTAAAATTAATTAAATTTGATTCTTATTACTATTGTATAGATGTGAATGTGTATGGATAAATTTTGGACAATTTTATCCAAAATTTAGTTTTAATTATAAGTTATGTCATTATCTGTATTTTATTAAAAAAAATACACATAATTATATATATATATATATGAATTAGATAATATTTTAATTTGTAATAATTTAATTAGATAAATGATGTTTATCTTAAATTTTATCAAAACTTAAAATTACATTATTATTATTATTAAAATACACATAATTATATATATATATATATGAATTAGATAATATTTTAACTCGTAATAATTTAATTAGATAAATTATGTTTATCTTAAATTTTTTCAAAACTTAAAATTATTATTATTATTATTATTATTATTATTATTATTATTATATAGTTGAATAATTTTTTGACAATTTTATCCAAAATTATAAAAATTATAAGTCATGTTATTGTCTATATTTTATATTTAATAATAATAATAATCATGTATATATATATTACAAAACATTTTAATTGGGTTAGAAGGATGAGTGATACCATTTGAATTAGAAAATATACAATTTGTTTATATATAGCTCGAATTTATATGATCAAATTTATAATTTGTTACAATCTAATAAAGCAAACAAAATTATTTTTAAAACTATATATATTGTTCCATAAATTGTTAAATTTAAATCTTATTACTATTATAAAGATGTAAATTTCGTAGAATCTTTTTGGATTATTTTATCAAAAAAATTGTTTTAATTATATGTTATGTTATTATTTATATTTTATTAAAAATCATATAAATGTATATATAAATCAGATAATATTTTAACTCGTAATAATTTAATTAAATAAATAGTACTTTATATTTTTTAAAATTTAAAATACTTATTATTACTATTATATAGAATAAATTTTAGATAATTTTATCCAAAATTCTTTATTCATTACAAGTCATGTCATAATTTGTAATTATTATTTTTTAAATAAAATTATCCAATTATTAATTTTATCAATATATATATATATATAGTATTCATCAAGCTCCACTTAACATAAGTTATATGTGAGTGAATAATGATAAAACTAACCAATTAATCAAATATGTGATCCAGAATTTGACCTTAAATCAAATTTCTATTTAGAAAAGCTTATTGGAAGCCTACAAGAAATTAGTGAATTTATCACTAAATAGATATAAATAGATAAAAGTTATGACATCGATTAAAGAGATCTTTCCTAACTTCTTATCTCCAGTTACATTAAGATATCTATTAGACTACAAACTCTTAGTTAAAGTAGTCATGAACTAGATTCGAATAAAAACTTCTTGGAAATCAATCCCAACGAACTTCCTTTTATTCGAATAGCGACTTTGGTTACCTGATTCACCTTTTAACTATATGCGAAGGCGCTCGGTACTTCTATCTATGCTATTCCCATGAATCCTTTTTTATCTGCCCAACTTACTCTACTAAGAAAAGAGTGAGCTACTTATTAGTGGTAAGGGAAGTCGTCTTAAAGCGCAACCATATTCTTGTTCTTCCTCTTCAGTAACCAAAGCAATATCTAGTTGATTTCTTGTTAGAAAATGGGGACAAAATCGTCAAAGAGGCACTTAATCTTTTAATTTTGAGATAGATGATTATTAGCCTTGTATAAAAAGCCCATGCCCGATGTTTTGTCAAGTATTGCAATATTTGTATAACATTCTCCTAATAAAGTGGAGGTGGGCTTGGACAAAATCTAATATGATTCTACATGAAAGAAGACCAGATAATTGCCTTCTTGTGTAATGGGAAGTGGGCTAGTCCTGGAAAATGTCCTTTGTCTTTTGACCTCTATCCCCTTCATTTCCTCCAACCTCTTGTTCCACTCGATCCTTAATTACCTTTTGATGAGCCATTTGTGTCCAACTTTATCCATCCATCCAATTTCTAGCAGATTCTATTTGACCATTTGGATGAGGTTTGGTTCTGTTCATTGGGTAAAAGGTATGAAAGCGCACTATCTTATTGTTCACGGTGTAGGCTAATTTTTTTCAAAACTAATGCCAACATTGGTTGCTTCATTTCAATTCCTTTTGCACTCATGTACATGTTATGGCCTAACTGGTTTTTTCCTAGTTTAAGCATTAGAATTATTTTCTTATTATTCCATACAAAGGAATTAGTGTTTTCCTTTCCTTTGTGAGTAGTATATTTATCAAATTGCTAAGGCCTATCCAAAAGTATATTACATGCATCCATTTCGAGCACATCACAAACAAAGGAATCTTGATAAAAATTTCTTTTAGACAATGGTACCTTACACACTACAATCACCCAAGTTTCAGTCCCACTTTTGATCCACCCCACTTTGTAAGGTTTGAGATAATTCTTAGTAGATAATCCCATGGCTTTCATCAGATTTCTAGAGATCACATTTTCACTACTCCATTGTCAACAAACACCACACAACCTTCTTTGATATGATGCATAATGTGTTGAAAAGTACATGCCTCTTTGCTAAGAGAATTCTTTGTATTATATTAGTGAATTTCTTCCCCACAACACCTTCTACAAATTTCATCTCATTAAACTCTTTATTATCAGTATTTTGATAACCTTCATCTTGCTCCTCTCCTACTCCCCTTCCACTAGGTTCACTATTTTCCTGAGGGGACAATCACTTGATCGATGCTATTACATTTGAAACACTTAGTTATTCTAGGCCTTACATAAGGATTAATGTTTGTATTAGGGTTAGGATTTTGGTTGAAGGGGTGTTAGTTTCCATAAACTTTGGGGTTAGAAAATTAATTAGGAGCTCAATTGTAGGTAGTTCAATTTGGTGGGTTGTGGGTAAAAGAGTGAGTGTTTGGCTTGTCACAGTTCAATTGGTTTTTACGATGTTTTCGTTCAGTGTGAACAATCGGTATTTACGGTATCCCCATCCGATGTGAGGGGGTTGTTGAGTGTCCCACATCGACTAAGGAAGCCAGTTAAGTGTTAGTTATAAGGTCATGACAACCGTTCCTCTTTGAGAACTCTTTTGAAAGAAATTAGGCCATAATTTTCTACAATTTCTTCATAAATGGTGTTTATCTCCTGTATCTCAATTTCTTTCGTATCATTGCAAGCTCGTAATTTATTAAACACATCTACATAATCAACCACACTCCTCGATTCCTATTGACAGTGATGGTATTGCTTGTAGAGAACCTGTTGGTAATCTAAATGCAAAAACTACTCCAACATGAATCCACACATTCTTTCCTCAGGATTAATTGCTAATTCCCCGTGCCTTCTTTTGTTTGCTTGTATTCAACCCCACCAAGCTGGTATTTCCATATAATCAAAAAAATTATCCACTGTTTTGACCCAATCAAGGAATTCAGCTATATTCATCTGACCACTATATATGGAGGGACGTCATTCTTTGGGCAAAATTTTGATGAAATAGGATATCTTGGTTGTATAGAGCTCTATTGTCCTAGAGGTTCAAATTCATTTGGTGGGTAACCTCTGTCAGGTGGATTTGGGTTCTCAAATGGATAAGACTCGTCGTATGGATGGTAGTTTTCAGGTTTGTTATAACTAGAGGTACTAGCTCTGGTATTTTTCAGAAAAACCAGAAGCCTCCAGAGCATATGATCAACTCTATGTGGTGGGTATTGCAACGAAGAAGAAAAATGGGTGGTCAACTCAAATTGTGAAGATGACTCAAAATGAGGTGGGAATGACTCGCAATGATGTCACGAAGGTTGCGAAAATGAGATTGGGTACTGGGTAATAGGTTGCAAAGCTTGAGTTTGGAGTTTGGAGTTTAGAGTGTTGGGTAATGGTGGAACAGAGTGTTGGTTGTTGGTAGTTTTCAACTTATACATTATTTCGACTCTGAACAACGATAAAACTTGGCAAAATTCAAAGTGAAAAGATTGAAATCGTTCCCCATTTTTCTGGTCCTGGTTATCCAGGTATACCATCAACGCTTTCGCGATAGCTTTCTCATTGACAGCTTGGGTCACCTTTTCTCTCGCGTTGGCCATGAAATACCCAGGAGAATCCTAAGCTTTGATACCATTTAGAGTAGAAGCTTTAATTTAACCTCATAAATGAATAAACAAATCTAGTTAAGAAAGAACTCGCTGATTCTACTCCAATATTGAATCACTTTCATAAAGAAAACTCAATTACAATCACTCATCATTCTCTTTCTTTGATATTGTAGAATCTCCTTCCACTAACTGACTCACACGAAAAAAAAAACACAGTTGACACATGGTCAATTGTGAAATTAAAAGCAACATAAAGCAAATAAATGCCATTAAGGTAATATAAACGACGATAAAAAAAAAAGCAACATCTTGTTTTCATCAAATTAATACTAAATTCTTATTTTAATCATTAACTAACAAATTGAAACAAAGTCAAGTGACCAAATATGAAAGGCTATTTTTAGTTATTTACTTTTCGTATTTAATAGCAACCCTAATAATTTTAATAAAAACATTATTCTAAAAATACTCTTATAAATTTGGTTTTAAATTTAACATTGAACAAAATTTATCACAATTCATCAACCAACCGTTAAAATATAATTTTAATGTTAATTTTAAAATTATGAGATTTATACGCTCCATTCTAAGTTACATGATTCCTAGCAACTTTCCATTTTTACTTCTCTCTTTCTCACTCTATATTCCAAAACGCCCTGTCCAATCCATTGAGTACAAAGGTGAAAGTTGACCTTAATAGAAAATATCTCTACTATAATCCGTAAAAAAGTATAAATAAATTATTATATCTAATTTTCTTAACCTTAAATTTTTGAAAGAATTAATATCTTATATTTTTTATGATATCAAATCAGTTAAAAAGTATAAATAAATTATTATATCTAGCTTAAATTTTTGAAAGAATTAATATTTTATATTTTTTATGATATCAAAACAGTAAGTTATTAATCCCTATGTCAAACTTCAATATCAATTAAAAAATTTGAATCCAATAAAATTGACAAAAAACTCCCTTTTAAAAAAATTAAAGTGATAATAGTCCATACTTAAAAAAGATATTAAATTATCAAACCTACGTTAAGATTTTAAAATAATTGATACGTAACAGTTATTTACTAATATTAACTGCATCTACGCAATAATCTTTTTCTGAGATTTTAATTAAGACGACCGTAAAATTTAGAAAGAGCAACAATTAGAGTAATTATTGATTGCTCTAGATGATGATGGGGTAAGTGTCACGTCACCAAACTCTATTAGGGTAAATAGAAAGTTAATTTCATTTGTCCACAATGAAAACATGCAAAAATCTAGCTAGACACTTTGGTGGTTGTCAAGACGTTGAGGAATTTTTCCTACAGTCCGGTTAACACTATACTATCAGAAATTGAATTAAAAAAATCAATTAATTTCCAAACATAGTCCTGAACAGTCCAGTCCCGTGACCTCTATATTATATTTTTAAATATAATTTTTAAAATCACATTCTCGATTAGACTTTTAAGTGCGCCATTTAAAAAATTAATGAACTCTTATGGGCAGTAAAGCGACCTAGAATTTGCGAGGGAATTTTTTAAATGTCTGCTCATACCACTTCATTGAATATAACTGAACAAATTTGCCTGAGGCTCGAACCCACGATCCTAAATCTGATCAAACACCACTGCCATTCGATATTGGACATAGAAGGGGGAGTTGGGGAGGTCATAGGGGGAAGAGATTCTTAAATTAGAAAAGTTGGCATCATATTGCTGGTAATTATATTTTTATACTGTCAACTTTTTCACGTCAAAAGTTACAAGTTTAACAAATTGCGTGATGATGTCTAAAACAAGAAGTTCAGAAAATATGCAATACAGACTAACCAGCACTAGCCAAGTTTAATATCAAACAGTATTTGCCTCCCTCAGCTTGTTATTGCATCTTTCACCAGTATATGTAGCCTGCCAAAAAATGGAAAAAGAACAACATTATCTGAGAGAGCCAAATTGAAGTATGCGCTTCATATATCTTGGGAGAGATTAATCAGTAAAGATTCTCATGAACATGACACCTGATCATATGAGTTTGTACAAAAGTTATCAAGCAGTGATCATGGTAAATTAGTCATTATGGGTCTCTGTATAATAGCTCTATTTCCATTCAGTACCTCCCTCGTTTAAAAACTCAACCTTCTTCGGTATCTCTTATATATAAACTCACAAACTTTTTGTATTCAATATGCCTCTTGTTTTGTCTTCCTTTCTTTTCAAATAAACATTTCAAACATCCATCTTCGTTCTCACTCTGAGAATTTAAAACCTTCATTGCTTTTCCCAGCATAAGATACTTAACCTTTACACTTTAATCTTATAAAATAATAGGCTTATCTATCTATTTAGTCCCTAACGTTCCTAAATTTGAGAAATTTAATCCAAAATTTCAATTTCATTTAAATTGATTTAACGATATTATAGTTTACACAAACTTAATTTTTTAATCCATTTGATCCCCTAACTTATTCCAAAATACATAATTTAGTCCCAACTTCTGATAAAATCTATAATTTGATTCTTAATTTTTCAATCTTGTGATGGTTAAGTACAAAACCATTAAATCAATTTAACAAAAATTGAAATTTAGGACTAAATTTTCCAAATTTAGAAACGTTAGGCATTAAGTTGTGTGAATTGAAAAGTTAGGGACCAAATTGTGATATCTTAAATAGGTTAGGGACCAAATGAAAAAAAGAAACAATGAATCCAACCTCTTAATTTCCTCCTCAAAACCAGGATATGGTTTTATATCATCTTACAATCATCTAGTCTTAGGAATTAACCAAAACCCAAAGTTATAAGAAAATCATTGATGCTAATTCTAACATGATAATTTCACATAACCAACATAAATAAATGAGCCACCAAAAAAAAAGTTGGAAAACAAAAGGCCCTATTTCATTTATCTATCTTTCAAGAAAAATTGAATTGCTTTTCACGTAAACTAAAGTAAAATCAATCTTCACTGGCTGTCAATAAATACTTGTACCATTTGTCCATATAAACTTACTATATTTATTCTTTACAAAAATTGCAGGAATCGATAACTACCGGTCACACAAACAACTCCAATTAAACTTCCATCAGTTATTCAGACGTAAAACATTAAAAAGGGAGTAGAGGATCAAAATAAAGTTTTTTCACCCTGAACATCCAAAATTATCCAATTGACCACCCTAATTTACAAAAATTAGCTTCGATTATACAAAGGTTCTATAATAACAACAATATCAAGAAAAAAATATTGAAAAAAAAAACAATTTCAGCATTACGTCAACCAAGAATATAATAAACAAATATCGCAATATTAAAGTTGAAATGCATAAAATTGAAAAGTTAAACGAAAATTAAAAAAAAACGATTGAGTACTTGATCAAAAGAAAGAAATACGTACAGAGGGAGGACAAAGACAAGAGAACGATTAGCTGTAGTAGAGTTCGAGGCCCATTCCATCATGAATCTCGTAGTCTTTGAGAGTGATATGATCCTTGTAGATGTTATACCACTTCTGGATACGGATTTTGTCAGCTCTTGTTCCGGTTTGAGCCGCAACGAGTTTCTTCAGATCACCGATTGTGTCATCCTCGTTGCACTTAACCTTAACCTTCTTCCCTAAACGATCGTTCAACACCACTTCGATCATCTTGATTCTTCTTCTTCTTGATTGGTCTTCTGGTTCTCTAACCCTAACCTCAATTTTTTGTGACAGAGTTTGAGGCCTTGCAGCGACTTTTCTATCAAAACGCTGGGTTTATATCTTAATAAACCTTCTTTGTGTATTACTTTTAAGCCCGTGATTTTTGACCTATTTTAAGGTCAGCATAAGGCTATATTAGTCTTTTCAATTTTTTGTCCAAAAACTGGGTTATATCTTAATAAACCTTCTTTGTGTATTACTTTTAAGCATATGATTTTTAACCTATTTTAAGGTCAGAATAAGGGTATAGTAGTCTTTTGATTTTTTTGTTTTTATTTACCATTTGAATCTTCTTCTTTTTCTTTTTTTAATAAATACATTTTTATATCACAAAATTTAAAAATTGTTACAAATATACTAACAAACATTTATTTATTACTTTTATACTATTAAATTTTTAATTTATTACAAATACTTTGGTGATTAATTGTAACAAAAATTAACATTTTTATATGTATAAAATCTTTAACACCCACACACCATCACACAAACTCATCCCTGTGAACCCACATATACCAATCATTGTATATCTCAACAACGACACATTAGCTCTCGCCTCCTCCAATCCCTAGTCCATTACCAAAACCTTAACTCATGATTCCTTCTCTATTTTCCTTAACCGTATACACAATATCGACTCTTCCTAGACCTCTTGTTCACAAACAATACATTAACCTTCTTACTCTCCTCTCCAACTCTCACGACCATATATTATCTTCAAGACAATCTCCATTGTCATTCATCGTTTTCGAGATGATAACCCCACCGTCCAATCCACTTGTATTAACATCATCGCTTTTATATTGTCTTAAATTATCAAACCATTAATCTTTAATGAAAACGCTTAAAATCAAACGTAATCTCAATAGATCGGCTTGACGTTTTGTTTGGTTTATACTATTGAAGCCATTTTGGTCCTAAGGTAGCTCAGTTGAAGAAGAGTTTGTTAAGGCTAGGAAAGTTGGCCAAAAATGGAGGGTTTAAGGCTAAGGGATCCTTGTTGATTTTGATTGGTATTATTGTTGGAGTCGGTGACACTAGGAGTGGGTTCATTGGTTAGCTGGTATATATGGGTTCGTAAGGGTTGGGTTCATTGGTTGGCCAATATAGGTGGGTTCTTGCGAGAGTGTGGTTGGCTTGTATTGATAGATATAGGAATATTTAGGATTTTATACAGACAAACGTTAATTTTTATTAAAATTAACAACTAATAGTACATATGTAACAAATTGAAAGCTGATAATATAAAAATAACAAATAAAAATTCATTAATATTTTTATAATAACCCCTAACGAGTTTCTTCAAATAATCGATTGTGTCATCCTCGATGCACTTAACCTTTTTCCCTAAATGATCGTTCAACAATTCGATCATCTTGATTGGTCTTACTTCTTCTCTAACCATAAAGTCAAATTTTTGTGACTGGTTTTGCGACTTAAAGCAACTTTAATATCAAAACAGAGGATTTATATCTTAATAAACCATCTTTTTCAACGATATCACTCTTAAGCCCATGATTTCTTTTTACCTATTTTAAAATCAGAATAAGGATATTTTGATTTTTTTTGTTTTTGTCTCCCATTTGAATCTTCTCCTTTTTTTCTTCTTTTTTTCTCATTTTGTAATAGATCCATTGAATCTTCGCGAAAAATTAAAAAGTAAAAAATATAATCCAAAAACAAAGATCCCAAAGATTCTGTGTTTAGCTGGCAAAAAAACATTTTTTCTTATTTTAATTGAATAATTTAAAGTAATAATATCACATAGTTATTACCATCCTAACAAAATATATAAATTATTTATTATATTTTTTTTACTAATTATATTTAAATGCAATTATTATTAAATAAAATTAATATCGATATATTATTTTTTATAAAATTTATATTGTCCCAATTTCACTTCAAATAAAACAATATAATCTATAGCACTTATCTATCTAGATCTCAATCTAAAAATACATAAATGAATTATATTGCGATTTTGCTTTATTTTTTTCTATTGTGATTTTGCTTAATCGTGTTTTTTCAAGTAACTTAATTTAAACACAAACACGAAATCAACGAAAGTAACTGCAGATATTTATGTATTTCCTACAACGTTCTAAAAAATCAAAAATTCGATAACATCAAAACAATTAAGAATGAACCTATGTTAGTAAGGTCATGTACTGTAATTAATAATATATTTGAATTCTTTATTATCTTCAATTTGAAAATATATATGCAAACAAACAAACGTCTTTCTTTTTAATAGGTAATAGTATAATTTTTTCAGTGAAAAGTCTAATTAGGGGTTTCTTTTTTTTTCTTCTCACACCACCAATCGCAACTTCCCCACCCATCCCCCAAACAGGTGCATTTGGCACTCCTAGAAGCGACATGACCTTCCAAACATTGGAAGATTAGCATCAAGTTCAAATCCGGATCCTGAATATTGTTCGATTGTTGCTAAGAGGTCCGGCAATTAAGGCTCTTTGTTTAATCTATAAAAAAAATATTGTTCCGAACAATTGACTCCATCTTTGACATATTATCGTAATGAAATCAATTTTTAAAACAATGTCCCAAATATCAAAACAGGCACAAACTCCATGGTAAAAAAGTAGGCCCAAATGCTCAATCATATTTAAAATAATGGCCGTTACCTAGCATTACTGTAGTCGGGTTCGTTCAATATAATGGTCCAAATTTAGAAACCATTCTTCCCAGAAAATGCAAATAAGATTAGTGAACCAAAATAAGTAGCATAGAAGAGATAAAACCTTAAATAATAGACAGCAATTGAGTAGTTAACAAATAATAATAAACATAACACAACTTACCTTTCAATCCCCGTATGATAACAAAATTATACTGTACATGTCTGCCACATAAGCCAAGCCATGCCGTGCCAACCAAACATGGGGTCCATAGCTCTTAAACCCAACTATTAGGTTCAAACAGCATAAGAGAATCAACCCACTATTCATTCCAGAACAGTAACCTCTTGATCGACCCTCCAGTAGTTAGCATCATTGAACTCCTTCATTCCAGCTCCACCCTCATCGGAGTTCCCTTTGTCTTGAGCCTTTGGAGTAATTGCTCTCTTCAGAGGCCCAGCTTCTCCAACTATCCCTTCTTTAAGAGCCTGGTCCATAGCCTTCTCGGTACCTTCTATTTCCACACCCACAAACTCAACATCATCTTCAAAAAGTGATGGCACCGCAACAGATCTCTGGCTTCCATCGCTGCCAGCTGACCCTTCACTAGAAGTGCTTGGAGTGGTCGGAGAGCCATTTGGAAGCATGGGTTCACCACTTGTAGGAGAACTTCCATCAGATGTTACTGAACCAATAGTATTATTTGGAAGATCAACATTAGAACCTTCAGAATCAACAAATGGATTAACACTTGAACCACCAATTTGCATATCTGAAGAACCACTCCACCCGACCCAATCAGGTAGGGGCCTTTCACTAAATAAATCCTCATTATCTGGTGTCTCAAATCTAAAGAATCCCATGTCGTGGGAGTGGGATGCGCTTGCCTTCTCACTCTCGTTGAATTCATTCAGTGTGTTTTTGGTAGAACTGGATGTGCCATTGTTCGATCCTTTACTTCCTGCTAACTCATCATCCTCCCCAACCACAACCTCATCGTCACTGCTGCTATTACCACCATTTGCATTTCCATTCATGTTAATATCTTCCATCATCTCTGAGGGTGATATACCCACAGGTACTCCACCAGTTCTATCATCTTGGTATGCAAACCAGTTCGAATTTGTAAATAAGCTGCTGCATTAAAAATCACAAACTGTTCAGATCCCCTTAATGCCCTTTTCTTTCCAACAAAATTTATACACACCGGTGAACATCCCACCCAAGGCAAATTCATGCTAAATAATAAATATATCGTTTAAACAAGTAATTAGATTTTCTGACTAAAGATGCAAACTGAGGACACGTCCAAAACAAACCAAAGCAAAAGTTAATCAAGAGTCACTCTGAAAAAGATGGCATATGCCAATCAAAACAAAATCATCTCGCAAGTAAGATTGAAATAACAAAGAATCACAAATATCTTCCAATCATATGACAAAACCAGCAATCGATATCCTATTACCTGATTTTTTTTAAGTAGAAAACATTTATAAATTATATAAAATTGGCTTTCTGAATAGTCATACAGGTCTTTGTTTTATAGTTTAAGTTAGTCAGGCGTAAAAGTTGGCTAGAGCATACATATTTAGACATCACATTTAACCTTATTTGAACCTGATTGGGCTCTAATGAAAGGAAATGTCATTATAGTGACACGTGACAGACCCAGAGTCACGAGACAATACTAGCAAATAGCAAAAACAAAGGGACATTAGACTCCTTTCCAATGTCATGCCAACATTAACCCAAATCAAAGTTGCAAAAGGATAATTTAAGTACCAAGGCATTTCCTTAAGTGAGGCGAGGCTCAAACCTCAAGACGGTCCAAGATGTAACCTTAAAACTTTCAACTCTAAAAAACATTTAAATATTAATAAAAACTATTTTTAATCCAATGCACAATAAATATCATGGAAAGTTACTCAAACTTTTAACTTTAAATAATGTTAAAGTATTAATATAAGCAGTCAATCATGAAAATAACTATAAAATATGCAAATTAATATAAGTTGTAATTCTATTGCTCAAATATCAATTTGGAAATGGAAAAAGAAAAAGAAAAATATAAATAGTCAAATGGAGGAATAACGTGACTCGTAAAGCTGAAATTTGATAACTGAAAAAATTTTGAATTGCTAGAAGCAAAGGAAAATAAAGATAATAGGTGAAAGAAAATTAAAGAATGTTATGAAAATAACCCTAATCACATTCGTTCATGAGATTATAATATTCTTCTCTTTGGTTTTCTTATCTACGATTTCCTACTTTTTTTAATTTTATGAAACCGGGTCTAGATTTTATGGATGACGCACAAACAGACTTCAAAAAATTAATCATATAAGGCTAAAGCCTCGATCACCTCGAGGCATAAAAGGCTCAAGGCGTAAGCCTTAATTTGCCACCTAAGGCTATAGCCTCGGAACTTTTTTTAAGTCTCAACTTAAAGCGAGCCTCAAAATAGACTTTTTCAACAATGACCCAAAATAGTAGTTTTGAATGGATATAAAATACCAGCTGTACACTTCGTGCATGATTTAAAATCTCACAATAGACATCTCCAAAGAACCAACCATTACTGAAATCAAGTTTCTTCCGTGTGATTTTGAGAAATTATTTCTTGATAGTATCAAAATGGTTAACTCACCTCCCGTGATCATCACCAAGTCTGAGAGATGATATAACAACTTCAGCAGATTCATCATCAAAGTAGACATCCTGCATTATATAAATTAATGAATGCATTTCATGATGACAAACAAATAAAAAAAGAAAAGAGTTGCACGAGTTTTCCCAGTGTGCCATTGCAGTGGACTCAGTAAAATCAAAATACTGAATTTTTCTTTTTTTTTTGGTCGAAAAATCAAATTACTGATACCCATGCAATAATATGTAACCAAAGCACCAAATTTTAAATTGACTAAGATCGTTACCTCATCATCTCGATCCATAGCTCCATGGTCCTGTAAGTAAAATAAAACCATCCATAAGTCAGCAACTAAAACGAGCAAAAGAAATAAGCATTGGCTACAAACACCCTGCCTCCCCCCTCCCCCCTCCCCCCTCCCCCCCCCCCCCCCCCCCTCTCTCTCTCTCTCTCTCTCTCTCTCTCTCTCTCTCTCTCTCTCTCTCAAAGAAGACAGAAAATAAGAGAGAAACAGCACGTGCCAGTTGCCTTGCAGTGCAACAACATTTGCATCTTCCAATTGTAGGAATTTCCATGGCATGGGTTCAAGTCCTGTCCATGTCTAAGTGTGTGTCACACTATGTTACATGGACTCTTCATTTTTAATGAAGTACTCATGTCTAACGGACACTACATGGACATGGATGTAGGTAATCGACACTTCAAATTGGTAGAAATTTAAAGAAAATTAGAAAAAATAAGCGAGTCCGGCATTCAGATACGTATCCAAAAATTTAGGAAACTTAGTGTCCTAAAAGAGTCCATACATAGGTGTCACAGCATATGAGGGTAATCATTTATTCAAAAAGAAGTGAGAGATAAACAACACCTGTCCATTTATAAGTGTGCCACAGCATGCGAATGTAATCATTTATTCAAAAGGTGAGAGCGAGAGAGAGAGATAAACAACACATAACCAGATGTACCTCTTCTGCACCCTCATTCCCATATATCTTGTATCTCAACGCCTGGCTTAGATTATTTGCCAGAGCAGCCACATCATAATCTCTATCATTTAGGTCTTCCTCATCACTATCCCTTGTTCTGTCTTGTAATGCAGTAGGACGACTGCAAAAACAATGACGAAGAAATTGTAATTTAATTAACAATGATGAAGATGACAATATTAGGGACAAGCTAAAATTAAGCATGGAGTAGCGGAACAAAAAACTGCTAGAAATTCTCACATCATAAGATAAAAGAAAAACATAGTAGGGGCATTGAAATTATGGCTATAATTTACCCCTAATGTGCATATATGTATCAGCTTGTAAATTACCACAACCCTAAAACATTACAATATATGTGTTTAGAACAGATCATTACCCGCAAGCCCATCGATAGACGTTTTCAACAGCATTGCGCTCATGCAAAGCAGAAGTTTGCCATTCATTCCATTCACAATTTTCCTATATAAATAAGCAAAGGTCCATCAGCAAAACTGCTACAAATTTACCTTCAAAGTATGAAAACAAAATAATAACCTATTGAATGATTCCCCAAAATTTCAGAATTTGTTTTATATTCTATCTAGCTTAAATGTCACACACAACGAAACAAATAAGTTTAAAAAGAAAAATAATTATTTACATCAATCCTATAAGATAAAAACAGAAATGAAAAAAAATGCAAAGTTCTTTTCTTTTCTTTTTTTGGCTCAGAAGCATCTAAGGTTATGCAAGAATTTCATGCGAGACGAACTTAAAAACATGAAAAGCATTGAACAAGGGACATTACAACTTCAAAACCCTGGACAACCATCCTATTGAGATTTGTTTTTCTTCTTTTAAGTGAAAAAATGAGGAGTGGTAAAGGGATAGTAGAGAGGAGGGCAGGGGGTGAAGTATTTCCATGCAAAGAACTAAAATTTGATAAATGAAAAACCAGGCTGATGACAGACTATCCATTAATGAACTCTTTGCAGTTAGTTAAAATCTTCACTCAATGAGATATTATATAGGAAAAAGACTTTGTTTTCAAATAATATTCGACTAATTTATAGAAATGATCCGTTTTATTTGGATGAGAGAGACAACAAACAATTAATTATAAAAAATAATTTATTATAACAAAAATAGCAAAAATTCTAAAAAATCTTGAAACTGAAACTAAATGAAAAGAAATAAGAACATAAAATTCAATGAAAATATAAAAATAATTAAAAACGTATTCTTATTCGAAACGCTCTATCTTCAACCAATTTCGAAGAAAAAACATAGAATCCCAATATCAAACAAAAAAAGAGGCTTATGCAACATAATATGTAAAACTTCGATCTCACCTGAAGAAATGCCTGAACTCGGCTGTTGCTATTACTTAACTGAACAAGCTTGTTAGAAATTTGTGTTATATGTCCAATGTTTCCTGCCCGTGGAGCTTGTTTTCCAGCAGCAGGTAGCGTTGACTAAATAACCAGAGAAATATTTTATTTATCTAGTTAAATTTATATATTATTAAAAGATTAAAATTGCATGCAAGTAGTCCCCTGTTTGTACATAGGTACACCTCCTATATGAGGAAGTTGATGAGGCATTGTAGAATAGTTTTGTTACATCAATTTGGTATAATGGTGAGTGCAAAAACTGTACAAGCTAAATAGATGAAGATATGAGATTAATATGATCTAGTTACCTTGTTAGTCTCGACAGAAAGAAGAGGTTGTTTATCAGTTTTGAGCATTTTTCCAATCAAACCACAATCTAGAAGGAGATGATCAACAATTGCATCATTCCTGCTCTCCAAACAAGACAATATGATACTCTCTACATGATGATGCAATGAGTTATTATAAGGGTACCTGCAATAATTAGATAAAACTTAGAACTTTTCACATAGTCAAATCCACATTGAAGCAAAACATTGTTCATGTGCAGTCATTCTGGTGGAAACTGGAATGTAAAGTTTTCTCAGATATCATATCCAATAACTACCACACAAGCATTCAAAAGTATAAAACACTCCAACAGCTTACTCAAAAAAAAGGTCAATAATATGCTGAATAGTTCCTGAGTTGACCAATTCTTTCTCTGCAGCTTCACTGCCAGATCTCAATAGAACAGCAATGAACTCAACAATCTGAAACAAGTCGCAGAACATTTTAAAACAGAAATTAAACATCTAAGTGGCTAAAAAATGTGTCACATAAACGAAACTTATTAACGTTGAAACAGATAGAAAATTAAAACTCATAACAAAATCCTTCAAAATATCGATTGATTGAAACAGAAGATAAAACTCAAACAAATATTAAACTTAAATAATAAAAAAATGGAAATTAATTATCATGCATGTATTCTATTACATTGTAAAGAAACCAAACCAACCTTAAGACGATGCTTTCCAAGAGGTGGTCTTAATTCTCCATATGTTGTAGGCAACACATTGTCATCGGAAGAAACATTTAAAAGCATAAGCAAGTCAACTGCACAACAGATTAAAAACGTTAGAATCATCATAACAGATAAGTAAAAAATAATCCAGTTGACAATGAATGAGACATAATACCAAATGCCCTAAATGCAAATATTCAAACAATTAGCTCAACAGTTAACATAAGAAAACTGTAGCTTCATCAACATAATAAACCAATGAATAAAACATCACTCAAATCAGAAAATCATACTCTCTCTATATTGGCAAAAGCTTTCAAACAACAATACAGCTAGCACCATTTGCACACTCACCGAGTTAACATAAGAAAACCATAGCTTCATCAACATAATAAACCAATGAATAAAACAATCACCCAAATCAGAAAATCATATTCTCTCTATTGGTCATCACTCAAATCAGAAAATCATACTCTCTCTATATTGGCAAAAGCTTTCAAACAACAATACAGCTAGCACCATTTGTACACTCGCCGAGTTAACATAAGAAAACCATAGCTTCATCAACATAATAAACCAATGAATAAAACAATCACCCAAATCAGAAAATCATATTCTCTCTATTGGTAAAAGCTTTCAAACAACAATACAGCTAGCACCATTTGCACACTCACCAAGTTTAGGAAGCATTGCAGCCACAGTCTCTGAATTCACAGGGATTGCAGAATCATACATATGTTGACCACGAAAAGAATGAAATAAGGGTGACAAGGTCGCAGATCTTTTTGGATCCAACAAAGATATACAAACAGAAAGTGAGTGGACAAGGGAAGACTTCGAATGTGAATCTTCCAACGCATGAGAAAATATCCTTTCAATGTAACTGTAAACCAAATTGTTGAGGAGATAAAAATCAGCTCAACTATCTATGAGAAAATAGTAACTTCAAGTGACAAAGAATGAAAGGAAAAAAAAGTGTTCTAGCACACCTCGGGCTAGAAAGTTTGGTAGCCATGGCAGATGGCGTATTTCGAGCTATAGAGCATAGTGCTTCAGCTGCATTAGCATGAACTTCAGGAAGACACTGATTCAATGAAAAGTACATTATTAGAATAACAAACATATCCCAGCAAAACACTGAAGAACGTAAATCCAATTCATTTTGTAAAATTTCATTCAGTATCCACAATCACTAGTATAAAGACCAAATAAAAAATAATAATCTGGTAGTGGTAGCTATGGTGACAGGCTGACAGCAACAGATGCATGTTAGTACAGTCACCACCATATTCTTTAAAGAAATATGTAATTGACCTAATACACTTTCACTGTCAATATGGGGTAAAGACGTTACTCTATCTATTACTTAATAGGCTACAAAAGAAGCATTGTTAAGGAATAAGGTACAATAACCACTTACTGAAGGGCTCAATTTGTCCACTATCATCTCCA
The DNA here is from genome assembly GCA_037013495.1 of Hippophae tibetana. Lineage (NCBI taxonomy): Eukaryota > Viridiplantae > Streptophyta > Magnoliopsida > Rosales > Elaeagnaceae > Hippophae > Hippophae tibetana. Next base: position 1,594,056 of record CM072810.1, read on the forward strand.
ACAGATTACTATTAGCTAACCATTGCATAACATCAACAAAATTCGAATGAACATGGTCATCAGCACCCACCAGTCGAATCAGAACCTGTGCAAAGATTATATTTTATATCAAAACTGAATATAGTGCTTTGAAGTCAATGTACTGTTCTCGATCAATAAGTCACTATTTGAAAAAGCCGCTTATAATTACCTCCATGATGGATGTGATTCCTATCAAATCAACTAATTGACGGAAGACATCCTGACGGGCCTGCATGAATTTACAGAGTATATCAGGAGTATTAAAATGACAATCGAGCAACACAACAAAGGCAAAATGGCAACATCAACCATATTCTTAAGTTAAACTACACAATTGATAGTAACAAAGCTCAAGAAGAGTCTTTACTAGAAAAAATGTTCTGCATGACTGGGCATCAATTTTTGAAGAAACCAATAAAATTATATAATGGTAATCAACTGTTGGACATAAATAATCTAAAACATCACTGAATCTTAAATTGATGTGAATGACAGCAGCCAAAAACAGAAAATCAAATTATACACATATTTGCAAGCAATGATTAATCCACTGATCCCATCATGTGTACAATGATAGCAATTGAAAATCAAGCTGAACAAAAACAGTAAAGGGGTTTAGATAATGATGAATAAGAAAAAAGAACGGACGAACAAGAAAGCAGTTTGTACAAAAGTTGTGATTAAGTTGAAGCACCAAAAGGAAGCAATCAACATAAAGAACAAAAATACCGGTAATATCTTCTTTAAAAGAACCAACTCTGTTATGAGTTCTTAAGTGTCACCACACGAAAGTGTGCAAGTGGATAAAAAAGTCGCACAGTGTGACAACAGATATGTTTGCTATTTTTAAAAAAAAGTGTGACACTGCTCACTTGAAAGTTCCTTAGGTAGGAAGAGATAAAATTTGATATCGTAATATGAAACTATAAACCAAACTCTCCATGCTACGCCAATGAACAAAAGAGGAAACAACATACATTTGTATTAAAAAACATATGGGTGTAAATTATAGAGAAAACAAAATATCATAAGTTACTCAAAAGCAATAGTTCCAAAGTGCAAAATATCAATTTATTAAATAGATGTGAGCTAAGAATATCACTTACTTGAACATAATTCATAAGAGGGACTGTCTTCCGTATCATTAGACATACAACAACCTAAATTGCCATTCATTAACACCAAACAATTAGTTTTGCACTTATGCTTATGCTACAAAATTAGAAGCATTACAATTGTTCATCAGCATCATGAAAGCATACCTTGCAAAAGTACCCTGCCAGCAATGCACTATGGGGGCGATTAGGTTCCAAGAAGGAAAAAAGTAAGTCCATCATCTGCAATCACATAATTTTCACCATGAAATCAATCTTACCGAAACTAAAAACTAACAAGGTCAGCTTCTCTCATTAATAGACAGCACATCATTACATTAAAAACAATTATGAAGACTGTACCTCCTCTTCCTCCACCAGAGTCTTCAAGATGACATCAATTTCACATGTAAATATCTCACATGCAATGAAAGGGAACCTAAATCATATGTTCGGGCAAAACAAAACATGATAAATGATGTGTAAGTTTGAGTTCTCAAACATGAATTAATCTTTGTAGTTCATAAAGTGAATATTGCATACTTGAAGGTTCGTTTACTTTCAGCATCTCCTGAAGGCTCATCAACTATATAATGCAATAATTGCTCCACCTGAGCTCTATCACGTAGACTGCAGAAAGTAAAGAAAACCAAAACCTCTGTTACTTTATGTAGATTGCTTCTTCCAGGATGAACCACGAATATTATACATAAGGAAATAAGATAATGATTTAAGAAATGGGAAATGAACAACAACTGGATAGGATAGTAAAATTACAAATTAATGAGACGGCTGTTTAAGGATTTGCATTCTTGGATTATTTCTTCTTCGTCAAGAAGCTCCTCTAAAGTGAAGTTCTCCTTGTCTAGTATTGATTCCACCTGTGCAGGCGATTAAATGCAGAGAAAAATATAGCAGTTTAGGAAAGAAAGGGTGAAGTAAGAAGCACATACACACGATTAGAGACTTTAACAAACTAAAGCAATAGTAACTGCAAATTGCATACTGTCTTACAGATCCAATAAAAGGCGCTACCATATTCAAGCTATGTTACATGGACTCGGTTTTTTCATTGCATGCATGGACAAGAGAGTATGGGTACTCGACACTCTAAATTGGTTGAATTTTAAGGAAAATCGAAGAAAATTAGGTGTCCAACAAAAATTTAGGACTCCTTATCGTAAAAGAGTCCATGTAACATATTATTTAATTAAAAAAAATGAAGCATCAGTTTCCAAATGTCTGATCTTTCTATCAAATGTAGGGTAATTGAATTTAATGAGTGATTAAACCCCCAAGCTCAGTTGACTAATATAACTACATTTTAACTAAAAGAAGGCTACACTTAAATGAAGCATTATCCATTGACATAATGGGAATTCTTTGCAATAAGTCTAAGAAAATTCTTATATGAACCAAAAACAAATGGCAATCAAATCGCTAGGCTAAAGAATTAAAAAAAAAAGAAACAAGAATAATTGCCAAGTGGAAGTATAATAAATATTGGCCATTAAAAGAAGGTAAAGACATATTCCTGAGCTTCCTATTTCATTCAACCACGTAAAAAAAATTAAAAACCATATAACTCGGATAAATTGAGCAATAAATACGCGCAAATGAAGTTTCTCAAGTAAAGATTCATTCTACTTACAGGTGAGGAGGCAGAGAGAGCGGTGAGTTTCCAAAACATCACGAAGAAATGGGAAGAAGATAAAGATTAAGCAAAGGTAGAAACAAGAACTGGTTAGATCTGCAAATCCCTAGAAACTCCAGCGAATATAGGAAAATAAAAAACAAAGGGAGAAGCTCGAGATTTGAAAGAGGGAAATAAAATAGCTGAGAAAGGGGATTGTATATGGAGCTCGAAACCCTAATTTTGAGAGAGAGATCGCGAAGTATTACGACCGAGAAGATCGAGAGAAAAAGGTTAACCTCAAAAAAAATCGCAGTGCGAAGCAAAAAGCCAATTGCTGATAGAGAAAAAAAAGGTGGGGGCGGGCGGAAAAGTACAAATTAAGGAGGTCCCGTCTGAATTTTACACGACAAAAAAAGATTAAGCAATTTTAGAGTAATGGACCCCTGTTTAAACATGTTTTTATAACAACTGTTTTTTCTTAATTAACTGATGAAATTATAATAATCTATTATAAATACAGTTTAAAAAAAAACTATTTCTAATAATATTTTTAAAATTTATAATAATAAAAATAATAATTTTATTTTAAATTAAGATAAATATAAATTAATATATAAAATATTATTTTTATTAATATAAGTTTTTAAAATATTTATTTTTAGTAATAATATATTATCAAGTTACATTATATATATCAAATAATATGTAATTTATTAAATATAAAATTAATGAGACTATGTAATAAAATAAAATATCCTTTTTATTTCCTACACCGTTCAATATAACTCAAATGTTACGTACTTCCATCATTGTTATACTAACATTATCTCATATATATTATCGTATAAGTAAACTAGTTTGCATCTAATAATATTATATATCATTATTTTATAGTAAAATAATTATTATATGACTTATTAACATATATTAATAAGATTATAATATATAAATTATTATATAGATGAAATTGATATAAAAAATTTGTTAAAACATATTCTTAGTGCCTATTTTTCCTTCATAAAATAATTTAATTCATATTATTTTAATGAAACAATTTAGTTTATATTATATTAATCATGAAATAATTTAATCTATATTATTTTAAATAAAATTATTATTTTAAATTTAAAACAATTTAATCCATATTCTTTTAAACATACAACAATTAAGGATAATATATGAAATATGTTTATCTCCTTAGTAGAAGAATAAAATGTTAATATCTTTGTGATATTAAGTAAAAGTATAATTGATATATTTATATTCTCTAATTTTTAATATTAATATGTTTTACTTTAACGAATCATTTAGTGGTTCAAATATTTATGTCATTAAATAACTATAACTTATTGATCTGAAAGTTGATAATGGTGTCGATGTTTTGATAGAAAGCACGGTTATAAAATGTTATTATGGTCCCTAAGATCAATACACAATTTCATCACAGTACACCATCTAATTTTAGTGTTGTTGAAAGCTTAGAATATCCAACACAAAGAGCAACACAGTTTGATCGATAAACTGCTTAAAGAACAATTTCAATGGTTGAAGGTAAAATCTTTCTTTATAAGTTTTTTGATCCCTTTAATTTGTTTATTCTACTTTTGGATCATAAAATTATGCTTACATTTGGTATCAAAACAACATATTACATCTGTCTTGATCAATTTATATTAACTTGATTTTGATGTGTATGGTAATTTTAAATTATTTCAGTTTTGATCGCATTCATTGGAATGTTGTAATTAAATGTTTATTTATTTTGATGTTTTTTATTCAAACAAAAACCATAGATTACTTAAAAATCAAATTCTTATCATTTTGATAAAAAGTGTTGTTTTTAGTCATCGAAATCGTGAGAAACTATCGAGCCTCTGTTCGGGTTGCAACTAGATCGTGTGACCCGGCTAGAGGTTGAAGATGACAAAAAAATGAATTTTCCTTTTTCAAGGAAAAAAAATTGCCATTGCAAGGACTTGAACTTGGATCTCTTAGGTTAATGTTAAGTGTCTTCACCACTAAATTACAACGAATTTATGTTATTTTGATATACTAAAGGCTTATTATTATTATAAATATTCATAATTTGATTTTTATTTTTGGTTATTTTTGATATTGAATTAAAAATATAATTTTAATGTAATTGATTAATTTAACTTAGGTTTATCGTGTGTAAAATATTTAATATACACGTGACATTTGTTTAAATAATTTTTGACACATTAATATTTATGCTTAAATTATTTATTTTGGTATTTGTATGTATTAATTTTGTAATTTATTATACATATAAAATTTGGTTAAATAATTTATGCATAATGAAATTAATTGTTAATGTCTCTTTATGAATTTAACTTGTACTTATGTTATTTATTTTGCTTGTATAATTTATTGTCATTTATTTATATATGCAATCTTAAGTTAGATAATATTTGTACATTTAGAATTAAATTAATATTGCTTATGGTTTTATGCAATAATTGAGCCTAAAAATTTAGTTAATGTTTAAGTGATTCATATAGTTTGATTAATTAAGAAGTAGTCAAAGCATTTTTAATTAATTAAAACTATAATAAGATTTATTTAGTATCATATTTAGAAAATAAATATTAATTGTGATTAATCATATGTGATATATTAAATTTTAACTCATATGGATTTTTATTATATTTTATGTGATTAATTAGGATAGAATGTCAAATTATATTTTATAATTTACCTATAGTGATTAGGACAAGGAACACAATTTGATAATTTTACCATAAAGTTAAGACGAATCTAATTAAATTAAAACTTTAGCACATATAAAGTTTTATGTCACTAAATTCATATTTTTCCATGATTTACATTGGTAAAAAATAACTTTTATTTAAGTCTCAAATTTCAATAAACATATAATCTTTAATTATAACTTCACAACCTGTGAATTTCTCTTATATTTTTGGTGTCATTCCCGAATTAAATGGGGATAATTATAAAGTATGGAAGGAAATAATTTTTCTTCATCTAAGGTGGATGGATATTGACTATACTAATAGGAAAAATGAACGACCTAAAATTATGGAAACCAACACTCCAACGAATATCACGCTTTATGAACAATGGGAACGATCTAATCGCCTTAGCGTGATGTTCATTAAGACTACGATATTTGCTAGTAATCATGGTTATGTTGTTCAACATAAAAATGTTTGAGACTTGCTAAAAGCCATTGATGATCAATTTATCACTTCAGATATGGGTTTCATAAGCACCTTTATTATGAAGTTTTCTTCCTTAAGACTCAGCAGTGTGAAAAGATGTGGGCAAACATGTTATGCAAATGAGGGACATTGTAGTTCAACTTAAGAATCTTGAGGTTGAGATGTCAGAATCCTTCCTGGTACATTATATCCTGAACACTCTCCCACATTAATATGAACCATTCAAAATTCCATACAACACACATGAGGATAAATGGTCAATCAATAAAATAATGAACATGTGTGTTCGAGAGGAAGCGAGGCTTGTTATGGAACTTGGTGAAAGTGTAATGTTGGTTATCACGCACATGAAAGGCAAATCTTAAAACAAACAAAAAAGGGAAATGATAGTTCCACCTTAGGCTGATATTAAGAAAGAAGTCAAATGTTTCTTTGATAAAAAGAAGGGACACATGAAGAAATAATGTATCAAATTCTAGAAATGGCTTAAGGATAAAAGTAATATAATATCGTTTGTTTGTTATGAATCTAATATGGTTAATGTCAATATTAACACCTGGTGGATATATTTTGGATTTAAAGTCTATGTTGACAACTCTTATAAGATATGCAAAACCAAAGAAATCTAGTGGAAAGTAAGTAATTCATCTTATCCGCCAATAATATGGGCTCATAAATGGAAGATGTAGAGACACGTAGTTTAATTTTAAGTAGTGGTTTTGTTTTAGAATTAGAAAAGACTTTTTATGTTCAAGTTTTTGTAGAAACTTGATTTCTATTTCAAGACTTGTACCTTCTGGTTATTTCTTTCACTTTTCATAAACATATTTCAGTTTATTTAATAAATCTGATTGTGTTAGGAATTATATTTTGTGACTTTTGTCTAATGGTATTTATTACATTAATTTATGAAATAATGCCACTCGTAACGTTGTGCATGTTTAAACTGGCACTAAAAGGTTGATTATTAATAAGGACTTTGTTATGTTATGACATAAGAGATTAGGACATATCTTCATAGAAAGAATTAAAAGATTAGTGAATGATGGGATACTTAGTGCTCTAGATTTTATTGATTTTGAGACACATGTGGACTACACTTAGGGAAAGTAGACTAACAAGTCAAAGAAAGGTGTCAATAGGAGTTCAAGCATATTAGAAATCATACATACTGATGTATGTTATCCAGACATGGACATACAAGGTCAGAAATATTTTATCACTTATATTGATATTTTTTTCTCGATATATGTATCTTTACATGCTTCATAATAAAAGCGAAGTATTAGATGCCTTTAGAATCTCTAAGGCTGAAGTAGAGAAACAATACGGAAAGAAAATAAAGCTTATGAGATCATATAGAGGTGGTGAATATTATGGTAGATATATTAAGAATGGACAAGCGTCTGGTTAGTTTGCTAAGTTTCTTCAAGAGCATAAGATAGTTGTCCAATACACTATGCCTAGTTCACCAAACTAGAATGGTGTAATATAAAGGAGAAACTAAACATTATTGGACATGGTATGAAGTATGCTTAGCTACTCCAATCTCCCAAAATCATTATGGATTGAAGCTTTAAAGACGACTGTGTATATATTAAATCGAGTTCTAACCAAGGTTGTCTTAAAGACGCCTTTTGAATTATAAAAAGGTTGGAAACCGAGTTTGCAACATATGCACGTTTGGGGATGCCCGTCCGAAGTGAGGATTTATAATTCACAAGAGAATAAACTAGACCCAATGACCATTAGTGAATATTTTGTTAGATATGTCGAATGATCTAAGGGCTATAGATTTTATTGTTCATTTCACAACACTAAGTTTGTGGAATCAAGAAATGCAAAGTTTCTTAAGTATGATTTGATTAGTGGATGCGATCAAATTAGAAACATAGTTTCTGATACTGATCATTTAGAGTCTCTACCTTCCACTTTAGGAGATAGATTGATTGTTGTTCACAACACCCCTCGAGTACAAACTGGTGTTGAACAACCAATCATTGAAATTCCATAAGTTGTTGAGAACATTCTAATAGATCAAATTGTTTAAAAGATTCATAAAACTTTTGAACAACAAGTTGAACCTCATATTTCCCAAGAAGATGATGGTGGGACATTAAAAGTATCTACTATAACTAAAAGATCAATAATTTCTAATGATTATTTTGTGTAACTACAAGAATTTGACTATAACATTGGAGTTTAGAATGATCCTGAATCCTTTTTACAAGCCATAAGTTACAAAAAGTCAAAATTGTGGTACGATGCTATGAAAAATGAGATGAGTTCCATAAATAATAACAGAGTCTATAACCTTATTGAGTTGCCTAATGGTGCAAAAGCCAATTGGATGTAAATGAGTCTTTAAGACAAATAAAGAATCTTTGGGCAACATTGAAAGATAAAAAGCCATATTAGTTTCTTAGGGATTCACTTAGAAAAAAAGATTTTGTTATACAAAAACTTTCTCACATGTATATAAGAAAGATTCCTTGCATATTATATTGGCATTACTAGCCCATTCTGACCTTAAGATGTAACAAATAGATATAAAAACATCAGTTCTCTACGGAGACATAGGAGAACAGGTTTACATGAAATAACTTAAATAATTTCTCTCTAGTGATGGTGAGAATTTAGTTTGTAAGCTTAATAAGACCATATACGGACTAAAACAAGTATCTCGTCAATGGTATTTTAAATTCCATGGAATAATTTATTCATTCAAATTTGTTGAAAACCATATGGATCAATGTATATACCATAAGGTTAATGAGAGTAATATTTTTTTTTTATATGTGAATGATATTTTGCTCGCAACCAACGATAACGGTTTTCTACACGAGATAAAACAATTCCTCTCTAAAATTTTTGATATGAAAGATATGGGTGAGGCATCTTATGTCATTGGCATTAAGATTCATAGAGATGGACTTCGAAGTGTCATGGATTTGTCTTAGAAAACCTATATCAATAAAGTTATAGAGAGATTTTGAATGAAAGATTGTTCCACAAGTGTTGCTTCCATCGTGAAGGGCGATAAGTTCAATTTGGACCAATGCCTAAAGAATGATTTTGAAAGAGAAAAAATAAAGAACATTCCATATGCTTATGTTGTTAGAAGTCTGATGTATGCTCAGGTCTGCACAAGGCCTGACATTGTATTTGCTATTGGAATGTTGGGACGATATAAGAGTAATCCAGGTTTGGACCACTAGAAAGCTACAAAGAAAGTAATAAGGTACCTTTAAGGAACAAATGACTATATGCCCATGTATAGACGAACCAACGATTTGGAAGTGATTGGCTACTCTGATGCAGACTTCGTTGGCTATATTGATTCACGTAAATCAACATCCAGTTACATTTTCATGCTTATCGATGGAGTCGTGTCTTGTAGGGTGTGAAGTAGACCTTGATTACTGCTTCCACTATAGAGGCCAAGTTTGTGTCATGTTTTGAGGCTACATCATACGGTGTATGGTTGAAAAGTTTCATTTTCGAGCTTAGAGTAGTTGACACTTTTTCTAGACCATTGAGATTGTACCATGATAACTCAACTGCTGTGTTTATGGCTAAGAATAACAAATATGGTAATCGTAGTAAGCATATCGACATAAGAACAACAAATATGGTAGTCGTAGTAAGCATATCGGCGTTAAATATTTGACCATAAAATAACATGTTAAGGAAAAAAAGTGATCATTAAGCATATTAGCACTGCGTTGATGATTGTTGATCCTTTGACTAAAAGCATGACACCACTAAAATCTAAGGATCATATAGAGAAAATGAGACTTGGTTCCACTTTGTAAATGTATAAATACAGTTTATTATTGAAACTTTTATATATTGTGATATTTTCTCATATTCATGTGCACCTTGATTTATTGAGAAAATATATTTATATAGAACCAAGAATAAATATAGGATTTACTCATTAAGTTTTTTTACCACATAAATTATAATACTTGAGAAACAAAATACATTGTAATACATGAATGATAATACTCGATTTTAGAGAACCTATTGTCATGATTCATGTGTTTATTTTTTAAGAAAAATAATCAATGAGATTAAGTTGAACATTTAGACTAAGTGTGAGAATGTAATTGATCCGTTTCTATTCTCCAATTTTCAATTTTAATCCATTTTTCTTTAACATTAGTCAAAATGTTTTTGTCATTGAAGAGTCATAACTCATCGATTATGGTTGAAAATTGGTAAGGTGTTAATGTTTTGATGAAAAATACGGCTATAAAAAGGTGTTATGATTCCTAAACTTAACACATCATTTCAATGTGAGTGATGTTGAGAGAAGATACAACATAGAGAGTAAAACAATTTAATTGTTTAACAACTTAAGTAACAATTTTAATGATTAAAGGTAAAATACTATACAAACTTTTCGATCTCTTTAATATGTTTATTTTGTTTTTGAATAGTTAAATTATGCCTACAAGAAGAATATAAAATTTCTTTTTTCACCTAAACGTATTTATTTATTACTTGCGTTTTTTTTTCATATTCTAAGTAAAAAAAAATGGAGGCAGTTAATATTTGCAAAATAATCTGTTAATTTTTTTTTGTTTTAATTAGTTTATATCTATCTCTATATCGCTTTGTTGGTCAAACTTACTAGTATATTTTTAGAATAATAAAAATATTATTTATGTGTAGATGTAATTGTTTTATTTTAAATAATAAAAACTAAGTTATTATATGGTTTAAAGGACAGGGACACAATTGCTAATTTACTAATATATTTTTAGAATAATAAAAATATTATTTATGTGTAGATTTTACATTTAAACGTTATATATTATCTTTTATTGTTTCCATTTAAAAGAATAAGGATCTAATTGTTTTATTTTAAATAATAAAAACTAAGTTATTATATGGTTTAAAGGACAGGGATACAATTGTTTCATTTAAAATAATAAAAACTATGCTGTTAAGATTAATTTGTGATTCAATTACCTAATTTAAATTACATATTTTCTTTAAAAAGAATCGAGGTGTCTTTTTTTTTCATAAAATATATCAAGTTATTCTGTGACTAAAAAAACAAAGACTAACATTTATTTAGCCCAAAAAAAAAACATTATTTTTTTAACAGACACTCGTACTTTTGAAAAGTATTCAACTAAAAACTGTAACCACATATTTCATTAATATCTATGAAGTTACATTAATTTATGATATCTATTAAACATTCACACCACTATAAATGTTATTAAGATTTTTTTAATAATTACATAAATACATATATTTTTGTCGTGGTCAAATAATTATAAGTGTTTTTAATAATTTTTTTAATCAAATTGGAGTATTTTATTCTTATTAATTATATATTAATATCATTATTATCAATAAAATATTATTTTAATAATATCATTAATAATTTATAATATCAATGTTTCTTTTTTGAAACATATAATTATTTCTCTATCAAAATGCTTCTATCATTCTTTTAAGTAACGCATGCATCCAAACACTTTTCATTCACTAAAATTTTTTATGAAAACGTTTTTTTAACTACTTTTACCTGAAATTGTTTTTAACATAAGTAAAAAAAAGAAATTACTTTTACTTACCATATTAACACAAATTTATGGTTCAAAAATCCATGAATATTGACAAGTTTTGCTTTACTACATGTAGCTATTGTTATTTCGTCAACTTTATTAGAGATTTTCAAACGATATAAATATATTCAGACTGCATACACGTATTTTATTTAGTTTAATGGATGTACTATAAATAATACTTATTATATTAATTTGATAATATATAAAATTTATTTAATACATTTTATAAAGATGTGGATGGCAGTAGAAACTCCCCAGCTTAAAACTTAGTCTGGATTACTGTAGCAAGCACATTGATGTATTCGACATACTTTTGAAGGATGAAACCACGTCATTGCATAAATAAGTCATATGTCATCATAATTTTGATATAACTTATTTTATAATCTTGCTATGATGTCTTAATTGTTATAATACAATAATTTATTCTGTTTTATTTTATTAAATTTAATCTAAATAAGTAATTAAATATTATAGGATAATTAGGTAAGAAAATGAAATGATACGACAGAAAATGAATTTATTAATTGAAATTAATTTATTAATTTTTGATTTGATTAATACACAAATATACTATGAATATAGCATATACGTCAAAAATAGGTTTTGTTTTTTCTCGTTTAACGTCAAAAAATAGGTTAATACGACATGACATGAGACGTTTAATGACCGGACAAAACCTGTTAATCGAGACGAATTGCCACCTCTTTCAACTTCTAATCTCTGATAAACTCAAAAATTCAACGACCCAGAATTTCAGGAAAGCTTAATCTCCCAATATATGGCACTTACATTCAGGATCTACTTTGACTAAACAGATCTCGCTGTACACTGTTTAAAAGCCTCGGCTTTGATCGCTGTTTCTTTTCTGCATCAAACTTTCATCCATCTATTTGTTTCCCGAGAAAGGTACGGGAAATTATGAATATTTAAGTCTATTCAATCATTAGTCTTTACCCATCTCCTAAAAATTCAATTAATTTCGTAAATTGCTTTTTTTTTCTTGTTTAGGGTGGATGGTTTAGGATTTGAAAGGAGTGAGATCAGGTGGCTATGAATTGATAATATGTGTTAATGTGGGGTTGAATAAGGAGATGAATGTAGTTCACCCAGTTGGAGAAGTTCCAACAACTGAAGCAGAAGAAGCTCCACCGGCTAGAGTGAGAATGAAGAACATTCAGGGTATGCCTGGTACTGCTGGTGGGCTTGTCTTGCGTATTTCTCAGTTTGTGTTTGCTACTACTGCACTCGCTGTTATGGTCACTACCAGTGACTTCGCTTCTGTCACTGCCTTTTGGTAAGGAATTAAACTTACAGTTTGTTATTTTAGAGTCGATGCTTATTTTATAAGTGGTTTCAACATAAGCATATGGAAATGAAGTGGGTTGGTTAAAAGTGTTTTCAAGATAAGCATTTACTACTAGTTTGACATGAAAATTGTTAGAATTGATTTTGAGTGGCACTTTAGTATTTAATCTTATTATCAAAAAAATTTATTTAGTACTAGTTTGTTTGCTTGTGCTTACGTTTGTCAAAAGTGTGCTTTTAGAAAGAAGCATACAATTTTCTTGTTATTTCTGATAGAAGTACAATATTTCCAGTTTGGTTTAGAAGAATTGCTTTTATAGATTTTGAAAACTATAATCGAAGATCAGTTTAAGATTAGAGCATGCATACAAAACGATTTATCTTCAAGCAACTTTTAAGTATTAGCATAAACAGTGCATCTCAAATTTGAAAGAACTTCTCTTAGATTGTCAAACTACCGTACAAGTGCTTTGAACCATTTAAAGCACGTACAGTCCAAAGTTGAAGCAGTTTTAAAAGGGCCATTAGTTTGAGAATGTCTATTTACAGGTTTTAACTTGTTTCTTTAACCATGTCTGTTTCATCAAATGAAAATGCCTGTTCTATAACTATTTTTCTTTTCTTTTTAGATTATTGTCAAGATGAGTTAACTGCCAATTTAAATATGTTATGTTCTTCTTATCCTACATTACATCATACATAACTTATTTCCTTAGACTATGCAAAGCAATATTAATGATGTTTTGGTCTTCTGCTACTTTTATGCAAGTACATTTGAAACACAGAGACATGCACTAGTTAGGCTGTTACGCAAGCCATTGACCATTGCACATGGATTAAGATTCATTCGAGTTTGTAATACTTTGTTTCTACATTATGCTCCATTAAAATTCTTTACACGACCTTTGATTATCATGTTAAATGGATTTTTCTAAGTCGATCTAATTTTGTCATTTGCTATGTCAGCTATCTTGTTGCAGCTGCTAGTTTGCATTGCTTGTGGAGCCTTTCACTTGCCATTCTTGATGTATATGCACTTGCAGTCATGCGTTCTTTGCAGAATTATCGACTTGTGAGCATATTCGCCGTTGGTGACGGGGTAAGTTTATAGCAATATGTGACTGTTACAACTAGGATTAATTTCAGCACATGTCAGTACCTTCGCAATTGCATATCTGACTGATTTTGGGAATCCTACTTGCATACTTTCGTGTTTTTTGACTGTTAACAATGCCTCGATATCCAAAGAGTTTGCATTGTAGCATTGTAGAGGGAGTACAAACTAATGATTTCAAGATGTACAAAAGCATTTCCAAATTCCAATATATTTGCACTTCTCTGACCAACGGTCTATTTGCTTTTGTTCATGAGATCATGAGATCCTCTAAAAAGCACCCTTCTGATAGTTAAAAAAAATGCTTACTAACCAAATGAAAAAACTTCCATAAGTGCTTTCAGGGTTCTAAAAGCGCTGTTTGTGCTTCTTTTTCACAGCCGGTAGCACTTTTTTTTAAAATCAATTTTGAGAGAATCTCACTTACTGATGCCTGAAACTATACTATTTTCAAGCACATTTAATAAAATCACAAGCAAACATATTCGTATTGGAATTGCTTATTGTCATAGTTCCTTAATAGAACATTCGGCAAATGAATCTTCAGAGTTCAAAATCCATGCAAAGTCTCTTCTGCTGTAATGATATAATCTGTTCCTTTGAAAACGTGTCTGGTTATGATCAACGAGTTTGTCCTCCTTGACCTGTTTTGCTACAGATAATGTCCATCCTTACATTCGCTGCAGCTTGTGCTTCTGCCGGCATCACAGTTCTGATTGACAATGACCTGAATAGCTGTGCCAACAACCCCTGTGTACAATTTGAAACTGCTACCGGCATGGTTTTCATAGCCTGGCTCACTTCGTTACCATCTTTTCTTTTGAACTTTTGGTCACTAGCATCCAGATGAATGATATGGGGCTGCTCATATACCGAGTATATCTTGCTGTCGTGTTTCTTGTGCTTCTTGTTTGCTGCAATGCCCTTGAACTGAAAACTGGGTTTCACTTTGTGTAAATTTCTTGTCTTATCTGTGATGTAAAAGGCTTTTGTTGGTGAATATTGTATACTTTCGGCTTACCAGCCAACAATGTATTATTGTATACGCATTGTATGAAGATATGGGTGTGCTTGACTTAGTTTAGTTGTCCACAATACTTGCCCTGCTTTTTTTTATTTGCTTATTTTCTTTTAGGAAAAAGTGTAGGATTAATCTTAAAATTATGTTAAAAAATGCATTTGAGTAGTAAAATTGTTGTCATAGATAAGTCTCCTTATTTTAGATAATGGACCTAATTAGTTCAAAGAGGTTAACAACTTTACATAATCCCATCAAAAGTAACATTTATTTCATGGATGATTAAAAGGTGAGGTAATTATAGGATATTTATGTTTTTTTACCCTAATATTAAAAGTTAGACAAAATAAAAATAAAAAAATAACAAAACCCTTTCTCTTGTATCTCTTTTGTGTTTCTCTTTTTTTCATCTCTCTTACAAAGTCTTTTTTTTTTCACTTTCACTTTTCTCTCTCAAATACAAGCATTTATCATGCTTGTAGATTTTAATTACCACATATCATTGTAATGGTATTGTTATGTTTAATCACGATAAAGAATTGAAATTTGTGAAAGATTATTGTTAGTTTCAACGTTTGTAAGATTGAGATGGAAAAACATAAAAGCAATAATATTTTTTTAGAATTTTAGAAAAAAATTAGAATAAAGGTTTATCTGTATATTTGATCACCCATTTATATAAAAATTTAAAATTTTGCCCCTAACCTTCTAATTTATTTAATTTAATCCTTATCATTTTTAAACTTCACAAATTTAATCTAAAATTTTAATTTATGTCAAATTTATTTAATGACACTATACTTAATAGTTATACATATTAAAGATTAAATTATGATTTCTAAAATAGTTTGGAGACCAAATGAATTAAAAAATCAAGTTTCATCAAATTTAAGAATATTAGGGATTAAATTGATAGACAAACCTAGAATACATATTACTATAAAAGAAGAATGTTTCGGGTAATTTTATAAAACTTAAAATAAATGAAAATATGTCGTGAAACATTGGAAGCGCATAAAAATTATTTTTTCTTGTACATAATTTTAAAAGAATATTACATTCTTATTACATGGTAATTAACTCTATATTTTCATATAAATATTGAGAATTAAAATTATCAACCCACAAATTTTAGGATTAAATTGTTTTTTTAAAGATAATTATGGACATATAATCTCGTATACCCTTTTCATTTTCATTTAGATCAATAACAATATTAACACCACTAGCTAAATAAAAAACATAAACTCTTATTGTTATTAATCTAGTGATTGGACTTCATTTAAAAAAATTAGTGTTAAGTGTGGCACAAAATATTGAGATTCAAAACCATTTATTATTAAGCACTTTCTCCTTCCCCTTTCCGTTAATATATATATATACAGCCGCTACACCGCTACAGAGAAGAGGAAAGCTCTCAAAAATCATCAAACTAGTGGGAAATCATTTTTACCTTATTCCACCGACCACAATCATTCCTTATTTGATTTGTAGGCTTATCTTCATCCATTTTTATTTGTAATATATTAGAAGAAGAAATGATAAATTATTAATATTTGTACGATAATATTTAATTAAATAATAAATTTATTAATTTATTTTATTGTATTGTATATAATCTGTAATATTAGAAGGAGATGTTTTTTGAGTTTATTTTGAATTTTGGTATATTTTGTTAAGATTTCTAAATATTAATATTTGTATTTTTATTTAATTATTAGTAAATTTTTATCGGTGTGTGATCGTTAATAGAGTAGATTTTTTACGTTGAAAAGTTAAATCATTTTTTTCTCATTACTTATTATATTATTGTTATTTATAATTATTTATTTATGTACACAAATTTAACTTTGTGTTAATTTATAACATTTAGATAATATAATACATCCATACATTAATGCCCTCTGTTCCATTTTGTTTAATTATACCCTCCATAACAGGTGGTGTTAAGAAATAGACATAACTAAATATAATACCTTGACTAAAATAAAGAGAGAGAAATAAGATTATTTACAGCAAAACAAACCCCAGGGCAAAATATCATACATATTCACGGTCTCATAGTTTTCGAGAGATGAGTACTTTTCTTCCTTTGAACTGGAACACTCTAGTATAAATGTTCATTTAAATCTTAATTTTTGTAACTAAAGCACATTTTTATACTAATATGAAGCTAAAGCACTGTAAGCACCCATCAGCCGAAAAAGAAATAATGAATAAGACCCAAAGATTAATCAGACAGCCCTGTATTGATGTATATACTATGGAAGATCTTTTTGGATATAACAAACAGAGTTGTATACATGCACAGGAGTTGTATTTTTTATTGATTATCATAAATAAGATCTACTATTAAATAAAATACAACTCACAATAATTAACAAAAAAATTAGTTTATATTTGAGTTAGAATGAAACAAAAATGAGATAATAACGAGGATATTAGAGTGTTTTTAAACAAAAATAATACCTTTAATAATATAATCATTAAAATAACATTCATTATGTAAAATATATATAAGTATTAGTAATATATATGTGAATAAAACATTTAAATATAAACTAGTTTATAAGTACATTTTCATAACTATTATTCAAAATCAAAGAAACTTCTAAGCTTCGAGTCAACATATTTCAAATATATACTTATCCTTATGCATGTTATAATATATGTTTTATACTAAGAAATTTTTGACATATACATTTTTCAATTGAATGAATTAGATCGATCGCGGATAGATCTTGTATAATCTATATTCTCTAATGTTAATTTTCAAATTATGGTATATTGATCGAGGTACGATCGAATACAATCTATTGGGTCTTGGTTTATTTTATCATTGTTCGATCGATTGAACTTATTGGTTTGATCAATTAAACATGATCTAGCATTAGTAGTTTCATCTTTCTTATATAAAGAACTTAATGCTTAATATTTTAATCAACTATATTCATTATATATATATATATATATATATATAATTATTTTTACTCTTTCTCTTTCTCTTAAATTGTTTTGTAAATATTGAATCATATTTTATTTAGACTTTTTTCTTTAATTAATCTATCAAATATTACGTGGATATATATGATTGATTGATAAACCTATTTATTTTATGATCTTGTGATTTCATATTTATATAATTTTTCTTGATTAGATTCACGAATGCTTGGATCAAAAAATTGTGTGTGATCATAGTTATTTGATTTAATAATTTAATTTTAAAAAAACATCTTTATAGAATTTGTGGTATAACTAATATTCTAGGGTTACTAGATAATTTAAATTAAGTGATTCATTCTTGAATTTTTTAGTTAAAGTTTTATTATTGAATATATTCTATGACACACTTTGCACTTATGTTATTATGCTAACTTTTCAGATGCTGAATGAACGGGTTCGATTGCTCGTGTGATTAGAGTTTATCAAAATGTTGGTTTGGATCCGTACACTCATACTTTGGAGACTGTGAATGAAGCAGTGACTTATAAGTAGATTACTTTTGGGGCATTATCTAGGAGAATAGTTTTAGTCATGACCTTGTAATTAAAGATAGTTAGGTGGTCTGGTAGACCGGTGGTTTTAATCTTAGATCATTATTGTGGCCTAGGTTGTTTCCACCTAAAATATTGTGTATCAAGTTCTTATTTATTTATGTTTTATATTAATTACACATGATTACATATATGATCGCTTATGATTTTGTAATTAGTCATAATTCAAAAAAAATCACATTCATCCCTTCTAGTTAATTAGATCTGTGATTAAAAACTTTCAATTGATATCAAAGCAGGTCACGAGATACACTTAGTGTTTTCCTAGGACCTTGTTGCAAATCATTTGAAAGACGATTATTCTCATGCATATTTATTTTTGATGTCTAATTACCCATATTGGAAGCTCGTATGAGACCCTTTTTACGTTCTCTAGATGAGAGTGTGGGATTCTGTTATATATGGTTGGGAACCACCTACGATTACCAAAGATAACATTGTCACACTTAAACCTATGAACAAATGGAACATTGGAGATAAAATTAGTAGTAATTGGAACCAAAAAGAAATAAACATTATCTTTAATGTTGTGTTTGTTTATGAGTTTCGTCATATCTCTAATGTTGATATTGCTAAAGCATGCTTGAGATATTTTAAATTTTGCTTATAAAGGCACCACCCAAGTTAAAAGAATCAAATTTTTCATGCTATGCACTAGATTTGAAAACCTTATGATGGAAGAAACTGAAACCTTTTATGAATTTTATTCTAAATTATGTGATATTTCTAATAGTTCTTCAAGTATTGGATAGAAAATTGAGAAGTTGATGTTGACACCATCAAAATAAAGGAACTCGTTTATTCACTTTAGAACCTTTTAGATGAGCTTTTGAACTCTAACAAAGAACAACTGTGTCGCTTTCAAAATTGTTATGATTGATAATGGTGATAACGACAATGATAAAAGTGATGAAAAGTTGGTACTCATAACCAAAAGACTCCAGAAAAACTCATAACATAACTAGGAACTTAGTCGTTCAAGGTATTAGAATACAAGAGAACTCAAACTTATAAGTTCAGAAGGTAAGAAATATAAACCCACTAGACCAAAATGTTCTAAATGCAATGAGATTAGTCATTTTATAGTTGAATGTGATAACGAAATGAAAAGAACTAGAATGACATTCAATATTACCATTAGTGACTCAGAAAGTGATAACAATATTGATGACTCATAAACTTATGGCATCAATTATTTGTCATTTACTACAAAGACTTGTGGACATTCCATTACATTGATTCAGATTATGAGGGTAGGATGCAAGAGACAAAATGATGGGTTAAACTAAAATATAAACTTAAATACTATGAAACAAATTCATCAATTATAGAAAAGGAAAAAATTGAGTTATATGAACTTACTAGTTGTTTGAATTCAAGTTTTGCAGATCTTAAACAAGAAACACAAGAATCTTGTGTATGAACAAGAATCTTGTGTATGAACTTAAACAATTAAAGGAAGCCATAAAGAGTCTAGCAATTGAAACTAAAAAGCTAAACAAATTTATAAACTGTAAAAAAAAATTAGAAACAAGAAAGGACTAAGATATGATAAGCACTCTATGCCATCATCTTCAAATACAACTCAGTTTGTAAAATCTTTTAACCCTTCTTCACATGAAGCATATGGCTTTGTTATAACGAGAGGCACTCCACTTCTTCAACATCAAAAACCACATCTATAAGGCCTTCAAACTCTTCTCCTACATTACTATTTATGCACAAAGAATCGGATCACCTATAATTGAAAAAACTTTTAAGCTTATGCCTATCTATTATCGTTATGGTAGAAAAAGTCATATTAAGCACAAGTGCAGATTTTTGATGATAGCTCCTAAATTTAAAATACTTTTCATTTTTCACATAGTAGGATTTATAACCATTATCCATATATACATATTAAATCATATTCTAAGATGAATGAAAATTGTAGAAATAAATTCAAAAATTATACTAAAAACCGTGAAGATGTTGATTCAAAGAGGCAAGTAAAATTATATATATATAATTCTAGGACTAATTATCATCATCCTACCATGCATGTTGCATCTTCATTTAGGATAAATATAAAATCTAAAGATAAATCCAAGAACATATCAATGAAAATTAAGGTAGTTAAGTTACAACCAAAAAAATGAAGAAACCAAAATTCAAGAAAATTTGGGATATGAAATATTGTTTTTTTTCAGTCACCAAACCGTCATTTATTGTTCAAGATATACTTTTATCTAAGTGCTTAATTAAGCCTATCATCTTTAGTAGGGTTGTTTTTGTTTTTATTTATGTTTATTTAATTTTTTAAAATATAAATAAATAAACAAGTAAAGTAGATTTGTTTTAACAATGAAATAGACTTTACAAAACTTCTTTTTACAAACTTAACTTATCCTGATTGACTTGTCATTAAGTAATTATTAGTGCAGTTATAGACTTTTTTGTATCTAGTGATCGATGTTAACATTCAATCACCAAATCGTCCTTTATTTTTCAAGGGATACTTTTATCTAAGTACTTAATTAACCCTATCATCTTTAGTAGGTTTGTTTTTATTTATATTGATGTTTATTTGGTTTATTTTAAATATAAATAAAATAAACAAGTGGAGTAGATTTTTTTAACAATGAGATAGACTTTACATACTCTTTTTTTTTTTACAAACTTGACTTATCCGGATTGACTTGTCATTAAGTAATTGTTAGTGCATTTATAGACTTTTTTGCATCTAGTGATCGATGTTAACAAGAACTTACTCTCTCTCTTTCTCTCTCTCTCTCTCTCTCTCTCTCACACACACACACACACATATATATATATATATATATTATGCTTGCATTTGATGATTACTTTTATAAAATTTGAAGGTTTGAGCTAATCTTGACTACAAAATTATGTTTGAGTTCTATCTTTCATTTTATAAAGAAATAAAAAAAGAGACTTATTTCTGAGAAGACTACCTATTCTATGTGTATGTTAGAAATTATGAATTAAAAATTGTTAGAAATGGTTTCGTATATAATTTTGGTTTCTATCTCTTCATCTTCAATTTTCGTTTCATATTTTTCAGTTTCAATTTCTGAATTTATGTTAGCTCTACTTGCTCTCCTTCCATTTCTAACAAACTTTTAATTTTTAATTTTATTTTCTTTATTATAAGGTTTTCGGTTATTATTCTCATTATATATATAAAGGGAGAAACATATAAAGGGAGAAGTAGATAGTAGAAAAAGAAGAAAATAAATAAAGGTGAGAAGAAAGAAGAGAAGAAGAAAGAAAGGAAAGAGAAGAAAAAAGAAGAAGAGAGCGATCGCACGGAAAAGTAAGAATTTTTTTTTGTATTTTATTTCAAGGGTTAGGTTCTTTTAATAGAATTTAGACACTTAAAAGGGTGTAGAATAATGAATTATAGTATAAATTTATTATTGTTTAATCATTGTATCATGTGAGTTAAGTTTTAATTGTTTTCTAATACACACGGTGAACAAAAAAGTTATTTTAATAACAGAGTTTGATACACATGCTTATATTTATACTTTATTTAAATTTTATGTTATCTAAATTTTGTATTTAAAATATTTATATTTATAATTTTATTCTTAAACTTGTTTGTACATGTATTATTTTCTACAATCTTAAGATAATTTTCCCCCTCATTTTTTGGACAAACAAATATAAAAAAAACTTTTAACAAATATTTTGTGACAAACAAATTATTCATAATTTGTTATATTATTCTCTATTTGTTATATCATCTTTTCCCTCGGTCTGATCCTTTTAAACAGTAACTTTATTTTAATAGCCTTGTATTTTTTTTGTTTCTTCACGTTCAATTCCATTGCTTTTGTACAACTTTTTTGAGATGTTTGTAATATTTCCTTCTTACTACATTTTTCACTTAATTTCTTTTATTATTTGAAAATGGATTTGAGAAATG
Organism: Hippophae tibetana; assembly: GCA_037013495.1. Taxonomy (NCBI): domain Eukaryota; kingdom Viridiplantae; phylum Streptophyta; class Magnoliopsida; order Rosales; family Elaeagnaceae; genus Hippophae; species Hippophae tibetana. The sequence goes on from CM072810.1 coordinate 1,616,526, forward strand.
AAATTCTTGTTAGGTGCTTACTATTAATTTTCACCTACAATTTATGCAATCTTAATTTACAAGAATTTAAAAAATATTATTTATGAAATAATCATATCATTGTCTCAAATAGAGAACCCACTTGTAAATGTTGGTGACCCTAATTTTAATGTTCTAATGTGAACCAAATAATAAGACCTTTTGTGACTCATAGGGTCACCCCAATGTTATTGATTTTTATTTCTATGAACCATGTTGTAGCAGATAAACTATAAAAGTTTAATGGTTTGAACTTAAGGAGATAGAAGAGTAAGATGGTATTTTATCTCATCATCTTGAATTTGGCAATGTTTTTTACTAAAGAAACTCTCGATCAACCTGAGCGTGAACAAGATTTTCAGTTTGATAGTGTTATTGGAGCATGGAAACATTCTAATTATCTATGTCAAAATTATGTTCTGAATAGTCAAACGGATTCCTTGTACAATGAGTACAATAAGGAAAAGAAAACTAAAGACTTATGAGAAACATTGGACCAGAAGTATGAAACTGAAATTGTTGGTGCAAAGAAATTTTTGGTTTGTCGATTGCTTGATTATAAGATGGTGTACTCTAAATATGTATGCAATTATGCACGTGAAATCTAATATACCATAACAGAGATGTATGATGAAGGGATGATACTTAATGAAACGTTCCAAGTTGCAGCTATTATTGAAAAGTTGCCCAATCAGGGATAGTGTTCAAGGCATACTTAGTACAAGCAAGGATAAGTTCCTTTGAAAAACTTGTTGATAAGATTCAAAATGGAAGAAGACAATAAAGTTTCTTCTAAAAGAAGATATATCTCATCAGCACCCACAACTAATGTGAGGAAACATGGTCAAAGTTTCAAACATAATAAGAATAAGGGTTAGGATAAGATAGATAAAGGGTCTAAATTGGGACCTAGATAAACAATTTATAAGAAGTCAAGTTTCAAAGTGATTTGTTTTAACTAAGAGAAGACAGGGTATAAAGCGCCAAACTATAAGTTTCCAAAAAGAAACAGAAACCATGAGGCAAATATGATTGGTGACATCACTCATGATATCACTAACATTGACTTATGTGTAGTCATTTTTGAGGTAAACTTGGTAGCATCAAACACAAAGGAGCGGTGGATTGATCTTGGTGTAATAAGGCATGTATGCTTATATAAGGAGCGATTCACTACTTTTGAAGAAGTGAAAGATGGAAAAAAGCTCTTCCACATAAACCATTCATGGAAGGAACTTACATGAAAAAATGTACTCTATGTGCCATACATGCATAAGAATCTTGTTTATGGCTTATTGCTAAACAACTATGGCTTTCAGATAGTGTTTGTCGTTGTGCCCAAAAATGGGTTGTTTGTGGCAGATTAGGTCATGTTAATTATGATACATTACGTACTAATTAACATGAAACACATACTCGTATTCCAAATGAATTCAAAACATAAGTGTGAAACTTATGTTGAGGCAAAAATGACTAGGTCATCGTTTCATTCGATTGAAAGGAACACTAAACCCCTTGACTTAATCCATAATAATCAATATGATTTGAAATTTCTTTAAAAAAATGTGTTAATAAGTATTTTATTACTTTTGTCAATAATAGCACGAAATATTACTATGTGTATTTTCTTCAAAGAAAAAATGAAGTTATAGAGAAATTTATTCTTTATAAAATAGAAGTTGAGAATTAACTCAATAAAAAGATCAAGATATTGCACAATGATCGTGGTGGTGCATATGAAGCACCATTTGGTAAATTATTTGCACAACACAGATTTATTCATAAAACCACAACATCTTATTCACCTCAACAAAATGGAGTTACTGAACATAAGAATCGTAATTTGAAAAAAAATGATGAATACAATGCTATTAAGTTCTAGGTTACCATAGAACTTGTGAGGGAATTTATTTTGTTAGCTAACTACTTTTTAAGTAATGTAGTGCGGAAAAAGACACGTAAGACACCTTAAATTATTTAAATGAAAGGTATCATCCTATAAATATTTAAGAGTGTGAGGTGTCTTGCTAAAGTCGTTGTACCTATACCTAAGAAGGTGAAGATAGGTCCAAAATAAATAGATTACATCTTCATTAGATATGCATATAATAGTAGTGCTTATCGTTTTCTAGTGCATGAGTCAAAGATTCCAGACATACACAAAACACATGATAATGAAATCAAGGAATACATCATTCTTTGAACATGTATATATCAGTTATTATAAATTTTTGTTTTATTCTACTTTATTTTTTGGAGCCATAGAATGTGGAAGAGTTCATTCATTGCATACATCACGTTCATGCTCTTGTTTAATTTAAGCTTTAAAATTAATTTACTAGTTCATATGACAAAAATGTGATAGAGTAGTTATTAACAGGAGAGACTATACTTTAAAAAGAGAATATATTAACTAAAGTATTCTATTTATTAATTGATGTATCATAGAGGGAGTAATTTTAATATTCATTTGGTATCTATTATTAGCTTATGTTTGTTTATTTGCTTTATTATTATCATATATATTGAATTAATTAACAATAAGTCTTTCGAGATAAGTTAGATACATATTTGTTTATTTGATCTTTAGTATACGTGAGCTCAATGATTCAAGCAAAGATTGCTTTATTAGATCATAGGATAGTACCATTTAAGGATAAGGAGCATATCGAAACTGTTTATTTTTTACCAATCTGAATCTGAACCGATGATATAATCAATCCGAACCAATCCAAATCCAAACTTATTGGATTTTTTTGGATCAAATAAGGTTATATTAATATTTAAATTTATTTATAAATTATTATTATATATAAAACACGACATACACAAATTTAAATTTTAAATTGTTATTTTTGTAACAAGTATTATTATTTATAGTCACAATTAAAAAAATCAAAATAATAATAATTATATTAGTACAATTATTAAATTATTATAAATATTTACATTTACTTTTTAAGTTAAAATAATAATCTAATATAATTATAATATGCATAATATTTAAATATATATTATAAAATAAGATTTCCATTTATTTCTAAATTTATAGTGATTTAGTCCAACTCGAATGCATCAGATTATAAATTATGTTAATCATAATCCGATCTCCGTCTAATTTGGTTATAAAATTTATCGATCCAATCAAACTCAAACCTGATAGATGAGATCGAATCAATTTAAACAAATTAATCGAATTATTTACTCACCCTTAATACGACTTTATATAATTTATTTTTCCTATATATATATATATATTGTCACACAAATATGCTAAAGAGTAGATTGTAAGGTATATATATTGTCACACAAATATGCTAAAGAGTAGATTGTAAGGTATAAGTGAGTTTTGATAATATTTGTGAATAAAATATTAAAATATAAACTAATTTCTATACACATTTTCATGGTTAGTACGCTCCAAGTAAACATGTTTCAAGTATATACTCGTATTTATACAAATTTATTTATATATACATTAATGGATCGAATGAGTTAGATCAATATTGTACGATTTATATCATAACTTGATTTTTAAATTAGAATAAATAGATTGAGATACGTCATCGTCTAATACTTATTTTAATTGTTATTAAATCGATTAACTTTATTAGTTACATTATGATTTGGACTCTAACTTAAAATCTAATTATTTAAATGTATAAATTTATTTTTTTATCATATTATTCTTATTAGTTATTGGTCTATGAATTATTTTATGTATAGATTAATAATTAAAATTTAACTTAACATTAGGATTTTAGGATTTCATGTTTCTTATATTAATAACCTATATTTATATCTTTTAATCTATTATATTCATTATATATATTTTAATTATTTTTGCTATCTTTCAAATTATTTTACAAAATATAAATCATATTTTATTTACACTTCTTTTTTGTCAACAAATTATTTTACAAAATATAAATCATATTTTATTTACACTTCTTTTTTGTCAACACTGTATGGTAATAGTTATGTGTGAAAGATTTATTTTATAATCTTATGATTTCAAATTGATATAAATTCCTCTAATTAAATTCTTAAATATTTAAATCAAATAATTATATATATGATCATAATTATTTAATTTTAAAAAAAACATATTTCCTCACATTATTAAATATACACTTTACAATTTTACTGATTTAACTTTTCATGTGCAAAACTCTATTGCACGTCATTAATTTTCATAATTAACAAGTGCTTCAATGTACTAATGATTTCTTTTTAAATCATTTTATAACCTTAGTCATTTACACCGTATGAAGTTCTTATTTATTTTCAATTTATATTAATCACAATTAACTGCTTACATTTTTTAATTAACCATAATTCAAAAAAACTAATTATTCACCCTCTAAATATGCATCATTTAACAGTAAACACTGTTCAAATTAATTTTAATATATATTTTTTAATTTCCCAAGATTTTTTTAATATAGTAAAAGATATGGAGGTAAAATCAAACGTTTTTTATATTATCAATAATAACAGAAGAAAAAAAATGGACAAACACTAGGTGCATAAATAAAATTTAATCAAATTAATATAATGCAGTACAAGTCAAGGCCTTGGAACTGGGGTCTGGATGACACAAAACTTAATTTTCTAATTTGCACTTTACATTCAGCTAATTAATTTTCATATGAAATGCAAAAGAGGGAGATTTAAAAAGGGATACAAATTAGATAGATAGTTTCACACAAAAGACCAGTTTAAAAAGGAGAAGGCAAGACAATGAACATTGTTCTCTTCATTTGCATGGACTTTCCAAGCAACAGCTTGTTCATATGTTACACAACGTCCCATTGTTGACATGCATATCCCAGCTGGCAAGTATGTAAAACCCTAGAAAACCAAACAAATATTACTTCAATGAAAATCAAGACTTGAAAACTTTAAAAAGCTATTCAATTAAATCATTACTTTACCTAATTTCTAATTTCTAATTTCAGGTGTCACCTATATTTAGAGTTTGAGCCAAAATTAGCCCAAAATCACTAGTCCCATGATGTGTACAAGCTTTATGGTAACATAAGGCTGTACACTAAATGTAGGAAGCACATAATTTTGGGACATTTTTGGCTCAATCTCTGAACATGTGCAATTTAGGTGCTAATTATTTACAAGAAATTCGAATAACAAATTATCAGAAACACGAACAAGGCAAAGAAAGGCAGATTTTAGAGGAAGGGAGAGTTTTGTTAATACCTGCTGCATCAATTTTGCAAAGTCCGAACACAATGCCTTGCGTCCATCTTCGTCAAATATCTTATCCAATGTGATATCTTGCAAAGTCACTAATGTTGTTTCCAGCATATCAAGACCTGCCTGGTTCGCGAAGATGAACACTGGAAGTGACTGACAAAACAAATGCATGCATTAATAACAAAAACATTCCCTTGACAAGAGGCACATTTATCTTCACATGATAGTGTCTTTGATATAAAATTTGTACCTTCAATGAACAACAAAGGATAGCATCTTGATGGTGCCATAGATTTTTCAGCATCGAGTCAGCATTTAGGGAATCAGATCTCAATAAATCTGCTCCAATATGGTAACTGATGGAAAGAGTTTGGAATCGTCATATCAACAGAAAAATATGTAAAAAAACATCAACCTAAATCTAAGGATTTGTTTGTTTCTGCCTTTGTTAAATTGATGTCAGTCAAAAGTGATTTCAGTCTGTTTTTTTTTAATTGGAATACACAATGTTTTCTAATTACCTACAGTATTTTTAGGGTTCAGAAAGCACTATCTCCTATAACCAATTTTAATAGAAGCACAAGCAAACATACTCAATTTGTGCTTCTATTCAGAAATATGTACTTTGAGAGACCTATATTGATGACATTTTTTCCTACTTGGTTTAGAAGAATTTCTTTTATTGTGAAAACGCTTTTACAAGAAAAGGACAGAAACAGACTGAATTGTTGTGACACATCTTTCAAAAGATTAGTGCACAAGAAATTACTTATAGCTCTGGCAAATCCAGTGAGCCAGGGTAAGAGCTTCCGGAGAGCCTTGAGAGAGCTTTGGTCCAACAGCTGGGTTCAACCCAGATGGAGATATGGCCATAGCAACTCTCTGCACGGAAGAGATGACACTGCGGACATACTGTCGTGCCATAGAAGCAACATTGTCCTGTAGGCTGCTCTCAAAAGGAAACTGAAACGCAATAGTTAAAACTGATCGAGAGTTGTGAGATGACGACAAATCCCCTGTTGAATTTGTTACCGTACCCACTTCAAGACTTGATGTCAGATCCAAGGTCCGATGTGCAGGTAATGCAACCTTTGAATCAGGCTGTACAAAATACATAAATAAATATATTTGCAAAACAATGGGATGTATGCATCTAAAGCAATTATATCAGCATGGCACTCATATTAAAGCCATAATTACGTTATTCTATGAAAAACCGAAAATCAATGGCAAAATGTTAAACATATAAATAAATATAAAGTGAAGCATAGAAAAACTCAACTGATTTTGAATCTAATGGGATGACACGAAAACCAGACGGTAACAAAGGAGCATCATCAGGAAACATTTCGTCAATTGGAGCAAATACAAGTTCAGCACAGGAACCAATAGCATTCTCATCAACTCCACTACATATCTGCCAATTGAATAGGCAAAAACACAAGCCAAGTTAGCATGATAGTATACGGGGCAAGACTGAGTGGGTTTAAGGGGACATTTATGTTAACTATCACTTCCATTAAAAAATATGACCTAACAACTAACAAGGCAAAGAAAGATGCACCACACCTGCAAAAGATGAATATCCCGTGATAAGAAAGCATCTTCTTGAGATAGAGAATGCCCCTCTAGTCGAACAACTTCCAACGACTGGAATATAAAATCAGGAGTTATAAACTTCGGTTCAAATCAATCCAATAAAAAAAGAATGATGTTAAAGCAAACCATACTCAAACGGCTCATAAAAGTAGCAAATGAACTGACTCAAGACAAGTAAATATAAAAGAGGATATTGAGCATACCTCTTCATGCTCAATTGTTTGACCAAGGGGCATGATGATTTGACCTCCGGTAAATCTTGTGGGCCTCATTCCAGGATAAGCATACGAACCAGCTTTAAGGGCTGCTGCAGAATATGCATCAACATTGAAGTCGGCCCATTCAGAGCGATGTTCCCTTAAGAATCGAACAAGAATAGCAGGTGGCACATTCTATCAGGAAACAATATGAGCATAAATTAGTCATATTCAAAATAGAAATCAACACGGACACCACTGTCCTCTCTACTTATGCTTTGTACCACATTGAAAAACAAGGCAATTTACATGATATTTGTTCAAATCTTCAAAATCATGACTACATTTTACTCACAAAAACAAGTTATATTCTTCATTGAAGAACCATGTCAAAAAACCAAGGTATTGACATCATAATTGATCAAATCCAAAGAATGATGGTTACACTTTACTGAGAGAGAAAAGGTATCAACATTAAAACTAAATATCCATAGAGAAAGCTGAAAATCAAAAGAATATAAGGCTTGTGCTACAAACTTACAAATCATTACCCAAAAGCCAAAAAAACATTAACCATGTGAGAAATCAAAACAAAACTATGAAAGACATATGAACACACAATGAAGACTTGCAAAAGATTCCAGAAATTGCAAAGTAATATATGAAGGATAAGTTTCAAAATAACGACTACTAATCGAATGATACTAGTGGAAAAGGTTCTATATCATACTTGAAGCAACATGGATGCCTTTGCGCAAAGAACCCCTCCAACAAAGGTAAAGGAGTTTGAAGAATTGGATGCACTGTTTAAACTCTTTCCTGAATTGACCGCAATAGTAACATCCTCAGCAGCATCGCAATTTAAAAATGACCAACCATCGTCATTGAATCCATTGACAGCATCATTAAAGCCTCTAGAAGATAACAAATTTAACAAATCAAGAAACAAATCACACGAAACTTATAGATGAAGGTATTCAACCATAGAGCTACCTTATCAATCTTTGGCTAAACGTTCGCAGAACAGCAGGCTGCCTCCCCAAACCATACACTACCTCACCACTGGTCTCCTGTGCTATTTGTCTCACATACCGGAGTGCCTTCAACAAAAAAAGAAAGTCATAATACATTCAATAAAATAAGTACACCACTGTTGAATGCACATGGAAAAAATAAAGCCAAAATGTCCTTACCGCTATGGTCATTTTCTGGGCAACCACTTTAGATGATTCATAAAGTGGTCGGAGAACCTCTGGTACGCTCCATGCCTAGATCCAATAAAAGGTGTCAAATTATTTCCAATATAACAACACGTTTGACAAAGAAAGATGCGGAGTAAGACCTCGAGATTCAGATGGTCAACAATATGCATGATTGAGCCTCCACCCTCACATGGTCGAATCAAGTATCCACTAGGTAGAACCTCTGCTCGAACAAATTGAGAAGCAGAAGCAGCATTAGGACCAGCACCAGAACCAGATAGAGACCTCTCACAAATCTACATATGAAAACATAAACAATCAGATATACCACATTAGGTCTTCAACAAAAACAGCTCATCTCATTAGCAATTATAAGTAGGTTCAATAAAAGATGACAAAATGTATCATACCACAAGACTGCCATTGTCTAAAGTAGTAGTGTATCTTAATGTCCAGAAATCCCGTGCCGGAGCCAGTGTTGTTGGAGCATATGTCTATAAATTTTTATAATTAGAAATTGACTTCACATAATTAGTCTAAGCAACAGAAACAATCAATTCAATCTACATTAATAAAATAAATCAAAAGAACATAATAACTCTCTTGAACCTGTGTATTAATAAGTTCAATAGTCCCTCCATTTCCAGCAGGAAATAATGTAAAAACTTCTAGGCTCCGACAATCCCGTAACCAAGATGGACGATCTTTAAGGATCTCTGCGATCTGTTTGTAAATCATGACAGTGGTAAAATCACTCATACCACATGAAACTCAATTGCATAGACAATGAATAGCCTCAATTCCAATGAAAATTGTCTTGCACTCAAGAAGAAGAATTACCTTCATAGGCTCCAAACTTACTAGACCACAGGCTCGAGCTGCCACTCCACTGCAACTTTGTGAAATGGCATAGATCCCAACCGAATCCGGACCAGGCTATAAACAATTCATCAAAAACGTACATGATGAACAAAAGCAAACTCAGAAAACATAAACAATTGTGTTGACAAAAAATTTAATTAGCTGTCAATCAAACAAGTTCAAATTAGAGATGAAAACCTTCATCCCCGGCATCTGAACCCAATCAACAGCAGTTCCTGTAGCCTTAGAAAGGAACTCTGCCAATGTCTCTTCTGCAATGGAGAGGAGTCTGCAGAGTGCAGGAATACAATATCAAATGCAATTCCAATGACACAATGATCACAACACAAGGACTCAACAATTAGCTCGACACATTACCCAGCAGGGTTACTAGCATCTCTCAGAGAATGCGGAGGAGTGGTAACAGCAGAATCACAGCTTGCATCAGTAGTTACAGCCGATGACTGCAGCAATTGAACATTAATAAACAATGGACAACCTTTTCAATAAAATATCTGAAGTTTAAATACCACAACTAAACCCGGCAATTGGACCAAAGCATTAATAATACAATACTATTACACTCACGGTATGGAGATGTTGCCTCATGTAACCATTCTCACAGACCAACTGTGAAACCTGTTTCTGCAACCGATCATTCTCTTCCATCAGCAACTTGTTCATGGCAGACAATTTTCTGTTCACATTCTGTAGACCTGAGGCTTCTTTCCTCTGCTTCTCTCGACACCTGCATGCCCAAATATCATTTCTTGTTAGCCAAACCAAAAAGAAAGGAAAATTTTAAGAAAGAAAAAAAATCAGTTATTAAAGGGGGGTCCGATGCCTAGGTCCCTTTGTTCATTAAAAAGGTACAATTTAGTCCCTTTGATTTTAAGTGGTGCATCTTAGGTCCTTTCTCTTATTTCATGAAAAATGTACATATAAGTTTAATTTCTTGGGCATGCTTACCGTGTGTGTTTAATGGAGGGTAGATGTTATTTAATAAAATGAGAAATGCTAACACCACACAAATTGGCAAAATGGTAACTGCATTAATTGTATCGTGATGCTTGGCAATCTTAGAAAATTGAGAAGTGATTCATTTTTTTAAATAATTCTGCCAAGTTTGCACCATATAATTGGTGTATGTGCAAAAATGGTTACAAATTTGTAGCATGGTTTTTTTTCAAGACAAATAAATTGACTATTGTATCACTCTTAATTTAAGGCATATCACTCTTCTTTTAAATGATAACTAACAGTGAACTTATGTATATTTTTAAAGAAATGGAGGACTAATGGTGTATTACCATAAAACAAGGGACTAATCTGTACCTTTTTAGTGAGGTAGGGAACCTCTCAAACATTTTTCACCATTTTTAAGGTATGAAACATTCAAAGCATAGCATATGCATGTTCCATAAGTGCTAAAGAATATCTTGATGATGTGATTTTAAATACATAAGCAGTTACTTTTCAATTGCAATGAGCCAAAGATTAAATAACAACACCAAAGCAAAAAAAAAAAACTAAAGAAATGACAAATGAGACCCACTTAATCAAAAATGACAAGGGATAAAGTAAACCAGCTGTTACCTGCGGTTTTGAAACCAGACCTTGATCTGCTTAGGTTCAATATTGGAAAGAACAGGACACTCTCTAATCAATTGTTGTCTGCGCAGAGAACTGGGTTTAGGACACTCGGCATAGACTCTTTCAAGAGCTTCAACTTGCTCGGCAGTGTACCGTACATATTTTCCAGAGTCAAAGTGCTTGTTCAAACTACTTCCACTACTACTCTCTCTGTGATGGGCTAGAGCCATCGCCATTTTTCTCAAATCCCAAAACCCAAAAAAACCTGAAATTTTAAATGTACGAGAAACAGAGAGAAAAAGTAGCTCAAAGAGCTAATGGGTTTCAAATTTCTTTGGGTTGGAGTAGGAAGATTTTATCTATCCTTGTAAAGTCCGTCCTTAAGCTAAACGGACAAAAGTTTGAATCTTTAACTCTCTAGAAGATTCTTGGCTTAGTTTAAGTACTGTATAGCTTGCTTTTAACTAGAAAATCCAAAACAATGAGTTAAGTTACCGTTCAGAATTAACTCAAAGTCTATCTTTTCTAAAAACTTTCGTTATGGCTCTTGAAGAGGATGATAAACAACCAACTGGAAAAAATTTGGTAACAAAAAATCAAAAGTTTAAAACTTTATCTGAATTTCTTAGTTGCTTATAACCAAAAACCCAGTAACAGTCCTCTTCAAAAAACTAAAGACACGAGAAAAACAGAGACAACCCACTTGTTCTTATTTTGATCAACATTTACACGAGAAAATATTACACATTTTTTAACCCCTTAAACAGGTAGCACCAAAACACTTACTTTAAGCTGGATCAAAAGACAACCCAGAATAGTAGAAGAGACTACACAAAGCTCAAAATCAAAGAGAAGAGACCAAACAAGCTTTTAAAACAGAAAGAAAAATGAAGGCTTTTGGCCCTCTCAGAAAAAGTTTCTGATAACCAAGAGAGCCAAAATGCAAAAGCATTAAAGAAATGAAAAGACCAAGCAAGCCAGTAATAAACAGAAGGAAACCCTAAGGACATTCATGATGAAGATTGAAGGAGATATGGGTTTTTGAATAAAGACAGGATTTTGAGGCTTCTGTTCTGTTTTTCTGGGAAGAGAGAGAAGGAGAATAGAGGCAAAGACAGTGGTCTGAACTGAAACAGTGGGAATAAAAGAGAAAGTTGTTTATTTTTCGCACATATCGAGAAACTTACCAGCCATGATATAATAATAAATAAATACGGTGGCTTCTTTTTAAATCAGATAAATACAATACCAATATTTTTATTTTTAAAAATAAAAAAATCTCTCATTTATTCTTTATATTTTTAAAGGTATTATTTAATTTCTTAAAATATATATATATATATTAATATTTGTTTTAATAAAATAAAAAAATTATTTATTATTTTTAAATAAAATAATATTTTTTTAAGATTTTATTTTCTTAACAAATGAAAAAATGAAAAATGTAATTAAAATTTATTTTTATAATTTTTTATTTATATGATAACAAAAAATTATATATTATAATTATATTAGGATTATAATATATATTTTTTTATTTTATATAATTAATAAGATTTATGATATTATTTATAATTTTTTGAAAGAAGGAATGAGGGAGAGAGGGAGAAAAAGAAATAAGGAGCTCGGGCTATTTTAAATTTGAGGATATAATTTTAAATAATTATTTTCGCGAGTATTTTTAAGAAATATTATATCTATATCGGCGCATTTACGTCGTTGTCCCTACAATATGGGTTCTGTTGATGTGACGTGTTGACACAAAAGTCCATTTTTCCAAGCCTCTTCTGTCAATTGTGTCCTTGACAAAGAAAACTAACAGAGAACACTAAAACCAAAAAGGAAGGGAGAAAGAAAACATTGCCCAACAGGGGCGTTTTTCTCCTTTTCCAGATACTACCCAATACAAATTATTATTATATAATATAATAATAAATTATTAATATTATAAAATAATTACATTTAATTTATATTTAATAATATTGTTAAAATAAAAAATATAAATATAAACTTTTTTTAGTAATAATAAAAATATGTTTAATACTATTATTACTCTTTGATAAAATTAAAATTATATAAATTTATTTTTATTTTATACTTATTACATTAATGTCATATTATGCTTTTAAATTATATTTTAAATAAAAAATTGATTTTTTTTAACCAATAATACATGAGAGGTTATAAAATATATGGTTATTGAAATAATATTTTTGTAACGTTCTCTTTTAATATCAAAAATATTTTTTTAAAATAAAAAATATATATTAAAATTTCATAATCATACAAATAATATTTTTTTATTTTTTATTAAAAATAAATCTGATATATTATTTTGTATTTAATGTTATTTAAATCTACTAAATTAAAATACAATCATTTATTTCATATTAAATTTTTATTTTTATTATTATAAATTTTATAAATATTATTTTTTATTATGTTTTGATTTATTATTTATCCATAATTTAGTGTAAAAAAACTGTATAAAATTGATTCAACGTTTTATCAAATTGGATGATATTAAGTGTACATGTTAAGATATAGAGTTAAAAATATATCTTTTTAAGCATTTAAAAAATTTAACTTACTTTTTATAACATTTAAGAAGGTTTTTAGTCTTTATTTAATAATTTTAATAGCTAATATATTTAAATTTATCTAAATTGTATATTTTAATAAAATTTTATTTTATCAAAAAATTTAAAATATATATATATATATATATAATACTTTTAAAAAATATACATTTCAATAAATTATAATAATTTTAATACAAATATATATTACTCCAAAAAAAAGAAGGAGCTAAGATTGTAAACAATTATAAAATTTGTTGTACAAAATTTTATTTTAATACCTCAAGTTAACTGATATTTAAAGAATTTTTAACTATTTTATTCAAACATATAAAAAAAATAAAATTTGAGTTATAATTAAAATATATAAATAATATAATTATTTTGAAAAACATAATGTATTACATTAATTTATTAATGTATATTTTAACCAATTTCGACATTAATAATTAATTAGGGGTAATAATTTGTAATATATTTCTATTGATCAAATTAAAATACACAAATCAAAGGAGAATTAAATTAAATTTAGATTAATCTTAAGTTAACTTAAATAGCACGAAAATATCAAGTCGAATTTGAGTAAGTCTATTAACTCGACATGAAATTAAAAATGTAAGTAATTTTATAATATATAACTACAATATTATATATGATATAATAATTTAAAATTATTGTAATATAAAATATGATATATATTATTTTGAATCTTAATTTTTAAATGATAATATAATAAAATTTTATTAACTTATGTTTTTTTTGTGATTGATTAGTTATTATAATATTATTTTTATTATTTTATTTAATAATATTTGTAATAACGAACTTTAATATTATTACATGATTTGTTAAATAAAGTCAAATTAATTAAAAAACATATAACACTTCAAATTAATTTATATGAATTTATATCAACTCATTTATGTTTAATTTAAGATTTGGATTAAAATTTAATAAATTTAAGTAGAATTGATTCTGCCCAACTTCTTGTCATCTAACTTGCACAGATCGTAACTCTTATAATTAATACACTGTATTTTTAAACTACCATAATTTTTTGAAATTATAATCAAAAATGGCAAGCAAAAAAATAAAATAAAACGAGATACGGCCGTGTCTTAATTCTAGACCAGACACAATGAATGAATAAAAAGCTCAATTCAGAAAGGAAAAAAAAAAAAGAGTTATTAAAAACAATTGTTGCACAAAAAATTAAGCACTGATTTATTTAATTTTGCGGCGCTGCATATCAATAATTTAATATATATTTTATTACGTGTCATCTAAAAAATTAGTATTTTTTGCACGACACAAGCACACTAAAAATACAAAGCGACTAAAATATAATTACATTCAATTGTTAAAACTTTGTGTACTTTGTCTAATAGTAGAATAAATACAATATCAAGAAGCAAATACGTTAAAAGAAATATTTAAAAAAATAAATTAGTTATTTTTTTAATTCTAAAACTATTATTAAATTTATTATTATATAATAAATTAAAAAAATGTAATACAACATAAAACTAATTTTTTAATATAAACTAAAACAATAATCTAATTTTTTTAAAAAAATATTGATAAATTTTGTATTAATTATAATAAAATTAAATTAAATATACGATACAAAATGAATAAAAAAATTATTAACACAATATAAAGCTAACATTTCTTTCTAAAATATATTAATTAAATATTTTTAAGATAAATGTATGGTGGTTTTTAATTAAATATAAGTTTTAATTTATAGAATAAATATAATATTTTATTTAGTAGATTTTTAATTTTTTATTAATATAATTTTTATTTATTATTATTAATTAATATATAATAATATATAATTTTTAATTTGTATGTAACAATTAGTAAAATAAAAATGAAAAATATTTAGTATAGTAGGTTAAAACATAATAAAAATTTGGTGTAAAATGATGTAAACTTTGTTGCATGATAGATTAAAAAGTTAGAAATGTTCTTAATTCTTTTATTTCAAAAGAAATTGATATTAAAATAATAAAATATTTTTTGATTTTATTTTTATTTTTCTCAAATATTTTTAGTTAAGATATTAATTTTATATACCATTTTTAAAATTAAATAATAATTGTTGTAAAATTGATAAAAAAAAATTAATCAATTCGTTATATTATTTATTTTTATATAAAAAAATTATATTATAAAAAAATAACTAAAAACTAAACTACCTAGTATAACTAAAGGATCGAGGATATATTTGTTTCATAATTTAATCCCTCAACTTTATTTTTATATTTATTAATTAGTCTTGGATAATTATTATTATTATAAAATTAACTATTTAATTTTATAATTATTAAGTTAAATATTAGAATTATTATAATTCTTTAAAATAAAAAATTTATTTTTGTAATTTTATTAATTAAATATTATTAGTCTTTATATTATTAAAAATAAATATTTTTAATAATATTAAAAATATGAAAAATAAAAATATTTGATGTCTAATTTTTATAAATAATAAAAATATAAAAATATAATTTAATAATTATAAAATTAAAATATTTATTTTAAAAATTATGTGATTTTTAATGGCTAAGGGCCTATTCTAATTTTTTTATTATTATTTGAATACGAGGGCTGTGACATTTTGGACTGCTTTATTGGCATGCGGAAAAAGTAGTATCACGTGCTTCGAACAATCGCACAACACACAACCATGAACCCTAAAAAAAAAATATATATATTCTGTAAATAAATAATGAATTTTCATCGAGTTATTTTGCATCAGAAGCAACAACAAAGTATCTTTATTTAAAAAGAAATTATGATATCACGCATCAGGTTGAAACTATCTTTTTGGGACAATGATTGGGCATTTTAGTTGTAAATTAATGTTTAATCTGCAAAGTATATCCTAATATTTGCATATAATATTATTTTTTAAGAATATAATATGTTTCATTGTTAATTTAAGTGCAACGATCACTTATAATTGGCTGTGAGTAGTTGGCAAATTACAATTGGTTACTTATTTTATTTTAGCCAGGGTATAGTTTACATATGAATATATACTTTTTATTTGTTAAAACTATCATATTAATTTTTATTATTATTGTAGTAAAATAAATAAAATATCTAATTTACATGTATTATGATTAATTATACATTACTATTATTATTTTTAGATAAAATTATAATTAATAAAATATTCTTTTAATATTAATAATTTATATTATAATAATATTTCTATCCAAATTAAATAATGTATTATTTTTATCTAGTTAAATAATTACATTTTTTGACATTGATCGATTTACAAAGATAAAACTTAGAGAGAAGTTAAGATAATTGAAAAATATGTTATTCTATAAAAGTTTAATATATTTAAAGAACACCATATTTATATACATTTATTGTATAATAATTACACACATATAGATGTTATAGGGATACAATTGATATAAAATATATAACTTTATATGTATTAAGGTTGACTTAGCTCAAATTAGTAACTGAACTTATAAAAGCCATAATCCTTTGTGATTGACCTCTTACTTGTTGGTGTGTTTCAAGCTTGTAAAATAAGATACATTATGTAGAGCATTTTTTTATGGTTATGGTATCTTGAGTAGGTTCTATCTGATGAGATAAGTAGTGTTTCTTACTTCGGTTTGAGACGGACTTTTCACATAAGCTCGAGGTGCTCACTTTGATTCAGATCGGATTACAAAACAATCTATATATACATTATGTAAAAATTTACTACTAATATTTACATTATATGTGTGTTTACTTTGTGTTTTTTTATATTATTTTTTTATTTTTATTTTAACTCATAAACTTTAATTAAGTTAAATATATTTGGTTTAAAAAAATTATATGTATAGTGTATATGTTTATAATTTATAATAAAATAATACGCTAATTTTATATAGTAATTCACCTGTCATTTTAAATTAAAACTTAATTTATTTAATTTTAAATCTCGTGTAAGAACAACATTAAGTATTATTTGATTAATAAAAATTTATATAAATTCTAAAAACATGTTATTTGGATTCTTTTTATAAAAAAAGATTTAATTAATTAAAAAATTATATAATATAGATCAAAATTCATTATCAAAATTAATTTTTTTTAGCATTTGAGAAAAAACTTAAGCTTTCATATTTTGTTTTACTATAAAGTTCACCAACATTGGTTGTTTTATTTTATTATTTTATTATAGTATTCATGATATTCAACACAAAATTATAGATAAAGATTTAAATTGAAACGAAAATATTATTTTAACATACATAAAAATAAAATAGATGAATACATAAATAAAATAAAATTATTTTGTAGAAACATCTAAGTAGATAAATATAAGTAGTTTTTTTCAAAACTAATAAAATAAAAGATAATAAATACAATAAACCTAGAGAGAGCTCTTATAAAAAATATTTTACATGACATAAATCAAAATCATCCATGGAAAGTTTAAAAAATAAAACATAAGTGGTTAAGGTTTTGGTTGCTAGTTTCCTTCAAATCACACTTCAAAATAACATTATTATTATTATCCTCAAATTTTATGGATAAGAGGAAAACATGTCTAGTTAATATTATGATATGTGATAAATTTATTATTTTTACACCAACTTCTATTGATTAGAAAAATTAATATTTGACATTAATTTAAAAAAATTAGTTGAAATAATGGGATTGTAATAACAATGGAATCAAAAAAGTGTAATTAAAAGAAAAAAAGAAGAAGAAGAAAAAAGGCAGCTTTAATTTGCAACTGAGAGATCATAGGGCAGATCCGGCAGGACATAGATTGGAACCATTTCCAAAAACCAAAATAGACTAAGACAGTGATGATCTATCTGTCTGAATTTTTAAATGGTTTAAGTGTACTGTTGGATTGAGTTTTATTTATATAAAGTAAACGGTAATAAAAAATAATAATAATGTAATATTATATTTTTTTAACCACTTAAAATTAAAACTTTTAATGTAAAAAGTGTATTTAGTCATTCAAATCTTTACCTGTAATATTTTAAATGATATTATCTAGTTTTTTAATCTACAAATATGTCAATTAAAATAATTTTTTTAAATATAACATAAAAATTATATATTTCATTCATAAAAAATATTAAAAAAATGAAAATTTTGTGTTATTAGACTTTCTTTTATCTATTTTATATTTTTATTGAAAATAGAACGAAAAAAAGAAAATGAATAAGTGAGAAATAACACAAAAAGTGAAGAAGATAAGAAAGATGATTTAAAAAAAATATTAATAAAAAATAATATATATATATATATTATTTTATTTTAAATTTTAATATTTAATTAGTATATTTTTGAATTATATAAGTAACAAATTTTATTTAAAATATATGAATCATATAGCTTGCAAAGTAAAATACCACCTACTCTACAAAAATCCTAGAGTTTTTTTTTATTATTTTGGTCATTCATGATCAGATCAGATTCTTCTGCCGAATCACCTACATTATTTATATACTTTGATAATATTTTTTATTCATTTAATAGTAATTGTACATGACAAGGACTTGTCAGAGAGAGCCATGTACTTTAGCCTTTAGCATAGAGAATGTGCTCTTTTATGTATATTCATTTTCATATTTATTATTAAATTAGATCGTGATAAAAATAATATTCAAATTTAATTATCACATCTCAACATCTACCACAATAATCACGATATTTTTATATTAAAAGTTACGGTATAATTCTTACGAGATCAACTTATAATTCAATTAATTGAATCTATTACATTTAAAAACAAGAAAGATGTTACTAGTAATGAAGTAATTTTAAATAAAAGAGTCTATTACTCTTATATTTTTTAATTAAAATATTTTAGTTTTAAAAGTGTACAATTTAATTAAAAATAATACATATAAATCTTATAATTTTAAATTTTTAAGATTAAAATATATATTATTTTATACTTTAAATTTTTTTAATATGAATATTTATTGGAGTGTTATTTTAGGATAAGGTTTTTAAAAAATAGAAAGAAAACATAAGATTAACACTTGTATTATCAATTTTCTAAAATTAATATACCAAACCATTACCCGCCAAACTTTATTTCAAAGCACTTTTGCGGTATCTAAAAAGCAAAAGATAACTTAAGTACTTCACCTAAATCTCTATTTTGCTATGGAACTTATCATTGATGATCCCGAGGCATGGGAACCTTATGAATTTATGGAAACGTCTTGTTCATTTAGAAAGCAATAGAAGAAGGGAAAAAAAAAAGCTATAAAAATTAAAAGTAAAATATTTAAATGTATAGCATAATCATATTATTAATGAATTTTGTTTTAAAAAAAATTGAGATCCTTGAACTTTTGGTCTTAAATTGAGAAAAAAATATCAATTTTATCTGATACATTATAAGATAGCGTTTGATTTATATAATGAAATCACAATCGAAATCGGAATGATATGGAATATAAATGAAACAATTTTGTTTAGTATGACCACTTAAGTCAAAGAAATAATAAATATTACAGTATTTGATTTACAACTGAAATAAAATGAAAGACATTATATATTACCTTAATATCTCTATATTCAGTAAAATTTAAATAATATTATTTAATTATTATTTTTTTGGTATATAAAATACATTATTGAAATCATTATTTTTCTAAATAATTATTACTTAAAAAGAAAATACATTATTAAAATTATTATTTTTAAATATAATTTAGGGTTTTAAGGTTTTGAATTCAAAATTTAGGGATTTGAGATTCAGGATTTTGGGTTATATTTGTGTGTTAAGATTTATGGTTAAAATTATTATTTTTCTAAATATAGTGTAGGATTTTAGATTTATGATTTATGGTTATATTTGTGAGTTAAGATTTATGATTAAAGTTATTATTTTTCTAAATATGATTTTGGGTTTTGTGTTATATTTATGGGTAAAAGTTTATGGTTAAAATTATTATTATTTTAAATAAGATTTAGGTTTTTCAGATTTGAGATTTGAGATATAGTTTTTAAGGTTTTGATATTTAAGGTTTAAAGTTTAGGGATTTAGGATTTAAGGTTTAGAGTTTTAGGTTTAAGATTATATTTAAAGTTGATGTAAAATTGAAAAATAAATTTTTAGACGAGAATGAAATCATGATTTCCTAAGGGTAGAAGAAATTTTGATTACTTCTTTCTTATGAATCAATTTCATTACATTAACATTTTTTCAACCTAAACAAACACAAAAATAGAAAAAATCAATTTTGATTACATTAAAAAAAATATAATATAAGTGAAATAATGAGTAATATGCTTAAGAAATAAATATCCCATTATTTTATTCATAAATTGTTAATTTTTTTAAAATACAAATAAATTATTAATCTTTTAACAACTAGTTGTATTTTATTTTTTTCTTTAAATAACTATGCAAAAATTATCTATACGTTATTGGGTTATAATTTATTAACCTTCAATTTATAACTTTAACAATGATTCAAATATCAAAATATTAATTTTAGACTATAGAGTATCTAAATTATGGGATTACTTAATCCAATTTAATAGAGGGTATCAATTTAAGATACAACTCATAATATAAATATGAACATATAAAATATGTACAATTTTTTTTCTATTAATCATAACTTTCGTATATATTATAGTCTATTAAGATTTTATTATTTATTTATTTATTACAAGAGTTATAATCTATTAAGCTAATTATGCAAAAGTGATTAACGATGTGAGGGTAAGTTTCATACTCAATTTGTTATTCTATTGGAAATTATTATATTTGTTTTATTAAATTAATCAATAATTTAATCAATTGAGTCATTTTGAATATAACTTATTTAAAAATAAAATATATTTATCTATTTAATTAGAAAAATATATTTTAAAAGTCTTGTAATCATTTTTATAACCTTTTCAACGAGTCACAATAATTTTCTCTCAAAGTACTTTTGCAGTATCTAAATAGCAAACGATAACTTAAGTACTTAACCTAAATCTCTATTTTGCAATGGACCTTACCATTGGTGATCCCGAGGCTTGTAAACCTTATGAATTTATATTGGAAACTTCTTGATCAAACAGAAAGCAACAATTATAGAAGAAGGGAAATAAAGAAGGAAAGAAAAAGAGTAAAAAGCAATAAAAATTTAAAGTAAAATATTTAATTTTATATTATTTTTATTTTATAAAAGTTAAATTATATAATTTATCTACAAAGTTTAACTAAATTTATATATAATTGTTTAAATTTTTTGAATATATGATTTAATCTTTAAATTTTTCAAACTTTACATCAATACTAAAATTTTGATTCAAAAACATGTTTTTTAGTAAAAAAATCAAAACCTATGTATGAAATTTTAAAAATTTAAAATTCAATTATAAAATTTAGAAATCTATGTATAAAATTTTAAAATTTTAAAAATTAAATTATATATTTTAAATATTTAGAGGTTAAATTATACATTCTAAAAATTTAAAAACATGTATGTTAGTTTATTTGAATCGAATACCAATGATACATATAAACATTTTATATGTGTAGCATATATATTCTTTTAATAACTTAAAATATATTTTTCAAATATTTAAAAATGTAAGCATAATATTTTTAGAGATAAATAGTTAGATTAATTAAATAATTAAGAAATAGTAAGAGAAAAAAAACAAAATAGCAAAGAGAATGAAATCGAATATACATGCATGACATAAATATAAATATAGTACGATGAATGGTGTATGATGAGGTATAACAAAGTCAAATGGATTATGTTTTTATCTTTTTTATTCTAAAGTCTTAACTTTAGGTGATGTAATTAACATTCTTCCAATTTGTCCCCTCTCACCTTTTTATTTTTATTTTATTAATTTTAAATTTATTTAATAAATACATCTTTTTCTTTTTAAAAAAAAGATAATTGATTTGTTCTCATTGTACTTATTCGTGGAGTGGAGGGTTCCCCACAATCCCACATGGCCTTTTGCCGTGAGCCATTGCTTTTGTCATAGGGAAGGAATATTGGCAGTGCTTCATAAACCACCTTTGGGCCCCATTTAAATCCAATCGATGTGGGCCCTTATTGTCCGGGCCTTAGACACCTCCCTTAAAATATTGTTTGTTGCGTAAATTAATCGAATGCTGACGTGTATTTGCTTTTTGGGTTGGTGACTTGGTGTCGTTGAAGTGGAGACTAGGCCCCACCTCAAGTCAGCCCATTTACTCTCTCTTTATTTTTACTCAGTCTTTCTCTCTCTCTGTGCTTTTTTTTTTTTACACTAATTGTGTTGAGTTTGTTATATATATACTATAATTTTTAACAAATATATATATATAATTATTTTTATAATTTTCAAGTGATTTGGATAAGTTATGTAATTTTTCAAAAATCAATTTTTTAAAAGATAATTTTGAAATTATTAAAATAACTGATGTAAGTTCATCAATTTTTTTCTCTAATTACTCTGATGAATGTAAATTAGTTTTTTTTTTTTATAATTTTGAAACTGTATTTAAAAAAAAATGGTCAATAATCCATGCAGTATCTTTGTGTTATTTTTTTAAGACTTATTTATAAGGATTTTATATTTATTTATCAAAAATTAGAAGATTATGATCGCACTTCATCCATTATTTGAATCATGTTTCAATAATAATTTTGTTAAGTTAATTAGTATGTGTAAATATTATTTAATATTTTTTTATGTATAATAGAAATACTTTTAATAAGATAAAAAAATTATTGATAAATTGTGATTATTTGTTTTTTAGTAATATATTATCGTGTTATGTTGTGTGAAACATTATTACCAATATGTTGAAGGAAGTCTTACCCTTTTTATCTCAGCCTTTGCTTCTTTGCCACACTTAAAATTGTTGAAACAATACTTCTTTTAATACATCATTACTTTGTTTTCTTTATCATTTTTTTAAATTTAAATGTAAGGTTCAGTTTCTTTATGCTTTGTCAAATATTTATAAATAAATAAATAAATTTCTCTTCGGGAAGAACAAATATATTACTGTCATTAATCACAAAATATAATTTATTAACTTTTAAAGAATTTACAACGAATTTTTTTAATAGCTTTTAAAGAAGTTACAACGAATTTTTCTTTTGTAAAATTTAAAGTATTGTTTTTATTATTATAAAGATTTAAAAAATAATAAAAATATGATTATTGAAGCTTTTAATTATAAAAATATTATCAACTTATATATTTTAATTATTAAAAAAAACTAGATACATTATTTCATATTAAATGTCGTTTAAATTTAAGTATAATTATTTCGATTCGTTCAATATTGAACCTCGTTTAATTTAAACACATTAAATGTTATTAATGTAATATTTTTTAAATTAGAAGGGTTACTTTAAAGGTATTATATTTATTATAAAAATGATAATTAAGTTAAATAATTATTATTTTTATAATATTTTAGTTATATTATCATGAAAAAGTAAAACACAATTACAAATAATATTTTTTATATTTTTATTTGTATATGTTTTTATTCAATTATTTTGTTTGTATTTTATATCTAATCCATTTATAAAATTAAAAATAAAAATAAAAAAAATCAAAATTGTCTTTTTACGGTTACTTTTTAAAAATAAATATAAGATTTATATTTTATTTTTATAATAAGTAAACTTAAAGATATATTTCTCCTGTTTAATTTTCCCAAACGTTTTTTGCGTAGTCTAAAAAGCAGTAGGAAACAAAAGCTTAAACTAAAAGAAAACAGTTTTGGATGTCTATATTTGTTTTGCTCCCCATGCTTCTGTTATTTTAACCTAAAAGTTTTTACCCAAAAGAACCTCTCTCTTCATTAGAGGGGTGTTGTTGAAGACAAAATTGGCGACTTTGGGAGAGAAAGTGATGTGAAGGTAGTCATTGTTGAACAAGGCCACTATGATGAGTCCTTTTCGAAGCACACTACTACTAATACTATTGATATTGTTCTTAATTTGGTTTTTAGCTCTAACTTTAATTAATAGATTTGCTTAGTAGTTCTTTGTTACTCACTAACTAACTGATGTGAACTTTCTATTGCTCAATGCCAAACTATCTATAAAGATTTTTTTTTTAATTTATAGAGATTTAAAAATTATTAATCGTGCCTATATAATTAGACTTTAATTCTTAAAATTTAAAATTTGGAAACAATTTATCTTAAATTATTAAAATTGAATTGAGTTTTAAGTTAGTATCCTCAATTAATATGCACAATAATATTGGTTGAATAGTAATGGATGATGCCAAAAGTTCTCTTATTCTACCTCCAAACTAATCATGGCGAGTCTTCATGTTATCGGTGTAATTTGTTAATCTAAATCAATGATTTAAGATTATAAGATTGCATGTATATGCTCTTGAGGTTCTTTTGAAAGAAAAATAGGAGTGATAATTTTTACTTCTTGTGTTTTTGTGTATGTTTGTATTCATATTTTCGATTTAAATTCATATATTTTTAATATTAAAAAAAATTAAAATATTTTTAATTATTTATAATAATAAAAAAATTTAATATATATAAATTAATAGTTAATTTTAATTAAAAATAACATTTAAGATTAAAAATATTCTTTTAAATCAAAAGATTAGAAAGTTACATCTTTGAGAGAATAAATCTTATCTATAATACTAAAAAAAATTAAAAAATTAAAAATAAACACCCAAGTATACGATTAATGGATAATATTTTCATATTTATTTATTGATTTATTTATCATATTATATGTCATGAACTCATGATAGTTGATAAAAGTGAAAACTAAGGAGTATAAATTTGACTTGTCCATTATGATTTTGTCTTCCTCCACTAGCATGCATGAATTGAGAGGTCTCTATACAGCTTTTAATGCATGTGTTGGATGTTGAATGGTTATTGGGTATAAATATATATAGTCTACACCAATACCCTTTAATCATGTAACATAATGAGCAAAGCGTTGAAAATTAATAAATTACAATATATTAGTTATTCAATCAATCTCATGTATGAAGATTTACTATAAAGAGAAATCGTAGTAGATGATTTTGGAACTTTACCTTGATCAAGACTTCGAGTATTAAATAATATATATATATATATTTAATTGAATTATATTATAATAATATATTAATTATATATAATGCGTACGTATAATATATATATATAATAATATTCTTACTTAATAACATAATGGATGAGAATAAAAATTTGATGATTAAGACCTAACAACCTTGAACTATACATCTTTCATACGACATACATGAAGCTTCAAGCAGTATTTATTTAACGACTTTTTATGTAATATTTTTAACTATATGAATAAATATGAATCTTAGTGTATGTACTTTAATTGTATTAGAATTTCTATCTTTATAACTAACTTATGCACCTGTTTAATAATTATTATATATATATATTTTTAATATGTAGAATATAAAATCTGTTCATTTTATTAATTTTTTTATTTTTATAATAATTATTATAATTTTTATATATTAAAAATAAATTAATATATTATCATGGGATTCAAAGAATCTATTTTTTATATATAAAAAATTATATTTTCCATTCTAATTTTTTGTTTGAAAAGATTGCTCATGGAGGACAGTCTTTTAACACTATCTCGTAACCTGTATCTTTTACTTTTTAGTGGTGATTTTGACTTCCTACCAAAGAAAACAAAGATACTGTTTTTTGTTAATTTTGTTCTTCTTTTTTTTTTGGTTTTATTTGTTTATTCTGTTTTTTTATGGATCTAGATAATTGTTTAATTTTTGAAACCATAAATGATATTTTTATATTTTTAATTTTTTTCAAATATTTATTCAAATCAAAAGAATGTTTATCTAATGTAATTAAATAATAAAAAACATAAATTCACTATTTGTATACAATCACTTTTTAAAAATAATATAACTAAATTATAATATGATGTTATCAGTATTCAATCAATTCTATCAAATTTTGCTAATTATCAATATGTCTTTAAAAATAGTGTCATATATCAATCAATTACCTAAAGTTTTACAAATTATCAAACAACTCATAACTATTGTTTGTCTCAAAAATAAAATTCTTTAAATGGCATTATTTTCAATTTTGAAGACCAACGTATAATTTATCAAATCTGAGAAGATCATTGATAAATCCTCTCTCTCTCTCTCTCTCTCTCTCTCTCTCTCTCTCTCTCTCTTCTTCTTCTTTGGAACAACTGAAGTCTTCTTGTAAGAGGATATGCAGGAAGGGTTAAAGGCTAGTAGCCTGGTAATTTATGTGTGGGATAAGACACAAACTTTTGATTTTGTATTTAACCCAAATACCATCTACTAATAAATACACTTTTCATCAACATAAATATAATATAAATAGGGTGAGGAGTGCCGTGGTGTTATAGTTTTATAATACCTTTAGTTTTTATTAGAATGTTTTAGTCTTATAATTTAAAAAAAAAATTACATTTTATTTTAAAAGTTTAAAATTAAAAAAATTATGTATATTTTTCGATTAAATTGTACCTTTTTTTAAAGTAATTAAAATATTACGGTTAAAAAATACGGGACTAAAATACTTGTTCGTCTAAAGTTATAGGACTACTAATATACTTCTCATGTATAAATACAAGTATTGTGTAGTTATAAGAATTTCTCTGTTTTGAGCAGGTATTAATTGGAATATAGGTATTTTAATTATCAGAAAAAAAGAAGAAGGTATTTGAATTACTATCTATAGCAAGTAAAACTTCAAAGTTTAATTGCCCGGACAGTTTGTCTGTTTGCTAAAAACAAAATAAGATGTTGAGAAGCAATAAATGAATTAGAAATTGAGAATAACTATAGACATCATAATTATTTCAAGGCTTCAATTATGACTAAGTCTTATCCAATATGGTTTCGACAATAAAATAAATAAAAATACATTAATCGTAAACATTCCTTTGAATTCTTATGCTAAGTTTAAGTATGTCTATTTAAAAACATAGAAGAAAATAATAATAATAATAATAATAGTCTCATAATGAATCTTAGGAAAACTTACACACATTCCTACCCAACTCTATTCGGTTAAAAAATGGATGAAGAATCTTATAAGTATTAAAACTTTTAATAAAAATATATAATTTTTTTTATAATTATTAACCGATGTATAAAAGCTCTATATCTTTAAAATAATACACATTAATTATAAATCAATAATTTATAATTTGTTTTTATAAAAACAACCACTTCAGCAGCATATAACTAAATTTTAAGAGATATTTTTAAAATTATAAATTAATAAAAAAATCAACAATTATTAATCTTAATATAACTCAGACCAATAGTCAATTTAGCACTAATATGTAATTTTTTAAAAAATTATATAATTTTTTTACATTATTTAATATAATTATAAGATTTTTGTATATTTTTATTAAAAATCATATAATGTTATTCACCCAAACAAAATTTACAAGGGTGAAACATATTTTATAACTTTATGCTAACATTGAATTTTCGTGTTCTGTGTGAAACTCGAAAAAGTTGTAAAAATATATTATTTACTAATTATATGCCGAAATATATTATGAATATATATATATATATATATGATGTGACATCTGTTAGGTTTGCCAAAGAAAGTATTGACGTTGGAATTTATGAGTTTGAAATTCTTGTACACAAGATTTTATTTTACACAAAGAAAGTGTAAACCGGCATTTAATGTTTAGTTGAAAAAATGTAAATAAGAAAACAATGAAATGTCTTCCCACTAGTGGTACCTAAATTCAATAAAATCTATACCAAAATTGGCACTGTAAATCCTTCAAATCTGTCCAATATCTCTTTGTTTGAGTATGAACTTTGATTTTAAGGCATGCATCCGTTTCTTAGTTCGTGCAATTTTATATGCAATATGATATCATTTCTATTTAAATTATTGGGTCTAGTTAAGTAGATAAATTTATACTAGTAACTTTTATATTGAATAATACATTTAAGATTTATATCGAGTATCTATATTATATAATTATACAAAATAATGTTATTAACTTTTTAAATATTATTTATTTTTACTTAAAAAATATTATATGTATTTTAATTTAATAAAAATATATTTAAATTTTTGAGTTTTTATATATAAAATATTTAAAACTTAAAATTAAAAATTTCAAACCCTACTCAATTTTATTTTTTATATTTAATTTAATAAATATTATACCTAAAAAATTATTTATAAGAATTAATGTGTCTATAATTTTAAAATTATAGACACATTAAGGTATAAAATAAAATTATGATCGATTTAAATTTTTAATTTTAAAATTTTAATATATTTTTACTAAAATAAGATATATATATATATATAAAACATATTTTTCAATTAAAAAAAATAAAAAATAATTATATTATTTTTTATTTTATATAAAGTGCACTCACCTCCAACTTATATTATACTAATGTTAGTAAAAAAAATTAATTTTTAAAATAATTATAATATAATAGGTATGGGTGTAAAAACATGTATAAATTTATACGATAATTATATAAATAATTTTATTTTTATATTATAAATATATATGTATCATATTTATAAATATATAAAAAAATATTTTTTAAATTACGAAAAAAGTAAAAATTTATAAATAAATTATAATATTGAATTAATTTTTTTTTCCGGTTATTCTTGAAGTCTAACTGGCTTGTGGGCTTTGGCTTATGAGATGTGTTCACAATAAAAGCGAATTAATCTTCAGAATATGCTTTATCCAGTTATATATTTTGTCATAATAGTTGATGGGATATCCCAAGATGAAAAGACACCCACACACAAAAAAAAAAAAAAAAGTCGTAGAGCCTACCAATGAGGAAGTACCGACTGCCCATCGAGAAAATCATACGCAGAAATTGGGAGACATGTATGTTTGTTTACTCTAAGATTAGCTAATTCCTTCCTAATTGATTTTTAAAGTAATCTTATGGTAATTACTTAATGATGTAAACTAATGCATACCAGGTTGTTTTTTTTTTTAATAAAACTTATCTCTTTTGTGATTAAAAAATATTTAATGGTATAACATAAACTCTTATATATATATATATACACCTAGTTTTATTTTTAATCTTTATAAAGAAAAAAAATGATATATTTTGTTTTTTATAACTAAAATAACATATATTTTTTCAAAAATATATGTTTTTTTTACGTTATAAAATAATATATATATTTTTAAAACAATTAAAAATAAAAAATTTAGCCCTCAAGCTTACATGTCTATTCTTTTTGATTGAAGTGAATATTACATGGTTTTAGATAATTTAGAATCAATCAAAATCCAACATTATTGATCGAAAACCTTAAATTAACGTCACCAATTATATCAACAACATCTAAGTTGAATGCATATAAATATTGCACTGTATTGGTATAAATGGCATTTTTTTTTATATAAAAAAAAAAGTTAAAAAGAAGAAACGATGGAATGTGTGATGTGTGATGTCTGAGCGGCTGAAGTTTGAAGTATGATTAATATTAATTATGAAATAAGTGAGTGGAAGTCAGAATGCCAAATAAACGGCAGCCAAAGCATTTTTGATCGATCTGGTGAAGTCAGAGAGCCTAAGATAATTACATATTAATTACACGAAACGGCAAATAAATGAAAAGACTCTTTTATGTGTATAAATCTCCTTAGTGAGGAATGTGGGACTCAACACGGGCAGTTGCCATCAATAAAAAGTTTTGAACCACTATGTGTATTTTAATTTTTTTCTATTTTATTTTATTTTATTTATGAGATAGGGTATGAGTTCTTGAGAGTTATTTTTAATTCTTGGGATATATAATGTATCGGGTTATTGAAAAAAATAAAAAAATACTCCGTATTCAGTAATCATTATTGGTAAAACATTGATATTTTTATATATAAATTAAACAATTGATAAAATCAATTTAACTTATTGTATTGTTATTTGATTAATTTATTTCTATATTTTTGATGTACCCAACAATTTATGTGAAAGCCAAATGTTTGGGGTCTTAAATATAGAAATATGACAACAATAAAATTTAATATAGATAAATTTGATGAAAAAATTAATTTTAATATTTGACAAAGTAACCTGAATGATACACTAATGCAACAAGGTTTTCTTAAGACATTGAAAGAAATAAAGGCATAAGAAATGAAGGAAGATGATTAGGAAGAAATGTAAGCAAAGACATTGTGTATTATTTGTTTGAGTTTGGTTTATGAAGTCAAATATAGTGTGTTGAATTAGACTTCTCTATCAAAATTATGAAAAAAATTAGAAAAATTATACACGTCAAAGTTTATTACAAAAAAAATTTACTTAAAAAAATAATTTACTTTGAGGATGGATGAAGGCGATCACATTAGAAGTCATCTAAACGTGTTTAATAGATGTATTTTTGAACTCTTAAGTGTCGAGAAAAGGATAGATGATGAAGACTAAGTGATGATTTTGTTGTGCTCGTTATCAAAATCATATGATACATTAGTGATAACATTACTTGTTGAAAAGATTAAGTTGATCGTACATGAGGTGTCAACAACACTTTGAAAACTAGTAATATGATCCGATCGAGAGTTCCTTCACATAGAGATGTTATTGTTACTGAAGAATATTCAAGAAAAAATTCATCAAATGGAGGAAAAGCGGACCTAGAGGAAGAGATTATAGTAAATATAAGAATCGTTTCTTGTCTTGCCCAAGAGATGATATTGAATGCTATTATTGTTATAAAAATGGGTACGTTAAGAGATTTTGTAAAAATAACTTTAAAGACATAAGAGGTATTGATAAAAAGAGAAGACAAGATGAAAAGAGGTAAATTTTATTGAAATTTATGATTCTGATTCTGATATTGTATGTGTGATTATAGGTGTACACTCTTTAAATGATTGAAGTTTGGATTCTACGTATTGTTTTCATATGAGTGCAAACAAAAGATTGTTTAAATATTGTACTTATTATGATAGCCAATGAATTAAGGAATAAGATCATGGAAAAAGGTACAATCAACATGAAGATGTATAGAGTTATTCAAATACTGAGTGATATAAAATTTGTTTTTGACTTTCTTTGAAGAGATACTCTTGATTATATTTTTTTTAAAAAATGAGTTTATGAAGATGAATAAATGTTCCTTGGTTATAATGAAATGAAAGAAAAAGGAAAACATATATACAAGTTAACGAGAATCATGTTTCATGTGGAGTTGCATCATCATTAAAGTTAAAGTTAAATATTAATTCATAATCTAAATATTGTAATAATAATAATGATACGTGAATCAATAAAAATGTGTTTAGTTAAATAAAGAGGTTACGGTTTTTGAGGTTAAGAACATGTTATTAGAGAATCGCTCTCGTGTTAATTATAAGTACAAATAAAATTATTTTTTTATAAAATGAAGGGTGCACCTTACTCTTAAATAGAGTGTGACGAGAATTGTTAAATATGTAGTAATTAATATTTGATATTGATATATTTTTTTTAAAGTTAAAAGGTAGAGATTATTGGTATAAATTATATTTAAAAAAAAATAAACGATGGAATGTGTTATGTGTGCGCTGTTGAAGTTTGAAGTATGATTGATATTAATTACTAAGTGAGTTGAATGTTGGCTAAATAAAAGGAAGCCAATGCATTTTGATCTGGTAAAGTCAGAGAGCCTAAGGTAATTACATATTAATTACACCAGAGGACAAATAAGTGAAAAAGACTATATTATTGTGTGTATAAATCTCCTTGGTGAGTAGCGGGCAGTTGCTACAATAAAAGGTTTTGATATGCGGAAAATAAAATGTAGAAAGTAAGTGATGTATTTTGAATTATTTTATTTTACTTTTGTTTATGAAAGTGATATTAAGTGTAATGAGTTTTTAAATCAGGAGTTAATGAAACCTTTCATAGTAATCTTTCAAAAAATTATTAATTTATATTATGAATTAATAATATCAACCAATCACAACGGCTTATTATTAGACCGTGGTAAACACAAGTAAAGAAAAGACGAACGCTAAGCAAAAACAAAGAGGTGTACCAGTGGTGAAGGATCAAATAGTGCCTTCTCTGATCATAGTAAAAAAGGCAAAGTGCTAACTACTAAGGAAATCCATTCCATTACCTATGGTAGATCTTCCTCTACTGGGATTGATTCGCTTAGAAGGGGTCCCATTCTATTCCTTTGGCAAAGGCCCTAACTACAGCCATGAGTAATTCCTTGTCTCATTGATCCGAAAAGAAAGGCATAAGTCCCACGTGTACTAAGCCATCTCTCTATTATATCTTATTATATCCCTAAGAGAAGAGCTAGAATGAATCAAAGTATGAATTCGGAATTAAGCGATTGGCAGCTACTTCTTCTTCTATTGATTCATGTGCGATATGCTTAACACATGCAAGTAGATGCTTTCTCCTTTCAGGTGCGTAGCGCACTATTCGCTTTCAATAAAGTAGTGTACACCGCCAACAAAGACAACCAATACAGGGTCTTCAAGGAAGAGGTTAGGTCCCTAGCTTCAGAAGTGGCAGCGGCTAAATCATCATCGACAGACCAAAGCGCAGTAAATAGAATCCCAGGTTTGAAGAAAGATCGTAGCGTAGAAAAGAAAGGTTTGATTCGAGGTTTGCGAGTAAACAAATAAAAAAGCTTTCTCGTTCTTTTTGTTATAATACTCTAATGACAATGACAAAGCGTCCGTTCACGTCAGGAATAGAGGTTTTTGATGTAGTTGCTTGTAGTTTTCTTTTTTGAATCGAGATTGGGTTGGTGTTCAGCCGTGGGTACAAGATCGAAAAGAATGCTTTGCATTTCAAGTGAGATGCCTAAGAGAAAAGGAACGAGGGGAAGAATCGACGAGGAAAGTGAATGGAAAATGGGTGCTTTGGATTGGGAGTAATCTCTATTGGATAGGGCCAAAATAGGGTAAAAAAAAAAAGCAAAGGGCTTCTTGCTCAAGACATCTCTTTTCAATTGAGAAACAAAACAAGATCATTTCGCTCCATTTTTAGTAAAATAGTGAAGGATATTCCATTAGTAATGAAAAAAGGGGTTGAGGGGATCCGTATATGTTGTTCAGGTCGATCAGAAGG
Organism: Hippophae tibetana; assembly: GCA_037013495.1. Classification (NCBI taxonomy): domain Eukaryota; kingdom Viridiplantae; phylum Streptophyta; class Magnoliopsida; order Rosales; family Elaeagnaceae; genus Hippophae; species Hippophae tibetana. Next base: position 1,649,886 of record CM072810.1, read on the forward strand.
TGCAGAAATAGCTAGAACTCAATGCGAAAAGTATGGAAAAACATCTCGTAATGCATTTAACCAGAAAATCGATTATGCTTCTGCGGAAGTATCTACTCGTTACAGAATCTTAGGTGTGGATTTCATATAACAAAGGAAAGAGCGATGCTCTTGAACTTATACTGAATGCAGTTAATATCAATTTTATAACATTTTTTTGATTTTTTTGATAGTCGCCAATTAAAAGGAAATATTTTCTCAATTTTTGTTATAGCTATTGCAGCCGCTGAAAACTATTTTTAATTTTTGGGAAATAATGAATTGGGTTATTGAAAAAAGATTATGTATTTAAGAATTTTTTATGTGAATTTAAAAATTTGTTAAATCATATTTTTTTTTTGTGTTTGTGTTTGTTTAATTTATTTTTATACTTTTAGCGTGCACAACACACTTAGATGCAAAGGAGATACAATTTCACACCTTAATTAATGTTTCTTATAATTTAATATATTCTATGAGATGAATAATAAGTGATTTGGTAGGTAAACTCAATAATCTTTAAATTATTCTATCAATATATTTCTTGAATTTTTACAAAGAATTAAATGATTAATAATTATATTAATTACAAAAATATAATCATAACATTATAATAAATTTAAATGCGAGTAAGAATATAGCTATGTTATTTCAATTTTTATATATATTCATCATTTTACACATTCATATATCATCTAATAACAACTCTTTAACTTATACATCTTTAAGATTTAAGAGGAGTCATGAATATTTTATTTCTTATTCATCTCAAAATGTGATTAAGATCTATTTTTAACAAATCTCATAATTAATTTAATAATTAAAGAGTCAAATGTCACTATCATTTTATGGTTTAAAATCCTGAGTTTTTATATCCAGTAGATACATGAACAATAATCTTAACTTATAGAAGAAATTCAACATCAATAATTAATAAATAAACTAAGGCAAAAAAATATTTAAATGTTAAATTTGGCCACTGCTTGTGACGGGAAATACGGTAGCAACGAAGGTGTTCAATTTGGAATGAAAAGATTTAGGAAGGTGGAAATAAGAGAGGAGAGGAATAAAACAATTCTTTTTTTTTTCTTCACTTTTTACGATAAATATTATAAATCTATTAATATTATGGTAGTAACAAGGTGATTTTTTTTTTTTTGTATAAGAGTGTATTTAAATAGGATTTGTTTTATAGATTTTAATGGATTTTAAAAGTTTTTAAAAATTTAGATGTATCATAAATTTTTTAAGAATTTATAAAAGTTAGTTGTATTCAATTAATTTTTTTTAAGACTTTTCAAAAGTTTATAAAAGTATACAAATTTATTGGTATTCAGTTACTATTTTTTGAAAAAATATTAGAGTATTTAAAATGTCAATAAATTTTAAAAATTCACTTAATCTTATGATTTTGAAGATTTTAAACATTTTTTATGTGTAAACAAAATTTAGTAACATTCTCTCCAATGAGATTTTTGTAGATTTTTTTAACTATATTTTCTTTATTTTTCATTTCAATCTTTTTTTTCTATCTCTTGACTCCCTTATATATCACCTAAAATTTATTTAGAATTAAATAAAAGCTTTTTTATTTATAATTCTTAATTACTAACCTTAAATAATATTTTTATTAATATAATTTTTTAATAGTTATTAGAGATGAATGATCTTAGGATAATAAATTTTACAATAAACTAACTTAGACACATGCATCTTTTCAATTAATGTAAGCTTTCGTTAAAAAATTATAAAATAATTAAAGTATAATGAAAAAAAGTGTGAGTACTATAAAAATTTAAAATATATTAAATTTTATAAAAGTTTATAAATGATTATAAAAATTTATGAAAAAAGTCATAAATTTACTTTAATTTATAGTTGAATTTTTAAAAATTTAATAAAATATATGTCAAAATCTTTCAAAGTCTATTAAAATCTTTAAACTTTTTAAAATTTAAAATCTATCAAAGTCTCACTAAATCTTAATTATATACTTCTTAATTTAAGTATATTTTAACTAAATATTAAAAAAATAAGACTTATAGGTAAAGCATGAGAAAATAGCTTACTCATACCTGAAAGTTACTCCCCCAGAATAATCCCATTTATGATTATTGGCACAATCTTCCATATCACATTCACATGCATGTTTTCCCTTGCAGTATTAAAGCACTTCCATTAGTTTCAATTTCAAGGACTTACAAAGATGACCATTAGCATCGGGTGAATGAAATGGAATAGGGCAAGGATTATTCACAAGGCAACCAAACCAAGTTATAGCCCAACTATGTTATCTGCTGGGTTAAAACATGTTGCACCAATCTTATGGAGTATCACAAATGGACTATATTGTTCCTCATATACAAGGTAGAATAAGGGTAGGTTTAACTTTCCTTTTGAAATCCTATAAAAAGTCCTTACAATAAAATATACTTCTAAATTAAACAAAATTTTCTGCAAATATTTGGAAAACACAATTTGTGCCTCTTGAAGAAAGCACAAATTATGTATATTTTCCTTAAAGCACGTTTGACAAAAACAACTTTATTAAATGTACAAGTAAACAAAGGATCCATTTAAAATTGTTTCTTCTTTTTGTTGAAAGTGATTCTTAATGACCCAAATCAAGTGTTTGACAATCTCTAAAAGAAATGCTTCCAAAATTTTAAGAAACATTATTAATACTTTTAAGATAAGTAAATACTCAAGAGAAACAATTTTGAATTTCATAAAATAATCCACTTTTAATCAAAAACATTTTATTTTAAATAGCTTCTAAAATACGCAAATCCAAACTGTCAAGACTCAAATTAATTGTTTGAACCCAACGACTAGATATGCAATAAAAACATGGGAAGAACTAAACTAGTCCACCTATCTTGACAAGTATTTCCTTAGAATTAGCCAAAAATAAAAATTAAAAATAGGAAAAGACGATAAAAAGGGGCACATGAAGAGAGAAAAATTTCCTTTTATATCTCTGTACTGGAAAATATTGTTGAGCCACTTTAAAGCAAATATCCATTAAAAGGGTAACTATAAATAATTGCTGTTGACATATTATGAGCATTGCATGATGACCAATAAGAAAGATACACCGACATCTACTCTTAAAATTTTATGGAGATATGATTGCGAATACTAATTTAACTTGCCAACTGTAGCTATTATAAAAAAGAAGGGCTAAAAGGTAAAAGGTAAGAGAGGGTAGAAAAATAACACTTACAATAGGAAGAAAAAGATAAACGACACAAACTTAAGCCTAATACAAAGACATCACTGTCCCATTCTCAAACAGTCGCCTTCAAAGTTTGAGCTCTTCTAAGTTCTGCACTGTCTCCGCTGCCTCCAACTCCAGAAGGTTCTTTGAAGATTTGCTTTCGGTTTCCTTGGTTTGAGCCAATGGTTTACTCTGCAAGTTACCAGAAGTTGTAGTTAACGGTTTACTCGGCAAGGTAGGAGTAGTTGCATTTGCAGTTGGATGATCTTCTTTATGTATAATTGGCCGTTCATCTTTTTGAACAGGTGGGGCAGCAAAGACAGGAATGACCTGCCTAATGGTAACAGCTGGGGCCACTCTGACAGGAGCAGGATGCATGACTTGGCAAGGAACTACAGCAGGTGGCGGAAGTGGGGGTGCAGAGAAAACGGGAACTGCAGTCCTAATTGTCACTGGTGGTGCCACTCCACGACAAGGTGTTCTCAATTGATTGATAGGGACATAAGGAGTTGCTCCAGCAGCCGGGAATTTCTGAAGACGTGATCCACGGGATTCTGCTTGAGAAGGTGTGGAAAAATTGTCATTAACTGAAGTTGAAGGAGTTCTGTTTCGAGGAGCCATCTTCTGGCAAATGAAGGGGAGTATTTTTGATGTGGTTGCAGGAGGTTGTGGACTGATCGGTCTGAGATTCGGAATAGGAAACTTCTTTTGGAACGGTATTGGAGCATTGGGATTAGTCATTGCCATCTTTTCTTTAATACGGTAGTTCATCAATGCCCGAGCTATAGTGATCTGTTCTAGCTCATCATTATTTTCGGGTTCTGGTGCAGAACTAGCAGCTTGTTTTGCCACTGGTTAGAAAGAAACTTGTCATTCAGATTTAAGCAGGCACCAATAGTTTAATAAAAAATAAGTTGGCAAAAGTTGGTAACAACTGAAATTAATTTGAGAGAAGGTTTGTACTATACAGCAAAGAATGGGAAAAAAAAAATAAGGGATGGGGGAGGAACACTAAGAGTGCTGCTTTTTGTGCTCATGTTAACAATGGTTTCAGAATAAAGTGGTTTCAAGAAGAAGCAAGAACTGTGCTTTTGTTTGGTTCAGCATCAATTTTTTTGTTGTTAGAAGCACTTTTACAAGATTCCAAAAACACAAACAAAAGTACCCTAAAACACTTCAATGACCGCAAAAATCAAACTCCAAAGAACAGCCTCCAAGTCCAATGCAGAATGCCCTTAGTTTATGCTAAACTAACACAAAATAATGAAAACGATTCACCTTGTGCTTGTAGTGATGTGTACAATAAGTATTGATTCAACAACAGTGAACCAACAAAAGTCGATATTCCAAGATCCTTCCCCGACAAGCAAACGCTATTTCCAATATTCTATAATTGTAAATTCCAAGTGAAGAAAATGTACGACAGACTCACATTGTTTAAGAGACGTCCAAGCTGCCATTGCTGCATTCTTCTCTGCTTGCTTTTTGTTCTTTGCCGGTTCCCCTGTGAAAATAATTCCAGCCAGTTCCACAGTCCCTGTGAAAACTGGCAGATGTCCGAGGCCTGTCCTGTAAGTTTTATATTGTGGCAAAGGAGCTCCCACTCTTTGGGCTATTTCCTGTAAGAGGTTTTTGTAAACCCCTGTTTCATCCTGATCAAGTTGAGCATAATAGTAAAGAAAAATAAGTATAGCTAAAGCAAATTTCCAACTTCAATTAATTGATCTGTTAGGGTTCTTGTTCTTAAATCGAAAAAAGAAACAATATTAGAACACAAAATGAATTCTATTCAAAGTTGGTAGAAGCAAACAATAAAAGCAAATATGGTAGAAAGAAAAAACATTAAAGGTTGCATATTTGATTTTTTGTGATAATCTCCAACACAATTTATCTACGCTACCATTACAAGTTGTCCATTTATCTTATGGCTAGTTCTGTCCCGACATTTACTGTTAAGTTAGTAGTCTATTCATTACACCATTTTGATAAAAAGATATGCCTCCATTTTATTTCAAACTCATTTGCAATTATTTTAACTCTTCATATGACCATTTTTCTCAATGCAATATCACTTTAAAACCTCGGATGTGCCATCACATGTTTAGTTTAAAAGATATTTTAATACTTTCACAGCATGCTGTGCAGCATCAAACAAACCCATTTCCAGAGATTTGGAAACTCATCCGCAGAAGAATATATACTATTTAAAATGTAAAAAAACAAGCAATGTTTACCAATACCAACTACTTATCAGCGTACAAGTTTAGGCTTCCAATCAAATTGAGGGAATTTATTTTATTTCGTCCAACAATCTGCTCTTTCACTCATGCTTTACAACAATCCAAAATAGCCAAAATGATCAAGTGGTTAAAAAAAATATCAGAGCAGCATTAACACAAAGCAGCTCAGCTATTCATCAGAAACAGAGACGTGCAGTGTTTTTTTCAAATCAAAAGTCAGCAACATCAAACAATAGATGTCATTTTTATCAGTTTATCACACAAGAATTGAAAATGATTAAATAAACAGTATAGCTGAATCATTTCCTAAAAAGTGAAAGCAAAACTTACATGGCATCCAGAAACTGCAAACATCCTTATGCATTGCACTTTCAACTAACAAAGAACCATTTTACAAATTCATTACATCTCTTTTATAGTTTTCAAGTTCCATTGGTTGGGTTTCGTTGTAGTATAACATCCTGTATTTCAGCATAAATTTCTTTCCATTTCAAAGGAAAAACCTTTTAATGAGTCCGTGTAAATGTTAAGTGGATGTTAAATTGTGATTGTGAGACGTTGAAGCAATTGTGGAACTACTTATAAGGGTCAATTATATTGTGAACTGATCCATTCATAAAGTTTTGATAAAAAACGTTTTCTTATTTAATAGTCACCAATTCCACATTATTTTTCAAAATCAAATGTTATTTATTTTTGAATTAGTTATATTCCATAAAATATACAAGGATATTTCCGTCATTTCAAAAAAACCCTCGCCGGAGATTCCATTCCCGATGATCGAAGAAATATTTGTCTTTCTCAAAGCTTTTGAGACAAGAAAAGATAGCAGAAAATGAAACTTGCTCAAAATTTTAACTTTTTAAAAAAAATTTAATTGAAGAAGTTGATTGATCACTGAATATACAGATCGATAACCACGAGGGAGAGAGTGACAGAACCTCAAATTATCTAATCAAACAAAATTCAAAGATGTGAACACTCATAGAGAAGATAACAAAACCCTAACGGAAGCTAAACGAAGAATCCAGAACAAAAAAACAGAGTAACTAACCAGTATTCGAGCAGCGAGAGAATGAGAAGGTCCACGATTAGAGAGAGAGTTAAGAGCAACTTCAGCAGCGGAGTGTTCAGCTTGACGGAGAGTAGAACAATACTGAGGACTCTCAAAAGTTTCACCGTTAAAATTAACGGTAGCTTTAAACCTTGGTGCGTGGTCTGGACCTTCCCTAATACACGAATAAGAAGGAAGGTTAAAGCAGCTCCTTTGGGCCAGCTCTTGAAGCTGGTTCTTGTACATTTCGTCTCCGATTCTTCACTTTTCTCTCAGTATTCTCTCACTATCTTCTTCTTTTTTTGTCCAGTTCAGAAACTGGGTTTGAGCTTTCTATGCAAAATAAGAACTTCGAAGCCAGATCGGATCGTATGTGTTTCGGGTGGGGTCAATAAAGTATTGGAATTTGATTTGGGTATGTTGGTCAGGCCGGTGAAAATGTTTAGTCCGGCCAGGACCGAAAGATTATTAGGGTTTTGTTTGAGATTATGCAAGTGAAAGTGCGTGATTTTAGAGAGAGAAATTTTTGGTGGCAGAAATACAAGTAGAGGGAGAGAGAATATTTGGTTAATTAATTTGGAGTAATGGAAAATTGTAAAAATAAATAAATAAATAGAAAAGAGGAGACTATTAATTAATTATAATATATAATGATAGAATTATTAATTGCTGAAGTGCTGGGGCCGACCCAACCGAACGTTAAGCTTTTGCATGGATGTGATCTTTTTGGTAAGAGTAGTTCTATTCACAACTTATTTTTTTATTATGGGGGAAAGTTTTTAGTTTTTTTTCCCAATTAACATGTTAATTCTGTTTAATATAACATAATTTAGTTTAATTTTTAAATTTAAATTAAATATATTAAAATTGAAAAGTAAGCGAAGAAAAGTTGCAATTTTTTTTTATCATGGATCAAAGTATTGAAAATGTTAAAATTAATGAATTATAAAGTGGATCAAAAATATAACTTAACTTTTATTTTATTTTATTATTGTAGTAATAAGAATTTATCAATAATAATTTTATATAATAATAATAATAATAATAATAATAATAGAAGTATAATAACTTTGAATAATTTTAGATGATATTATCCATTAATATGATTTTGAAGCTGCAATATTTAACCACTAAAAACGTGTGTAACATTTACAAAGTAAAAAAGAAGAAGTATAATAAATAAAGTATATATTTTTATTAAGAAAATAATATTAATCTAACAATTTATATGATAAACTTAATTTTGATATGAAAAATCGGGTAAAATAATTTCTTCCAAAAAAAAAAAAGATTATTCAATGGAGGTAAAATTGTGAGTGTGAGATTATAAAATAATTATAAGATTACGTTAGTAACAAGAGACTAATTAATTATAACATATAGATTATTATGTATATATATATATCAAATTATGGTAAACAAATATTATTTAATTAAAGTATAATGGTATTGTTAAAAACAATTTTGTTCAAGCACGGTAAAATAAGAGAAATACCAAAAATACAAAAGATTGTATACATATTTTTAATATTGTGATATGTGTTAGCAGGAGCGAATATATTCATCATTTGTACCTCACTTAATTATAAATATAATTTTACATTTAAATTTTTATGATAGTTAAATTATATTTAATATGTTTTATCCCCTCAACCTAACTTTTAAGTCTATATTTTAAATATAAAATATTTTAATCCCAAATTTTATTTATAAATTTAATTAAAATATAATTTTTTAATTTTTTGATACTTATAATGGCTCAAAAATTATTTCGTAAAATTTGTAATTCTAATATTTATATGTAGAAACTTAACATCACTTTGAGTTATAAATATGCTAAAATGTGTTAATATTATCTAAAATGATAAATAATTTTGATACATGACATAATATGAGAGATGTGAGTTTAAAAATTAGTATAAATTTAGATGATATTAATATTTTTCATAAAATAAAGTATAAAGTATTTATTTTACTACTAAATTATATATGTGTTATTAATGGATAAAAATGTTATTAAATAAAATGCAGTTACAATTTGAAAAGCTTTCAACAATTTTATAAATAATGAATAATTTTTCAAATTTTATGTAACAATTACATTAAGCATTATCAATTTAAACTAATTTAGTATTAATAATAATGAATATATTTTAATATTATAATTATTAAATTAATTTTATATTAATAATAATTTATATTGATGTCGTATTATCATCACTTTTTGTTATAGGTATGATATGATACATTAATTATAATTATGATTAAATTTTATGTTTGAAATAATTAGAATAATGGGTATTAAATAGTAACATATGAATAATAGGGGAGAAAGAATAGCAAAAGAAGAATATGAGTTAATGATAACTTTCCAACGCCCTCATTTAATTGATGGCCTTTAATTTCTTCTGGAAGGTAATTATAATAATATTCAGAAAAGTACTATTATTAATTAGCGTTTAATTAGGCATTAAATGTGCTACGTAACTTCTCATGTTTCCTAATTTAATTAATATTTTTTTGTCCAAACATTTAGTGTAGGCGTAAATGAGCTTGTTAAATTTGACCGAAAATAAATAAATAAATGAACTCGATAAAGTCAAATAGTCAATGGAGGGATCCCTGAGAAGTGAGAACTACAGACATTAGATTAAAATAACAGTGTATTGGTATTCGTTTTATTCTTATTATTAACTACTTATCAATATTAAGTTATAGTTGATAATTTAAAATACAAAAAGTAATTTTTTTTATCATATTTTTTATAAAAAGTTACATAAAATAATAAAATATCATTATTTAATATATATAATTAAAGTAAATTATTTATACGAAGCTAAAATAAAACTAAAAAAATGAGTTAAGCAAAAAAATGACACATTATAATATTAAGATTGTTATTGAATCATAAAAATAATGCTTAAAATGATAATCTTATCACATAATAATAAAATTATGTATAAATTATATAATAAATTTAATTAAAAATATTAAAAAATTAATTTTATCTTTTTTTTATCATTTTTTAAAAATAATAAAATGTTATTTTATATTATTGATTAAACAATCTAAATCATCTTACTTAAGATTCTATGTTAACTCTTTATACTATTAAATAAATTTATTATTAATAAATTATTATTATTATAATAATAATTTATATTATAAATATTTTTACATATTTTAAAAGTATTTTAAGATTTGTTTTTCAATAAATTAACATATAGCTAATTTAATCATAACAACTACTACAATGCGAATAAATAAACATGATTCGTAAATATTAGTCAAATCACTATTTGTCTTCTTATGTATACTGTATGAATATCACATGGCGCCATAATGTAAGAAATTGAAAATTTATTAAAATGTGACGTGATGTGCAATGAATTGAGTCTCTTTTTATTTATTTATTAGTATTCATGATAAAATGATAAAACTACAAAAGTCACTAAATCAAATATCAAATATAAATAAAATATTTTATTTTATCTTCTATTTTATTTAATATTTTTTAATAAATTTATGATATAATATTATCTTATTTTATTTAAATATCATTTCATCTAAATCAAATATACATAAACTATTTTATCTTATCTTATATTTTATTTAATATTTTTTAATAAATTTATGATGTAATATATTATCTTATTTATATTATAGCTTTAATAATCACGACTTTAAATATAATTATATCATTTCTTCTTACTAAATTTACATTATAATTATTAATTATCATATATTTTATTATTATTATATTTTTACTTATCTTAGACCTATTAAAAATAAACGAAAAATCTAAATTAGTACCCATTCGAAGTAAAAGACTTAATATAGTTTATGTAACTGTAAAAAAGATAAAAATAACATATTTAATAATTAAAATACACAATTTAATATATATATATAAAAGATTAAAATAATCCTAAATTTAATTAGTTTATGAATTATTGTTTACAACTTAAATTTTAACGATCAATAAAAGAATTATTATTAGTAAGTCAATATTTTTTTTCTTATTTAAAATATGTCTTTTAATTACTGATTTTTTATTTTTGTACTTTAACGGTAAATAATACATGACTTTTTATTTTTGTCTATTTTGTTACTGCCTCCATTTTGCTCTTAGCTATCAATAACACCTATATTTATCTTGAATTCTTATTATTTTATTTTCATCTTATTATGTTAAAAATTAAGTGAGATAAAATAAGATAAATTTTAAAAATTAATAAATTATCTCATAAATTTTATTAATATATTATCTTAATTTATACTTTTTAATGGTTAAGTTTTATGAGAAAACATATTTTCAACCACGTCCACTTTCATTCTATTTATAAAAAAAATAAAAATAGTCTATTATTTACAACCAATTCATCTAGCTGTGTTTGTAGTGCGTAAATCTGTGTTGTGATAGTTTTTTTAATTTTTTTTTGGCAGAAGTAAAATATTAAAGTTAATACAGTGCTTGTGTATTATGCAGAAATTGTTAATTACTCGTATGGATGATGTGGTATTGTAGAGTATTTCCATTGTATGAGTTAGAAATACACCTATAAAGTCAATATTATTATCAATATAATAAAAAAATTATTTATGATAAATTAAGATTAATACGTCGTAATATTATTAAAAAATATAATTAAATATATATAACTATATTTGATAAAAAATATATTATATTAATTATAATTATGATATAAATATAATATATTGAAAAATACTTCTATTTTTCTCTATGTATTTTCAGTTTTTCACCCCTGTTTACCCATTCGTGGGTTGCTAATCAATAATTAATATCGATCTAATTCACTATTACTATTGATTTTTTAGTCCTTAAGAGTAGAATAAACACACAAAACAAACTATTTATAGTAATATCTGTTAGAAATACTTAATGATTGTATTCTATTCTGTGTATAAATGAATATACATAGTGCCTTTATATAGGAGTTACAAGTAAATTAGATATGTCTAAAGTAACTAACTAAAGATATGCTAGAAATAAAGAGATATACATTAGAGATATACATTAGCAGATATATATATATATATAAATATATATATTAATATATTATTAGATATACATTAACAGTCCCCTCAAACTCAAGGTGGATGTGAGACCAACTTGAGGTTGTCAACCAAATTACGAGTGCGTCCTTTGGGAAGTGCCTTAGTGAAAATATCTGCAAGTTGATCGTTGGAGGAAACAGGGAAAAGCTTGAGAGCACCATGGATAAGATGAGAGCGAATAAAGTGACAATCAATCTCGATGTGTTTAGTCCGTTCATGGAAGACATCGTTGTGAGCAATATGCATGGCACTCTGATTATCACAATAAAGAGGAGTTGCAGAAGATGTGGACACACCCAAATCCTTAAGGAGCCATCGTAGCCAAAGGAGCTCAGATGTGGTATCAGCAAGAGCACGATATTCTGCTTCAGTACTGGAGCGGGCCACAAAGGTTTGTTTCTTACTTCGCCAAGAAATCAAAGAAGTACCAAGGAGAAAGCAATAACCTGTAGTGGACCTGCGATCAGTAGGATCTCCTGCCCAATCAGCATCAGAGAATGCACGAAGTACTAAAGGAGACTGAACTGAGTAGAAAAGGCCATGAAAGATAGTGCCTTTCAAGTATCGTAGAATACGCAGAACAGCAGCATAATGAGTCGATCGTGGAGCAGACAGATACTGGCTCACCTGATGAACAGCATAAGAGATGTCTGGACGAGTAACTGTAAGATAAACTAGACTGCCAAATAATCGTCTATAAAGAGAGGGATTAGACAATGGTTGCCCCTCTGATGGTGTCAAATGCGTATTAAGTTCAACTGGAGTGTCAACAGTCTTATTATCAGTGAGTCTAGCTTGAGATATGAGGTCAGATGCATACTTTGCTTGAGTAATGTAAAGACCATCTGTGGAACGAGTGATCTCAAGACCCAAGAAATAGCTTAAATGTCCAAGGTCTTTCATCTCAAACTGCTGACTAAGAAAATCCTTGAGTTCTTGAATGCCACTGAGGTCATCACCAGTTATGATCATATCATCCACATATAGAAGAAGCAAAATGGTGCCTTTATCATTGCGACGAAGAAATAGGGCAGAATCATAAGGACTGGCAGTGTAACCCAAGCGAAGAATGGTGGAACTGAATTTGGCAAACCATGCTCGTGGAGCTTGTTTAAGGCCATAAATTGCACGTCGAAGGCGACAAACCTTATTTGTTTCAACAGAAAGACCAGGAAGAGGTTGCATATAAACTTCTTCATGCAGATCCCCATTAAGGAATGCATTTTTAACATCCATCTGAAAAAGGTCCCATTTACTAGCAGCGACAACAGCTAAGAGGGTACAAACAGAGGAAATACGGGCAACTGGAGCAAAAGTCTCTTCATAATCAATCCCATACTCTTGTGTAAAACCTCTTGCTACAAGATGAGCCTTATAACGATCGATAGACCCATCAGAGCGAGTCTTGATCTTATAGATCCACTTACTACCAACCACAGATTGACCAGGAGGGAGAGTAACAAGATCCCAAGTATGGTTTTTGGTTAATGCATCAATTTCTTCTTTCATTGCAATCTGCCAAGAAGGGTTAGTAGATGCCTCACGATAGGTGTGAGGCTCATGGAGTGTAGCAAGGGCAGTGTAACAATGATAGTCAAGTAAATGTGTAGGAATGGATCTTACCCGGGTTGAGTGGCGAGGTGGAATGTCTTGTTGAGGATCTTCAGGCGGAGCAGGAGCAAGGGACCTATGTTCAAGGTGAGGTAACTCATTATCAACCTGTTCTTCTATGACCTGTCTAGGAGAATCATCAAAAATATCTGAAGATTGAATAGTGACGTCCAAAGATGGTTTAGAAGTATCTGTAGAAGGAAAAAGAGACTCATTTGGAAAAATTTCTAAAACATTGGAATTAGTTAGGAAAGAACGAAAGTGAGAAAGTTCAACAAATAAACGGTGTTCCCAAAAGACAACATTACGGGAAACACGGAGACGATGTGAGACAGGATCATAGCATCGATACCCTTTTTGAGTTTCACCATAACCAAGAAAACAACAAAGTCTAGACCGAGGCTCAAGTTTGTTGTGTTCATGAGGCTGAAGAAGAACGAAACAAGCAGATCCGAATGAGCGAAGGTAATGATAGTTAGGAGATGATCCAAAAAGGCGCTCATACGGAGTCTGATTATGAATGACAGCGCTTGGAATGCGATTAATGGCATAAACAGCATGAAGAGCAGCTTCACCCCAAAATGGGGCAGGAACTTTGGCAGAGAGAAGAAGAGCACGAACAGTGTCAAGAATATGACGAAGTTTTCTTTCGGCTCGACCATTTTGTTGAGAGGTTCCTGGACAGGTTAGATGATGTACAGTGCCATAGGAGTGTAATAGAGTTTGAAAATCATTTTGAGTATATTCAAGAGCATTATCAGATCGAAAAGTTTTGATATGTTTGGAAAATTGTGTTTCAACCATTTTTGCAAAGTTACTATATATTGATAAGATTTCAGAACGAGATTTCATTGGAAAGATCCAACTATAACGAGAATAATCATCAATAAAAACAACAAAATATCGAGATCCACCAATACTAGTAACAGGAGAAGGTCCCCAAACATCAGAATGAATTAACTCAAAAATACTATTAGAGATAGATGTACTATTATTGAAAGGTAAAGCTGGTTGTTTTCCTAACTGACATGAAGTACAATCAAAATTATCTTTGGACACAGAGCCCAATAGACCTTTAGAAGCTAACTGTTGTACCCGAGAGGATGGGGCATGACCAAGACGAGAATGCCAAAGTGCGAGAGAAGGTAAGGAAGAAACTGCAGCAGTTGCAGCAGCAACAGAGGCAGGAGCAACAGGTGGAAGATGAAGATTGTTTACGGGAAACATACGCCCGACCCTAGGACCGGTCCCAAGCTCTTGCCCCGTCCTCAGATCCTGCACAATACACCCAGAATAGTCAAAAATAAGGCGATATCCTAGTTCAGCTAATTGTCCCACAGAGCATAAATTATAAGATAGGTCAGGTACATGGAAAACCCCAGGAACAGAGAGGGTAGAGGTCGAAACATAACCTAGACTATTCCCATGAATGGTGGAACCATCAGCTATATGAATATTAAGAGGATGTGGTGCAGAGTCAAGTTTGGAGAATAAAGATGAGTGAGGTGTCATGTGATTGCAACATGCAGAGTCAAAAAGCCAATTTTGAGACTTACCGGGCAAAACTGAGAGGGTAGTGGAAAGAGATGCATTACCAGCCATTTGAACAGCCTGAGTTATGATCTTCTGTAGTTCAATGGAGGAGAGGTTGATAGTGGATTCAGAAGACTGGGACTCTGCTGAACTAGAAGGCATCAATGAAGTAGGCTCAGTATTAGCAACAACAGCAGTAGATTTGTTGCGACGGTAACAAGTTTCAATGGTGTGGCCATGACGCTTGCAATAATTGCAGAACCTTTTATTGCTCTGCCTGCGACGATTGTAAAAGCCAGAGGAATCACCTGATTGTTGAGGTTGTTCAATGGCAGGAGCAGGAGGAGTAATAGCCAAAACATTGAGCTTATTTTGGGCTTGAAGGGTTGCAAGTCGAGCTTCTTCTCTAACCAACTCATTTACAGCAGTATCAAGAGAGGGAGGAGGACTACGATTAAGAAGCTGACCTCGGATTGGCTCAAAGTCCTTGTGGAGTGACATCAAGAACTCATAGAGACGAAATTCATCCTTAATTGTAGCATATTGCTGAGCATCTGTTGAGCATGACCAGATTGGATCACAAAGGTCAATTTGGTCCCAAAGGAAGCGAAGTTGATCAAAGTAGTCATTGATGGATTGCCCTGGTCCCTGTTGCAGTTTATGCAATTCAACTATTAGTTGATATTTCATGGATCCGTGAGTAGTGGAGTACCTTTTAGTCAACATATCCCATGCTGATTTGGCATCATCAAAACTGCCTAACA
Source organism: Hippophae tibetana (assembly GCA_037013495.1). Classification (NCBI taxonomy): domain Eukaryota; kingdom Viridiplantae; phylum Streptophyta; class Magnoliopsida; order Rosales; family Elaeagnaceae; genus Hippophae; species Hippophae tibetana. Next base: position 1,665,405 of record CM072810.1, read on the forward strand.
GATTGGAGATAGATGGAATAGAAGTATTCCGAATCCATGTGAGAATCATGTGATTGTGACTATCCCATTCAATCATGCGACGAAGAAAGATAGCATCTTCTTCACTTGCTCCTTTATCAGGAATAATAATTGCACCAGTACAATAATGCCAGAGCATACGACCCTTAAGAAAACTGTGCATAGCTTGAGACCATGACAAATAATTCTTAGTCCCCTCCAATATAGTATTGATAGGGGAAGAAACAAAATTATCCTTTTTATCCATTTGCAAACACAATATGCAAAAACAGACTGCAAAAACGAGATCTACGCGAAAAACTGGGTAGGGCGAACCTGTAATGCAAAAATCCGGTCAACGGTCAACGGGGTAGCCGGTCAACGGTCAACGGGTAGCCGGTCAACGGTCAGTCGGTAACGGTCGCGGGCAGTTCGGGCAGCGGTCAGGGGCGCGCGGTCGACGGAAGCCGGTTGGATCGGTTCGATGACGTCAGCACAGGGGTAGATGACGTCAGCCCTACACAGGAGAATGGCGCGGCTGCTTGGCCCGTGGATCTGACGCGCCGTGTCTATTGGAGGCGCGTGAGGGCGCGTGCGGTGTCCGATGGTTGCGATATTTCCACGGTTGTGTAGATCCGGTTGAGACGGTCACAGTGGTATATGCAGAAAAAATTTCGGAACAATATGCACGGCGGCGGCGGTGGTTGCAGTTGTTTGTGTGGTGCGGAACTCCTTAACAACGGCCACTGTAATTCCGGAACCTAAGGACAACGGCTGAAAGACGTCGGAGGTTAAACGGTGAATGATTCCAGCGGTTATTGTGACAGCGAAAGCTATAAGGGTTAAATAATCACCAAAAAGAAAAACTGCTAGAAAGACAAGAATAGTGGCTCTGATACCATGTTAGAAATACTTAATGATTGTATTCTATTCTGTGTATAAATGAATATACATGGTGCCTTTATATAGGAGTTACAAGTAAATTAGATATGTCTAAAGTAACTAACTAAAGATATACCAGAAATAAAGAGATATACATTAGAGATATACATTAGCAGATATATATATATATAAATATATATATTAATATATTATTAGATATACATTAACAATATGCAAAGATGTTATTCATAAGTGTTCAAATCAATTGCAAGCAACAAAACAATATGTTTTATATTTGTTAAAGATATTTATCTTACATCGATCATTATATCGACAATAGATTTGAATTCTTATCAACATTGACTTCAAAAATAAAATGTCGTTTTCATTTTTCTTTACATGAAGAATTTTAAATAGAGAAGACATATAATTACTTGGTTCATCATGTCAAAACGCATGCACTGAAAATGAAAACACAACTACCATATAAGTGCGACGATATAACATAGCACAGAACACTTGGATGTGATCAACACGCACTGAATGTAAGGATATTTACAGAATAGAAGGAATTAACCTATACAAATGTCAACAAGCAGGCGCTGGGTTTACCACTTGACATTGATTAAGCTGTCTATTAGGGAAATGAATATAATGCTTCAAAGTTATTTTACTTTTTTTCTTTTCTTAAAATGGGTTTTGACTGTTTTTACAATTTCTAGCAGAAAATTAATCTTAAGAAGGTGAACTTATAAAATTCCCTAGAACCCTACAAGTATCTCATCTGTGTGAAAATAGTGTAAAAAGTCATAATACAAAAAAATGTAACGAAAATCTATTAAATTAAGTCATTTGTGTTATTTGATTCTTTAAATGATAAGTAACATATTTAGTTATTTAATTTTTAAAAAATATATGAATAAAAAATAAATTATATTATTTTAATATTTAAATATAAAAAATATTAAAATAATTTGTTTTAAACTTTTAATATTAATAATAACTTTATATGGCCTAATATAAATAACCTGCTCCTATTATAGTATTATAAAATAGAAGAGCCCTCCTCCTCCCACCAAAAAAATTTCGTTCTTGGTGATGCCTGACAAAGCAAGTTGATAAGAAAATATGTAATGAAAATAGGAGGGTTCCATATTTTCCGAGAAATTAGCTTCTAACAAGATCCCTTCAATAGCATGGCTGGTTGATATAACAGAAATTGTGATACGTAGACATAACTATTATAAGTTTTTAGGAGACAGAAATTTCTAAAAACTTAAGCCCAACAACTAATAATATTTTTATATGTTTTTTTATTCTCACACAACTACAACTGTTTGTATCTATATAACATGTAATTAAAAAACTTACAATTTAATAATTATAAGTATACTTTTTTATTATAAGTTATTGAAATATCAATTTTTTTAAAAACTTAAACTATCAGAAAAAAAATTAATAATATTTTTTATACATCTCTCACGTGTTTACAACTACAATTGTTGGTTCTATGCATTATATAAGTTAAACATTTAGAATTCAACAATTGAATTTACTAGATTTGAACATAAAACATTCAACTCTAATACCATTTTATAAGTAGTGGATATCTAAATCTTCAAAACATTTAAGCTATTTAGAGGAAGACAGTAATATTTTTATACATGTATCAATAATATGATACAATTATTGATTTTTATATAACCAACGTAACCAATATTTTCTGTGTGTGTAAGGTCGGTATCATTCTTGGTGGATCCAACAAAACAGAACTGACAAAAGAATGCCCCTTAATGAGAAGTTAAATTTCAAACGTGTAGATCTAAGTTAATGCAAGTGAAGAAAGTAGCAAAAGGTTTTATTACATATTAAAGCAAATATAACAGCAAGAATCAAATCTTGATCAGACATTTTGTGGAAAAACATGCATTAAAAGCTAAAGACAAAAGAATAAAAGATTAAAATTAATGAGGAAAAAAACAAAGCAAGACCGGTGATTACTAAAATGGCCAAAGAACTACAGCACAAAGGGTTCCAAAGAAAAGTGGGGGAAGCTTCCATGACAAATGAAAAACCTTTAGAATATATCATCAAGAGAAATTGAGGATCATGGAGAAATGTCTCTTATTATATCATGTTTCATATTCCAATTTCTAAAATACCATAGTTTTCATCTCTTAGAAACTGAGTTTTGTAGGGTCCAAATTCCTCTTTCGTGCATAGATGCATAAAGTTTCTCGTATGCACTGTATAATTTATCATATAAAACACCAGTTACCACTGAAGCTGCCTCTTTTTAAGAGGGTTTTTAAGTGTTTGTATCGAATAAAAATAACATGGAAATCAACAGTATTACATTTTCTGTTGTTTAGACTACTAATCAGTGCTGAGAACTCGCAGAATACATAATGTTTTTTTAGAAAAAAATCTAGAAGGATATAGAAAAAAGATTTTTTAAAAAAAGTGTGTAAAATGTGGTAATAATGTGTGGTTAGAATTATTTCTTAATTTTATATTTATGTGTTATACATTACATGGTGAGAACTATAAATAACCTCTTTTGCATTTGTGTCGTGCATCCCTTAAAAAAAATAAGTCTTTGTATTCTTAATTTGAGTACGAACATGTGAGTTTTTTTTAAATGTTTTGTATTTCTCTTTAAATTGTAAGTGTTCTTTGAAAAGTGTCATTTTATCTTTTATTATAGGTATAATACAAGTAATTTATTTACTTGTTTGGATCAAATATTAGTAAGATTAAAGTTATATACTTTAAATTTTACTTAACAATTGGTATCAGAGTGTGATGGTCAGAGATCGTTCTTGGTGGAGCTATCTTGAGTTGTGATAAATTTGATACTCTGTAAGTTTGTTAGTCAAGCTTGTTCCATATAGTCGAAGTCTTGCCGGTACAATGAGTGACCTTTAAGTAGTTAGAGAAATCAAGAGGGTCAACAACAAAAATTACAACACGTTGGCAACATATACAGAGTCTTACCTACAAGGTTAAGACCTATGAAGGGTTATCGGTGGTGGCGAAGCTACACAACCAACATCGGAAGATGCAAACGATATCTTGCAGAAATGGAAAATTAAAACAGACAAAATGATGTTTACTTTAAAATAAAAAGGATCTAGAAGAGAAATTGGAGAGGAAGAAAACTCACTTAACGGTGCTGAAATAGATAGTCGGAGATAACTGAAAAATGAGAAAGAGTAGATGAGAGAGTATTGTTTGGTTTGCTGGTGTTGAGTTTAACAGTGTTGGAAAACATGTTCTGGATGAGGGAGAAAAAAGAGAAAAATAAAAATAAAAACATATGTAGCGTTGTTTGACGTGTTGAACCAACGCTACACATAGAACGTAGCGTCGGTCCTACTTATCGATAGATGCTATCCACGTGTAGCATTGATTGACACATAAAGTCGACGCTACACATAGGATATAACATCAAATCAATACCTTAATTGATACTACAATCTTAAAGTCGATTTTCTCCAAAAACCGACTTTAAATGCCACCTTTTATAGTAGTTTATGCACAAGTCTGACTCAACCTACGTATATAGCACCAAGAAACTAACTCAATTAAGTTCTTGATCCTTTGTAGCAAGTGAAACATTTGTGCATATCTATATGGCTTTTAATTTAGCAGTTTATCGAGTTGTTTACATCTTATATAGAATGTACAACTGCGTATAATCTCAGTTACATTTCAATACATGTAATGAAGTTGGTATGCTTAAGTGGAGATATAGATTTGAGAAAATTATTGGAATTTTTGTCAAAGTTCTACAAGAATAAGTAAGAATCATAACTCAAATGCGTTGTTGTCATACCAACTTCATTACACGTATTAAAATGTGACTCAAATTATATGTAATTATACAGGGCTATAAGATGTAAACAAGTATAGATGTTCAATTGATACAATTGATCAAGAATATAATTGAATTAATTTCTTAGTTCCTATAAACATAGGTTGAGAACTATTTATATGGTGATTCAAGCTTGTGCATTGTGAAGAGATTGTGTGAATTTTTATAAGTGAGCTATAAAGACAAATTTAGAATTTTGAGTTGATTCATCATCACTATCATTATCATCATATTCAATCTTCTTGTAGTCAAGTAGAAATGAAAGAGAAGTAGTCACGATCACTGCAGAAAACAAATGTGAACTAGTCATTGAATTTCCATCAATAATCCACCAAGTTTTAGTTTTTATTTATGTGTCTACTTTCGATTCCAACATCATTTTTAACAATTTTTTGTCAATTTGATCTTTTTAATTAAAATCCATCCAACATTTTCAAATTTTATAATTGAAAAAAACATTCATTTTTATGTAATGAGAAATGTTAATGAGACATAAATTTACACTTATCTTGTTCATACCATGACATTTGTGGAAATTATTATCTACAAAAATAAATAAATTTATGAGACTATGAAAGTTCTACTATCTTTTCACTTTATTTGTCATGTCCTAATTTTATAATTTTCAAAATTATAGTACTAGGTGATACGATGTCTAAATCTTGTTAGGAAGGAAACAAACACAACTCATATTTTCGAATAAAGGCTTGTATGTTGATTTCCTTAAAGATCAAAATAAGTTTCAATTGGCCTAGGTGATTCAGGAGCCTAAGCTTCCTCTAATTCACGTGTTCTATTAAGTATATTAAATTTTAGTCCACTAGTGATCTGATGTGGCATGAGGTTTTACAAAACACATCATTTTGTATACGTCTTCAATGCTTGAAATAGTAGCAACTACCATTATTTAGATTACCAAGTGCAAGTGGATATGAGTAAGAAAAATAACAAAAATACTTCAAACAAACATCAAGTTACTAAAACCTACAAGAATGATGATGAAAACATACTCATTTCTATGCTTTTTTAACCCGAAATTGTTTGCAGGAATGCCATTTGTTTGAGATAAATCTCTCACATCATATTTGCAGAGTTCACAAGGTTCGTAACATTTTCTCTTTCTATCTTGTCAGGATTTTGCTACTTCTAATTTCTTTGTAGCAAAAGGTAGAATCTTCTTGTGTTCCTTCTGTTGATTGCTCAGATATCCCAACTGCCAAGATATCCATAATGAAATGGTTACTATACTAGCCTATAAGCAATTCTATTTACATCAAGTTGTTTTAGATAACACAGTAGGACCCATTTCTATTAAACAATGTTTCTACTTGCTGATATGGTAATGATTAAACAAACATCAGGTAATGATTAAATACTAAGATTTTAACAACGTTAATATACAATTGAAAAAGAATATCTACCTTCTTCTGATTAACAGCAACATGAACTTGGTTTTTGTCTCTATCCTCCCTTCCTACTCTTACCAATGCTAGCCTTTCTTCCTTGTCCATCTTTGTCCTCACATGAGCCTAAATGCAAACCTAAGTATGAGTTCAATAGACAAAAAATTCTAAAATTGTAAACATGAAAGGAGACGATAAAGGCATAAGAGTTGAAAATATGCATGTGATAAAAACAGCGTTATTAAATAACAAAATGAAAACAACAAAAAACAAACTTCAAAGATTTTTTGTTGGCTGAAAAAAAAAACAAAAATATAAATATATGCATCAAATTAGCCTTTAATCTTCCCAAAATTTGTGGTAATGCCCCAAAAAACTTGCATTCTATAGTTTGGTTGAACACGTATCAATTAAACAAACTTCTAAAAGAAAAATGTATAAATAGAAAATACACATGGGCCTGATGAATGATAAGATCAGACACTTACATCAAGCTTTTCTGGATCCATTGGCTTTACACTAAGATCATCAGAATTGAGAAGTTTGACCAACCCATGTTGAGTCAAGGCCATTTTTGCTTATTTCTTTGCCCGAAAAGAAGCATCAAACAAGTCATAAATAAGAGCAAATTGAATTCATAAAATAATCAAAACCTAATACATGATCACTTTTTGTTGGCTTTACATGCAATCACAATTGCTAACCAGCATAACTTCAATTCCTTGATCTTACGGAAGTCCTCATTAGTAATAAACCATCTTCTTTTGCCAATTTCCTCCTATTGTCACTATTACAAAAAGGGGCATTAAAGTTGGTTAAAAACCGATTTAAAATGAAATGACTTAGAATTTAAAATCGGTTCAACGCGTGAACCGATTTTAATTTTTTTTTTAATTACTCATTTTTTACTATACTCAAATAAAAACCTATATTCGAGTAGAAAAAAACCAAAATCAATTTAGTAAATAGTTCAAATAATACAAATATTTGAAAATAAAATATTAATTAATAGTAGAAAAATTACCATGGTTAAATCATCATATTCTTCTCTTGATGTTATAATACAAACCTACATATATAATATAAAAATTTAAACACATAATAACGGAAAAAAATATGAATAATAAGTGCGTAAAATTAATAGAAATAATTAAAAAAGGAAATGAAAAAAATGTTGTTTTGTAAGTGAAAAATGAGTATAAAGTTTTTGAGTATTTTGTTCAAAAAAATAGAGGATCTAAAAGATTAGTTAGAGAGGAAGAAAACCCACTAATCGGCGCTGGAATTGGTAGTCGTAGGTAGCCGAAAAATGAGAAAGAGTGGAGGAGAAGTGGATGAGGTTTTGGGTTTTTGAGAGTTATGTAACGCTTGGAATAGTTTCTGTCTGTAGAAGAAAGAAGAGAAAAGAATTTATCCACGTTTGTAGTGTCGATTTCAGGTGTCAACCAACGCTATACTACGTGTGTAGCGTCAGTTATACACCGAATCAACTTTACATATCAACTTAAATACCCATTTTTATAGTAATCTGTAGGACTAGTCTCCACATTAATAAGAAGATGATTAAACTCGACAATTTCCTCTCTTTTTTCCTTTAGATTCCTTTATTCCACTTTTATCATCATCATTATCATTTAATAATTCAATACTAGGAATATTAATAAGAAGATGATTAAACTCGACAACTTCTTTCACATCTCATTCTATAAAAGTATAATCCATATGTATACTTTGTATTGACTATAAGTACTACTAAATCTTAATAAAATATCACAAATTATATATAGATTTTAAATGATGTGAAAGAAGTTGACTATAAGTACTACTAAATCTTAATAAAATATCACAAATTATATATAGATTTTAAATGATGTGAAAGAAGTTGATTATATGTTACAATTGGATCAATAAAATTATATTAAAAAAATTATGCTAATTGTTTGAACTTAGTTGAAATTCACAGTATTCAAGATCTCAATATATCTACGTGAGATTCCTAGGCGTTGATGGTTCCTGGCCAACTTAGGACACATGTTTATTTCGTTCTTCTCAAGTTTCGAGCCTCAATCTGGAACCTTAAGACTTTATTATAGAGTAACTTGGTACCATCTGAGCTATTAGTCCAAATGGTACGAGATTATTCCCTAATAAGGCCTTATGGGTTAGGTTCTAGGTTCGAGAACTGAGAAAGATGAAAGAAACTTGTGTCAGGCTATGATCGCTTTACTATGAGCATAGATCAGTGTGAAGTATCAACGCTAGAACTTTGGGCTCTACGTGGATAAATCAAACCATGCACATTGGTTATAGATAAAAAAACATTTTTTGATGTTTGAACCTGATTCAAAGTCACAGTATTCAAGATCTTAAAATATTCACGTGGAGTGATCAACTTAAGACACATGTTTCTTTCATCCTTCTCTAAGTTTCGAACCACATCCTAACACTTGAGACCTTATTAAGGAATAAACTTGTAACATTTGGAGCATGATAACAAGTTAATTTCTCATAATGGTTTTTTCTCTCTCCCTTTACTCTATAGTGCAATAATGCCGCCAAAATTTGACCCTTCTCAGGTGGTGGACGTGTACGTCCGAGTCACCGACGGTGAAGTCGGAACGGCCAGTTCAGTTGTTCCGAAGATAGGTCCACTCGATCTATCTCGAAAGAAGATAGGAGAAGACATTGCCAAAGAGATGGCCAAGGACTGGAAGGGTCTCTGAGTCACTGTCAAGCTCACTATCCAGAATCGTCAAGCTAAAGTCACCGTCGTTCCATCGGCCGCGGCCCTTGTTATCAAATCCCTCAATGAGCCCGACCGCGATCGGAAAAAGACCAAGAATTTTATTATTTTTATTTTAATATTTATTATTATTTTGATTCTAGTAATAATATTATTTTTATTCTCATTTTTATTACTATTCTTTAACTTAAAGTGACATACAATTTCAATTTGTACAAGTTTTATGAAATTCAATGAAATATAATTTCTTTGGCACATGCTCACTATATTAGAAAATGTCTTAGCCGTATGATTTATGACTGAATACAGTTGTGAAAGACATCTTAGTGTTCATCTCTTAATTTATGTGATTTAGCATAAGATTTATATGCAATTTTCTATTTGTATTGCAGTCTCTGATGTTTAGAGGATTATAATGTTTTAGTTTCAATTTGTTTACTATGTTTTGGTTGGAGGAGTATTAAAGAGGATGAACTTATTCCCTGACTGATTATAAGGTTTTAGCAAATTGGGTATTTTATATTTCTCATTTGTTTGCTGTTGTATCCACTGCAAGCATAACGGTTTTTCCAAATTTGTCGTCCGTGCCTGCAATATTTGTACAGTTGAAACCTGAATGTTCACCTTGCCATCTTTCTCATAAATAATCTAATTCTTAGTTTATTTTAGCAGCTTGCTATACCTAGTGATGTAAATTTAGTACAACTAGATCAAATCCAATTTGACCTAAAAAAATTCTATTTAATTTGTCTTGAATAATTTAAAGATTTAAGATTAAATATGACTTGAAGTTAGATTTTAGTTTAAATTTTATAAAATATATGTATTTTTAACGATTTAAATTCATTATTTTATGAGTTATTGTATTATTTGAATCAATACAACTTGTGTTTGAAGTTTATGACTCATTAACTTTTAAAACCTAGTTTGGCCCAATCTGAAAATATACATGGGCTTATGAAACTTGGCCTAAATTTGAAATTATGGGTTTTGATCAATCTAGCTGAACGAGGGAAGGAAAACACTATCCAAGTTGGGAATTATTTCATTGGTTGTTTGGGCTCCACACTTTCAGCATGTGTTAACACGATATAGTGCTTGCCAATCATAATCTGCCGGTTATTGTGGTTTTGCTTTAAGTTTGTTTTTACATGAAAATGTCTTGTCAGTGTTGCTTGCAACAGCACGACAAAAGTTTTGTCAAAATTTCATGTATCCTCTAAGACACGAGTATGACTAGTTTTGAAAAGAGCACACATGATTGCAACCCATAAGTGGGTCTAATACTCAAGGTAAACTCTTCCATAACAGCTTAGCTTTGTATCATTAACAAACCAGATACTAATTAGGGCTAGGGTTTAAAATTACCCATGTTCATTAAGTAAATTATTTATTAATTGTAAAGAACAATAATACTTTTAATGATGGATTTTAAGTAGTGTTATAATTGTTTTTAGTTTGCATATAGTTTCAAGATTATCATCAAACTTAGGCCTAAGAGTAACTTCAATCCAAAACTCTATTTTAGTGTAAAAGTTACACTATTTTTTTCTTGGTTATTATTTCCAAAAAATATATGTATTTTTATTTTATTTTATTTTTATAAAGAGAGAGTTTAAGTATCAAAATGGCAAAGGAGCTTAGGCATTTGATGAAACCTTGGATTGAGTTTGTTCCAACACTTATTGAATTCCCATCTTAGTGTTCCATGGAGTCTTCTAAATTGGATACAATCAAAGAAGACAGAGCTGAAGGGTTTGATGAGGACTTTGAAGAAGCTACCATTATTAGGGTTGATCAAAACTGACTTTTAATCTTTGAGCCAATGAGTTAGTACTTCAAGTGATATTATCTTCCCCTCCTACTCAAAAGAAGATACCTGAATTCAGGTCCTTTTGAAAGTCATGATATTGGCTTCTAAATCTACCAAATTTATGTTTTTATTAACATAATTCAATAATAATTAAAAATAACAATAATTTAGTGAAAGATCAAAGATGGGTCCTTAATAATTTATTTTTGGATGTTCCATCTTTGATTTTGTATATGTAGCATTTTTACATAATATGTAACTATGTTAAAAAAAAATTAATTACTTTTGCTATGAATCACTTACATAAATATAAAACTATATTATATACATCTAATAAACTAGTTTTTCATCAAAAAATTAACTAATTAAGTAATCCAAACCGCTATCAACCCATAATTCAAGACATATTTAACTAATATAAGTATTTTTTTCGCACACATCCAACAATATAATATATATATAAAAAATGGATTCTAATTATTTCTTATGCATCTCTTTTGTTGGTTGTTCAATTTTGGATTTATATGGGCTCTGATTTGTGGATTTCATTGAAGTTTGATGAGATAAGGTAGCAATTATTTATTTATTTAATAGAAATTGTGAAAATGATTGGCAAAATTAATTAGGATATTCCGACTCATAGAACCATCTTTAGGAACACTTTAGGTTATTTCTTTTGGACCCGAAGTATGTTTGGTTTTTATTGAAAAACGATGATTTTTGTTGAATAAATCTCACATTTAAATTGTTTTCTAAATATTGGGAAGCTCTCACTAACATTTCATAATAATGAATTAAAATAAAATTAATAGAATAGTAAATTTTTAGTAAGGGTCAATTTTTTTTCATATATTATGTGATTTGAGGTAGAGATTAGATAATAAAAAATAAACAAAGAAATAAAGAATAGAAAATTACAATCCATATTTTATAATACGAGGGTAAATAATGATAATAATTACATTCTTTATCCTATTCTTTGAAACTTTACACCACATTTTATTAAATAAATAAATTTATTTATATTTTTTAATTTTTTTAAATAAACTTAATCATATTGATTCTAACTAATCTTAATTAATTTATTATATATTATATATTTATTTTTATGTTGATTTTTTATTCTTTTAAAACATGGATATATAATTTATATTGTATAAAAATGATTTAGAATTTTTACTTAAATTAAAAAAAATGTAAAATCAATTTATTATTATCATTTTAAAATAGTTTATAATTTTTTTTATCAAAATTGTTTAATATAAAAATATTATGTATTTATTATTATAGATATTTTATTTTTATGTTAATCATATAATTATTGTTTTTTTTTTTTGTATTTATTGGCTTGAAATTTTAATTTGTTTGTTTATCTATCATAAAGTATTTATCATTTACTCATTTTTTTAAAAAAACTTTTCTTTATAATTTAACAAAAAAATATCTAAAAATTAAAAATATAATATTTAAAATATCACATAAATTTTTATTTTTTTGTCTGGGGTCCAATTTCCCACTAAAATTCTTGATATGAGTCTACAAAAAATTGTCATATTCCCGTCCAGGATAATTGACAAAGCTAGATATTACTTGATAATTTAGATAGCTTTCTCGAATCTCATCTACTACTTTTCTTAATAAATTATTTTACCTAAAAATAATTATTATAATAATGAGTTAAAATATTATTTCAAGAAGCACCGACCAGTGACGTGTCTCTATCATTGTGTAGTAGGTCCCTCCCATTCTTACGTATATTTGTTAATTACATCTCTACATGTGATATATGCTCATGACAGGTGGGTTCCATTAAGCACAGATGGCGATTACAATTTTAAGTGACAATTTGGTGATAAAAATTGTTTAAGTATTTTAAAACAATTAAAAAATTACTTGATAAATTATTTTAATTTTATTAATTTTTATATAAAAATAAATGATTTTATTATCGAAAAAATAGAAATATTTCTATTTTATTCATATTAAATACTTAAATTTATAAAATTAATAAGATATGAATAAAAATTATGAAAGGGACGTGTCCCACACAATCGTCCCTTGCTCCACCATCATCGTAATAGGAGGATTTAAATTAGCTAAAACTACAAATTTTCTTAAATTTTCAAAAAAATGTAAAAAAAGAAGAAAAAAATCCATTAATTCTGAAATACCATTGCAATCCCTAAATAATTGCTATATTTATAATATATTTCCTTTTAAGTATGTTGATTTTATCATATATTTTTCAAGCTCATCCCCTATAAAGTCTTAAAAAGTTTATTTTTCAAGCATTTATTATAGTTAGAATAATTAATTAAAAGAAATTATAATAATAAATAATAAATTTAAAATTTTCAAATAATATAAAAACTAAAATGATGTTTGTAGTAAATTTTATTCTTGCTAAATTAATATGTAATAATTTTAAAAAAAAATCAATTAATGTGTATTGATTTGACTAAAAGAAACCGTATCATATTATTTTTGATATATTACAAATTATTTATAATAACTTTTTATACTAAATAAATAAACAGATTGAAATACTGGAGAAGGACGGCTATGGAAGTCTATTCTCAAGTCATCTGAATTTTCTCAAAATTACCAGTCAATCACCATCTTTTTTTAATTTCTACTGTTAATTATATATATATATTAATTTGAATATTCTATTATCTGGAAAAACCTATCACGGTATATCACTTTATTGGCTTTATCTTTGTGTGTTGTTAGCCATTTGTTTTTTTGTTATCTTCTTGTTAATTACTTTTTTATAAGCACTTTTGAATATTAAAAGTGACTCCCTTATAAGTTTGCTTGCATGTTATGCAGCTATACCATACTATATGAACTGTATTGAAGTATATAATGATTTGATATATGAGAAACAGATATACAACTGCTCCTATATATGAAAGGATACATATTTTATTTTTATTTTTTAAATAAAGTGATAAATACTTAGTATCATTTTAAGATTTAAGCATGTGTAATTACGACGTTAAAATTGATTTATGACCGAAGCAGTTATAAAAGAAAGTACTTTTAAATTCAAAAAGCATTTATGATAAAAAAAATTCTTCTAGTTGGTAATGAAATTAATGTTTTTTTTATCATTAAAAGGGCTTTTTGAAGCGGACATAATAATCAACTTTCTTTTTCAAAATAAAGAGTGACAATTTGAAATTCATGTTTTATGTTTTTTAACGTATCTCACAAGCGGCTTGGAATATTAGTTTTTTCTTAAAAATCTATCTTTTACCGTCTAATTTTTTAGAAATTATAGATTATAAATAATATTTTAAATAACTTGTTATAATTATATTAATAAGATATAATTTAGATAAAATATTAAAACCTGACACAAACAGGTGGCTTATATTAGAATGATCCAATCATAATCTTGATATATTATTCAATAGTATAATTTTTTTAATAAATTAATTCTCTTTATAAAAAATTAATGTGCAATTTTTTGTTTGAATGGGAAGTGCTAGACAAAATAATACATATGCGGATCTTTATTCTTTATTACCTACCGTATGTCTCATAGCACAAACGTTAATGTTAGGTTGAATCCACATATGTTAAGAGATTTTATTCATTATTTTTGTGAACAAGTATAATATAAATTACTTTCTTTTACAAATAAATTATTTTAGTTATTTATTTTAGCAGCTAATTTCAAGTCAATTTTTTAAAAAAATAAACAATTTTACTTTAATTTATATTATTATATTTAAATTGAAAAAATATCCAAATAATAAGGGACATTTATAGAAATTAACTAAGTACTTTTATGTTTTGCAAATTGTTTTAAAACATTTTTTTACACAAATGTATATAGTTTTATGAAGTTTTTTTGTTATTTTTTTTCCATATAATATGAGATATTTGTGAGCATAAAATTATCTTGTTAAAACTACTATTTAAAATATGACAAAAAATAAAAAAGAATAGTAGATTTTCAAAAATATTATTTTTTATGTCGATATTTTTATATCATTTAAATATAATAATATAAATTAAAATAAATTTATTTTAAAAAAAAGTGACTTGGGTCAGCAACTAAAAAAAGTAAATAAATTGATTTATTTGTAAAATAAAGTAATTATTGGTACATTTTATCCTTATTTTTTTAGTATATTCTTCATATATGATATTATTTTCTCTCTATAATATTGGGTATTTGTTTTTTCAAAAATAAATTACAATAATTTTGAATTTCAATGATCTAAAATATCATATTATTAAATATTTTAAAAGTAATAGATAATTTATTATATATTCACGTGTCAAACTATCGTCGTCTCAATAAAATTACATTACACTTTTCTATTTAAATAATTTCATGTTTAATGTATTTAATATTAAAGCCTATTATTTTAAAATTAAAGCTCTATTTTTTTTTTGGGATAATTTAAGATAATGGCATTAATTAAATTCATAATTAAATTTGTTTGAGATAGGCTTTTTTATTATAAAATATTTATGTGGGTGGAAGTGCACCGATTCCTTTAAATTAATGATGAGAAATGGACATGCATATCTCTTTTGAGACTTTAACAACTGATGATACATTCAATATAATATAAAATGATAATGGCTGTGTTGAAAGATTAACTATCTTCTCTTACTCAAATAATCAAATAATAATTAGTGTTTTGAGAGTTACATCTCGTGTAAGATTTTGGAGAGAAATTAAGAGATTCTTTATTTATATCAATAATGAAATATATATATATATATATATATATATATATATATATATATATATATATATATATATATATATATATATATATATATATATATATATATATATATATATATATATCCACACAAAATAAGTATCGTGTTATAATAATACAAGCTTGTAAGATTAAATCCTATATAATAAAATTATAAATAGTTGTCAAATTTACTTAATTAAAAATTTTGTTCATCTATTCTTATAATTAAAACTAAATCTATTATTTTCAATGATAAAATCGTTATATTCAGAATATTAAAAGATAACTTTATATTCATTGTATAAACTAAATATCCCAATTTATTAGGATCATGTATTTATTATCTGTATTATATAAAATATTTATTTTTGTCTTAAATTGAAAAAGGAAAAATGTAATTATACCATTAAGTAATAATTAATTTAACTTTTTAATCATTTACATAAAAATATAGATTTGAGAGATTTTTCTTTTTCTACATTTTGGCCTTTTTATTTTATTTTTCATCTCTTATTAATTTATTTAAAATATTATCATGTGTTAAAAAATAAAATTCATCTGAATATATATTTTAATACATATTTAAGAATAATATAAACGATATAAAACTTTTCTTAGAAATAAAACATCTAAGTAGTTGTTTCGATGATCGCCTACTATTAAATTGCTAGAGCTCCAATGATTATCTTATGTTTTCAGACTAGCTAGTATAAAAATTTATTTATAAACATGTGTTCGAAAACATTGTAAATGTTTTTAAAATTTAAAAATGAGTAAACTAATGATATATACAAATCTACTAATTAATTATAAGATGTGATAAATATATAACTAAATTTTATAAGTATTATAAATCTATTATTATTGTTATATGTTTTAATGGTATATTAGTACCACTAATTAAGAGTTTGTTGATAAATTTATCATAAAAATGACACATTTGTAACATTAATAAAAATTTAATAGTAAATTTATTAAAATTTAAAATTAAGTGATAAATTTATATAAATATCTAAAATTTGATATATTTATTAATTAACTCATTTTAAAAAAATGTACAAGAATTATTATTTTTTTTGGGTAAAAAAACCCTTTTGTTTATGGAAGAAAAAATAACCCAAATTAATCTAACTAATTTTATAAATAAAAATAAAAAGACTCGAACCTCTTTCACTACTTTAATCGTGGGCTCTTATGCTTTTTGTTCACCATCTCCCAAAAGGTAAGGAAAGGAAAACATCGAGAAAAGCAATAAAGACTTAACGACTACCCTAACCAACTAGACCGTTGCTTGGCTATGGAAATGGTTGGTGAACGTCTTGGAACTCCATGATTTTGCCAGCTCGCACACTGACCTCAAGTTCTAAACTTCCATTACTTTCATTTCAAAATCATCTTTAAAAACATGTCAAGAAAAGCCGTTGGCTTATATTTGGAGCATCAAACTTTAATTGATGACTAAAATATGAAACATAAAATATATATATATATATATATATTAAGTTTTAATAGCCGTTTGGAAAGCACAAGGATCCCATCTGAATTTTATACTATGGATCCCATATTTTTCTTACTCCTATTTATGTTTTAAGGAGCATATATATTCTTAAAATATTAAAAAAATCTCCGCTTTATACAACTATGTACAGGTTGTAAATGAGTAACGTAAAATAAAAATGGTGTTCTTTTTAATTTAAAGTTACAAATTGCACATAAATTATGTACAAGTAATAAAAATTGAGTTAGTGTAAAATTATTTTTTGTTATTTTCACGGCATATTTATTATTAATTTTAAAAATTATTAAAAATATTTTTTATTTTTTAAATATTAATTTTATGTTAATTAATTTATTAATGGTATTTTCAATCTTTTTTAAAATTGATAATAAATATATTATACAAACAAGACAAAAATAGTGTGAAAATAATTTGATTTTTTTATAAAAATGATCGATTAAAGTCACACTCATTCTTTAGATACTCACTTGAAGTGTGTCAAGAAAGTTAAAATTTAAATTACTTATTATTAATTGTTTTTAAAATATATTTTATATTTTATATTTTATGTATAATTTCTCAACTTTAATAGCCGTTTGAAAGGTAAAAGAGGGTCCCATGCAAGGAAAACCAAGCAAAATGGGTCGGCAAGAAAATACAAGAGAAAAAATTATCATTAATTCAATAAATTAAGGCTTAAAAAACCACATTCAATAATTATATACCTAACTATCTGCCCATAAATACCCCCTTTTACTAATAGCCCTTCAACCACAACACTACAGTTTTAATTATTATTTTCCTCTATCTCTCTCTAGCTTTCTCCCAATTGTCTGTTTTCTTTGTAATATTATTACTGCTAACAAATTCCTAAAAGGGCCATGGGAAAGGATGTGGAAGTAGCTGAGAAAGGAGGAGAGTTCTCTGCAAAAGACTATCATGACCCTCCTCCAACACCATTAATTGATGCTGGAGAATTGACTCAATGGTCTTTTTACAGAGCTTTAATTGCAGAGTTCATAGCAACACTTCTTTTCCTTTACATAACAGTTTTGACTGTGATTGGGTATAAGAGTCAAATTGACACTAAAAATGGTGGAGATGATTGTGGTGGTGTTGGTATTCTTGGTATTGCTTGGGCTTTTGGTGGCATGATTTTCGTTCTTGTTTATTGCACTGCTGGTATCTCTGGTATGTTCATTTTCAAAACTATATAATATATATACCCTTTTTTTCTTACTTTATTTTATAGAATCACTTCTGATAATAAAAACGTTTTTGAAATAAATTGAAAAAATCTATTAGAAGTGTTTTACCATAAAAAAGAAAATGCTTTTGAAAAATAATAATTTATTAATTGGATGCTTTTAACGCTTAAAAAAAATGAATTTTGTATATACCGATAAAGTCACAAAAAAATGTGTTTTCTTACGCATTCTTTTATAGGATGAAATAATTCTATTTAATATTTAACTCATGATATGTTAACTTTCTTAAATTAAAAACTGTTAAATTTATTTTTATAAAGTGAATATGTTATTAGTAATTTTATTTTAAATTAATACAATTTAATTAATTTATTATTATATTAATATTTTAGATCAATTTTAATGATTTTAATCAATTTTAGATCAATTAAATTATACTAATTTTAAAAAATATAACTAATATACATAATTTATAAAAATAAATAGAAAAAAATAACATGATAACATTTCTTAAATTATTTTTAACTAGAAATAGTTTTAGAGAAGCAAAAACAAATATAAACTAAAACTTCCATATAGTTGGGATTTTTATCAAGTAAGCAAGTAGCTATCCATAAATCCACTCTCGTTGATTTTTCAGTTTACTTTCTATATAAGTTTGTTATTCATATATTTTTACTTTTAATTTCCTTTAAAATAACAATTATTAAATATATATATATATATATATATAATATGTAAAAATAATATATTTTTTACATTATAGAAATGAAATTCCATTTATTAAGGGCTAATTTAACCTTGATTTTTTTCCTTAGCTCTTTATTGCTTTTTTATTTCTACTTGCTTGTGCTTAAATAAATGGTTTCAGGAAGAAAAAAAAAGGCTTTAAGAGGCACAAAATATATATTTTTTAAAGCTCTGAAAGCACTTTTAATAAATTATCTTATATTAATTTGATCATGAAGCTTTGTTTTACTGTCAAAAATGATTTGTAGAAAAAATCATACTTAGTTTTGGACATAAATTTTAAGATGAGTAACAACTTGTGTTAGAGAATTGTACCCTTTAGCTAGTTTTTCAAAAAAATAAAAAAGGAATCAAAACTTGCAAAATGTATGAAAAGGAGTACCAAGTATAATATATTGTTTACAAGGTGTTTGTGAAAAGGCGTAGCCACTCTACCTCAGTCTTTTAAGTTAGAGCTAGAACATAATGAATAAACCTTTGTGAAATTAACAGGAGGGCATATAAACCCAGCAGTGACTTTTGGGCTATTCTTGGCAAGAAAGGTGTCACTTATGAGGGCATTATTGTACATGGTAGCACAATGTTTGGGTGCCATTTGTGGTGTTGGGTTGGTTAAGTGCTTTCAAAAGTCATATTATAACAAGTATGGTGGAGGAGCTAATGAGCTTGCTGATGGATACAATAAAGGTGTTGGATTAGGAGCTGAGATTATTGGTACTTTTGTTCTTGTTTACACTGTCTTCTCTGCCACTGATCCTAAGAGAAATGCAAGAGATTCTCATGTTCCTGTAAGAAGCTCATCATCATCTTCATAACCCTTTCCATGATTTTATCACAAATGAATAGATTTTTTTTTATCAACGAATTATTGAAATATTCTAGATTCCAAATCCATGTAATATTTTTTTAAAATGTCTTAACTTAACCTTATTTGTATGTTGAGCAAATATAGGTATTGGCACCACTACCTATTGGATTTGCAGTGTTCATGGTTCATTTGGCCACTATTCCAATAACTGGTACTGGTATTAACCCAGCTAGAAGTTTTGGGGCTGCTGTTATTTACAACAATGAGAAGGCCTGGGATGACCATGTACATATTCTCTCTTTTCTCTTTTCTCTTTTACTTAAATCACACAATCAGATAATACAATCCGAAAACAAGTGATTTGGTACTATACTGATATGAACACTGCATAAACCGACACAACACATATAAATTGTAAACCCTAATTTTTTGTGTTGTATATGTGTATATGTAGTCTAAGGGTGAATTACGCATTTGGTATATATATTTCTATATGTTTCGCACTTGGTTCACTTATTATTATTATTATTTTATGATTTGGTTTCTTTATTTTTAAATTTTCATAATTTAATTTCTTTATTTTTTCTCTTTACAATTTAGTCCTTTATTTGTTTTTAATTTTTACATTTTGGTGCTCTTTACTTTTTTAGTTTAATTTTAAATTGATATCAAATTTTAAGTTAAATGTATGAAAATTAAAAAAATAAAAACATCAATTTATTTTAAAAAGAGAAGAGAAAGGTCCTAGTATGAGAATATACATTTGAGTCTAGTAATTTATGATTGGATAACTATCTATGAAAATTAGGTATTTCAATGGTAAAAGTATAATTTAATTTTGTGACTAAATTGTATTTTTTAAAATTATTATAGATTTAGATGTATTCAATTTTAATAATAACATGCATGATGATTATAGTGGTGTTTGAACATTTAAAATATTCATTTTAAAAAAATGGACCATTGGTGCTCTCATCTTTGTAAAGAAGAAGAGTAATAGAAAAATATAGGAATTATTTATAGAATGATGTCTAATAGCATTATTTTGATGAATGATTTGCAGTGGATCTTCTGGGTTGGACCATTCATTGGAGCAGCCATTGCTGCATTTTACCACCAATTCATTTTAAGAGCTGCAGCTATTAAAGCTCTTGGATCCTTCAGAAGCAATGCTTAAGCTTTTTTAAATGTATTTATGATAATGTGTTATTGTTATCCTTGTATTCCTTATCCTTTTTATTATAAAGTTTATTTTTATTAATTAAGTGGTGTCTTATTGGTGATTGTCTGATTAATCAACATGATGGAGTACTCATTGGGTTGTCTTCTTTTGTCAATCGCTATTTAATCAACGCTTCAATGTTGAAAATTAAGCTAATGACAAGAATTAATAATCTAATAAGATAAGTCGCTATCACTTGATGATAAAGTATACACTTTTTTTTTAAAAATAACTTATCAAAATAAATAAATATACAATTTAGTTCACAATTTAACCAATTTTATTTAGAAATAAGATAATCAAAAAATTAATATATTGATATTATTAGTTGTCTCTACTATCAATTTTTTTTATTAATTTTATAACTCTACCATCAAAAATATAACATAATAATAAAAAAAATTAATATATTGGTATATTTATACCATTAATATAATTAAATATTATTTTTATTATTTAATAAAAATAGATAATATATATATTATTATCTTCCTACTCGGCATTGAATTAAAACATCACCAGGGCAATACTTTTGACTTTAATTAATAATTATTGACCAGTCCATTATAAACTATTACTAAAGAACACTGATAAAATAGTTTTTTTTTAAATAAAAAATCTTCACGAAATAACATTATATGAATTATCAACAATTATAAAATTATTGATGGAATTCAATCTGACAAATCTGACAAGAATTAATAATTTTCTATTTAAAAAATATTCAATACAACCTGATTACCATAAAATATTAGGTAGTTCTAGCTTGCATAAAAGTGATGATAACCAATAACAATTAAAAAAATAGGTTAGGTCTAGTCTCTGTCTCTGTTTTTGTTTTTTTAGATCAAATTACCGCTCATGATAGCTCTCTCATATTTTAACCTTTAGAGATATGACAAAAAATAATGAAAATCGGTAACCATAATAAAATTTAGGGATTATTTTCCCCTAACACTACTAACGTTGTTTGCAATTTTTCAGATTACACTTTTTAGAGAAGAGATTTGGGATTTACCTTCAATAAAGATACCATATAATATACATAATAAATAATAATATTAATTAAAAAATATGTTATGTGTATCATATTATAATAAAAATATGTTTAAAGTATTAAGTTTTATTAATATATTGAGGGTTAAAAATTTAAAATTCAAGTAGACACATTTTTATATTATGTATATCTATAATTTTATAAATATTATAATTAAATTTTATTAATAATTTATGAAGTTAGGAACACATGATCCTGGTAACTATGCAATGGAGAGTATAGAAATGTGATTGGGATGTATCATCGTGGAATTCAAGTTTCTTTCCTAAGATGTATTTCGTATTTCAAGCGGGAGGTCAATGACTCATTCCTCTAATCATGAGGCATGAGACGTATCTCACATCCCATGTGGAGGGATAAGTTGACTCATTCTTTCAATCATAAGGATCGTCGCGTTTATTTTTCATGGGACAAGAGACACGTAAGGGTGAAATTGAATTCAACTTCTAAATATGTTTCTAAAGATGAGGTTCATCATAGAACTCAAAGCTTTTTATTAGGGCGTATCCCGTATCTTGAGGGGTAAGTGGATTTCTTCCTCAAATCATGAGGCATGGGACATATTCCACATCTAAAGTGTGGGGGATGAGTTGACTCCTTCTGCCAACTTGGGGGCCACTAGATGAATTTTCATAAGATATGTGACATGCAAGGCTAAAAATTCAACTCCTTACATTTGCTCCTTGTGACATATCTCGTATATCAAGTGGAAGGATTAGTTGACTCCTTCCTCTAATTTGGGGGGCATTAGATGAATTTTCACTAGACATGTACATGTTAAGGTGAAAAGCTTTACCCCTCACAAGCGCTCCAAATTAGAGGGATTAATCACAATTATATTTTGCGAGATGTGTGTCATGTAAAGGTGAAAATTCTACCACACATGTGCTCCAAACTTAGACAGATTAATTTAATTAATAATTTTGCGAGAGATGGGATATGAAAATGTGAAAAATCCTACCTTTCATATGTGTTCATATTTTATCTTGCATGAATAAATAGTCAATATATTGACAATATTAATTAAATACTCAAAGCATGCGAGTTTATACACGTCCAAAGAAAATATGGTGTGAACTTCATAATAACTTCATCAACATTTGGATAATAAATTAGTTATTTATACCATAATCACTTCATCAACAATATTTCTTGTCATGCTAGGATAAATAATACGATTAGATAAAGTCATTAATATAGAGAATGAATCGTTGATATATTTTTCATATAATGTTAGGAGTAGCCCAAACTATTTAAGAGTTTTGTCGACTCCTAGTTACTTAGAGTAATGTTGACTCGTTCTTGTAAGAAATAAAATACAATAATTATAAAGTTACGTGAAAATAATGGAACCAATCATTAAATCATTACTAGTATATGTTAAGAGTGAATTATCACACAGAGATAGTAGTCGATATAACTTTAGTCTATAGCAAAAAGAGGTGCTAATTTTTTGCGAGAATTCTTTAAGAGCTCGTCTTTTTCTTCCCTAAGCTAGGTGTTTATAGATGCCTTTATACCTATTTATGTAAGATAAAATACAACGATCATAAATATAAATAAAGTTAAAAGGCCATGCCCAAAAGTATTATTTATTAACCCCAAACGTATTATTTATTAAATAAAATAAATAAATATTAAGTAAAAAACTGAACTAATGATTCTACTTTCATAGAGTCATCAAGTAATATTTTTGATTATCATCTAATTAATTGGATAAATGTTCACTTCAAACAGCTTTAGAAAGAAGGAAAAGTTATTCTAGAAATCAATTTGTTTATATCATTTAAATAATTTGATCATATTATTTTTACAAAAGGCAAATAAGTCACTTGTTTTTTAAAATTGTAATACTATAATCACATAATTTTCACCGTAATGTCCTAATTTTAAAATATCTTAATTGTAAAAATTATATAACTAAAATGTCTTAATAACATAAAAAAATTACTTTAAAAACTTATTAGAAGAAAATTCTTAAAAATGATTATGCTTAAATCATCTTTACTATTCTTTTATAAATAAATAATTATCTTGATTGTATTTACTCAATTATATCTATTTATTATTATTACTTTTTTATTTTTCTTTTGATGAAATTATTATTACTTTTTAAATTCAACAATATTTAATATTTGAATATATGAATATATGAAGGTAAATAGGCAGGGTTAATAGGAAATTATTCCATAAGGTTAACCCAAAACGCTCACCATAGATCAATAAACCCAGCCCAAAATGCTAAGTAAACTTCTTTTGAGATCCAAAATGTTTCTCTTGGACTAAACTAAAAAACATCTTTTGATTTTCTTTGTTGGTTTTGTATAGAAGAATAATTAAAAAAAAATCATCATATTAAAATCATGGTATACCTAGACTTTTTTTTGTTCTTTTTCTATATTTGACATACATAGATTTCTTATGAATCTCTAGTGCACAAGTTAAACATTTTTCTAGCTATTGTGTTGTGTCTCAAACATTTTAAATCACATATTTAAACTGTATTTAATACAATTTTTTAAAACAAATAGTATTTTTGTGTGTTTTGAATTTGTACCAATTTTATAATCAATTATATTTTCAAGTTTTAGTTTTTGAATTCTAAGTTTTCAAATTGAATGTTGTTTAGTAATTAATTCAATTTTCATGTTTAAAATCAAGTAAATCAGTTATGTTTTTACACATTTTTTTAAAAATTAAAAAAAGTTTTTTAAAACAAAATTTCAAGTTAATTTTTATTTTTGTTAGTTAATTTTATATTTTTTCTTTGACTTAGAGAGGAAATGAAACAAAAAACAAAAAACAAAACCCTTTACTAAACAATTTTGTTTTCTTTTTTCTAAATGATTTAGAAATTTAGAAAAAGAAAACAAGTTCCAAAGACAAAAAAATAGAATTTATTTCAAAATTAGCCCTAAATGAATAACACATTTAATACAATTTGATCTTAAAAGATAGATAGAGAGTGTTGCATAGTTACATATCAAATTTTATGTGAAGTAAACTAAATAAATAAGCATGCATTGCAAATATTAGTTTATGGACTACCCTTCTATCATTAACACAAAGCATGATGTTATTTTATTTTATTTTAATGTTTAATAATGGCCTTTGCTTTGCTCATCCTTCAAGCTAAGACAACGCATTCCCTCCGATCCTAACCTTCCCTTACTTTTATCTTCTAAGATAAACTCACCATCTCCTAAATATTTTCATCTTTTAATTTTGGGTCTTTCGCTATTTGCTTTTATTATAGTACCACAATTTTATGTACATTTTTTTTACAAAATATTTTGTGTAAGAAGGATCTCATACAATTGTTGTAGATTTTGAGTATTGCTATATATAATCTGTGGATGCTAATTTACTTAAGTGTACGGTCATAAATGTAGAGTGAGAGTGAGAGTGAGATTAGCATATTAAGGAAGAAAGATTATAAAATTTTGATACCTAAATAACATTAATGATGTAATTGGAATAAGATTGTTTTTCTTACATTTTTCCTTGCTAGTTACTATAGCACTCACTTAAATACAAAACCAGATGGACACTTCTTTCCAATGACACGTCTATTTTGTAACACATGAAATTAAGATGAATAGGTCTAAAGAGGCCTTTTAATGATCCAAGTAATGAATAAAATAATTTCATTTAAGTCCCCATATGACTTATCTTTTAAGTAATGTTTTCAAAGTAGAGAACACTGATCAGAGAAAAACAATAGAAATTATGTTAATCATAATTGAATTTGTATAAACTACACATCACACAAGAAAACAACTTTAAACACCGCAACTCAGAATTAGAATATCTCTCAACATTTCACTCATGAACGTTTCGTTTGTATAAGCTTACAAAAATCTTTAAAAGCACTTTGACAGCATAAAAGTACTTCTGAATCAAATAGAAAAAAATATATCATAATACCTAAAATAATTAAGATTCGAATTTTAATTATGAGTATATCAATTTGTATAAAAAATAACAAATATTATGTTTCTTTAGTTACTCACTATTATCATAAGCATAGAAACAAACAAAACCTAAATCTTACATTATAAGAATGAGAAAAACAGAACTACATCCGGCTAGAAAAGATATACTATTAAGAATATGCAGTGGTACTATTATAGATTACATTCCATTCCATCTACTCTATTCCCTACTTTTCTTTAACTTCTTTTTCATCACAAGAATTAAACTCCAAGCAATATCCACTTCCTATGACCTTATAAAAACCAAACCAAACCACCCAAGAATTTCAAACTCATTAAAAAGCAAATAACTAAAACAATCAAACATGACTTCAACGTTTCTTCTTTTCCTTTCCTTCTCTACTCTAACCATTCTCTCCATTGTTCAAGCTCAAGGTAGATCTCCACATGGACTCACTAATGAGAAACCTGTAGCCTTTTCTCCATCAAC
Source organism: Hippophae tibetana (assembly GCA_037013495.1). Classification (NCBI taxonomy): domain Eukaryota; kingdom Viridiplantae; phylum Streptophyta; class Magnoliopsida; order Rosales; family Elaeagnaceae; genus Hippophae; species Hippophae tibetana. The sequence continues at coordinate 1,691,821 of CM072810.1, forward strand.
ATATGATTTCTTTCATACAACTTCACAAAAACCTTATGCCAACAACGCATGTGACACCTCTAATTGTTCACCATTACCTATATCATCCAAAGTAGAAACTACTGAAGATGAGGAAAACTTAATGTCTACACCAAATGGCAAAACAAGATACATAGGAGCTGGTGGGATTGCTGGCATTATGTTTGGTCTTGGCATTCTTGTGCTAATTGTGTTCGTTGCCCGTCAAACAAACTCGTCTCGTTTCAAGCCATTTCAATCTAATGCTTGATCTTTGAATAAGTACTAAAAACACCGGCTTATTTCAAATATATTATTTATTCTATATTTTGAGTTAATATTTAATTCTTGTTATGATATGTGTATTTATTATCAATTATATGAAGTTAATTTTATTAATAGGTTATATCATATTCGTCTTTATAACAGTTTTTTTTTTATCTTTAAGAGGGATAGATATTTTTAGATAATCAAAATGTTTTGAAATCGAGTGTTATCATAATCATATGATTATATGTGCCATTAATAGACACATTTAGAACAATACTTTATAGTCTTCCACATTTCAATCGGCAAATGAAGAGCACCGGAATAATCTCTGAACTTTTTAGCAATGACATATGTTTTTTTTTGGTAAATATAATATAAACCATTGAGGTTTTTTTAAATATCATAGGATTCCTAGATTTAAAAATAATATAGACATCTAATTTACAATAAATTTAAAATAGAATACCAAAAAGAGGGATAAAAAGGTCATGTTACATCATTTTCAACTTTAGGTTTAATTGCATGACATGACCACATTTTATATATAAAATTTTATTTTTAATATTTATAAAAAAAACATATATTCATTTTCTTTTACAATACAAATGAAAATATATTTTCTAACACAGTAAAAATGTTCATATATATATATATATATATATATATATATATATATTCTTTATTAATGGAGTTAAAAATGAAATCAGGTTTAATAACTAAGTTATTTATGTAGTGAAAGGATAAATATTTGAAAATATTAAAAAAAGAAAATCATTTTTTAATAATTAATTTTTATGTCTTTGGTTTTACATATATTTAAAATTGATTTCTTAATTAATTAAAACCATGATATATTTATGTGTGCTTTTATTTTTTTAATTTAATTTTTTATATTCTTTATATTTTAGCATTCACATAAATTAAAATTTGTTTGTATTTAAGCAATATCTCAAGGTAGGTATTTGGGACCTATTTGATATTTGAAAAAAATCTTGACAGCTTCTATGATATTTACCCTTTTTAATAGATCCAACATCTTTACAACTAACAAGACATGGAGAATGTACAAACAAATTTTTTGACGAATAAGATAACGAACATTAAAAGTTCTAATGCAAATCGTTGAAATGGTTAGTTTGCATTATTTCAATGGAGAAACTTGAATCATTCTCACAAAACAAAACAAAGCTTGGAAGCTTATGACAATAATCAAAGAATTTTCACCAAATAGAAAAAGAAAAGAATCCTATTTTTCTATACTATTTGGGTGTGATACTGCAAGTATCACTAATAAATGGCAAACATGTGATATGAAAAATGCACTAAGTGGCAAAAAATACGGGTTAAAAGGAGTTAAATTTTTAGGTGTCATATTTTAATCGGCAACACATATAATGACACACCAAAAGTTGTGAAGGTGAATTGAATCGCAAAATAAATATAAATGTAACTATTCATAGGCATATTAACCCAATTCATCCCCCAAAAAATACAACAATGACATGCATACAGCATTTGAAGTAACAAATGATCCATGGATTGATTTGAGCTTCTAAGGCTCTTTGTTGCTTTTGAATATCCTCTCGTTAAGCTCTAAAATAATAAAGGAAACAAAAATTACATCAAACTATTGTGCAAGTCCTTGAAAATCAGAGTTATGCATGATGATACAAGTTCCACAGACAATGTTCAGAATATATATGTAGTGATACAAAGCTAGTTAAGTTGTAGCATGTATCAACGCCATACAAATAGTGACACTCTTATATCATGGGAATGTCATTACCTAAAACATGTCTACCATCCACGTGAACTTAGAGATTCAATCAAAGGTCGAAATGTCTGTTCTACAGTCTTGTTCCAAATTTGTGCAAATTCTGAGTGTGTTTTCTTTCCAAAAATGAGCTCCTTATTCTGAAAGACATCCCAAATTCAACCTCTTAAGTTTAACATTATGCAAATCAAAAGAGAAACTAAAATACAATGCCATGATGGTGTGATCTTGACATGTCATTCATGCATCAAGTGTAAAATTGGAAAAATTCACCGCTTTATGTACATGTGTTGAATTGGAAAGAAAATATAAACAAAAGATCAAATCATCATGGAAAACAACAGTGCCATCCATAAGTCAAATATCAAGTTGCAAATTACAAGTTTTGACAACACGATCTGCAAAACTGAATTTATCAAACTAAGGATCTATTTGTTTCTACTTCTGGATCTTGTAAAAGCGCTTTAAGACCAAACAAAAAAATTGTCAACAGCACTTTTAGAGCTCAGAAAGCACATTTTGTGCTTGCTAAAAGAAGCATGTTATGTGTTTCTTCCTAAAACCGCTTCTGTTTGACACTATTTTTAACAGAAGCACAAGCAAATGGACCCTAATGCTCATGGACATAGTAACATAGATGCATAAATAATAATCAAGCTAATTTTTTTTTCCTCCTTTGGAGCAAAAACCTAATCTGCATTTACATATTTATGCCCATATAGATGCAAAAGATACTCCTTTTCTAGAAGGAATAACTAAAATGCTCAAATAGTGTTTAATGAATATAAGCTCAAAAACATCTGCTAGACAGCCACACAAAAATTCAAGTCATCACATTTTCATCTGTACCGTAAGCCATCTAATTTGCAAATTTGGGAAATCCCAAGCCTTGAGGTCGCATACAATCAAACACACGAATAATTTTCCAGAAACATGAATCCCAAAAGATCAAATCTAGGTAAACTACGTTTGCTATGCGAAAGATAAAGCGAGAAACGAGGGTTAATAACCTGAGAATGAGCAGCTAACTCCGGTTGAGAATCTGAAATCAAGTTGTGGATTCTTCTGCGTTGCTCAAATACCACAAACCCTGTGAATGCGCTTCCCAGTGCAACCCCCAATAGCCGTTCCTGCACAATCAATTCCCACATCGACATTTTGATTCGCAACAACTCCACAATCGGAACCATCAAATGTGGGGGAAAAAAGTATGTCGTTTGAATTTACAGTTTGAAATAGACTTCAAGAATTACCTGAGTGAGAACGCTAATCATCGCGTCTTTGGCTGCTTGGGACGAAGAGAAAATTTGTCCTTGATTCGGCTTTCAATGCAAAAAATAAAAGGGAGGCAGACGGTTAAGAATTTACATTTTAAAGGTGTATAATTAAAATTGTGATCAATTACCTAAATTTAATATTATTTTTTAAATTAATCGATAGATAATTATTAACTTCGAAATTGTTATTAATTGAAATAAAATATATATTAATACTATATGAAATAATTAAATAGAATTTTATTTTTATATTTTTTTATATTTTTATTTTATACTTATTAAATTAGTTAAAAATAAGAATTAATTTCAATGTTTTAAATATTTTTAAATAAATATCAAAAAATAAAAAAACATAATTCAATAATAAGAAGACTATTGCAACTCATGATCAATAATTATTATTTAAATATATCTAAAATTAATACGAATTTATTATAATTATTGATACAATCTTACACGTCATTATTAAAAAAAATTGTTCTTAAAAAACAAACATAAAAAAAATGCTTTTTCCTCCTAACTAATTTTTTTTTACTTTTAATTTATTTATTCCTATCATATAAAAAAATTATTTCTCTTCATTTATTTTACATTATTTAATAAACTTATAAATATATTATGTTTCCTAACTAATTAATTTTTAAATGCATTTATAGTTTGAAGCCTTCAAAATACAAAACTAAAATGTAGTTAATTGTTTTTTTACAAGGAAAATTATAGATTAGTAGGTTACTTATCAGAAAGGAGAAGAAAAAATAAGAAAGAAACAAAAAGGTTAATTGATGACTGTTGAGGGTAGATGAATATTGAAAATAAATATTTCACTTTGATGACTGTAATAATGTTTGGATCAAATCTAGTAAATCAAAAATGAGGTTATTTTTAAAAATACATAAATTAATTATTCTTTTCTCATCAGAAGGTTTACAGATTTAGAAGAGCTTTCTGCATATTACTAAAAAATGACAAAATACGAGTAGAGGATCTTACTGATACTGAACAATTTGTTCATATTCTAACATCTTAGCAGCCTCCTCTAAAACAAGCGATCAAAGTTCATAATTTTGACACAGCTTGGTCGAAAAGTAAAAGCTGACATAGTCTTCCTGGTAACTGATTATTATGAAAAAATCACTCAAATTTGGGTAAACAACACTCATATTTCATCCATAAAATTAGCAAAAACCTTAACTTTATTTAAAGTAATAGATTTTAAATTATAATTATCAACAAAACAGTTTATATCAAAGGAGATGTTAGAGTAATCATTTCTCCTGCACTCACAGCTCACCAACAAGAAAGAAATTGGTTTGAGAAAATCACGTTGCTTATAGGTTCGAGTACCAACTCGAGATAAAATCGATCATCAACTCAAACTAAAATCGATCTCAAATCATAAAATGTAATATTTTTTATCGTTTGTATCCCTTTAATATCTCTATATATATACATATTATATAATTGACACATATACGCATAATGTTTTATAAATAAATAAGTTTTTTAAAAAATTTACACGTTAATTCAATCAATTATTTTGATTTATGTCTAAGTTTTCTTTGAAATCGAATCATCTCAAACATTATGATTTTTAAAACTCCAATCAAATTTTGATACAAAGTAAGGAAATGCTAGTAGAGACTAATAAACTAATGGAAAGGTTTTCTATGGATTTTTAGAAAATTAAACCAAAAAACTCATTTTTTATTCAGTGGATAATCGAAAATAGTACGAGGTTTAATATAAATATGCCCAGCTTCCTTTCAAAACCTCTCTAACCTCTTAGGAAAATATTTATAAAAATAAAAGTGTAGATCAAACTTGGTACTAACTACTAAATTGCTGTTTTAATTAAAAAGAAAATCCTATTTCAGTGAAGTCAACGGTCAATAAAACACTTAGACGACGTCGGTCTAGACCTTTCTTTCTTCCTGTATCTCTCTAATTCTATAAACCCGAGCTCACTCTCACGCAGATCTCAGTACTTTCGATCCATTCAAAAAATGGCGACTCCCGCTCGACTCGTTCTCCTTCTCATACTCACCATTCTACTCCTCTTCTCCAATTCAGTTCTAACCAAAGACACGAAGCCCAAAGATGTAGACAACGAAGATGAAGATCTGAGTTTCCTTGAAGAACCAACCGAACAAAACGGCGCCGCACACAATTCCCTCCATGATTTCCCAGATCAAGACGAGTTCGATGAAGACGGAGACGATGATTTTGATAACTACTCCGATTTCGACGAGTCAGGGATTGACCACGAATCGTATAAGGAGCCAGAAGTAGATGACAAAGACGTCGTCGTTTTAAAGGAAAGGAATTTCACTACTATTATAGAAAATAACAAGTTTGTGATGGTTGAATTCTACGCGCCTTGGTGTGGACATTGTCAAGCTTTGGCTCCAGAGTACGCTGCTGCTGCTACAGAGTTGAAGGGTGAAGATGTAATTTTAGCAAAAGTTGATGCTACTGAAGAGAACGACTTGAGTCACGAGTACGATGTTCAGGGATTTCCAACTATCTACTTCTTTGTTGATGGTGTTCACAAGCTTTATAATGGCCAAAGGACCAAGTGGGTTTCTTATTTTTGAATTTTTTAATCTTTAGTAAATATGGAACATTTCGACTTTGGAAAGTCTTTGATTTTTTTTTCTTTCAATAAATTGCTTATTTTATAATTCAGAGAAGCTATTGTGACATGGATTAAGAAGAAGATCGGGCCTGGTGTCAACAATGTGACCACATTGGATGAAGCTGAACGTATATTGAGTGCTGAGAATAAAGTTGTTTTGGGCTACTTAAACTCATTGATGGTATGTGCTTTTCTTCATGTCTTTCTATTTCGTTGCTGTGAAATGTGAACAAGTGAATCAGCTTCTATAAAATTATAGTTTGAATGGGCGGTGACTCTTGAATATCATTTTTAATGTGGTATGAAATGTAGGTACATGGAAATGGGAAGTTTCTTGATTTTCTTCATATTTTGTTAGATTTGTTATATTGGAAAAGGTTTGACCTTATTTTTAATGGAATTGTTGCAACGAACTTGGGAATTTGAGCTGTTGCATGCAAAATGAAAGACTTCGTGGAATAGATAACTAGTTGAACTGACAACACTGCATTAGTATTAGAAATAGTTGGAAAATTAACTCTCTTAAAACCTTAAGCTATTGGGAGAAGGACCAACATTGTTTTTATACACTTATCACTCTCTCACAAGTGTTGTTCTATGCACCATGCAAATCAAACACTTGCAATTCAACAACTGGATTTATTGGGGTTTGAACACAATACCTCCAGGTCTGATACCATGTTAGAAAACTAATTTTCCCAAAAGCTTGAGCTATTGTGAAAGACCTAACATTGTTCTTACACACTTATCAATTAGTTATATACATACATACATATATACATACATGTTACACGGACTTTTAAAAGAGCACCTAGAGGTGAATTTTTCTATACTTTCGGGTGTTCAACATGTCCGTTATTTTAAATTTTATGTAAATTTATATTAAATTAGAGTGTTCACATACCCACATTCATATCTATGACATGTTGCTTGCACACACTACGCCTCCAACGATGAAGAGCCCCAGTAACATAGATAGGGGATATACATATCATCACGAGAGGTGTGACAATTGCATAATTAATTTTAAGAAAAATATGACTTCGTTGGAAAGAGACTTCTACATGAATTAGGCTCATGGATGAAGTGTAAGTCTCTCTATTGATTGCTTTACATGGATGTATTTACTTGCATATAGAGGATCCCATTTTTTGTAAAACACTAATAATATTTTCTTGAAATTATTACAGTACACTAAATACTCATGCACATGGCTTATATAAAGGTTTTTACTTTGTCGGAACAGGGTGGATGATTATAATGAAATAACTTGCTGAATGTATTGCCATTTCCAATTCTATCTTTATCTTGAAAATTTTCTTTTGTCTGTTTGTGGTCTCCTGTTCTTTTCTCATATAGTTATCCTATATGTGAATTAGAAACTTTGAAGTGCATTTTAATAGCAGCTGCTTGATCAATATTATAATTATACTATTAAAAGAAGGTTTCCTGAATTTTTGTGGGTAATTTGGGATATTACAGATTGCCTACTAGGACTAAATGACTTGTTATGTCCTACTCTATATTCGCAGGGTCCAGAGAGTGATGAGCTTGCTGCTGCTTCAAGGCTTGAAGATGATGTTAATTTTTATCAAACAATAAGTTCTGATGTTGCAAAGCTTTTCCATGTTGATCCTAAGGCTAAACGCCCTGCGTTAGTCTTGCTTAAGAAGGAGCCTGAAAAATTGAGTTATTTTGGTAGGTTTTCTATCATTGTCATTTTCATTAGATAATTTAAACTGAAATTTCGGGAAAAAAAGAGGGTTATTGTACGTGTTATGTGTCTCATTTATGCAGATGGCAAATTTGAGAACTCTTCAATAGCTGAGTTTGTATTCACCAATAAACTTCCTCTGGTTACTGTATTCACCAGGGAAAATGCTCCTGCTATTTTTGAAAGTTCAATCAAGAAACAGGTCTCTTTTTTTTTCTTTTTTTTTGTTGCAAGTGTATCAGCTATATTATTCATTTATGATTATGATATTTCTTGGATAAAAGATTCATATTTTGAATTTTCCATATGCAGCTGTTGCTATTTTCTACTTCAAAGGATACAGAAAAAGTTGTCCCAATTTTTGAAGAGGCAGCAAAATGTTTTAAGGGGAAGGTATAGCCCACGTTATTGATTGAATTGGTTAAATATTTTTCAAAGGCATAACTTACAAAAGAACTATGACTATCCATTCGCCAGATTGTGATTTAGAAACTATAGCATCTGCGCAAGATATACTTGTATAAATCCAGGCATATCAATTGTTAATTAAAATGAAATCACTGAAAAAAGAAGAAGAAGAAGAAGAAGAAGAAGAAGAAGAAGAAGAAGAAGAAGAAGAAGAAGAAGAAGAATTAGATGATTTGAGCACAATTTGTTTTTCCTTAGTCCTCTTAAATTGCCTTTTCCATTTCAATCATTGTGTGTTTAATTTTTTTTTGTCAGTATTTTTTTATTTTAGTTGACTAATTCACATTTTGTGATCACTTGTAGCTTATTTTTGTTTATGTCCAAATGGATATCGAAGATGTTGGAAAACCAGTCTCAGAATATTTTGGTGTTGCCGGAGATGCTCCAAAAGTAACCTTTTATTTTCTTCCATACTAATTTCTTTTCGGTACATATGTTTTACATTTTAGATTTATTTGTAAGACTTTACCTATGCTATAAAATTGTTATAATTTTTGTTTTCCAGGTCATTGCATATACTGGAAATGATGATGCCAAGAAATATTTTCTCGATAAAGATGTCACCTTGAATAACATTAAGGTTAATTTTTTGTTTCCTAGAAAAATACATGTTAATATTTTTCCTTATTGGTTTGCTAAGCTTTTTTTCTATATAAATTTCTCAGTCTTTTGGTGAGAATTTCTTGGAAAACAAGCTAAAACCCTTCTACAAGTCTGACCCAATTCCAGAAAGTGTGAGTTATTTAGTTTCATAGCTCTGTCTACAACTTCACCTTTCCTTTTTTTTGGTTATTTTCTTATGTTTGATGGTGTGATTGACACAGAATGATGGAGATGTGAAAATTGTGGTTGGAGATAACTTTGATAAAATCGTTCTCAATGAGTCAAAGGATGTTCTTCTTGAGGTATATTTGTAACCCATTAAATAACTGCCTAAGATGTATTTTCTGTAAGGGGCTCCATCTAATGGGAGGTTTTGATCCAGATTTATGCACCTTGGTGTGGGCATTGCCAAGCATTGGAGCCAACATACAACAAGCTTGCTCAACACCTACGTGGAATTGATTCTCTTGTTATAGCCAAGATGGATGGAACTACAAATGAGCATCCTAGGGCGAAGGTAAACTAAAATGCAACATGTATAACTCAGTTAATGAAAGTTGTTCATCAAGAATACCTACTTTATGCTAGATCCATCCTTAAGAGTACAAGGTTCGATGTTTATCTCCTTTGATAATTGGAAACAAGTAAGATACTCGACTTGAGGCCCCAAAATTGCAGGGTTTTTTTTTTCTATGCATAGACTGCACATAGTTATGTAAGGTTGTATATAACTTATATAAAGACTGTACATGAGTCAAGTACAAGCAGACTGTACGTGCCTTTCTAAAACATTTTCAGTCCAAACTGAAAAAATGCACAATTCACAGCCCGAACTGAAGCTATTCTTTAAGTAACGGTCATATTGTATGCTAACCCCTCTTATGTTTTTTATGATCTATACCTAATTTGAGCTTCATGGTCTCAGGGCAAGTGCTAAAATTTGTTGTAGAATCATTAAATTTTCTACTGAATTATCTTATTTTACCATTGCAGTCTGATGGGTTCCCCACACTTTTATTCTTCCCTGCTGGAAACAAGGGCTTAGACCCAGTAAGTGGACATTCAAGAGACCATGTGTTTGTGTTTTCTTCTTCTGCATTAGATTTTATTCTGAATATGGGTTACTTGTTATGGCAGATCACGGTGGATTCTGACCGTACCGTGAAGGCATTGTACAAATTTATCAAGAAACATGCAGCAATCCCTTTTAAGCTTGAGAAACCAACTTTGACCCCATCTGAGGGTTCGGATGCTAAAGATGAATTATGAGAAATTTACTTATTACCTTGTCTTTCTATGTGTCATTAGTGAGGTAGAAGATGAATAGCTTGTCAGATAGTTGAAGATGAACGGCTACTAAAGCAATTAAGTATATCTCCTCCTTTCCCAAATAGTGGGGCAAAAAGAAAAGAGCATTTTTATTTATCTAAACTTAATGAGTGCACATGATTGTAAGATTAATGTGGGTTTACTTGGGAATAATCTTAAGTCGAGATATTAAGACTTTTCTAAAAGAAATGGAAAACGACTTAGTTGTTATTGCATTAAATTTTTGAACTTGTATCTTTTAGAAAATCTTGTGGAGTTTTATAAATTAAAATGATTGTTGTTTCATTTTTATTCATGATGTTATTGTTCTTGCTCTGTCATCTGTGTAATTCTTTTTCCCTTCTATTCATGTAAAAAAAATGAAATTCAAAAATATATGTTAATTTATGTTATAAGAAAAATAAATATATGTTTTTTTAGAGAATAAAAATGAAATTATATGTATCTTTGTCATATCATATAATTTTTTTTTTAAATAGGGTAAGGTTATGTAACAGAGAGAGAGTTTCTAATATTCATGTTATTATGTGAATTTTTTTTACTTTAGTTTAATAATTTGTGGCTGGATATTTCTTATTTATGAAAATTAGGTCTTTCTTATTAAATTATATATTTTTTAAAAAGTTACCATTTGTGCACGTCCTCGATTTTTTATTATTTAATCAGGTGATTGCTTTGTTAAATGAAAAAAAAAAAAAAGCACTGATGCAAAGACAAATATAAAATTTAGCACCACCCTTATCTTATGAATGTTTTACTAATACCGTTTATTGTTTGATTAAAAAAAATTACATTTTAAAAAAATCTAAAAGCTAATTATAGGTGAATTATTATGTTATTTTCTCGTAATCATTTTTACATCGAATTAATTGAGGTGACACTGTATGATTGAGATATTATGCTACTTTACTTGAAAACATTATATGATATTGTAACACTTTTCCAAAGTAAACTTTAACATACTCAAAAAGAAACCAATCAATTTAAATCTAACTCAAATCGAAATTAATTATATATATTAATTGTTTTAAATAAATTTAAAAAATATCAAAATTAATCTTTTTAATTCAATTGAAGATCAAAAATTACAAAACTCAATTCAATATAATTAAAATTACAATATTAATGTATATAAATTTTTTATATATTATAATTTTAAATTTATTTAAAATCGCAAAATCTAAATCTAAAGATCAAAATAATAATTATTTCTACATATTTTGTTGATATTTGTAAGTAAATTTTTTCTATTTATAATGTTTTCAAAATTAAAAATGATAAAGAGTAAATATTTACAAATTTATTATAAAATTTTAAACAACATTTTTGTTATAAAAGATTTATTTAAATCACTGTAACATAATAAATAATCAATTTAATTCTTTTATATTTTGAGTGTTCATTATTATATTTTCTTATCAATTTATGTATCGAATTTGATCTAAAAATTTTAAATTAATAATATTTTCTTACAATATTATATAGAATATATCTTTTTAATTGATAATATAAGATTTCACATGGATTTAAAGCTTCGTTCCATGTTTGATAATTTGTTAAACACATTCCAATTTTTTTATAATTATTATATAAAAAAAATTAATAATTAATTTAATAACAATAATAATTTTATATTTGCATAATATATATTATAACCATGTTATCTCTTTGTATTAATAAAAAGTTAAGATAGAGATATTATATCATATAATGAATATCGATTCAAAATTATTAAATTAATTATTTTTGAACTAAACTTATAAATTGATTTGAATATTAATTTTTTAGAGATCATAAATCCATTAAGATAGATTTATAAAATGACTCAAAAATCAAAGTATATTCAACCCTATTCATATTTTTTACATATCCGTAAATGGTAGAGAAATAATGAAGTAACAATTTCCTTAAATAATTTTAAAAAAAAAATCCTAAATAATGATAAAACTAAAATCAGATCCATCATCTATGGCATGGAAAAGGGTATACATCTCCTCACGTTATCGGTGTGCCATTTCTAATCAAAATAACTATTATTGTTTAACAAACAAGCCTTCAAATAAACAATATAAAAATTCAAATCAGTATGACAGTCACTTCCTTCAAATTCAATCCTCCAAAGACCCTTTTTCTTCCAATATAAATCATCCCTCTTATGCTTCTTCTACACATGGTTAGTATAATTTTTTTTTTCTTTTTGGGTTTAAGCTCCGGTCAAAGACTCGAACTTTCCTAATTCCAACCATTTTTATATATAAATATCAGTAATTTAATTACACCATTTTTTAATTAATATTTCATTTTACTTAATCATTTATACTTTATTAAATACTCTAATATTAAAAAAAATTATTAAATAACTCACATTAACTTCGTTACGTTTAAAAAATATAATAAATTTAAAACAATATCATACAATTTTTATTTCAATTCGACATAAAACCCATCGTATATTTAAATTTAGGTTGCGTTAATTATACGAATTATATTTCATCTTAAGATAAACTAATACGGTACAAATTAGACCTTATAATTTATATCACTTATTTTAATTAAAAATTAAACCTAAAATATTAAAAAAAAATTAACATATACCAATTATATATTATTTTCTCTCGGAATAATTTTTTTGAAGGAATGTTAGAGACACTCTCAGTATCACTCTCACACTTTGGTAATGACATGTAACCTTTCTCTATTTACTCTTTTTCACGTGATTTTTTATTTAATATTAATAAAGCATTAATTACGACACGGTATTTTTCATTAATTACAAAATTATCATCTCCTTTTAATTACAAAATTGTACTTTTTATCTAATCAATACAAACATATAGAAGTTAGAAACATAACCTATTAATGGTATAATTTTTATTAATTGTATTATTTATCCACAAAAAGGATCAAAATAAAAATGAAGTTTTATAGTCAAAGAAAAGATACCTGTAATTTTGTATAAAATAGAGTAACACTAAATGCAATTAATTAAAACTTTGAGTACATTTTTATTATCTTCATGTCATAAAAGTTCAATGTTTTTCAAATTATCAAAACCAAAAAAAAAATAACTATTATAATAACAAGTTTATTTTGTCAGATTTTTAACTCTAATCATAACAAGTTCATCCCGATTCATTTACATCTTCAAATAAAAATAAGTTCTAATAGGTGAAAAAAATAAAAAAAATATTAAATTTATCCATAATTGATAAAATTAAATTAAATATTTATATTATATTATCTTCCATTATTTGCATTTTTTTTAACAAAAGTTATTTGCATTGTTGAAACAGATGAAAGTTAACAAATGAGAAGAGAAAAAGAATACAAATGGTTTAAAATATTGAAGAGTTTAAACATAAGATACTATCGTCATATTTATTTTTTATGTAAGTTATAGATATAATAAAAAATGAAAGTTTTATAATTAATATCTATTAATTATAAAACTAAATATTAAATAAAAAATAAAAAATAAATGATACATGTCATTAAAAAAGGTATAAAAGTAAAAATGAGAGTAACTGTAGGAGTCTCCTTCACATTCCTCTTCACCCATCCAATAACTTTCTTTGTCAAAGCATCATTTCAATCCACTACTTCGCACCTCATCTAACTCTATATACACAACCAACGTGGCAAATTATCGCATTATCAAATCATTCCGTCGGCGTCAATCTAGCCCTTCACTTTTTCTCTTCTCTCGAGGTTCCTTCTTTAGAACCACTTTTTATTTCGTTCCCTTTAGATTTAGATTTCAGATCTTCTTCTCTAATCACTTTCCAACTTTTTATCATCCTCTTCGAGTCTTCTTACTGTTTTCAAAAACTACAGATCCACATTCTCAATCTCAATTTCTTTTCTAATCCACATTCTCTATTGAAATCAATTTTCGACGCCGAGTCTTCGAGAAGTTTCCGATATGGTGAAGAAACGCGGCGAGTTCTGTTTGGCTCTTCTCTTGCTCTTCATCCTCGTGGACTTCGTTGTGTCCACTGATTCTCCGGCTACTTCACCGAGTTCACGGCCGGTTTCCGGAGCCGACTCTCCTTCATCGCCTATATCATCACCTCCCGCGAAAAATGCTGATACTCCTGCTCCAGTAGAAGGTCCAGAAGTAAGTTCATCACCGCCGGCGCCTCCCTCCGGATCTCCAGCTCCTGCTTCATCTCCATCGGAGTCTCCTTTGAACTCATCGGATAAATCGCCGGCTCCGTCGCCGTCAGAGGCCAGTGATATCAACCACGGCGATGTCACATCGGATGATGATCAAACAGATGGTTCTGATGGAATGAGTGGAGGAAAGAAGGCAGGAATCGCAGTTGGAGTGATTGCTGCGGTTTGTTTGGTTGGATTTGGAGGAATCGTGTACAAGAAACGACAGGAGAATATTCGTCGTACTCGGTACAGTTACTCTGCCAGACATGAGTTTCTGTAAAAGAGGTAAATTTTATTGCTACTTCATAGGTTTTACATTTGTTTCGTTTATGAAAATTTCATAATTTGAATTTTATTCTCAATTCTTTGGCCTTGACGATGATGATAATAATAGTTTTGAATTTGATTATTTATTTTATATTTTTATCTTGAATTGAGTTGATATTATTCGTTTTTTGTATCTTACATGAGTATTCAATTTAAACTCGTTAATTGTTATATACATAGGAATTCACTTTTATATTATTTTTGTTCTTCAATTTGGCTGTCAGTTTATTAATCACTGTGTAAAAAATACTTTCAGTAATTACCATGATGAGAAGCAGCTACTGCTACTGATCAATTTAACTGAAACTTATTTATAAAGGCCAAGGCAAATTAGAAACTTCAATCTTGCTATGAATCTGATTATAAAAGACCCAATTAACGACATTATGCGCCACAACATTCACAATCTTAAGCACTCATAGGTTCGATGTCATTGAGAATTGGCACAAATCTTGTTGCATGGATTTCAACTTTGAAGCAATATCTTGCAATAAATTTGTTTGGGTGTATGGGTTGTGTCATTAACAGGTTTGCAAAATATATTAACTGTTAACAAAAATTGCAATATAATTCCATGAACCTCACGTGAAGTCGAGACTTTAAAGTAGGTTTTAAAATATTAAAAAAGTGCTACCAGTAATCATAAAGCTTATGAATCAAAAAGAAAAAAAAAATACAAATCTGACCTTTATGCTTACTAGTCGTTATGAATGTGACATTTCACGGTGTTGGATTATTGAAATCCCTTTCTTTGAATTTAGTCTTTCCTTCTTGTGTTCCGGCACTTCAATGGCCATTTGGTTAGAAATTTCCATAGACAAACTATACATTCCTTTAAAATTTAACATTGGTCAATGGTCATTTTGAATTGTTGCTTACAGAATTTTGCAATTGATCTATTTGCCACAGTTCTCTGCCTATAATTTGTTCAGTAACCATGAACGCAAGAAAGAAAAGACATACAAAGTCCCTCTTCTGTTTTTGGAATTTGGTGTAAATAAAAGTGTTGTTGTGTATAATTTAATAAATGCAATATATGTCACGTGTTAAATAAAGAGTAGTCTCGGACAACAAAAAGATTAAGTTAATGAATAATCTCAATAAAAAAATAAATGATTAATAATTATTTGAAAGAGATAATTACATAAGAAATACTTATAAAGTTATTTCTATTTCTTATATATAATTATACACATTCATACAAGATCTGAAATTGAAGCGCAATCACAAACTCTTTCTTATTTATCACAAAGAGATATATATCCCCTTATCTTTTACTATCTCTTTACTAAGTTAAACATCAAAAAATCAAATTTCATTACTCTGGTGGTACGAATTTTTCAATGGTATTTGATTTTGACAAAAGAAGTTGACTTTTTGAATTAAACTTTGGAGTTAGACACGCATTGAAGTAGAACTGGTAAAAGTCAGTGGGGGACAACAAGTATATTAAAAGTGTAAACTATGGATTGTTAAAAGGTTAAAAAGGTATTTTATGATACCTTTGATATTTAATTTTTTGGGTGCCAGTAGTTATTAAACGTGTGATGTTTCAAATATGATTTAGAATTATGCTTGCTTCCCAGTAGTATTGGGTCACTAATTGTGATAGAGATTTTAAGCATCCCTTGTCAACATCGTTGAAATGTATTTAAAGATTATGTTTATTCTTCAGTTCTCTTGCTATGCATGATTTTGATCTCTCACTAGATGTCACCATACTTTCTGTCTGGTATTTTGTTTGAACTTCTGTTTTTCAAACGGTAGATGGTGAGAGTTTCGACCAGTGATAAGTAACATTAAATCTTATGTAGCATTTGGGATATTATTCTCAGTACTATACCTTCAGCTCTGGCTAGTTGTTGGTGTCTTTTTACCACAACATGCCCGAGGATGTATGCTACATGTCAGCAGCTTCGAGCACGTGCTGCCGCAGACAGTGGTTTACTTGGTTAAAAAGAAATTCATAACATAACTCTTTCTAAAAGAGTTCTTAAGGAGGAAGTGTTTACATATACTTATAACAAGTCTATCTAGATGATTAAAAAATACACCTAAAAATTATTTCTATTTCTTATACATAATCATACACGTTCATACAAGATCTAAAATCGAAGCGCAATCACAATCACTCTTTCTTATTCATCACAAAGAGATATATAGCCCCTTATCTTTTACTATCTCTTTACTAATTTAAACATCAAATGTCATTACTCTCACGGTGGTACGAATTTTTCCATGGTATTTGATTTTGACAAAAGAAGTTGACTTTTTGAATTGAACTTTGGAGTTAGACACGCATTGAAGTAGAACTGGTAAAAGTTAGTGGGGACAACAAGTATATTAAAAGTGTAAACTATGGATTGTTAAAAAGTTAAAAAGGTATTTTATGATACCTATGATATTTAATTTTTTGGGTGCCAGTAGTTATTAAACGTGTGACCTACCTTTTAAAGTTAAAAAGAAAAGCCACTAGGTCAAATTACTTGCAACTGCAAATAGCAAACATATGAGCAGCTCTTCGTTAAAGAAGTTTGATAGTAGTAGTGTTGGAAATTTTCCCACCGGACCAAAATAACTGCAGAAAAAATTTAAATTTTTTCACATTCACTAGAGAAAATGCTACATAAAGTGGTTTAGAAATTATACTCCTCGTCCCATTAAATCCCGGATTTCAAATTTCTTACACTTTCATATAAATTTTATATATTTACTTATAAAAATACAATATTAAAATTAAGGATATATTTTATTTTTATTATTTAACAACTATCATAATAACAAATTAATTGTATATGTATATATATATAATTTCAATTTCAATTTATTTTTCAGCATAAATTTTATTAATTTAAAACATAAAATGTATAATCAAACATATAGAGTGTTAGTGAGGAATATCCAATCCCCACGTATTCTTTGAAACACTAGGATGCAAAATCCCCACCCTAGCTCGTAAACATTTAACATGAAAATGAAGATATCAAACCGACCTATTCAATTCAAGCTCAGTATCTACGTTTTAATGATACAAAAAGGCCTGTACAACACTACTATTGCAACCTACTTAATATATAATTTACATAAAGAAAAAAAAAACTCACCAATGCTCTCATCTCAAATATTATATCATAGCCAACTGCTAAGAAAAATATAATATTAATCATTGATATATAGCCATCCAAATGAAGAAGGCTTATCTGGTTTTTAGTTTAAGTTCAAGTTCCTGGAATTTGGCCTGGTTGTGTCATTAATTGGGTAACCAGCTGCTGGTGCTGCTGCTGTGGCAGCTCTGCCAAAGCTCGTGCTCGTGCTTGCCATCTTCTTCTCCATCTCAAGAACTCAACAATGATGGAACTTCCACTCATGGCTACACCAATCCCAGCAAAGGTGGCAAGAAGAATGGACAAAACTGCTTGTATTCGAAGCTGTGGCAAAAACACAATGCATAAAGTTGAAGAAATTAATCAAAAAGTGCTTCGTGGATTAATTGTTCTAGATAACCTAACACAATAGCGATGATATGGCCTTCTCAATAAGACAAATATCGTTTATGTAAATTAGGTTATGTTACATGGACTTTTCATTTTTCATGTGAAATATCTAAGTCCAAACAACATGATATCTACCTCCAATTTGATAGAAATTTACAAGAAAATTAGAAAAATGGGCATGCCTTAACCCGATATGTATCCAAACATCTTTCACCAATTTGATTAAGTTAAAGAAAGGAATAGTTCAATGAAGCCTATTCTAAGCCCAAATAAGAAATCCAAAGCTTCAGTTTTAATGAACTGGGTAACAGAAAAATAGTACCAAATAAATCTCTTACCAATGAGTAGAATATATGCGCGAACATAACCACCAGCCCAAATTGAATTGATGCATAAACCCAGACGAATCTTCTTTTCACTAACCACAAGAGCTCAAAAAGGTTAAGATGGTTTCAATCTAAAAGTATAAACATGCAAAGGCTCCAACAAGAAAATGAGATTTATTCCCCATGTAGATCATGTCAATTTTAGGAAAGATATTAGCTTTATATATTCGGTAACTACATAACTAAACATATTGAATGTGATCATGCAAGTGTAAAATACTTTTGGCACATCAAATCCAAATTTTGATCTAATAAGTGGTGTTTCTTACCACAAACTCAGTTAACATCATATTGTCATCCTCCGACACCATGTTATAAGATTGTTAACAATCAATTCTCTTAAAAGCTCAACTTGTTAGGAGGTATGTTAACTATCCTCATAAATATGTTATATTTCGGTCTTAATATTATAACATGACCTTACAAGAGATTGACTGATCTTGAAGGTTTTAGTCACAAAGAGTCTTTGTCAACATACCCATGGTTGAAGAGGTCATTGATGAGATGAGACCTAGTACACAAGAAAATGGAAGGGATATAGCAATAGCTCCTGTACCCATTTTTGCAACCTGCAAACAGAATAAATCTATCACTAGTAATATGTTAATACCATTGATGTAGAACGATTAAGAAAAAGGAGATAGCATAATAGAATTGGAGAAAAAGATAATATAAATTAGGGTTACAGATTCAGAAATTAGAAATTAGGAAGAAAATAGACAGAACAATGGCAGATATTGATTCTTACCAGGAGCTGCTCAAGAAAACAGAAGTAGACAAGCATGCTGATAATTACAAGCACAGGTACTTCCTGCCAAACCCTAATAAGTCCCAAAATATTAAATCAATTAGTCCAATTCTATGCAAAACAAAGAGCATTCCATACATCATTTTCTGTAAACACATAAGTGTTGAATTCAACAAACACTGCACCAACGCCAAACATTTTTTCCAATATACACGGCGCCTACCAATCAAGCTATAAATCATACAATTCAATCATGGTGGTTGGTGAAATAGTAATTAGTATTTGTCTATATAAACAATGTAAATATCCGATACAAATGAAGAAAATATATGAAGGAAACGTTTATTTTTTCTTCTGATTATTTCTTCTTCTGATTATTTCTTCAAACATTGATTTCTTCATGGTATCAGAGTCAGGTGACTCGGTCGGTACCAGGCCGGTTGTAGGGGATGGATCCTACGCCGGTGTGAGGGGGAGGCGCTCTATATCCCCGGTCGAAAATCGACGTGAGGGGGAGTGTTGAAGTCCCACATCGATTGAGCATTGGGTTTCTGTTGCACTTATAAGTCTATGACAACCCTTCCTCTTTGAGAGCTCTTTTGGAGGGAGTTAGGCCATGGATTTCTTCAATAAGTAGGATGCTTTATGACTATAAAGTTATGACTAATCTATACTGTTCAAGCGAGTTAGACACAAATAAGATTAATCAAAAAGTGTTCAGGATTGAACACCGCTCTGATGTCAAGAAAAGTAGCAACTAGCAAAATAATAAAGCAAAAAGACTCATTGTATTTCCTTGATAAATAATAGAGAATTCATCACCTATTTATAGGAGTGATACAGATACATCAGCTAATAAGACGTCCACATATATATAATGAAACTCAACATGCATAATATTCTTTGTGCTCCAATTGATTAAGAATTGTGAGATTCAATAATCCAAAGTCTAAAGTCATCCCTAAACTTGGTACTCTCAGTTACATGTAATGAGAAGTGTAAGTGTCTGCTTAGTCCCTTTGAAAGAAGAGAGCTTGCAGCTATTGAAAATCTATTTCACATACAGAATAAAAATAATGCAGGCATTAGGCATTATATCTAGCTCATACACGAAAAGAGTGGGAAAAGTCTGACTTGCCTATATGAACTAGGGTTTGCAAGCTGCGACCTACCAGCTCTGCCATCTCGAGTTTGGTTACATCGTAATCGTAAAAGGGTGACAGATAGGTTCTTAACTTCTTGGTTGCACACATCACATGTCTTGTTACCTTTGATGCTAAACCATTTCAATGCACATTCCTCATGCGCAAGAGCAAGTTCACCTTTGCAGCTACATTCCATCTTGAGAGTCTCACCTCCTTCACACAGTTCAACCAGACAAATCCTACAAACTGCCTCTTCTTCAGGTATGTCTTCACCATCAGTGTCAATATTCTCTGAACCATTCATGTGATTATGATACGAAATAAAGTTGTAAGAAAAGATTCACAAGCAGTAGGCCTTACGACATGCATAAGAGAGAAAGTCTTCAAAATAAAAGGAAAATAGTATGACAAAATGAACCAACTACAACATCTTTGTCAGCCTGTAATCGCATGCCCACCATCCTACTTAATCAAAACAAACAGTATTGACAACATAATCATTGGCCAAAAATAAAGTTATTTAAGGTACCAGCATCAGTTGTTGGAGATGTAACTGATATCACATCCCCTTTCACTCGAGGAGTAGAGGGAAGCACACGAAAGAACGAGTCCATCCTTCTAAGTTCTTTTTCATCACTGTCAATAGGTACTGAAAGTGAGCGTGCTATTGGTCGCTTTTGGCCTTCTCTTTTCTGAAAGAAACAAAACAAAATGAGATAAGCACAGGTTGGATGAGAATATAAAATAGTATATCAGGATCATATGCAAAAGAAAGAACATTCCTAGCTTTAGATGTCACAACTGAACCAGCACATAAGCCATGTAACACAAATGTACAACTATAAGTAGCATAATTTTTTAAATGTGCCAACAGAGACCAAAAAAAATAATAACAATAACAACAACTACTATGACATGATTGCCACTCCTAAGCCCAAAATATCAAACAACATGTGCAGACTGTGGTTACAAACAGGAGAATTCCTTAGAAAAAAGTTACGATAACTTACAATTCGATTTGGTGTGATACTTCCACTATGTATTGACCCAGGGTTGGAATGAGCAATTGGAGTTATAGGTAGTGATGATGTTCCCTTCGTTGGCGTGAAGAGTTTTGTAAGGGACATTGACCTACGGATTGTATTCTTCTCCTGCAGTCCTGCATCAGACCATTCGGAAGCTAAATTGTCAGTCTTCTCAACATCAAAAGAACTTCTGTATATGAAGCTGCTCAGTCTTGGAAATAGCCTTTTTATAGATGATTTGCCTCTAGATGATGGAGAAAGGGCTGAGGATCCACTAGGCTTTGCATCTATGGAAGTGGGGTTTAGAAGAAAATTTACTTTCTTAGGAGTTGGACTTGGGGTTGGTAGCATTTTTATTCCAACAAAATCATTTGATGATCCTTCTGAAGCTCTAGAAGGTATCTCCAAAAAGAGTTTTTGTCTCTTCCAATTATGAGCATGTGAGGTTTCTTCAGATATACTTGATAAGTCTTCAACCTGAAAAGAACAAGAACAAGAACATCAATAATGAAATTGAGAATGTAAGAAAAGGAAAAAGAGACCTACCGTCCGTTTGCTTGTTCTTATGTTAGAAGTGTTTTAAAAAATAAGCACATAATTTGTGCTTCTGTCAGGAAATGCAAATATATTTTCGAACCCTGAAAGCACTTCTAGTAAACTTGTTCCAATTTTGTTTTAGTAGCATTTTTTTACTATTAGAAACACTTTTACAAGGTCTTAAAAGCAAAACAAAAGAAATTCCTAACCTATTTTGAAAATGAGATTCAAGTAACATATGTGGACATTCTTTTTACACACTAGCATTCTCTCTCAAAATGTATATCATTTTACCCAATATTTTTTATTTTTTATTTATTTTATTATATTCAAATTTCTATTTAAGTTATTTGTTTTTTTTACTTTTGCAAAGCATATATATATATTTGTCAGAAACCCATTAGTTTTTGTTTTGATGAATTGTTCAACTAATGATAAACTTTAGTTCTGATACAGTGTAAATTTTTGTATAATATATAAGCAACATGATTCATCAATACTACTTATAAACACTAAACTACATTACTATCAATGTGAGACTTTACATTAACATGCAGATTGCTTCTGCAAACCTGTAGTACGTAGCAAAGATTGTGATTCTAAATTTCTCTTCTTCTTTTTCCTAAGCTACAGAAAACCCAGGCTTTAAATTCATCACACTTCATCCCTTTCAAAAATTAACTAAATTCTCCATTAACTTTTGTGGGGTGTCGCCGGATTTAATAATGGGACCCGAGTTTAAACACTAATATAAAATTGAGACGTTGCTAAGTTGCTGCATGAGTGAGTACAAAGAGAATTACTCTGAAAAATGGATCTTTTGTTGAATGTCGACCAAAAATAGAGTGATTTAACTTTCGAATGGAATTTGTTTAAATTATCAAAAATGATCATATTATTAAAATAAAAACATACTCTATGAGAACTTTTGTGAGTTATAGTTTTATGTAAAACCAATATCTTGTCTTATGAGAAAAGGGAAGGACGAAGCATAAATTTCCTAAATTGAGCTCTACATAAACAAAGCTATAAAATAAACTGAACAGCTCAACACAAATCAAAGAAAAAATAATCCCAACTTTACACCAAAGGAAATCATAACCACAGATAATAATAAAAATCCTAACTTTACACCAAGATTGGATTTTGAAACGAATGAAGAGTCTATCACAAAAACAAGGATTAAGAGCCCAAAACACATTGAAGTGGAAGAATATAGAGATTAGTAAAAAGAAGTAAAGATATGAACTTTGAAGGATGAACAAAAATATAAATATTAGTACAAGAGTTACTTGGTTAACTTGAACATCAATTGTTTCTTGAGAAGAACCCTCTTCATGCCTTTGAGCCACATGTTGTTTTTCCTGAGTTCCCATTTTTCTAAACAACTAAATCAATAAAACCCAATACCCCAAATAGCTGAAACTATTGAACTAACAAGTCCATCCAAAAATCCCAGCTCCAAAACACACAGAAGGAGAGAAAGAGGGGGGAAAAAAGGTAAAAAAGATAAGAGAGAAAACTAATGTAATAATGGGTTTCGCTTTGAGAAGAGAGGATGTGTGAAGGTGAACTGAATCTAAGAAAATAAAGAAGTGGAATGAAGGTGATGTGATACACATTTATGGCAAGAAGCTGGTGGGTTTGGAGTAGGGCCTGCTTAGCCTTCCCCACCACCACAACTCCAAATCTCTACGTCCATTGTCTCTTTCAACTCTCAATGTCTCACTGTAAGTACCCGGCTTCTATGGGCATTATTCCGCCGACTCATACCCATTTCATTTCATTTAATTATAGATAAGGAAATTGTATTACCTTATCACTACATTAATTAATAAGATTTAAGTGTTAAAATCTTATAAAAAAATTTATTATATTAATCACATTTTATATTTAAGACGGAGAATCATCACTAATATCATATAACACTATATTATAAAAAAAATACATTAAAAATTATTATACCACTTAATATTATTTAATATCATAAATTCAATATTTATTAAAAAAATTAAAAATTAAAAATTAATTGATAATAATAAATATATACATATCATTGATTTTTATGTCCTAATAATTAATTTTGTATTCAGTTTAACCTCTACTTTACTTTATATTGAGCTAATAGTTTAACACAATTTAGTTCATTTATAGTAAATCTTGCGAGCTTTGTGAGCTTAAAAACAAAAATTATTTAGCTTGTAAATTTAAATAAATTATCTCACTTAACTTATTAACTACTTTTAATTTCATTTAAAATATTTTTTGTTAATAATAATAATTTTTATTATAATAATAATATTATAAATATTGCAATTAAAATTATTAACTTTTTCTTATTCTATAAAAATATGATATTTATATTAATATTTTTTTGTTTAAAATTAAAATTAAAAAATATTTTTTATTTTATTTTTTAGAAAAGTAAATACTTAGTTTACCTTCACTTAAATTATTTTATTTTTTGTCTTTTTTACTTTAAATAAAAGGATTTTTTTCTAAATAAAATAAGAGAAAATTATTGTCATACACCAAAACTTAATTAACGTTGGTATAAATTTAAATATATATTTACGTCATTCACATTCCACTTATTTTCTATATACGTAAAATGTTAAGAAAAATTAAATAATATAATATTATTGATAAATATAATCAAATTTATATAATTATATTTAATAAAAGATTAATATATTAATTATAAGTAATATTTATTTATGATATATAATTATATTTTAAATAATAATATCACACAAATTTAGATATATCGATAACAAAAGGTAACTTATATCGATAATCACGCATTCTCATAGTCATTTTGCATGTTATAAAAATATTGGTAAAGGATAGGATACCATTTAGTAGCGTTAATTTACAAGTCGATAAAGTTTAGCTTAGAAAAAAAAAACAAATTACAACTTGGCAAAAGATAAGATTTTATTCCTATATGCTTAAAAAGCTAAAATTTTGAAATCACTATAATTACTCTTTAAAAAAAAATTATTACAACTTTTGTTAGTAAGTATCTTATAATAATTTCATCATTCTATATCATTAATTTTATATTTATTTAATAATTAATACATCATTTAATATTTATAATATTATTGTTAATTTTTAATCTTCTTCTTACAACTATAATTAAAGAAAGAAAAAATAAATAAATAAATTATAATTATACAAAAGTTGGTTAGATTAATCATTAAAGATAGATATGAATGACAATTTGCATTGAAATTATTTAAAAAACTACTAACAAAATTATTAAATAAATTATCGATAATATATAAAAAAATACACTTAAATTTAAAATAAAAAATAGTATATCAATATTAAATCAATGAAATTTAATATTAAAAAATTTTAAATAATTATATTTTAATTTGATTTAAGTTTAATATATATATTACAAACTTTTAGAGTTATTTTATTATTTTCTAAATTTTATTCCATGCTAAAAACAAGTGAATTTGACATAATTGAGATGGTATAATATCAATCACCCAATAAGAATACATGGATATATTAATTAAATATAGATTGAGTACCAAGAGCATTATAGAGTCGATCATCATTTTTTTTTTTGTAAATGAAACGTGGATATATAAGATTGGACCGTATTTTTTATTGTAAGATTGGCTACAAGTTTTAGTAATTATGGCAGCATATTAAATCTTATAAAAAAGATAAAGTTATTCTTACGTCAATATCATTAAATTTGTAACTATTATAAAATTATTGTTAAAATTTGAATATTGTTATATAAATATAATTGTATAATTTGATAAAAAATATATATATAAATCATATAATTTAACAATAAATTTAACGAAAATGGTGCTTACATAAGAATAGTTAAATTTTATGTTAGTTTTATAACAATTGAAAGTTTAATGATATTTTTATAAAAATTATCATAATTTAACAATAAAAAATTTATTTAATCTATAAAACATGGTAATATCTTGAATAATTCACTAATTTCTTATTTTTACTCATTGTTTTAATAGATTTCAAATTTTAAAATAAAATATGGTAAAAATTGTCTACAAATTTTGTTCCTTGACCCTTTTTAACATCTTAAAAAAAACTTTTAATATCTATTTTAATAAATATAGGATTAATTATACTTTTATTTCATTAATTTTATTATTTTTAATGCTTTGATTCTTTAACAATTTTTTGTAATTTTTTATTAATTTATTTTTTATATTTAACGTATTTACTCCAAATAAAATTAGACGATTATAATAATCAGATTAACATATTAAAAAACTTAATTTTTAAATTCTTTATTCAGTTAATTTTTAGGATTTAACATATTTAATTTATTATATCTAAATTTATAATAAAATTATTAAATAGAAAAAGAATTACGAAAATTTTTGTTAATGAAAAAAAAAAGTGTTAAAATGATAAAGTGAATAGACATAAATTATAATTCATTTATAATTATATTATTTTCGTTTTTGAAAATATTCTTTTACATGAATATGTGATACAAACATATGTACACCTGACACTTGTAAATTTATAGATAAAATAGTATCAAAATTTGAAGGGAAAAGGCAATGTGTAGGTGGTCGACCTGCAAAATCATTGAATTATCTTCTGCCATTTTTGTCTTTGTTCGTGTGAAACTGAATCTTGCATGAAAACAAAACTACCAAATTCAGAAGGGAGCAAAACCACGTGCTCATCTCTTTCTTCTCCTTTCCAATTCCCGCACACTTTTTGGTATATGAACAATAGTTTATATTTATATTAATTGTTGTGTAATGTGTATTCAATTATTTTTTGAAAAAATAAATAAATAATTTTATTGCTAATATATAATAATATTCTTCTTTAGTTTGTAAAAAAAATAGCAGTAGATATTAATAATCCAATTTTTTAAAATTGATACTTTTATCTATATTTTATTTTAATATATTTTTTATTATTATTTTTAACGTGACTCTTTAAAATATTTTTATTTAAATTATTGATATATATTTTTATAAATTTTAACAATAATCTCAATAAATTAAGGTATTTTAAAAGTATAATTATTGTTAAAATTTATTAAAATAAATATCAATAATCTAATAAAAATACTCTAAAAATATCAATTAAAATTAAACAGAAAAAAATTTAAAAAATATCCACCTTAATTGTTCTGTTTTATTGGAATTCCAAAAAAAACAAGAATTTAACATGAGCGTGTTACAGTATAATATAATATAAAAATCTGTTTACATTAAGTTATTGTAATAATAATTAATGTGTTATTTAATAAGTAGTTAAAAATATAAATCAATTATATTATTTAACTATTATATATCACATAAAAAAAATTAACAAAGTCGATTAAATATATATATATATATATAACAGACCCGTTATAAAAGCAAAATGATCCCGGTATCCAGGAGTGAAAGAATAAAAATATAATACGAATATATTATCGACATGAAATCGAACGTCACATCAAAGCACCAAACTCAACGCACGTACTTTCTTTGATTTAATAAAGTAAGCATGCTTACTTTATTACTTTATTACTTTATTACATTATTACATTAAAAAAAATTCTTACTCTTCGGATCAATGTTTTATTTATCTCTCAATTAATTGTGCCGTAGAAATAGTATAAGGTTACGGTAACCAGTTAATAAAGATATGATTTATATTATATGGGTTTTTTATATCACACTTTTTATAATATCTTGTAAAAATATTTATTTTGTTTTTATATATATTATAATAGATTTTATTATAATATTTATATATTTTTTTCATGAAATAAGTCAAAAACATAGATTCTCAATATATATTCATATCTTTGATCTTTTTTATATCTTTTTTTCTTATTTAAATTTGAAAGAACGTTAATAATTTTTTTATATCTCTCTTATTTGTTTTTCATTCCATAATTTACTAATTTATTTATTTTTAAACCATAATTTACTTGTTATTTTTTGCATTTTATTTATAATTCATAGTACTATTACGAACATAACTAAATGAATAATTTATGAATTATTCAAAATATATATGATTTTTTAGATAATAATTTTGCTTTTATTTTGATAAAAAAATATAATCTTAGTAAGAATTGCAATATTATATAAGAAGATATGAATTTCTCTAATTTTAAGTTTTTAACTTAAAGTATAAGTAGTAACGTATTATAATTTTTTTATTTCAGACTAAAGAACTGTCTTGAAGACAGTTGGAAACCAGTTCTAATTTTTTTAGATTATTTGAGATTGTCTAAATTTGATTCGTATTTAGTTCGTTTTGATTCGATCATTCAAACTATAACACAAATTTACACTACTAAGTTTTAGTCATTAATAAATTTTATATATTAGTTTAATAAAAACTAAATCATTACATAAATATAACTACAAAGTAAACTTAAAAAATAGATGAAAAAAATCAATAATTATCTCCTAATTATTTTTAAAAAATAGTAATTATAGATATATAATCATAATAAGCTTATCTATATTAATAATTGATATATATTTAAATAATTCTATTATCTATATTTCAGACCTGTATACTATAAGTTATAAATTAAAAATAACTATTATATCTAAACGTTTTTTTCTCTTTATCACATATAAATACATTAAAAAAAATTATATTCATCAAATCACATTATTGATTTAAGCATACGAGAATCAAAAAATTACTAATCTTAAGAAGGTTTAAGGTTCTAATAATTTGTTCTATCTTACAAATTCATAAAAAAAAATCATACATGATATTCATAAATTACTCGATATAATTTTAATAATTATTGATAATTTTTAATCAAGTATTAATTTAGTGTATGGGAAATGAGCTCACCTTCTATTTTAAGTACTAAAGAAATTTTATATTATCTCAACATTTATATCTATTCATTAACGTTGAGAGTCGAGGATGGTGAAAATAATGATAGTAGTATTGACTATTGATATGGGTCGTAATGATTTAATAATGTTAATTGTGTTTAGATGTTATGGATTAAGTATGATTGCGTCATATGTCAATTTGACAATCATTTTCTTATTCAGTTGGCTTATTATTTTAGCTGTATTAAATATACATCTTCCGACAACGCTGATTACCAAATACACTTAAATGAATGATTATGCAATTTAAGTTATAAAATATTGAAATTATTTATGAATTAATTAATAAATCTTATACAAACAATGAATTGTAATTAATATGTACAATTTTGCTAGACCGGAATGGAATGAGCTAAATATTATTTTATTGTGTACAATGAACGTACCTCTTCTAAAGAAATATCAACTGGCCCATTTATGCTTGACACCTAAAGAACACCCATACAAAAAGTGATATATGAAATATGATACAGGGCTTTAATTTATTACACAATTTTTGAGTAATAAATTATATATATATATATATATATATATAGACATATATTATGGGTGATCGGCATAACAAAGTGGGTAAAGAAAAATTTATAATTTTGTGTAAATAAATATTATAATTTTATAAAAAGTGATATAAAAAATATATACATTATATATATATATATATGAGGAGAATAAATATAAAATTTAACTTATAAATGATGATTATATTATTTAATTAAAAAATAAAAAATCTATTTATATCATGTTTAACAATAATTGATATAACATGTAATAATTAATTAGAAAAAAAATTAATTCTATTATATTATCAAATCATTACATGTTATATCAATTGCTAATTTTTTTTTACTGTCATTCATACATTGACGTATGTTATTATCTCTTAGTGGCAAAAACTTTAATCTTAGTCATGTTTTGTCATTTTTTTTAAACTCGATCACCGTTAATGTCGTGGAGATAATATTCTACGTAAATTGATTATTTAATAAAAATTACTTACATAAAATTTAATTATTTTCATATTTATAAAGAGGAGATGGTGACTTTAATGGTATAATGTCCACTATTAATGTTAACCATTTCGTTTATTCGGATGAAAACAGTAAGTTAAATTATAAATTTTATTTACATATTTTGTTTTAATTAATAATACTTATAATTTTTTTAATTTATTATCTATAATATTTTATTAAAATTATTTTTAACAACAACTTGATAAAAATATATAAAAAGAAAGGTACTCTTTAAAAAATAAAAAAATTACTCAAAGGCATTTATTAATTCTTGCACTTGTTGGAAAAGCAGTAAAGACAGAGAGTCTTGTAACCTAATTATATATCTTTCTTAATTAAGTAAAAAATATTAAAAACAGAATATAGCAAACTCTACGTGATATTTTTTAACATTAATTTATATTACCCATAACCACTATAAATTCAAGTTTAAATCCAATCTTATAATGTTTATTTTATGTAATAAAAAAACTTTAATAACTCTTTTTAAAAAATAATAAAATTTGAAAAAATTCAATAAAACATACATAATAAAATTCAGAAAACTCAAATACAGTTTTCAAAAAACAGATGACTTTCGTAGCTTATAATGTTATATCGTCATTTGTAGTCATAATAAGCAGTGGAATTAATTACAAAAATGGTAATTATATTTTTTCTTATTATTTAGTTTTTATATTTTATATTTTTTGCTTTAATTTCTGTAATTTTTTTCTTATAGTTGATTAATTTATTATTTAATTTTTATAGGTTTAGTTAAAAATTTAAGATTAATGTAAAACTAAAATTTAAAATTATAAAATAAAAATAAGGGAATTAAATTGTAAAGAGAAAAATTAAGAATATGAAAATATGAAAATTAAAAAATAAAGGGTCAAACTAAAAGAAAAAAACATAAAATAAAAATTATTTGTATAATTTAGTATAAGAATTGCTATAATAGAAAGACTGAATAGAAAAAACATAGAAAGTCTAAAATGGCTGCCAAACATACCAACAAAAAAGAAGAAGAAAAAAAACATTTTGATAAATGAAGACAAAAGAGAAAAACCCAATTTATATCTTATAGTAAATCGTTATCTGTTAGAATGCGGTATATCATGTCATTAAAAGTGACCAATAAAATATGAGCAGTTATTTTTTTTTTTAAGAAAAGTATCTTTATAATGTGGTATATTATACGTTTTAACTTATATTATTAAACTATTATATAATTAGTTTTTTATTAACAAAATATTCTACAATGTTTCAACTTTTTAAAAATAATTTATTATCTTTATAATTTTTTTATTTTATGTATTATCTCATTTATTTTTATTCATTTTAATATAACAATATCTCATACAATCTTAATAATTATCATTAACATATATCATCGTTTCGTCTTTATCTACGATATTATTTTATTTTTTTATGGTACATTCAATTTTTATTATTTTTAAAGAACAATTTGAAAATATTTTTTTTTAATGTATCTATGATTAAGTTACAACTAACTTATACCATCAATTAATTTCCTCTTATTTCACTAACCACTTCATCTTTTCTTAACCACTCTCTATTTCTAAAATTTAATATAAAAGTAACTTTTAACATGCATAAAATTATCTGTAAAAAATAAAGGGTTAAGAAATAAAAAAAATGAATTGATAATAACTTTATCATCCAAAGACATGATATTTTAAATGAATCAATGATAGATAAAAATATATAAAATAATTAATATTTTTATAAGTATAAAATTATTCTAGTATAAATTAAGGTTTTTTTAATTAAATAATTAATTTAGCTTTTATTAAATTAAACAAATATTAATATATTAATTTAATAATGTAAATCATAACATACTTATGTTTAATTTAATAATTATACTATTAAAATATTCAACATAATTTAATCTTATAAATTTAAACACTCATTCGATTACAAACCAGTGATAAAACATTCAAAAAGCATTGTTGTTTTGTGTACGTCACAATTCACTTTTCGTTTTTTTCAAGCGGTAACGTCGTGTCACAGCTAAGGAGTCGTTAACCCGTTATCTCATTACAATATATTTATTACAAAAAGAGCTTTTCACGTTCCATAATTTCAATCAATTAATTATTAAATTAATTATTAATTTTTTTAATAAAAATTATGCTTTTAAATTGTTGTTAGTTTCAATCAATTAATTATTAAAATGAATTGTTACTTTCATAAAAAATCTTTTAAATTATTCTAAAAAAATAATTAAATGATATAAGATATACGGCAAATACAATGATGAAAATAGATATCATTGAATTATTTTCACAATAAAATGGATAAAAATATATAAAATAATTAATATTTTTATAATAATAAAATTATCCTAATATAAATTAAGTTTTTTTTAAAATTAGGTCATTAATTTAGTTTTAATTAAATTAAAAATTATTAATATATTAATTTAATAATATAGATTATAATATACTTATGTTTAATTTAATAATTATACTATTAAAATATTCAACATAATTTAAACACTCATTGTATTACAAACCAGTGATAAAAAGAGGAGTAATGATATTCATTACAAGTTGGAATTACAAAATAGCATAGCTGTTTTGTGTACGTCACAATTCGCTTTTCGTTCTTTCAAGCGGTAACGTCATGTCACAGCAATAAGGAGATGTTAACCCGTTATCTCATTACAATAATTATTACAAAAAGAGCTTTTGCCTTACATAGTTTCAATCAATTAAATATATTAATATAATAATTATTAAATTTTTAATTAAATATTATCAATTTTATTATTATAAAAATGAAATATTTTTTAATCTTATAATTTATTAAAATAAATACTTTAATTCATCAAATATATAAAAAATAATTAATTATAGTTTATTTCAAAAACATAACTATAAATTTAAAATTTAAAAATTATGATATTAAAATAATAATTTTTAAAAATTATTGAACCTTTAAAAACAAAGTGATAATTATGAAAATAAACTATTTATAATAAATAATTACAAGATCTTGGATGTATAGCTTCCTATATATTTATTTAAGTGTGTAATTCTATTTTTAATAATTTGTCTAATTATTCAATAATAATAAATAATGATATAAAAACAGTAAAATTATGTTAATAATAAAAAAATATTTTTTTTATTTTTTAAATCATATAATAAAAATGATTATAAAATTATCATTATTTAAAAATAATTATTATTAAAAAGTTAAAAGTCATTTATCATCTCAAAATGAAATATTTAGTTTAGGTTTCATGATACTTTTAACTACCTTTCACACTCCTTAAAACTATATTTTATTATTTTAAACACATATTAATGTGGTCAGTGCTCTATGTATCTTTAGTATCCCCAAATTTAAATCAATGTTTATATTTATAAAATTATTTTGACGTACTTTTTAAGAAATCATAAAAATTAATAAAATATG
This sequence comes from Hippophae tibetana, assembly GCA_037013495.1. NCBI lineage: Eukaryota > Viridiplantae > Streptophyta > Magnoliopsida > Rosales > Elaeagnaceae > Hippophae > Hippophae tibetana. The sequence goes on from CM072810.1 coordinate 1,725,037, forward strand.
TCTTTAAGAAAATATTGTATTTTTTAGAAGTAATATAACTTTATTTTATTAACGTGGTAACATGAATATACATTGCATTATATGAAAATAGATTCATATAATGTTATTTTCTTTATAAATATTGATAAATTTACATTTATAGTTTAAAAATTAAACATTAATTAATATTATATTTTATTAATTTAAAGTATTACTATTCATTATAAAAGCAATAAATAATTTTCCGATACTCACTGTCTCACGACCCCAAATACAAACATGAACTTCTTTAAAATCGGTATGGTATAAATTAATTGTATTTTAAAACAATTAACATCAAATATTGGATTTAAATTAGATTAATACTACTTTACTCAAGTTAGGATAAATTGGTGGAGCATTTTATTATTGATTTACAATTTATTAGATGGAAATTAATAAATGTAGGGCTAATTACTATTCGGTAATACTGTCTCACATGGTTTGGATTTCTCAACTTACAATAAGAAGTATTATATTTTAAATAGTGACTCGAAATGAAAAGTAGAATATTATTTATTATGATATATAAATTACTCCTATAATGTTTGGGAAAAAAAATTTATTCGTAAGATTTTGTTTAGTTAAAATGATATATTAAACAAATAAGGAGAGCAATGGTAAAATTAAAGAAGACTTAATGTAACAATATAAATAAGATTTAAGGGAAAAAATCTTGAAAATTAGTTTTTTTAATGGAAATTTGAAAATATATATTCGAGTGCATGGGATTCAAAATAGGGAAATATTTGAAGAAAAAGATTGAGGTTTTTAAGTTTTACCAAGTGTCTTTACCTTTAAACTAACTTAATATAACTACTAATTGAGTTTAAAAATTGTGTTTAGACTCTGGACGTACATTTCAAAATGATGTAAAGAAATGGGCATATGACCATAGAAGTTCAAGCCAAGCCCATTGGAATTATCCATTTCAAGAATGATTATGGGTATCATATTCATTTTTCGTTTTAGTGGCAATTGATGATACTATAGATAACATTTTATATTAATAATGTAAATAACTAGTTATTTAAATCTATTTTTCATATAATAGTTTTTAATTATTAGATATGATTAATTTAAGTTACATGTTTATTGATAAAGTTGATATCGATATAGATAATATCTCATGTCGATATGATGTGTGTAATGAATCATTTAAATCTTTTATTGATATTCTAGATTTTAAATGTTTTGTTAGGTATTTATGTTTTAAAAAAAGTATATTTTTATGTACAAAATAATGAAGGGTAATTAAATCCTAAATCCTAAAATAATAAAACTTGAATCTTAAATTTTAAACCCTTAAATATTAAACATTAAACTCTAAGCGTTAAACATTAAATTTCTAAATCATAAAACTAAAGAGAGATAATGAGAAAGATATAAAAAAAAAGTAAAAAATAATAAATTTTTTTAAAATATTAAGATATCCTTTAAATTTTAAAATATGGCTTAAAAACTTGAACAATCAAAACAATAATATAGGTGATAATAAGATATCACTCTTATTGCGATTAAAGCTTAAAGTTTTATTATAAATAGAATTAAAGATGAATTTGATTTGGATATTAGTGTTTAAAAAACAAAAGGGTGTTGGGTATGATAAGTTTTTTAATTATTTAATTTAATTCAATAATTATTAGATTAGACACTAAATGTTATATATTTTTTCAAAATAAGTATCTTAGTCCTGTTATTTATAATAGTTATGCACTATAAATTTTTATATTTTATAATTTTGATGTATTAGAAGTAAATATTGTAATAAATTAAAAGTGTTTAATTTTCACAATAATAAGATTAATAATACATAACTCATAAATTATTGGATTAAAATATTTATTTTAAAAAAAATTATGTGATTTTTAATAAATAATATAATAATTACAAAATTAATGTACTCATTTGATAATAATTTTTATCAAAAATAATATATATCATTTTATTGAATGTAAGAAACCTCATTGCATGATCGAAAATTGACATGATGTCTCAACTAAAAATAAATAAATAAGAAGAAGATTACTATGTTATAAGAATCATTATTATTTCTTTATGAAACTTTGTTGCTTTTAATTTTTTTAAGAAAGTAATTAACAAAGCTTAATAGAATAATGAGGTGCTCATCATACACTTAGTAAGGTATGCTGTATTTCAAGTCTTTCGGTGATTATATTAATGCTAACTTAATCAGTTACATGCGAGTGAATGGATGATATATTCGATAAAACAACAACAAAGGAATTTGTAATTCGTCAATATATAATGTAATCTATTTAAAAATATAGAATTTTAATTTTATTATAATCGTACGAGTAATATAATTATTTAAAAAATAATCTACCATATGCTCTTACTGCCGTATATGTGCAGCCTAATGACATATTTGTTTAATGAAAGTAATAAAAATGATGAAATATATATTTTAAATGCCACTAATCGTATATAGGGGTGTGTAATTTTGGATTATTTTGGTTTTGAAATGAAACTATAGCCAACCCAATTCAATTGGTTTTTAAAAGATAGAAATCGATTTGAACCAATTAAAAATATAAAATCAATTTAATCTAAACTAAAAAAATATATTGATTTGAATTACATTGTTCAATTTTTAAACATGTTATTTTTCTCTGGTTATAAGTTCTAAAGTACAAAAAATAAACATATATATATATATATATTAATTTAAACAACTCTATATATACAATATATACAAGTATAACTAAAAAAAGACTTAGTTTATATTGATTTTGAATTTTTAAATGAATAATCTAAAAAAAAAAAATCAAATTAAAATTTAAAATCAAACAAACTCAATAATCATTTAAAACCAACAAAATAGAGTTTGAATTATTCAAAATTATTAGTTTATATTGATTTGAGTAATTTTTGTACACTTTTACTTCACCGAATATAGTATAATTATTTAGAAAATATAATGAAATAACAATAAATAAGATATCTACAATAAGTATTTTACATCCAATAATTTACCACTTAAAAATTCAAAGACTTACATTAAAAAAAATTCCTAAATAAATTTTAATAGATAATATTAATTTATAGAAATTCAAAGAATAAAATAGTGTTACTTAGCTTTGTAAGGTAAAATGAACCGTGTAAATATATGAGTGCTTCTTTGCCTACCTGGTAATTATATACTCTTTCATATTTATTTCATATTTATTAGATATTAGTGTTTAATTCAAGGAATAAAATAAGAAACTTAATTTAAGAAATAAAATAAGAAACTTAATTTAAAGAATAAAATAAGAAACTTAATTCAAAGAATAAAACAAAATGTTTAATTTAAAGAGTAAAACAACGAATTTTTAATTTAATAAATAAATCAAAAAATGTTTAATTTAAAGAGTAATTGAAAGAGTAAAATTTCCATATAAATAGTTATACAATTGTAATGAAAATGTGAAGAAAATAATACAAATTAAAGAACTCTTTTGTGTAGAGTTATTTCTTGATCTTATTCAATCGGATCCTTTTCTTATCCAAAAAACTAGCTTATAAGTTAAGGGGTCTCTTGGTCTTATAAACAATATTGTTACTTTCTCACTAGTCGATGTGAGACTTATTTCCTCAACACTCCCCCTCACATCGACTGTGTTGATGAACAGTGGTGATCTTATTGTTGCCACGGGTGTTAGTGTCAGGTGGCTACTCCACCACCAGGAATCCTGCTCTGATATCAATCTTATTCAACCAGATTATTCTCTTAATCCAAAAGACAGCTTGTATGTTAATGGGTATCATGTTCTTATAAACAACATTGTTGTTTTTCTCACTGGTCGATGTATGACTTATTTTCTCAACAATATTGTATGCTTGTTTTAAATCTTATTTTTCCTAAATAATGCACTTTGTCTCATCCAAAAGGACTTTTTTTATTAAAGACTTAAAAATGAAGTTTTTTTTATCGTTTTCAATTAGACGAACCTTAGGAAAATGGTTCACTATAAAATAGTACACTTTTGAATTCACTATTCATAGAAATAATTATTTATGATAAGTGTTTTTTTTATTTGTTTTAAGAGGTTATATATATATATATATATATGTTTAACAAAAAAAAAAGAGTGTTTTAAATATAATTTAATAACAAGATTGTAAAAGTAATTCTATGCGGTGAAGTTACTCTAAAGACTATAATACTTTAAATAATAATTTATAAATACAATTTCAAACACAAAAATTGATAAACAATAAATATTTACTAAAGTTTCTAATATATAATGAATGCTATTAGTGTACTCACAAATTTAATCAAAATATGAGTACAAAAAAAAGTTAGACAAATTAAAAAAATAATAACTAAAATTTATAATAATAAAAATAATATTTTAATAACGATTAAATAGAATAATAATAAATGTTAAAAGAGATCTAAATATACGTAATTTAATTAAATAATATTTAAAATAAAATGATGTTCGAAATTTTTTAAATTACAAAATATATAAATTTAACATAAAAAATTATTATTTTTATAATTATAATAATGTTATTTTTTTCTTTAAGTTTAAAGTTAATATTTAAAATACGTCTTAATTTAGAGAAAGTGTGGTCATACTTTAAGTGAACAGTTGCCTCAAAAAGTGACTACAAATGAGGAATAAACATTATGGGTGCTCTTGAAGTATTTTGTCAATACTTATCTTCTTTACTTTAAATTCTATATTCGATGAAAATAACATCTAATTTTAAATTATATATAATATATATTTTGAGTAACAATATTATTATAATTATTAAAATAAGTTAATAATATTAAAAATAAAATAAATAATTTATATATTTTTAATACCATAATAATAAAAATTATTATGATAATATAGGTGATAATATACAAAACCAAATTTAAAACTTTAAACTTAAACTGCGATATTATCCAACAAATTAAGTGCTAAAGCGTGGTCTCAATTAGTCTTTTCCTTGTTTCTCTCTCATGGTCAATTTTTATCCATCGGCATCCAATTCTGTTCAGAAAGACATAATTTTAAGAAAAAGATTATTTATCATAATTAATGTCTTAATTAATTATAAATTAAATGATTTTTTTTATTATTTTATTAATATTATTTATCATAATTAATAATTATACCTTGGAATCAAATGAGACAGCAATAATTTCGTACCCGAAAAATCCATAAGACAATAACTTCTGGCGAAATTAGATCATAATAGTTCCTCTTTAGAAACTTTATATTTAGATAGACACTTTTAGATTATGATATTATAAAAAATAAGAAATTTTATTCACTAAATTATAAAAATAAATATTTTTAGTTTCTTAATTATAAAAAAAAAGAACATTTTTAAACTTTGATATCAAAAATATGTTCTTAAGTTTGAATGATTGTTTATTATTATTTTTTATTTATAAATTTATAAATTTTATTTTAATATTTTTCATTATTTAAATTTAATCGTTCAAATAAATATAATAATAGTAATATTTTTTATATAAAGATTATTATTTTCATAAAAATAGACCAATTTTTATACTAAAATATTTATTTATTATTACAATAAAACTAATAGTAAATGACCCAAAAAAAAATCAATTTTTAATCCATTAATGGTACTAGTTTCTCCTTGATTAAACTATTGTTTTATAGTTCAAGTGCATCACACCTCTAAAGTGTACTTAGATGACAAGAAAAATGAGTCTTATTGTTGGAATATAAATCCAAATATATTCTCAAGCACTTGATTGAAGCATCTTCAACACGTTACTTTTAAATTGATTCCAAATAAATCACTATATAGTACCACCATGTTCTTAACATGTTAGATGTTTGGCATATGCTCCGACTTGTACAATCATTAATTCACAACTTATTTGTCTACAAAACATTTATATATTTATTTGACAAATATGCAAGGCTTCTTTTTCACTAGAAGCTATTGAAGAGTTTTCAGTTTGAGGAGACTAAATTTTAAAGTGAGTCATTCAGATACATTATATTAATTTATTGGTATTATTTAATCTTTTATGTTCTCGACTAACCTTATTTTCTCATAAAATGACGTAAATTATAAATAAAATACATATTTTAATATAAAAAAATTAAATAATATAATTTGTCCTTGATTAATTATTTAAAAAAAAATAAAAAACTAATTGATATTATTTATAATCAAAAATATCAAATGATATAATTTAAGTAACCTTTATTACATAAATAAACACATTTACAAGCCTCTACGACAGTTTTATTTATTTTTAATAAAAAATATGCTATTTAATAAAAAACATATAATATGTACAAACAAACAATAACAAAAATCCTAGAAGATAAAGTACTTTTCTTTTTGTTTTTTAAAGTCAAACATTACTTAAAGTAGTTCGAATACCTGAATTTAAATGAGTGAAAGCTAACTCTTATTATCAGCTAAATAAATCAACAAGAAAATAAAATTATAAATATTGCTTTTTTTGTTGAATCATGAACAAAGAATTAAAATCATCTTTATATTTACTAAGATACTTTTTAAACAAGTAACAGGCCTACAAGGACAAAGAATAGATATGCAGCTATATGTTATAGTTAAAATTTATTTGGACAAGGCCAAAGTACCAATTTAGTACTTAGGTATTTTCATTTTAAGTAATTTAATCCTAATTGTTTTAATATCATCATATATGATCATTTTAATCCGTTATCTTATTACAAATTTGGTCTATTTTTGATTAGTTAATATTATTTTCTTCAATTTTTTATTACTTGTTATATAAATAATAAATAAGATCGATTATTTAATCAAGTAAAAATTATAATAATTAATAAAATATTTAGTTTTTTAAAAATAAATATAAAATAAAGATTAAAAAATAATGAAAATGTTTAAAATCTTCGTCTAAACTAATCAAAATTAAAAAGCTATGTACTAAACTAATCGAAGTTTACAAATGTTTAAGACTAAATTACTCAAATCAAATTAAAAGGTTTACGACAAAATCGACCAGAAATAAAAAGTTAAGGGCAAAGTACTTCAGCTGTTTATACCATAATGTAAAGACAAATCAAACTATGCACTCATTAAAGCCAAAGGAGTATTATTAAATCAAGCTGATGACATCTTTTTGGATCAAATAGTCTAATGAATGTCTGATTACTTATCTATTTAGCCTAATGATTCACAAGAGACAAGACTAATTACTTGTTCAAGTGTGAAAAAGGTAATTTGCTTCATTGCTGAATAGTGAAAACGTATAGCTTAAACACACCATCACAGAAGATCAGAAACTCTTCCATTAACAACATTTAGGTATATGATAATAAAATAAGAGATTAAACAATAATATAAAATCAAAGCAACAGAGAAACAAGAGTCAACTAAAATTATGCTTCCCTTTGACAACAACAATCATCATTACAATAACAACAAGGCATATATAGAGATTTATGGGTTGAACTTTTATATAAATAAGATTTCCGATTTATTCCAAACATAAAACAATATAAAAGAGAGAACATTACCAGAGTGACTCTATTTTGATTTCTTGAAAAACAAATCTTTTGCAAGATGAAGAGAAACCATATTCTCATACAGGGAGGCATAACTCAGCAATAAATTAATTCTAGTCAATCAAAATGCACAACAAGAACCCTAATGAGCCATGTCAAATTTGAGAAGCTGGTTCCTCTCCTATTAATACCAAAAAAAAAAAAAAAGATTTTCAACAGCCCATAACTGCACAGTTGTACACAAACACACCAACGTTTTCCTTCACTCCAAGAACCTTCCAGTCCAAAGTTCCATTTTTTATACCCGACTTTGGGCACCAAGTGTTCAGCACAATACCTTCACCCTCAGGTCCTCTTTGACCACCCACTACTAGAAGTTCCTTTCCACAAGCCTTGAAAGCCAAGCCCCAGCCACTTGACAAGTCAGCTCTTACTGGAAGCCTTCCCAACTCATCCCAGGTGTTCTTCAACTTGTTGTACTTGTTTACCATGTTGGTTGAATGCTCAACTGCATATAACTGGTTACCTACAACTGCTACCAAAGGAGGTGCCTGAGCAACCCCATTAACATATGGATACATATTCTCTATCTTCCTCCATTTCCTTGTCTCAAGATCAAATTCCTCCCCACAAGTCAGCGAAACAGTAGGGCTTGACATCCCACCAATCACATAGAACTTTTCATCCATGAAAAAACCCGTGCATAATCTACGTGGAGTGTGCATGTTGGGCAACATTTCCCACCTTCCTGATGTTGTGTCATATAACTCTGCAGATTTCAAGATATTTCCAGTCTTATCACTCCCTCCAGCAACAATAGCAATCGAACCAAGACTACCGGAACCAAATAAACAACGAGGACAATTCATTCCCTGACATTTAACCCAACTGTGATGTGTCAAACTATACTTCCAAATAGCAAATTCCAAAAGTTCACGACCGAAAACCAGCAACTGACTACCCATTGTCAAGGATTCTTTATCAGCGTGATTGAAACACTCATCACAAGGAATCCTAGGCAGTGTCATCCATTTCTGTCTCACCGTATCATATGCCTCCCATCCCCTTGGATCACAAACCAGATAAACCCAGTGCTCCACAATTCCAAGCTTTTTCCTCAACCCATATAAATACCCACTTTTGATTAACTTATTAAACTTTGTATTAATACATGCTAGTGATGCAAAATCTGATCTAGAAACCCAAGAAAGGCAACTTAGTGCTACATCATCAATAAGACCAGGGAGAAGCGAGTCACTTGATCCGAATTTAAGACGACCATCGTTCACTCTTCCCTTAGAATTCTCACTCATCATATTATTCATTTCCTGTTTTTCTTCTTTCTCCTTAAATTCATCTTTCTTTGCTCTTTTCGTCATTTTAACAAATATTTAGTATACCCCCCACCACTTGTTTATAGAATCAACCAAACCTCACAAACAAAAACCAATCTTCATAAAATGTCTAACAAAAAGGTCCTACAGGGCACAATTCTTTTATCAAATTTAGCTACAACCACCATAAAATAAATTTCGGTCTACGCAACTAACCTCCATTTTTGAATTCTTCCCATAAATTCAAAATCCATAGTTAAAAAAGACCACAATCCAATCATATACACTCTAAATTTCACAATTATGAAATGCAGATTACTCAATTGGCTCAAATCTCATAAGCAAACCAAGCCTGATCTCATCCTAGAACCATCAAACAAAAATTGCTGATATTGGTGTCCAGAACCCAGAACTAGCAACATCACTCAGTTACCGAGATTCCCCAGAAAAAAAAAACAATTTCTCAGATGGTTTCCATCTCGGAAAGATTTTCTGAAATCGTAACAAAGTAAAGTTAATTATAAACTCAAAAAAGAGAAATAAAAAGTCGTTCTAATAAACTCATCAACAAGAAGAAAAATAAGCAAACAACCAAAAAAAAAGGGATCAGATTATTCCAAACAAAAATCATAAAAACGGTCTGATCCGAATCGCATTCTAGAAAAATTAAAAGCAAAATATTTCGGATCCAAAATCGATTATTATTCGGATCTCACAAAAGAGTCAGAAAACAGAAAAATTATAACTGCAAGTAAAAGAGAAAATCGTACCACTGGATAGGAAGAACAAGTCTCAGGTTTTAAGGGGATTGAAACCTGATCGAAAATGTTTTCCGTCCAACATTTCGCCGGCGTCTGACGGGCGACAGAGAAGAAAGAGGGGTGACGATAACTGGGATATTAGTTCGCACTTCGCAGCACGGAGGAACTTAGCTGGAATTTGGGTTGGATTATAAAACAGGAAAAGTATTTTTTTTATTTTGCAATAATGGCACTTTTTTCTTGATATTTGTATTATTACCCTTGTCTTTTTACGTTATTTGTAGATAAGTATCTCTCTAGTCTCTTCTCTTCTTTTTATTTTTGTTTTTTTCTTTCTTTCTTGTTTTCTTTTATTCTTGACATATTAATAAGTAAGAAGTATGGAAAATTGACTCTAAAAACATGAGTTTGTTATAAATTTAAAGGAAATTCTACTACGAAAATTTTGTATATTACACCTAGCTACCCATTATTATGGATGAAAATATGGTAAAAATAATTATTGTTTAATTTTATGAAAATATAGATGATATTATTGATATAAATAAATTATTTAAGAAAATTGTTATTATCTTGGTAAATACTAAAAAATATTATATTATATTATATTATATTAATTGAATCAATTTTATAATTTAAATGGTGTATTTATGATATATATCATGAGTTTTTAATTTTTATTGATTTTAACAATTTAAAAATTTACATAAATTTTTAAGTTATCTTAAATAGTTATTCAATATATTTTTATAAAATTAAAACATCCATAAATTCAACAATAATTGTCTAAATTTAGAAATGAAATGATTGAGAATTGGCCTCGTTAAAAAATTAAATCTATAAGAATTTTAGACATATGTTTTAATAAATAATTTCATAAAATTATAAAAAATAATATACTTAATAAAAATAATATATCAATAATAATGAATATGATTTTAATTAAACCAAATATCAAGAGAATTTAAATTATCATATTTAAATTTGAATAATATTAATTAAAAATGAAATAATATGTAAGATTATTTTAATAATAAAGTTATATAAAATAAATATAATTGATTTTTTTATAGTTATAAATTTTTAGAATATTATTTTTAATAATTTTAAAAAGCAATATCGTTACCACATTCGAAATTATTTTAAAACAAAGAAGCAAGGAAAGGAGTTCCTCAGCGAGTTAAACAAATAACTCTTCACTCATTATAAATCTTTTATGATTATAAAAATTTGTATAAGATATGTCAATAAATATAATTTATTAAAATATCAAATTTCAATAGTTGTGATAATTAATTGGGTAATAAATTATTGCAGTTGACCCAATCTTATACATATTGTTGACTTTTTCTTTGAATATTCAAATATCACACCTATAAGACCTGATCTGCCATTATCAATTGCATTTTTGTAGGCTCTGTTTATTTATTTATTTATTTTTATGTTATCTGATTATATAAGTTATGTTAAAAAATATATGAATTTATTTTTTAAAATATATGTCATTAAATTACAAATCAATTAATTATATTTTTTTAATTTTTAAATAAAATAGTTTCATGATTAAAATAGTCAATATAGCAACATTTGAATTTAAAAAATAACATCTTTTTTCCTAGGCAAATAACATCTTGGTCAAACTTATTAAAAGAAAACTGATTTGAAAATAAAAAGGCCAGAAAGTCACTTGAAAAACCTGATAAAAAAATTAAATGATACCCAAAAAAAAAAATGAGAAACTCCGAGAAAGTAGTGCGGGAATATTAATAAAGATAAAATGCCACCAATTCTTATATTTAATTTTTTTATAATTTAATTATATTATTATTAAAAATAAATTCATAGAATCATATTAAAAAACATTTAATAACATCATTGAATTATTCAATATTATTCGTACGTCATATTTCTAACAATTTAATATAACTTTTAAAAATTTAATTAATAATGAGATTTATATCCACATACATAACACCTATTTATGTATCAAAAAAGCTTTAGAGTATTTTACAGATAGTATTGGTAAATAAAAACTTAATTTCCCATTATTGTCATCTTTTGCTATCAAATTTTACTTAAAGATTTCCTACATTTTTTACCTCCTGAGAAATTAATTTACTTCACATATTATTGGATAAATCATTATTATTCTTTATTGTATATTTCTCTTAATTTAAATCTTTAAATCTTTCTTACACTTTACTAATAAAATAGATAATAAATCATTATTAAAATTTGTCAGTCTTCTTCCTTCTTAGAGTTATATATTTTTATTTTAAAACTTTAAATTTTAAATACTTTAACTTAAATATATTAGATAAGTGATTAAAATCTAATGTATTCAAATTTAAGGATTATAATAAAATTAACATTAAAAATATTAAAAATTATAATATAATAATTTTAAAAAATTAATAAACAAAATTTATTGAAAAAAAAAGATTTTTTTTTATAAAATTACTAAAACTAATTCAACCTAAACCAAGCTAAAAAAATTGATCTGAGTTGTATTGATTTTTAAAAATTATTAGTTTAAATTGTTTTTTATTTTTCAAAAATTATTCATATTAATTTAGTTTTTTTGTTGTAAAACCAACTTATATATTTACACCTTATATTATATTGGATTTTTTTAAATAAGATGGATGATAATATTCATACCTCTATTTGTTTTACACAATATTTATTATTAATTATAATTTTATTTCACTATAATAATGATAAAGTATAATTAATTATAAAAATAAAATATATAATTTATATATTTTTATTATAATAATAATAAAAATAATAATTATGCTAATTTTATTATCCGGTAATAATTACAAACTTATGTACTAACGCACACTATCAATTTCACTACATGCATGCAAGTTATTTGTTTATGTTTGATTTTGTACAATTATATACGTGTATTTTACATTTTACTAACCAACTTAAAGAGTAAAATAATGGGTTTTATATTATTCATTTCACCTTATCAATTTATTTGAAGGACCAAATCAACGACTTTCAAATTATTTTTTAAAAAAATTAAGCTTTTATATTATTGACATGCATGGACCAACATTTTAACTAATTTCGATACAAATTAATTATTTTTTTATGTACACTGTATTTTCTTAAAAATATTTTTTATCATAACTTAATATATATATTAATATAATTTATATTAATAAATAATGTTATAATTATTTTATTATTTTACATCCTAATTTTAATTGTGATCGATAATTAATACCTTAATCAATGTATACAAATAACTAGAAGTATATAATAATATTATATGTATTGATATAATATAATTAAGTCTTAAAAGACAACAATTCAGAATCAAATGAAATTGCAAGAGGCAACTGCACAATCATTAAAAATAAAAAAATAAAAATACTACTTTAACATAGTAAATGACAACAACATGTAATTAATTTCCATCAATTATAATATTTTTATTTTTTTCTTAAAAAAATTATTTATTATAAAATATAATATTAATATAATCGATAATTATTTATAAATTATAAAATATTTTTTATTATTTTAATTTATAACTATTTATCATACTAATTATATATTTTTTTCTAATTCCGAATAATTTAAGGAAGAGATTAAGGTTGGTAAAAATCCGCGACGTGGCATAACCGCAACCGTTTAACCAGTCAAGCATGTTTAATGCATTCTGTACGAGAAATTTTTACCAGCGCCTACAATTTTGTTAAGGAAAATGGGGTGCACAATAGTAATCTTTAACGATTTTACTAAAAATATTTATTAATAATAATATTAAGTTTAATTAATATTATAAATAAAATAAATATTTTTATATTTTTATTTTATTCATAATAAAAATTATTGTGATAATTTTATTATTTTAATACCATATAATTATTTAAAAAATATAATTTAATCTAGAAATTATTTACGGGTTAAGTATGCAAAGTATTATAATTAATAAAAAATATAGTTAATCTTATTTTTAAAACTCTTCTTAAAACTAAAAAAAAAAAACACTATGTGATATTTTTTTGTTTTTAAGAATACATGCTAGATAAATAGATTTTTAATACTTCTAATATCACAATAGTTTTCTCATAAAACCACCTATAGTGTCATTTCTTTATAGTAAATTTGTTTTTTTTTTTTTTGCCTTTTCGATCCCAATTTACCATATGTTCGAAACAAATAATATTTTCTCACTAATTCATCACCTTATAGTTATTAAATGTAATGATACTATTAAAAAAAATCTATCTTTAATAATCAATATTTATAAATATGATAAATGCTTAAAATTTAGGAAGAATAAGAATGAGAGTAATATAAAAAAATGAATTTATAAATGATAAAGTGACGAATTTATTATAAAAATTAATAAGAGTGAGAGATGACTAGAGAAGGGGATAAACACTAGAAAAATAAGAGAAATATAGTTTGTTACTTTTGTTCTTAAAAAAAAACTTTTAATGTTAAGGGTAGAACAATAAATATTATTTATTTATCTTATATTTTAATTATTTATATAAATATCATTATTTTTAAAGAAATTATCTAACTACATTAGTCTCTTAGAACTATTTTGATCCATTAATGAAAATAATGCTTATTTTTTATAATAATTTTTTTTTATAAATTTATGATATATAAATTTGATGTTTACTTGATGACTAAGAGGAAGTAAAAAATAAAGTACTCTGCAATATCAAGAGTACTAAAATGTGGGAGAAATAAATAAAAGCAAAAAAATACCTCACTTTTTATTTCAATTTAAAAATATATTTTTTTCTTTACGTATATTAAATACATAATTTAATGTAAAACAATATTAACCTTTTAAGCTGTACAAGTACATAAAATCAGAAAAAAAAAGTCTTGGTAATAAATGCTGCTGTCTTTTAAGAGAAAACCTAAAATAGTTTTACGTGGATATTGTTGAGTTAAGTGAATTTTTGTACGGAGACAGGTTAAAATTTTGAAAAATGCACCCCTACTTTTTTCAGAAAAACATATAAAGTAAACTATGAATTGCTAAAAAGTGAAAACCAATACAAAATATATTAAATAATAGAAACAATAATTTAATAAGTTAACATAATTATAAAAAAAAATTAAATAATTGTGCGGATGAAATTAATTACTTTTGTTTATATAAATCTTTAATTTAAAACATAAAATTTAATTATTTATATATTTTAAAATAAATAAGAAAATTATTATTATATTATTTTAAAAATATGAATCTCAATTATAAATATGTTGATAGTATAATTATTTATTAAAAAAAATAAAAATTATATAATTTAAATGAGAAAATAAACAATTTAAATTAGAGGGGGAAAACAACTTGAAATAATCTTTTCCCAATATCTATTGCATTTATTAATGAAAAGGGCAAAACATAAGCTTCATTAGCTAGGTATCATACTTTCATATATGGTCAAAGAAATCATAAATCATAGACGTATAAGGTAGATGGTGGGGTTCCTCTTTCATCTTATTAAACAAAATCATTACACATTCTTTAATATATGATTAATGTATAATTTGTTAGCCAATCATAAGTTTGATGTTTGTAAAAGCTAAAAACCCAAAAATCAATATAGTGGATTTTATTTATTATAAGTTAACAATCAATTTTTTTTTAATTTAAGAAAGAAATATACATATATTTTTATTATCAAAATAATATTAATTAATAATAAATATAATCTAAATTAGTAAGTATAGCTGCAAATAAACAATACTTAAAAATTGATATTTTGTCATATATTAACAAACTTCAAAAAGTAGTAAGTAGATTATATTATAAGAAAGAAAAGAAAAAAAAGCAATTAGATTCATTTTAGATTTTTTTTATATTTTATGTGATTAAAATATATTGATAATTTTCTCTCTATATATTATGATGCAGGAAAATAATAGGTTTAAATGTTTAACATAATTTCTTTTCAGATAAAAAATTTATTTTTAACATCTAACATATCTCTAAATAATGCATATATTTTTTAAGTGAAAAAAACATATATACATGTGGCTTATTAAACAGTGCCTTGTGTTGTTTTTTTGCACTATTTTAGTTGATAATACAAAGTTATGAACCAATCACGAGTTGGTAACATAACCATTATTATTTGTGATAGATAGTTTTTTTTTTCCTTTTCTTGAAGACTAATAACAGTCTTCGAGTGTGAAAAGAGCGATGGGGTTTGGAATTTTATCTACTTTTAGGGTTATATGACATATTAATAAAAAATTATATATGATCCTATTATTTGACTTTTACACGTAATAGAAAAAATATTTTTAATTTTATGTATGTATGAAAACAATTCAATAATAAAAAATAAATGAATATTATTATTATATTTCAATTCCTCTCTAATTCTATTTTGCTATTTTGCTACTGAAGGTGTTCGGAACTGTTCGTATGATAATTTGTTCGTACGTCATTTGTGATTATCTAAAGTTTGTGTTACATTGCAAAACATGAAATTAGAAAAATCCTGCTCCTCATATGGGAGACGAGAAAGATTAATATTACCTTTATTGTAGGTTTCCAAATCTTAGATGAACACAAATGGAAGAGATATAATGAGAGAGAAAGAGATGGTACACATGGTGGGACAGAGAACCACAGAAGTTACTTTAGACCACACTGACGAAGATGGTGATGAGGTTGCAAAGAGAAAGATAGTGTAGTTTTCGACGGAGCCTTCGCTTTCGCCTAAGGAAAAGTAACGGTCGTTATCTTGCTGCCGTTGTTGTTCATCGGTGAATGGAGAGAGGGGGATACATAGAGTCGGTGAAGAAAAAAAGCAAAATAGTAAAATACGACCGACGATAGCTAACCCACCCTTATAACTCTAAATTTAGTACAAAATTTAATACAGAATTGCTACTTACACTAAATATATTACCATAAAAAATAACATATTAAATTTAACTCAATAAAATATGGATAAATTTTTAATTACATATAAAAAATTAAAATTAAATATATGATACAAAATAATTAAAAAATTACTAAAGTAACATTGAGTCAAAAATTTAATATAAATAAAATAATATTTAAAAAATATAACATTAATTAAATATTTACAAGATGAATATAATAAATTATAAAATTAATATCTATCCATATATATTTTTTAATTTATATAATAAATATGTATTTTATTTAACGAGTTTTTAATTTTTTTTTAATAATATACAATTGATTGAATATAATAATTGATAAAATAAAAATAAAAAATATTTTATTTTATAAAATAATATTTTTTTAATGTAATATTTAATATTGTAGGTAAAAAATAAATAAAAATTGAATGTAACTTTTGATGTAAAATTTAATACAAATAAATTGAAGATGCCTCGATAAAGGTAAGGTATAATTGGCATTTTAAGATTGGGGGTGGTATCTTTAAGTCCTTTTATTCTAAGTCAGGTGTTTAAATAAACATGTGCATGTAAACTTACTTTTCTTTAAATTATAGTTTCTGTTTCAAATCAAATAAAAATAAAAATATGTACATTAATATATAAAAAGAAAAGACTGCTTTTTTTTACAAACATTACTATATATGCCACAAACATAATTTACTACACAAACTCACTCTATATCCACCGTTTAAGATCTATCGTGATTTATGATATATTAGACAGAAAATTTCACTTTGTTTCCGTCAGTTATATATTTTACACAAACCACATTAGAGAGAACGAGGCTTCGTCACAAGGCGTTTTTCTCATGAATATTATCATCAAAAAATTACAAAACACACATGAAATGCCTAAAAATATTAGAAATATAAAATGGTCAGTCATGTATAAGATTCTAAGCCCACATTTGATTTTTCTTCTAACAATTTATCTCCCTTAACGATCAAAGATACTCATCATCGAATTAAAAAAAAATCCCATAACAGAAGGGGAAGAATAAAAATGATTCTACTGTACAAAAACAAATCAACCTAAAAATAATTGTCATTAAGGGTTGATGCTAGTGTGTTGCTTTTAGATTCTTCCTGAAAACTCTTGCGCTTGCAAAAACATGCGTACTGAGGGATTGGTCCATCGTAATCGACAATCCACGCATGTTCTGCTACAGCTTCTAGGGTCATCCTCTGTTTTGGGTCTGCATGATAGGTCCGAAATTGTCACAACTCAGGTTCTCAAAACAAAAATAATAACCTCAAAATTTGTAATCACAAAAATAACACCTTTATATCCCCCTCATATATTTTTATTATAAAAAAAAATATCTAACACGTCATTTTATATTTAACACCGTCCAATTAAACTCCGTTCAAATTGAACTACAGTCATTTAGATCTATTAAATGTTAAATATCGTTCAATTAAATCTCATTCAATATTTTTAGGAGTATTATTTTTTTAAATTTCCCTTTAAATTAAAAAATAAGAAGAAAAAAACAAAAAAAAATTCAAACTCAAAGGAGCAATAAAAGGAAATAACAGAATTCTTGCGCTCCAGCAAACAAGTTTTTACCAACCTTTGCAAAGAAGCCCTTCCAGTAAGTTTTTCAAATATGGATTCATGTCATCCGGTAGTACTAAGGGGTTATTAACTATCTGGAGGCGCAGAACAAAACATATTCAGATATACGTCAAACGGTCAAAGTAAACACAGGTCGATGTGTGCACTAGTAATGTAGCACTCAAATGATAAACAAAGATTTCATACCTTATCATAAGGGTGCACAAGATCAGTAGCTGCATCCCAATGAAACACAGACATATCGAATACCTCATCGTGTGTATCTTTTGTCTTTTCTTCAAAGAATGGATATTGTCCCATAACCATACAGTACAAGGTAACCCCAACTGCCCATGTGTCTGCCGCTTTGCCATGATAAGTTAGACCTTCAAAAAAGGGAAAATTCTAACTTCCATCTTTTTTATCTTACATCAGCTATTACACATTTATTTTGGGTGGTTATTTGAATAGATATTTTCTTTTTAAAATAAACTTTAGTAGGTGACATTAACTTAAAAAAATCCAAGGGTGCACAAAAATTGGATTTACCTTACAGTGTTCTGTAAGGTAGAATGAAACTCAAAAAAGATAACATGTGAAGGTTTTAAGTAAACCCTACATATCACTAATCGTAGGACGCATTTAAAGCAATGGGCATAAGCGCATGGTAACTTCAATTGTAAATAATTTGTTATTTGTTTAGTAAATGCCAAATAAACACAACTTTTTAACCCGTACCTACCTTACCACAATTGGTTCAAATGCATGCATGCTGAGTTTCATTAAGTTCACAAAATCATTTTTGAAACAGTAGGAACAATTGACTTTCTCAAAAGGAATATTTATAAAAAACCATTTTATATAATAAACAATAGGACTCAAGACATATTTCTAGTTTGAGAAACTAAATTCAAACCTAGACAGCACTCAGGTGCAGTGAATGCAGGAGTTCCAGGGGATCGCCTAAGTTCATCTTCATCATCCTGCAAACAAGAGGTACATAGTTTTCCACGTTAATACAACTGAAAATAGGTAAATCAACAATATACATATAATTGTCTTGAAGAAAAACATCCACGAAAAGAAGTTCTACACAAAATACAATTGTATAGTTTAATATTGATGAATTAAAAAAAATAATAAGCTACAATTTTTTCTTCAGAAGAATGTGATTCTAAAACATTATAGTAGCAAGGTTTGATGAATTGCATTACCTCAAATACCTGGCTGACACTGAAATCAGCAATCTTCACATTACCATTTCGAGTTACCAGCAGATTTTCAGGTTTGATATCTCCATGCACTACATTCTGTTTCGGGAAAAAGAAATCATCAATGAAAGACCAATCCGTATCCATCAAAGAAGCTAATTGCAGGAATAAGAAATTTATAAAAGACTAAAAAGAAAATCCAACTTGTCAGATAAATCATCATCAAACATCTAAAGTAGTAAAGCTGACATAGTCCACATACATAATTACAAAATCATAGCATGCAATAAATATTCTGATGAACAAAATGGAAAAAAAGGGCCAAACTAAATGTGTGAAAAACAACAGCCCCAAATTTTGCAGCCTAATCATTTTGCTAGTGTAGGGATAGAATTTTACTGTTTATTTACATTTTATGTCATACAGATAGATACTTGCAATAAATATGGCCAAAATAAAATTGCCAATATATAAAAAGTCTAGTATAGTTAAGATGCATTACTGATCCAATAGCTAGGATCTAGTTGTAAACAGCATTTCATATAAAGCTTTTGTCTGAAATGAAACACTAGTGCATTAAGAGCAAAGTTAACATATCTCTTTGAAAATAAACGCCACATATGCTTACCAAGATTTTAACAAAGTTCAATCACAACAATGTGTATCTAAAGATCCGTGAGAAAGTATAATTTATTTTAACATAACATATTTCCCTTATGTCCCTAAATATAGAAGTATACAGCTACCAACACAGGCATGCCAACGATTCACAAAAATGAGAGCGACATTCAATGATAAAAAACTTTCAAAATCATACATGAGCATGAAGATACATTAGGCCTGAAATTATATCGTGCAAGTAAATTTTTGCTCTACTTTCTCCTAAGCCACCTGGTGGACCAGTTCCCTCAAAAAGCCATTTGCCTTCTACATACTCAAGAACTGAAAAGATGAAAATTTGCCGTCAAATATATAGTTGTGCAAAAGCACTTCAATACAATTCAGGTGAAATCAATATATGTGATTGATCAAGCAGATGTGAGTTAGTCATTGCATTAAATTGATAAGTAAGGAAACACATTAATACCCATGTAGAAGTTATCAGAGTCTGGGTCATTAATCACCTCAACAAGATTAACTATGTTAGGATGTTCAATCATTTTCATTATCTGAACCTGCATTGTTAAACAAAGCAATATATTAATTCAGAGCTCTCCAAAACAGCATGTTAACCAGATGTTTCTAACTTCTTTGTAAAGGATTTTCCACAGTTGTGAGACATTCTTTAAATGCCTAATTAAGCATTCCACACAAACACAAATAAACATAATTCAACTAGAGGTAAAGACAAAGGAAAGTAAATAAGATGCAGTTTCGTACTCTCTTTTTTTATATTTTTGATCCATTTTTTTGGGTAAAAGCATTTTCAGTGTTATCTGGAAAAAGTTATACACAACCTTGAACAGAAAGAGTCAAGTGGTTGGCCAAAATATTTTGTGGGTGTTCAATAATGTAACCACAGAAAACTACACACCAGAGGACTACAAAAGGACATAAAAAAAAATCATATACCTCACGAAGAACATCAGTCATAGCAGACTCTGTAGGTGAAACTCGTCGCTTTAACAAATGTGACTTGTGGAAGGCCTGAAAACAATAACACTATAAAAAAAGAAAATAATTCATCTAAAAAACACCCAGTATAAAATTATTGTACCCCGGAGTGGAAGAACTTTCATTCTTCATAAAATGCTTTCAGTTTCCAAAAACTATAACTTCAAATTAGAACAAAATATCTAAAAAAATCTACATGTAATAAAAGCATGTAGACAACCCAAGTTCAAAATCTGATTAAATACAATTCCCTCTAGGTAGGAACTATAACTACCATCACAATACTTCATTTTTCAACCATAACATGGAAGTTCATTTAAAAAAAGAAGAAAAAAGTAGTACCTTTATTGCATAGTGTTTTCCATCAATACTACTCCGATATAGAACCTGCCCACATGTTAAATAAAAGATAAAGAGAAAAAAGATTAAAGAAAAATAGAACATGACACAGAGTCCTCTGCTTACCACTTTTGCATAGCTGCCAGAATTAATCTTGCATTCACGAACATATTCATTGATCATCTTATTACCATGTTCATCCTGATGTTTACACAACCAAATTTTCATTAATATATAGCACGGGAATTCCTAGAATGATGACACATTCTGGATGTATGCATCATGCTCAGGGGAAAAAGATACAGCGTGATGAAAAAAATGAAACAACTTTATAAGAAAATGAAATGAGGAAAAGTTAAAATTTCCATTTTATGAGGCAGTAACTAAAAACATGGGAAAATCCGACTGGTCTCAAGATTCACAACATAAGTAACTTATTGCTGATGTGTGTTTAAATGCGGGAACCAAATTGAAAAACTATTAAAAATACACCTTGTTCTATCCGTGAATTAAACAGCCAAAACAATTGGTTATAAGAGTATTTAACTCATGCTAGTAAAAAATTCCAATCACACCAGATTCCTCCTAATCCATAAATTCAGAAAACTTCCACGGGTAAAATGCGAGAGAAATAGAGGAACAAAGAGTTATAGTCAACCATACACCTCATACAACCTTAAAATTAAAAAAAAAAAAAAAACAAGTTGTACTCAATTTTAAGGCTAAGATCTTGAACATTCCAATATGGTGTCAAATCGATAAATTCAGAAAACTTCCACCTGTAATATGCGAGAGAAATAGAGGAACAAAGAGTTCTAGTCACCCATACATCTCATACAACCTTAAAATTAAAAAAAATCAAGTTGTACTCAATTTAAGGCTAAGATCTTGAACATTCCAATATGGTGTCAAATGTTTTCTGACATAAAGGTTCTCTTGACAATGAAGCATACCTCTGAACGAACAACCTTGAGTGTTTCCTTAACAAGATACTGCCTACACATCAATCCATTTTGGGCTCTGAATTCCAGAATCTCTTCAGATCGCTTAGCAGGAAATTGCAACTCTGTCTCATCACCAAGACAGCTGCTGACAGCATCACCATTATATGAGTAATCACCTTCTTCCATATCTCCGACCCCTAACAACTGTTTGGAAATCCGATTGGTGTAAACATAAGTAGGCGTAAGTACTTGCTTTGGTTTACTGGTGAACCCAAAACAATTACAACAGCCCATCATTCTAGCAAAATAGAGACTCTTATTCAACATGAGAAACTCAAAACTTGTACTTGTTAAAATTATATCACAACTCTCAGCAGCAGTTCTAATGAAGTCCACAACCTGTAAGGAGTTAAACCAACCAATTTCATAATTCACATAAATATAGACGTTATGACGAAAAAATTAACTTTAAGAGAGTTTCATAAAAACCAAGCCATGTGGGTTTTACACTAAATAAGTTCCTTTAAAAAAAAAATCTATAGCCTAAATTGAACATAAGCTAAAGTCAGGTAGACATTAGCAGAATAAAAAATGAAGCAAACCTGATTTAACAGATGAGAAGAGGGCTTCAAACTCTTATACACTCCGAAATTCAAGTGGATGCCATTCAGCTAAATGAAAAAAAAACAACTGGTATTATCCAAGCTTTCAAGAAACAACCCCATCATCGCTATGTCTCCACTTTATAAAAGGCAATGTAGGTTCAAAACCACAACCAACCAATCATATATTGACCTTGTCCTACAATACAAACATGAAAGCACATCATATACTTTAAAAAAAGAAACATCATTATTCTAACAAACGCTAAAAATGAATAAAAAAACATCAAAATAAAACCTTTATAGCTGAAAATTGTATAAAAGGACAAGTTTTCATAGATATTTCAGACGCAATCAAGCACGAGAGACTATTTTATATTTCAAAAGGCAAGACCAATTCTTCAGAAATTTATACTCTGAGTTTTTAAAAACTTACCGTGCATTAGGAGACAAGGATACGAGTAAATGATGGATGGTCTCCGCAAATCGCACAATAATAAGAGACTTTGTACGAAATTAACAATAATTAAAAGAATAATTGAAGGATGAAATTCATAAATATTGAATCTAACTTGTGAAGACGACAAAAAGGAACCGGAATTTAAACCCTAGATTACAAAACCGCTGGTAAATTGTGAACAAGATTTGGAAAGCTCAGAGACGTATTTGGAAATATAATGTTGATAAAGGGCTTCGAGTCTGCATACAGATTTAAAATTAATATAATTTTTTTAAATAGTATAATTAATTAACAGTATAACCAAGATATAATAAATAACACATCGATTCTAAAAACAATTAAAAAATCATCATGAAAGCTGAGACCGATGCTTTATTATTATCCATGTTATTATTGGGGTTGGTATCAACTGGTATTATAACTTTAATAAAGATATCCAAAAATATAATATTTTTTAAAAGTATATAATAATTTGATTTAAAATTATCATAAAAATATAATTTTGATTAAATGTAGTCAATATAGAATAAGATTTTTTAAAATTTTTGTTATTGTCAGTTTTTATATACATTGTGTTTTAAATTTTTTAAATAGTTTTTTTTTATAACATCAACAAAAAAATACCTTTCTATAAAATAATATAGTATCTGTAGTTTTGTTACTAATTTATATATTTCTAATGAGTTATCATATCTATTTTACCTTATTATTATTTTGTTACATATTATTTTACAAGTTCTTAAAAATATATTTATTTAGTAAAAAATAATTTTTATGAACAAAACAATAAAATATAATTTAATTATTTTTTTGTTAGTTTATTTCTTATCTTTTTATCTTCTTTTTTTTCATTATCTCTTCTATTTTTCTTCGTTATTATCTATTTATTTAAAACTCTCACTAATTTTTTACTAAATATTAAAGCTTAAATTCTAAACATTACATATTAAAGCTTTAATCTGAAACTCTAATTTAATCGATAAATATGCATACTATGCAATAAGCATGTCTTTTTGTTCCTGTCACTATTTGTTTCTCCCAGATTCCTAAAGAAATTCACCTTGGACACCATAAGGGTCATGTTTTTGCCTATCATTCCTATAACTGTCATTTCCTAGTAGTAACTAAAATGGTGTGTACATTATGTTATGGCATTTTTCTTATTTCTGAGTTTAACATTTTTTTTCTTTTTAATTATACAATGATTTATTCAATTCCGTTCTATGCGTGAATTTGTTAATATGTGGAGACATGTACGGGTACTTGTGCATGATACATGTATTATTATTAAAAATTAACATCAACATAATAATTAAAGATGTAGAGAAATAAATAAAATGGTTGAAGGATGTAGAGAAATAAATAAAATGGTTGAAGGATGTAGAGAAATAAATAAAATGGTTGAAGGATGTAGAGAAATAAATAAAATGGTTGAAGGATGTAGAGAAATAAATGAAGTGGTTGAAAGATGTAGAGAAATAAATAAAGTTATTAAAAGATGAATAAATAGGGTGATTGAAGGTTGTAGAAAATATTTGTGTGGTGTAGATTGCATGATGAGAACTATAAAATAATATATGTTTCATTTGATTTAATCATTCTATCAAAAACAAATAAGTCTTTGTTTCTTAGTTTGAATATGAGTTGAGAGCTTTTTTTTAGTATGAGTTGAAAACTTTCTTTTTGAGCGTTTGTATTTCTCTTCAATTTGTGAGTTGCCTTTGAAATGTGTTATAGTGGGTATGATACAAGTAGTTTGTTTACTTGTTTGGATCTAATATTTTAGAGTTATTTATTCTAAATATTACTCAATAATTGGTATCAGAGTCGGACGGTTATGAAGCTATCTTGAGTCGTGAGGAGTTTGATACTCTACAAGTTTATTATTTAAGCTTGTTCGGTATAGTTGAAGTCTTACCGACACGATGGGTGATCTTAAGTAGTTGGAGGAATCAAGAAGCTTAATAACAAAAACTATAACACATGGGCAACATGTATGAAGTCTTACCCACAAGGTCAAGACTTGTGGGAGGTTATTGGTGGTGATGAAGTTACACAACCAACATCGAAAGATGCAAACAACATCTTACGGAAGTGGAAAATTAAAGCAGGCAAAATAATGTTTGCTTTAAAGATCACGGTTGAAGAAGAAATGTTGGAGCACATTTGGGATGCAAAAACACCAAAGGAAGCATGAGACACTCTTGTTACACTATTTTCAAAGAAGAATGATACAAGATTGCAACTTTTGGAGAATGAGTTGTTATTGATGGTGCAACGCGACATGAAGATTTCCCAATATTTTCACAAGGTAAAGTCGTTAGAATTTGTTTCACCCTTTGAGAAACTGTGGAACATGAAACCTACAGTTAGCTACTTTCGAGTATTTGTGTATTTTTTCCTAATCATTTACGGAGCAAATTTGATAAGAAAACTGTTAGATATATCTTTGTGGGATACGACAGTTAGAGAAAATGGTGGAAATGTTGTGATCCAACGAGTGGAAGATGCTACATTTCACAAGATGCAGTGTTCGATGAAGCATCTTCTTGATGGTCCTCAGAGAAGGAAGCATTGCCAAACTCAAGAGAATTTGGAGATAAGTTGTAACAAAAGATGGGGGAGCATACTATTCAATTCCAACCAAGTTTAGATGAATTCAAAGATCCAGACGATGATGGTACCGAACAAAGAGTAACTCATAATCCTTGGCAAACTGGCATATATCAACAACTAAATGAAGAAGGTGAGCCTAGTGAAATGGAAGAATCAACTCCACAATCTCAACTCCGTAGGTTAACAAGAACACGAAGGCCAAATCCAAAATATGCCAATGTAGCCATAATTGAAGAAGTAATAAAACTTGAGACGTTTGAAGAAGCATCGTAAAGATATGAGTAGATGACAACTATGAAAGAAGAGATCGATGCACTTCAGCAAAATCAAACTTAGGATCTGGTGCGAAAGCCAATAGATGTGAAACCCATATCCTACAAGTGAGTTTACAAGATAAAACACCGTCCAGATGGGTCAATCGAGAGGTACAAGGAACAATTGGTAGCTCGTGGTTTCTCTCAACAGTATGGACTAGACTATGATGAAACGTTTAGTCCAGTGGCGAAACTTACAACTATTTGAGTCCTACTTACACTTGTAGCCAACAAAGATTGAAAGTTGTGGAAGATCGGGAGATCTACATGATCCAACCAATGGGTTTTCAGAGCCAAGATCATCTTGAATATGTGTGTAAGTTGTAGAAAGCATTCTACGGATTGAAACAAACACTCAGGGTGTGGTATGGTAAGATTGTTGAATTTCTAACACAAAGTGGTTATTCAGTAACACCTATAGATTCCAGCTTGTTTATCAAAGCTAATGAAGAAAATCTAGCTATTGTGCTAATATATGTGGATGACTTAATCATAACTGGTGATGATGAGGTAGAAATTCTTCGGACGAAGGAGAATTTGTCAGTCCGTTTCCAAATGAAGGAACTTGGCCAAGCACTTCCTTGGTTTAGAGGTTGATTGCACACAAGAAGGAATATTTCTTTGTCGGTAAAAATATTCCAAAGATTTGTTGAAGAGGTTCGAAATGCTCGAATGCAAGCTGATTTCAATGCCGATGAAACCAAATTCCAAAGTGTGTACACGTGAAGGAAAATATTTGGAAGATGCAACAATGTATCAATAATTGATAGACAATCTGATCTACTTAACCTTAACTCGACTTGGCATTTCTTATGCAGTTAGTGTGATGAGTTAGTACATACAAAATCCAAAGAAGCCTTATTTGGATGCAGTTCGACGAATATTGAGATATGTGTAGAGTACAATTGACTATGATCTTTTGTACAAGAAAGGTGGAGACTGCAAGTTAGTTGGTTACTTTGATGCAAACTATGTTGGATATCATGACACCAGGAGATCAACAACTGGGGTATGTGTTTAAGTTGGGTTCTAGAATAATTTCTTGGTGTAGCAAGAGACAACCAACAGTATCATTATCAACCACTGAAGCTGAGTATCGAGCAGCGGAAATGGCAGCTCAAGAGTATACATGGTTGATACAATTAATGAATAATCTACATCAACTAGTAGATTATGCAATACCGTTGTACTGTGACAATCAATAGACAATTCGTTTGGCAAAAATCTGGTATTGCATGCAAGAACTAAGTATATTTAAGTAGACTATCACTTTATCATAGAAAAGGTTCTATAAGAAGATATTGAAATGAGGCAAATCAAGACAGATGATCAAGTTGTAGACTTGTTCACAAAAAGTTTAAGCATTAGTAAGTTCGAAATGTTTCGCCGTCAGCTTGACACAGTAAAAATAGTGAGAGTTGATGTTGAGGGAGAGTGTTGAAAATCAACACCAACATAATAATTAAAGATGTAGAGAAATAAATGAAGTGGTTTAAGGATGAAGATAAATAAATGAAGTGGTTGAAGGATGTAGATAAATAAATGAAGTGGTTGAAGGATGAATAAATAGGGTGGTTAAAGGTTGTAAAAAATAGAAGTGTGTAGATAATATTTGTGTGGCTAGAATTATTTTTAAGTTTTATATTTGTGTGATATAAATTGCATGGCGTGGACTATAAATAGCCTACCTTGCATTTGTTTTAATCATTCCAACGAAAACAAATAAGTCTTTGTTTTCTTAATTTGAGTGTGAGTTGAGAGTTTTCTATTTGAGTGTTTGTATTTCTCTTCAATTTGTTAGTTGCCTTTGAAAAGTGTTGTAATGGATCATTCTATCGAAAACAAATAAGTCTTTGTTTTCTTAGTTTGAGTGTGAGTTGAGAGTTTTTTATTTGAGTGTTTGTATTTATCTTCAATTTGTTAGTTGCCTTTGAAAAGTGTTGTAGTGGGTATAATACAAGTAATTTGTTTACTTTTTTGGATCTAATATTAGTAAATTTAGAGTTGTTTATTCTAAATATTACTCAACAATTATTCTATCCTTTCATACTCTTGAATTTTTCCCACAAAAGTCAACATAATTACATGTAGATGATATTTAAAGTTAAACGAGAATGGAGGATGTAATTTCAGGACAGAAACAAGGAGGAAAAAAATTAGTTTAAGGGTTGGATTGCACAATCCATAAAAATTTCTTTGGTAGTTAGGTAGAGGATGTAAATGGCACACGTTAATATCTAGACTTCAGTGTACATCACTTTGGATGTTCATTTCATATTTTGGATAAAAGACAAGCAATTTATTATGGATAGTGTCATTGTAGCTACTGGAACATTTTAATGTCTTCTATTAACGGACTAAACACATCAATATTGATTGTCCTTTTATTCATTCTCATCTTGTCCATGTTGTTCTCAAGTTTTTCTCCGTCTCCTCTAACAATCAACTTGTAGATATCTTAATCAAGGCACACTTTCTAAGGGACTCACTCGTAATTTGGTTGACAACCTCAAATTGTTCTCACATCTACCTTGAGTTTGAGGGGGCTGTTAATGTATATTATATTATAGGCTTTAGACCCAATTTGTTTACTTATATCTCTTATATAAAAGAACTATGTATATTCCTTAAAATACAAAATATAATACAATCATTCAGTATTTCTAACAAAAAATATATCTCTTACTTTTTGTATTTAATCTGTAGGCTTAAGTATCGCATTACTTTGTTAATTTTCATGCCAAAGTCACGGGAGAACTCATTTAGTTCCCATTTTCCTAGTAATTTAAATGTAAGATACATTTAGCTTAGAGTTTTGGAATGGCGAATAAATTACAACACTACTATACTACTCAATATTATATACATATAATAAATCTAACGGTATTTAAACTTTTTAAAAATATAATCAATAATTATGAATCTATCCACCTAAATGTTTTTAGTGCCCAATAATACCATATATAATTACTCTTTTAGAAGTTTATATTACTATTGAATGAATATTCCATTTTTTTAGAAAAAGAGTACATATTTTATTTAGTGATAAAACTTTCACTCATATAAAATATAGTATTTTTTTGTTATAAATTTCTCTACAAAAATTTTATTTGAAAAAACACACTAAATGTATTTGAATTATCTCAATATTCATAATATAGTTTAATTTATATATATTTCACAATATGTGTTCACAATTTCTTTGTATTTTTTTTTCTCGTTTCATGCCAAATGCAAAAATTTATTGTTTATATGAACCAAATGGATTTGGTGATAAATGTGCATAAATTTTCTATGTTATCGTGTAACAACTAATAGTAAAATTATTTAATATAGTCTCGTAGAATTTATACAAAAATATAAAAATAAATATTTTAATATATACAAATCAGATTAAATTTGTTTGAATTTAAAAATATTAATCCATATCTTAAGAATTTTGAAATTCTTTATACAATCTAATTCATTAATCAAATTAAAACCATACAAATTTTGTAAATTGATTGGATCAATAAATTTTTTATATAACAGGTAAATTTTCTTAAAAGACTAATTGCTTATTAATTTATATGACACTTGCAGAAAATGCCATTTCTAAGTAGTTTTATTATAATTTGAAGCAATTGTTACAAAAATTAAACCGAACTCTTTCCATCCAAATGATTCACTGTAAATACCTCCTTCACATTCTTTCATTTCCATCGACTTTACTATATATACCTCATTCACATTCTTCCATTTCCATTTCTCTCCTTGGTTCACAAAATATATAAACAAGAACATGAAAAGCAAAAAAAAGGAAAAAGGAAGACAAAGAAGAAGAAAAAAACATATAGAAGAAATGAGTAAAGTGTTGATAATATAAGTGAAAATAACAACATAAATACTCGTGAAAGTGACAATGTAAATGAAAATGAAAATAAGAGAGATATTACTAACAATAACAATCCAAAGAAACCACCACTAATAGACCTAATTATGACAAACTATGACCCATTAACATCATTAATTAGTGGACAAGAAAAAACTTATTGTAAAGCAAGAGGACGTTGTCATTCTAAAACTCTTATTTGTTCATCACAATGCCTTCAAAGAAATCTTAAGAATAACAAGAGGAGGTGGGGTTGCTTTGTTGATTGTAATAGTAAGTGTGAAGTGACTTGCAAGTTTATGCCTTTTTTCTCTCTCTTCATTTTTTTGAATTTACTCATCAATCTTTATTTTTAACATGATACAATTTGTTAAAGAAAGAAGCATTTTATTTTTCAAACTTGATATATGTTCATTTTGAACTACTTTTGTTAGTATCTGTGAGAAGTGATATCAAATGGTCTAAAATACATCAAATAATATTTGACAAATAAACATAAAATTGCTCATTTTAGTATTTTTAAAAGTAATATTTTGATAAAGTAAAGTAATAGTTTTTAATAAGATTTTCTCTAATTAACTATACGTTTGTTTTTGCTTTCATTTAAAGTGATTTTTGTCAGATTTTGTTTTAATATAAAATACTTTTAGGAAAAACACATAATTATGACAAATTATGTCCCAAAAACACTTATAACAAAATTTATCCATTTTGTTTATTTTTTTTTTACTATAAAGCACCTTTATAATGTTATTGTCACAAAAATAGAAGCAAATAAACCCTAGAATAATTAATAAAAACTATTTCTAATACTTATGTAATAAATTTAAGTATTTATCTTTAAAGCACTTTTTTTCTTTTGAACCCTCCTTTTTTGCCCACGTCTCCCATAGTTAAGTGGTATGATTGCAGTACAAAGGTGTGGGTTCATGTAACATAAATGTGTAATTTTCTTAGTTTATCGATAAAAAATTCTTTTTTTTCAACCATTCCAATTGTTATCATGTCCAAACATGACTTATATATACTAAAGTAAAAAGAGAAAAATATGACGTATGAACTTTCTCAAGTGTTAACTTTTCTGTTTCATAACTATTAGAAGAACTAACTATAATGGATATGGATCAATTTGTTATGATTCTTGTTTTGTCGATGGTGACAGTGTAATGTTCTATTTCCATGGAGCCAAGGGAGGAAACTTTGTCATTGTCTTTGATGAAAATTTTCACATTAATGCACACCTCATTAGAATAATACCACAAGGAAGGACTAGAGACTTTACATAGGTTCAAGCCCTTGTTGTGATATTTGATTCTTATACACTTTTTATTTTGGCAAAAAAAAGTCTTCAATGGATATGGATCACTTTGTTATGATCCTTGCTTTATCGATGGTGACGATGTAATGTTCTACTTCCATAGAGCTAAGGGAAGAAACTTTGCCATTGTCTCTGATTAAAATCTTCACATTAATATACAACTCATTGGAACAAGACCATGAGGAATGACTAGAGACTTTACATAAGTTCAAGTCTTTGTTGTGATGTTTGATTCTTACACATTTCTCATTTTGACAAAAAAGTTTCCAAATGAATGACAAAATTGATTCTCTGACAATGAGTTGGGATGATAAAACTATTAACATTCCTTTTGATGGAGAAGTTGAATGAAAGACTAACAATAAAGAAAGAAAACTTGTAATTGAAAGAACACATGACAATAACAATGTTAGAGTAACAATAGTTAGACTCTTAGAAATGGATGTGAAAGTGAGGTCAATTGAGGTCAAAGAGAGCAAAGCCCATAACAATAGTTACAAAAAATTTATGCATACTTTTTTTATTACAAGAATATAAACTTAAACTATGTATTTTGTAGTTTAGTAATAAGAATACTTATTTTTATAGTTTTTTGAATCTTATAATCAAATATCGTTTCACCACGTTGGTAAAATGTAGTATAAAATCAAGATTTTTCTTGAACAACATAATGTTAAGTAATTGAAAACATGTTTAATTTCATTTGTGTTCTTAATATTTATTATAAGAGTCTACTTACTTATGCTTTTTAGATTATATAATCTATTAATTTTAATATTTATCTACATTTCAATTACATAAACTCAAGTACTATTTATATATTGGTTATATGAGTTCAAAATAAACACATGTATGTAATTCCGTTATAAGATAAATTATTTAAGTATTTAGATTTTTTGTTTTTTTATTCGTTAGTCTTACATATTTAGGATTAGTTGTCAATTTTAGTCTTAAAAAATTATTATTATATGTTTAGCTACAAAGTCAAATACATAAATGTTGATTGTTAAAAGGCCCAATAATATGGGGTTAGATGCATAAAAATAGTTTGGTTAGCTTGGACTGACTGTTAAAAGGCCCAATAATATTTAGCCCATCAAGAGTCCAAAAATCCCTACTTAAAAGCTCGTGATAACATTTTCCCAAAAAAAAAAAAAAGTTTTCCTTTTGAATTTTCAAATTGGGTTTTTATATCCCTTTTCACGATCAAAGTTCAAAAGCACAGAGAAGCTCAAGAACTAAAACAATGGCGGTTTCTAGAAATTCAAAAGCAGAGAAGGGAAAAGAAAGCAAAAAATTGAAGAAGAAAGCTAAAGAAATCGAAAGCCCTAAGCAAAAGAAAGAAGAAGAGAAAAAGAAGAAAAACAAAAATATGAACAACAATGGCACATTGAAGAAATCCAAGGTTAAAGATGGAGGTGAGATTACGAAAAAACCCACCAGCAAAGCAAATTCAAAGAGCGATAATAAACAGAAGAGAAAACGAGAGCAAAATGGAGAGGTGGAAGAGAAAGAGGAAGGTAAAATGAATGTTTTCCCAATGGATCGTATTAGAAGGATTATTAGGAGTGAAGATAACGATTATAAAATCACTAGCGAAGCTGTTTTTCTTATCAATGTAGCTACGGTAATCACTCTCTTATCCTCATTCTTTTTAAAATTTCCCCCATTTTAGTAATTTATTTAATTTCAAATAGATATTATTGTTAGGGTTTCCTCAGTACGGTCTTGAGCTTATTCAAGTTATTAACTGACAAACAAATGGTTGCAGGATAAGTTCCTGGAAAAATTCTGTGAAGATGCATATGAACATTGTGTTAAGAAGGATCGTAAGAAGTCTCTGTCTTACAATCATCTTTGTAAATTTCCTTCCTTAATCTCTCATTTTATTAATTTTTTTTTCTTTAAATTATCAATTTTTTTTATAAATTTTGCATTTTAATTCTCTTATTCTTGTATTTTTAAATATTTTAGTTAATTATTTTTTTTTATAGAAAATCTTAAGTTTCATCAGATTAAACTTTATTAGCAGTCGAGTGATGTATGTTTAAAAAGAAAAAAATGTTTTAAAATTAAAAAAAAATTTAAAAACAAAGTTATTAAAATCATTAAAATATTTTGATCTAAAATTATTAAAATATTCATAAATGTAACAATAATTCAACTAAAATATATCATATTTGTATTTTTAGTTGTATCATTAAACTGTGATGGCTTTAAATGTTGATAATATAATCGAAAGGTGCTAAGATGTCTTATGTCTCTTTTCTGTTTCAGCTTCAGTTGTGTCCCAAAAGAAGAGATATGACTTTCTTTCAGGTATCTTCTATGCTTCCTTCATAGAGACCAGGAAAAAAGAAAAAAGAAAAAAAAAACAAACTGGAAAACCGGACCAGTTTGGACGGTCTGGTTTGGTGAGAGTTGAAATGGTACCAAACCAAATCGGGCCGTTTGTTGAGTAATACCCAATTTTGAAATCGAATAGAAGTTCGAACCATAACACCAACATCCTACGATTTTTTTTTAGTTTTTAATTTTAATGAAAAATAAAATAAGATTTGCATCACAGTCGTGATCCAAAGCAAGAAGCTAGGGGTTGCACCTTAGGGCTTTATTTAGTTCTTATGTTTGTATGAAATAAATGGTGGGGGAAAATATGGAAGGGAAAAACAATTAAATAATGTAATATATTATTTATGAGTTATTATAAGTAGAGAATAGTTTATTAAAAAAATGTTGAGTCTCTTATTTTTAACATCTCATATTTTTATCACCAATTTTTTCCCCAAACAAATCTATGATCCAAAGTCCAAACATAAATCTCTCATATTGTCTCACCATTCTTTTTCCAAACAAACCTAGAAGACATAACTTAAAAGATATTTATTACACAATATTAAATATTTTAATTATATAATTTTGGTACAGTTATGTGTTTAGTTGTGAACTTATTGTTTAAATATTAATTGTCCAGTTTGTAAAAATTTAATACTTGTATTAGGTACGTGTTTAAATCGTATTAGATATTTTATTTAATCTATCTCATATTTTAATTATAAAATTATCTATTTTGTTTTTTTTTTAAATTAAAAATATTTTTTGAAAAAAATGTAAGAAAAATATAAAAATATACTAAATATTAATTTATAAATTTTTATGAAACTATTTTAATAGGTAAAAAAATTATATATTATTTTAAATATAATTATTTTATTAAAATATTTATCATCCATTATTATATTATATAGATCTTTATTAAAATAATTATAATACAATTTAATATAATTTAATCAAATATAATTATGTTGAACTCATCTAAGTATACTAAACATAATTACACGAGTTTTAGATAATAATTAATAAAAATATTTAATATAATGTTTCAACTCTAGTGGTTAAAAAACAATAATTGGACTTGACTGTATGGTTATTCGGGTTCAGTCTCGCTTTTCATAACGGTTTGGTTTCGAATATATATATAATTTTTTAAAAATCGAACCGGACTAAACCGCTTAGCCATTATTATCTCTGATGCATTTCCAATTAATACTTGCAGATTTTGTTCCTGACATGCTTAAAGCTGAGAATGCATTTGCAGAGAGAAAGAAAGTTGGGTAAGAACTGTTGGACTTGCTAGTGTGCATAACAATGAAGTATGTTGTTTCTTTTGCCAGTGTGAATCATTAAAACTGTTGTATAATGTACCCAACCTGAAAGCATGTACCAATTCACAGCCAAATTTTGGATCTTAAATGAAGGCGGTGTTCTAGTTAAGAATTAAAATTAATTTTTTGCAGCATGCATTTAAAAAGTAGTTTAACGAATGATGGCTTAGTTGGCAGAGCTATATCATACATCTGTAGATATTATGTAACTTAAGATAGGGGTGAGTGGCAGAATTAATCTCATTATTTTTTAAGATTAGCAGTTTAATCTGGATATTTTTGGATTGTGTTCAATTGATTTCAAATTTTTTAAGAAATAATCAAATAAATCTAAATTGTGATTTTTTGTTTAAATAAAACATAAAAATATATACTAGAGACGCGTTATCTTCTTTAATGGATGGATTTTAACAATTTTAATGACAAATGAAATTATAATATTCTTAAATTCTTTTATTTTTAAATCAAAGTTCCCTTTTTTTTTTAGAAAAAGAGATTTTAAGCTTTTTGTTACATACAAATATCTTTTTATCCTCATTTACTTAGTTAATTAAGAGTGTGTTTAATAAATACATTTTTTTAATATGTATAATTCCTACTTTTGATGACATAATATTAATTGGATCAATTTAATTATTTTTGTTAAATTACTTGATGTAATCTACCTAATCTAATAATTACAAGATTAAAAGTTCTACTTTACAATTGTTTGATAGAATTTAAACATATGATGTTCCAAAGGTTCTCATTAGTTTATATTACTCATGTATATATAATAGAGGATTAGTATGCTTGTCGATGTCTTAAAGGTGGTTCATAAGGAGAGAGGTTGTTCAAGAAACTTCTTGTATGAGTGAAAATACGACAAAATATCTGATATATTAGGTAGGTGTCAGGATGAAGGTTTGTACGATCTATGTGTTGGTGCTATCCTCACAGGCTAGTGTTGTTTCTCGGGTTGATGTGTCGTGTTTTGGATTTTATTAGTAGGCTCAAAAGGGTTAGGATGAACCATATAATAGTTACAAGATACTATATTCTTTTTTACCAAACACTGAGTCCATGAGTCCACCATTCTTTTGGTTTGTGTGAAAGTGGAAGAATAACTCTTTTAATAATCATTTTTTAATGCACCCTACTTTGTCTTCAACAATCATGTAACTTTTTTAATTGTCACAAGGTTCTTAACCTTGTGGTCGTAGATTTGGGGAGAATTCAAACAAAAAGGTTATAACATATGATGGTTCGAAAATCTCCCATTAGGCTCAATTAGTTATGCATATATATTAGAAGATTAGTAATTTGTCGATGTATTAGAGGTGGTTCATAAAGAAAGAGGTTGGGCAAAGAACCCTGTACGAGTGAAAGTATGACAGAGCAGTTAATATGTCAGGTAGGTGTCAACATGAAGGTTTGTACGATCTATGGGCTGGTGTTATCCCCATGGGCTAGTATTGTTCCTTGGTTAGATGTGTCGTGTTTTGGGCTTTATCAGTGTGCCCAGGAGGCTAGGATAGACCATACAATAGTTATAAGGTATCTTATTCTTTTGTCCCAAATAACAATAATTATAAAACTAAACCTATTTTTTTTCCCTTAGATATTGGCTTTGTTTTATTGAGATTATGCTAAAAGTTCCCCATAGGAAAAAGAGATTTTAAGCTTTTTGTTACATAATAATATCTTTTTAGCCTCAGTTATTTAGTTAATTAGGCATGTGCTTAACAAGTATATTTTTTCGATAGGTATAATTCCTACTTTTGATGACATAATGTTAATTAGGTTAATTTGATTATTTTTGTTAAATTACATGATGTAATTTGCCCAACTTAATAATTATGAGATTAAAAATCCTACTTTATAATTATTTAAGAGAATCTAAACAAGAGGATTATAACATATGATGGTCTAAAAGTTCTCATTAGTTTCTATTACTCATGTGTATATAATAAAGATGAGTATGCTTGTCGACATCTTAGAGGTGGTTCATAAGGAAAGAGGGTGTGCAAGGAACTCTTTGTATGAGTAGAAGTATGACAGAGCAACTGATATGTTAGGTAGGTGTCAAGACGAAGGTTTTTATGATCTATGTGTTTGCTATCCTCATGGGCTAGTATTGTTCCTTGGGCTAATGTGTCGCGTGTTTTGGTCTTTATTAATGGGCTCAAGGGGTTAGGATAGGCCATATAATGGTTAGAAGTTATCATATTCTTTTTTAGCAAACACAAGTTTCCCATTCTTTCGGTTTGTGTGAAAGTGGAAGAATAACTCTTTCGATAATCATTTTTTAATGCACCTTACTAGTTGTCTTCAACAATCATATAACTTCTCCAATTATCACAAGACTCTTACCCTTGTGGTCATGGGAAAATATTTAAGAGAATTCAAATAAAAGGATTATAATATATGATGATTCAAAAATCCCCCATTAGGCTTAATTACTTATCTATATATATTAGAAGATTAGTATATTTTTCGATGTCTTAGAGATGGTTAATAAGTGAAGAGGGTGTGCAAGGAACCCCTTGTATGAAAGTATGAAAGAGCAGTTGATATGTCAGGTAGGCGTTAGGATGTTTAATTAGTCTTAGATATCTGTATTCACTTGATATTGAGGTAGTTTCTCAGGATGGAGGATTTTGGATGCCTTTCTATTTTAAATAGATGAAGGTTTCATTCATATTGGGTCCAATTCCTTTTTAAGCTCATTCATCAAAAGTCTTCTGTATCTACAATAGCTATTAAGACCAACTGCTAGTCCTGGTGACAGGCTCGATTGATTCGGCCGGTCAACGAACTGGCTCGGCGGCCAATTCAGTAACCATTGTGTAGTCAAGCGTCTATATTTTTTCTATTTTCTATGTATATTATTAGCATATTATAGATTGGAATGACAGTAATCGTTTTATTTATTTAGCTTATGTTTTATGTTTTGAGAGAGTGGCTTTCCATGTCATTGTTATTTTGTGTGTTTGAAAGTTTTTAATTAATTAAATTATGTTAAATTAAAATTTTACAGACGACTAAACATGTAATCGTATTTAAATAAAACAATGTGAAAATAAATGAAGATTTTACCTAAGATATTTTAGATAAAAACAACATAGGTTACGATAACGTAATAGAAAAATTATTAATTTATCCATTATGAAAATCATATTTAATTATAAGGACAAAATTTAAACTATCTTTCATAGATAATATCTCAAAGTAATCTATTTACAAATCATAAATTTTTTTCACATAATAAATATGTATGAATTAGTAATAAATATGTATGAATTAGGATTAAGATTTTGATAAATTTGAGTCGTATGAGTAATTAAACCCATTCAACTAACAACTTGAAAACTTAGCACAACAACATAAATGCAAGACGTGTCTTATAATAAATTTAATAATAAAAAATTTAATTAGATGATTTAATAAAATATTATTTAAAAAAATCATCTAATAACCCCTAGAACAAATAGATTAATCACAAGTTTAATAAATATACATTATTTAAAGTTAAACAATCAAATCAAATAATTATGATTATACATATAATTATTTAATCTAATGATTCAAAAACGTAATCAAGAAGAAATTATATGAACAAGTAATCAATATATTATAAATTAAATAGTTTTATTAATCAATTAATTAAAGAAAAAAGCTTAAAAAATATATTTTTTTTTACAAAAAGTTTTGAGAGAGAGAGAAAGAACAAAAATAATTAAAAAATTATAACGAATCCAGTTAAAGAAAAATATAGGTATTAAGTTATTTAAATATAAATATTGAAGCTCTAATCCTAAGTTAAAGTCAAATTACAAACCTATCTTTTAAATAATTTATATACCAATAAATGATAAAAATAATATGGTAATTGAAATATTTGGTTTAAGTAAACAACTAAGTTAACATTGAAACCCTTGTTACTCGATTTATCTAGGTCTATCGATCCATGCCACGATTAATAAAAACTCAGATTGGATAAATTGAATACAATTGATTCTTGATCGATATCTCTTGATCAATCGAACTCAATTTTGATCGATTTATCCTAATTTTAAATTTAACCCGAAAAGATATAGATGATACATGATCAAACTCAACTTCTATTGATTTAGTTATTATTCAATTGATCAAGTAACATACTAAGTGTTCTTAAATGCATAACATGTATTCTAATGTGCTTAAGAACAATAGTATATTTGAAAATATTCAATTGAAGTTCGAAACTTTTTTAGACTTGAATAATGATCTTGAATACACGTTTAGAAACTAATTTATATTTAAATATTTTGTTTACGTATATCGGTAACACTTATAAATTTTACAATGTAAAGTGGATAATTTAATTATTTTATTTTTTTAAGAGACACTTAGATCACTCTCTCAAGAAAAAGATAATTTAATCACCTTTTTAAATAGTATCATATTATTTTATTAATGAAAATTTTGAAAGTAAATTTAATGGTGATAGAATTATCATTTTATATTAATAAGTTAAAACGAATTTGAATTATATAATATATATATTTTTTAAAATTTTATATTTTATGAAATTCTTTTGTATTTTTTAGGTAATTTTTTGTTTCGTATTTTTTAATCCAAACACGATACCTATAAAAATGTAATACATAAAATTGCACAAAAAATACAATTTTTTTCATAAAATATAAAATTTCAAAACATAGTTGACAAAAAAAATAAAAGAATAAAATTATACTGTTTAAGTTTAGTTTTGAATTATTAAAATAAAATTACAATTTTATACTGTTAAATTCATTTTTAGTATTTTTTATCAATAAGATTATATTTTATTTTCAATAAATTGTCTTATTTTTATAGAGAGTGATCTAAGTTTCATTTGTAAAAATAAAATAATTAAAATATCTTAATAACACGAACAAATTGATTTTTTGTATTTAATATTTATATTTTATACCATGAATTTTTCTTGATTCTTTACCAATTCTTATAACTATTGATCTTGAATAGTATACTACTACATGTCCCCAACCATGGCTTGTGCCACGAAGTCATTTGTTGATAATTCTTCTTGACTTCTTGTTTTGTTTTGTTTGCTTTGTTGATGATTTTTTTTTATACCTGAGTTGGTTATAAAATTCACATAGCATAGCAGAATTTGCTATGATTATTGTCAAGAGAAATGGGTAACTTAGGTACCTCCTATATTTAGTTTGCATTTAGTTTTTTCATATTTTAAAATTTATTTTTCAATCTCAATTTTGATAAAATATGTAAATTAAGAATAAATAATATTATTTTAATAATTTTTTAATTATGATTTTTTCTATAAAATGATAATTAAAATAATTTTTTTTTAATTTTTTGGTCATGATTTTTAATAATTTATTTAAATAATTTCCTGTTAGAATATGATTATAGTTTATTATTTTTTAAATAATTTCATATGAATTTTTCCTTTAACTCGTGTTAATGGCTCATGTTTTTTTGCATTTTAATATTTAACAAGAAAAAATATATTAATTTTTTTAAATAATACAATTTTTTTTATTAATTTTTTTCTTAAAATTGAGGACTACCAAATAGCTTTTGTAATTTGGAGATTAAATAACATCAATTTGGAAAATTGTGGGATTTGTATGGTATTTTCTGAACTCCTAGCCACATGATAGCCTTTAATTTTCTTAAGTATATGTTAAAAGTAGTTTCAAATAAAAGTGATCTTAAAAAAGGGGGTTCTCAAATGCCTCAAATGTATTTACTGAGCACATAAAGAACTTCTTACATTTTTTTCCCTGTTTATTTTTGAAGCGCTTTTACATAATACAAACATACCCTTTATATGCTTGATTGTTACTACCAAACATCATTTGGCAGCAGATTCCATCAAATCCTTTCAGCATTAGAACCATCATTTTGGAAGCAGCGCATTGAGGTAGGTTACAATTTTTGTTAATCAAGTGGAAAATGACTCCTGAAGGCTAAAAGCTTGTTATTAATCCGATAATTATGCAAGTAACTTTTTGTTAAATTAAAGGCTAAAAGCTTGTTATTAATCCGATAATTATGCAAGTAACTTTTAGTTAATTTCTTTTAATATATGAAGAAGATAAATTATAAATATTATATTTAAAAATTTATTTGTGTAATTTAAACCAGTCACGTCAAAATTTTGAAAATCATGCATATCTACTCTGTATCGTGGCAATATCTAATTTAAGGATGGGTGTTTATACAAATTTTTTAATCATGAAAAAAATAATAATTTAGTTATTTTGTTTTAAAAAAATTACATTATAAAGATAAATGATTTTTTTCATATTGTTTCAAGGGTTATTGATATATCAATTTTATAATTGTATTTAATAATAAACAATACAGGTACAAAATTGATAAAATAAAATAAAATAAAAATAATAAATTTAAAATTTGATTAATTATTATTGTGATACTTTTTTTTACATAAAAATACAAATAAATTATTACAAAAATAATACAGAGAATAAATTATTTTAACTAATATAGTTAAAAAATTAAGGGTGTATTTTTCTTTTAGTTTTTTTTTAATTCTCGATAAACAGTGCTCGTTACTAACTGCTTCAACTAGAAAAAAACCATGTGATAACATTAATTATATTGATTTCATTGGGCCCGTGGAGCTACTAGGAAACTATAATGAATCACTATCATACTCACCTGCAACAAAGTCAAATGATACAGGAACTAATTCCTTTAGATTGTAGGCATGTCAATATGCACAGTAAAGAAATCATCTCTCTCTTAGATATATTGAAGTTATATTTATTTGTTATTAATTTATTTAAAATATTATAATTTGATTTATAATCTTTTAATTTATATAATTTAGGTTTTTATGTTTCCAAATTATAAATTTAATTCAAAATTTTAATTTTTATTAAATTAATTTAACAGTATTATATTTAATTACAACAAAATTAACTTTTTTTATTTATTTTGATCATAACTTATTTTAAAACTTATAATTTGATCAATAAAATGTGATTTTTTTTATTATTTGGTCTCTAATTTATCAATTATGTGATTATTAAATATAATATCATTAAATTACTTTAAAGAAATTGGAACTTTAAACAACTAAATTTAATAGAGATTAGAAGATTAATTATCAATTTTTAATATCTCATACCAAATAAATAAATAAACTTATGATAATATATATTACCTCACTCAATATCTAAAAATTTACTATACCCAAAGTGACAAAACAAGGCATGTAACATAATTTGAGTGAAACTCAAGCAAACATCTAAATCATTTTTTTCATTTTTGCCCATACCCACTTGAAATCTCCTAAACTTTTCCTGTTTTTTCAAGCAAACAAATCATTCTAATTACACAATCATTATTTCCACATCTCTCACCAAATTATATACATTACCTCCTATCACTAATCCCAACAAAAACAGACATACTAACTACTTAGATCTCATTTCGTAGTTAAAAATAGTAACCCATCACCTAAATTCACTCTCAAATCTCCCCCAACATTAATAAAAACCTAGAGCCACCTCTTCTTTCTCCAACACCAAGTAGATCAAACATTCAAACTTCTCTTCATAATTTCCCAACAAAAAAAGATGAAAATTTTAATCTTTTCAGTCTCTCTTCTCTTATTCTTTTGCAACCCTCCAACAATTTTAGCTCAATCTCCAGCTGAAGCACCATCACCAGACAGTGATGGTCCTCCAAGTATCTACAAAATCCTGAAGAAATCTGGGCAATTCACAATTTTAATTCGTTTATTGAAAAGTACCCAAGTGGGTAGTCAAATGAATAGCCAATTGAGTAGCCCAAATAGTCAGTTAACCTTCTTTGCTCCTACAGATAATGCTTTCTCAACTCTCAAAACAGGGACTCTTAATTCTCTTTCTGATCAACAAAAGGTTGAACTTCTACAATACCATATGATTCCTGATTTTGTATCAATCTCAAATTTTCAAACTTTAAGCAATCCAGTTAGAACACAAGCTAGTGATACTTATGAGTATCCATTAAATATTACTACTTCAGGAAGTAGTGTTAACATTTCAACAGGACTTGTTAATACTTCAATTTCTGGTACTGTTTATACTGATGATCAATTAGTTATTTATCAAGTTGATAAAGTGCTTAAGCCTCTTGGCATTTTTAATCCGAGACCGTTACCGCCTGCTCCGGCTCCGGCTCCGGTGAAGCATAAGAAGAATGCTGCTGCTAAAAGTCCTGTTGCATCTATTGATGCTTCTGGTGGTGGAGTTAGTCTTATGATTCAAACTGGTGGGAGTTTCTTTTCTATTGGAGTTTTAATGTTTGGTGCTTTATTTTTGTGACAAACAAATATTTGGGTTTAATTTTGTTGATTCAGGTTTGGATTATGATTTGTAATAATGGGCTTTTGTTACGAAACTTGTGGGTATTATGTTGTATTTGACCTGTTTTATTTTTATTATTTTTTCTTCTGATTTATATATGGTTTTTGTTATTGTTGGGCGATATCCAGAAATCTGTATTATTTCCTTAATGGATTGCGTTAATATATAAACATTCTTTTCATACATTGATACAAATATGCATTATACATATAAGAAAACATTTTTTTATTTATGAAAGCATAATAACAACAAATTCGAAAAAACAGAGGAACTTAAATGCATTAATTTTGTTTAATAAAACATAAATTCTAACATTACACACCACAAATATGGTAGAAACTAAAACATGATAATATTATAAAAAAAAATTACTAATTATTTTATAAATTTAAAAGAATATAATACATTA
The DNA here is from genome assembly GCA_037013495.1 of Hippophae tibetana. Classification (NCBI taxonomy): domain Eukaryota; kingdom Viridiplantae; phylum Streptophyta; class Magnoliopsida; order Rosales; family Elaeagnaceae; genus Hippophae; species Hippophae tibetana. The sequence continues at coordinate 1,768,868 of CM072810.1, forward strand.
TTATAAATAATTTGTATTTTTTTCCCTTTCAACTTAATAGATTTCCTCACATATTCATTTACATTAAATGGATTCAAATTTACATTCTCTCGTACTCTCAATGCATACTTGAAGTATATACCATTGCAATAGAAGGTAATTAATTAAGATTAAACTTAATTAATTTGTGTTGAACAAAACACTAGTAGATTTTTGGATTTACTAGATCTAATAGACATGATTTATTTGATTTCAACGGTTAATTTATACTTGTCAATCAAGAAAAACTATTTTTTTTATCAACTAGTATAAATATAATGGGAGATGAACCTCGTTCCAAAATATTGTAAGATGAGTTTTTTAACTGATAAAATTAAAATTCAACCATTTTTTAATGTTGAATCATATTTATCACAATTCTTTTTTTGTTCTTTATAAAATAGTTATTTATCATGAAAAAACTACAAATTATACTCAATACCCTACAAAATTATAGGGTTCTATGTAGGATAAGTCTTTTTTTCTTTCTAAATTTATATAAAATAAGATACTTAAAATTTATAACAATAAAAATGATATTTCATCAACATTAAATGAAATCTAATTAATCAAAATTGAATGAGTTTAATTAGTCAGAATTAAACTTAGACATTTTCCGTTATGAAGATTTTGAGCTAGGATTTTTCTTTGTTGTACAAATATATGAGTTAGATATAAGATGTATTATTTTTATCTTTACAAGTAAATATTATCGTTTATTTTTTTTAGCTCCCTTTTCTATAATACAATAAAGATATAATATTGTTTTGTAGTATAATATTAATACATTTGAAAATATACAACCTTTTATTTATTTTTAAAATTCATAATAATTAAAACATAAAAAAATCTTTGGTTTAAATTTTAATTTTTTCAACTTAATTGATAAATATTTATTTTGAACATAGAAAAGGGAATGAGATTGATGAAATTTGATCACGATGATATCTTTATTTTGAAAGGAGATAAACACAATCAATTGAGCTACCAAATAATTCTTAAAATGTGACTTAAATTAACTACCAAAACAATGAATTTATTTTCAAATATATATAATCAATTTTCTTGGCACACAACCATTGAAATAGAAAATAAAAAAATTTGGTATATTTAATCAACAACTGGGATGACCTAATTGTGGCATCTAGTTGTTAATTTGAAAATAAATTCATTAAATTTTTTAATGAAACATTAAAATAAAACCTTAAACTCATAGAAATTAATCTTTAACATAACTAAAGACTTTGTAGTAAATTTCTTCAAACAGCACATGACCCACAAGTCAAAAAATTTAGTTTAACAGTACTGCTTGAGAGTAGGGACAAATCATCACTGCCAAAGTATATAGGACAAGTTGACAACTTGCTAGCTAGGATTCATCGACATAAACCAAAAGTAAAAAAAAAAAAAAAAAAACTTGCTAGCTAGGATTCATCGACATAAACCATAAGTTTAAAAATAAAATAAAAACCCGAAACTCAGAACAAATTAAATTTAAAGATATATGATGTAAAATAACATGCATGGAGAACCCCACAAAGTAGCTTTAACTTCTCCAAACTCTGACTGACAATTATCTCTTCTACTGAGTTGGCTCGCCCGGTTTCAGACCTCAACTCAGCTCCAATCTTATTGTTGTATAGTACTCTTCTAGAAATCCCATAGTGATCACTTAGTTCACGATCATTTTTGTTGCCATTCTAGCTAGAAAGTAAAGTACTAGCTATCGAACCAAGGGTACGTATTTTTGCTTATGCTTTTCAAACCTTGTAAAAACGCTTCTGATAATAATTTCAAAAAAGGAAAAAAAAAGCATTTTATCAGAAATGATTTTAGGCTTAAAAAGCATAATATTTACATGCTGATAGAAGCGCAAAATATGTGCTTCTTTCTGAAAATACTTTATTCTGAAATTGCTTTTATCACAAATACAAGCAACCAGACCCTGAATATACCTTGGTTAAGAAGATCGATTAGTGATGCCCACTAGTACCATAATGGCTCAAATCACCCATAGAAGCAAACTTGGCAAGCTCTTCTTGAAAAAATGACCTACTAGTACTCTCCCCTCCAACTCCAAGAAAATCCCTAGTCAAATTCATTTGCTCGTGATTTTCTTTGAAACTATTATTTGCTTGGAGTTTCACAACTTTGTCTTGCTTCAAATTTCTTGAAGTAGTAGGTTGCATCATTAAGCTATGCAAATTCTTGGCATTGTTATTAGCCAAAAATGAACTAGACAGCAATGAATTTGTAGTAGTACTAGACCCCTCTTCAATTCTTGTTGGAGTAGTACTTGAAGTAGATAAAGAAGTCACTAAACCATTTAAGTTGTTCTCCATGTGACTTATTGGTAATTGTCTAATTTGCCCCTCAATTTTGTTGTTAGAAGAAGAGTTCATTAAACCAAAAGATCTACTATTGAAGATTGATGATGAGTTATTACTTGTTGATGATCCAGCCATTTGTGCTGCTTTTTGTAGAAGTGCTGTTGCTGACATGTGAGCTAGAGGATTAATATTACTACCACTACTACTACCTTGTTGTTGTACTTGATTTTGAATATTGTTGTTCAAATACAACAAGTTTGTTCCAAATTTGTTTCTTTCTTCTTCTTCTTTTAATCCTCTTGGAAATGAAGACATAGAGTTGTTGTTGTTGAGTAATATTGAAGATGATGAACCAAAGATGTTCATTGGTAGGGTACTTGTTTGAAGAAACTCATGAGAGGGTGGCAAAGTTGTGGAGTCTGGTGACATGAAAGCAATATTATTTGAATTGATTTGGGAATTGTTTGGTGTTGTTTGGTCAACTAGCCAAATTGGGAGTCGAGGGTTTGATCTGTGATTGATTATTGATTGATTTTCTAAAGGAAGTTGTGAAAATTGATGATCTTGTCGAAAGATTGATGATCTTGATATTGCTTGAGGAATATTGATGTTGTTATTGGTGATAATATTGTTTGTTTCATTCATGAAATTTGGATTTGTAGTAGATGAAATTGCACTAAACCTTGCATTTTCTTCAGCTAATGCATCACAAAATGCTCTATGTGTTATGAAACTATCCTTCCTGATTGAAAAAAATATAAAAAATAATAAATAATAATAAGCTCATGTATTCGTAATTTTAATTAAGAATAATAATTTTTGAATTATAATTAAGAATAATATTAATTACAACTTACTACAGATGAAAAAAAGAAATAGTTATACAAAGAATAGATGAAGAAAAATGATACATAATTAATAAGCGAGCTGCATCTATTTTTTGTTTTTAAGAAAGATGCATCATTAAAGTTCATTTTTTTTATTAAATAAGTGAAATATTACATGAATATAATTCTAACTTATTTCGTGGGGTAGACTCATACCATCTTAACCATAAACAAATCATATAATATAAATTATATCTAATTTATTCATAATATTTTTGAAATAATACTCGTAACTAATAACATGCTTTCCCGTGAATTTTTATATAAAAATTAATTGTCATTTTTAAGTTATCATTCATTTGATTGTTTTGGAGTATAAGCAATATTATTATAGCAATAAATAATTTTATCAACAAAAAAAAAGAATCAAATATTTATTGATAAATTATGACAATTTTTATTTTTTAATAAATAATGAATGAAATCTCATTTATTTCAAATAAACAGAAAATATTTGGAAGTCAAAGAGCAATAAATTCAGTGGCAGTTTAAAAATGGGATATCATTAAATTCTTCAACATTTGCACTATTATTATATATAGTAAGAGAATGAAGAGAATTGAAAGTAATAGACTAAGAATAAAGAGTTTGTTTTGGCTTTTAAGTACAGTTGGTAAAATGCACAATATTATTATGATTTTTCAAGAAATTCTTTATTTCGAACCCACACAACCAAATATATATATATATATATATATTATATTATATATTAAAAAAGTATATGTACCTTGAAAAGAGAGTACCACAGTCACATTTGTACTCTCTAGTCCCACAAATCTTGCTATGTGCTTTCCAATCAGATTGAACTGCATATTTCTTTGAACATTTCTCACACTTCCACTTCTTCTCACCATGTTTTCTACTATAATGCTTCTTTACTCCAGTTAGATCTCCAAGTGCTCTACAAGGATCATGATGAACACAACTCTTTTCAGGACATATATAAACTTTCTTCCTTATCACTTCTTTGTTGCTTCTTTGCTTCAATTTCCATGGAAGATTATGACCTCTTCTATGAAGTTGTAAATTTTGATCTCTTTGAAAACCCTTGTTGCATATTTCACATAAGAATCTGTTCGTCGCCATTAGTGATTTAGGTGACAAAGCTATAACTTCTGCATCTGGATCTGCTACAAAAGAATAAAAAAAATAACCATAAAAAAATTAATCAAGTGCAAAAAGTAGGACAATTTTTATAAATCAAACAGTAATTCATATGATTCAAATTCATCGTACTGAGCCATAAGAAGATAACAAAAATTAATGAGAAGTTCAATACATTTTTTTTAATAAAAGATTAAACAGTATTTGATATGATTCAAATATATGATAATAAATTAAAATTAAAAAGATAACAGATTAGTTGTATAAACACACTTGCCTGGTGTACCGGGAAGGTTTCTCTTCTTCTTGTTTGGAATATTGGAGCTAGGGTTAGGGTTTGAAGTTGGTTGATCATGAACAAACCCATCTTGAGACATCATCTTAGAAAGAAGAAGATTGAAGAAGCTATTGGGATATCTAAAGATTTTTCCTAATTAATTAATTAAACCGAATAAAGCTAGCTAGCTAGCAAAAGAAGTTGAAAAAACAAAGAAGCTTGTAAAATGATAAAATTAAGCTAGCAACCAAAATAAAGAAAACAACAAATTTATAAAGCTTTGAATATTTGCTAGAAATTAAAACAGAAGGATTAGTGATGTATAAAAATAATTTATAGAGAGCTAAAAACAGAAAGAAAGAAAGAAAAAAACCCAGATTTGAAACTGAGTTTTGTGTGTAAAGGATTGGACTTTTTCAGGTAAAAGAACAAGAGGGAGTGGGAGGAGGAGAATATTTCTTATAATTTTCTCTATCTTTGCTATGTCTTAATCTCTCTCTTTATGTTTCTCTATCCTTATCTCTACTTCTCTAGTAGGGCTGCTTTCAAAGTCGGTCAGCCATAGAGTCAGCTAGACCACCACTACTGCTACAAGTATATAATTTTCTAATCTTTTTTCGTCCTCTTCATAATTTATATTGTAACTACTTACGTGAGTATGATAAAATTTGTGGATGATGATTTTTCATTAACATTTAATAGTTTAAGATATAAATGTCATTCTAATTTTATTTGTACTTATTATTTTCCTTATTTTAGGAATTTTTTGTGAATTTTAATTTTTAAATGCAATTTTATTTATATCTTTAAATAAAATAATCCAATTGTTGATATAATTTATTCATTAAATTTATTTTTTATTCAGATGATAGATAAGTTTAACAAATTATAATCTAAATTATTGGCGTAAATCTTATAATATAAATTTAATAAATAATTAAAAAAATCAAGTTAAACAAAAACATTTGTTCACCACTAGCAATATTCCTCTACCTCTATTATTAACGTTGTATTGGCAAACACAAAAAACGCGTAGTAGTGAGACATTTTCAACATAATCTTTAAAAATGCTCCATTTATGTTGAAAAAAAAAAGGAGATATTATTTATTATTATTTTAAATGATAAATAATTATATCTTTCAATAAAAGCAATTACATTTATGTTTATAATACCGCATCAATGATCAATAATAAACTCTCTCTCTCTCTCTCTCTATCAGGTAAATCTTCATTGCATAAATCAATGAATTAACTTGTCTTATCATGTCATTTCTTTTTAATTAAAAAATAAAACGTCATTAACTATGTTAATTAACTTAATACATGTAAAAATATTTAATTAAAAAGAAAAAAAACTTGAATACATGAAACGATCTAATCAGACTTGAAAAATGTGAAATGATGATAAAAAGTGAAAGGACTTTTACAGCCTATAATATAGGAGGTGAAAAATGATTATGTTATAATTGCTTTTGGACCCCCAAAAAGAGAAATAAAAGGTTTGAAAGTTTGAAACAAATCTTGAGAGAGAGAGGGAGAGAGAGAGAGGGAGAGAGAGAGAGGAAAAAAAAGGGTGGTGCCGTCCGTGAGAACTTACTGGTTAAGAAAGTAAGAGATGGACCCAACAAAGACTCTACAGAGAAAGAAAAAAAAAAGTTGATAATACAAATTAGACAAAGACAAGATAAGACTTGTACTGTCTATACTGTGCCCTCTTCATTTGCCTTCCAATTCCCACCCACGAGACCCACTATCATTATGTACTATATTTTAAATATATTTCTTAATTTTTTTTAAAAATATTTATCATAAATTATAAATCTTATTATTTTATTAAATAATTATTTAATATATTAATTATAATTATATTAGAAAACTCTTTTTTGTTAACAATTCCTAGTCACCTCATTCTCTTCTTTTTTTAATCGAGAAAATAGCTTCTTCTTTTCTTTTTCATATAAGTTGTTTTTATTTATGATTAAGTTAATATTATTAAATAAATCACAGTCTTTATATGTTTTTTTTGCTAAGTTTTTTATTTTGGATGGTATAGATTTAAAAGCATTTTAGAGAAGAATTTTAAATATTTAAATAACGAAGATTTTAAAAATCAAATCAAATGTTATGAAAGATCTATTGTTTCATCCATATAAAGAATTATATCACAAGAATATATATAAAAAACTAATAAAAAAAACTTGAAAATTGCATTAAAAAAAAGATTTACTATTATTTGATGATTCAATTTATATAAATATATATATATTTAAGAATTTAATCTATTCTTTATAATTTGATTGAAAATCAAAATTAATATTTTTGAACACTTCGAAAAAAATTTCTAAATATATATTTAATATTTTTTATAAATTTAAATTGTTGATATTTCATAAATCCCAATAAATACTTGCTCTCTCACTCACATTTCTCAATAAATTCGTTTTTTTGTCAGTTGGGGGGTTCTGTTTTGTTCAAGCGTTGTTAGAATCTTTTTTCTTCTTCCATATATAATATATGAAGCATAGTTGGTATTGAATTGTTGCTGAACTACTTCCTAATAAGATAATCGATTACATCATAACATTTTTACTCATGCATGTACGTAATAAAAAACATTATTCTAATAAAAAATAGGGACATAATTTTTTTTTTTATATTTTCCAGCAAATCCCAAATGATTTATTTTGATTTAAATTTAGATTAGATTTGTATAATTAAGGCTCAAAAATAAAATAATTTAATTTAAAATATAATCGAAATAATTTTTAATTGTATAAAATATGTCTTATTTTATTATTAATATATAATATTTTTTACTAATTTAAATCAATTTAATTTTTTTAAAAAATCAAACCCGATCTTACATTTAATTTAATACCCCACCCAACCAAATTTGCATCCCTTCTCATTGATGATAAATTAATGATATGCAAGTTTTCGGTAAAATAATAGTAGGTGGGAATATGTTTGTCAAACACACAAATACAATGCAATGTAAAAAAAGAAAAAAAGACTTGGCACGGTTTAATATCATGACGGTGACCCCTTTAACGCAAATAGTTTTTTTTTTTAAATTAATTCTTAATATAAATGATTTAAAGAAGTAATCTCTTACTATTGAATATTGAATAAATTAATAAGTGTGTTCTAATTAATATTTGATTTTTATACAAAATAAAAAATTATAATTACTTTCAAATTTGAAGTTAGTGATTATATATAAATCATAAATTTATATTATTTTATTATTAAAATTAGAAAGAGGTATTGAACAGACGGTGACGATTTTTGATATAATCATTCCCAAACTGAATTATAAAGAATCATTAATTACTCCTTCTAATCCATATGCAGTCACATATCTAAACAGTTAATTCATTTAAATCAATTAATTATTGTCATTAAGTTTAACAGTCAATGAAATATTCACGGAAAATACAGATGATAAATTATGCACCAGAATATTAATCACATTCTTGCAATATTGCAAATTGTGATTTAAAGAATTGAATCGGGAATTACCTACAAATCCTGATGGGATTACAAGAAAAGATGAATGGAAACTAACATTAGGCGAAATTACTTGTGAAGAATGCGCAGATGGGAAGTTAGTTATAACATCTTTATATGATGCACTATTAGCTCTTTAGATGCCATTGATGAGTTTATATAACTCAGATACCATTCAAGAATTTCAAAAACAAGAGTGAGTAAAGAATATCAATACATTGATTGCAAGAAGATTACATCTACAAGAATGATATTGCAACTTATATAGCTGTTGCACATGAAACACAGTTATAATAGAAATTGCTTATGCAAGCTTTACACACATGTGTACAAATGCTTATAGGATATTCTAGTAACTAACCTCACACCTTACACATACATACATGATTTACAACAATTAATCTCGCTTTTATTATCCTTGTTAATTTCATCACTTAAGTTGAAATGAAAAGTAATATTCTTAGTTTTTTTTTATGATATTTAAGTTAATTCTTTGATTTATATTAAGAATCTTACTGCATATATTATGATAATTTTTAATCTAATTCTCTTTGTTTTCTCTTGAAAATATGCTACATATTTCAATTGTTACAAAAATCTTGTAAAAATTTATAGAACATCAAAGCTAGAAGAGACTACAAGTAATGGTAGTAATTAGATATTGATATATATTCTCTAAGGCATGGCTTGAGCAACTAGCAACAATGTTTTCTAACAAAGTAATCTTTATATGTTTTACCTAACGTTGATTTGATAAATTAAATTAATTATATATGTGTATTCCAATTTTTTATTCAACCACTTTTGGCTTTAAGTATTCGGATCGATCTTCATCTCTTAAAGAGACATGGGTTCTCTGCCCATATACCTCCCTAAAATCATAATAATTATTCATTAATTTTATTATCAAACCCTAATTCTCTTGGAAATACACGAGTCATGAGAATATATTTTGTTTGTGTGTCCCATTATTTCAATCCCAAAATAGTATATATTTGTTATTTATATTCAAAGTTGTCAACATAGTTTATACATAATATATAAATGTTAAAATATGTTATTTTAAAAACAATTTAATTATGTATAATATGCATATTTAAAAAAAATGCTATTTTTAGTTCAATTTGATTAGCACAATTACCCAATTTTTATGTCAAACTATTTTTCTATATGTGTAAATAAATAATTTTTGAGTTCAATCAATAATCACTTTTTTTTTAGAGGAATGGAATTTGTGAGATTGGATCATGAACAATCCTATATATTTTAAGAAGATATGAACTCAACCAACTAGTTATATATTAAGTGATTCTAATATAATAATTTATTCCCATATAACAAAGACATATGAATATTAATATTAATTTCAAAGACATAATTATTATTAAGATTTGTTTACTTCTTAGGATTCTTGTTTGGTATTTATTGGGTTTGAGACCGAGTTGAATTAAACCTAGAGAAGATCACATGTTGAACATTGATGAGAAGGAATAATTATTAAATAATTAGTTTATTTTTGTTATATAGTTTTGTTTGTGTTCTTTTGTTCTATATGTACACAAGTACGAGACTGCAGTATTAATTTCTGGAGGATTATCAGTTCCTTAAGAGAAACTCCAACTTAATTTATTTTTCTTTCCCTTTCCCCTTTGACTGAAGTGAAGCCACATTTTTTTTTATATTTATTAATCTTTTTTATTGATAAAGAAACAAACTTTAATTTGTTTGGTATCTTCGTTGAAAAAATATTCCACGCATGCATATTAATAATTCATAATTTTATGCTACAATATTGAAAATAATCCTCCATGACCCCAAAATAATGCAAAAATTAATTCGAGAATAAACAATAAAGAAAAAAAATACAAAATAAAAATTCTTATTTTTTTTAGATAAAATAATATTTAAATATGAATCAAAAAATACTATTCACCCATACATCCCTAATTATCATTTAGTGAAAAATAAATGGAAGAGTACTAACAGTAAATGATTTTAATCCTATTATTATTGAGAAGTAACTATATATAAAGACAAATAACTTTTTAATATTTATTTTTAATAATTTCTTTAATATTACCAACCATGCATAATTATTTAAGTCAAAACAACGTATATTCAATATAATTAAAAAAAAAAATTAACTTTTTCATCGTTATCAAATGGTAAAAAAAATGAGAATTAAGGAATTTGGTAAATTAATAGTATCTTTTTTATCCTTATTTTTAGGTAATATTTTAATAATACACAAATTTTAAATATATATATATATACTAGTGTTGTATAATTTTTTATTTTATTGAAGATTTTTCACACTTTTATAACATATATTATCTTAATAAAGAGCACTTATAATATTTTAGTCTCTTTCTATCCTTAAAACATTAACATTTTTCTCTTTCTATATTTAGGTCCTTAAATTAATAATTTAATATTTTTTTAACTTATTAAAAACTTAAAAAAAACTATTATTTAATTTTTTTTATAATAGTTAAAAATGTGTTGATTTGGATAGGATAATTAGAAGAAACATAATACAAAATATGAACTAATTAATCACACAAATTTTCAAAATAATTATAAAATAACAAGGTCGGCTAGCTATCTTAACCGTTGGATACTAATGGGGACGTTAATGAATATATATATATAATATATATATACACACACGTACCTAATGGGAAAACTGGACTTTTGTCTGACTGAATATTACGTTCTTAAGAAATACAAGAAATTGAAATTTCGTTCACGAAGAAAATTACAATTTAAAGCAAAGCTTGTTTAATTTGCCCTGTCTCTTTCCATGTTATGAAATGAATTATTGTTTTTATTTTTATTTTTTGGGCCAAACAATATCATTGAGAGAGTTTGAGAGACAATAACTTAACCATTTAAGTTGATTTCCGTAAGCATTATTAGTTGAATTGTTCTAAGATTTTATCTTTATAATACCTCTTGATGGTGACAATCTCATTTTATGACCCTTAAAATGTTATTTTTATTATTTATTTTTTTAATCTAAGATCCTTGGTAATTACAAAATCATTATCTATATGTTATAATCAGCTTTTAAGTCATGATATATATATATATAGTGAAACAAATTTCATAGTGAGAATAATTTTTTATATTGGTTAAAGAAAATATTATAATAAAGTTTATAAATATTATTTATCTTCGTTCATTAAATTATTTTTTTTAAATTTGAAATCCAAAAAACCTTAAGTAATTTCACACTATGACAAGTTACCAATTGAAAAAAAGTCTCAAATTATTAAAGTTCCATATCATTCTCATAATATCAATGACAACTTTTACAAGTACAAAATCTCTTCAATCTCATCTCTCTCTACATTCAAATGGTAACAATTACATTGAATTTTTAGTTAAAAATCACCTAATAATTTATTTAATTAAATATATATATATTTTTAAGCTATAACAAAATTTATTCAAACTCATGGTAACGATCTAATTAAAATACATAATCAAATATTTTCGATCTCATATTTCTCCTATCGAAATGTGGTTACTAATTTAACTTAAAATTTTAGTTAAAAGTTATCAAATAATTCAATCAACTTACTATATTTTTTTTAATTGAAATACATAATCAAATATCTTCGATCTCATATGTTTTTACATCGAAATATACTTATGAATCTAACTTTAAAAAAAATGTATTTTCTAGGTAGAAAGTTAAATGTACACGCTTGAATGGTAAAAGTGAAAGGTAAGAAGTGACGAATCTTTAAAGTAAAGAAATAAGGATTTGGTTATTGAAAAGGAATAAAATAGTGAGAAATGGGAAAATGAGACAAAGACAAAAGTCTCTGTTTAATATCGTGCATGTGACTTACTGCAGTCTGCAAATGACAATAAGAATCGTTTAGTGGGCCCCTTCAAATTTGGACCACAAATGAATTGGACTTACCACATGTGGTCAAGCAGCCCAATTTAACTTCTCTTTTCACCAGCCCAATACTTAATTCCTTTTATTTTCTATATTTTTCAAATAACATTATGCCATTTCATATACATTAGAATTGAACAACGCTGACTTTTCCTTTTTCTTTACTTTTCTAAGAAACCCAAATAATTAGCTTTGTCGACATATACATCGTTTTTTTTTTATTTGGGGTTATTCTATTAAACTTTTTTTTTTAAATAACAAAATAATATTTTAAAATTTTTAACTATAAAAATAATACTTTTTATTTCTATCTCATATATTATTACTATTAAACAAAATCTTACTTATCATTTTATATTAAACTATCAACATTTATACATATTTAATGTTGAATAATATTCAATTTAATTACGTTTAATATTATTAAAATTTTATTTTTATTATATTAAGTTTTAAGTATGTTATTTTTTTAATAATTTATTAGCTTTTTATTATTATTATTAATTTTAAGGCTTTATTATTACATTGGATAGTGATTTGAGGTCATTAAAAAAATAGTATTATTGTTCATATTCCTCCTTTTTAATTTAGCTTCTTTTCTCGTAAGAATGAGGCTCTTTGGATAAATTTTCTTTTCATTTTATTTTAGTTGAATAGAAACAAACCACGATTTGTAGTATTTTTTTTTTAAATATAAATTGGGTGACATATTTTCTTATAAACTTTATCTAATGCTATTTCAACATTTTTTCGTTGATGTTTATACACTTTTTCTCATGGATATAATCTTAGATTATATATATGTTATTTTATTCTTTGAAAATGATAATGATTTAGAGGCCAATCATTGTAATTGATGTATAAATATTTGATTATTACTTAATAATAATAATAATACATATGGCTTTTTTTTCTTCCTTAAAGTCTATTTATTAATTTATTAATTAAATAACCCAAATATGCTTTATTTTGACTGCCAACCAAGGATTAAAGTTTGAATATTTATTAAAAAAAATCAAACTTCTATTTATTGATATCAACGAAAATATTGGTAGAATTTATAATAATTAAAAAATACAGGCTTTGGATCTTCTCATATTTAGCTATTTTATTCTCCATCATGCCAATTAAATTAATTACAACACATCATAATACATAATACATGTATGTATTCATATTTCATTTTAAATTAATATGATTTAGATTTTCTCTCTCTTTACTATTCTGTTTGTATTAGTTGTTAGTAATTTAATTGATTAGATAAAAAAATAAAAGAGGTAAATATATAGTGAATATATTGCTATTTTATCTATATATTTTTTATCCATGAATGTTGTTAGTAGTGGAGCCAAAATTATGTAAATACATGATTTAAATTTTTTTAATACTTTACATGTATATCATAAATTTTATATTCATAAATATGTATTTTAATAATTAAGTCGAACTTATATGTAAAATTTTAAAAATTTGGGAACTGAATTATCAAATTTAAAATTTTAGAAATCTATATGCGAAGTTTTAAAAATTTAAGAATTAAATCATAAATTTGAAAATTTATGTGTCAATTTAATTAAAATTTGAGAAAAAATAATATAATTTAACCAATTAAATATGTATATTATAATTTAAAGTAAAAATATTTGGGTCAGTTATAAATGTTGTAAAGCAGTCTAGTTTGGTGCCCACACATGAAGTTATATAAATGCAAAATAACGAGAAGACAAGTATTTTGATCCAGAAATGCAACGACAAAACTACCTAGGATTCGCTCATTTGCTATATATTATCTTCTATAGTAAATGACAATTTGTTGAAGCGATTAAAACAAGATACATGTTTTAACTTCTTGTTTGTAATTTCCAAACATATAGCAACAAATTTTGATAATTAAGCTTTCTCTCCTCACAAATTAATTAATATCTGGGTAATATATATAATATCTGGTTACTTGTTTTCATTGAAAGTATCAGACCAATCATTTTTGTCTTAATTATTTTGATCAGATATATATATCTTGCTATATAACTAACAATCTCGACTTAGTTTTGATTTACTAAATAGATGTGCATGTGTTATATTTTTAATTTCCTTCACCAAATAATCATGGCATTTGGATTGTCGTATTAAATTTACAATTATATAAAATAAAATGATAACTCAAATTCAATTTATTTAAGATTAATTTAATAAATTGGTGAGTTAAAAAAACTCATTTAATTTGGTTCGTGAATTTAAATAAATAAATTTAATTGTTAATTTTTTTATAAATAAATTGAAATAGTTCACTAACTAATTTTTAGTTTAAGTTTTTAAAATTATAAATATAATGTTATATTTTTGATAATTAATTTCTTAACTTTTTTAACTAAATGAAACTTAATCTTAAATGTTTTTAATAAATTTTGTTAAGATTTGGCTCTGGAAGTATTTTGATTAAGCTTTTGTAATATGAATGCAATTGAGTAATGCTTTTAAGTGTTAAGAAGAGAAAAAAAAACATTGAAATTTAATTTTAAAATTGACTTTTTTTTTTAAATTCAAAGTTTATCGTAATTCTAATTAAAATTAGTTTCTAAATTTAAAAAATAAATAAAAATTACAAATAAATTATCAAACATACTTAATTTTATTATATAGAAACTAAAACTAAAATTTATCTCTTTCCAAACAAAACCCTTAATATAATTGATTTGTTATTGTTTTACTAAAATAGATATATTAACCGACTTAATTATATTTTAATTTTTACTTATATTATTATTCAAAATAGACCTATAAACTTTACTTCGTTTGCATAATTTTTTAACGTTTTTTTAAATTAATGTATAAAAAATTAAAATTTATATCTATCACTTAAAGAATGATACAAATAAAAATGAGAGTGTAATCGAAAATATTATTAACACGCATGCAGAGATACATAGGACATACTTAAATTAAATTAGCTTTTATGTATCTCTATTTTAGTTGTATATGTATAATTGCTTAAAAATAGTGATTTACACATTGTTATATATATTTGAAAACGAAACCGCATTTCTTTTTTCACAACAAAAGACGATTTTTATGATACAAATGACTATGTCTTTATATGATTTAAAGTATTATTTATTTTATCAGGTGAGTTTCACGAAATTGAAATGACAGCTAAATATATCTAGCTCATAGAAATAGAAAACTAAAAATAAGAAGTGTAATTATGTAGTTATTATTAAGTTAAATTTGATATTTACTACACTTTTACTAATTCACGTGTATTATATTTATTACAATCCTATAAATATTATTCTTTATATATATTTTACTACACATCAATATAACATTAAATCATTTTTTTCTTATCTCTTTGTATTCTTAACTTGTTATCAGAACCTCTCATATATCTCTAGAATTTTTATCAAAAAATTGTTTTTCTTCATCACAGTAAGCCATTATTACCCATATTATTCCAATAAAAGCCAAAATCCCATTATCAGACTCGTCTTATCCAGAAAATTTCATAGCCACCAAAATCAACCTGAAATAATGTCTCACGCGCCACCCAAAGAATATGTTCCTAGAACCCACGCGTCAACCCATTCTCAGGCCCAACCCATTCTGAATCTGCTCCGCACTGCAACCCATCCCTGATCCAGCCGCATCTGACCCGCACTTCAACCAAACCCAGACCCGGTTCAACCAACTCGATTCAACCATCCCGATTCAACCAACCTGGTTCACCATACCAGGTTCAACCAACCCGATTTATCAGAATTTGTTTCCTCCTTTCACAACTCCGGTTCAACACTTTCCCATATGGTTTTCCACCGGTTCCAAGCTTATATTCGACTCCTCTTTCCGTTTTTAAGGTTATTTTTTACTTATATAAACTACTTCATATTGTTCCTTTATATTTTCTCTATTATTCTTTTAAAATGGACTGAAATGATGTCCCTAAACTAATCTCTACCACTCTTGATGATACTAACTACTTAGCATAAGCAAAAACAATGAGGAGTTTCTTGGAAGGACGCAAGCTATGACATTTCATAATTGGTGATATCTTTATACCCATAGAAAACCACTGAAACTGACTCCTTATTTGTTGATCGTCTTGAAGATTGGAAGAGTAAACACCATCAAATTATTACTTGGTTCCGCAACACCACTTTACCCTCCATCTATGGTGAATTTGGGTATTTTGACACTGCCAAGGAAGTCTAGAAATTTCTCGAGACTTGATTCACTACCACAGATTTGGTTAATCAATATAAACTTCTGATAGATCTTCATACCAAACGTCAAAGGTCTGATCAAACGATTAACCAATTTCTCTCTGAGATGCATGCTATTTGGGATCAACTTGCTCTCTCTGAACCAACTTAGACAAACAAAATTAATGTTGGGATGTTTGCAACTTACCGTAATCACCAGTGTCTTGTTATTTTTCTTGTGGCTCTCCATGATAGGTTTGAACTTATTCGGGCTTCCTTACTTCATCACAGTCCTTTTTCGTCCCTAAATACTATTGTGATTGAGCTTCGCTATGAAGAAACTCGAATGGGGGTTTTCAAAGTTCATCCTACAAATTATGTTCTTACCACTCCCTATTATCGCCCTAAAGAAGTTTCTCAAGAGGGCTTCAAACAGCAAGGTTGTGCCTACTGCCACAACCCCAACCACGAGCTTCTCACATGTCCCATTCAGGTATGTATATATTATCACAGGAAGGGTCCAAGATACTTTCAAACAGATTGCTTCCAGAATCCCTCTCAACATGCTTAAGGTAAAACTAGTAACTCATCTATCACTACTGTTGTTTTTGAACATAATCATGACCAATTTACCTTCTCCACTTAAGAACTCGAAAGTCTTCTTAAACATATCCTCTCAAAATCTAGTAATCCTCTTCCTACTACCTTGTCTATCACATCAAGTAAATATTTATGGTATTTTGATTTTGCTTGTTATAACTATATGACTTATGATGCTCACATCTTATCTCTTATACAATTTTCCATCTCCAACCCTTTAATTTAAACTGCTAATGGTTCACATATGCATGTTAATGTTATCGATCAAGTTTCTACATCTTCTATATCACTTTCTAACACCTTTCATATTCCTAACCTTACTCTAAATCTTATCTCTGTTGGCCAATTATGTGAACTTGTCTTACTATTACCTTTTCCTCTTCTGCTTGTTATGTACAGGATCCACATACAGGACATATCCTTGGGATAGGTCGTAAGGTTGGATGACTATCAACCTTAATTTACCCAATTCTCCTCTTCCTTCTATTGTTGCTTCTACTACTCCTATCAACCTGTGGCATGCTCATCTAGGCCATATGTCTATAGGACGTCTTCGTCCTTTAGCATCTTCTAGTAAATTAGGATCTATTTGTACTTCTAATAATGTAAATTGTTTACCTTGTGAATTGACAAAAACAAGATGCTTCATATTTTAATAAAAGTGATTCTACTTCTATCTCCCATTTTGAATTAATTCATTCTGATGTTTGGAGTCCATCCTCACATCCTATTATGGGGGGATATGTTTACGTTGTCATCTTTATTGATGATTATTCAAGATTCACATGGATTTTTCTCATGAAACATAGATCTAAATTACCCAAATTTATTATGATTTTGCTTAAATGGTTAAAACCCAATTTTCTCAAACTATCAAAGTTCTTAGAGTTAATAATGCTATGGAATATAAAGAAACAATTTTTTTAAATTTTCTTTGACAAAATGACATTATTTCTCAATATTCTTGTCCTGATACATCTCCACAAAATGGAAGAACTGAGCGAAAACACAAACATATTCTTAATATTGTTCACACTTTTCTCATTTCTAGTTCTTATCCTGAACGTTTTTGAGGTGAAGTAGCTCTTATGGCTATTTATACCATCAATCGTGTTCCCATTCATGTTATTCACAATCAATCCCCTTATGAGCATCTCTATAATACTTCCCTATCTTATGAACTGCTCAAAGTGTTTGGTTGTGCTTGTTTTGTTCTTCTTCACTCTCATGAATGCAATAAATTGGAACCTTGTGCTCATCTTTGTTGTTTCTTAGGGTATGGAATAGAACACAAAGGTTATCATTGTTAGAACCCTCTCTCTTAATGATTGTGCATCTCTTATCATGTCATCTTTTGGGAACATAAAATGTTTTCCTCTATTTCCCCATTTCATGTACCATCTCCTACCTCACTCTCATTTTTTAATGACCCAACTATTGATCTATTTCCTTCTGACATTGCTCCATGACCCTCACTACCGTCTACTACGGCTTCTCCTGATGTGTCTGCTCCTTTTGTTGATCCTACCATTACAACATCCTCTGAAGACCAACCACCTACTTATGCAGAGTCATCACTTCGTCGTTCTACTCGTGTAAGTAATCTTCTCTTTCATCTTCATGATTACCAATGTTTCTCTACTATTTTGTCTCATCATGAACCCCAAAACTATCGAGAAGCTATTTCTAACCCTCATTGGCAGCAAGTTATGACAGGTGAATTACAGGCATTAATAAAAGCACATACATGTGATCTTATTGATCTTCCATATAATAAATCTCTGATTAGTTGTAAGTGAATTTTCAAAATCAAAACTCATTCAGATGAGTCTATGGAATGATATAAAGCTCATCTGGTTGTAAAGGATTTTACACAGGAATATGGCATCGACTATGAAGAAACTTTTGCACATGTAGCTTGTCTCACCTCTGTTCGTAGTATCATTGCTATTACTGCTGCCCGAAATTAGAACATGTTTCAAATGGACGTCAAAAATGTTTTTCTCAATGGAGACATAACTGAGGAAGTTTATATGAAACCTCCTCGTAGATACACTCATTCACCTTATTAAGCATGCAGAGTTCATCGTGCTCTCTATGACCTCAAACACTACTACAAAAAGGAGTATTTAAGTCGATATATAAATTTGTCTCAAGACATTGTTTGTCTCAAATCAATATCCTCCACAAAACAAACAACTGACATCTTCACCAAATCTCATCTACCAAGCAGATTTCAAGACTTAGTTTCCAAACTCAAGTTGATTGTTTCTCTTCCTCCTTGAGTTTGAGGGGGAATGTTAAGTTGTATTTGATATGCCATACACTTCTACTATTTCACTTGTAATACACTTCTACTATTTCACTTATAATACACTTCTACTATTTTACTTGTAGTAAATTTCTACTATTTTACTTGTATTACACTTGTTACAATCCTAATAGGATTCTCTATGTACAATATTAAATCATTTTTTTTTCTTATCTCTCTATACTCTTAATTGTTATCATTGAATAAGATAAATTAATTAATTATTTTCCAATTTTTCCAAAATATATTCCTTCTTATATATCTCTGGCAATAAGCATGATTTTATTAGTAATTGAAAGACATTTATATATTAAAATCATATCCCTTTTCGTAAATGAATTTGTATTCCCATGCCTTAAATTGCAAATGAACAAAGAAAAATAAATAGTATATTAAAATCATTAGTAAGTTGCAATAAGTATAATTTTATTAGTAATTGAGAGGCATTTTGTTAAAAATATATTAAAATCATATCCCTTTTCACAAATGAATTTGCATTCCCATTAAATTGCAAATGGAAGAAGAAAAATAAAAAAATTATTACTCTATTAATTTCTCAATTATCAACCACGCCCTTATATTAGATTTTGAAGACAATTAGTTAAGAGCCTTCTAGAGATTAGATCATTCCGGAGCACCTAATAATTTTCAACGTCACTGTTAACCTGAGGGGGAAAAAACACTATTTAATATCCCTGCCAATGCATACTAATATGATAGATGTTAGAATATTTGCTTGTTTTTCTTTACTTATTTTTAAATCTCAATTATACATTTTACATTGAATGCATATGATAATTTGAAGCTATTAATAAAAATTAATATTCTAACTAAATTTATGATTTAGATTTGACGAAAAAGAACAAGTAAATGATCCAATTTCTAAGAAAAGCTTCACCACAGCAAGCAACCATCAATCTGACGAGTTAGATTTTGTTCCAAAAGAAATGGCCAATGATTAATAAGACAACGCATATAACCAAAATAGATCATAGTTTAATACAGCTCTTCTTCTTGAAAATATCTCAAATTGTTAAATAAACATTGGCTTAAAACTTAATTAAAGATGTATAATATTTTTAAAACAAATTGTTAAATAAATATCGCCATATCACTGAATGTATTATATAAAATTCTTGTACATAAGTATTCAACTTTTGTACCAGTACTTAATAACAATTAGAAGTTTGAGTATTTAAATTCTTTCCATTTGAGGGGTTGATTGTTACCTCCTACACTGATAAGTAGAATTTCATAGTCTAACTCATAGATTTACACCAGGTATACAAATACATAATTTATTTTATTAAAAAGTTATCAATAACCTTTTAACTAAAATTGAGTTAATAAAAACACACGTGATCATTCTCGATACAAATGATTTAAACAAAAAAAATTAAAAATTACTCGTTAATTTAAATTTCTATATTTATTAACAAATATACATTTACATAATTTCATCTAAAACTCAATATAATTTTTCAATACTATTTGTCATTAGAATGATCTTATATATATATAAGAATTTGAAGGCTAATAAATGAATCTAATAATCATTTTAATAATAGAATAATTTAAATTAATAATACAATGTTATTACAAATCAAATAGATATAACTAAAGATATTAACAAATCATCTTAACCATAGAATGATCTAAATCAATAATATCGATGGTGTTACATTTTAAAATTCGAATTTAATGATTAAAATCAAGGAAAAAAAATCAAATCAAACAAAAAGACATTCACAGTTAAAATGTCTCAAATTAATGGTTGAAAATAATTTGTTAAAATCATTTATACGAACAACAATATACACTTAAAAAACTTCTATACTATTCATTGCTGGCTAATTCACTCTAATAAAATGTTTGAATAGTGCATATAATTTTGAAAAAAATCACATTACATGCAAAAAGTCAAACAAGTAAAGAATTTGATTGGTTGGGAACATACATATCATATGGTCATGAAGCAATCAATAACTTCTCCGTATCAACCTGTGTATTATGTCTAATTTAAAGCTTTATGTAAGAACAGCTAGCTTTGCTAATTAATTATATAAATTGAATGTCTGTATCTGCATGAAAATGCACAATATAATGCGTGGGACACATAAGTTTCATATTTACAACTTGTTCAATTGATAGTATCGATCGTAGGTTTCCTCATCACCTAAATTTTTCTCCCAAGAAAGAAAAATGGATTCAACTTTCAATCATCAACTCCCTCCTGGTTTCAGATTCCATCCATCTGATGAAGAACTAATCACCCATTACTTACAAAACAAAGTGAATTCACGTCCACTACCAGCTTCTATTATTGCTGAAATCAACCTTTATAAGTATAACCCATGGGAGCTACCGAGTCTGTTCTAAACCATCTATTATATGTTGACTCATAATAGAACCTAAAATATATTCATTTAGATAATAAAGACTTATGAAACTGAATTATTTTCTTCAATTTAATTTGCTTGGTTATTTTGTGCAGAGAAAGCTTTATTTGGAGAAGATGAATGGTATTTTTTTAGTCCAAGGGATAGGAAATATCCGAAAGGAGAAAGACCTAATAGAGCAGCTGGTGTAGGTTACTGGAAAGCAACTGGAACTGACAGGTCAATACTTGGCTTTCCAGGATTAAAGCGCATAGGTGTCAAGAAGGCTCTAGTTTTTTTTACAGGTCGGCCTTCCAAAGCACAAAAGACTGATTGGACAATGAATGAGTACAGACTGCTAGACACATCAACCAATTCCTCAATAAGGTCAAGATCAGGTTCTATGAGAGTAAGTTGAAGAGAGTTATATTGAACTCATTCTAT
Source organism: Hippophae tibetana (assembly GCA_037013495.1). NCBI lineage: Eukaryota > Viridiplantae > Streptophyta > Magnoliopsida > Rosales > Elaeagnaceae > Hippophae > Hippophae tibetana. Next base: position 1,790,837 of record CM072810.1, read on the forward strand.
ACGCTAAGAAAATAGACATAGGGAAAAAGAAAGACAATCTTATCATAAGATACATATATATCGGTAGTTCATGCAAAGCACCACCCACTTCCTACTACATGGTCTAAGACTCTAAGCTATATCGAACATAATGTTTAGGGTAGAAATTTCATTTACCGTAAGACCAAATATTCATCTTTAATTCAATTTACTATATAAAGTTTTTTTACTCAATTTTGTACTCAAACTTCACCAATTTTTTTTATCAAATTTGGTACTCAAATTACCACCCTAATTAGAATGCGAATTGCCTTACTTTTTAAACTTTTTTTTTTTTTTTTGCAAAAATTGTAAATAAAATAAAATGGTAAAGTTTGAATAACAAGTTAAGTTAAGAGAGTTGGAGTAATAAATTGAATAAAAAATTATCTGCCTTAATGTTTATCATTCCTCTTAAATGTGCTTCAAGCCTTCAATAAAAGCTTGAAAAGATCTTCATGAACAGACTCTATCCCCTTCAAGAATATTAGCCCAGGAAAAAAACCTCAATCTAGTGTTCAGACACTTCAAATCTAGTGTTCGGATTGTTTTAAGTACAAATTGACACGTTTAAAGTTTAAACATGTAAGTCTTTCCATTACCTTTCTTTTTGTGATAACAATGAATAATATTTAGTTTTCTATTATCTTGTTACATGTTTTCAATCATTCCATATTGACTTTGATAAATTGTTGTTGGTTGTCACAGCTAGATGACTGGGTACTATGTCGGGTACGACAAAAAGGCAGCATTTCAAAGAACATGTGTAAAGTTCAAGACAGCGGCAGCTCAGATTTTCTAAGAAGCCAAACAAAAGTTGAAGAGGCACACTATATGAATGCAAATCATGAGATGATCACTGACTGTCTACAAACAGGCTGTGAACTTTTAGCTTCAATTCTAGCTGATCAACCCCTACCTCCTACTGCGAATATATCTACTTTAGCCTTTGAAGGAAGCAAAAAGAATAAAAGCTTCAATTCAGCTTATCAAGATGGTTTGAATAAGTTGAATTCCTCTGTAACAGTTTCATCTGTACACAATAATTTCAAATTATGGAAATGGAAGACTTATGAAGAAATAGAAAATCAAGAGATCCCTTTATCCAATGTGAATCAAAACAGAGAAAACAAAATTCAAGATCTTTCTCTACCCGGAAAGATGCTGATTGGTGATAACAGCAGTGGCCTTACTGAAAATCCGTCTCAGAATGACATATTTGACAGTGGCCTAATAGATTTCAGGAGCATATTGAACTGGACTTAGATGATTGCAGAAATGGAGTAATAAAGGAGGGCCATGCATGCTCACTATAGGGAACAGGATCAGGAGGAAGATTTGGATATATGATGAGCTCCTGGGCGTGAGAAAGTATATAAAATGTATATTTGTAAGTGTGGTGTGAATAATCTAGCAGCCAGGTTCTATTAGAGTTGTATTAGAAAAGAAAAGGAGACCTTTTAAATGCAAAATAATAACCTAATATTGAAACTATATGTAAATTTAGAGTTCTGTTTTAATTATCTACTAGATTTTTGGGGCATTAGCATTCTAAAATCAGAGGAGAAGACATTCTGAAACTAAAAAAATAGAAAAACAATATTAATTGTTATGAACGAGGAAAAAAAACTCAACTCCGTCACAATTGAAAAACAAATGACTTTAGATATATTTTTACCTTTTGTGGGATATAAGCATTAAAAATCCCCCGAGGGTAATATAATTTAAAGAATGAAGCCAGATATATGTTAAGAACATACAAAGAAAGCCTTCAAATGGTTGAAGAGTAAATACTTTTGACCTAATGATCCAATTAGTAGTAGTAAGGACCTTTTCAACATAAAGTCAGTTCAGAGCTCTGCAGTATAAAAGTACTATGTCAGTAAACTTTGAAGCAGAGATCAAAGATAAAAGGTTGTCAAACAGAAGAGACTGATAGATTCAGTTTTGCTACAAATTATGAGGGAACCTATCTTAGTTGTAAGAGTCGGATGTCTTTTAAAGCAGTTTATTCTTAAAGAACACCATAAAGAAAGTCACTTTAGTATATGCTCTCTACATTTCATTTCATGAGATATATTAAATATGTACATCATTTTGGGAAACATACACACTGGAGTCCAAAAATTTCAACCTTCAAGCTGACAGGAGACTAGTTTACTGGAATGAAAGAGAATCATTAAAAAGGAGGGGGGAATAAAAAGCCAAAAAAAAAAACACTAATAGTAGTTAAAGTGTGCTTTTCAAAAACAAAGAAATAGACTTACTTGTATATGTACATAGCAATTCCCAGAAGTATGCATAGTAGAGTGATGTCAATGCAGAAGTTCCGACTTGACCTCACCTGGAACAAAATACCAAAAATGCTGTTTTTTAAGGACCTTGCATTTTCACCATACAAAAAAAAAATGTAATATAACCCGTATACTGAAAGGTATGAAACATTATTTAAATGAAGGATACATAACCTTGTTAAGGGTGTCCTTGAGCCTAACATTAGTATTTTTAATATCAGATGTCACTCTGTCCACCTACAAAAACATCAAAATAATACTATGACTGTGAAAGTTGAAACTAATCAAACTAACGTATTTTATCCATAATGGGAATAGAGCTCATTGACAACGCTAGAAGAAAAAGTACTAACCTTTTCATCCATTTCATCCAATAAGGGCACTTGCTTATCCAATTCCTGAATATATTTAAAACTATTAGTTAATTTTAGTATAACTTAATAGCCTGGCCAAAAGAGTTATGTATGCACCTTCACAAACCTCATTCATATCACGGGCCAAATTTTTCAGTGTATCTAACCCTTCTGAGATAATATCAAGACCTTCATCCTGCAGCAATTACATTAAATAAACTTCAGAAAAGTTCGAGGCTAAGAGCTATTGCCTTGCCTAGTTGAAGTAATTTTCCATTTCTATAAGCAAAAAGAAAAAGAAGTAATATTTTATCTATCATGTTGGCTACGACAAATCTAAAAGCAATTGAACCTTCGGGATCTTACATGCCTGTTTTATTTTCCGCATTTCGTACTCCTGTCTGAATACACTTGATTCCTCAGTTTGCTGGAAAAATTCATCGTCAAGGTGTCCTTCTGAGATTTTGGTATACGAATGTTTGAATGTACAATCAATTAATTAAAGGCCACAATTATTAAAGTTTAAAGTAAGACTCATAAAGAGCATCAGCAGGAAAGGTTACCTGATATATCAAATTTGATATTTTTATTAGAAGTTGACGATCCCCATCCACCAGTTGGTTTGGATTCATTTATAGTTCCATCGGGTATGACTCGAATCATCTCTGGTAGTGCAAGAACCAGTTCACTACGAGCCTCATGGTTTTCGGGTGAAAGCCCTTTAACCTATCATTAGATACATTTAAAAGTTAAGTATCAACCGGTATAATAAAATAAAAAATTCAAAATAATTGAATGGATAGTACATCTTTTTTATTGAATAAAAAAAATTAATTAAAAATTAGTTGATAAAATACTTAAAATGTAGACTTTTGCATCTATAAATATAGCACCACAATAGGTACTTTAAATTATCCTATTTAGAGAAAAACTCAGAAAAAAAACTTTAATAAGAGAAAATTGAGAACAATTTTTTTGAGTATAATTAGATTGTAAGTGTTGTAAATATTTTGTATAATTTCTCTCTTCTAGTAAAAAGATTTTTATTAAATCTGCAACATGTCCAGAGACATAAGTAACATTGGTCGAACTCTGTTATCAAATTTGTGTATTATTTTGTCTATTTTTGATTTATCATAAATCTCGTTTATCGAAAATTTATGTAATTTTCCAACAACTGGTATTATATCATTTTGTGATGATTTCTATCAATTTTCTACGAGGTTACGTGAATACTATTCATATAAATAGTAAAATTTTGTTGGCGATATTAGTTTGTTGATGAAGGTATTCTAATACACGGTAGCTCGTAGGAATAGTCAAAAACGATCTAGAAGACGTCAGATTTGTGTGAGAGCAATGACCCCAGATGAAGAAAAAGTGAAACTCGAAAAATTCAATAGCACATATTTAGTATTTTGAAAAAATGCAGATAAAGTATTTTCTATATCAAAGAAGTTTGTATCAACCTCTTTTAAGGAAGAAGCCAAAGACTATGAAGGAAGAAAATTGAAATCTTCTAAACAGACAAGCCCTCAGAGTTATTTGATTGACACTATCACGAAATGTTGTTTTCAACATAGCAAAGGAAAGACCACGACAAGTCTTATGGCATCTTTCCAATATGTATGAGAAACTATCAGCCTCAAACAAGTGCACCTAATAAGGCATTTTTTCAATTTACGGATGACGAAAGGCACATCGGTAGCTCAACATCTCAATGAACTCAACATAGTCACAACCCAATTGAGTTCAATTGGCATTTTGTCTTCTCTACCAGAAAGCTGGAATACTATCATCACGGTTGTGAGTAACTTGTCAAGAAGTAATAAGTTGAAATTTGATGATGTTTGTGATCTGGTTTTCAGTGAAGAGATCCGACGTAAAGAGTCGGATGAATAGCCAACCTCTTCAGTTTTGCATACAAAGTCAAGAGGAAGAAACTCAACCAAAGGGTATGGACGTGGAAGAACAAACTATTGAGGTAGATCAAAGGACATGAGATCCAAATCCATGAATCCCAATAATTATCATAGCTCAAAGATCGTCGAGCATTTGAATTATGGGAGAATCAAACACTACAAAAATTAGTGCAAGAGTGCACTAAAGGACCAGGAAGCGAAGGCAAATGCAAATGTTACTTCTATCCTAGGAGGATATGATGCACTGATATGCTCTTTGGAAAGCAAGGAAGAATCTTGGGTGTTAAACTCTGGATCATCGTTCCATGCTACTTCACAGAAAGAATTATTCGAGAAATATGTCTCCAGAAACCTTGGAAAGGTAGATCTTGGTAATGATCAACCGTGTGCTATTATTGGCAAAGGTGTAGTGAAGATTAAGTTGAACGGATCTGTTTAGGAGCTGAAGGATGTCAGGCATATTCATGACCTAAGAAAGAACTTAATCTCAGTAAGGTAGTTGGTTAGTGAAGGCTACACTACAATATTCCATGGTTATGATTGGAATATTTCAAAAGGTGCAATGACAATTGCTGGAGGCAAGAAGAGTGACATTCTTTACATGATAACAAGGGCACATTGTTCGATCGTAGTTGCAGTAGACAATGAAACACCAAATCTGTGGCACTAGAGACTAAGCCATATGAGTGAGAAAGGGATAAATATTATGCACTCAAAGGGAAAACTTCCAGGTCTACAATCAAGGGAGATAGACATGTGCAAAGATTGCATACTTGGAAAGCAAAAGAGAGTCAGCTTTCAGACAAATGACAGAACCCCAAAGAAAAAAAGGCTAGAGCTCATTCACTTTGATGTCTGGGGACCAACAACCTTCCTATCCATCGATAGGAAACACTACTTCGTAACTTTCATCGATAATCACTCTCGGAAGGTATGTGTTTACTTTCTAAAGCATAAGTCTGAATTATTTGATGCTTTCAGGAGATGGAAAACTATGGTTGAAAATAAGATAGGTTTAAAAATCAAAAAGCTCATAATCAACAATGGTGGTGAATATGAAGACACCAAATTCTAAAATTTCTACTATGAGCACGGAATCAGAATAGAGAGATTTGTGTGAGGCATGCCTCAATATAATGGTGTAGTTGAGCGTATGAACCGAATGTTAACAGAAAGAGCCAGAAGTATTCGTATACAATCAGGTCTACCTAAACAGTTCTAAGCAGAAGTAGTCAACGGGGTAGCTTACTTGATCAATCAAGGTCCATCTGTTCCATTGGAGCACAGAATACCATAGAAGATATAGAATAGAAAAGAGGTAAAACTATCACATCTAAAAGTTTTTGGTTGTGTAGCATTTGTGTATATCAGTGATGAAGGCATGAATAAGCTTGATCCTAAATCCAAGAAATGCACCTTCATCGGCTATGGTGAGGATGAGTTTGGCTACCGTATTTGGGATGACAAAAATAAGAAAATGATCTATATTAGATATGTGATTTTGAATGAAAGGGTGATGTATAAGGATAGACATAAAATAGACATCAATGACTCAGAGAAGAATGAGTCAGTATTTGCAGATGCAAATGATGTCCCAGATAGTCTAGTGACAGTAGCAATTGTAATAAGTCCTCAGCTAGAGGGACTCGTTGAACGGAGCAATGTGCAACAATTCAACACACTACGACCTCCTATTCCAACTCTTATATTAAAAAGATCTTCTTGACCTCATGTACCTAACTAGAGATATATGAACTATATGTTACCGACTGATGGAGGGAAACCCAAATACTATGATGAAATTTATCAGACTTAAAATTCCAACAAGTGGGAACTTACCATGAGAGAAGAAATGAAATCTATCATCTCCAACCAGACATAAGAACTAGCTGAGTTACCCATGGGAAAGAAGACATTTCACAACAAATGGGTGTACCAGGTGAAAGAGGAGCATGATGGTTCTAAGAGATACAAAACTTGACTAGTTGTCAAAGGATTTCAACAAAAGGAAGGAGTTGACTACACTGACATTTTTGCTCCCATTGTGAAGCTTAATACTATCAGATCAATATTGAGTATCATAGCCATTGAAGATCTTCATCTTGAACAGTTGAATATGAAGACTGTATTCCTTCATAGAGACTTAGATGAGGAGATGTACATGTACTAGCCAGAAGGTTTCTCAGAAAAAGGGAAGAAGAATATGGTGTGCAGACTTAAGAAGAGTTTGTATAGCCTGAAACAAGCCTCGAGGTAGTGGTACAGAAAGTTTGACAGCTTCATGCACAAGGAAGGTTTCCAAAAGTACAATGCCGACCACTATTGTTACTTTAAGATATATAGGCCTAGTTATATTATTTTACTATTTTATGTTGATGATATATTAGTAACAGATTCATATATGGATGATATCAAAAGGTTGAAGCAATAATTGTCAAAGGAGTTTGACATGAAAGAATTGGGTCCAACAAAGAATATTCTTAGAATGAAAATCACAAGAGATAAGAATACAAATCAGTTAGAGTACATCAATCATGTTTTGTAGAGATTCAACATAGGCGACCCCAAGCCAATTAGCACACCCTTGGCCAGTCACTTTCTCCTATCCAAGGATCAATCCCCTTAGACGGAGGAAGAGATAGAATTCATGGCTAAGGTTCCTTATGCATCAACCATTGGAAGTTTGATGTATATGATGGTTTGTACGAGACTAGACATTGGCCATGCAGTGGGAGTTATTAACAGGTTTATGTCAAATTCAGGAAAAACTCATTAGGAAGCAGTCAAGTAGATTTTGAGGTATCTATGAGGCACCGCAGAGAAGTGTTTTTAGTTTAGTAAAGAAGAGTTAAAAGTACAAGGCTACATAGAAGTATACTTTAGAGGTGAAGTTAATCACCGAAGAAGCACCATCGATTATATATTTACTGTTGAAACTACAGCTATTAGTTAGATGTCACAAATATAGAATATCATCACTCTATCCACTATAGAGGCTGAGTATATAATAGTGCCTGAAGCTAGTAAAAATATGATATGACTTCAATGATTAAAAACAGAGTTAGGATTTAAACAGGAGAAGAATGTTCTACACAATGATAGTCAAAGTGCAATACACTTGACGAAGAATTCAACATTTCATTCTAGAACCAAGCATATTGGGTTTCATTATCACTCCATCATATGTCTATTGGAAGATGATGTGTTAATACTGGAGAAGATTCAAGAAAGAAAAAATCCAGTAGATATGGTGACAAAGGCAATGACTATGAACAAACCGAAGTTGTGTTCAACTTCAATTGGTCTACTAGAGTAACAAGACTAGAAAAGCTGTTGCATTGATCGAGATGTGAAGACATATTGAAATTTGTCTTCAAGTTGGAGATTATTGGTCAAATTTACATGCACCAAACAGTATAATAAATGACAATAAAACAAAAGAGTGGTTGTCAAGCCAACAACCCAAGAAAATTGAATGGATGGTGCATACTTTTGTTGAAAAATAAAGAAAACCAATTAAGAATTAATTGGCAAAACATGTAGAAGAGGCTTCTACATCTATAAATAGAGTACCCCAATAAGTACTTTAAATTATTCTATTAAGAGAAAAACTTAGAGAAAAAAAATTTAATGAGAGAAAATTAAGAGCAATTTTTTAGGTATAATTGGGTTATGAGTTGTAAGTGTTGTAAACACTTTATATAATTTATTTTTTTTAGTAAAAAAAATCTACAGTAAGTTCGGAGACGTAGACAAAATTGGCCGAACTCCGTTATCAAATTTGTGTGTTATTTTGTCTATTTTTGTTTTCTCATAAATCTAATTTATCGGAAATTTACGTAATTTCCCAACACAAGTATGAGAGCATCGCACTACTTATCAGAAATAATTCAAAATTTTGGTAAATTTTTTTTTTTTGAAAAAAATAAACATTTATAACAAACTCAAACATACAGGTTCATAAATTACAAGGTTTATAGCAGGACTTCAATATCATGCATGTCCATTCTATTGAGATGATACCAGGGTAATTTCTCAGCTATACTGGCAATAATAAATATTGATCATGAATGTTCACGGCATGATTCAGAAAGATTTACTATGGATCTGCAAAATGCAGACTTATGCCATAGTGACAACACAGTTGATGTCATTTAAAATTCTCACTCGTGCAACCTTCATATAGTGAAGCTTTCACCAGAGTCCTATTTGAATATTTGGGCCTGTAAAAAGGGATGCCCACAGAAGAGCTGTATAATATAATAGAATCATCATTAAATGCAAGCACTGCTTAACAGTAAAAGAAATATAGCAACTATAGAAACAATTGGTTAGGACCTGGGTGGTTAGTTTGGAAGTTACATGACAAACACAAAGTTTGGGCTTTAAATAGCATATACAGGTTATACTTAATCGAATTGGTTTCAAAATAATATCTCAAATATACATAAAATGTATATATTGTATATAATCACATTGACATCAAGATAACATACTATATACATATGTACATAATCCTATTGAACTCAAAATAAGCTATTTGAAGCCAAAGAAGCAAATATATGCCTGGTCACTAGAGCAGAAAAGCTACTTAAACACATTTGCTCAATAGTCCATCTTAATCGTGTCAATTGTGTGGGAATAGCATTTGGTTGAAGATAATCGAGTATGAGAACGTGTAGACGAAATTTTATTACTTTATATAGCTTAATTTGGTTATAGGACCTAAGATTTGAAATGTCTCCTTCCAGCCTTATATATAGACATTAGTGTTTAGTTTTTGTCCTCCTTGTTCTAGTGTGGCAGACCTTCTACATTTTATTACAGCACAATGTTTCTTTGTCAGACATGTTTTGTTCCATTCACATGAATAGTCATGTTTTGCTGTTTACAAGCGTTAACATCAATAGAAACAGTGACAGTCCCTCTCAAACCTTGTTGCTCGAGATAAAGAAACCTCGACTTTTACAGAGAAATTCCAATCACTAGATAAGAATAACACCTAGTTTTGGAGTAAATAGAATTGAAGTTCGCTTAGAATTCATTTGCCTAGAATCTTCGTACATTCCAAAAACCGTACACATATACATCATCGGTAGAAATTAACTTCTTGTACAATACAGCCTCAGCTAAAGGGAAGCTCTAAGAAGCTAATTGTACCAGATTATGTACAGTTGCGGCTCTAATCTAAACATCGCATTTTAAAAATCAAATAATATGAGGGTAAAATAGTATCCACCGATTTCACAACTTCCTTCGTATTTCGTTGTTTGTCGTTTGTATATATGCCCATGCAATCAGATAAGCAACAACAAAATATACCCTCAAATTGATAATCACAAACTAATCATGCGATTAGAAAAGAAAGGGAAAATCAGAGCATAAATACAAGCACAAGAAAACTCACCTTCTTCTTTGCCAATTTCTGCAGCTTAGGAACTTCGTCCATCATTCTACCCTTGGTCCGACGAATTTCTGCATTCATTGCAGCCGAAACAGCTCTATTCTTCTCTTTAGAAACCATATCTGATTTCTGCAAAAGTTGTCACACATGCATCGAAGTACCAAAAGTTAATATTTAAAACCACAAGGAATATATCAATTAAAACTGAATTTCACTTAAGAAACAAGCAAAGCTGATCATCGCCATTTTCTCAATAACTACTCAAATAACATAGATAGAAACGAGCAATAAAAAATGGAAGACATAACATAACGAACCTGACGAAGAGATTCGATCTCGTGCTCAAGAGCTGCATAGAAACGAGCAAAGTTATCATCACCATAAGCATTGAGCTCTCTCTGTTTGTCGATATCGTACTTTTCATATTTCTTACAAATCTCGTCGACGCGGAATAGAATGTCGATAACGCTCATTTTTTGGTTCTCTGTTTTACCGGAAAATAATTGAGAATAATGTTTGGCAAATAAGAAAGTGTCGAAAGAGAAAATTGGTTCTATCTCTTATCTTCTGGCATGTTCGTGTGTCTCTCTGTTTCTCTCTACGTCCGTTTCGAACGTGAATGAGAGCAAATGAGAAGCAGAGCGCAGAATGCGCATTGCGTAGTGAGTGGTTTGGACAGAACAAAAACGATCTCTCTTTACTCTGTTTTGGCGAGGACATAGCTGTCCTATAACTCATGTTTTTCCCAAAAATTCTTATACCAAATAACATCTTAACATTTTAATTAATAATTATTTATCATATAAAAAATTATTTAACAATAATTTAATATATAAAAAAGTATTTAAAAAATAATTAACATAACATTTTTAAAATTTATAACTATAAAAATAATATCATTTATATTCAATTCATTATTATTAAAAATAATCAAATAAATTATTTTAAATTAAATATTTTTTGATTAAATACTGTTTAAATTTAAGTATAATCACTTTGATACGTTTAATATAAAATATTTTTTGATTACATCATGTTTAATGTTATTGGGTAATATTTTTATTATTATAAATTTTGATATGTTAATTTTTTATAGTAAAAATTTGAAATTAAAAAATTCATTTTAAGAACTTTAAAAATTACATAAAATTAAAAAAAAAAAACTTAAAACATACCCATCAATTTGTACGCGTATTTGTGAGTTAGTGGGTATGCAAATATTATTTAAAAATAATAATAAATGTCTTTAAGAAACTACTTTTATTGGATATTTGGATGTTTTTAAGATGTTATGTTTTGAATAAATTAATAAAACATACATACAACTTACCTTTTTCTAACAAGCTCTTGTTAAGGTATTAGAGGCCAGTCTTCACAATTTTACTACTAGACGATTACATAAATGGTCAAATATGAAAATTAGCACAATTTTCTCTTCTTTTTTTTCATTTCATTAACAATCTTCTTTTTATATGTTAACATTTGTTAATCAGTTGTATTAATTTAAGCACTTTTCATTCACACTTTTATTAGCTAGAGTTACTTTGCTTAAATGCTAGAAGAAACAAATGTCATTGTATTTGATTTTCCTACGTAATATCATTTGTTAAATAAAACTAATGTGATGATAAGGTAATAGAGTAAACTTATTAATATATTATATTTATTATGAAATATTTTTTATATTGTTTATATCACTTATTTATTATATTCGTTTAATTCAAATTATTTTGTTAATTTTTATCTAACAATATCACCCGTTAAATAGTTGAGTGTTAGAATTAAATCAACTCAAATAATTAAGTGATATATTTAAAATATATCATTTAATTATCTTAGTTATATCAAATTTATTATTATCGTGTGTGACGTTATAAGATGAAAATTAACATAATGATATAAATAGAACAAATATAATAATTAAGTGTTATAAATAAAATGAAAAATAATTATGTAAAGTGAACAAAATAAATACAATAATTTGATAATGTTTTTTGTAAATTTATCTTAAAAAACATATTTGCTGATTTTTAGTACGAAAAGGCTTGATTTTTATTGTATTTAATTTAAAATTAAGATTGATGTAATTTAATCAATTATTAAAAAAATAAAATAAAATTGAATAAATTAAAGGTATAACCTAATCATAATAAGTTGAGTTGGGTGATGTATCAATACTTAATTTTTTTGAAAAATTTATAAAAAATAATATATTTAAAATTTATAATAATAAAAATAATATTAAATGAATTTAACCGAATAAAATTCAACATAAAATGAATCTAAAAACCATATTTTAATTTAAACTTTACTAGCATCAAAATATGCATAGTTTAATATAGAATAATGAGTTAGATTTTTTTCATATATTTTTATTTAATGTATTATATATTACTTCATTATTTTATATTATATATCTGATTAATATATTAATTTTTTAAATATTATGATTATAAAATAACCTAAATTTAAGGTGGTAAAGAACTAAGGATGTGAATTAATGAAGAAGACAAATACAAATGATCCAAAAAAAATATATACATACACATAATAAAAAATATATATAAATTCATCTGATTTTTAATTTTTCATCAATTTGATTTTAACTTTCGAAAATCAAACAAAACTCAAATTTAATCAGTTATTCAAAATAAAAAATATATAACTAGTTTAAATCGACTATTTTAATTTAAATATAATTGGTTGTTGATTGGTTTATATGTTCCAACTATTTTCACGGAGTATCTGTAACACATATCAAAATATTTTATAATAAAGTAATATAATTATTTTATTATTGATATATCGTTTAGTGAGCCACCGATAATTAATAAATAGATGGTAAAAAAATTATATTTTATATAATTAAAATATATTTTTTAATCATTTTTATGAGGATGAATAATTGGAATCATTTTATAAATATATTGCAAGAAATATATGCACTAAGAAAGTATTTTATAAATTCAGGTTATCGCATCAACAATAGAAACATGGAGACCAATTGATTAGACGTTGATCATAATTTCATATTTGTTGTTAAGTCACGATACATTTGATAAATTTAAAGTTAATAATAAAAGATATTATTTATATGTTATTTAACAATTTCAATAAAAAATTAAGGTTAAGATAAAAAATGAAAATGCAAATATCCTAAAACATATGATCCATAACTCAAACTAGGGGTGTCCATAAACCGGATCGGACCGGACTAAACCGTAAAATCGGACCGGATCGGACCAAACCAAACAGTTTTACTAATCAAACGGTCCGGCCCGGTTTGTATTAATTTTAAACCGTTCAAACCGGATCGGACCGGTTTAATAATATATTAAAAATTTTACATTATTTTTCATTAAATTATAAAAAAATCGAACCAAACTGAGAATAAAACCGGACCGAACGGTTTTATAAGTCAAACGGTCCGGTCCGATCCGGTTAAATTTTTTTAAGAAAAAACCGAATCGGATCAAACTATAGACACCCCTAACTCAAACCACTGATTTTGTTTTTTAAGACAAGCGGTGAAACTAATTTTATTCGAAAATAAAAACCAGAAACATCGAGGTCATCCACAATATTAAATAACCCCTAATTATTAAAATAATAATAATAATTAAAAAATAAATATAAAATTCAAAAATATTAATATAACTTAAATTTACCTTCATTTTTTCACGTACACTCCATGAATTATATTGAAAATTTTAAAAATAATTAGTTTTTCAAACTAATACCAACATACCTATGCAAAATCAAAAGCAAATTTATGTATTAAAAATATTCTAAAAATTAAGAGTGTATTATCCATATTTTTTATTTTGTATTAATCATATGAAATTTTATATTAATTGATATATAAAAAATTTAATTTACTTTTTTTACGTAATATTTATTTATAATAGTTAAAAATATATAAAAAAAATTATTAATCAATTTTATTACTTAAAAGTACACCCCAAAAATATCTTCAAATAACTATAACGAAAAAAATCTAAAAAAAAATATATTATGTTTTTAATCCCGTCATTTCCTTCAGCAATTTCTCTAAAGATTCAACCACTCTTAAGATTCATCTCACGAAAACAAATCACGATCTATATTTGTCTGCCTCGCTCTCTCCTTCAACACGACTCTACTTCAAGATGGCCAAAGGTTCTGCTTCACAATCAGCTTCCTCCTCAACTTCACGCCCTGGAATCCCGGCTCCACGAGGCTCAGCTGCGGCAACAGCCGGAATGCGCCGCCGCCGACTCACTGGAGGTGGCGCGGCAACTAGTTCCGGTTCGATTTCCGGCTCCGGTCCCGGTAGCAACATGCTGAGGTTCTACACTGATGATGCTCCTGGCTTGAAGATCTCTCCTAATATCGTACTCGTTATGAGCATTTGCTTCATCGGCTTTGTCGCTGCTCTCCATGTCTTCGGTAAGTTCTATCGCCATCGTTACGCCGGTGAAGGTTGATTTATGACTCATGCAAGTTCGGATCGGCATGGACTTGTGTCTTTTCTGAGCTGGAGCGATCTGTTCTCGAATCGGTTACTGGATTCGATTGGCGATTTAGTGTTTTTTACTTGCTTTGTAAATTAGTGCTGGCTTTATAGTTTGTAGATGACTGGTTGGTTTAGCTATGAAGGAAACAAGTTAGTTTTCATCGTTCTTGATTTTGAGACTTTTTGTTGTTCTTTTTAAGGCTTGGTTGTGTTTACGATCTTGCACATCTTTTGTTAGAGAAATAAATCTGAGAATCTAAGTAACAACGAAGCGTAGAAAGTTTCAGATGTCAACAACGTAAAACGTATAAAAATGATAGAAAATAGAAATTATTACTAGAAACTAGAAGTTCCTTAAGATTATTTGATTGAAGTGATCTATATAATTTTGTGGAACTTTTTCCTTCTAAGGTTTTTGATTCGAAGAGTTAGTATGGTTTTTCTTTTCTTTGCTGTTGGATCTTGAAGATCCCTTTGCCATTGTTTATGACATCTTCAGATTTTATGTAGCCAGTTTCTTGTGATTCATGTGATCTCTCCCCCTTTTTAATTCTCTTAAAAACAGAACATTTGGGAGGATAATGACATAATAGAATTTAGGGCTGGCAAATTAATTTAGTTTTAGAATCAAATTTGAAGGAATAGTGGTGGGTTTTTTTTTTTTTAGTTATAAGAAATTTAGAATATCGATTATTATATAAGTTGCTTCATATGTACTATATGTTGTTCAATGGGACCATGGCTATAATTATTTCTGCTTTTAAAAACTGAAAAATGATTATGAAAATTTAAAGAGGTCAAACGGGATGGTTAATATGCTAAAATTCATTATATTTAAAAATTTATATTATAATCTATTTTATTTTGTTAAAAAATCAGACCTTTTGAATATTTTTAAAATATAAACCGGGTTAAATCTTAGAATATTATGATTACATTCAAAAGTTTTTAGAAACCTAGCTTTTAAGAAATTTTAGTCTTTATGATTTCCAGTTTTCAATATAAAATGATGCTTATTTTACTATTGATGGTTAAGATTATATTAATCATTTTTTATTTATTTTTAAAATATAATATATATTTACTTACAAAATAATATAAATAATTTTATATAGGGTCTGCTATTAAAAATCTCTAGAAATATGTTTTTAAGAAATTCTATGGTTGGTAATTTTCAGTTATGTTTATTGGCATAAATATTTAAGCTTATTTTATTAAAGATAAGTCATAATGTAATGCATTTTAAAATTCTTAATTTAGTTATTTCAATATTTTCTTTTTTACGAGCCTGATTCATTATTTTTTTGTCTATCATATCATATTTATATAAGCTTTTACAATATTTAACTGAATATAATCAAATAAAATTATTTTTTAAAATTACAATAAATGATAATGTATATATATATACAAGAGTTATTAATCTACTTTTAAAAAAAGAAAAACTACACCCTTAAGATTAAGATACAACTAATATATATTTAATAATTCACATTTAACGAGTTATATATAATAAATTTTTAGACTATCATATAGATGTGTTCTGATGTGTTCTAATTATATTTGATAGATTTAACTTTTATTTTTTATTGTTAAAATTATTAAGTTATTTATAAAAAAGTCATTGTCATGTTATTTTAAAATATATATATTATTTGTAAAAAGGAATTGAGTTGTTAAAAAAAATCACTAAAAAAAGTCTTAAATTTAAAAAAAATTAAGATTATTAAAAAAAACTCGTATGTCATGTTATTAAAAAAATGTTTATATATTATTTGTTAAAAGATGTTTTAGTTGTTAAAAAAAGCCTATATTATATTATTAAAAAACAATTGTCTTTGTTGAGAAGAAAAATATAACTTTATCATAAATAATTTAAGAGCAAAATTAAATGAGAGAAAAAAATTCACTTAAAAGTTAAATTGGATTGGATGTCAATTTATATGATAATTCATATTCCATGGGATGGAGTGAATTTAGACGAGGATATGTTATGTAAGGATCATAAAACTATTAATAACCAGTTAAATAAAAATGATAGGGGTGGATTCTACATTTGACATGTCCGCATGACAATACTTAAACAAAACTTAGTATTTTTTTTTAATAATTCAAAAATCAAATTTTACAGTTTCTAGCAGAAAACTTGATGGTTGGTAAAATCTTTTGAAAAAAATATGGTTGTATATATTAAGTTACATATGATAAAGTAATTATGAGATTATTTAATAACATATGTTAATTAAATTATGTTATATGAATTGATATAAAATCATTTTTGTTATAAAAAAAGGGACAAAAATTCATATTTCTATAACACTCTTTAGGGTATCCTTTATACAATAGAAACATGGACACTTACAATAATTTTATTTTGATTTTTTATTTTTATAAAAATGAAAAAAATATAAGAAGTTCTGTAAAATCGTTATTAACACTAATCCTATAACATCTTATATCTAAAAAAAATTCTCACTATTTTGTAAAAGAATATTTCCAATTTTTTTAATTAATATTTTGGCTGCCAAAAACTAGCAAAATAGGCGAGTAGCTTTTCCTGGAATTATAGCGGTTTTATTAGCGTTGACTATTGGGCCTACGGGGATCAGCCGATATGGTAATTGCAGTATATTGGTGGTTTGGTTTGGTTTGTTTCAAGTTGGATTTAAAATGCAGATGTAGGGATGTAATTTTTTTGGAAATATCGAGGATATTCTTATTGTTGATAAAAAAAATTAGAATCTTTTTATTAAAATTATAGAATTTTTATAATACTATAAGAATGTGTGAAATATAAAAATAAAATTATAAAATTATAAAAAAGAGAGTAAAACATCAAATTAAAAATAAATAGATAAATAAGAAAAGATAAAGTAAAGATACTTGATAGGTGTCATTTTATACACATATTTTGCATTAATTGTTACATATTTATAATGAATTAATATTTTATGTGTTTTTTGTGTTATATAGGTGTTATGTGACGAAATGAATAAAACAAGAAAGTAACAAAAATAAGGCATTCGATCTTGAATGATCGAGGACTAGAGAGATGGAAAAGTATAAGTAAACACTCGATAAATTGAGAAACATATTGATATATCAAGGAATCAAGACAATGAATAAACGAACAATCTTAATCGAGATAAAATAGACTTGATCAATTGAGTACTATTTCGATTGATTGAGCATTAAGCTAGGATTGATTCATAGCATTAAGAAATTTTTTGATCCATTGAGAAATCCAATCAACACTTAATTTGATATTTTTCAACATCAATTTTTAATCCTAGCCACTAGATCAAGTGATGACTCTAGGAAAATAGAATCATTAGCGAACCTTTTTACTTAATATTTACTTATTTTATTCAATAAAAAGTATTTTCATGGTTAAAAATATTAAAATTTATTTTTTTAAGGAAAATAGGTAAAAATATAATTTTTGAAATATTTTGAATTTTTTTTAATTTTTAATGTATAATCAATTAGAATTTTTCATTAAATTAATGAGTAATTGACATGAGAGTATGATTAAAATAATTATTATATGATGTGTAATATACTCGAGAGAGAAATATATGGTAAGATAGATTCAATTGATCACGTAATTAATTGATAATTATATTGGAGAAATTTTAGTGATTCATATGTTTAGAAATTAGGAGATTAAGTATTCTTTGATATTTTCTCATATATTTTCTTAGTTACAAAACCTTATTTAATTAATTATTATTATTTATTTTTAGTTATTTTAATTTTACTTCCTTAAAATATAAAAGTACAAAAAAACTATTTTTAGTTTTTTAGTTTTAAAAATTAATTCATAATAAAATAATCTCCGTAGAAATGATCTTTTTTCTTATAATTATATTACTTATTACGATACGTATATTTGTATATTTATTGCACATATTTCATGTGTGACGATCATAAAGCAAAATCTAATCCAACTAAAATTAAGCTTGTGAAATATATTACATAGACAACTTAAGGGGTCATCAAAATATAAGAATTTCTAAGAGAAATAAGATAGATCAAATAGCAAATAAGTGTAACTTTTGAAGAGAATATTGGAGATTGAAGATTGTGGTTTCATTAGTTATATCATCTACCCTTAAGTTTTTCTTAATACTTTTCTATTTAATTTTTCACTATAATAATGTTGATTTTCTTAGAATCTATTTCTAACTAATTTAATAATATAATTGTAGATAATTACAATCATACATTATGTTTTAATTAATTTAATGTCATGATAATTTTAGTTTTAATTTTTCATTATTGATATGTTTAATTGTACGTTTGAATGTCAAAAATATGCGATGTATAAATTAAAGTGGTACAACTAGTTTATAGCATGGATATCCTTATTGCTAATTTAAAATATCAATCCATAATTAGTAGTATTCCTATTTGAATTATTATCTTATGGTTGTTCTTACAAATATGATTAAATGTCTACGCTTAAACCTTTTAATCTTGTTAAATTTAGTTATTAACTTTTTATGTATTGATGCAATTAATGAATTAAATTTAATAAGGATACATCTAAGTTGATTAGCAATTATATCATTAATCAATTACAGGACACAAAAATGTGAAAAATCTTAAGTAAACCTAAATTTCAAAAACTAAAGTTAAGAATCCAATCAATGTTTTAATTGATGAAAGTGATTTAAAATTTAATAAATCAATTTTCATTCATGATATGATTAATTGTATCGTAGATTAATAATAATAGTTCCATGATCACGTATCTTTTATTATTCTTATATAGATCACTATTATTGTTTTATGTTTTCTTGATAATTAATAAAATCTTCAATTTATTAACTTTAATTAACTTACTAATAGTATTGAAAAAAAGTATACTTAATTATAAAATAAGGAAAAAACATAAATTATGACCTGGTTCACTCAAAATTTCTACCACACAACCTGGCTACAAAATACTCCTATTTTTTTATAAGAAATTTAATAATGTTTTTTCTTTTAATACAGACGAGATTTTTCTAATTAAATTAGTTTTCTTTTTAAAGGGTCTCTGTTCAGTGTTCATGTCTGTAAGCCAAATTGTAATGCAAGTTCTGTTGAAATAGAAGAAAGAAGAGAGAGAGAAGAAAAAATGTATAGATAGGCTTTCAAATGTTTTTGCATCTTTTCGACTAACTTGTTTACACAGGTAAAGAGAAATATTGGTACTCAATATCAATTCAGAAATGAGTCTTCTTTCTATGATTTACTTCTGAAGCATTTATTTACAGAAACAAATGATAGAGTCCAATTTGTGAAAGCAATTAACCGGAAGAAGAGGAAGGGTCCTCTTTTATACATCTCCATCTTCTGCCATATCTCTTGTAGCAAAAATAGGGAAGCAATTTAAAACAAAAGAACAAATGAAAAATTTGAAATACTTTCTTTTATACTTGTGGTCTTTTGTCAAATGAAAAATCTTTGCGTCCACTGTTAATCTCATGTTGAATTTCAACCTCCTGCATAGTCACTTGAGAAGAACTCGGCTCAGAGATGATCACTTGCACATCCTTATCATGCTCTAAATGGCCTAACTCAATTTGATGATGTTGGTGATGAGAGGAAGAACCATCAGTAGGGTGGAAATGATGGTGAGAGGGAGATGGGGAGTCTGTGTCCCATCGATCAGTATCAAAGTTTGATTTTCTCGGCGAGTTTTGGAAACTGTCTACTTCACTACGGTAGTGGCGCAATAGATGGATAGGAGATGTATTGTGTAAGGGTGTTCCTGGTCTGCTAGACATTGGTGTCACTTGCCCTTTGTTCTGTTTTATATGCTTCTTAGCAGTATGGTGCCAACTGCGTAGAGCTGCTGCTACTTTTTCATTGAATATGGTTGGTTTCATTGTTGAACCCATCTGCTCATAAATAGCATAAAAAGTTCATATAATTATGTCAAGATCTAACATTAGGTTTTGGAAGAAAGTAGGACAAGAAACGGTTTTAGTAGAAAGTGCTTCTATCAGAAAACACAACATATGCTTTGGAGCTCTAAAAGCACTACTGGTAGGTTTTTTTTTCTGTCGTAAGTATCTTTCCAAAAATTTCAAATGCAGAAGCAAACAATAAATAGAAATCAACGTCTAGTTTTACCTGTGTGACAAGAGCATAGAGAGGAAGAGTGACATAGCTGCAGAGAATCTGAATAAGAATCCTGAAAAATTTCCACAAATAAAGTATGTTAAAATGTTTCACCTGACAATGTTTTGGAAACCCGAACTTTAAATAAGATATTGAAACTAACCCCATTGAGATTCTTATGACTATATCTTCTGTATGATCATGAAAACAAGATTTGAGCCCGAATTCGTACTGAAATGAAGAAAATTACAAAACAAAAGTGAGGAACTTGATCAAATTTGATATTTCTGTTCAAATTGCAATAAAATTCCAAAGAACAAAATCTTACCCAAGTCCAAGCAAAGAAAGCAAGTTGAAAAGCATTCTGCAATAGAAAAATAAAACACAGCATTGAGAAAAGTATTACTACAATGTAAATTAGGTAATGATCAAAGCCTTAAAGGTAAATACAGAATTTGATTTGTGGTAGAAAGTGAACCTGAAATAGAACAAAATTGATTAGGTAGAGAATGAGGTTAGGACGATTGAACCAGAAGAGATGATCACCAGGCTGAACCACAGGTACACCCTTGACCACCTCTCCTCTTTCATGAATTGTAAGACCCATTTTTGTTATAATCACTTGGAGCTTGGTTCCCACCAATAAAATTATCTGCAGGTGAATTGTTTATTGTTATATTTTTATTTTTTTTTGTAGAAATCAATCAATAAAATAAAGTGAACTCACAATGAAGACATAAGATTGCGAAAAATTCATAATATAGGTCACAACGTATAAGTTTCAAGTCGATACAACACCTATGTAACCAATTTACACGACTATGTAACTTCGTTGTGAATTTATTTCAAATTCATGCCTATATTTCGTAATTTTTGAGAATAAAACATGGTAATTGGGAGGATATTGCTTACAATCAATGGGATAAATGGCAGCCAGAGATAAGAATACCAGCCTGTTTATACACAAAAACACAGGAAATCATTAAGTAGTTTAATATTTAAGGCTATGAACAATTTTAGGATGTAAATTGATATTACAATTTAATTATTCAATGCATATAGTTTTGGAATCTTCATAAAGTTCATCTTTACTAAACTATGCATGTGTGCAGGATTTAGAGATACAGAAGTACTTTCAAAAATGGAAATTGTTAACTCACCATGAGTGTTAAAGAGTAGAAAAAGAACCGCAAAGAACCAAATTGGAGGACTGATAATGAGAACGAGGAAAAGTGTTACTTTCCAATTGACATAAATGAAACTGAAGGCAGAGCTTTTGACATTTCTAGTTAAAAATAAAAATAAAAATAAAAATATCCTAAAGAATGAAAATCAAAAATCAAATAAAAGGCAGCTAAAGAAACAGAGAAGCACCAACCTAATTCCCACAACCACCTTGAAATCCTCTTCAAGTGATCTGTTTATGTACTTTTGGAAATTGAATTTCTGATGACTTTGAGGTGCCAAATGGGCCTGAAATATCATACCAATGTGAGAAAAAATATCTTGTCAATTTTTAGAATAATGAATAGTTTCTTAAAAAATAAATAATAAGTTCCACTGTTACAAATATATTACGGTAACTAGTGCACCTCAGTAAAAAAAAACTAACATAAACTTTTGTAATTATTTGATAAAATCTACTAATTTAATTGTTTTCTTCTAGTAAATAAAACTTTTCACTTAACCATTTAGAAATAGAATAAAATTTACTTAGTAGATTTTTTTTAATTTGTTCTCTTAAAACAGACAATAATTAAAGAAAATAGTAAATATTTAAAGTTAATCTTATTTTACGATATATTTTAATTATTATTTATTGTTCTGTTTATTTTTTAAATTTTTATTTAGTATTTGAAAATTTTGCACACTTATTTGACTTTTTATTTTTTCGACACGAGTAGGTCAAATTCTATTAAAACATTTGCTTAAATCACCTTCTTTTATAAAATATGCTAAAAATGAACCCTAAATGCGACGATTTCCGATAATTTGAAGGATGGAATAATTACCGTGATAAATCCATGCCTCAAAGTCAAATAGTCAACTTTAGGAACCGATCTAACAAATTGTCTGAAGAAACATACCTACATAAAAACAAAACAAAATTTTAAATAATTAGCTATTGAATAATTCCTCATAAATTTGTTATAATAAATTAAATAAACAAAAAGAAAATATAACTAAGGAAAAAAAATAATGGAGAAAGAAGAAAGACTGGCACAAACGTTTATGACCATATGACTTTCTTAAACTACCAGAACACCTTCAATTAAAAAAACATCTAGAAAAGTCAAAGTAATTACAACGAAATAAAAGCTTAGGACTTTAGGTCAGAATGGACTCGTTTGCCATGGCCGTTATCTAAGCTTGCAAACAAAGACCTTTACCTTCTTCAATTATAAAACACCCTCAATTGTTTATTTTATTTTATTTTTACTATCCCTTTTGCCGCCTGACAATGAAAGAAAAATCTAGAACTTAAAATTTCAGTTATATTTTTCAATAACTCAAATGAAATAGGGTTTAATTGCATAGTATAATCTCTTAGTAAAAAAAAAACATATATTCTTATTTTTTATAACGTAAATAGACATATATTTTATAATGTTATAAAATAATAAACATATGTTTTTTACTGATGGATTGAATAATTTTATCATGATTAACGATTTGACA
This sequence comes from Hippophae tibetana, assembly GCA_037013495.1. Taxonomy (NCBI): domain Eukaryota; kingdom Viridiplantae; phylum Streptophyta; class Magnoliopsida; order Rosales; family Elaeagnaceae; genus Hippophae; species Hippophae tibetana. Next base: position 1,814,116 of record CM072810.1, read on the forward strand.
TTACATGAATTTATACTATAAAAATGCATCGACCAAAACTGAAACCCAAAATAAATGTTGAAGAATTACTCTTAAACTGGTGTTAATAGAAAGTTATAAAAAATAAAAAATAAAAGAAGAAGAAAAAGCTGTTCTTAGATAAGCCAAAAATATTGTAATTACGGAGCTCTGACTTTTTCTTTGTTTAGAGACATCATTATCATGATTCAAGAAGATAACCTTATTGCTACGTTCTTTGGTTGTTGAATAGTAGTTTTCATACAATAAGGCAGGATATGTTTGTAGGTAATCTACTAATGGTCCAATTATAAATTTCCTGAATATAAAATACACATAGGTATAGGATGTGGGTTCGAACAACAATAAGGGCATTGCTAACCTCAATTGTCCACCATTAAAATTTTAGATGCAATATTTATAAAATTATAAATAAATTAAATGTATAAAATAAAACAATATTTTATTAAATTTTAAATTTTATACTTTTAATACTCAATATCTCACTATAAATTTACTAATTTAAACATATTTTCATTAAAATAAAATACATATAACATCTTTTTTTAATTAAAACTAAATATTAATTATTTTATTTTATTATGTATATGTTACCTACTGAATATAAATCTTGAATCTTAAATTAGTCAGTTACAACAATTATGTACAAATGTAAGTAAATTGTTTTTGCTAATGAAAAAAAGAAGTACTACTGTTTTCAAACATGATATAAATGGAAAAACTACTATATGTTAGAAATGAAAGAAGAGAGAGAGATTTAAACGATACTTACTATCCACATGAGAAAAGGTGTTCTAGTCCAGAAACTCATATGCCTCCTACCAAAGGATGTGTCTCTTGCAAATCTAAACCTCTCTGGATCTGTAAATTATTATACACAACGCCGTATTTGTCACCAATGTATATAATTTTGCTTTATATATATGTGTTAGGCGTCTAATACAAATTTTTTAATTATTTTTTAGTTATAAAAATGGATTATAATAATTAACTTTTGGAATGACCAATTGGCAATATTTCCCTTACCATGTGAGAATTGATATTCAGCGGTTCTTGTTTCCTTTTCCCAATGCTTCCAGCTTCTCATCTGAATTCATAATAATGTTCATTTTTAGCATGTGAAAGACAGAGAAGGGTGTATTTGTAATTTGATTAAAGAGTAATTTATATGGTACCTTGGCTCTTCCTAAGGCCATAGTTGAGATACAATAAAGAACATGAAAAACAGCCAAAACGAAGATAAATATGTGTAGCTGATGAATACCCTCTGCAGAAACCAATGGAACTTTTTCCTGCAAAGTTTTAAATTTCCAAACACATTTCAATTATCAGTTTTTTTTCTTTCTTTCTAAGATTCGATTTAGATTATAGGAATCTTAATAATGTATTCAAATAACGAAGCTTCCTCCAAAAATAAATTAATATTACTGAAACTAGCCCACCAAGTATCAGATTCTTACATGCCTCAATAAGATATTGCATATTTTCACTAAATTTCAGATACCCTTTTTGTTATCTATGAATCCACTACTGTTTATGACAAATAAACATTTTTTCCAAGATTACCACCTAATTAGCAATACCCCCTTTGCAATAAAATATTCCAAAATAATGTACTTTCTTCCTTGTGGAGCTGTTTAGTTGGTTAATATAGCATAAAATAACTTGATGAAATTAAGCACAAACTATGGCTATATATATATATCAATAGAGTTTGAGCTGATATATACTTCAATTTTTTTTAGTCATCCATTTTGGGTGTGTAAATGCGGCGTTGGAAATGAAACCTTAAACCTTTGGCAAGGTTAAATATTTAAATTATATATAAAGAGGAAAAAAATGACAGAGACAATTTGTCAAACACCTTAGCTGCACATTTGTCTTCGCCTCCCGCCGCCAAAACACGCCGAAAAGTTCCACCAGAATTGAAAGCTGCAAGTAATTTTCGACCATTGCTTTCATGTTCAGTTTCTTCTTCTTGATGATTAGTCAATGATTCTTCTTGCTTCTTATTACATGGATGCCAAGTTTCCCCAATTTTCTTTGGTATGCAAATATCTGATATTGGACCTTGTCCTACTGTTAGCAATAACGATATGAATCCTAAGAGCATAAGCTCTACAAAACCCACAAACCAAAATAAGAATTAGTTTAGCTCATCTTGATATATCTTCAAAACCCAATAAACTACACATATGTTCATATGGGTTAGTTAATTAATTACCTGATTTGATCTTTTCCAGTGCTTCATATAGAGCTCTTTTATGTTTCTTTTTTAACCACTGCAACAAAATAGAATATTATCAAAACACTTTCAAGGATATTTGGTAATAATTTTTACACCTTTAAAAATTTGAGAAATACTATTTAAGCGAAGTAATCTTGATGCATACTCCTTTCAAAAATAATTATCAAAATGACACGAAAAACACATTAAAAATCCTTTTTAACCAAACCATATTTCTTAAAACCCCTTTTAAGAAAAACACATTAAAAGAAAGAAAAAGAAAAAAAAAGGAAGAATTTTGATTTGGCTTTGAGCCCATAGATACCTTTCCAATGAGGTGGAGAATGTATTCAATGATTATGGAAATGACGACCAAAACAAAACAGACTACAGCAACTGCCCATGTTGGAGTTTGCTCTAGAGATCTTCCTCCAGTTGCTCCTGCCATAAGCAATCTTGAATTTTTGATTTGTTTAATCTCTCTAAAGTCTAAACTATAATTTTTGCAGAAGCATGCAATAAGACCTCAAGAGATAAATGAACTGACTTCGATGTTGCTACTAATATACGTGAAGCGAAGCAAGCTGACATAAATAGTAATGGTGAGCTCAGAGAGAGAGAGAGAGAGAATAGAGAAATTGATTTGATTGGATGTACAGAGGAAGGTTTGTAAAGAGCTCAGAGACAGAGGTAGAGAAAAGTTTATATATATTTATAGTGTGAACTTGTTTGTTGGTAGAAAAAGAAAAAGAAAAAGAAAAAGAAAAAAAGAATTGGTAATATGAATTGACGAAAGCAGTTTTGAAGGGGCTTCAGTGGATGACTTTGATTCTTTAACGCGTACGATAGTGAGAGTTTGTGTTTGACTTTATCAAAAAAAGAAAGAAAGAAAGAAAGTTCAATTACTGTTTTCTTTGACTAACTACGTGAAGGTGAGGCGTACCGTGAAAGTATACCAATCATGTTGTTGTTTAAACAAGTAAATAATTAAATTTTATCGAAATATCAAAAATATTTTCGATCTAAATTTTAAAAAAATATATAAAAAATTTATCAAAATTATGGGATTTATTTTATAAAATATAAAAACAATCAATTATTTGTATTTTTAAACTAATTTTTATTTAATACATATATTTATAAAAATTATGGTATTAAATTTTATTAATAATTTTATTAATTAATCAAAATATAACTGAATAATTAGTTAAAATTTAAAATAATTGTTATAATATTATAAATTGATAAATATTTATGATGTATAATATAATTTAAATTATAACAAATTAAAACATGTAGATAAAACTAGTAAAATAAACGTGAAAATAAGATATAAATAAAAATATATGTGAAAAATGGTATAAAATATTATCACAAATCAAAATAAATAATCTTTTAATTGAAGATTAAAAAAGATGTACAAATAAATAAATGTAAATGTAAATTGTTTAGAAAATAATTTTTTTAATATGAAATGATATTTTGTCTATATTTATCAAAAAAAATATTTTTTTACGATATTTTATTGACAATGTCGTAATATTCTTAACATTTTAGTAAAAATATATAAATACCATGTTTCGATATTAAAATATACAAAATAATATTAATATCATCAATTTTTCAAATACTTTGTTGTGTTTGCTTATTATATTCATTTCATATCATGTTTTACAGGGTGTTTTGATTGTCATGTTATATATACAATAGTAAATTTATTTATTTATTTATTTTTTGGTTAAGGATGGAGAGTAATTTTGTTTTCCTCCAAAGTATTGCTATACTTTCAAGCGGAGATAGCAAATGGTGTTTTAACTTTATAAAAATATATATATATTTACTGTATTTTTAACATGAAAAAAATATTTTTAATATTAAAACCAAATTTTATTTATAAAAAGGAAGTTAAAAATAAAATTTTATTTATAAAGAAAGTTATAATGGGATAGCATGCTTGGTATTTTAAGATTACCTTTAATTTATTAATTATGATTTGTATTTTAACTTTTAAAGTATATTAAAAATAATTTATAAGTTGGATGGAAAGTTTTATTAATTTTTTACATTGGTTGAAGTTTCATGGAAGGTACAATGGTCATTGATAAAATTCATGTAAAGCAATAAAAATAATTAAGAAATGAATGAGAGGTATACATATACATACTTATTTTTTTAATAAAAAATATTTTTATGTAATTCAATCATGTGATTTAAAAGCGAGTCTTACACTAATCAAATTACATAACTGTTCATTTAAATATTTTTGTTTATTTATACAATTATGTTTTTATGATTTAATTAATGTAAATATTGCTTAAGATTTAAATAAATAAAATTATCATAAACACTTTTGAGATTTAAAAAGCTCATTTTATACCTCAATAAAAAAAATTATTTCCAAAATTGCTTCACTCTAAAAAAAACATTAATAACAAAAAGAAGAAGAAGCAAACTTAGAGTAATAATTGTTTTAGAGCAACATGTATCAAGTTTGCAAGTAGCGAGTGGTTGATACTTTACGAAGTTATTACTTCATAATTCTTTTCAAACATTCGAGAATTTACGTTTCTTAATTATGAGTACTAATATTTTTACCAGAAAATCCTAATATTTTATTTTTTTCACAATCCATATTTTATGATACTCAAGGATCCAGAATTCAGACATGGAGGCAGCATCGATTCATATTTAATTATACATGATCAGGATAAAAAAACTTACAAATCAAAAGGTCAAAATATGAGATTTTTTACATATTTATTTTATTATAATTAAAAAGTAATCGAGTATATATATATAATTTTAACATAAACATGTTCAATTAAAACAATAGCTTAACACTTAAGTTGATTGTTGATGTATACTACAATTTTTCTATTAAGTAGATTTATCGTGTACTTTTAATTAAAAAATATAGATTTTTTTACGTAATAACTTGTGTTATAATTATAAATGATGTGATATATAATTATTAATTAAAATATTATAATTTATTTTTTTTAGTTTATAATTAACTGATATATTAATTATATTAATATTACAAATTTATGATAAGTAGTTATGCTTTTCTAAACAAAATATGGATAGGTCATATTATATTAATGTTAATATTATGAAAATTAATCATATTATATAAACATTAACCTCAATTTGATTTATTTTACGAGAACTATATACAACTTGCATAGGACTTTTAGGGCTATTTGTCTAAGCACATTCTTTTTCATTAATCTTTACTCTCTTTGGGACAACGTTGCCGTCCATCTTTTCCTTCAATTATTCTTCCATTGTCAACTAGTTGAGAATGAACACCTTTCATTTAAATAGTATTTTTTATCATTTCTTTCTATTTTTTAAATAATAAATAACAATTATGTTGTTACTTATTTTAGGTGATCACATAAAATTAGATATAATACTCTACCAATTTTTTAACTTAAATTTGTTCTGGGATGACTTTTAGGCATATTTAGTTATTTTGTTTTAAGTGTATTACACATACATTTTGAAAACAATTTTTATCCTATTTTTTAATCAGTATACTTGATAACAATTTTTAATTTTAATTTTAATATTTTTAAAGAATCACCCACAAAATATGTAACGATTCATAAATATTTTAAAATTATTTTTTAATCAGATTTTTTTCACTTGTATCAAATGTTTTTCTCATAAAGGAAATAAAATCTTATAACTTTTATATGTATAAATATTAGAAGAAAATAATTAAAATGTAAAATTCATAAATAATAACCAAAAATTTATTTAGTTTTCTCTAAGTTTAAAAAACTCTAAATCCAAAAAGATTAACTAAAATAATTTAAAAGAGAATTTTGATTTATTATCAAACACGTCAATTATTATTTAAACAAATCATAAAATTAATTATTTAATTATAAATTAAAATCTTTATCAAATATGTAAAAATTAAATAACTCAAGCTATATCAAATTATATTAAAATCTTATCATAATTTCAATTGAAATAGGAAAACATAAAAAAGAAAAAAAAAGATTAAAGACTTGAAAAAAAGGACTTTAATTACCGTAGACTTACATGTAGTGATTTGATGCACTTTAATTTTTTATTTAAACGAATGAAAACTTGTAAACCAATATTTTATCTTAAAATAAACTAAAATTTAATATTTTATTAACATATTAAACTACTCAAGTACCTTCTCCAACTGAACCGGTAGTATCACTTAAATTAGATGGACATTTGCATTTTTTACGAGTGGATTTTTATCTCTAGGTATGATTTTCATTATTCTTTGATCATAATGATGAGGTAACTATAATAGAATAATTATTTATTAGCAAAGGAATATGAGTCATAAGTCAAATTCCATCGTCTATCATACTATATTAATAAAATATTTATAGTAGTTACATAATAATTTTTTTAATAAACAAAATATGTATAAATATAGTCATAATAAAGAGATACACATAAAATGAAAAATAAATATATAAATGAGATTTGTTTTTTGACTGAGTCCATTCATTTCATCCATATTTTCTCTGTGTGTGTTTTTTTTTTATTGCTAGGAATATTTTCTTGGGTCATGCGTATCAATATATTAGGATATGCAATCTGCATCAACAATATAACAATTTTAATATTTCATCCATGTGTTTATGTGTATGTTTTTTTTTAATTGCTAGGAATATTCTCTTGGATCATGCGTATCAATATATATAATTGGACAATCGGTAAATACATGTTGATATCATATAGTTATTTAGGGAAAAAAATTAAAGCTAAACTTTATCCTTCTTTATTAAAGCCCTTCAATTTTTATTTTTTTTACTTTTTGTTGATGAGTGATTTTCATCCACATGAATCTCTTTTTAAGTTTATTTTGTTTATACTCTTTTTTTTCTTATTATTTATTTTAAATAAAAGCACATATTTATATTTTTTCAAGTTGATTTTATTAATTTATTTAGATGATTTATAATATATTTATATTAATTAAGTTTATGTTATGTTATTAATATAGATCTTTATTTAAATTATTTGTATCTAAAATCATAAAGATTATAATATAATGATATCGAAATTTTATTTTTTAAAAATAATTAACATATCAATTAAAACAATCAAATAATTGATTAGAGAACGATATAATAGAACAAAAAGAGAAAAGCTTATATTTCTTTTTTAATAATTTTGATTATTGATGTATTTGTTTATTTCAATATAAATAGTAAATTTTGATCTTTAACTAATAAAATTTTATTTTAAAAAAATTCAAAAAAAATTAATATTATTTATGGCATACTACGATGATATGATATTAATCAAATTTATTATTGTCATAATAATAATTTATTCAATAATAATACTATAATGTAATTAATAATAAAAATAAAATTTAAAGTTTATATTTTTTATTGTGACAAATATCATAATCACATCAATAACATTATTAACATTATTTATATAAAAATTCATAGAAATTGTTTTATTACTTTCAAAATATATGATGATGTGATATTTTAAACTAATATAATATAAGATGATGCAATAATTAAAAAAACAAAAATATTTAATAATTTATTATAAAAATAACTAATTTGATTGGTTAATAAAATATATTATAGTACCAATGAATAAGAATGAGTTAACATGTTTAACTCCTATAACTTGGTAGGGATAAATTATTTATTATTTATGGGATAAATAATGTTTTCATATCATATATCAATAAAATGTAACATTAGTTCGATAATTGTTTTTAAAAAAAATAAATACATAATATTCAATGAAAAAATAAATAATATAATTAGAGATAAATATATTTTAAAAATAATAACCGATAAATAACTAATAATGATAGATAGCATGGATTTAGAATCATGTTTAATACTTTTAATCTATCAAAATTATGATAGTAATAAAATCGATCATGATGAAAAAATAATAACTTAAAACATTACTTCAATAATCATGCTACTTAACGTTTTTTTTTCCATGAATAATACCTCCTTTAAAGGATAGGTATTAAATTTTAATAAGCGTTTTTTTTATTTAAGAATTTGAACATGTTTATAGCTAATCAATAAGTTTTTTAATATATATTTTTTTATTTTATAAAAAATATTAACATTTTAATAAAAATTGAAAAAGTGTTTAACTCGTGTAAAAGCAATTGAGTTAAATAACATTATTTTTTTATTTTAAATTAGTATCAGAATTTGATTAAAATATAAAAATATATCTAATTATTTGAGAAGATTAAATTAATTAAATTGGCAGCAGCTGAGATTGACTTTTCCAATCTTAACAAACATCATGCCCCTGGAAATCATCTCGAGTATCGCAAAGGCATGCCATGTGTCTTACTAAAAACAAGAACAATGCTAAAAAATAAAATAAAAACGAAATTAAATACCGACAACTGAATGATATAAATAATAATTATTATTATTAATAATATAATAAAAATATATCAAATATTCATTTTATTTTTAATATTAATTATATTTTAATTATATTAAATATTAAATAATAAATAATAAATATTTATTATTTAATTAAATTATTATTAATAAATTATTTTTATAATAATAATAATAATAATTTATATTATGATATTATAAAAAAATTATATTTTTGATTGGATATTTGGATAATTCAAAATAACTATAACAAAAAAAATTAAAATATTATAAATATCTTTTATATTAAGAGTATATTTATGTTAATTAATTTTTTGTATTATAAAATGTATCATTTAATTTTTTTATATTTTATAAAAGTTACAAAGAAGATAAATGTTATTATTGATTTGATATTTTAATAGTTTTAATAAAATTTTATCTATTAATTTAATTTTTAATAATTTTTATGTTAAAATATCATAATAAAAAATTATTTTATAATTTTTTTTATTAATAAAATATTTAAAAGTTATATTATTTTATTTTAAATATTAAAAAAATCGTTATTTAAGCACTTGGGTGGTTCAAAATAATTGTACTAGAACAAATCGAAAATGATAAAAATATTTAAAGTAATGGACAGATAGCTGAGAAGTATAAAAATTGAGAGTCCTGGGTCGAAAAGTAAACGAGGAAAATTGGATTATTATAAAAAAATATCTTCAATTTTGAGTTATCTTCTAAAATAGCAATAAAATTTTCAAAAATACTCCTAAAATATAATGAAAATTAAATCTAATAAAAAATAGTAATATAATGGAAGTTAAATATAATTTTTGAATTTGAAAGAGGAGATTTAATAAAAAAAAGAATACTATCAATTTTCAATACACTGCATAATAGCATATTTTTTAACAAATAGTTATAATAATTCAATATATGGATAAAATGAAAATATAAAAATAGATAAAAAATTTAAGTAAACTTGGACAAATAATAAAACAAAAAATATTAACATATTTTAAATTACTAGAAGAATGACAATTAGATATCAAAGAAAACCTTTATAATAGGAAGAAAAAATAATGTTGTTAGAAACAATAATATGTCAAAATTTATTTTTATAAACCATGCATAATAAACCTCTAACCAAGAATAAATGGATTCAGTCCAAGAATTAAATACAAAATACCTACCAGATATAATTGAAACATAAAACGAATTATTAAAGATAGTAAATTAATATGGTTATAATAAACTACAACAAGATATACACATAAAAATTTTAAAATTTTAAAAAAATGTACATAACATATATAAAAATAATAAAATTATATGTCATAAATATGATCCTTCAAAGAACCACCTAGGAGATTAGATGTCTTGATTCCTAAAAATGAGAAAAGAAAAAATGAAGAACAATATGATAAAAAAGATATAATTTCAATTTAATGAAATATAAAAAAGAATTAGAAAAAAAATTCATGAACCCTGAAAATAGGAATATAGAAAAATTAGTTAATTTATTAACAATAACTAATGAAAAAATGTATACAAACAAAGAAGAAGATGACCCACGTAGGGGAGAAAGAAAAAAAGCAAAGGACAAAACAACCTAACGCCACAGAATATTACATAAAACCTTAACAAAAAGTTGGGAACATAGAAATAGAAAAATTATACCAGATACTTTAGGGGGAAAAATAAGAAGTCTTAAAAGTTAGATAATTATTAAATACCAAGAAAGAAATGAATATGAACAAATAAGAGGAAATGATAAAATCTGTTGTGATACTAGAAAAATATGGATGCAATATAAAGTCTTACAAACAAAAATACAAAAAAAATTTAAAAGATATAAATTTCAAAAATTTCAAAAATATTTAATAGAGAAATCTATAAGAACAAGATATTTTATAAGAAAGAAGTATAAACCACTTGAAAACAATAATTATTTCCCTCCAGGAAAAAAAATACAAGTGTTGGATCTGTAATGAAGAAAGACATTATTGCAACGAATGTCTAAGCAACCTACAACATATGAAATAATTTAAAAAGGAATTCCCACAAAAAGCAAAAATCTTAGAGGAAGCTTTCAAAATAGAATTATAACAAATTGATGAATATGATATAAAAGATACTTACAATATTTATTTATTAGAAGAAACTAAGGAAGAAATAACTGACTCAAAATATGACTACTCATTTATGGGTATTACTTATAAGAAGATGAATAATTTGTATAGCATTACAAATCCAAATAGTACATATATCAAAGTAGTACTAAAATTTAAATGTTATACCAACTATCATCTACATGCATATATAGACACATGTGCTAATATGTATTTAACAAGTAAATATGTATTTTTAGAAGAAAATTAGAAACAAGCACCAAAAGATTTAATTATAAAAATTTCTAATAATACTACAATAAATCTTAATAAAGTATTAAAAGATATAGATATAATGATAGAAGAAGAAAAAACTTCACGTTCCTAATATATATCAACAGGAAACAAGAGTTTATTTATTAATAGGAAATAATTTCTTAAACCTATATCAAATTTTTACACAATATTTAGATAAAATAAGTCTAATAACAGTAGATAGTGATATCATCTATGTATCAAAAACAAGAAAACCATTAATTGTCTCAAACTCAACTTTTATGCAACAACGTAAAAAGTGATAACATGGTGACATAAAACACCAAAAACCTTATTTAGAAAATATTTCAATAGATATAGAAGAGAAACAAAATTTTTTTCTCAATGAAATATAGGGATTCAAAAATAAATAAATCTAAGACAATAGTCGACATAAAATTAAGATATCATTACAAGATCATAAGAGTAAAACCAATGATTTATACTCCAAAAAACAGAATTAAATTTGAAAAATAAATTCAAGAACTTTTGGAATTAAAAGTTATAATATCAAGTAATTCACCTCACTTTAGTTCAGTATTCTTAGTTGAAAAAGAAGTTGAGAAAAGAAGAGTAAAAAAAAAGAATGATAATAAACTTCAAAGCATTAAATAAAGAAATCATTGATAATAGATACTTCATTCTAAAGAAAGAAGAATTTTTATCATTAATAAAAGAAAGAAATACTTCTCTAGTTTTGATTACAAAAGCAAATTTTGGCAAATAAGATTAGATGAAGAATCTAAAAAATTAACGGTATTTAGTTGCCCTCAAACACAATTCCAATGGACTATTATACCATTTAGACTAAAATAAGCTCTAGATATCTTTCAAAGATATATGAATAACATATTCAAGAAATTAAAAAATATCTACTATGTTTATATAGATGATATTTTGATTTTCAATAATGAACTAAATAAATATTATTTGAATATTATTAATATTCTACAAGAATGTAGAAAATAATGCATTATACTCTCTAAAAAGAAAGTAATACTTGCTCAGTAAAAAATTAAATATTATAGGGTTGTAAATTGAAGATAGGGTTGAAAATTGAAGATGAAAAACATAATTTACATCCTCATTTACTAAATAACATCAAAGATTTTCTTACTAAATTAAAAGACAATAACCAATTACAAAGATATTTAGGATGTTTAACAAATGAAAAATCATACATAAAGAAACTTGTAAAAATATGAAAACCATTACAAGTAAAATTGAAAAAAGATCATATTTAGAAATGGATAGAAGAAGATACTATGTATATAGATAAGGTAAAAGCAAAGGTAAAACATTTAACAACTTTATACCATCTAGGGCCAAATGATAAAATGATAATTGAAATATATACTTCATAAGAATATTGAGGAGCGGTTCTGAAAGCTAGAATAGATGACAAAGATGAATATATTTGTAAATATACATCCGGATCTTTCCAAGGTCTAAAATTAAATTATCACAGTAATAAAAAGAATATTTAGCTATTAAAAAATCATTAAGAAATTTGGAATATATGTTATAAGCTTGAGATTCATTGTTAGAACATAAAACAAGAGTTTTTATTATTTCTTAAGAACTAATATTGTAGGTAATTACAAATAAAGAAGATTAGTTACATGTCAACAATAGTTCAATCATTACAATTTTGATGTTGAACATCTTCAAGGACATAAGAATATCCTAGAAGATGCTCTTACTAGAGAATTAGTACCTCTAACTATTTTTATGTATTCAAGAATAGAACATCTTGACATCAAGATCAAGATCAAGATAAAGAAAAAAGAGATAAAAATCATACATGAATAATAATTATTCACAAACAAAATGTGTACAATGAATACACAAATATATGTATCACAACAAGTAATATAATGATAAAAAAAAATTATTTTCACGAAGATTATTTTTTAATAAACTAATTATTACCAAGTTATAAACCCGAATAGTCAGCTATCACCTTATTATTTTGCCATACTATAAAAATTAATAGCCTAATTTACTTGATAAAATATATTTAGAATTTTATAATAACATGTTTATTTATACATAATTAAACTAATTTTAAAATAATATATTAGTTTGTACATATATATATTTAATTTATTTATACTTTATAAATTATATATGTATATGTATATATTATGTATACACATTACATATAACTTACTTATTATTTTGATAAATTTAATTATATGTAATATACATATTATTTAATGCCCATACTAAACAAAAATAACTAAGCGTAAGGAAATTGTTATTAATTTTTTTTCCAAAATTAACTTTAACACCAATAACCTAAGGAAAATTTATTAAATAATATATTTTTGATATAATCCAATTTTGTCCAATCTCTTAGCCTTCTTATGTGTGCTGACATCCATATATATTTTCTTATTAAATAACATTACTCAAGACTCATTACTCCTTGTAACATGAAATTCAAAATTTATTCTCTCCCAAAGATTATCTCCTTCTATAGGAATTCTTCTTCGTAGAATAGCTTTTCTTATCTTACAATAAAAACATATATTTATGTTTCTTGTCCCACATCTTGTTATAAGGTGATCTTTCTCAGTTTAGATATTAATCTATATTTTATATTTATGATTGTTTTTTTTTATGAATGGTTAAAAGTCTAGATTTTCATCGAGAGGTATTGTGTTCATGATATTATAGATTGCATGATGGTATTAAGATTTAATTATTTTTTAAAAAATATCTAATATATTAATTAAAATAATCAAACATTAAGTTGGTGGAACTTAAAAAAACGAATGATTAAAGCTCGGATTTTTCTATATGTGTCAACAAATGTTATAATTTTTTGTTTATCAAATGTGGTGATTAATGTATTTAATTAGATGAATAAATTTTAATTTACATTATATCTTTATTATGAAATTTAATTTTATCTATAATATATATATTAACAATAACTACTATTTTAAAATAAATCACATACATGTTTTTTTAATTATTTTTTTACCTTAAATTTGTTCAAACTAATTTGAACCGTCTAAAAATTATTAATTAAATAACTATCAAATTTTTAAATACTTTTTATCTAAGTCTGTTAGTAATATGTGTTAAAATTTCTACATTTTTAACCTTTTTTTTTCTTTTATAAAAATAAAATATTAAGATAAATCGTTTTATCACTTGTTAATATTTCGTAGTAAGAAAGATTATTTCCATGACAGTGAGATGTATTACCTCGGAATGTAAGGTAGAAGTTTCGTAAATTACTGATCATGGTGCTTTATTAGACTTAGAACTAGCATGACTTATTTGATTTTCTAAGCTTGTTCATGAACATATCGTTGTAATATATTTTCTCAAGATTAATTAGACTAATTTGTTAGTGACTTGTGTCACGAGCGTGTTTTACTAATATATGTTTGGTATTATACGTATAAAAATTACGTAACATAATAAATTATGATACTTTAATACTATATAGCGTGGTAACGAAGATGAAGAATAACTTATGATACTTTAATACTATATAACGTGGTAACGAAGATGAAGAATAAATCATGATACTTTAATACTATATAGCGTGGTAACAAAGATGAATAATAAATACTATATAGCGTGATAACGAAGATGAAGACATGATAAATAAAACTCCATATTATAGAGAGATTTTGACAATCCAATAACATCACAACAATCTGGGTGATCAATTTTAAGGTCTCAAACAATTTGTGTAAACGTTTATAAGATGTAGTTAATATAAATTGTATTATATATATTTTAATATGTATTTTAGTTAATTTTATGAACTACTATCCATATAAAGTGCACGTCTATTTAGGTGCTATATATATTTCTTGAAGGAGTGAATATACAAAATCTGTTCATTGTTATCTATATTTTTTATTTTTCGTTAAAAATTTCTAGAATTTTTCACACAAAATTATCTCCAAAACAATATATATATAGTTGGAAAAAACTTAGAATTAGCTCACTATAATATTAAACTTAACAATAAATTAAACAAATATGAGCTCACAGTTTTAATAATTACTTTACTGAAAAAATGAAAAACTTAAATTAGCTAAATATAATATTAAACTTAAGAATAAATTAAACAAATATGAGCTCACAGTTTTAATAATTACTTTACTGAAAAAATGAAAAGCTTAGAATTAGCTAAATATAATATTAAACTTAAGAATAAATTAAACAAATATGAGCTCACAGTTTTAATAATTACTTTACTGAAAAAATGAAAAACTTAGAATTAGCTAAATATAATATTAAACTTAACAATAAATTAAACAAATATGAGCTCACAGTTTTAATAATTACTTTACTGAAAAAATGAAAAACTTAGAATTAGCTCAATATAATATTAAACTTAACAATAAATTAAACAAATATGAGCTCACAGTTTTAATAATTACTTTACTGAAAAAATGTTTTTTTCCCCTAGAAGGAACCAGTCCATGTACATCATTGTATTACTGAAGGTCTTGATTATTTTTTAATGGCGGTTGATTAATTCAAATATTATTAGGTTATGCGTAAATAACATGTATTTCTACGTAATTAAATTGGTCAAAATCAAGGTTAAACTAGTTTTGTATGGTGGGCTACCCGTACCTTTAAAAAAAATGATATATTTTATTTTACATTATATTGGTTTATAATTGTAAATATAACTTTAATGAATTAACACACAACTTTAAGTTAAATTCGATTATATATAATATATAAATAATTACAAATATTAAAATTACAATAAATAATATTTTTAAAAAAATCAAACTATTATAATGATAATTTACGTGACTTGAATTAAAAAATATATAAATTTTAACACATAAATATAAAATAAATTATATGTAATTATCATTAGTCGCATTTATTGGTTTACTACATTTATTTTATTGTTGTATTATTAGATATTTTAATTATTTTTTATTAATTTTATTTTTTAAATTTAAAAAAAAATTAAATTGAATCTAATTAAACTTTACGAGTAAGAATCGATAGATATTTAAAAAAAAAATATCACAAAAATATAAAATTATTAAAATCATTAAAATGTGACTACAATGACTATACTGTACATAAATATAATAATAATAACATGAATAAAATATATCAATTTAAAATAAAATAATTAATATATCTAATTTATAAAAATAAAATTATCACAACTTTTTTTATTTTATCAAAATGTACACTTTTTATCTGTAGTTAAGGTTGTAATAAAAAATGAAAAAAAAAGTATATCGGATTTCCAATTTCATACTAAAATATTACAGGCCTAGCAAACGGAACAATGTTAAGAAATATGTTGCCAAATACTGATAAATGTTTCACTATCCTCCATCTATCAACTTATATAAAACATTATGGATAAAATAGTTTTCACAATTTATTTATGATGTTAATTGAAATTGTATGTTCGATTTACTCACGTTATAACTCATGAATTTTTAAATCTATCACATCTAATCATATATATATATATATATATATATATATATATATATATATATATATATATATATATATATATTTGTGAATTAAGATGTTAATGAAATGATAATATATTTCATTTATTTTAAATTAACTTAAATAATATAAGTAAAATTATGAAAAAAATGAAAAAAAAAATATAATTATCTATAATAATTATGATTATTTATAATAATCATAAGCCTATTAATAGTAACTTTAAATATACTTGATAACTTTAATCAATAAATCCATTGAGGATATTAAATAGGACATGAAATTGTATAAGATAACTCATTTAACATTTCTACAAATTATTATATAATTTATATTGATGATAATTTTATACATCTTACGTGGCGTTCAAAAAAGGATCATAAATAGCAAATAGTCTTATAGGCCAAACCTAATAAGTAACTAATTATTATATAAGTGTGAACGTAATATAATCATCTTATAAAAATAATGGCTCAATAGTGTTATCCTTTAGTTATCTTAACGAGATAAATACTTAATAATCATCCTTATCTATCTTAAAGGATATTCTAGCATATTATTACAGATAACTATTTACAACATATATTTATCTACAAAATTATAACAATTTAACTTATTTAGACAAAGATAAGTTAATAAGTTTATTTTTTCTTCTATATATAGTCACATATGCATAATATAATATCATATATAATACCTAATCATCTAATATCATCTAATTAAGATCATAATATTAAATATGTCATAACAGATAATCACAGTTAATCGCTTTTTTCCTTCTTCATAAAATTACTAAAGTAAGATCAAGATTTCCTCTATTTTTCATCTTAATGTTACTGACTCAAGAATCATAGGGCTAACCATGGTGGTCCAAGGTCCTAACATTATGTGCATCTTGTAGATTCTACGAATAATAGTCTTACATAATGTTGACAAAAATTGACATTAACATTTGGTGCTATCTATAAGAAAAAAATTATTGTTCAACGAATTGAGCTAATGAAAACTCAAAAACATTTATTGTGTTTTTTGCTCTGTTTGTCCCATTCTTCATTTTTTTTCTAATAATACGTTAGATCCGAAAAATCACTAAAATGAGCTCCTAATATGTTCTTGATGATATAGTACCTTTCCAATAGGTTCATGACCAAACTGATAGCCATGCCCAATGCCTTATCTTTCATATGCTACCTAATAGTAGGAACACTCAAAGAGTGCTATATTTTCCTTATTAAGAGTTACCTTAAGCATCTCAAATCCAAATCAGACAACTGACTCCTGATAAGGACACTACTACAAAAAGGGGTATTTAAGTCAATGTGTAAAGTCAGTTTTTTCCAAAAACCGACTTATAATGAATTTAAAGTTGGTTCTGTATAGAATCGACATTATTCACGTAGGACGGAGCATCGGTTGACGTGTCGAATTGATGCCACACATGGATGTAGCATCGGTTTTAGGTGTTAACCAACACTATCCACGTAGCATAGCGTCGGTTGACACTTGTAACCGACACTACATCCACGTGTAGCATCGGTTTTACATGTCAATCGACGCTATGTCTTACGTGAATAGCATCAGTTAACACGTAGAACTGACGCTACACATGTGAATAAATTCTTTTCTCTTATTTCTTCCCTAAACAGAAACTATTCCAAGCGTTGCATAACTCTCAAAACCTCTTCCATTTCTCCTCCACTCTTTCTCATTTTTCGACCACCTACGACCACCAATTCCAGTGCTAGTTAGTAGGTTTTTTTCCTTTCTAACTAATCTTTTAAATCATCTATTTTTTTGAGTAAAATACTCAAAAAAATTATACCTATTTCTTACTTACAAAACACAATTTTTTTCTTCATTTTGTCACTTCATTTAATTATATACACTTATTATTCATATTTTTTCTGTTATTATGTGTTATTATTTATGTATATAATTTTTTGTATTATATATGTAGGTTTGTATTATAGCATGAGGAGAAAAATATGATGATCTTAAATAACATAGAATAATACGATGATAATTTTTCTGCTATTAATTAATATTTTATTTTTCAATTTTTTGTATTATTTAAACTATTTGTTAAACATATATTTTTTTCTGCTATTATTTAGTGATCGAATATATGTTTTAATTTAATTATAATAAAAAATGAGTAAATTTTATAAAAAAAATTAAAAATTAAAAATTGATCCACGCGTTAAACCGATTTTAAATTTTAAATCATTTAATTTAAAATCCATTCAAAGAAATTTAATACCGCTTTTTATAACCACTTTTTATAATTAACCACTCTTTATAATAGTAGGAGTTCCCAAGAGAATTGTAACAAGAAATGGACCTCAGGTTAAGTCAGGCTCTAATAAAGAAACCAATGAAAAGATTAGACTACTCGTACCTGTGAAGCTCATAAGACTATCAAAGTTGGCACCTCCTTATCTCAATAAGTCCAGGAAACGCTAGATGCTTTCCTAAGACAAAGCATTGACGTATTTGTTGAACCTAATATCACTTCATTTATTGTTTTCTTACAGCATTAGTCTGTTACGGCCATGTCTTCATTTATTGTTTTCTTACGGCATTAGTCTCTTCATTTTTATTCTTTTGTTCAATAAGTAAACTATTGTATAGTTTAGCATATATTAATTACATCACAACATGATTATGAGAAGAATTGATTTCTCTTATTTCTCTAGTATTTCTAGCAAATTATGATATAATATATTTGGTTAAAAAATTTGAAACATAATTTTTTTTATTTACAAAATTATTTAAACATGTATCATATTATAAATAATATGAGTATAAATTTAAGATATCAAAATATAAATTATTATTATCACAATAATATTTTATTAATGATAATTTTATTTAATAATAATAACACTAAATTATAATTAAAATTAAGAATACAAATAACATTTCATATATTATTATCGTTATAATATCATATTATCGTTACTTAAATTAATGTAAATTACTTTTTTATGATTCTTTTCCAAATCTCAAAAAATCAATTTTTTTTTGGCAAAAACGTCGCTTGTAAAGAAAGATACAAAATATTATAGATTTCATTTTATTTGTATCATTTGGATACTTTGGTTACATTGTTTTTGTAAAGAATATATAAGTCATTCAATTTTTAAAATTATAATATTTTATTTACATAACTTCAAACAATTTAATCACATAACTTTAAAACTATATGATTAAAATATTTTTTTACCCTAAAAAATGAACACTTTAATCAAATAGATTTTATATGATCAAATTATCATAATTTTAGAAATTAATCATTTATATATCTATTGTAAAAATTATATAATCAAAATATACTAATAATATAAATAAAATTACTTAAAAATCAGGTTAACCAAAACAGATTTTTCTGTACGATTCCTAATCATGGATTCACAACAAACCTCAGGTACAAATTCAATTTCTTTCTCTTGAATAATTACATTTTCACCCTCTTATTTGGCTCTAAAATTCAGGTATAACTAAAACTCAAACTTTAGATGAAATTAAACCCTAATTTTAAAATCAATGAATCTTCAAAATTCATTTCAAAGGAACCACCGCAAATTACAGGTAACAACAACGAATTACAAACTCCTCCGTTTCTTTTCTCATGATTTTCTTTAGATTTTCTGAAACTATATACAGGCAAAAACTATTTTCACAGGTTATATTGATGATATAATAGCAATTTGAAAGTGCTTGCAAAGTTGAAAAAAAATAAAGCTGATTATAGAAGGGGCATTCCGAGAATTGAACTCGGGACCTCTCGCACCCTAAGCGAGAATCATACCACTAGACCAAATGCCCAATTTTGGGCTTGGTTTTGAACTATTAGTAAAGGACTGGTAGAGTGAACTAAAAATTCCATTAAAGTTCTCATTCAATTTTGAACTGCATGTTTGATTTTACTTTTATGAGATTTGGTTTGTTGGTAGCTCTGTTATAACACTTGTTATATTATACCTGTAGGTTCTTTGGTCCTTAAATGATAGTGGACAAACATTGAAGTATGAGGAGCAAATAAATATGGTTGGATGTTAAATTTTTTATTCGTATTTTAATAGATTTGTTAGTAATTATTTATAAAAATTATGAATTACGTGTAAATTTTTAAAATTTTGAAGATATCATACATTTTATAAATTTAAAATCTATGTGTGAATTTAATTAAAATTTAAAAACAAGTTGTGTACTTTAACCAAATCCTTAAAAAGCATAAAATGTATTTTGAAAAAAAAATAGATATTATTAAAAAAAAGATAAAAAGATACAAATATTTAAATTAAGGTATTAAAATAAAAGATTTTAAAAATATGTTTAAGATATAAAATATTAACTTGAATATCCAAAGATATCGAATCCTTGTATTATATTACTAGAACAAAATGTTTGATATATCAATTATATATCATATATTAATTTAGAATAAAAATTAAACAAAATAGGATTGAAATAATTGGATTCATTATTTTTAATGTTGTTTACTAATTATTGTCGTGAATAAAAATAAAAATATAAGAGATTATTTATTTATATAAAATAAATATGTAGAATTGGAATAATAATAATAAAACAATGGCATTATCAAATTATTATTGAGTAAAAATATATTTATTTTAAATATGAAAAATATTGTTTAAAATTATGGAAAGGAAATCAATTAATAAAAATATAACGTAATGTGTATATAATATTAAGTGAATTTTAAAGAGAAAAAAGGGGGAAAAGTAAACTTTAAAATATTAATCTTAATATTTATTAATATTATATATTAAAAAACAAAAGAAGAACAATTTAAGAAATATTCATACTCTTTTGGGGACGCTTTGAATATGTCCATTTCTTCGGCTTTCTCTTTTTAAGCCTTTGAAAGGAGTTTATGTTAATTAGCTTCAACTTTGAGCTTATATTTATTATGGAAATTTTCAAATTTTGTAAATAAAGATGAATAATTTTGTAGAAATATTATTCACTACTTTTTTTAAATCAAGTTTGTGGTAGATAAATAATTAATTTATATTTTAATAATATTGGTCACTAATGATAAATATCCAATAATGAAAAATGTTAGTAAGATTCTATCATGTACTTCCTCGTTTTATGTGTTTGAATGACACACGTATTCTTTTTTATTTAAAAACAATATAATATTATAATAAAATGACACATATCATTCATATAAATTGGAGTGTGGGAAGGAGTATTGTAATGGTTAATGTTTCTATCATTTTTATACAATTAATTAATAAGACTTATAAGTCAAATATCTGGATAATATAGATAAATTTAACAAAGTAAATAAGGTTAAATTTAATAATTTAATAAGTTTTTTTAGAAGTATATTTTATTTAAAAATAATATATGTTAATCAAATATTTTTTTAATTAATATATTACAAGATATGATTTCATAAGTGAATTAACTTATTTATTAAATAGATAAATACAAAACACATTAGTTATATAATGGTAATAACGTAAAATTAATATATAATAAAATTACTAAGATAATTACTTATATAAAAAGTATATTTATTTTTATATTTTTGTATGTAAAAATAAATTATAAAACTCAAAAAAGAAGAAGGGGTAATGGAAAACTAGTAAAGTACAATCATTCCCTTATTTATATATATATATATAAAAAGAATTAATGCCTACATCCGGGGAAAGTAAATGTGACTTAGAAATGATTCATTTTTAAAAGAATTAATGCCTACATTACGGGAAAGGAAATGTGACTTAGAAATGATTCATTTTGAAAATGTTTGGAAACTCTTACTGAACATTTTGAAAATGTTTGGTGTGTTTAATTAAGCATAATTTATTTATTCACATTTTATTTGTCTAATGTTTATTAATTCATAAAAAAAATATAAAATAATGTAAAACTTTGGTGAATATATCTCTTAATTTTCTTTAATTTTTAGATTATAAATAAGAAATAATATTTACATGATTCGGTTTAAAATTGATATCTAATAGTTGTTTGTACATCTTGAAGAATAAAAGTGGAAATGTATTTGATGAATGATAAATATTTTTTATTATATCTTTAATTATTTTAATGTTGAAAATATTTAAGGTATATATTTAGAAATATGTGATGTAAAATGTCAAATAATTATATATTATTAATATGTCCCAAGTGCATTTAACTCCATTTCAAATTAATTATGCATTGGTTGGTCAAAACAATTATAAATATGATAATATCATAGTATTTATTTATTTTAGTGTGAGATTTGTTTGATTTCTTTTCTTTCTTTCGTTAATAAATGTACGGTTTAGTATGGTATGGGAAGAAAATAGTTGAAATGATATTATAATTTTTAAAAACGTATAGTTTGACAATTTATTGATTGATTTAAATAATGTTAATACGTTAACTATAATAAAGATATAATTTAACATAATAATTTTTGATTAAATAAAATAAATACATTAATAATAAATTCAAAAAGTAAGTTTGATATTTTGAAATTTTAAATTAAAAACATAAATAAACCTGACAATCTCAGAAACCCGACCCCCACCTCCCACCCACCCGTAAGCCTGTCACAACCTTACTCACGGGCCCAACTCCCACCCCTCCCCTACCCATAGCACCCATCCCTCTTGTATTTAGTGGGTTTTTTATTTTTTTAATTCAAATTTTCAATGTCAAAATTACCCTAAAAAAATACAATATGCACCAAGCAAATGATCTAAATATTACTTTTTAAAGTTATTTAAAAAATGTACGAAGTTAATGTATTTATTTTATTTAACTAAAAAATTATTATAATAAAATATACATTTATTAAGATTATAAACCCATGGTATCATTTATACTCTAAAAAAAATTTGTGAAGTAATTTTTAATTTGAGAATAAATTTTTTTATAATTATTATATTATGTATTAGAAGTCTCATAATTTTTTAAAATAAATACTTTATTCACTTAATTTTTAAAATTAATTATATTTAGGAAAGTCAGTCAATATAAATCTTTATTTTTTATAATTTTAATGGATAATAAATATTTATTTTAATAAATTATAGAATTAAAAATAATTATTTTTTATATTAATAAAATTAATAATATCTAACTCATAATTATAGAATTAAACTTTTGAAAAATTGTAAAAATTTGAATATCTACCTTAATAATTATAGAATTCATGTACACATTTCATAACAATTACATACACCCGGAAACTTTTTCTATTTTTTCGGATGCCTTATTGCTAATAAATGTGATGGTTTTTTTTTAAAGAATAATAAATGGGAGACGATTTATAATCAGACACAACACACGGCGCACTACTTGTCACTTCTGGGCTCTGGGAGACAACAATACAAAACGGCGTAGTTCGCTCTGTTCAAAAAGTTTGGAGCCTTTTTCTAGAAACATGAGACCTACGCAGTGAATAAGTGACGATGCAATCCTAATAGTTTCTTCTTCTCCACTTAGATTCCTCCTCATATTAACAATTCGAATAGCCATGGAAACTTCTCGGGGAGTTAGGAGAGACGAGGGCTCGGCTCCATTGAAGCCTTCTAAGTTCTTGGTGTATCAACACCCAGCTTTGTCAGCTGCACTTACTGCTAATCGTATTCGGCCTAGTAAATCTGCTTTCATCTTCAACTTTTTCGTCTTCTCGGCCTCTATTTTTGCCTTACTCGCCATTTCTTTCAGGTATGTCTCTTAATGTCTCTAAATTTTCAAAACCTAGGGTTTTTTTTTGTTGTTCCTGTCCTTGTGATTTGTGAGTATGTGAATTTTGTATGCTGGAAAGGAGTGTTTCTGGAAGAAAAAAAACCAAAATAGTTAATTTTGAGGGTTTATGAGGTTTTAGGCGAATAGTAGAACCAGTGAGTTTGTTCCTATATGTTTGCCTGAGAACTTATTTTTGATTCTTGTTCTGAATACTTTTATTGTTGGTCTGCTTGTTTGATAGAAAATGCAAGATTAGTAAAGGCAATCAGAAAGTTCAGTTCTTCACTTTATATTTCGTCTCATTGTTTTGACTTAAAGAACAGAATCTAAATTCCAATTAGTTGTCTATTTACTATTTAGTAACTCAGAAGAATTTCTTGGAGATATTTCTTCTTAATAAAAAAAAAAATAAACTACTTGATTGAGCTTGTTTCAGTCATAGAAAGGAAAACTAAGGGCTCGTTTTGTAATGAGTTCTATTTTGAAGATATGTTTTATTATGTTTGGAACTAGTCTTCTGTTTTCAAGTTCATTTAGAAAATAAAACCAAAACTCATTTGATAAAAAGTTTTGTTTTCTTGTTTTATTTCCTTTTAAGTCACAACAAAGAAATATAAAGTTCTAATGAAAGGAAAAATGAACTTGGGAGTATGGTTTTTAAAAACTTTTTTTTTAAGTTTCAAAAACAATAAAAAGTATATAAAAATGAAACTAAGTTGCAACTTGATTTTTAACTTGAAATTAGAATTAATTATCAAACAAAACTCATTTTAAAATCTTGGGTTCAATAACTAGAACTTGAAAACAGTATTAGTTACAAAATAGGCCCTAAAAGAAGCAGAAGTTTTCCGTTTGAATTTTCTATTTTTCATTTTCTCCTTGAGTATTTTACAGGAATTTCAAATTACAATGATAGCTTGGAATATTGCTCCACCGCCATTCATTTTTCCTTTTTTTTTTTATTTTTTGTGTGGATTTCCTGATAAATTTTGCTTTGTATTTGGTGAAGGACAAATGAGTTCCTTGACAATTTCAAGCTCGGAAATCTTTCCGAAGGTGTTGCTTGTAAGTTATCAATATTCAGATCACAAGTATATCTGGTTGTTTTGGCTCAATGACTCTGAATGGTATGCTCTAAGTAAAACTTTTATGCATATTGTCCAGGTTTGTTTGTCAGGGTTTTACAAACTCTTCTGGGTTTAGTATCAGTGGGAACTATATGTGCACTCTTCAAAATCTATTCACTGCGACAAGTTGGATGGAATGCTCGTGGACTGGCTTCATCTCCCTCCAAAAAAACTAAGGATCAAACACAACTTACAAACCATCAGCTAGAGCTATTGGGTATAAAGCCAAAAGTTGAGAACGTTAGTTCTGAATCTTCAAAAAGGCCTCCTAAGTCCAAAGCCAACACTAAATCTTCTCCTTCAGATGTTCTTGTTCCTCTTCATCAGCCAATAACAAGTTCAAACCGTTCATCCCGAATTAGTGCAAACAATTCAAGCCCCGGTGAGGGAAACAAAATGTATCCTACTAGCAGCCCTTCCAAGTCACCAACTTCACCTTCTTTGTATCTATTCCCTTGTTCTCTTTCACCTATGTCTTCTATGCAGAACTCATCAGGAGGGTTGGATTCAATGGTCTCTACACCATGGTCAAAGAAGCGAGGCTCTGCTAGGGAGATAACATCAGAGGAAAAGCTGAAACAGTTATTGGAAGAAGTAGATGAAAAAATAGCTGAAACAGCAGCAAAATTGGCAACTCCGCCTCCCACCATTAGGGGTTTTGGTATTTCCAGTCCTAACACCATTACCACTTCAGCCAATACATCAGGAACTACCAGGAGTACGCCATTGAGGCCTGTGAGGATGTCTCCAGGTTCGCAGAAGTTCAGCACTCCTCCTAAGAAACGGGAAGGGGAGCTTCCGTCACCTATGTCCATGGAAGAATCTAGGAATGCATTTGAGCATTTGGGTGTCTATTCTCAAATTGAGGAATGGCGTGATCGCCTGAGGCAATGGTTTTCTTCTGTTTTGCTCAATCCTTTACTTAACAAGATTGAAACCAGCCATCTTCAGGTTCATCTCGCCTCATTGTTTGTCATTATCATTTTCTTCATTTACTATCTTTGGTCATTACTACTTTATTGTCCCAAAAGATGTGTTATTTTTATAAAAAGATGCTGCCTTTCAAAAGTTATTTTTTAGCCATGTCAGCACTTGGGGTGCCTTTTGTCTTCGTAAAATGTATGGTGACTCTAATGTACCCATTTGTCCTTTCAATGTTCTTCCTGCAACAATTTGATAAGTTTGGTTTTCTAGGGCAAGCATATTTTCAAGGTAAGAGGGTTCAATAGAAGTATAATCCATGATGTGTGTTTAATTTTGAGTTATTCAAGCATTGATCTAATGCAGAATTGTTAGTAGTATTAACCTTTCCATTCTAAAGATATTTTCTAGAATGTGTTGCTTACTGCAAGAGCATAGTAAATGTTCGCGGTTTCTAGTCATACAGGAAATATCCCACCATGGTTGCTAATCTGAAATCTTGGATGTTAGTTTACAAATACCTGTCTACTTGACACTCTTGAGTATATTATGTTGATTGTTATTCATATTAATTACCATAATATAGGTAATGCAATCAGCTGCCAAACTTGGCATATCAATCACAATTAGTCCAGTGGGCAGTGATTTACCTTCTAGTCGAAATGCAACTTTGTCCTCTGTCGAAAGTACTCAAGAATGGAAACCAACTGTAACTCTGGATGAGGATGGGCTTCTGCATCAGCTACGCCATACTCTCCTCCAGGCAATTGATGCCTCCACACGTAAGCTTCTCAACTATGTGGCATTTAGTCTGGTGTTTCTGTTAAACCCTAACAATGATTCAATATGTGGATTTTGCCCGTCAAAATTTTCAGCTAAATTTCCACAAGTCAATTTACAACCCCCCCAGCAGAATCTGTTGGTACCTATAATGCAAGAGTGTGTGGATGCTATCTCTGAACACCAGAGGCTTCAAGTGCTGATGAAAGGGGAATGGGTAAAGGGTTTGCTACCCCATAGCAGCGTTAGAGCAGATTACACAGTGCAAAGAATTCGAGGTATTTGATTTCAGATTACACTTATCACCTTGTAATTGTGCTTGACAATTGACTTAGATATACTAATTTGATATTATTTCTTGCCCCGTCTAACCTTGCTAATATAAACTGTGCTTATCGCCATCGGCACATGGTGTTCTTGACAGAGCTTGCTGAAGGAACTTGCGTAAAGAATTATGAGTATCTTGGAAGTGGAGAGGTTTATGATAAAAAGAACAAGAAGTGGACTCTAGAGCTCCCAACTGATTCTCACTTGCTTTTGTATTTATTCTGTGCTTTTTTGGAGCATCCCAAGTGGATGTTACATGTAGAGTCCATATCTTATGCCGAAGCGCAATCCAGCAAAAATCCCTTATTCTTGGGAGTTCTACCTCCAAAGGAAAGGTTTCCTGAGAAGTACATAGCTGTCGTCTCGACAGTTCCATCTGCCCTTCACCCAGGTGCCTCTGTACTGGTAGTTGGAAAGCAGAGTCCCCCAGTCTTTGCTTTGTACTGGGATAAGAAGTTGCAATTTTCACTTCAGGTGAGTAATTTGTTCAATATGTTCGGATAAAATCTTAGGGCATGATGAGCTAGATTTTTTTTTTCTTTTTTTTTAAATGGTCACATTTTGACATAGTTGGCTAAAATATTCTCCATTATAAAAGAACCAGTATGTACTTGCTGTATGAACTTGTGGAGATACACCATGAAAGTATTGAATCAATCATATGTAATCCCTGGTCACTGTTCATATTGTATTGCATTTGTTAACTTTAAAGTTGGGATCTTAATTTTCAGGGGAGAACTGCATTGTGGGATTCCATCTTGCTCTTGTGTCATAGGATCAAAGTTAGCTATGGAGGAATAGTTCGGGGAATGCACCTTGGTTCGTCAGCCCTGAGCATTCTCCCTGTTATGGAATCGGAAACAGAGCACTAAGGAATGCCTGCCTTCTGTAATCACGCGCTCAAGTACAAGAAAGAGATTTTTGAGTGACATGAAAATGTGATCGAGTATCTGCTTCATGTACATTCCAACGTCTGACTTCGGGTAGTTGGAGCTTTTGGTATAAATTCACAAAGTGGTCTTTTGCTTGTTTTTAAAATTTTAACCGTGTGCTTTTACATCCAACACATCTTTAAATGAATAAAATACGGTTTATATTTAGCAAGCAAAACAAGCACAAATAGAAGATCATATTCCTTGATACGTTTAAGTTACTAATTTTTAGGATTATTAGTAACTAATTTTTCTATTGCTACCTGCTAGAAACCGGACATCCTTTTTCATAGAAAGAAGAAAACTGTGGTAGAAAGATTAGATTTTCACTTATGGCACTTTGATGTTTGCATCTGCGAAGCAAAGGCTAATTGAAACAGCTCTTTTCTCTGGTATTTGCACCCCCAAGTAACGTAGAAGCCCTTGTTATATATATTTGGGAAAAATAGAAGATGACATAAGTTGTAACGCCAATTACCACTTTGATTATTATTTGAAGTGCAGGTAATCGAGATTCCTTTATTCAATTAACTCTAATGTCTTTCTTTTTAACTTTTTTTCTGACGTCTCAAATCATTTGGGTTATATTTAGTTGACGTAATTTGAATGATTTTAGATTTTTCATGTTTATTTTAACTAATCAGTAATAAAATGTAAAACATTCAAATAATACAAAAAATGCTCATTTCTTCTACCTTTAAAAATACTTCAAAATATTTTATTTTTTTCGCATATTTCTATAATAATTGATTATTACTTTATCATATTATTAATTTAATTTCATTATCACTATTTTGATTTCACCCCTAAAATAATAGCAGTGATATCATTTCCAACAACGATCAAGATCACGGAACTAAATACAATTACAAATCATTCGCGCACAAATCGAATCAGGAAATGAGATTCAGTAAGAAAGTGTGTAACTTCAAATTAAGGGTGCTTGTAAAATTGTATAATTGCAAAAGGCACTGGAATCAAACTGAAATTTGACCACAAATTTTAGCATATTTTACACTTTAATGTAGAGTTCAAATATATGAAAATTTCATTTCACATACCCTTTCCAAGATAAGTCCAAGATTTTTGCATATAAACTTGTGTAACACATTACAAATGTGTGAAATTTCCACACAAATAGTGCCAAACTGCCAATATTGTAGAAATAAAAAAATTGAGAAAATGATAATAACTAAAATATATTATGAACTGAAAATAACTCAATGAACTTTCTCAATAATATGCAGTAGAGACTATAACGTAGTGTAGACTTCTACAATAGGAAAAAAGATACCGTATGTAATATATACCCCAACAAAAATATTAACTGTGCAATAACAAGTTGGGAGCGTTTTAAGCCTTGAGGGGGCGTTTTAGACAAGTGTCAAATCTTGAGACAGTTGAGGTACAAACTTTAACTTTAAAAAACCTTATATGTATTAATAAAAGTAATTTTTAATCTAATAAACAATAAATATTATTAGAAATTGACAGCAACTCAAACTTCAAATTTTAAATATCATAAAAATGACAGTATATGATTTGTGTGCTTAACTTTTTTGCTCAAATATAAAATATAAATAATCAATTATAAGGATAATGCAACTTTGTAACTGAGAAAATTTAAAATTGGAGTACAAAAAAAAGAAAAATGACATGTGAGCAAATACCAGAGCATGTTAAGAAACAACATTAATAGTGTTCGTTCATAAATTTATGATATTCTACTTTTAGCTTTTCTTCTCTACAGCTTTAGCTTTTTCAATTTTGTAAAACAAAGTCAAAAAAATTTAGGTTACCCATCAATCACCCCAAGACGTAAAACCATCAATCACCTCGAGGCTTTACGCTTGAGGCACAAGCCTCAAACCAAAAAAACATAAACCTTAATTTATCACCTAAAAACATACCATATCACTGCCAAAACCAGATAGTCACTCATCAGTCACCTCAGATCAACAATGCAAATTACGAATGCTAATTCTCTGGCTAAGAGATTGATAATTCATGTTCATTGTCCCGAATATAAAAGAACTACAATTTGAAAACCCTAACCTGATGATCGTGAGCTCCTGTTGCCACAATACTGCTAGAGAGAGAGAGATCAGCTTATATTTCTTTCCCATCAATAACCAATCAAAATGCCTCATGTACGATAAACCAAGTTTGACAACGTTTGCCAGAAGACAAAAAATAATAAACACGGAACATCTAACCATTTGAATAAACAAAACTATATGAGTAACTGAATCTAAGTAAACATTTACAGGCCTTTTTCTCTCATCATCCAAATGAGACAATCGATGGGGTTCCCCCTTTAGGTCCTATGATTTTTAACCTATGTACTTAATTCCAAACATAACAGTCAAATCATGTACAATGCACAGAACCTGAAGATCGTCGATGATCACAAGATGGCAGCAAAAATAGATGACCCTGTTAAAACAAAGCAGCAAGCAGCACTGCTTGTGTAAGGAAAACTATATGCAGTGTAAACCACAACTTACCAATACAAGGAAAATTTAGACGGTGCCAGAGCAGTTTTTACTCGTCTGTGCCCACTTTTGCAGGTCAACAAAGTATTTCCATTTGCTTATATTTTTGAATAAAATATTTTGACTTGTATATGGATAGATCATAATTTAAGTCTACCTTGTGCCTTCAGCATACCAAAGTAGGCTGCACCTTGCCACAAACATGACCTATTATTCTATTCAGAGTCGGAGTCAATGGAAAGATACAATTTTTGCCTAACAGAACGTTTCTGGCGAGGAAACGAGAAAGGACTATCTGATCCTTGCCTACTTGCTTTGTCAGATCTACTCTCACTCATACCAAGAAGCAAGGAGGCTGCACAGCAGTAAGAATAAAATCTGACAATGTCAATGACTTATAAAAAAAGAGGAAAGCAAAGAACAAATAATCCACATTATCTTTGTTGGAACAGTAATGTGTGGATTTTTCTGAAATATAGGTATAGGATGCAAGAAAACAACACTAGAACACCCCCCCCCCCCCCCCCCCCAAAAAAAAAAAAACTAAACTAAACCATATCTTAATGACTCAAATCTCATAAACAGCTTTGAATCAATAAAATTAAGTTCGAGGAACTGTTCAGAATTAAGTATTAGAAATGGATTTTCAAGAAAAATATGGTTTCAGCCTTTCAGTCAAATATGCTATTAGTAAGTAAACCAGGATTCATTAGCCAATTATGGAACTCGCACCAAACAATTGATTGATCTATAGTTTATAAAAACTGCTAAAGGTATGAAAGCAAACCTGAATTGGCCAGAGTATCCATGGCACTTTCTCTGGATGGTGTTTGTCCTTTTGATGTCCTTCCATTTTTAGTTGCAGACTCACCATTACTGCCACTAGAACCACCCCCAAGCCTGAGAGATATCCAATCCTCATTATGGACTCCATTGGATGTCTCAGTTTGATCTCTATAATCAGACTGCATCAATACATCTGAAGGTCTTGTGGGAAGAAATATCTGAAGAGACGGATCATCACCCGGAAATGCTAAAGGGTTATCAACTAAGCCATCATTCATATCAGTATTAGAACGGCCAACAGAAGAATTAGGAACAAGAGACTCAGATCCCATGGTAGACACTGGAGCCAAAGTGTAGCCATTAATAGATGTAGAACAATTCATTGAAACATGCGGTAAATCCACTAGGGCATCTGCCACGTCTGCATCAGAGCCAAATAATTGGAATCCTGGACCAGGTTGATTTACAGGAGGTAAATTCCATAATGGCATTCCAAACTCATCATCGTTGGAATCGAAAAGACCCAAACATGAAGTCCCGCCAGTCCCAAGAGCAGGAACTTCTGTGTAGGAATCAGTGATCAAGGGAGGGGGCGGGGGCACTGAAAAACTTACCCCACCACCATCAGTTTGGTGGTTTTCGTAAGCAGATGCAGAGGATACAAACAAGTCATTGTCATCATCTGAATCACTAAGCACAATGACTTCTGCATATCCAGTGGGTGTAGACGGATTTTGAGCAGCAATTTCATATGCTGGATCAGTAGCATTAAGAGAAATGGAATCCATCTCAACTCCATTGTTGGTTGAGAAATCAAAATTCCCAAGACCATCCTGATTTACACTAGGATCATCACCATCCCTACCACTTCCAGTTGCACTGCTGCTCATAGGAATAACCTTTTGTTCATAACTTCCAAAATTTTCCTGTAATCTACCACCAGAAGAATTATTCATGCCTTCAGGTTTGCTTACTTCCCAGAACCCATTGCAATTCCTTCTGATCCCAAGTTTCAATCCAGTATGGCCTTCAGAAAAACCTTCCAGTTTAACTTGTTTTAAAAGCTCTGTTTTTGGTTTTTCTTCATCAGCAAGGACACAAAGATTTCCTTCGGGAGAGTGCCACTGCCCAAGATTGCCTAGATCCTTACGTTCACTTTCACTTTTAACCTTTACCCTCCAAGAACCATCAGGCTTTACCTCAATCTCTGTTACATCTTCTCCACAATGCCTCATCTGCACCAACAATCAAAATTGAAAGACAAATCAGATATCAACCAACATAAACAAAATCTAACTGATATATGGAAAAGGGATTACCAATGATGTGATTCGGTTAAAATATGGGTCGATAATGATGTTCTCCAAAGCATAATTCTTAAGACATATAGGGCATTGCCACTGCAGACAAAAAATTAATGTGTGCTCATGCACACCAATGATGCAACATTTGGAAAAATCAAACAAATTGTTCAGAAACTTGCCTTCCTTGATCGTTGATTCAATTCCACAAAAACTTCAAGATCAAAACAGCCTATGTGAATGCAGGGTTTAAACCTTCCAGCAACCTTCATTCTCGAACCACTCATCTACAGATCACAGCCATAGAAAATACAAACAGATCAATTCCCAAGGAAAAAAAGAGAGATTACCAATGCAAGAGATCTTTTTAAGCCCCTTGCAGGTCCATATTCAACAAAAATATATCCACAGAAATCCCAACAGTGAAAAGTAGTTGAGATATCTGCAAACTAACAATTTCACAATACTGCAGAAATTACTATCTAGTACGATAAAGCTATTCTTACAAATAGACCTCCAACTAATACAAAAATCTTAAATCTTCAGGTTTTACAACTAACAATTTCACAACGTTGCAGAAATTACTATTGAGTACGATAAAGCAATTCTTACAAATAGACCTCCAACTAATACAAAAACCTTAAATCTCCAGGTTCTAAAACAATAGCACACCTGAAACTACTGACCAAAACCAGTCTACAAACTGAATCATGCTATGTTACAGGCTTAAAGCTGATACTAAATTAATTGGAGAATCTCTATAGAGCTTAAATATAGGTAAAGGCAGAAAGGTAGCGCCATGTTAGCCCTTTGTTTTATGAGAAAACACATCGTCCGTATACTTTTGAAGCTTAGTATAATAAGCCTTGGAAGTTGAAGCAACTTTTATTTGCAATAATACTAAATTGCTTGTAATATCTATACCAGGAAACATCATGACCCTTGGGATGGAATGTCTATATCAATTATGTTTTCCGTACAAGATGGAATAAACATTGTGATTAAACAAAACCCATACAATGTGGATCTTTAGGTATACTTGTCAGGAACAGCTAAACCTCCCTTTTAGTAAACTAAGACTTGTCCACTAACTTAGAAGTACTCCAGCTCCTAAGAATAGAAAGTTTAACTGAAGGAATTTGTGCCACCTGAAATCCCCACCTCTATAGCTTTTTATTGTTACATTGACACATTGTCATTGGTCTCATGTGACAATTCCCAAAACCATATTTAGAATTGGATAAACAAAAGCATTAACATCCTCACAGAAGCAGCATTTTGTAACTTACTGGGCAACGTAGATTAACGGTAAATGAATCTGCAACAACTTCCAAATCGCTGTCACTGTCAGCATTATCAGTTGTTCCACCACTGACACAACGGCAAACACGAGCAAGAGCATCTTCAAAACGTTCACCATCAGATTCTTTTGGAATCAAGCTGAGAATCTAGAAGTAAAATTTTATGATTATGTGAATTAAAAAATATATTATATTTATATCAAGGAAAGATAGCATAAAGCCCTCAGCAACAACTTAAACTAAAACATAACATGGAACATATAACTATATATCATGGGCAAAAAATTAAAATATTAACGCACAACAACAAAAACAAAATTTTAAAGGTACAATAGAACAAATAATGTATTTGATGAATTTTGTAGAATCCCAAAATTATCTACATATTTACAAGCATAGTTCCAAAAAATGCACTAAGACAGCGCCTTGAAGTGAGGTAGTTGATGAGGGACTTGAGGCGCTATTTGAAGCATACGCCTTAAGGCACCACGAGGCTTAAGCCTTTTTCATGAAACAATAAATGGTCAAATAAGCTAGACCCATATTTTTATAAAAGCCTAATAATCATTAAATGAAAAAAGTGAAATAGAAAGAAAAAGAAGAGACGAAAGGACTCCTACAATCCTTTCATAAAATTGAGCACACTTACGATGAATTGAAAAGACTCCTAGAACCCTTTCATAAAATTGATTGAACACACTTAAGATGAATTTTTTGGTTTATATTATTTACAACAAGAAACTTAAACATAGGCACATGAAACTTAAGACATGCAAAGAAGATGGAGATCTTTTGGTACTTGATGATGTACCATCAGATGATTAATGGTGTGCTGATGATAGAAGCCTAGAAAACATACAACTAACGGATACAAATTAACTTAATGATGAGCCTTTGGTTGGAGGTAAAGAAAGAACATCACACAAAGGTAAAGGACTTCTAGAACAAAAAGAAAAAATCCATTAACAAATACTAAGGGTGAAGGTAAGTAAATATGTTAATGAAGATGAACAAGACATTGGAATAACATATGATGATGATTTAATAAATGATAAAGCCAGTAGTGATGAGGGTATTGATGAATGATGAGTGATGAGTGAAGGTTAAAATTAGTAGACTTAAGAGATGAAAAGGAAGAAACTAACAATGACCGACGTATTAAAACATGTTTGTGTGTTATTTGTGGTTCATATTGAAACTTGTTTCGTAACTTTATTTGAATCTTAAATTGTGCTTTAGATGCTTATTTATATGATTTGTGTCTAAACTAGTTATGTTATTCTTACATTTTATGTTGTCTTAACTTTTAGTGTAGTTTTACTCTATATGATAGATATTATTAATTTTTATGTATTTTTTTTCATTTTTAAGTGAGGCTTACGTCCTACACTGCCTTAAGACTTACGCCTAGCCTCATTTGGGACAACTGCCTCAATATTCGTTTTCGCCTTTTGAAACCTTGTATACAGGCATTAAAATGAATTAGCAAGTGCTTAAAAGTTGAGGTACCTTTAATTTGATGCTTGGCTATCGTTATGCTATAGACTCGATAAGTGAAAATTTGGACATCATAGAAATACTAAGCTATACCAATTTATTATGATCACATTCAATCTCCCATCATCATTTTAATGCAATGAATATCAACTCTTGAAGTGCATATATGGAACTTTGTAAGCAGCAAGACATCTATAGTAATTTTCAGATGAAAGAGTGAAGATAAGAAAAGTAAACGCAGCTTAAAATAAAAGTATCTAAGAAAGATAATCCATCTACCTTTTGAATAGTGCGCCGCTTCATAATACGGACCCCTAAACAAAAAATTCGAGCATCACATCCTGTTAAGGAAATTTTATTGATTCCGTCTTTCATGTATGGGGTGATCTGGCAAAACAACGTCAGATCAATTAAAAAATTGAAACAAAATATTAACTATAGTTAATACATTTTCCATGCCCATAAAGTTCATCCATGCACACGACTAGACATCAAACCGCCCTAAAAAACACAAATATGACCGTCAAAAAGCTAGCATTTCAACAAAACTTACAATTGAACCATCATCACGGCCATTAGCCCCGAGAAGTTGGGACCCAGGTCTATTGACTGTTCGAACAGGCGTACCTGAATATTAAGCATACGATACATATTAAAAGTCAAATACATAATGATGATGAAAAAACCATCATTGCTGCTCAAACAACATTGATAATGTTGATAATGAAATGACAATTAGTTAACCTCCAAACATGAACATGCATACCATTGACCTGTAAATCTGAATATTGCGGCCAGTGCACCCTGAACAAAACTTTATCATTGAGAAGCATACACCAAGCCTGGATAACATATCGCCACACAACTCATGACATCTACATATATAGACAGAATACATTCATCAACTTAAAATAGTTCAACAATTAAACCAACCTGAACGTCATACTCTTGTTTTGATAGTAAGTCCTTGTCTGCCCTAGTGAGCTGAAATGTTTTCTCCACAGCCTGCATTGGATTTGTACTGCAAAGTTGCACAAGAGAAAGAGCAAGACAAAGACAAATAATCCCACGTTTAGACATAAGAGCAACAACTGAAAAAAAAAATGAATAATAATACTGATAATAATTGTTAATTGATATTACTATTCCGATTCATCTCTATCAGAGACACCATCAATAAATAAGGAAATAAAATCATATTCTCATCAGTTTTTTTCCACACAACCAAGTAGTGAAATTATATTACACGTCGTGTAGTCCATGAGTTTTTTTTTTTTTTAAGAATCTATTTTTACTGGAAAAACTTTGAGAGATAGCTTCAACCCTTCAACTTAACATTAATACACGAAAATCAAGGGAAATGAGTGTTGTTCCTCTCTAGAAGAACAGACTCACCCATCAGTTGGAATGTTGGTAACAATCAACTTCACTGGATAAAGAGGATGCACCACTGTTACAGAAAAACTGTACATAGAGAAATTAAAAAGGTCAGTTTCTATGAAATAATGGATAAATAGTAAAATACAAACAAAAGGGGAATAAGCATCACTAAAGCAAAAGGAAAAGAAAACTGCACATATAGCCTTTCATTGAATAGATCATATTATTATCCATTCCATAATTAACCCACTAAAGAAAATCAGATTTAAGACCATTGTGCAGATAAATAGTGAAATGCAAATATATGGGGATTGAGTATCACTAAAGCAAAAGGTAAAGGACAACTGCACATATACCCTTTCATTAAATAGAACGTATTCTTACCCATTCCAAAATTAACCCATTCAAGATAATAATCAAATTTAAAACCATTATCCACTTCACACATCCAGCTGTGGCTCCTAAAATCTACGACATGGAGATGACATAAATTATAAAACAATTGAGTTCATATCACTTATACATTTAGGGCAAGATAAGCATCACAAGTACAAACTAAGAGATGCCACCAAACTTTGACAGAATGTAAATGTCTGACCAAAAGGCAATAACACAAAAATTTCAATGTATAAAACTTCAAAAACCATCTAAGGGGATGATTTAGAAACAAACATGCACACAAAAGAAAGCTTGCAACTGCATGATATAATGCATCGCAGAAATAAAAATTACAGCATCACAACTTATATATTAAATTAACATGTGTTACATACGGGTCAGCCCGACTGAGTCGACATATTTCACAATAAAACAACTCAGGTACTTGTATGTTGCCTTCTGTAGGCTTCTCTGGAATTATGACACAACCAATGTGCTGCCATACGTGGCATGTTGGATCCTCACACTGTCATTGCAAGAAAAAAGGCACAAGGTAAAGCAGCAAGAGCAGTTAATACTTTGGACAGAGGTATACCATAAAAAAGAAAGGAAAAAACCCATGTAAGCAACCTTCCATACAATAAACTACCAATTGTCCGCATCTGAAAGTAATTTTGAGAAAAAGGGCAAAAACATCTAACAAATACCTTGATCATTGACTCTGTTTCCAACGGACTCCCGCAGACACATCGAACCTTCATGTCTGATTGACAAGGGTCATCAATTTCACCTTTAATATTCATATTACTGCTATCCGAGACACCAGGGCCCTTTGATGCTAAATCCGTAGCCCCAGAAACCTGCATTTTTCTGAGACAAAAAAATGCCACAAGTCACAATTAGAAAATCTTTACCCTGAAAAAGGATAGGCAAAAAAGGAGAAAGTGGGAAAGAAAGAAAATAATACACGAAGCATATAGCGAGAGTAGCACAGAATCCTGCTCAAATAGAGATCAGTCAACAAGAACTTGAATACAATATCAACAACTCATCAAAACAAACAAATGAATTAAAGTCCCTGTCTTCATAAAAAAATAAAAAAATTATTCATACACAAGACAAACCTGAACGTGTCATCAACTAGTTTTGCCACCTGTTCCTTTCCAACAGCATTTGTATTAGCCAAAGTTTTCGAAACTGTTCAAAAAATGCATACTAAGTTTGCAGTAGTAATTCCTATAAAATATATGAAACCAATTCAGTCAAGAATTGTAACTAAAATGTGTCCAAGCAGAATTCTGCATTCATGTTCAAAAGAAACCCACTCTGAGCATATCACAATAATGCAAAATACAAATATATCAACACTCAAGGAAGAGAAAGAAAAGGTGAAAGAAAATATAACAGATAGGATGAAAACACGTAAATCAAACTAAGTAATGGATACAGGTTTTGGTATAAGAGCACTTTCTGTCTTTCATTAGGTTCAACTATTCAACATTACATCAATCTAGGAGATAAAATAATAGTTGATTATGTCAAATTAGTAGAGCACATAAAATATTCTTTATTTATTTTATTTTTTGCAAGGAATGAAAGGAATTCAATACTTTCGAATTTCAAGACAGAAGAAGCAGAAGGCCAACCTCTTCCAAGGAAGACAGAAGTATAAAATGACAAACTACCCTAAAATTCAAAGAAAAAGTGGCAGATTTTGAAGAATATAACTTTATTGTTTGCATGCACCTAAGATTCTAAGTTTCTAACCATTAATATAAAAGCAAGCTTATACAGTCACAACTACAACTTTTCCGCTGAAATTATGAAATGCACTTTAGAGTTGCAAATCACTCAAACAAACAACAAAACACAAATACACAACTCAATAAAGTAGAGCCTAGATCGTTTACCTTGATCATCAGAAACAATAGCCAAAATCCGTTCAACAAGGTCCTGCAAAAATTATGTACAAACACCAATATGAGAACTCTGTTAAGACATCCAACTTAACTAAGACAAAAAAAGTTTGTGAATATAATATAGGCACTTTAAATGTGCGAAAATAAGCTGACCAATTCTACAAATTCATATCAGCATTGTGCAACAAGAACTTATAAATGTTATGATTAAAACTCATTAATAAGCTGTCCCTCTTTAAAGTCTTCAGTCATCTTATTCTCACCCAATTTCTTATGCCATTAGTGCTTACTAAAAGAGAATCCAAAACTGCTTCATTTGAAAGGACAAGCAAGAAAGATAAGGAATAGCAGCAAGAACAAAATCTAGAAAAGAAGAACAGACTTAACAGAAGCAAGTATTCTAATTTGAAACTAAGATATCAAAAATAAAGAAACAATCAACAGATTGACATAAAAACAATTGCTAGCGCATCTGACCTGCTTCTTCCCTTGTTTTGAAAGGCGTAATTGAGTAAGCACATACTTCAGCTCTTTTATTCGAAAAAAGAGCAGCTTGTCCTGAGAGGGGAAAAAACAAATGTTGTCAAGAAACTACTCTAACACACAAGTATATACCAGGGCTTAGAACTGGATCACATTAATGCAAATAGCCAAATTAGCAAAAATAACAAGTCCTCTCATACGATCAGGTGTTTATACCACGATAATTCTAAGCTAAGCTCAGCAAGTCAGTCTAAGACACTGGACGATAGATATCTGTTAACTAGTTAGGAGACGCCATACAAGTTTACTGTGGCCAATGAAATGATCAACCGATCGATACTCATTAACAATCACATGTTGCAAAAGAAGCCGTAAAGAATCGCCATAAGTATTTGCCTAATGCAAATTCACTAATACATCTAGTTATTTACAATACTTCCATTACTTGAAACGGTAATAAATTATTAAATCAAAATATATTATATTATTGGCTATTAATCAACACAACAAAATGTTCTAGACCATCAATAAGAAGACATGTCACTGCATTCATAAAATTTCTGAACTCATGTGCAGGTAGACTGTTCCATTGGACACAATATGATATAATTATTTATTTTGCAAACACCTTAGAATTTGAAACCAGAGAAAGGATATGTTGATAATTTGGAGCAACTCCTCACACACATGGCATAAACTTGATTTTCTAAAATGTTGATGCAAGGAAAAAGTTTTATTGCAATCCAATGATTAATAAATTGCAGAAAGAACTAGAAACAACGATCAATATATAATAATACTAAAACACTTCCTATAACATTATATATACCCCAAACGAAACTAAAACTATGCAACGCACTCAACGTGCTGCTCGTTTTAGCTAACGTCCACATGAAAATGTAAGAAACTGAAGCTCATTGTTCCCAAAATTAAAGCAAAAACATAAGCTCCATTGTACTCGGTTGCATAGCCTGTCTCTATTAGTATAAGTGTATAGTTAGTTTGCTCATTAGCTTGCACATATTGCTAGTTAGTTATCTAGCTTGTCTATGGTAGCTTCCATATGACTTAGTGTAGCTTATAGTTTCTTCATTTTACTTGCTCACTAAGTTAACTATTGTGTATATAAACTCATGTATTAGTTGTAATCAATACAGATTTCGTTATACATTTCAATCTTCTTCCTTGTGTAACTGTTTTGCTTACTGTTCTTGAGCATTCCATGGTATCAGAGACACTTCGTTGGCAGCTTCTTGCACAATTGTGCTTGATCCTTGAGACCTCAGCTTTCATGGCATCTTCTACCTATGATCTTCTCTTGACAGTGTAGGTGTTTCGACTGATTCTTCATAGCATTACACTACCTTTGCACCACTGTCAATTCCTGCAAGTCCAGCCATTTCTGTCAAGCTTAATCATACCAATTATCTTCTTTGGGTGAACAGCTTGAAAGCATGGTGTTTACCTACGGTTTGGAGAATTTTCTTGATGATTCTCTTCCTATTCCTCCTAAATTTGTTGCTTTCGCAACTTCTCCAAATGAAACTGTGATCAATCCAGTCCTCACCTCTTGGAATCAAACAAATAACCTTCTCAAGTCTCGGATCTACAATTCTGTTACTGGAAATATGCTGTCTTAATCATCACTACTTGCTGCTTAAAAACCTTTTGCATACACCAAAAGTCTCTGGAAACCTCATGTCAGTTCATAAACTTTGCATTGACAACAATGTCTTTGTTGAGTTTCACACTGATTTCTTTTGTATCAAGGATCCAATAACC
This sequence comes from Hippophae tibetana, assembly GCA_037013495.1. NCBI lineage: Eukaryota > Viridiplantae > Streptophyta > Magnoliopsida > Rosales > Elaeagnaceae > Hippophae > Hippophae tibetana. The sequence continues at coordinate 1,855,785 of CM072810.1, forward strand.
AAGAAGGTCATCTACCACGACAGGTGTGATCAAGGCTTGTACAAGATCACAGGAGACATTTTTGCTGAACTTTGACTTCTCATGTTCCTTCTTTTCATGCTTCTGCATTATTTTCTCAGTCTGTTTGCATTCCTGACTGGCATGCCAGGTTTGGCCATCCCTTTCCTGTTGTTGTTCATAAAGCTGTTTCTACTCATAATCTTTCTTGTTCTAAGGCTAGTTTGGACTTTGCTTGTACTATGCGTCCTCAACCTAAGGCACACAAGCTTCCTTTTGTCAATAATACACACCAATGCTGTAAAAACATATTTGATATCGTGTATACTGATATATGGACAGCACCCGTTCCTAGTGTTACTGGTGTGAAGTATTTCTTGCTTTTAGTGGATGATTTTTCAAGATTTATGTGGATCTATTTTTTGTCATCCAAGAGTCAAGCCAAAAATGCTATGAACCTGTTCAAAACTATGGTAGAAAGACAATTCAACACATCTATTAAAGCTGTCCAAAGTGAGGGAGGTGGTGAGTTTATGTTTTTGTCTAGTCACTGGCAAGCACATGGCACAATTCATCGTGTTACCTGCCCTCACACCAGTGAGCAGAATGGTGTGGTGGAGAGCAGGCTCAGACGTGTGGTTGAATACGCCTTAGCCTTGTTGTTACAAGGGGGGTGCCTGTGACCTATTGGTCCTATGCAAGTAGAGCTGCAGTTTACCTGCAAAACAGGTTGCCTACCAAGGTTCTTGGTGCCATTTCTCCCTATGAAGTGTGTTGTATTCCATGTATCCTGATTATAACTTCCTCAGAAGTTTTGGTTGCCCTTGTTTTTCCCTGCCTGAGAGCATATGTAAAGAACAAGCTTGAGCCACGCTCCTCTACCAGTGTATTCCTTGGTTATGCCTCACAGCATAAAGGATACCTGTGTTTGGAGCTCTCTAGTAGCAAGGTTTTCACTAGTCGTCATGTCCAATTTCATTAAGCAATTTTTCCATTTCTCAAGGAAAAAACTACCAACCAAGTTAATGATTGCAGTCAACATCTCCTAATTCATCTTTTACCTTCACCTCTTGCCTCCTTTGTCTCTTGAGCCTGTTGTTCATCCCATTGACCTACTTCCTCAGCCTTGCCAACTCTTTGACCTACAACAGATAGTTTTTTTTTCAAATGCCTCACCTGATGTGCCTATTTCCTCATCTAATGTGTCCATACCCTCACCTGTTTCTGTTGTTCCAGCACCAGTTTCACCAATTGTTCCTGCCTCTATTCATGCACCTGTTGCTCAACCACCAATTCCTTCTCCTTCTGTCTCACCCACTCATCTTGTCACTAACTCTCATCCCATGGTCACTCAAGGGAAGGCTGGTATCATAGTTCCAAAGAAACTGTTTGTTGCTATTCTGTTAGAACCTGGTTCTTTTGCAGAGGCCACATTGGTTCCTGAATGGAATGCTTCCATGAAATGTGAACATGATGCTCTTATTAAAAATGGTACATGAGAATTGGTGGAGCTCAAACCTCACTTAAAGGGATTGAAAAGAAATGGGTTTATAGAGTGAAACTTTTGGCTAGTGGAGGATTGGACAAGTATAAATCTCGTTTGGTTGCTAAAGGTTTTCATAAAAAAGCTAGAGTTGGTTTATTTGAAACATTTAGTGTTGTTGTTAGATATACAACAGTTTGTGTCGTGCTTACTCTTGCCTTTATTAAGTATTGTGTTATAAAGGAGTTAGATGTAAACAATGCTTTTCCAAATGGAGATTTAGATGTGTACATGTCACAACCTCAAGGATTTGAGGTCAGGAGCTCCTTTGGTTTGCAAGCTAAAGAAGACCCTATATGGACTCAAACAAATACCAAGGGTTTGATTTCATAAACTAAGTTCTTGTTTGTTTCAAAAACGTTTTCAAAGTTCGAAGAATAATGCTTTCATGTTCTATTTGGATCAAGAGGCAGCTATTATCACAGGTAATGACAGTGTACTCATTCAACAAATTATTGATTATCTCCATCTCAAACCAAATACATCAATGATCTCTTACACAAGGTCATCTAAATCATTGTCATCTCCCATCTCAAGTACTGCCTCTTTGTCCAAATACGAAGGAACACTACTTGAAGATCCTACACTGTTTAGGAGTATTATGGGTGCTCTCAAATACTGCACTATCACTCGTCCTGAAATTGCATTTGTGGTCAAAAAGATTTGTCAATTTCTTACAACACCTAGTGATGTACATTGGCTAGCAGTTAAAAGAGTTCTCAGATACCTTAAGGGTACCCTCACTCATGGAGTGGCTTTATAGAAAATTGAACATTTAGATCTCATAGCTTCTTTTGATGTTGATTGGGCTAGATGTCCTGATGACAAAAAGAGCACTAGTCGTTTTTGTGTGCATTTTGTGACAGTTCAATCTCTTGGGGTTCTAGCAAGCAAAAGGTGTTTTCGAGGTCTAGCACTGAAAGTGAATATAAGGCCTTAGACTTGGTTACAACAAAGCTTCTCTGGTTGAAATATGTTCTATATGCACGTCATTTACCTCTTCCTCACAAACCAATTGTGTACTGTGATAATATTAGTACTCAACACTTGGCCAAGAATCCTATCATGCATGCACAAACCAAAAATATTAAAGTTGATTTTCATTTTATTTGTGATAAAGTCAATAAGGATTTGTTAGATGTTCATTATGTTACTTCCATTAATCAAATAGCTGATGTATTCACTAAAGCTATTCCCACACCTCGTTTTGTAGAATTAAAACATAAACTCTTGGTTCTTCCATCACCCGAGTTTAAGGGAGGCTCTTAGTATAAGAATATAGTTAGTTAGCTCGTTAGCTTGCACATGTTGTAAGTTAGTTAGTTAGCTTGTATACGGTAGCTTCCATATGACATGTCGTAGCTTATAGTTTCTTTCATTATACTTGCTCACTAACTTTTGCGTATATAAACTCATGTATTAGTTGTGATCAATACAGATTCAGTTATACATTTCAATCTTCTTCCTTGTGTAACTGTTTTGCTCACTGTTCTTGAGCATTCAAGTCTCGTCCAGCAAATAAAAAAAAATTCAGCAGACAAATTCTAAGAAAAACACAATCAAAACCAAGATAAATAGCCAATAAACAGCTAAATACCTTGCAACTAGCTACCAAATCCATTACTTCACCCGAAATACAAAAAGCCAGAATAGTATAGAATCTGCTGCTGACAAAACAACTAATCACCGATCAAAGCATTCAACCAACGTATAGCCTCTGCAATTAAGGATCGATCTAACAGAATTAGCATAGCAAAGCAAAGAGAAAACTAATAAAATCAAAAGAAATAACTCAAACACAAATTAATCAATCAAAAACCTTAAATCAACACACCAATTCAGCACACACAAACCCTGATAATCAAAAGGGGGAAATAGCTATGAAAATTAATTGTGAGCTTAAGTTGGGGAAGAGAATTAAGAAGGTGGAGATTTAGGGTTTGGAATTGGATTTGGAGTGGCTTCGTGCTCTTTCACAACAACTTCCAACTCGTCCAGTGTTCTTCTTTACACCTTTTTACGTGTTTTCTTTTTCGTTTTTTTGACCAAGAGACACCCAACTATACATTTCACAACAAAAAAGTTCGGACCTATTTCCGATTATCCAATCCGGTTTATTAACACAGACATGTCCGACTTGAGTTTCGTTTTCGTCACGTGCAACTTGTATGACACGCCCAAGCATGTTTTTTCTTTTTCCATTTTTTTCTCATCAAAGTTAGCCTTAATCAAGTCTAAGCGAATTGGTAAAAATAGTCCCTGTAAAATATTTTTTTTTTCTTTTGATGAGGCTAATTTAGATTGATTAATGGTAATTGTTTATGAATTGTATTGTTTGAAAAAAAAAATTGAAGTCTAACCAAAAGGTGTACTAGAGAAACAAATTATAAATTTATATTTTAAATAAGATTAAAATTTACAATCATAATGAACAAAAATATTATTATATATTATAATTATAATTTATATCAAATTCTTTACTTAGTATAATTATGTAAACTCTGTTGTAATTATGATAACATTACGACACATTATTATAAAATTTATATAATATATAAACAATATAAGTTATTCAATTTTAAAAGAATATAAATCTAATACTACTTATAATCACTACATTATTATATTTTTTAATAAATATGAACATTATTTTTATATATTAAAATTTAAACATTAATTTTTTCAAAAGATAAATTATTTATTAATCTTAAGGTATGATGATTTGGTATTTTAAGTTAATCTACTTTATATATTATTTGAAAATGTATAAGAGAAGTTGGATTTAGAAAAAATTACATATATGTTTTATGAAATCATTTATCACTCATTAAGTAATTAATATTGTTGTATTTTAGATCAATGAAATATAATATTAGTGAAATAATTTGTTTGAAAAACACAAATATTCTTTATGGAGAGATGAAATAATATAATTGTTGATAAATGTACATAATGAATAACACATCTTATATTATATTTCATTAGTTGGAGTATCACATGAATAATAAGATAAACTTACAAATATACCATCAAACAATTTTATTTGTATATTTTGTACCATCAAATTAATATTCGTCCCATTTTTACCATAAAAATATAAAATTATTTCATTCATATAACTACATAAGTTATTATGTCCATTGAGCTATTAAAAATGAAAATGATATCAAAAAATCTATAAATTTCATGTGCATCGTCTTTTCTCACCAATTATTGAACAAATCATCTTCAATGACACATAATACGACGTCATAACCAACCAATCAATACAGTGATAAGAGACGATCATATTTACGTGACAGTATTGGTTACAAAAGGCTCTAAAATGCTAGAAAGATTGTCAAAGTGTTAAACTTCCATATAGATTTGATTATTTTACGTCAATTTTATATGGGGTTTGGTTTTTCTTACGATAATTTGAAGAATAAAAACAAGATTGTATATTAAAGAAGTGATTATTTATCGAATTAAATTGAAAATGTGTTTAATAATATGACCACAGTGAGTATTATAGTTAGTGGTTCACGTATTTGTATTTGTATGTTAATAATTTCAAATTTGTTGTTTACAAATGCGATTACAATTATCAAGAGTTGAATTTTATGCTTAGAACAAGCTTTCAGTATTCAAATTTTGCTCTTAGCAATCATCATAGTTCATGAATTTTACATTTTTTTAATTTTATTTTGCAAGAAATAATATACTAAAAATCAGTTTTTTAAATTATATATAAATTGAAATGAATTAAAATTAATCAGGTCTCATGTTACATGTTATTTTTAAGACAAATTATTTTCTTACAGGGATGGATGTTTGAGAACAAAAAAAATATTTCACAAGATAAAAAAATCAATAAGTAGGATTTAAACATCGCCAAATGCTGCTTTGACAAATTGCAAATATATTTATACTTTATAATTGAAGCCTAGCTCTATAATAAATTATTTTGAAATAACTTGAGTTTGTTAAAGGAAAATGTTCGAGATAATAACTACCGAATGTTTTTTTATATCTTTTTAACTGCAGAATCAATGTATAAGTTCGTTCTTGTGGTTGTTAGACTCCAAAACTACTGCAACAAATGTCATTCAATAGCTGTTAAAACTGACGTAGCAAAAGTTATTGAATGTATTATGAAATTTTTGTAATAACTCTTCTCAACCATCACAAAAAGAATCAAATCAATTAATAACATATATTTATACTAAATAAATTTCATTTAAAATAATATCTTAGAATAAATTTTTTAAGATAAATTAAATTTTTTTTTTATCGACTTAATAAATAAAAAAAATTTAAAAACTGTATGATTAAAATAATGTAAAAATTTATGTATTGATATAGATAGTATAAAACACAATAACATATATTACACATACAATAATAGATGGATAAGACAACTAGTATTTTCGTATTGATAATACAAGTAATATTTCTGACTCGGTCAAAACTCAACCAATTATAACTCACACGCCACCATGAACTGTAGCATCAAAACTCGAAGCACAAGCAATATTTCTGACTCGGTCAAATCCTCCTTTTACAATTTTTTTTATGAGCTACTTTTACATATGATTGAAATAGCAAGCAAAGTGAAAACAAACTATACTTATAAAGTTTAATATTAAAATTTTAATTAAAATATGTAAATAGTATATATATATATATATATAAAGAATTCTTTAAAAGTTGAAATCTTAGAGGATAAATGTCAAACAATAAAATAATAACAAAAATACAATAATTTATATCTCAATTTTTTAAAAATTTAAAATTTTAATTGTAATTATAAATATATGAATTGTATTATATTTAAAAATATATCAATAAAGAAAATTTCATTACAATGAACTTTACACTCTAAAGGCACAATAATTATTGAAATCTAAAACCCGTAGGCAATTGATTACCCTACGTACATGTCTCTGTGTATTATTTCATGTATAACTAATTAACGTGTGTAAGATAGGTCTAACATATATCTATTAATAAAAATATATTTTTCATCAAAATTATTATAAAATAATAATTAATATGATAGGTTATTATAAATTAAAAAAAATAAATTTAATTATTTTAATTAATAATAATAAATTACCACATATGAAGAACGATTTAATGCATATAAAAATGCTCCTATTAATAAGATTAAAGTAACAGTTCCCCAGCCAAAAACCTTCATTGACACGTTTTTTGTTACATTCGGATTCCCAAAAAACATAACATACAAAGTCCCGAAAATGTTCAGCTCCATTGCTGACAATAACCTATATAATTCATCCCGTGTTCCTACAAAGAACGTTAATATCTAAACATCAATATAAGTACTAAAGATAACTGTATTGTGACAATTAAGTTATTTAAATAAAATTATTTTTTAATATCAAATAGTCTTTAATATAAAACCCAAAATAAAGGATATTATGGGAAAATAATTAATGAGGTATGCATACTATCTGATCACAATATGAATATTAGAATTAAATAATGTCAAGATTTTAAGCATATGTTACCCTTTTTAGATTTGTTACTACTTTTTGTTATTAATTTTTTAAATTTAATTAACTCGTAGAATTGGTGAAAATAATTATAGGGTATGTGCTTGATTTCTCATACCTTAACATTAATGACTAAATTTTAAATTTAATTTCATACTTATATTGAAGTTAAGATTATAAGATTATAAATTTTTTAATAGTTAGCATTATTATTGTCATATTTTAGCTTTTATTATAGAACAAATTCTTGTATACATTGTTGATGAAAAATTTAAAGTAAATGGTTAAAAAAATCATAAATATATGTTGAATAATTGACTCTAAAGTCAATTATATTAGGTATCTAATTTCTTTCATTTTATGGCCTAACTTTTGGTCTAATTTAAGAAATTTTGTGGCTTATTTTTTGGCATAATTTAAAGAGAGGGAGCTTTGCTTCATAATTCATGCATTAAAAGCATAAGTGAAAAATCAGAAGAAAAAAAATAAGAGTGAGCATAGACAAACTTAAAGAGAGAAAATACTGAGTAAGTGTGAAAATTTGTTATGAGTTTAACGAAATACTTAGATATATTATTCTTACTTGGTTCAATAATATATGTTATTCGTGGACCTAAGTAAATTTTTGAACCATGTAAATTATATGTGTTTCTTTTTACCGATTTGATATATTTATATATCGATATTTATTGTTTTCATTCACAATAAATTGGTATCAAAGCCAAATATAGCGGTATTATATATCAAAATGAAGCTCTGAACGAAACAAACGCAATGACAAAGAATCGCTTAAATTAGAGGTCAGACGCATTGCCAAGAACCACCGGAGTGTTGTTGCCAATAATTGAGTTAACTCACTAAGTTAACTCATCGAGTTGAACTGTCCAAGTCATTTGACTGGGCAACCAAGCAATCAACTCGAGTCACTTAGCTAGTTTGACCGAGTCATCAAAGCCGTTGACCAAGCCACAAGCCAGTTTGATCGATCCATTGACTTTTGTTGATTGTTGGCTAGCGAGTCAACTTAATCATTAGTGAATTTTAGACCGAGTTGGTCCATTTTTCATTGGTTTTCAACTAAGTCGGACCTATTCTTAGCTAATTGGATCATTCTGGATTCAACCGTAGACTTTGTTTTTTTGAATAAGGTATAAAATTTGAGGAAAAAAATACTGTTTTAAGTTTATAAGTACAAATTTTTTATTATCCATTTGTACTTATGGTTGATACAATAAAGATCGAGAAAGGTACACAAGTTTACTTTAGAAGTTTTGAAAAATCAAGTTAGTTCTATTCGAAGAATCATGTTATACAACTCACATTATTCTTTTAATAAATCAAAAAGGTTCGTTGAAAATGATAAAAATATTAAAATATTGGTGTAAAAGTAATGTTTGTTTTTTGATGACCACTTTTTCATGACCAAAATAATTGAAGGGTATCTTTCATGAATAAATAACTCATTCATCTAAAATCATAAACAAAATGACCAAAACAATACCACACACTTAATAATATGAAGGAGAATGTATCCAATTTTTTTTTTTCAATTTAAATATTGATTTATTTTTAATATTTTTCTGCATTGTATATTTACATTTTTTAAAATATATTTTTATATGTTAAAAAATGTGTATCGTATATTTTTTGATGACGTAAAAAATATATATATTAAAAACTTAAAAAATTAGGTTAAATATTTGTTCACCACGTTATTTTTTCCCATTTTACAAAACATTGCATCTTTAAGTAAAAAGACGACGTCTATTTTTTTTTAATTAATGTAATTAAACATTGCGCCTCTTTTAAGAACAAGTTACATATATTCCTCATGATTTTCATTGGGAGCTTCTGCTGTGGCTTTGGCGCTCTGTCTCTTCAAAGTTCGAAGCTTTGGGGTATTTTTTCCTTTGGGACTAAGGTAATTAGCATGATTGATTTGCTCAACTCTTAACTCTGTCAATTGCTTTTGGCCAAATGTGTTTATTTATTTCTCTTCCTCAAACAAGGTAATGAAGGAATGAGAGGGTGTGTACCTTAGGTGTTTGAAAAAATGTCTACAAGAAGTCAAGAACAAATTTGGAATGCTGATAAATAAATAGGTGGTGTAACGGCTATCTGATTTTTTTTCTTCCCTTCGTCTGAGACGAGAAAATAAAGGGTATGTATTGTAGAACAGAGGAAGAAATAGGAAAGATAATACAGGTAAGGGGTAAGATAATAAATGAATTAGGGTTAGTGATTTGGACGAATAATAAAGGATATAAATAGCAGATAATTGAAAGAGAAACTAATACTATAATTCAAAGTCTAAGAAATAAATACCATAGTATGTTCTATTTATAAGACTGAAATAAATATAAAATAATTAGTAAAATCCTAAATAATAATCAAGATAATTAAATGATAAATTAAAACTCAAATACTAGATAAATAAACTCAATACTGGATAAATGATAATTATTAAATTCCAACCAATCTGTTGTTGGATTTGCATCAGTGTGATTACTTATGGTTTGTTAAAAGTGATTTATGTAGAAAAAAAGGTTTTTGGAGAAAGTACTTTGAGGATTGTGCGTTTGTCAGAACCACCTTTTGACATTGTTTTTGTTGAGGACTTGAGGTTCAGAAGTGTTTTCATTGTCAAAAAGGCATTACAGGGTGCACGCAAAGACCCTGAACTTACATATGTTATCTTGTTGTCTATATCTATTATTTGAAGCAAACAAAATATATTTTAAAATCTTTATTTTCTTCTTATTAAGCATCTACTTATGCTTTTGTGATAGTTTGTAGTACACCATTAATTGATAATTTAGAGAAAATTAAGTTTATGCTATCTCTATTTGCAGTAGCAGAGAGTAGACTCTTGGGACTGTGCTTATTATGAATTTATTATCAGTCAACTTTCGCTCTTTGAGATGTTTTTCAGCATCATCAGGATCTTGTTTGCTTAAAGTTGGAGATATCTTAAAGGAAACAAGAACATTTTCTAATGAAGATGTGCTTGAATATTCCAATGTTAGCCATGACTCTAATCCTTTGCATTTTGATTCTGAGTTTGCTCGAAATGCTGGCTTTGAAGATCGACTGGTTCATGGGATGCTTGTTGCTTCTTTGTTCCCTCGCATCATATCTTCTCATTTTGTAAGTAATATGTTCTAAATTTCTTATTCATGTTCCATTTTATTTGAAATTATGGCCAAATAATTAAAAGATTTAGCAGATTAATTTATAACAGAACATGACAGATATATGAATAGTGTAGTGATTCACATGAAAACTAATTTGTTTTAGTTGTAAGTATCAATAACTATATATGTATTTTACATTCTGTACAATCTTGGGAATTCACGGACACATACTGCAATTTTTTCCAACCGAGGCACCAAAATCGTGTCTTTTGAGTTTGAGTGAAAATTGGCCCAAATTCTAGGATTTTTGCTATGTACATAATAAGTTATACAATGCTATAATCTACTCATTTACATGCTATATGAGTTATGTATACAGGATGTAGACAATATGTACCCAAAATTTTGGAATATTTTTGGTCCAATATCAAAAAACGCAATTTAGGGCCTGAACTGAAATTTATCATTTATCAGTGAGAATTGTTTCCCAACCCTTTTGATTTGATAATTTGAAGCAATACTCTTAGAGATCGACTTATTATTTAAAATTATTATGGTTTAATTTGCAGCCTGGAGCTGTATATGTTTCCCAAAGCTTGTATTTTAGGTTACCAGTGTATGTTGGAGAAGAGATTGTTGGTGAGATTGAATCTATGAACTTAAAAGAAAACAAGAATAGATACATGTATGTTACATATACCCTGTTTTTGTCAAAGAGAGTTTTCACATCATTTTAAGAGGAATTGTTAGTTGGTTCTGAACCAACCCGATCCAGGCTAATTAAAACATGAAGAGAGTAGTGTGGTGTATAAAGAACACTCATTTTCTCTCTTTTATATGTACCTTTTCTTGTTCTCCATTCATGTTTGATTGATTTAGACCAATATATCAACTTGGTTCAGAACCAACAAATAATTTTTCTTAATCTTAATAAGTAGTAGCTGAACTTATATTTGAGTACCATATTTTCGTGTTTGCTTTTCTAACAGAGCAAAGTTAAAGACGAAGTGCTTCAAAAACGGTGAACTTGTCGTTCTTGACGGTGAGGCTATGGCAATTTTACCTTCACTACTTGTAGCTAGACCTATTGAAGTGGCAAGCTCTTTTTAGGGATTTTAATAAGTAGGTGAAATTTCATAGGTGGCATGTTGGAGCAAGGACTCATTTGAAATTCTATTATATGGGATTTGTATGGGGATTTTAGCAGTCTCTTAATTCATGTTTTTTTAGCTTATAATAAAAGAGATCATGCCCTAGGAATAATAAAATTGAGATCATCTCTGAATGCCACAAGGTAATGCGGTGTAATATCCATTATCCACCTTGTCGTATAGACACTGATAGTCTGATACTTGAATGATGGATCAAATACTATAGTACTTAAAAAGTGTTTGAAATTTGAATGCTTTAAAAGCCTTTTTATAAGGAAAATATGTTCTTTTATTTTACCAGAAATTTTGAAACACTTGGAAGAATTTTGGATTTTAATTTTAAGCATTCATTTAGCACCTTTTTCCAACAAACAAAGTCTTTTTAATATATATGTTCCCCAAATGCGTAAAGCTTGTCTACAAAAGCGCTATTAAAAAAAATGTAAGTTGCGCCTAAAATGTCAATTAGTATGAAAATAAGGTTTTTTTTCCCGTTCCTGTTGTAATTACATAACGATGTAGAAGGAAAAAAAAATCAAAATTCAATGATATTTATAATAAAATAATATTATTTAACATATATTTTAAAGATTATTATTTTAGTGATATTAAAAGGAGAATTAAAATTCAAAAAACAAATAAAATAGAAAACTAAAAATGACAATTTCTTTGGGAATTGTTGAATGGTGAAAAGATTAAAATGATAATTATGACTAGTATTAATGAAACTATGTACAAATCATATAATACATTCAATTAAAAAAATACTCAAAAAATAATTTTCTTTGTCAACATTTTTCTTAAAAGCCACACAGCTACCAAACAAAAAATAAGATATTTTTATGACTCACCTAAGAGATGGATAGCTACTCTTTGCCCCCAAAAAAAAAAAATTCCTTGATGAAACATTCATTGCTAGTGTGACATGAAGACTTGTTTTCATTCATTCGATTATCATTCTTCAGTCCGTTCATTTCTTACAATCTAATGAAACGAAACGACCAACGCCCATTTCAACATACATGGAAGGCAAACACCTTAAAATGGAAAATGAGGTTGGTTACATAATTTAAATTGCCTATATTAAAAAATAAATAAATTAAAACTTGTATCAAAATCTTTCCTCAAAAAAGTACCATATACTCTATGTGCTGAAGCTGATCTGGCTCGTTAAGTGCCCAAAATCAAGAAGGGAAAGACTTAGAAGAACTCAACTGCACCTGATAAGCTGATAGGTGGGTTGATTTCAATACAATTGGCTTTTCCTTTAGAAAACAAGTCTGGTAACGTATTGGCTTCCTTGGCTGCAACACCCTCTCCAGTCCATATGGTAATATGAGGCCACTCATTTTTTGAAACTACTCGTTCGCCGTCTACAGAGCCAATATGAGCTTCAAATGCAGCCATTTTGTCTGTGAAGAATAACAATGTCAAATCCACAGGAGCCTTTTTATCGAGGAAGATGCCATAGTTGGCTACTGCAGTAACTCCATGACTTCTCTTGTGTGCAAGAGTAACGTGAGCTTTAGTGAGTTTGTCCTCTAAATGCTTGTCTTTAAGAAATGCTTCAACCTTGGGATCTTTCAGTGCCAACTACAAGAAAACACATATTCAATCAAATGATGCAACATAGGGAAATCATCACCTATTTTTTTCTGATGAATTTAGAATCACATCACATCAGAATGAAAAATCTCACAAGGCATGAAGAATAAAAAGAGTAATTCTACATTACACGACTTAGGTGGATAGGTCCATCATCATTGATTAGATTTTATTAAAATACAAAAAACCATTAGAATGGTGTTCTAAAATGTTTTCCATAAAAGAATATGAATAGTAATAGGTAAAAACTCGAAGAGACTAAGTTCCTGTTTTTTAATCCAACGTTTGGGAGTGAAATAAAAGCACTATATAATGTATGCGGGACTACTTTAAAACAGTAATAGTTTTTTTCAGGACTCTAAGTCCGTCCCCTACAAAAGCGCTATTTTGGACAACACTTCTATATAAGGTGCTTTACATCCAAACTGGCTCTAAAACACTGAGCATATTATGTAGTTTAGAATGTAGCCCATGCTTAACTTGAAGAGCATCTTTTCTTTTCTTCTCTTTTTTTTTTGTGTGTGTGGCTATTGTGTAACTGGAGATTTGATATAATCAGATTTTCACTTACATTATCAAGAACACATTTGAGTTCTTTTGGAGGGATAGCAACAGCTGCATAAACAATGTTTCCAAACTTCCTCTTTCCACTATCTGGTGTTTGGTAGTCACCTTTTGCAATCTTTTTAAGTTGCTCTGAAACCTCCTTAACAGCAAAATCGAATGGAACCTGCAATAATTAAGATTGGAAATGAGACTCACAAGTCACACAAAATTATAATATTAAAAGGTGGTCATCAGTGTTGCCCCTATTGAACAATGGACAAAATCGGTAACAGGATTTTACCTGAATTGAGTTCAGGTACTCAGCATTGTCAAGTAAAACTTTGCGCAATTGCTTCTCCCACTTAGCCCATTCTTTTGAGTACGTGCCCTTGGTAGACTCCAATCTGGGTATATTAATCATCAACATTTAGGAAACGTCATATGCTACCCAGAAGAAGTCAACAAATAAGAGACATAACGGCTTAATAGTAATAGTGGGCAAAATAATCAGAGAGCCCCAAATTTGTTTGAATATCAGGCTAATAAAAACAGAACCGCTTTTAATGCCAAGAAATTAAAAGTTTCCAGCAAATGCATTCTCTTGCTATATTAATGGTACGGCTTATGCGGATTTTCATACAAGAATTCTTCTGTAAACATTAATTTTGAGGGTGAATGGCTTCGTTGATCCCCAAACTATGCCTTTATTAACAAAAAGATCCCAAAACCAAAAAAAAGTTAAAACACTTTTGTTTCCCAACTTTTAAAAGTTAACACTTCAATTTCATTTTATCTTTTACATTTGTCAGGTCAGTATTTTAACGTTAGAATCTAATGTATCACTCACGTAAACGATAGTTTAACCGGTTTAGCCTATTCAAAATATTCAGTTACATCCATTGTTAACATTAACCTAAACCTTAAAACACATGAATTTTTAAAATGGTTGATTGTGGCTAACCTTAACCAGGGTTAAACAAACAACAACGTGATTGATACGAGTTAAATTTTCACACAATAAACCTCAAGGGCGATTCACTGATATATACAACTCAATTATTTCTAATAACAAAACGCTAAAATGCTTTTTATTTGGCTGAAGCTGAATTGTCCACCCTCATCCTCTAACCTATTCAAGTGGTACAGAGCAGGTGCTTATGGTAGGATGAATTGGAAATGAGGGTTTCTAAAACACACAGAAAAACAAGAAGCTGGTAGTTAGATACATATATTTCTACAAACAGACAAATGTAGCACTTTTTGGACTATGCAGAAGGCAGTATAGTATAGTGGTAAGCAATAACATAAAAAATGCATGCAATGATGGTACCTTCCATGTTTGTTAGTGTGAAGTTTGTACAGATTAACTCCCTCCTCCATGATAGACTTAACATCATCAGGCAGGGGACTTCTGCAAATGCAAAATGAAAAAAACAAAATGACTATGGACATAGGAATTAAGCAATCTAGAAAATAAAAGTTAATAGCATAGGAGTATACTTCATTACTCTCAGGTCTCAACCAAAAATATAAAGAGCCTCTTTGGATGTGATTATTTTAGAAGTGATTTTAAGAGAAATGGTTTAAAATAAAGTGGTTTAGTTAAAAGAGATTTAATGATAATCATGAGGATGTTTAGCATAAAATGGTTTACATTTTAGTAATTAATTTAAGATAGGAGCATGCATCCTAAACTATTTTACTAACTTTTCCTTAAATTACAAATAATGGTTTCTCAAAATTTTGAAACCACTCATAAAGATTGCCAAACACCCTTGAAAGTGCTTTAAGCCATTTGAAACCACTTTCAACCAAAAGTAGAAGAAGTTCCAAACAGACCAAAAGACATGATTTTGCATTTTACAATGCTCTAAGTGAAACTGCTATATTGATATTACATTTGTCCCATCAAATGTGCCTATGTGAACTTCCAAAACCCATTTTCTTTTATTACTTAATTCCTTCGTTCTTTGATTGAAAATCGCATCATCGTTAGCATTAGCAAGAGTAGCTACGCATGTGAAGAAAAATGTTTAGCCCTTTTAGTCTTCCTCCTAGATACAGCATATAACATGGATATAAGATATAAAATTTTGCTAAAATTTTCTTTGCATGAACAAGCTCCTGGGTGAAACTTCCCATTTGCATTTTCCGGTATTCCTGGTTCCTTGATAATCTTTCAAAGGCATAAATGTCAAGAGCTTCCAACTTTTGTCAAAATTAATAAAATCAAAATCAATAAAAATATCGCATCACCTTAAGATATACAATATGCATCATGAGAATATAGAATGGTTTACTACTAAAAAGTGTGGTGCTTTCTTCCTATACCAGAAGCCTTATATTTTTCCAACTTATTTTCATTGCCCTATCAAGTCCTAATTAACTCATTCTTAAAGAGAGCTAATTGAAAATAAGCATACTGTTGCTTATTGCAGGAAGGAATGAACACAAGTTGGAAATAAAAATAAAAGAAAATTGGAAACTGAACAAGTCATTGTCATTTTGAAAGCAAGAGTTACCTATCAGATTTTAGTAATGGCATCTTGACAAGTGATCCAAACCGTTCCACCAGTTCATCCTCAAACTCTTTATGGCTCTAAAAAGATCATAATATGGGGAAAAAATTATAAGAACATTGAGGTCGTTTTTTTTTAATAACATATACATTATTTAGGTACAAACAAGAGTGAGAAGGGAGAATGAGAGAGAGAGTAGAAGGTAGGAGGAAAAAGGCATGCCTTGCCCTCATAAAGGTGATAAAACATAAGCAGTACATAGCCAGCATTTGGAGATGCCTTGTCAAGATTTCCCTTAAAAGACAAGAATAATTAAAAGTATTAGGAAGTTGGCGATCCATATGATGATGTGCATAAGTCTGGCAATATATTCAAGTTACAGGGAAAAAAACATACTGGATGATTGTCACGTTGAAGTACTCGAAACATGAAAACAGATAATGCATCAAGAGAAAATGGGTTTGAATCGGTCCCTACACATTTGAAGTACAAGTGAGATATTGCCAGTGAGAGAGATAATAACAGAAATAAACAGTCAAAAATTGCAATAAAAATGGCCAAAAAAAGAAGCTTCAGGGAAAAAGATTAACCTTCAGAATCAGGTACAACTGGAACTGCAGAGGCCCTGGTGCTGCGGCACATGTCTGCAATCTGCAAAGTTTGACAAGAAGGTAGAGCAATGGTGAAGCAATTTGAACTTATATATAACTATCATGATGCTTATGACAAAATAATTAGGAATCAAAACCACTCAATTCAATCATTTTCTTTTCCATTTTCATTTGGACTGGAGTAATGAAATTTATTCAAAGTATTAATTAAGCACTTTCTTAGTGATTTTCCCTTTATCTATGACTAGCCCATCTGTTCTTTTGAAGCCTTCTTGACAATATCACAGCCATTACTCTTGTTTAATTTCCGTTTTTCTACTATCTCCCCCCCCCTTTCTCTCCTCCTCCTACCTCCCTCCCTTTCCCCCTCTTCAAAAAAAAAAACAAAAAAAAACCCCAACCCCAACCCCAACAAAAAAAGAAAAAATAAAAGAATCAGAACCTCATCACATCCATTACAAGCACGCATAATCTATTTTTCACTGCACCATTTACATTTTTTGGAACCTTCTTATAGTTTAGACAAAGGAAATCACTCACTTGGCTCCATACTTCTTCATTTGGTGCATTCTTATCAGCAAGCATTATTGAATATGGTTTTCTCCGGCGCTCATCAGCAACCTTTTGCCAATACCTTCCTGTGGACGTAAAGTGCAACCAAGACATCTTATAGTCAATTGACGGAAAAACAAATGAAATGTTCCAATTCATAAAATAACCAGTGTAACAAAACTACTATATAGCTGAGAATGAGCAACAATATGATCAATATATTAGTTTCTTCATTCCAAACAGCTCCCCCGTTCTCTCTCTATAAGACATTACCAACATCATAACAGACTAACAGAATTCAAGAGTCAATAATATTTCTATGCCATTAATTATAAAAATAAACAAAAATATGTCGTTTAAAGAAAACTAAAAGTTGCTTCTGACTTAAAAAAAAACACACAAAATCCGTAAGAGTAGGTGCTTGTTCCACATTGACGTACGATTTGAAGAAAAAAACCGTATTGACATTAATTTAACCTATCATTGAAGAGGGAAAAAGAGCCATTGACAACATTCTGATTAATATTGCACCTTTTATCAGGTCACCCATCAGACTTTGAACAGGGCGATCATCCCCAAATCCTCCCGGAGCACTTAGTAATTCCTTGCAAAGTGCTGACTTAGCACAACCAGGAATACCTGAAAATAAATATAGGTGGATACCAATTCATCTCATAAATTAGTAGAAACTACATTCAGAGTCAGCCAACTGGAAAAAAGAAGAAAAAATTGAATATAAATACCATCAAGACAAATACAATGATATAGATTGGTGGTATTGGAAAAGAAACATCACTAAAAGTTTAGTGCATTGGAAGATATGGCTATATATTAAAAAAAATCTTTATTGTTACTATTATTATTCTTTGACCAATTAATCAACCACTTAAGGAAAACCAATTACCAAGGAAGAAACTGGTTTCACAAGAGGTTGTACAATTTCCATGAAGCTCGAAGACCAAAAGGCAGGGACTTACCTGGAAAAAACACAATCAAACCCTCAGATTTTGCAACAGAATCCTTGGCTTGAAGACCGGGACTTGACTGTCCAACTTCACGCTCCGACACTAAATCACCCTCTTCATCCCTCCCTCCATCAATGATGGCCAAGATTCCCTCTGCGTTAACTAAATTACCAGTAGCTCCTATCAAAGCCTGATTCTGAGGACTCCGCTTTGCATACTGTTCAAGAAAAGGCTCAGCCTCACTGAGAAATATTGATGAGGAAAGCTGTTTGTTTCCGTACTTCCTTCGTATGAAAACTGCCCTGAGAATAAAGGAGACCTTAACAACTCGAAAAAATAAAAGCAAAGAGGGGGGAGGGGATCAAGAAATTTCAAAAGGTGAGTAAAATAATGATGAAATTTCACAATCCAATGATTTGCATAGTACCATTCATCAAGCATCTTACTGAGTTCCCTCTGTTTTCCAGCTGAGGTGCCCCATATTTTCATTTGCCTGTAATAAAAATTAAAAAAATAAGGAATAAATGGATCGGTAATACGTTATATATATGGCCTACAGGATGCAACAATATTATGTTTATGTATGTTCATGGTACTGATCCAATTAGCAACTATATAGTTTGTTCGAGAACACCACATGGGTAAAAACACTACACTTGACAGTTACATCAACAATATCCATGGAGAATTTCAAATCCACAGGAAAAAAATTCAAAGATTACTGGGATTTAGCCTTTTTTATGAAATTTTAGAGGAAACCTAAGAGTATAGGTATTACTCGGTCTAGACCTATATTCCCCGATGAACTTTCAGATAAATTTATCTAGAACATCCTCATGTTTCATATGCATTGTTTCAGATCTCAAATTTCAGCACAAAAAATAAAAGATAAAAAGGAACCGTGAATAAACAAACTCACCTTAGATAGTAGGCCTTGTAAGCAGCTGGACCTTCTTTAAAAAGAATTGATAAGCCATTACGAATCAGAAAGGTTCTCAGCTGCAGAAAATAATAATCGGATCAATGAAGAAATATTAGGGACCCACATTTGGAAATGCCAATCTTGGGACAACCTAAGTTATAGAGGAAAGAGTGAACAACATAAAAAGATTTGGCATCAAATAAGAACAAAGCATGACATGAAAATTACGTTTTGACAATAGCAGATCCAAAGAATCTCCATTCCTGATCGAGTCCATCATTGTGTATTTATAGGATATCACAATAGTAGAAAGAAAGAAACTTCATTCAGTTATGTAATTCACTCCTTTCATGCCCATACATCTGACATATTTTGAACCTTCTTATAAAAGCTCTTCAGAAAAATGAATCAGAGGTTATTACATTTAAAAGGAAAATGAAATTTTTTTGTTAGGAAGCCATTCGTAAATGAGGAAACATAACATTGCACCGAACCATGTGCTCTTTCTCTATTTTCTTTCTGAGATTTTTTCAAACTGCAAAATCATGTTTATTTCTTTTATTTTGATCTTTAAGGCCAGATAACAATGGTACTGAAAGTAGAACTAAGAAAGTGCAACCTTAAATTCCGTTCTCACCACTTTGGCCTTTTTTTTAGTGGTGTGAAGTATGTATAGGTTTACATACCTTGTACGTAAGAAATTTCAATTTGATCATCAGATTTGCATCTTTGTTGGCTAACTCATCCTTCCTAGATGCATAATTGTCATCAATTTCAACAACATTGGAATTACTTTTTGAAATTTCAGCGGCCCTCTCCTTATTTGACTTGAATAAGTTGATGTCGACAAAAAAACCTAGGTAAATACGTAAAAAGAAAATTGAGATGTAAAACACAAATGTCCTAGCAATGTATAAAAGTACTCAAAAATCTTACAGCAAAATTAAGATTTCAATTACAACAGGATGATCTCTACCTCTATACAATGGCCATAACTCTGGTTTGAGCCTGCAGTGATGCAAAAGCTTTTACTTAGGAGCAGAACTTACAAACACATAATAGAAGAAATACAATGCAAATCAATTCCTTTTTTTAGGAAAAGAAAAACACAGGACAAGAGAATAGAGCCAATTGAAGAAGACCTCATCTCTTTCTGGTAGCGTCGAAAAGCACTATCACTGTGCACATGAATGATCATTTTATAGAAGAGGTTGTCACTTGATACAGAATCAACCTTGTGCAAGTTATGGTAACATTTAAAAGCAGCAGGGAATCGCTTTTCTCTCATCAAGCGAATCATTTCCTGAATCACAGATACCATCATTGAAACGCATAAGGCTCAACTCAAAAAACAAAGAGAACCACAAAAAATCTGGTGAATTAAAACAGGCAGCTCGATGCAAAACTCAATGAAAGACCCATTAGTAACTTATGGCAAGAATTAAGTCATAAAAGAATATAGATTCACAAGCCAACAAGACAATTGGACATGATTATCCATCTCTTCCATCATTATTAAAGAATATGTTATGGAAAAAAAATTGCAAAATCATAGAGGACAAATTCCATAGTTCATCAAATTTTGTTGAACTGCCATATGAATATGCTCTGACCTGCAATTTGGTGGTTGAATAATCAGCAGGATGACACTGTAAAAATTTTGCAAGAACAATTCTGTCTTCACTTCTTGAATGGGCACCAACACTGTCATTTCCAAGCCAATCTGAATAGTCAGGGCATAAGGAGGTACCCGTACTCTGAAGAAGTGCCTTTATTTGCTGCAGCATGATTTTAGCAAGAATAGCATAATTTCATAAGTAAGCTCTTACAATTTTTACAAAATAAAACTTATTAATAGAAAATAATAAAGGCACAAATGGTAAGCTTGAAGTTCAACCAAGCTTAGCTCTGATAAAGTAAATGAAAAAAAAAGAAGCAATGAGTTTTTACTAAATTAAAAACGAAGTACATGACAAACTCATGGGGGCAGTTATCTAAAATGATCATGAAATGTTTGCGGGGTCTGAAGGCTAATAAATCACCCAAAAACATCAGAATGAACATATTTTGTGACTATTTTATTAGTTGGAAAGAAAACAAAATGCTAGAAATTAAGCTACCATATTTCATGTTAATATAAAAGGTTACCTGCTTTTCATCAGACCTATTTGCTGCACAAATATCCCTAAGAGTTGGTCCCAGATCAAGGCCCTCTGAAACATAAATAAAATTTGGTAACAAAATAATCAACTTTATGATATATTTTTGGGTCAAGAAAACCATCTACAGAGAAGGCACAAGCCTAGATTTTAATCATGCCAAGATGTCTCTACAGATGTATATAACCATTAAACGAAGTTTATTTATGAGGTTGCCAAAAAATTTCAAGACATCCAAACAGCTTGCTTCAAGTTGCAGATAAAGGAAACAAAGAGTTGAATATGCACAAAAATACAGGAAATTTTTTACAAATGCACAGAAATGAAGGTCATCAGTAATAATTCTGAATCTTTGATCTGCTTATTGAACTGAAAGGAGAGCACGGGGGAAGAGGTAATTGTATTTTATTTTCATATTCTTTATGGTCAGCCCCAAACAATTTTTCTTGATCATTTCTTCCTATAATTTTATTGATCCCTGAAGAACAAAATAAAATTACTCTACTGTAAATTAGAATGTTAAGTTTATTGCCCATCTTTGGAGTTGCAACTTAAAAACCTCTTTCAGTGCTGTATCTCGTTATATTTGTACTTCTATTAACAAGGGACTTAATATAGAAAAAAAAAGGTGAGATGTTTTGACAAAGCTTGACTTCCTAAGTTCAACAAATCGCTTTATGCAAGCATAAGAAAGAGCCTCCGACAAAGTGTTCCCATGATCTAAATAGTTTTAACAACATAAAAACATAGAGAATCAAAGAATGAAGATGCATACCTCCATCAGAATGAGGTAGGGAAAAATCATTCAGAACTTTTTCCATGTGTTTTGGGCTTTCATGACTCACAATGCGAGCCACAAGACCCTCTAAGATTTCGCCCTGCACCTTGATATGATCTTTTGAACCTGCTTATTGATTTAGCATACCGCACAATGAGCTCATAAAGAGCCACATCACTAGTTATTGCAGATTTATTACATCAAAGTTCAAGGGTGGAACAATTATAAGCACTTCCAAAAATCAATATTTGATAGAAGTCGACAACATCATAGACACAAAAACATACTCTGATTGTGTCTTCTAAAAACATACTTTCATATTTAATTGAAATTTAAGTAGATATTTGAGTCCCAGAGCGAGGGCTTCATGGAGAGATAAGCAAGTCCAGGAACATCCCTTAAATAATAATAAAGTAACTGTGCTTGAAAATTTCACCTGCTACAGATATATCTGCAACTTCATTAAGAGCCTTGCATATTGGTGTTGCAGTTCCTTCTTCACAAAGGGCATCATAGGCAGCAAAAAATGATGTCACTGACTTCCTTCAATTACAAAAGGAACGATCGGTCACAAGGCAGTAACAAGTGAACATTATATTATTGAGAGAATTTGAGTAAGTCCATTTTGGTTTGAAGTTATGTCAAATAGAGTGATGGGTCATAGTGTTTAGTCTTAATAGCAGGGGATTAACGTGTCAATCCTGTCAATATTAAATCTATTCTGTTAAACTAAACAGAAGGGAAAAAAATTGTAGAGGACCGGACTGTGATTTTTAATTGGGGATCCAACTGTTATCATCTCAAAACAAACAAACAAAAGATCAGTGCTTATTTCCTTAAATTTCAGAAAAATCAGTTCTACAGGAAACAAGAGCTAAGCCAGTATTACATCAAAGTTATTTTTTAAACAAATTAAAAGGTTCAAAGATTTATGAAATAAAATTAAGAAAAATAAATCAAGGAATGCCAAATATCATGATGCAGACACGCCAAAGGAAGCGTTTTGCTGCAATGTGAGACCTAGGTCATATAGGCAAACTGCACAATATAAGCAGATAACTATTGTTTGTTAATGCTACTCTGCTTTTCATTATAATTCAGCAAGACATTGTCAGAAAAAATACTGAGCCCTCCCTTACAGGAAAAAACTTTTGCTTGTGATACTGCATGTGCTTTAATCTGGACCTTCTTAGGAAAATACCACACAGAAAACCTTTTGCATGGTTGATGTTATTTATGCTGATTTTATACCCAAGGTACAAAACCAGCAGTTGTTGCTTTGACATGATCATAACCAACCAAGCAGTGTTAAACACGACAGGCAATATATTTTTGGTTCCAAGACCTTTTATAGAAATTGGAATAATAAAAAAGTGAGAGCTGGTCTTAAAAAACTTAGGAGAACACTGAAGCATCTAAAGAAGTAAAAGCAACTTTAATGCACCAGCCATAACTGCTGCAGTCTGTCATTTAACAGTCTTGTACATCAGTAATAGGAAAAAGTACTCTTGTAGTCCCTAAACTTGTGTCTTTGAGAAACTTTAGCCCTTAAATAATCAACTGGCACACTTTAGTCCCTATACTTTAAAAGTTTACAACGTCACTATACCAAAAAAGAATACTTTAGTACTAAACTTTACTAAAATCTTAAAGTGTATGTTTTTTCTTTCTAAAAGTAGGGACCTAAGTATACTAGTTAAAAATTTAAGGATTAAAATGTTCCAAAGATATAGGTTTAGTGACTTTAGTGTACCAAGACTCTCAGAAATAAACCAATTGAAGATAAGATACGAAGCACTCACCTTGTGGAGAACAGCCACACATGATTTGTTGGTAGGCGCCATTTTCTACAGAAAGTGATTACATCGGGAGTAGAGTAGAACTTTGGTTTCCCATTGCCCAATTCTG
This sequence comes from Hippophae tibetana, assembly GCA_037013495.1. Classification (NCBI taxonomy): domain Eukaryota; kingdom Viridiplantae; phylum Streptophyta; class Magnoliopsida; order Rosales; family Elaeagnaceae; genus Hippophae; species Hippophae tibetana. The sequence continues at coordinate 1,879,673 of CM072810.1, forward strand.
TGACTGCTGTCACCACCACTGCTCAAAGGAATTTTAAATGAATAAAAGTTGCATACTGTTAAAGAATGTTCTACCCAGTACCATGATTCATAATAGACAGTGCTGTCATGACAATGACAAAAACAACAACCAAAAGTATAATGCCAAGCTGCTAGCATGCTTTGCTTCCGTTCTGACGGAAAACAACTTGTAAAATCAAGAGTATGGAAACATAGGCTTGTAAGAAATTCAAGAAAAACATAATACAATATATCATGATAGGACATTTTGTTCATGGTAATATCGAGTCAAAATGAAAAGAAGATAAATAACATGATGACAAAATTCAAATGCTAAGCATGGGTTTAAACGTTCTCCCAAGTCCCACCACTGCAGGTTGCTAGATGATGACATGTTGATGGCAGTACTGATGATAGAAAGCTCAAATACCACAGAGATGCAAAGAAGTCACAAAATATTATGAAAGGCTGCTAAGATGGTCTTAGAAAATTGATTATTGAAACATTTCCAAAATAAATGGTAATCAAAATCTTAAGTATTAGAAAGGGATCCAGGATCCGTAAGATACATCAAAACTAGCAGTCAACACGTTTTTCCTTCATTAAGTGGGCATAAATACCTTTCTATTATTAAAATTCAAGTCATTTAAAGAGTCCTAAAGTTAAGTTTGCATTAATGGGATAATATTATGTTTAAAAATCTTGTATAGTCTGAATGATAGACTACTTTCTAAGAGTTCCTTAGCTGGGCGAGGAAGTACCAATATCTTTTCTATTAGAGCTTAAAAGCTTACAGGAAGATTAAGAGGGAGGGATGAGAGTACCATAATCTTCTAGAGGGCGTTGTCCATGGTCTCCCAGAACAGCAGTTACCAGTTCCATCGATATACACATACGGTTGCTCTAAAAGAGAGACCAACAATAGCATCAGTTTCTGAGCATATTAAAAATAGGGTGAAAAGCCCAGATGGTTCCTTCTTTTAGGCTTAAGGCGTTGCTTAGTACCCTAGCTTAGAAAAGATGTTTTTAAGTCTCTTTGTTCGTGAAAAATATTTCAAGCAAGGTCTTTATTAACTTTTCATCCAACTTTTTCATTAAATATGATAGAATAGCACATGTATTACATACATGTTTATATTCTTTGATAGATATATACATAATAAATTTACTTAATTTTTTTAAGAAAAAAATTTATTTCAAACTTAAACAATATTTTTAATAAAAATGAAACAAAAATTTCATTGCTTAATATCCAAAGTCACACATTAGATTATGAAAATTTTATTTAAATTTGATTAAAATAATTTGTTAAAAAAAATTGAGTATTTTTCTTAATTAAAAATTAATTTTTTACGTATATATCTATCAAAAAATAACACATATATTATTCCGTTATATTTAACGAAAAATTAGATAGAAAGTTAATTTTGTCCTTGCATGGCACCTTTTTCACAAAGGGAGTTAAAAAAAACACAACCTTTTCTAAGCTAGGATACTAAACATCACTTAAAGCCTAAACAAAGGGAGTTACATGACACTTTTCCCTTAAAAATAAGAAGGCTCCATTTCAATTGCAAATTGTCAAGAGTTCTTCCCAGTTACAATGATCAATAGAGCAAACATATTGAAAATGAATATAATCCTATAAAACATAGATGTATTACCACACACTGGTGAACATGTGAATTTGCAAATGATACATTGAGAGAACGAGGGATGGAAGAAAAGGGACAAAAACTAGCATTTGAAGTCAACATCCTTCGGTCACCAAACAAAAATATAAAGCACAAGTGAGTTTTTTCTCCTTCGTTATTCATAGAAAACAAGCTACCTGAAGAAACTCATTAAACTCTGATTGCTTTTTTGCGGCTTCAGCTCCCCATGCCTCTCGAAACATGCGGCCAAGAACAAATACACCAACAGCAGTGTATCTGCAGTAGAAACATGATGTCAAGCAAAGTACAGATAGATGTAAAGGGGAGTTAGAATTGGTCAGATATTGTGCTAATCATTTATAGCCTACTAATATGGGCTATCACAACGATACAAAGCTACTACCATAGCTACCTTGAATATAAAAACAAGACATTAATGAAGTGTTTAAAGTTGACTTGAGATTAGGATAGAGAAGAATTCACAGAGGGGCAAAAGAAAAGCATTCAAGGTCTTAAGCATACATATTGCCGAAGCTGTTTTTGGCATATGCTCCACCCTCGTGGCCAGCATACATGAAAAGGGAACCAGAATGTTTGAGTGAAACCTGAAGTGGGCACATATTTCAAGAAATTCATTATATAAATATCAATAAAAGACATAGAGTACTAAGATTAAATAGAACAAATCCAATAAAAAAAGACTAAATATGATCTGTAAGGACATTAGAAATTGGCCAATAGCTCAGAATAAGATCAAACAATTCAACACTAAGCCACTAACCAAGAGAGAAGAATTTGCAGCAAATATATTCATATTTTCATAATCAATACATGTAAAGTGTGCATCATGTATGGATTTATGTATCTAAGAGCATATCTAGCAAAAACTCATTACCTCCAAGGTAGCCAAGCCCTTTGATACCATTTCTATCATCCTTGTTCTAATCTGACATTCACGGAAAAAAAGAAGTCAATAAGTTACAACTTGAAAATCATATGAGATGATATTGAAAATCCTATTTCTAGAGCTTGAAGATTACACAATTCAATAGATGAGAGAACAACTGCACAGGTAAGCATTCCAAACATTTGGGCGCAGCTGGCATAATTTCTCTCAGAATTTAAACACTGAAAAATGAAAATGAAAAAGTAAAGAAAAGAAAAGAAAATACAGTACCTCACCATCTGTTTTCTCGTTTTCAAATTTGGGGTAGAAAGTAGCTCTTATTTGTGCATGAGCATATGTGGAGTTGTCCACATTAAAACTTTCCAACAGATTACCCTTGAATAACTTGCCCAAGCTGATACCACTTGTTTGAGCTGCAGATTTACCAGCAGGTGCTTCTCCAACTTCTACCGTGGTGGCTCCACAGACTGTTCCATAAAATTTGGGTTTCCAGATTGCTTTCTGACCTTGAGCAGGAATTTGATTTGCCAATTGGACACTACAAAACTGCATGCCAACTGGCACACTGGTTTGCTCCCTGTTTCCATCGATACTTAAACCTCCAAGTCTCTCAGTGACAGATTCAGTAGTAGCTGCAAATGCACACTCTGTTTCGGGAGGTAGCCTGGTAGGCTTTGGCTTTTCTCCCCACAGTTGTTCCTTATGTTCACCCTTTAGCTAAAACATTTACAAAATTTCTACTATTAATTTCATCCCAGGAATTCTGAACTTTTTAATTTAAAAAGTTGAAGTCACGAGCAAATTGTATTAAGCAAGGATGCTAATTACTTTAGCACCCGAACGGAATTGTGCAAATCAAATCACTAAACTCAACACAAATGATCCCGATAACAAAATATCATATAAATTTCACATCAAACAAACAAAAACAGAATCAGAAACAAAACAATCATCATTAAATCCAACACAAAAATTAGAATAACAAAATATCATTCAAATTTCACACATAAACAAAGAAGGGGGAGAAGTATACAGAGAAAGAATGAGAAGCAAATACTTGTTTGTGAGGCATCACTGAAAAGGAGGATGAAGAGAGGGATAGAGAACGAGCTAGGGCTGCGTAAGATGGAGAAAAACGAAAGAAGAGGAAATTTCTAGACACGAATGTCGAAGAAGACAGAGTTAGAGTTGCAGAGGACACTAACATTCAGTAAAGATATTGAATCAGCAATAATGGGAAAATGAAATAAATGTGTCTGATGATGATGGAAATCGGAAAACCAAATAACAAAGTAAAAGCAGAATCCAATGAATGAAAAAAAGCAGCTGCCTTTTATATGCTAGGGAGGACACTGGCTAAAGAAATCATTTGTTTTTATTTATCTCTAAAGGATGCACTTCTTTCTTTTTTTTATATAGAAAAAAGATGCTCTTCTTTTTGTCGATAGAAAAATGCACTTTAATACGTGAAACAATAATAAGTTGTTTGTAGTATGAATTTATGTATTTGTAAATTATTTATATAACAATATATAAAGAGTTTAGGTAATTATTCAAATTATGTAAGTATTCAAAATAAATTTCAATTTAAGATAGAATTAAGTTAATATATAGATAATAGCAACAATAATAATTAGCTCAGTTTTTGATATTAACAATAACTTTCGAATATATTTTTTTAAAATCTCACATCTCACCCCACCCCCTTTTTCCCCTTTTGATGAGAGAAATTATTAATATATATATATATATATAATAAACTTATAAAGTCAAACAAAAAATTTATTATAATTAATCGACAGTATACGTATCACTTAATAATTCCACCTCTTACCTTCTCTTACTATTCTGTAGTTTGCCGCCATGCTAAAAGTGCTCTGCTATCCATTGTTCGGAAGGCTGATGTTGCTGTTTATTATGAAGAATTAAATTTTACAAATATATTAAAAATATAATCGTTATTGTTGAAAATATTATAAAAAATTAACGATTATTATAGATAAGTAAAATTATAATTTTTTAATAAATCTTCAACCATATAACTTATTTATTAAATTAATTATCTTATTTAAATAGTATAAATATAAATAAATTTCACAATTATTTTAACTAAAAAGTTAAAGATTATAAAATAGATAGTTAAAATATTTAAAATAATAAATTTTATAATTAATTAAATTAATCACAAATTATACTTATCAATAATATTTATATTATTAATTGATATTCTATTAATATTTTTTAACATCGGTATTTTGTTTACATTTGCTTACTGCACTCCTTTACTTCACGTGGCTGCTCCGAATAGCCTCTCTTATATTTTTTAATTTTTTTGACGAAAATATTACGGTTGATACTTAAAAAATTAAAATTAAAAATAAAGATAAATTATGTTTCTTAATTTACTATAAATTAATTATCAAAAATTTATAATAGTAAAAATAAAATATATATATATAACAAATATACGAAATAAAAGAAAAATTCCAAAGAAAGGTTAGCCAACAATAAAATGGAATAGATCTATTTTACATTTTTTTCTTCTAAAAATTGCTAATAGGTTCAATAGGCCTTATTTAATCTTCTTTAGAAGGTTTGTAAGGTCATATTAAATCTATTTTGGATAGGTAAATGTTCTTAAAATGTTCGGTAGGCGTTGTCAAATTTTCTTTAGAAGATTCTTTAATTTTTATTGAACCTTCTTTAAAGTGTTCAGTAAGTATTATCAAACCTCCTATACACAAAATATTAGTAAATGTCTCAATAACATATTCCTAAGTTTACTAATTCTTAATAATCAATACATGTAAAGTGTGCATCATGTTAAAAAAAATCAATCAAAAATAGTGAAACAGTAGCTTATTTCAATAATGCAACGTATGAATAAAAATTAAGCAATATACATACTTGTTTATAGAAGAGATATATCTTCGTTAGTGCATCAATTATATACCCATAGATTTGGTGTGTAAGAAGCTATGAACACCTGCCCTAAATGCTATAAATTAATTGATTTATTGATTATTTTTCGTAATTTTGTATTTATAATAAAATCTTAAACTTAATAAATCATTTTAAACTTAAGAAAGCGAAAGTATTATTTTTAAAAGATATGTATCATTATTATAATTATAGACATTCAGTATCAAAGCTTATCTTTACATGATAAATTTACAAAAGATAAATAAATGGATATTTTAGATTGTTTTTACTTATATTGATGAAGAAAGATTTAATAATCATGTCTTAGGTTTTGTTCATCAGGTTGCCTATGTCTTAGGTCTTGTTCATAAGGTCCCAAACATAAAATATTGTTCATTATGTCTTGTATCATAGAATTTATCCCGTATTCTTTAATAAAAATTAGATATATTGTTTCCAAATACTAAGTCGTTATGTATTGAACATTAACTTGTATTCATCACGTAACTATTATTTAGATAATACTAAACAAATAATATATTTGTTAAATGTCACCATAATCTACTCAATTTAAAAAAACCTAACGTAAAATTTACTTTTAAAATTAATATTAATTTTATAATATGAAAATTTTGAATTCTTTAAATATTTAACAAATATTATTTACTTAAAAAAATATGTGTAAAGTAATTAAAATTTAATTTAATAACAAATATAATAGATTTATTATGTCCAACTATCAAAGCAGGGGAAAAAAAAAAAATTTACTCAGTCCCTCACCATCTTCACTCCACGAAGTCGAAGCAGTACTATCACCGATTAGGCCGAGTTTGGAAGCTAACTAGCTAAGTTATTTGCTTTATGGTCCCACCGGTACTGGAAAAACCAGCTTCGTTGCAGTCATGACTAAATTCCTTCTCATAAGCAAACAAATTACTGGCCAATTATAGTTTGCTCAAAGTTTCAACATCAAAGGAAACCTGTTTATATCGTACAGTTATTTTAATATGCGAATATTGATTTTTTAATTATTAAACTAAAAAAAATCTATAAACATCCCTCAAATTTCTTTACACGCATATCTATAATGTTATTATTCAACCGACACTATAAGTTCTTTACACTCTTCTAAGTTCTAACTACACTAGAGTTATGGTAAAAACCAAATCCGGATTAAAGAAAAAAAAATTAGAATAGAGTTTGTGAAACACAAAAGAAGGAAGAATGTAAAAATAAACAAAACAACGATATTAAAATTTACAACCTCTCATTTCCTTTCTCCTTCCATCTTTATCTACCATTTTCTCTTAGTTTTCTGTTTATTTCTTTTTTCAATTTCAATAAAACTATTAACAAAATCAAAGACATCTATCCCTTATACAACTGTTTGAGGATCTAATGAAATTTTTGTGCCACCGTCTCTCGTTATTCTGCCATATCCATCGTACTTCTAATAAACCCTCCATCAAAATTTCTTCTTCCTCTGGTTTTACCATTTTATATAGCCAATTTTGACCCATTATCACAACCCTTCATTTTTTCTTGTTTCCCAATCCTAACTATTTTACCCCATTGGGCTTTTGGTTTTAAGAGTCGACCTCACTTTTTCCTTAGGGTTGAACCTCCATTTTCCGTTTCAGTCGCGCCTCCTTCCTTTCTTCCTTCTCTCTATTTTTATTTTCTTCTTATGTCAATAAGGCTTGATTGGTACTGGTGCCGCTGCCTCCTCTATCTGATTGAAGCTTCTCGGCTTTGGGGTTGTTTGTTTTGTCGCCTTTAGCGCTGGTGGTTCTTGCTGTGCTCTGGAGTGGGTTCAGCGCTGGTGCGTTTTTGGCTGAGTGGGTGGTGTTTTCAGCTCAGTTGGGTGGTGGATTCAGCTCAGTCGGGTAGTGAATTGTGTGTTTATTGTCCTACAGTTGGGTGGTGGATTCATGTACATTGGCTCAGTTTGTTAGTTTTGGTTTAGATTGTAATTTTATCACTTCAGGGAAACTTAAAGTTATTTATAATTATTGAGGTGTTATTTTAATGTTAAAAATTTTATAATTTTTTTTTGTATTTTTTCAAAAAAATTACGAAAAAAAGAATAAAAAAACCTACAATAGAGCGGAATTTATGAATGAAAAATGTTATATGCATCAAAGTTGTACGCATGTGAGTGTTAAGTTGAATATTAAATTTACAAAATGTTGAATATTAAATTTAAAAAATAAAATATTGAGATAATCATAATACCACATATCAATGATGATTAATTGTACTCTTACATGAGACAGATGCATGCGAGAAGCTTCCATGTGTTAGAGTGCAATCTTTTATTCGCGGTGGGCTACGTTGGACTGGGCTGTATAGAGTTTGGTGATTTATAACACTTTCTTTTAACTGTGATTTACGTGGTGGTGAAAGATAGAATGATAGTTTAGCCTCTGTTCTTTTCTGAAGTCCTAACTAGTCGATACTCGAAAAAGAAATAACACTTTTGCTGTAAACTTTAATCATGGTCAACATTCTTCTATACTGTTTAAACTTTTCTTTTCTCATTTCTATAAAATTCATTCAAGTGGAAGCAAAAGCTATGATATATGTACTGCAGCTTGATGAGGTAAGAAGAGCAAGTCATTACTTGTCTATGGCAGAATCAACAATTGTTAGCTCATCCTCCTGTTCAGTGTCATCTTCCAGAGAAACTTGGTTTATCTCCACGGTGTTGTTTATTGGGCCTTGTGGGATGCCAAAGAGCGTTGTGAATATCTGTCTATGGCATTCATCACAGAAGTATATATAGGTATAATGTCCCTCGTATGGTAGCTTATGCACTGCAGCTCCCGGCAAAATGCGGTGTACAAAATCCGTCATTGATGGTGGAACAATCCTATCATCCATACCCTGTTATATAGTCAGGGTTGATGAGAAGGAAGTGAGAATTTTGTGAACTATGCAGCATTAATAACAAACTGATAATGGCTAGAGAACTATAAATTTCTAAAAAAATCTTCATCTGGCTGAATACATTACAAGCTAAACATGTTTAATTCTATATTACATGGAATCCTTCCGGTGTCCGGACACATTTTTTTCTTTCTTTTTCTGTAAATTTTGCGGTTGAGTATTCATGCCCGTGTTGTATCCAAATTAATTAAAATAAAGTCTACGTTATGTTCAAGTGTCTAGGATAGAATCTATGTACATTCTTTATTCTAAAAGTGTGTTCAAATATACATTCTATTATACAATACAGCAGCAAATAATTCCATAAGTCAAGACTCGCTCATGGAAGCATAGCAGTGAACAATTATTAATTAGAAAAAGATAAAAAGAGGATTATTATACAGGAGCTTAAAATTTTTTAGAAACTGTTCTACCTGCCATATGTGTACTGGGCCTAAGAAGCCCATATATTCCTCTGGAGCTTCACCGAGGATTGATTTGAGCCAATTAATAATCCCTTCGGCTTGCTTTTTCTTCTGCAATTTAAGGTCCGCAAGGCTGAAACCCCAATTTGATACCTGTAACACAGCTTCCTCCACAAAGGGTTTAGCATTTCCTTGCCTTGTTGATTCTTCCACATCTCTTTGCCAGAATTCTTCATAGATGGGGTCCTCTATCAAAGCTCTATCCTGATGAATGTCAGCAAAAGTTTTCAATCAGGATCCAAATATTAGATGTCACATTGTGGTCATCAATTTGAAAAGAGAACAATGAGAATCAGAAAATCAGAACACGTTTGAAAGGTTGAGCCTTCCTTGATAATAAAAAGGCCTCACCCTTTTTCCTAGAGACAAAGACAACCATTTGTCTATTCGATCATGCTTTCCAGATAAAAACCTTTTGCGATAGAAGTAAGATACAAGTCGTGGAAACCTCCGAGCTAAAAAGTACATAAACTTTCTTCCTTGCGTCCACTTTCCCCAGGTTTTACGTCTCTCTTCGCGGCTCATCAGTGGATCATATGGATTTACCATTGGTGCAAACATAGCTGCCCCTGCAAGTTTTCTCGTGCTTTAGCATTAAACAAATGCTTACTAGTAAGCATCTTGTCAAAACTTTTCATTACTAAAGATCAGGAATCACAGTATATTTTCAGAAATGAAAGTAACTAGTTTGTCAAGCAGAAAAATATACTCTTGGGCAAGTGTTATAGGCACATGAAAAGTCTGCTGCTGGTCAGTTGGTGCATGTTAATGATTGCAACATATGTTTACTAGAGACTTATTGTATTCCATATTTCCATAGATTCACTGGTTCATTAAAGGTCAGAATACTATAGCCTACATCATCATCTCGTTAAATCATTTTATACTCATAGCAAATAATTAGTGCCAGAATCAGAATACTCCATTTCATAAGCACACTAATAATGTTTTTGGTCCAAGCTCTAATCACATTAATGGTCAGAATTAGTGCAGAAAATTATAATCATCAAAATTGTCTTGCACAAAGTTACAGTACATTGTAAGCATTTCACATTATTATATAAACTCCAAAGGAACAATATCACCGGAACATGTAGGGTACAGAAACTCAAAGCTTTAAAAAATATATTTGTTTTAATATCATAGTAACAAGAAAACCTACTCCTAAGGACTCCGGATCTGTCAAGTGTCAACCATCCAAGTTTATAAAGCCTCAAAAGACAACAGCCATAGGGAAATTGATAATAAATTCTTCAGTGGAAAAAAAATAATTTTCGATTCACTTAGGAGACAATTGATGAGCATAAATACTCATTAATCTATCAAGCTAAACAGATGGAACCCAACTTTTCATGACAATATCAAGCATAAAAGAAAAGGTGATGAAGGTAATAAGGTACCTGCTAGTCTATCAGGGATATATCTCAATGCTGCCCAAGCATGCATGCTTCCACTCGAGTATCCTATAATCCAAAACTTGCCTTCAATACCAAGAGCATCTGCTAAGATGGACATATCTGATGCTGAGGACTCAAGGTTTCGACTAGGATGGGGATCACTCTCTCCAAAACCAGGAAGATCATATGTCAAGAAGCGAACACCAAACTCTTCAAGTAGTGAAGCTTTCAGTCCAGGCATTCCTATTTGAATTAGAATGATACATACACTATGTAAAAGTGAACACAGAAAATATAAGCAGAAAGAGGTGTCATCCATATGCTTTTGGAAATTGCAAACTATAACCTGCAAGCCGAGAAGAAAGAAAAGAATGTGGAGAGAAAACTGTAAATCTAGCTCTTTCTGCTGAAACACCTTGCTCTTTATATGCCATGTATCTACCATCAGGAAGCACTATACGGTTAGCACTAGGAGGATGTATGCACACTTCCTTCTCCTCTAAGATGGTAGAAGAGGTGTGCTCCACTGTGAGAGTCAAAACTGCAAAGTTCTAAGCAATGTGAGCGACAGTATCAATATCAGTTTAAGGAAGCAGCAAAATGGAGGATGTACATATTCATGTAACAAAGGGGGAACAAAATGTTAGTGGTTAACTTAATGAGGTCAATCCAATGCGATTTACAATACTAACTAATGGGAATGAAATTCCAATTGCCATTTCATTTTATTCCCTTTATGAAATTCCCATTGCCCGTTCCATTCAATTCTTAGAAATTACTCATTTCATTTGTAAAATCAAACTTGAAACCTTTAATTAAAACTAGATATAAGGTTAAATTTAATATGGTCAACTTCATGTCCTTGCTTTACAATCCAGGAGCAATGTAAGGGAATGAAAATCCCTTTCCCATTTCATTCTAGGAATGCTATGGGCACCAAAGTGAATAAACCTTTACTACTTCTGTTATTTTTTCTTATTGAGTAGTTCCATACGATGACCATACTTCTGTTATTTTTTCTTATTGAGTAATTCCATACGATGACCATACTTCTGTTATTTTTTCTTATTGAGTAGTTCCATACGATGACCATATGTTTAAATGTCAACACGCGTAAGCTATATATGATCCAACTAGCGAAAGAGTTCACAGTAAATAAACGAACACACTCAAACTCAAGAATCCCAAATAGTTCTGTTTGGTAGCAGAGAAAATTCATAAAAAAAAAAGCACATAACCGTCGGGTCAAAGCTCAATTAGTAAGCTATAATGGTTCGCTAAATTCTCAAGCACCCAAAATTCAAAACTGAAAACCCTCGCATTTCTCCACCATTTTCTAACGAAATCAAGCAAAGTACAACCCGAGAACAACGACGAACAAAAAACCGCATTTCTTCACCAACCAAAAACCCCCAAAAATAAAGGAAAAATAAAAATAACTCACCAGCAAAAGCGAGAACGACGACGAACAAAATTACCGAGAAGGAGTAAACCGGATCCTTATCTTCAGGCAAATACTCGTCTAACAAATTCAGCTTCCGACGAAGCTTCTCAGAAGTCCCTCCAATTCTCCTACTAAACTTCCTAACCAATAAGGAGTCAGGATTCACTAAGGTCTGCTTCACTATATCTCTACACCCTTTTCCAAACTCCACACTCATCTCCCCCACCGCTTTGAGAAACTCTCTGGCATGATCCTTAAAAGTCTCCAACGACTCACCTCTCACATTGGCTCCGCCTGAGTTCATATCCACTACGAAGCAGGCGTACTGTACTCCCGATTTATTCAAAAAATCGTCATTACACCAATATCTTCGATGATCAGTATCAGTTTCCGAATCAGAATATAGTCTGGATCGAACAAAAAACAAAGAAGGGGAAGTAATAATATCAGAAGTGAGAACTTGTGTTTTGGGTTTTGAAATTTCTGAAAAGTTTGGTGGTTGTGTTTTAAGAGAGAGAAAAAGTGTGTGTGTTAATTGGAAGACTGAAAGGTTGAGAAGGAAGACCGTGAGCCGAGAAAATGTAGTGCCTTTTTGGTTCAGACGTGGACGTTGGTGCGGATGAATGGTTCAAATGTGTAACCGTTTTTAGTTTTTACTCTCTTCGAGCGGTTACTCTTTATTACTTTTACCTTATTTTTGTGTATTTATAATAAATTATAAATAATATATCATAATATTATTAATAATTATATTTAATAAAAAATTAATATATTATTTATTATTGTAATATATTGTTATGTATATAAATACTCATTGTGTAATAAATATTATTATCGCATTTTCACAATAAAAATTTATATATTATCTTTTATGTTTTGAATGTGATTATTGTTCTGATAAAATTGGTATTAATATATTGTTTCCACAATCACAATTTGGGCAACAATCTTGTTTTATTATTGATTCTAATTATATAATATTGCGTTTTAAAAAAAATATTAAATATGGATATAATAGTACTGTTAATTATAGTAAAAAAATATTTTTTTTAAATATTAAAAATCTTTTATGTTGTATGATTTAGATTTTAAGGCCAATTAAGGTTTTTTAATGATTTATTTTATGGTTTTAATTATAGAAATGTTGTATTGAGAATTGATATTTTTATAATAATTTAAATTTTTTATTTACAATTTAATGTTTAAGTGTTTTTAAAAATAAAAAATTTGCTAGCTCAAGTAATAGAATTAACTATTTTATTTATTAAAAATGCTTGCAATATAATGTTTCATAACTCAATAAATCTAACATAAACTGCTACATATTATTTAACTTCATGTGTAGACATATGTTATTTTCAAATTAAGGATTAAAAACAATTGTGTGTGTCTCTGAATATAATTACGATCACTGTCATTATACCCAAGAATCAAATTTTATAATTTTTTTATTTAATAAAAAAAAAGATTTTAATGTTTGTTATTTATAAAAAACTAACTACGACCAATCATTTCACTTCCCTCATACATAAGACTACTTAATTGGGATTATTTTAAGTAATATGGTGAGTAATTATTCAAATGCCAATTTAATTCTAACTAGAAGTAAGAAATTGGGTAAAATTCAACCCTACGGACCGAGCATATGTGTGTGAGTTAATCTCTCTCATATTCACTAAATGTATATATTAATACTTTAAGATTACTTTATATATTTATTCAAACGTAATCATTACATTTATTTCATAAATATTTTGAACATTTTCTATATTTCCATTATAGTGAAAATAGGAGTAGAAATAAGAAAATGGTCAAATTTAGCCTAATAGGAATAAGAATAACAGTAGTGTTTATAATGGTAAGGCATCAATTATAGCAAACAAAATCGCACGAAAAAAAGATACCAAATAACCATAATTGGTATGTTGGATAAAAGGAGTTATCATATCTATCTAAAAAATAGTAGTTTCAAATTGAATTTTTCTTAAATAATTTTTTTATTAAATAATCCATTAAACTTAAAAGTTTATGTGAAATATTTTTGGATTTTTAGACTATTCCGTATATATTTTACGTTTTTTTATACAAAAATGATTCATTTTTATAAGACTTTTTAGATATTATTTTGATGATTTTCAATCATTTCAAAATATTAATAATTTTTTTTTTTTGTGATTTATATTAAAGAATCATGCCAATAGTGGATTCTTGTGGAATAAACTTCGAACCGAAAGAATTTTATTAAATTTCAAAAAACAACCGTTTGAAACTTACTTGAATTAAACATGCCGTACTTTGGATTTTCTATTTGATTATTTATTCTTAAGAAAACGGGATGTTTAGAAATCATTAATTTTTTTAATTTAATTATTTTTTTAATTTTGAAAAAAAATATCTTTATCAATATATATATATATGTATATTTATTTATATATATAGAATTCATAAATATTATACTAACATTAATAAAATATACATTAAAAATACAATCACTCAAAATATATTATTCTTAGTTTTACCTTTGTCTCTATCATTCTACAATTTTAAATAAGAAAATGATTTTCCAAATTCAAGTAGCAATAAGAGAGAAGGATAAAATCTTAATAATATTAATAAAATTATGTTTAATATTAAATATATTTAAATAATTATATATTTAATTAAATAATATTTTAAAAAATAATTTGTTAGATTTTTTAATAGTAAAAATATAGACGTAAAAAAAGTTATTTTTATGAAAGTAAGTTTTAATGGTTATATTTTTATTATTTTTTAAATTATAATTAATATAATAATTTTTTTCAATTAATATATAAATAATTTAGTTATTTAATATAATTTTACTTTTAATTTTAGTTAAAAAATGTTTATTTTTATATAATATTAAAATATATATATATTTACGCTTTAATAAAAATAAACATAAATCTTTTTTATAACAGATTAAGGATAAAATTCTATACATAAAAAAATATTATATTATACGATTAAATTAATTTTTATTAAATATAATTTTAAATTCACGTTAAATTAGACTTTTGCGGAAGAAAGAGGTTGAGTGGAGTGATGGAGTACGTGAGCGTGATGTTTATACGTGGAAGGCAATTAATTATTGATAAAAAGCGCCCGTGAAACAAAGATGTAGAGATGCATGCAGGAAAATCTATTAAAGTAAAAATAGTTCTGTTATTATATAATTAATATAATAATTAATTATAAATTAAAAAAATAATTAATTATAAATTAAAAAAATATTATTTTATTTTAATCTTTAATTATTTATTATATTAGTTATATTGTATTGTAATTTTTGACCCAAAAAATAATTCTTTAAATTAAACAGATGGATAAATAAACCGTATGTCTTTATAATTTTTTTAATAAAAAATAGTGTCATTTATATAATTAAAAAAAGTGAATGTATTTAATATAAAAGTTTCAATAGATTAGTTTTTACATTATTCATAAATCTTATTCTTATAAAAATCAGCGGTGGTGGTTGTATTGGAGGCGGGTAATAACGACCATCACCTGTTACATTCTTGACCATGTATGGACCCATTTTGTTTTTTATCGAAAGTGATTTATTTTTAATAATATTTAGTAATTTATTTGAAAAATAGTTTCAAGAAATACTATTTGTGTATTTAAAAAATCAAATTATTGTTGTTTATAAGAAAATAAAAAAATAATTTAGAAGGGATTTTTTTTACTTAAATTAAATATTTAAATATCACTTTAAATTACTTCTAAGAATTATATATTATTCAGTAATTGTAAAAGTACGTAAGTGTAAGGTCGAATATTTGATCCTCAAAATACGTGAATCTTGTAATATTATATATTAAAAGCCTCAATTATTATATGTTTAATCGTATTAAATATTAAAATTTTATATAATAAATATATTTTTTATGAATAATTATTTTGTACCTTTATTATATACATCAACAGTTGATTATTCATTTTTTTTAATATTTTAAGTAATTAAATATCAAAATATTTATATAATAAATATATTTTTATAAATAATTATTTTTATCACATTAAATAAGTATGAAAATTCATATTATTCATGATTATTTGATCAAATCATTTATAATTATTTTATTTTTTTGTTATTTTTTACACCAATAAATACTAAAATATTCATATAATAAATACATTTTTTCATTTTTTGTTTTCACTTAAAAGAATCAAAATGTTCATATAATAAATGCATTTTTTATGAATATTAATTTTGTATAATGTAATTATTTTTATTAAATTAAAAGTAACAATTCATACAATCATGAATACCAAAAATTTAAATTTAATAAATACATTTTTATGAATAATTATTTTATGTAATACAATTATTTTTATTATATTAAGAGTCATAATTTATATAGTTTATGATTATCTATTTAATAAGTATTCAAATAATTCATTTATTAGTAGATCATATTTTTATTGAATTAATAGTTTTTACATCAATATCATATTAATTAAAAAAATATATTGAATTAATATAAATTATTTTTAAACAAAAAATATTATTATTCATGTAAGATTGACTTATTAAATAGTAAAAATACTAAATGAATAAGTTCATATATTATTTTTGTTATATTTGAACTATTTATTAAATAAAATTATACAATTATTATGAATATAGTGATAAATCACTTATATTTATATTATATTTGGATTCTATTGTTCATAAAATAGTTGACATAATATATTTACGATAATGACAACTATTTACTTAAATTAGTTATAGCTACAAGATAGAACATAGTCAATCGAAGGTGTGTAGAGATTCTTTGGTATACTTCAAAGGTACACTAAGAAGTAGGCTCTATTACCTCAATACTAATACAGAAACGAATGTTGCCGTAGTAAGCCATAAAGAGAAAAATGTCACCTTTGGCATATAAGATTAAGTCATATTAGTGAGCAGGATTGGAGGAACTTTCCAAAAGGAAGATTCTTAGTGGTGGTAAGCTTAACAAGATTTCATTTTGTGATCATTGTATTTTTGGAAAGATGCAAAAATTGAAGTTCACATCTATAAAATTAAAGGAATGTGTCCTACTTGACTATGTGCATTCAGATTTGTGGGGGCTAGAAATAACACTGTCAATGGGTGGGGTAAGTTACATGCTTATTATTATTGATGATTTCTATAGAACATTATGGGTTTATTTGTTGAAAAGTAAAGATGAAACTTTTGAGAAATTTATGGAGTGGAAGAAACATGTAGAAACTCAAATTGTCAAGAAGGTCAGTGTTTGAAAATTGACAATAGTTTGGAGTTTTACAACGAGGCTTTCATAAGCTTTTGTAGGGAGAATGTTATCATTACACATAAGATCGTTCCTAAAAATCCTCAATAAAATGGTTTTGCAGAGAAGATAAATAGAACATTATTGGAGAGAGTAAGGTGTATACTTTTCGTCACAAACATGCCCAAAATATTTTAGGGAGAAATCATTGCAGTGGCTAGATACCTTATCAATAAGTGTCTTTCATTGCTGCTCAACTTTAAGACGCGAGAAGAGGTATAGTTTGAAAAACCTATCATATAACCATATGCATGTTTTTGGTTGTGTTACATATGTACATATGAGACAAGGAAAGTTAGAGCCTATTACATTGAAGTGTATGTTTTGGGGGAATCCTAGTGGTATGAAGGCTTACAAGCTCTGATATGGTGATGCTAACAATTACATTACTAATAGAGATATAACCTTCAAGAAGGATGAGTTGTATATGGGTGGGGCTTCCGAAGAAACAAATGACTCACCAGAAATAAGCAAAAGTATTAATTTTAAGGTGGAGCCATTATTGTATAAAAACCAACCTAGGGGTGAACATAGGCAACCAGAAGAGCCTATTATACAAGAAACTCCTAATGATGATAATCATGGTCTATAGATGGAAGAAGAAGAAGACTTTATTGAACTTGAGTCACCTAGACCAAGAAATGACTACTTTTTGGCACGAGATAGGAATCAACGAGTGATTAGAGATCCTGAGAGTTTGAACCTCATATCCTATACATTAGGTATGGAGTCAAATATCTTGGGACTTGAGCCAAGGTTCTATGAAAAATCCATGAATAGGAAGGATGTTGATAAATGATGGAAGGATATGGAAGATGAAATGAGTTCTCTATACAAGAATAAGACATGGATATTAGTTTCTCGACCAAAGGGTTAGAAAGTTTTGGGTAACAAATGAGTCTACAAGATGAATGAGGGTGTGTTGGATGTCAAGCTAGCCTATTACAAGGCTAAAGTTGCTGCAAAGCGATTTGTCTAAAGAGAATGTGTAGAATTTACTTAAATTTCCTAACCTATTGTTAAACATATTTTCATTAGATTATTGTTGTCTGTTGTTATGCATAATGATACAGAACTTGACCAAATGGATTTGAAAACTTCTTTTTTACATAGATACCATAAGAGAGGAAATTTTACGAAGCAACCCAAGGGATTTGTTGAAAAAAGCAAGGGGTGATATGGTGTGTTTCTTGAAGAAGTCAATGTATGCACTACTACAAAAAGGGGTATTAAATTCGGTTAAAAATCGACTTAAAATTTAAAGTCAATTTAACGCATGAATCAACTTTAAATTTTTCATTTTTTTTACAAAATTTACTCATTTTCTATTATACTCAATTTAAAACCTATATTCGATCACTAAATAATAGCAGGAAATTTTTTTTTAATAAATAGTTTAAATAATACAAATAATTGAAAAATAAAATATTAATTAATAGCAAAAAAAATTACCATGATGTTGTTCTATGTTATTCAAGATCATCATATTCTTATCGTGATGTTATAATACAAATCTACATATATAATACAAAAATTTATACACATAAATAATAACACATAATAATAGAAAAAATATGAATAATAAGTGTGTAGGATTAATAGAAATACTTACAAGAGTAAATGAAGTGACAAAATGAAGGAAATGAAGAAACAATGGTGTTTTGTAAGTGAGAAATGGGTATAATTTTTTTGAGTATTTTGCTCAAAAATATAGGGGATCTAGAAGATTAGTTAGAGAGGAAGAAAACTCACTAACCGACGCTGAAATTGGTGGTTGTAAGTGGCGAGAAAATGAGAAATAGTGGAGGAGGTTTTGGGTTTTTAAGAGTTATGCAACGCTTGGAATATTTTCTGTTTGGGGAAGAAAGAAGAGAAAAGAATTTATTCACGTGTGTAGCATCGATTCTATGTGTGAACTGACACTATCCATATAGGATGTAGCATCGGTTGACGTGTCGAACCGATGCTACACGTGGATGTAGCGTCAGTTCCAAGTTTCAACCGATGCTACGCTACGTGGATAGCGTCGGTTCACCATGTTAACCGACGCTACGTCCTATGTGGATAGCATCGATTCTACACCGAATCGACTTTAAATTAATTATAAGTTGGTTTTTTTTTCAAAAAATGAGTTTACATATCGACTTAGATGCCCTTTTTGTAGTAGTGATGGCTTGAAAAAACCTCCAAGATGTTAGTACAAAATATTCGATGATTTTGGTTTGAAGATAAGGGTTCAAATGGAGTATGCATGACAATTGTGTGTATTTGAGACGTGCATCTAGCTCCATCATTGTGTATTTATTACTATATGTTGATGATATATTGTTAGCTAGTTGTGATTAGTCTTAATTACCACATTGAAGAGTCAACATAGCTTTGAATTTGAGATGAAGAATCTTGGGTGTGCCAAGAAAACTTTGGTGATAGAAATTAGAAGAGATAAAAAAAGGAAAGTTGTTCATTTCTTAAGAGGAATATTATGAGAAGGTGCTAAAACTGTTTAATATGGTCGATACTAAATCGACTACAACTCTGATAGTATTACATTTTAAGTTGTCGATCTCAGATTCTTCTTCTACAAATAAGGAAAAGAAAGAAATGAAAATTTTCACCTTAAGTAAGTAGGATCACACAATTGAAACTCTCAAACTAAATGAACACACAAGTGAATCATTATATTGAAAAAAGAAGGAGGAGAATATTTTTCAAGTAGACATAAATTCTCCACAACATATTTTTGTAAAGATTTTAACTCACCAATCGATATGGATTTCTTACATATTGTATTAAAGAATGAGCAAATACAAATTATTGATAATCAAACATGTTTTGGAAGAATTAACCTAATAACAACTGGGAATAACTATTGTATTAAGATATGACAGTCATGTGTCTTCAATCCATAAAGTTTCTTGTCGGTCATAGACACAAAATTTCTTAAGTTGGATAAGTAACCATAACGAATTTTCAAAAAATCCAAAAATTTACAAAACATATCCTTCTCTTTGACATTGTATATGATACTGATGGAAAGTATGTTCGATTCTTATAATTTTTCACCCTTGGTGCCAATTTAGGTTATGTGCCCATTTCTTTAAATCCAATCTTACTTTAATTCCATCATTTGTTTTTCCAAGTATATTAAGTAATGTACCAATCAAACTCTCACATACATTTTTCTCAATGTGCATGACATCTAATATGTAATGAATGCGTAGGTCTTTCCAATAAGGTAATTCCTAAAATATTGATTTTTTACTCCAACAATCATGTTCTATTGATTGAGTAACATTTTCATTTTCACCCCTTTTATTAGTTGACCTTTTTTGTTTCCCTCTATCAATAGGTATTATTTTTTATCTTTACATATCGTTTGAATGTCATACCATTAAATCACATTAATATCTCAACACCTCGCAAAGGTCTTGGTGTAAAATTATGATATTTTTCACCATCGAAAGGTTTCTTTTAGTATCTAAACTTGTGTCTAGATGATAAAAATATTCTACGTTTTTTATAAGACATATTTCATCCATGAACAACATAAGTTGTAGAAGTGTCATCACTACAAATAAGACATTTACACTATCATTCCACAAGTTAAAGTATTAATTCTCCATAAAAGGACTCCCTTCAAGTTAAAATATTCTTCTTTATGTATGTCATAAACATTTACACTATCATTCCACAATATCTTTAAGTTATCTATTAGAGGCTTCAAATACATATCAATATCAACTTCAGGTTGTTTTGGTTATGAGATCAATAATGTTAACATCATAAATTTTCTTTCCATACATAACAAAGGAAGAAGGTGGTATGTTACCATAATTACTGGTCAATAGCTATAAAGAATGCAATCATTTGGATAAGTATAAATCTCATGATATTTCATGCCAAATCGACTAAGAGATTTCTCCACTTCATAAATTAAAGATGGAAATTCATTACCTTCAGGAAACATATTTATTATTACATTTAGTAATTCAATGAATCTCTTATAAAAAATCATTTTTTGCCTTCACATTGTACAAATGAATCAATCCCAACATTTTAGTGTATTTCTTGTTCTATGGATACAATGACTTTTTGGCATCATCCTTGTGTAATTCATCTTCAACATCATAAAATATATTTTCTATCTGTACATTATATCTAGAGTACCTATTATGATAATATGTATATAATCCACTAACATCCTTATTTATCTCTTTTCCATTAGTATCATGAATATTTTTTTCATGATAATAACAATATTTATAACTCAAAAGAATATCATTATAGATAAGGTAATACTTAACCTCATCAATATCATGAAATTTCTCATTTTTACATTTAATACATAGACATCGAATTATATTAATTTCATTATTATTATTTCTATGGGCGAATTCTAAGAAAGTTTCAATTTTAGAAATATAGTCCTACTCAATTCTATACTTTGACATCAAAATACATTAAACATTTTAAATATAGATCCAATAAAATATAAATGTATTAATCACCAACATATTTTAGCTATTATTATATATAAAGTTATAAATCATTAGAATATTCATCAAAACATCGTATAAAAATTAATACATAAAATTCAAATAATTAATAAACTCATTATAACATTAATAATATATAATATTATTTAATACATGTAATAATAACTTTAAAAAATTTAAATTTAAAATAAATTAATATATATAAAACATGAAATATATGATATATGTGTATAATGATAAGTTTTAAAAATTTAAATTTAAAATAAATTAATATATATATAACATGAAATACATAAAATTAGTTATAATAAATAAATAATTTTTTTCTAAGCTTGAATAAAAAAAATAAACAACATATATAACACAAAAATATATACAAATAATCAATAACACATAATATACATTAAAATAAAAAATAGTTGTGCAAAAATTATATAAAAATATAAAATTTCAATAGTAAGTGTAAAATAATTTATAAAAAAACTTACAAGAATAAAACAAGTGAGAAAATGAAGGAAGATTGTGTTTGGTAAGTGAGAAAGTGAAGGAAAATAAGTAAGAAAAAAAATGAGTATTATACTTAAAAAATGGTGGATCTAGATCAGAAAGTAGAGAAGAACAAAACCCAATTGACTACGCCGAAAATAATGGTCGAAATGGAAAAAACAATTTGGAAGTAAACACAGGATTGGAGAGAAAATGAGGATATAGTAACAAAAACTATCAGATTTTGGGGGAGAGGAAGAAGAAAAAGGAAAAAAAAGACATGTAGTGATGGTTCTACTCACCAACCGATACGAGTCACATGTTGAGTCGATTGACAAGTAGAACTGACGCTACGTGTCACGTGTAACGTCAATTGACACGTAGAACCAATATTACTCATGATGCATCAATTGATGTGGCAACAGATGCTACACGTGGCAAGTAGTGTTGGTTGATATGTAGAATCGATGTGAAGCCACATGTAGCATCGGTTCTACGTACCAACTGATGCAACATTACGGTTCAGTTGACATGTATAATTGACGCTATACATGGCTTCGTGTCGGTTGACATGTACAACAACGTTACGTTCCACTTGTAGCGTCGGTTGTATACATCAACATACGTTATTTTTTTATTTTTTAAATAATTTTTAATTTTAAGTCCATTTGAAATCAATTTTTAACATGAACTAACTTTAAATTTTAAGTCAGTTTATAAGCATACAGACTTAAAATTCATTATAAATTTGTTTAAAAAATTTATTTTAAATCTTGACTTAAATATTTTTTATTGTAATAGTGAAAATGTGTCTTATATAAGTACAATGCATATTTTGATGTATTTAATGATTTGTTCAAGACCAAATATTACATTTGGTGAGTCGTTACATGGCTAATCTGGGTAAAAATTATTGAGAGGTAGTGAAATGGGTGATAAGGTATCTATGGGGTACAATAGGAGTTGGTCTTTTCTATGATCGCTTCGAGGAGTCAAGTGTTGGTGTAATGGGTTACGTGGATTTTGAATTTTGGCTTGTTTGGATTTGGAAGAAATTTAATGAGTTAGAAGGAACATTTACATTCAATAGTGACTTTGTCTTCTACAAAGGCAAAATTTGTTACATCGAAACGGTGAAAGAAGCTACGTAATTGAAGGGTTTGGCAAATGAACTTGGTTTTGAGGAAGAAAAGAGTCATGGTTTATTGTGACAATCAAGGTACAATTTTCTTGACATAACATCCTCAATTTCATAATCATACCAAACATGTAGATGTGAAATTACACTTATACAAGAGATGATGAAATAAGGTGAGATGGAGTTGGTGAAAATTCACATAAATGATAACCCTTTGGATATAGCAACAAAATCGGCTCCCTTAGTAAAGTTTATAAAGTGTCAAATTTTGATCAAAGTGACCACCCCATCTTAGTAAAGGTAAAAGGGGTGTGTCTTCACTCAAGAGAATGAGTTCTAAAGATTGACATCAAGGTGAAGAATTATGATATTATGATGCAAATATATGTGGATGTTTTTGATTCGTTGTGGGTGATTAAGCATCAAAGGTAAGACTAGAAATATTGTATGAAATAGAAAATGGTTTTGGGTGTATGTTGATAAATCATGATTTGATCTCAGAATTTTTGCTCAAATTTTGGTCGTTGATTTTAATGGCTTGATTGAATGATCAAGTAAAAATAAATAGAACAAATGATAAAAATGGCTATAGATTTAGAAAAGGAAGCTTGAGACACAATATTCATTATTGTCATTGCCAATTTGGGTATATATAAGCACTAATGGATTCAGCAAGACAAAAATATCTTTGAATCCGATCACATGTCGAAGAAGTTTTTCAATTTTTATTAATTTAATATAAAAAAATAAGGATAAAAGTTAATTGAAGTTAAATTAAAATTGAAGTAATAAGTTGATATATTAGCAAGAGGGGGGGGGTGGAAGTAATAAGTTGACATGATAACAGCTTAAAGCCGGAAATTGCATTCAAAATTATAATTTTTATAATAAATAATGTATTTCAAAAAATGAATATATTATATATATTTCAAAAAATTAACAAATTATAGTTTATTATAATAAGTAAATAATTACAAATCTAAATAATTAATTAGTTGTAAATTTAAATAGTCAGTTGTAAAAATATACAATTAGATATGAATTTGCATAGTTAAGTAATTAGTTGCTAATCTAAATATGTTAATTTTGGATAAAGTTAAAATGAAATTGGTAAAATAAATGAGTTATATATTAAATAATTATTTCAAGGAAGTTAAATCATCAAATAATAAGTTTTGTAATATTACATTAGTCATTAAAAGTATTATAAATTAAAATAAAAGATTGTAATAAATTAGTTGTTATTATATATAGGTTATCACTTTAATTTAATAATTTTTGAATTTAACGTATATAATTTTATTATTTATAAAAATTGCGTATTATAAATATTTATTTTTAATATTTTTAATGAATTATAAGTATTTATTTTAATAAATTATAGAAATAAAAATATTTATTTTTTTATAATAAAAATATTGATAATGTTTAACTCATAAATTATAATATTAAAATATTTATTTTTAAAAATGATAAGAAGTCTAATAATTATAAAACTAATACATATATTTTGTAAAAATTAAGAAAAATTTATAACGTTTTGTCCATTATTTTAATATCTCACCCATTTAATTTAAAATATAATTCATTACCGACAAATATAATTCATTAAGTTAAAGTAAGTACTAGACAACATAAAGCTGTCAACTTCCATCTTACAGGGACTCAAATAGTGTAGCATGTACATAATCCAGGTGTCATTGAGTGGACTAATGCTTTTGTTTATACATGCAACACAATTAGGTCATTGATAATGAAAGCTTACCAAGAGCAATTAAGTAAAGACTAACCACAAAATTTTGCACATATAATCCACAAATTAAATTATGTGCTAGCTATAGAGATCGAGAGCAAGCTATTTTTTA
This sequence comes from Hippophae tibetana, assembly GCA_037013495.1. Classification (NCBI taxonomy): domain Eukaryota; kingdom Viridiplantae; phylum Streptophyta; class Magnoliopsida; order Rosales; family Elaeagnaceae; genus Hippophae; species Hippophae tibetana. The sequence continues at coordinate 1,904,722 of CM072810.1, forward strand.
TTTGTATAAAAACAGATAATTAAGAGGAAGATAATGAAGTTATATGCTAATGACATGTACAATATATCTTTTAAGTTTTATACCTGTTTTGGAGTGAAGTGAAAAAAGTAAGAGAAAAAAAGAAGCCAATTTATTTTTGGTAAAGATTTTAAACCAAAAATACTAAAATAATTACGCTTATATTTAAAATTCGTAACAAAATTTAAAAGGAATTGTAAATAAAATGAATCACAAATTGGGAGAATTTAAAAGGAGAATTATCAAAATTAAATTAGTTTTAATTGTGTTTACTTATATTAATTTTGAATCAGCGTAAAAATATTATTTTACTCGCATCTCTTATTAACGTAATAATAATTATATTTAAAAAGGTTAGTTTAAGAATATAAGCTTTATATCTTTCTACAATAATTTAATTTAAGACCTTCAAAAGGGAATCATGTTATTTAAAAATAAGTAAATTAATTATTAATATTTGCATGGTTTTTAATTTTTTAAATTCTTATTTTATAAGTATAAATAAAAGAGAATCATTACATATCACTTGTTGTATGCAGTAAAAATAATTATAAAATCAAGTTAATAAAAAAATAAATAAGATATAATAAATTAAAGTGATTTAGTTAATTATTTAATCTATACATAGCCCTTTTAACTTCTCACAATATAGCCGACAACAAAGCAATTAAACCTATAGACTATAGCCTTTTGGCTTCCACTGCCCCAAACGTTTAACATTTGGTTGTTTTTCTCTATTAATACAACAATTTTCACATTAGTAAAAATAAAAAAATTACATATATCAATACTATATTATGATATATTCATACACATTATCGTTACAATAAAATACACCTATTAATTCATTTTCAATAGAAAACAATCTTATTTGAATTTGCTTTATCTTGAAAGCAATCATTTAAAATTATAATTTCATCACTAAAAATGATAACTTTTTTTTGTTTCTCTTATCTTATATTATCATTATTAATGCAAGATTTAGAGTTTAATTTTGAACCAATATTTACTTTACTTTTAAGGATGAATGCAACTCCAGCTAATAGAAATCATAATCAACTGGTATAAGTTTACTTTCTTCCTTCATTTCATTCTATCAATGAATCTTTACTCATTTCCTTAGACTCCTTCTTTGCAAAAAAAAATCATAATAAACGGAATCCATTTTGTTCAATGAAATTAAATTCTGTTAGAGATTTTTATAAAACTCTTTAATTTAAGGAGCAAAACATAGAGTAAAACAAGGAATAAAACATGAAGCTTAATTCAAGAAACCATTAATTTAAGGAGTAATTCAAGAAGTAAATTTTCTTATAAATAGATGTGTAATTGTAATGAATTGATCATCCAAAGTGTTCATTTCAATAGAGAGAAAAGTTTTTGTGAGAGAAAATTGAGAGTAATTTTCTTAGGTGTAATTGGCCGAACTCCGTTATCAAATTTGTGTGTTATTTTTATTATTGTTTTCACATAAATCTTGCTTATCAGGAATTTGCATAATTTCCCCACAACTGGTATCAGAGCTATTGGTGGTAATTTCTATCAATTTTCTACAAGTTACTATTTACGTGAATAGTGAATTATGTGAATAGTGACATTTTGTCGACGATATTTGTTCATTGACGGAGGTGTTCTAATATCTGGTGGTTTACAAAAATAGTCAGAAACGATCCGGAGGAAGTCAGATTTGAGTGGGAGCAATGATCGTAGATGAAAGAAGGGTGAAACTCGAGAAATTTGATGGCACAGATTTCAGGTTTTGGAAAATGCAGATAGAGGATTATCTGTATCAAAGAAATCTATATCAACCTCTCTCAGGGAAGAAGCCAGAGGCTATGAAGGAAGAAGATTGGAATCTTTTAGACAGACAAGCCCTCAGAGTTATTCGATTGACGTTATCCCGTAATGTTGCTTTCAACATAGCAAAGGAAAAGACCACGATGGGTCTTATGGTAGCTCTCTCCAATATGTATGAGAATCCATCAGCCTCAAACAAAGTACACTTGATGAGGTGTTTGTTCAATTTGCGGATGAATGAAGGCGCATCGATAGCTCAACATCTCAATGAACTCAACATAGTCACAACCCAGTTGAGTTCAGTGGAAATTGAATTCGATGAAGAAGTACGAGCATTGATACTTGTCTTCTTTACCAGAACGTTGGAATGCTACTATCACGGCTGTGAGTAGCTCGTCAGGAAGCAATAAGTTGAAATTTGACGATATTCGTGATCTGGTTCTCAGTGAAGAGATCTGACGTAGAGAGTGAGGTGAATCGTCAACTTCTTCAGTTTTGCATACATAGTCAAGAGGAAGAAATTCAACCAAAGGGAATGGACGTGACAGAACAGACTACCAAGGTAGATCAAAGGACAGGAGGTCCAAATCCAGGAATCCTAATAATTTCCATAGCTCGAAGACTATCGAGTGTTGGAATTGTGGAAGAACCAGGCATTACAAAAATCAATGCAAGAGTGCACCGAAGGACAAACAAGTGAAGGTAGAGACAAATGTTACTTCCACCTCAGGAGAAGATGATGCATTGATATGCTCTTTGGAGAGCAAGGAAGAATCTTGGGTGTTAGACTCTAGAGCATCGTTCCATGCTAATTCACAAAAAGAATTTTTCGAGAAATATGTCCCCGGAAACCTTGTAAATGTATATCTTGGTGATGATCAACCATGTGCTATTATTGGCAAAGGTGTAGTAAAGATTAAATTGAACATATCTATTTGGGAACTTAAGGATGTCAGGCATATTCCCGATCTCAGAAGGAACTTAATCTCAGTAGGGCAGTTGGCCAGTGAAGTCTACACTACGATCTTCCATGTTGATGATTGGAAGATTTCAAAGGGTTCAATGATAGTTGCTCGGGGCAAGAAAAATGGCACTCTTTACATGACATCAGAGGCACGTTGTTCAATCACTATTGCAGCAGGCAATGAAACATCAAATCTGTGGCACCAGAGACTAGGCCACATGAGTGAGAAGGGGATGAAAATTATGCAATCAAAAGGCTAGAGCTTATTCACTATGATGTTTGGGGACCAACGACCGTCTCATCTATTAGTGGGAAACACTACTTCGTGACTTTCATCGATGATCACTCTCAGAAGTTATGTGTTTACTTTCTAAAGCATAAGTCTGAAGTATTTGAGGCTTTCAAAAGATGGAAAGCTATGGTGGAAAATGAGACGGGTTTAAAGATCAAAAAGCTCAAAACCGATAATGGTGGTGAATATGAATATACCAGATTCAAAAATTTCTGCTATGAGCACGGGATCAGAATGGAAAGAACTGTGCTAGGCACGTCTCAACACAATGGTGTAGTTGAGCGTATGAACCGAACGTTGACAGAAAAAGCCAGAAGCATTCGTATACAGTCAGGTCTACCGAAGTAGTTCTAGGCAGAAGCAGTCAACACGGTAGCTTACTTGATCAACTGAGACCCATCTGTTCCATTGAAGCATAGAATACTAGAGGAGGTATGGAACGGAAAAGAGGTGAAACTATCACATCTAAAAGTTTTCGGTTGTGTAGCATTTGTGCATATTAGTGATCAAGGCAGGAGTAAGCTTGATCCCAAATCCAAGAAATGCACAGTCATCGGCTATGGTGAGAATGAGTTTGGCTACCGCATTTGGGATGACGAAAAGAAGAAAGTTATCCATAGCAGAGATGTGATTTTCAACGAAAGGGTGATGTATAAGGACATGCATAAAATAAACGCCAATGACTTAGAGCAGAATGAGTCAGTATTTACAGATGCAGATAATTTCCCAGATAGTTCCGCAACAGAACCAATTGTAACAAGTCCTCAGCCAGAGGAACTTGTTAGACAGAGCAATACACAATATTCCAACACACCACAACCTCTTACTCCAGCTCCTGTATTGAGAAGGTCTTCTCGACCTCATGTCCCTAATAGGAGATACATGAACTATGTGTTGCTGACTGATGGAGTGAAGTCTGAATGCTATGATGAAGCTTGTTAGACTCGAGATTCCAACAAGTGGGAGCTTGCTATGAAAGAAGAAATGAAATCTCTCATCTCTAACCAGACATAGGAACTAGTTGAGTTACCTATGGGAAAGAAGGCACTTCACAAAAAATGGGTGTATCGGGTGAAAGAGGAGCATGATGGTTCCAAGAGATACAAAGCCTACCTAATTGTCAAAGGGTTTCAACAGAAGGAAGGAGTTGACTACACTAACATTTTCGCTCCCGTTGTGAAGCTCAATACTATTAGATCAGTATTGAGTATTGTAGCCATTGAAGATCTTCATCTTGAACAGTTGGATGTGAAGACTGCATTCCTTCATGGAGATTTAGATGAAGAGATATACATGTACCAGCCAGAAGGTTTCTCAGAAAGAGGGAAGAAGAACATGGTGTGCAGACTTAAGAAGAGTTTGTATGGCCTGAAACAAGCCCCGACACAATGGTACAGAAATTTTGACAGCTTCATGCACAAGGAAGGTTTCCAGAAGTGCAATGCTGACCATTGTTGCTACTTCAAGAGATATAGGTCCAATTATATCATTTTACTACTTTATGTTGTTGATATGTTAATAGTAGGTTCAGATATGGATGATATTAAAAGGTTGAAGCAGCAATTATCAAAGAAGTTTGACATGAAAGACTTGGGTCCAACAAAGAAGATTCTTGGAATGAAAATCACAAGAAATAAGAAGAAAGGATCCTTGCAGTTATCTCAGGCAGAGTACATCAATCGTGTTTTGCATAGATTCAACACGGGCGATGCCAAGCCAATTAGCACACCCTTGGCCAGTCATTTTCGCCTATCCAATGATCAGTCCCCTCAGACAGAGGAAGAGAGAGAATTCATGGCTAAGGTTCCTTATGCCTCATCCATTGGAAGTTTGATGTACACAATGGTCTGTACGAGACCATACATTGGCCATACAGTGGGAGTTGTTAGCAAATTTATGTCAAATATAGGGAAAACTCATTGGGAAGCAGTCAAATGGATTTTGAGGTATCTACGAGGCACCACAGAAAAGTGCTTGTACTTTAGTAAAGGAGAGTTAAAAGTACAAGGGTACGTAGATGTAGACTTTGGAGGTGAAGTTGATCACCGAAGAAGCACCACCGGTTATATATCTACTGTTGGAACTACAACTATTAGTTGGATGTCACAAATACAGAAAATTATCACTCTATCCACTACAGAGGCTGAGTATGTAGCAATAACTGAAGCTAGTAAATAAATGATATGGCTTCAAGGTTTGTTAATTGAGTTGGGATTCAAACAGGAGAAGAATGTTCTACATAGTGATAGTCAAAGTGCAATACACTTGGCGAAGAATTCAGCATTTCATTCTAGAACCAAGCATATTGGACTTCGTTATCACTTCATCAGATCTCTATTGGAAGATGATGTGTTAATACTGGAGAAGATTTCAGGAAGCAAAAATCCAACAGATATGTTAACAAAGGTGGTGACTATTGACAAACTGAAGTTGTGCTCAACATCAGTTGGTCTGTTAGAGTAACAAAGACTAGAAAAGCTACTGCATTGATCGAGGTGTGAAGATAGATTGAAATCAGTTTTCAAGTGGGAGATTGTTGGAGATTGTTATAAAGCTCCTTAATTTAAGGAGCAAATTAAGTAGCAAAACAAAGAGTAAAACATGGAGCTTAATTCAAGGAGTAATTCAAGGAACCATTAATTTAAGAAATAATTTAAGAAGTGAATTTTCCTATAAATAGATGTGTAATTGTAATGAATTGATCATCCAAAGTGTTCATTCCAATTGAGAGAAAAGATTTTGTGAGAGAAAATTGAGAGTAATTTTCTTGGGTGCAATTGGATTATGGGTTGTGAGTTGTGAGTGTTGTAAACATCTTGTGTAATTTCTCCTCTTTCAGTAAAAAGATCTGCAGCAGTTCTGGAGACGTAAGCAAGATTGATCGAACTCCGTTATCAAATTTGTGTGTTATTTTTATTCTTACTTTCTCATAAATCTAGTTTATCGGGAATTTACGTAATTTTCTAACAAATTCTTTTTTACATCATCTATTATTTAGATAACTTCATCAAACATCTTTATTTTGACACTATTTTTTTTCAATGACCTTGCTCTTTGATCATTTGACCATCACAACATCACCATCAGTACAAGCTACTTACTATTATCAAACTATTTTTTTGTTTGCACACATATGAAAATAACATACAAAATCCTAAATGAAATCATTAATCATACATATGATATCAAAATCAAAATCATAATTTTCAATGATATTTATCTTTTTTTCATCTTTCCTTTTCTTTTCATCAAAAGCTCTTATATCTCAAAGTCTCTCTTCATAAAACCTCTTGATATACCATTTTTTACGACAATAAAAAATCCAATATAATTTCTTTGTTGAGGCGTGATACAGTTGCCATCTCTGCAAAGATTTCTTCCTCTTGGCCTCTTTTTCCCTCTATTTGATGAACTTGCACTTGAATCTTCTTAAATAGAAGGAACATCTCCATGCGAAGGAACTGCTAATTAGATCACATTGCTAGTTTTCAAAAGTATATATGATTTTGGTAACGAGCATAGCAAAATCATCACTTGATCTTCATCATCTATCATCTCATCAACATTCAGAAGTTTAAAAATACATCTATTAAACTTTTCATGTGGCTTCTAATGTCATCACAATCTTCTATCCTCACCACATATTTTTTTTTTCAAGTATAATCTATTTGGAATAGACTTTGATACATATAATATTTTTTAATTTTTTACACGATTTCTATAGAGAAGTCTCATTTAACACACTATATATTACTTCATAAACTAAAAACAAGCAAATAATGCTAAGTGTCTTTGCTTCCATTTCTTCCCCATCATAATCCTTTTTGGCTTTTTTCCTTTAATGCTTTAAGAAAATCTTGATGCATTAGTGTATCATTCACATTGTTCTATCAAAAGTAAAGTTAATTTTTCCATCAATTTTTTCTATTCAAATCTTATTGTTGTCATGTTTCTCAATTTAGGAGATCTAAATTTTGATTCTGATACCACTTGTTGACACATCTAAAATAATTATAAAATCAAGTGAATTGAAAACAAACAAACATAACAAATTAAATTAGGTTAGACAATTGCATAATACACACACAATAAATCTTCTATATTTCACTAATATTAATTATTGAATTTAAAGTTTTTTAATAACAACCATATGCACCCTAAATTTTAAAATTTAAAATTATATATAAAATAAAAAAAATAAAAAAACTCAAATACATTAAGTTATTTTCTCTATTTTAATTTACATTATTAAATAACATACACATAAATTACTTCCTTAATTTTCTTATCTTTTCCCATGCACCTCTCTCTCTCTCTATTTATATATATATATATATATATATATATATATATATATATATATATATGACTTCTCAATATTTAACCGGCAACAAAGGAATTAAAACTATAATCTATATCCTTTTAGCTTCCACTACCTCAAACATTTAAGTTTTTTTTTCATTAATACCAACGTTATTTAATCCCTTTTCCAAGAAATAAACATGCTCTAAGTTCACAAAATCTATGAAAATTTATTGACAGAAGAGTGATTGAAGACTCGTTAAAGTAAATTATGAAAAGTCGCTGCCATAAAACGATTTTAATTATGAAGCACATGACTCTTGAAATTATTTTGCCCCACCACATGGTGAAAGGCCATGCCCTTCATTATTTAAGCTTTCAAGTGGTACAAACTCTTTTAGAAATTGATGCACATCACTAATACCTAAATATTTATCAAATTTTCATAAATCGAAATCCACCTGAATATATATAAGGGTAATTATTATTAAATTTGTTTGGGTTTTATACAAATATTAATGAAACCTATTAATTAGTTAAAGAATTTAACTTTACATACGTTGTATTTTTTTCTATTGTTTTGTTAACAAATTTTAGCTAAATGTGTATTATAATATTACTTGTTATTTTATACAGATTATTATTTAAAGATAAATATTTAAGTTTTTAATATCACTAATATTTTTAAATAGTTAATATAACATGTTAACATTATATTCAATGTTGTATTTTTCTTTACTATTGTTTTGATAATAAATTTTGTTTAATGGAATGATTTAAGGTAAGATTAGTAGCAAAGAGATACACTTAAACTTATTGGAAATAATTACATAAAAATATTTACACCTTTAATCAAAATAAACATAATTCGTGTTTTGTTAACTTGGATTTTTCATTACAACAATTTGATGTGAAGAATACATTTCTAAATGGTGAATTATCCAAAAAAAAATCTACATGAATTTTCCATTAGAATGCATAACACAAAAAGATACAACCAGAAGGTACGCAGATTTTAAAAAATATCATTGTATAAAAGGTTAAAAAATCTATAATTACTTTTGACTAACATCAGAATAACTTATATTATACTCTTTTATTAAAAAAACAGAGAATAAGATAATTACACTCATTTTATACGTGGATGATATGATAGTTACCTGGAATGAAAGAAAGTCTAAAATTATGTATTGAGTACAACTAGGTGCCAATTGAAAAAATAATACCAAATATTTATAGGGAGATTGATGTACTTGTCTCATAAGAGACCAAATTTAGCTTATACATAGTCTTAAAAACCAACATATGAATGCAATTATATGCATTTTGAAGTATATGAAGTCTACTCCAAGAAAATGAGTATTATTTACTAATAATACAAATTATCAAAATATAGAAGCATATATAACGGTGACACGTAATCTACTTTTAGCTACTTCGCTTTTAAAGGAGGTAGTCTTATGACATTAAAAAGCAAGAAACAAAATTTTGTATTGGTTCAAGTGCAAAAGTTTAGCAAAAGAACTTTGTGAGGCATTATGGCTAAGACTCCTATTACAAGATTAGGGTTTTCTTTTTGAAACCAAATATTTGGTGACAATAAAACATCATGTGATATTATACATAATCCAGTTGAACATGATTATACAAAACACATCCAGATAAATAGATTTTTTGTTAAGAAAGAGTTGGATGAATCCATAGTATAATTACCTAAAATTTGTTCACAAATTGAGTGTTCTTAAGGTTTTTGACAAGTTGAACATATGGGACATCTATGTACCAACTTAAGAAGATGTTAAATTAGCTAGAATTATAATTACCATTAATTGTCATTATAATGGTTAAATAGATATTACATTATAATTGTCAAACATTTGTAACTCTTAAGATTTGTAGGATTTTATCACCCTCTCTATATACCATGTATAAATACATATCAAATATGAAGAAAATATATTTCTTTTTATTTGACAAACATGTGTAAGCTTAATAAAGATGTAAAATGGGTTATTTTATCTCGTCTCATGTCTCATTTAGTGTCTCTAACAGACTCGTGGTACAATATTGACCTATTTCATTTAAATACCATATCATCTCATTTCAACTCGTTTAGATTATAACCCTAATGAGTATAACTTTAAACATATATTATATCATTTTTTCATACTTTTTTATTATTGTATTCTTACTTACCTCGTATAGACTTATTAAAAATAAATAAAATATCTCAATTAGTATTGTCTAATTACCATCTTATAAAAAATCAAGTGAGATAGGAAAAAACGGGCTTTGAAAATTAATAGATTACATTATGATTTCGTTAATATCTCGTCTTAATTTACACCTCTATGACTCAATAAGATATAACTCAATAAGATGTAATTTAATTATGAATTTGTAAGTTTTGAGTTTCGCATCAGTATGCAAATGTTAAAAACTAAAAGGAATGCTATTTAAACAAAAATTTCCCATATTATTTGTTGATTTCAGCAACTATGACAGCTAAATAATAGAAACTTGAGATTCTGAGAAATTCTTGGCCTAAGATCATTGAGTTTAAATGGTGGTTCTCCCAATTAAAATTAATAAAAGAAAGAAGGAAAGAATAGTTTAATGTCATAGATATATAATGTGTTGCTCGGCCCAAAGTGGACACGAACATGTAGCCTTCTTATGCCACCATTCAGCTCCACAGTTGTAGCAAAACTCATTTCCACACCTAAAGAACAAAACAAAACAAAAGAATTAACTAACCTATTGAATAACCAACTCCATCAAAAGACAATACAATTTCAATATTTTCTGTACTGATGAAAACTCATCAAAAGCAACAGCATTGATCATGAAACCAATCACAAAATTTGTGGTTGGAAGAATAGGCATAGAACAAACAGACCCAACAAATTTCAATAATTTGACTTCTTTTTTTTTTTTTTTGGTAGTCAAATAATAAAATTGTTAATAATGTGAAAATTGGCTGAATGGTATGATATGGTGTGAAGAAGTAATCTCCTGCAGCAATTTATGAACATGATTTGCATAGTTCATGCTATTTCAACAGAGAGGCCATTTTGTATAAGATAGAAACTTCTAGTCATTTGTCCCTTCACTTTCTTGTGAGATGCTTATATTGCTAGATTTTAAGACGGTGACAACTAAAACCACAATTCATTACAAAGAGATTAGCTAATTAAAAGTAATTAAAATAAAGTACCTGCAAGTAATGTGATAACAACCATCAACAAGTTCAATCATATGGTTGCACTTCAGACATTGTTTCCACAGTCTCTCTCTTGCAAGATACTCAAGCAACTTTTCGCCTGCATAGACATTCGGATTCATCATCTCGTAGTAATCACAGCTCATATTCGTATGCCACGGAACTTTGCATTTGATACAGAACAACTTATGACACTTCAAACATTTCCTTCTCCCAGATTGTCTAGCACCAACAATGAAACAGATGCTATATTGTAAAACCTCAGTCTTCGACATCAAAGCAGAGCATTTAGGATATGGGCAATAAACTTTCTCACTAACAGGAATAGAAGCTTCCTTTAACCTTTTCTTCATAATCTCAACTAATTTATGTCCCAAGAATTTAACACAACTATCAACATTCACAATAGATGTACATTCTTCATGAGGACACTTTGCTAAAATCCCATTGAGCAAATTTGCTTTCATATGCTGTTTCATACAGGAAAAACAGTACCTATGAAGACAACCATCAATTGAAAACATGTTAGCAACATCGGTATCTTCAAAACAGATTTTGCAGGACTCCCTCGATCTTTTTCCCCGGCTAGTTTTTATTTGCCAGTTGATCTGAGAAACTATAGCATCTTTTGCAAATTTTAATGCAAAGTTAATGTTGCCATGGGCCACAAAATTTGGCTTACAATATCTAAATTTCCTTTGAAGAAGAACTACTTGATTGACCAGAGTTGCAATTTTGCCGTCTTTTGGTTGTAGTCTACCAGTTATCTGTATAATGATACAGAGTATTAGTGACCACTTTAAACTTGAAAACCAAAATTTTTAAGCTCAATACTCAAAGAAAACACAACCACTTTTGCTGCTTAAGTAAAGATTTGAAACCTAAACACAGTTGGGAGATTCTTTTCAGCACTCATAAAGAACATATTTTGTGCACTAGTGTTAGAGGAGATTTAACAACCAATACTTCTAAAAGCTCAAGCTATTAGGAAGTGAACTAACAATCCTCTTATATGTTATATTTGTGTTTTAACACTCTAATCACTTATTGACATTTAGAAAAAAACTAAACTCTCAAGCTATCACTTGTAAGCTAAGTAAACGATTATGATAAGTTCTCATGTGTGGGTTGAGTAGATAGTTTTTGAAATTTCATTACGTAGAATTAGACAGAAGATAGTAGATAACTTTTTAAAAGAGCTATGAAGTGGATAGATTTTAAGTGAGGAGAATTGAAACAAAGAGGCACATTAATATTATTAATGAATTTTTTTGGAAATGAGGAGGTTACAATCCAAAACTTATGCTGGATTGACAAATAATTACAAGCGCAAAAATACTCTATTAATTGGCACAAAAGTACAAAATTACATGCTTCTTTCAAAAAGCATTTTATATTAAAATTACTTTTGACAAACCAATGCACAAACAAATGGACCCCTAGAAACATTTTACCAAATAAATTTAGTATAGTTCTTTCTAAATTTCAATATTCAAGAAGCTAGGTGAGGCTGAAAATCTAGGGTCGCTTGCTAATTTTTAACTTTCCTGAGATCTTCTTTACTATCCAATAACTAAATATAAGAAATTCCCCAGACCCAAAATACAAAGCAAAAAGACCATAACTCTGCGACCAAAACAAAACACCTATTTTCTTTTTTTTAATGCAAATATAATCATGTGAAAATTAACCCAAGAGTGAACAAATCAAATGATAGAATATATATATAAAGAATGAATAAATGAATCAAAAGCAAACGATTTCGTACTAACGTATTTGTAAAGAGTGCGATTGTCGAAGAAGAAAGTGAGCCTTCTGAAATTCAACGCCAGAGCTTTATTAAGACCTTCAATTAGAGCCATAAACTCCACAGCTTCGTTTCCAATCACTTGACCCTCGTCAAAATCGAAAACATCAAGTTTCTTCTTCGCGTGAAAAATCACAATGTTGTCGCGATTACAGATCGCAATTCCAGCACTAGCCACCATCACCTTAGTATCCAGAACCCTCTCTTCGCTCACCAAACCCTTCATGTACAATCTCAAATACTCGCTTGAGCAATTAGTATAATCATTGGCTTGGTTTCTAATAGAATTATTTCGGGCCATTTTTCTTGATTGTTCCATAAGTTTGGAATTTTTATTATTTAAACTCCAAATATGTGATCGCCGGTACGTTTCCGATGACTGAATTGGGAAAAACAGACCAAGAATTTTTCCAGTGAATGGCCGATGATTGGATTTTAACGTTTAGAAGAAGATGAGGAATTTCCCGCGTAAGACTAGGACTCTCATGAACGAGAAGCTTGCGAGTTACGACAGGAGTATAATACTCCAGTTCTTTCGTACAAGAGCGATAATAATTTAGAATTAAAAGTTTAAATAATTTATTTCGATCTCCAAATATTATTATATATTTTGTACCATAATAATAACTACACAATTATTTTAACATCTTACCTTCTTAAATTAAAATTTATTTTTTAAAAAAATTACACATTATTTCAAAAATAAAAAACATATATAGCCCTAATCAATAATATTAAAAATAAATTTAATTTTATAAATATATTGTATATTTTTTTTAAAATATTTACACTAAATAAATATATAATTAATTGAGACACTAATAAATAATCCAATCTAATTTATATTTCAACATTAACATATCATGCATATACGTATATAATATTACTCTATCAAATATCATATATAATCTCATGTTTTTTAATACTTATTGTAATCTATTTTATATTTTTAATTATATTTTTTTATAAAATTAGTTATAAATACTTGTAACAAATATAATATTTTAAAATAAAAAATTAAATATATAATCAATATTTTAAATAATCTTTAATATAATTATCCATATTTTAAATATTTATTACTTAATTTATAAAACAAAATCATATTAAACATGACCGGAGTATGTTAAGACAATGTGAAACACAAATAACGTATTTATATTTAGTTAATATTTAACTATTATTATTTTGATATAAAATGTTAATAATAAAAATATATATAAATTGTTACATTTTTATAATCTAATAAATAATTTAATTTAATATACTATATCATTCTCTTATCTGGGTCAATAATCATATAGCACTAAATGAACCTAATGTGTTTAAAAATGAGATAAGTAGTATCAACTAGTTATTGTGATTTGTACACTTAAATTTATTAGTTGTTTTTTTTAACATTTAAATTCAATTATTTTGAAAAAATTACAAAGTCTATTATAATTTTTTAGAAACTTTATTTATTTTTTTGTCATTTTTATGATTACATTTGGTAAAACAAATTTTAATATGAATAACTATAGAAAAAATTTAAAAAAGAAAAAAAGAAAAGGAAAATTAAGAAAAAACATGTAGTTGAAAATAGAGTAAGTTTAAATAAAAAATGATGAGAATAAGTATTAAATTTTAATATTTTAAAATTTTGTCTCACATTACTAATTTACATATTTTAAAACGTGTTTAAATGAATAAAGATTTACGATTAAGATAGGGTCCTAAAGGACACCCATTTTTGTAGAACGATGAAAAACTTAGGCAATTGTGGTTCCATGTGCGGGCTCGTGTTGTCATACGATCGGTCGTACCAAGTCCGAGTGTGTGTGTGAGGTGAGGTGACACTTTATTTTTGAAAAAAAAAATTATTATTAAAACTATTTTTTTCAAGAGTTAGAAATTTTGGTCTTATCTAAACTGTATCACCCATAATGTGACCGTTTTCTTTGTAATCGTTATTTTTTGACTGTTTTCTTTGTGACTATTATTTTGTGAACATTAACGTTCATATTTTTTCAACTATAAAAGAGTATCATAACTCTCACTTTTAAGATGCATCTCAAAAAAATTGATCCAAGAAAAGAAAATTTAAAATTATTTTTTTAGTTTTTCGAGCAATATAAATGCTTTAGAAGTGTATCATTTCAGACTTTATTTCATTAATACATTGAAGCTTCGAAATAAAAAAAAGATTATGGGTTATTTTACCTTGAGGACGATAAAACTATATTTGCTTGCATAAATATAGACAGAGCCACGAAACATTTTAAAAAGAGCAAATTAGTCTACGACTCAACCCAAGTAGTATATTTTAATATATTTGTAATAGTATTCTTATCTTGTTTTTAAAACCCTGAAAAAACACATATAATGGACAATGTTTATTTGTATGGTTAATTTAATTACGTAGATTGATACAGAATTAAGATAACTAAAGAAAATTTACATAAATGAATAATCATTGTTTAAACCTGGTTGAAATTCATAGTGTTCGAGAACTCAGTATATCCATATGAAACCCTTAGGCGTTTATGGTTCCTGACCAACCTAGGACACATGTTTCTTTCGCTCTCTTTAGGTTTCATGATGGTACCAGGCTACTCCCTAATAAGGTCTTAAGGGTCAAGATCGAGGTTCGAAACTTGGGGAGAGCGAAAGAAACATGTGTCATAGGTTAGTCATGAACCATCAACGCCTAGGAGTCTCACGTGGATATCCCCGAGATCTTAAACATTGTGAATTTCAACAAGATCCAAACATCAAAAGGTGCCTTTTTATCTAAAACCATCGTACAAGGTTTGGATATCTACGTGGGCCCTCTGGCACTTGGGAAATCTATATCCATGGTCAGGGTATACATTCCTTTTGCCTTCCATAACTCTCGAAACCGATATATAGCCCTTAAGTGACTTATTAGGAAGCAAGTCGGTACCAGCTTGATTCCAAAGGTTTATTACTTAAGAGTTAGATCACAGGTTTGAGAGTTAGGAAGAACAAAATAAACACGTGTTAAGTTGGGACCACCATTCTAATATACAAACTAATTTGAGCAACAACATCGTAATCTTAACCCATGTAAATATCCCAAAATGTCTAGTGACTCCGATGAACTAAGAGTGATTCAAACATAGTAAAAATAAGATTAAAACCTCTAGATAAAGAATAATATACTAAACATGTAACTTTACTTTTCAAGCTTGTCTAACCAAATAAGAAATAATATTTTTAAGATTTTATTCATTATTATCTTCAATTAAATTTAGATTTCATCAATCTATTTAACCTTAGATTTTAGGAGTTTCTTGGATACCAAGTGATGCTTGAATATAGGTACTACTTTTCGGTAATAAGTATCCACCGTAAATATAAGTGAAACTTCTAATATAAACCTGTAAATATAAACATAAGGGAAAGTTCTTAAATTGGTTTATATTAATATTTATAATTTATTTTGAGTTGTAATTGTTTTATAATATCTTCGATCATTATTAATTTTAATGTTTGTTTTCATCATTTTTATTTTCATACAACTAGCACATATTGTATAGAATATATATATATATTTTATAAAAATAAAAGATTTTATATAAAGATAAACTAAAAGTACAAAAGATATAAAGTTTAATTTTTCAATTATATCAAAATTATAATTAGAAAGACAAGATTAACTAGCAACAATACTACTCTACTTCGAGTGAATACTTTTAAAACCTTCTTTATTTAATCTGTATTATTTTTTTATTTTAGTGTTTGTCTGAATCAATTAATACAATGATTTTTTTAAAAACCTTAAATAAAAAAAATTCAATTGTATTTCTTGTTAGAATATACAATTTTTTTATAATCGATTGATTATTAACGAGTAATTCTATTTTTTCTACGTGTGAAACTTCTCCACTTATAACATCATTTTTACACTAGCATATGAAAATTTCACACACTAAACTCTACATTAATTTTTTTAAAATTTATTTTCCTCTATAAAATGGTAAAATTAGATTTTAATGGAGAATTTTTTTAAGCAAATTACTATTTTTAGACTAATAAAACTATTTTTAAAAATAAAAAATTTTGTTCTAAGAATAATTATTATTATTTGATAATATTTTTTAAAATATAATAGCCATATTCTTAAAACTAAGAACACGTGACTTATAGTTTAAGGTGCAGAAGAAATCCCACTTCTATATGCAAAAAAATATTTTCTCTTAATTTGTCCCTTAATAATGCACCGAAAACCAACCCAAGTCCTTAAAAGATGAGATACGTCAAGATTAGTATGACATATTATTTCTAAAATCACAAAAATAGATGGAGATCAAGACTAAAATTTAGAAAATTGCTACACTTGTATCAGCTAGAAATTTTTATTTTATAAAATCTACGAAAACCAAACCAACCTATTTTATTATAAATAAATTTTAGTTATTATATTTATAATACTTATATATATTAATTATTATATATTTTTTTTATAAATTATATAATATCTAAATCTAACAACGTGTATATAAAATAAATATATATTTTTTTTGGAAGATAAAATAAACATGTTATAACAAAATATTCTTAGTATGTCTACGTGAAAATTATTTTTTATTTATTTTCATATTTCAACCATTTTGGTAATCTTTATTGTCATTCTTAACTTTGTATTAATTGAACATAATACACGTTACTTTAATTTTTAATAAAGTAAAACATTTTTAAATAATAATATACAAAAAATATATATAACATGTTAAAAATTATTCTTAGTTCTAGGTTATGTTTTGTAAAGAACTTTTTAACGAAAATTATAGGTCTAATAATATCAAATTGATCACTTTTAAAACGATGTTATAGGTTTATTTAAAATTCTATTTTTTTAAGATTTTAATTTTTCTAAAACAGTTATGATAAAATAGGCTCGTAAAATATACCAAATAAATGGATTAAGCTCGTCCCTAAATATTAGTATAATATTTATGGTGTTATTTGTATTATTCATGTCATCACTTACTGGTTATGAAAATCTTTTTTTCCCAATCCAAATGATTTGTTAGTTAATGTGGTAGTCACAAAATCCAGCAATCATAATGACTTTGATAATCACATCACCACCAATTTAGAACGTTAATTACTTTTCTTCCTCAGACCATGCAAACATGTTTTGTCTCGACTTTTCATACGGAAACATGGTTCTTTTATAGGGCTTTGATCGTTGTCGCTGTCGTTCTGGCAGTGCATCTCTTACGATGAAACGTTCATCCCAGAGCGGGCATGAACATGTTGCCTTCTTTTGCTTCCATTCAGCTCCACAGGTGTAGCAAAACCCATATACCATATAATAAGATTTTGTACCTCCAACCTCTAAAAGGGAAGTGAAATGAATGAAAACTATTACTTTTTTTGAATAATAATTAAATACATCTACGTCCTCAATATCACAATAAACATATACTATTACATTACAAGATAATTAATTTTGAGAGAAAGAGTTGGATAACAAAAAATGACTAATCTGAAAAACTTTGACACGTTTTGTTAAAAACCTTTAGCCTCCAATTGCAACTAGTGAATTTGCATTTTAAAGCGCTAAATCGTGCATTTTTGGAGATTGACTCGAAATTTTTTCCAAAATTGTAAGTACCTTATGTACCTAGCTCATGTAAAGTTTGCATATGAGTAATGTATAGTTTTACATTATTTATGCAGATTCTATAAATAATTAGCAAAAACCTGCTATATTTTAATTTTCACTCAAATTATAAAAAAGAATATGATTTTAAGTATGAAATCAAGAATCTACCACTAAAGAAATTATGATAAATATATAAAAATATAATTAGTACTCCTCTTTGTAATAAGCTTTTGGGAGAGTTGATTTCCTATGAACTTCTAACATAGTATTAGAGATTACGTTTCTGAGTTAAAACCCTATTAATTTTGATTGAATTGTAAGTGTTTGATTGCATGATGTATAGAAGTAACACTTGTGATAGAATGATTAAATATATAAAGCAATATTGACCTTGTTTATAATAACTTAAGGTGTTTAGAAAGATATTTTTCTAACAACTTCTAACATAATAACAAAATTAGAAGTATTGTGTTCAAGATTCAATAATCTCAATTGTTTATTTGTAAGTGTTTGATATGTATGATGTATAGAAGTAACACTTGTGATAGAGTGATTAAATATATAAAGCAATATTGATCTTGTTTATAATAACTTAAGGTGTTTAGAAAGATGATTTTTTAACAACTTCTAACATGATAACAAAATTAGAAGTATTGTGTTCAAGATCCAATAACCTTAATTGTTGATTTGAAAATGTTTGATCTACATAATGTATAAAACCAAAACTTGTAAGTGAGTGATAAATGTATAAAAGTATAATCGATCTCATTCTACGAATAACCTAAATTTTTAAAAGAGTTAGTTTCTTAACAATTTTTTAAAATTCTAATTGCTAATTGTTAGTAGTTCTTATTTCTCTAACTCACAACAAATCGGTAATGATCTATTTTTTGGTGTTTTTTGTTAAATCTAATTTAAAAAATAAAAGCATCTTTAGAAAGGAAAAAAAAATAAAAGTAGGGCTTTACGGTTGTGCATGATTTCTGAGCCTGAAAGCACTTTTTTTGTTTGGTTTATTAGAAGCTTTTTTCTATCAAAAGTACTTCTATAAAGTTTCAAAAGCATAAACAAAGAAATCCTAAATTTAAAAGACGGAAGAAAATAGAGTGGTAGCAACCATGATCCAGTTCAATCATATGATAATACTTACCACATTGTCTTCACAATCCCTTCCTAGCAAGAGATTTGAGAACTTCATCAATAGATGGATTTAGATTTGATCTTTCGTAGTCATTACAAGTCATACTTAGTGCCATGGAACCTTGCAAGAGTAACAAAACGATTTGTGAGATTTAACACATTTTCTCAATCCTGAATGTCCACCACCTTGAATATAGTTCTTGGTACACTGTAGAGTCTCATTTTTTAACATTAAAGCAGAACATCTAAGATAAGGGCAATATATTTTTCTTTGACAGGCATAGAAGCTTCTTTCAAACGTTCCTTCATAAGTAATATCAATTTAGAGGGTAAGAACTTTCCATAACTATCAAGTTTCATCTCAGATTTGCAGCCTTCATGAGGGCACTTTAAAACCATACCTTTAAACAATTGTGCTTGCACGTGGTTCTTCGTACAGGAGAAGCAGTACCTGTCATGGAAAAACAGAGAAAGAAATCTTTGTTGTCAGAATAACGAAATTGCGATAAAATTACCAAAATGTTAAAAGAATATCAAAAATGTTTTCTACCACAACTTATACATATATGCGTAACGTAATTGGCCCATATATTCCCATAATTATTTAATCATGTCATATCCTCAAATATATATCCAATCAATAACAATAACTTAAGCATCATTTAATATGCATAGAGCGAGTTGTTATGATATTCTAAAAAATATTGTGCTAAATGATATTTTCTTTTATTTACTAAATATCACATGGTTTTATTATATCAAGAAGTTTTAATTTTTAAAATATTTAAAAATAAATAAATTCATCTCTATAATATGTTCGATATATATTACTATTAGTGTGATAGATTTAATATAGAAAAATATTGTTATTATTATTTAATTATTGTAAAAATGATACTTATTTTTTTGTTACACTTTAGTACTACTCAATACTCATATCAAAAAGTTACACAAGGATAACAAAATTTTCAGTTTATTTTTATCTTTTTTTAATGTATTACATAGATATTGTTTTGATTTGAATAAATACAATTGAAAAAATTAAAGAAAAAATAAATAAAAATATAAAAAATGATTATTTGTTCTTTCGATTGGTTAATTTTTAATAATAAATTAATAATATTTTTTAATAATATAATTAAACTGTAATAAATATAAATATAAACTTAAATATTACTTTTAAAATAAATATATTACGTATACGATTACTACTATTCCTTATAATATATTGAGATTTTAAT
The DNA here is from genome assembly GCA_037013495.1 of Hippophae tibetana. NCBI lineage: Eukaryota > Viridiplantae > Streptophyta > Magnoliopsida > Rosales > Elaeagnaceae > Hippophae > Hippophae tibetana. The sequence goes on from CM072810.1 coordinate 1,925,123, forward strand.
CATGTGGTGTTTCATAGAGGAGAAGCATTACCTATGGTGGCAAATATGAACTGAAAACATCTTAGTAACATAGGCCTCCTTAAAGCTAATGCGGCCTTACTGGTTTTCACCTCCCAATTAATCTGAGAAACGATAGCATCTTTTGCAAATCTATATGCATACTTTGATTTTCCATTTGCTCCTTGAAATGGACTGCAAGAGTAAAACTTTGTTAGAAGAATAGTAACTTGATGAAGTAAGGTGGCAACTTTGCCATCTTTTGGTTGCAGTGCACCTGTGACCTGTATTCAAATATTCAAAATGTATATGGTACCCCAATTACTGCTGTTAAAAATTTGCAGAAAATAAGTGTATTTGATACTAAAATACGGTATTTAAAAATGTGCAACACTAAGTGTCTTAAAAACTAAGCTGAGAGTGATAATGACATTGAAGATAAGGATATTACATGAACATGAATAACAATAGATCATTATCATTATCACTCAAAAAATTGTTTAGATTAATTCAAACTTTACAATATAATTGATATTTATTAGTAATTAGTCTCATGATTATTGATTTCATTATATCATTACCATAAATAATATATAAATATTAATTCACATATTACATGGTAATTGATATATGTTATAAAAAATAATGAATAAATATCATTATTAGTTATGTATCATTCAACAATATTGTTAAGTACTACATTGCCTAAGAGTAAGTCATTAGTGGTGCTTATAATTTTGGGTAACCTTCTAACTCACAAACTAATTTTTAGGTTCAGAGTTAGGCTTGGATTTTTAAGTTTGTATCAGAGTTAGGCTCTTGGTTTCCTTGTATTCTCATCGGCCCTTATGCCGTAAATCCGGACTGTGCCGTAAATTCGAACTCTAGCCGATGTGCAGGGGAGATGTTAAGTCACACATTAGCTAAAAGTAAGACAACATCACTGCTTATAAGTCTGCGCAAATCTCTAACTCAGAAGTTAATTTTTAGTTTCAGAGTTACACCTAAATTTCTAAGTAATATAATTGATATCTATTAGTTAAAACTCACAATTATTTTAACATCTAACTTCTTAATTTAAGATTCAACCATACACTAATTCTTCGTTACATGAAAACTTTTGAAATAAAAGCACATTTTTTCACAACTAAACAACAGGTAAAAGACTCAAATAATCCAATTATATGCGACACGTAAAAAGAATAAAATATAAAAGAAAATCGTAGGGCCCTATTTATTCTAAAAAAGGGTAGCTTAACTAAGAGACACTAAATTAATAAGTAATTATGCTTTGCACAGTAATAATTCTTTATTGAATGGTGTCTACGTGATATCAACAATTATTAGGAATAATTATACAACCACCCAATCCCCCACAACTATGAACAAAAACATTATTAAAACAAGAGATGGCAAAAAAGTCAAGGCCAACCCTCAAAAAAAGTATATAAAAAAAAAAGTGAAGGAATTGTTTTTAAATTATGTATTTATTGAGATAAATGCTCTCAAGCTCAAAGATTAATATTCGATCTTATTCTAAAGTTACTGAATGTGCAGAAGCCTTATTTATTAATATTCTAATTTGTAACTTATATATTAAAATATAATAAATCTATCGTTAAAGTGTTAGATTTTTTAATTTAAGTAACTTTCAATTAATGAATATATAATTTGAATACAAACCTTAAAACAAACAAAATCCTCTATTTGAGTAAAGCAAGTTTTGCTATATAAACTAGACTTCGAATGTGGTTTGTATTACTTGGTTGCTCGGAAAAATGACACAGAGTAACATGATATATAACAGAGAAAAATGTATCATGTACATTAGTAACTGTTAAATCACAGTTTTTTATTTATAAATCTATTTATTTTTAATAATAAAATATTCATAATATAGTAATTTGTGTCTTAATTTTAAAATATAAATTATTTATGTATTTTTTTTATAAAAATGATTAAAACATTAATAAAGCAACCTTAACAGTTGGTGACCCAAAAAATTATTTGTAAATAAAAAAAATTATCTGAAGCGTTTGTGCTTTCAAAAGCATAAATTATATGATTCTGTTAAAGTAAAAAATAATACTTAAAATTTATTATAATAAAAATAAGAATAATAATATAGATAGTATTTAATATTAAATATATTAAGATATTTATATTTAATATAAAATAATATATTAAACTTTTTTAATAATAAAAATATAGAAATTAAACATTTGAATACTATTTCAATATAAAATAATATATTATTTTTCCGCCATTCTTTTTTCTTTCTTAAAATCGCTTCGCTGAAACTAGACCACGAGCAAACAAATCCTGGGAACTTTTGTAAGGATAATTTGGTCAAACTACAGATATCACTTTTTTTTTTAATTACAGAAAATGGCTTTTTTCACTAATTTGTGGTATCATCAACTCTCGTTTGTTTAATAAATTTAACCGTAATAACTAATCATATCTTAACAAATATTTCAATTTGGATTAACCAAAATCATTTCTTAAATTATCTAATTATATTAATTTTTAAATCAATCAAATCATTTCAGATCAATTTTAATAATATATTAAATTTCTTTCACTTATTATTAAATTTTTTATATTTTAATCAAAAATATATTATTAATTATATCATATTTATATATTATTAACCAGATTAAACCATTAAAAACCGTTAAACAAACAAAATCAAACTGCTCGATTACAAGATTTTTAATAAACAAACGATACAACCTTATCCTATTTAAGTAATATGAACGATCCGATTCAGTTAAATTTTTTTTACTCAAAACCAAACCAAACCATAGACACCCCTAGGCACGAGTACAAATAGGACGATTATTGATATAACTGTCTCCAAACGGAATTGTAAAATATGTATCCAAAACCACCCAAAACTCATTATAATTCAAGAACGGTTTTTTACCTGCGAGTAATGGTTTGAAACATTTATTAAAAAATATCAAAAAAAATATTTTCTAAACTTTTTAAAAATTATCTATATACCTATAAAAAAATCAATAAACCATAATTATAAATTAATTAAATTTAATTAATTAATTTCGAATACAGACGGATACAGTTATCAATATAACTGTATCTGTTGGTTCATGTTTGATTTTTACTTGTTCCTAATATTTTTCAGATAACCAAACCGATGATATGGATAACCGAATCCATAATGTTTTTACCCATTCCTACTCGCGAGTACGTGACAAGTGAGAACCAATAGTGGATGTGTAGCAGGATCAGGAAGGGCACATACCTACCCTTATTTTTTTAAAAAAAAATTGTTAGATATAATATTTATAAAAATATATATAAATTTATGGAAAAGAAGGGAAAATTCAATTAAGAAAAAATGTAGTAGTATTAGGTAGTAATCATCAACGTTGTCGCTGCCGTGGCTGTTCTTCTCGAATGTTGATCTGAGGCTGTGGTTGAATGTTGATGCGAGGCTGCTCACGTATGAGGTTGTGCTCATCCCAAATTGGACAAAGACATATCTGATTTTTGTTCTTCCATTCAGCACCACATGTATAGCAAAACTCATATCCACATCTGTAAAGTAGCAATGGTATACAATCAACAAGATCAGCATTCTTCCATGAACATAATATTTTTGTTGCTGGAAGTTATTAAGTACAAAGATGAGGCATACTCACTACAAGACAGTAGAAACAACTATTAGTATGTCACAAGCTCATGTAAATATAGATTTTCATGAGTGAATGAACTTCTTACAGGCTATTGTTGACACACCTTGCACAAATATAACGTTGGTTAAGGATGCCATAGAACTCTAAACTATTCTCAAATCAAATATGAGAAGTAAATGCAACAAATTTCATTACAAAGAACAAAAGGCAACAAATTCCTCTGTCCATAGATTTATAGAAAAGAAAGAAAAAAGCCCACAAACAAACTGCTTCTAATACTTAATCAATGGAACCCACCAAACACTTCAGTCAATCACAGGTCAACCCCGGTTTTCACTCAGAGACAACATAACCATGGCAGTTTTATGCTTTCCTAAGTCAAATTCTCCTTGTTTGGATATGATGTGTATAGGAGGTACCTCATACCACCGAGGTACTTTAATATATGTATTACCGAGGTATTTTAGTGGAATCTACTAACGAATTACATTAGTGAGGTGTACCGACGAGGTACATTGCTTGACTAACCGAGGTACCACAGAGGTAATAATCTATGAAGCACATGTCAACAAGATACATGTGAAAAGTTACCTACGAGGTGCTGTCCAACAAGGTAGCATTGATTTGGGGTGTCTACAGTGGTTAGAAATGACCTCAACAACAAACAAAGTGACATATGTATTTCAAAAATGTATGGACATGACCTCATCATGGGACAGTGAGTCAGTCATTGTGTTAGCTTAAATCAGATGTGATCGTTGCATAGAGGTGCCAACACATGATGGATAGAGAGCCTATATGTATGGACCTATATAACCTATTAGGAGGATCTCTTATCTCACTAAAATCCCTCCAAGTACCTTGTAGTACTTGCAAATCTCCAAACACTCCTCATCCATTTAATTGTTGATTTGTCTGTTTTTGATTGTTACCCACCTCATTTTAGTTGTTGGCAGCTATATCTTACTTCTACCTCTGTTTATCTTAACACCATAAAAACTGAAGATGACTATAATCTTAATGCTAGACAAATATCAAGCCAACATTAAATAGAAGGAAAGAAAATTACCTGCAGGTGATGTGGTAGCATCCATAAGCAAGTTCAACCATATGGCTACACTTCACACATTGACGCCACTGTTTTTGTCTTGCAAGAGATTTCAGCAATTCATCTTCTGTACTAGGATTATTATTTAATCTCTTGTGGTCATTGCAAGTCTTATCAAAGTGCCAAGGGATCTTACAACTGATGCAGAATATGTAATTACATTTTACACATTTCCTCATACCAGATTGTTCAGCACCAAGAATCAAAGCATTAGTATAATCTAAAACTTCACGTTTTGACATTAAGGCAGAGCATCTTGGATTTGGACAATAAACTTTCTCTGTAACAGGAATAGAAGACTCCTTAGTACGCTGAATCATCATGTCAACTAAATTAGGGGGCAAGAATTCTCTACACCAATCAATATGAACATCAGATTTGCAGCCATCATGAGGGCACTTGGCCACCATCCCATTAAGTAATTTTGCTTGGACATGCTGTTTCATGCAGGAAAAAGCAATACCTGTGCAGACAACTATCAATTGAAAACATGCTACTGACATCAGTATCTTCAAAACAAATTATGCAAGTCTCCTTCAGAATCTTTCTCTTTCCTTTACTAGATCCTGCTTGCCAATTTATCTGAGAAACTATAACCTCTCGTGCAAGTATAAAGGCATACTTAATATTTCCCTTGGCCACAAGAGTACAGCTGCAATGGGCAAACTTTCTTTGAAGAAGAGACACTTGATTAACTAAAGTCGATATTTTTCCATCACCTGGTGGTGGTCTGCCTGTAACCTGTATATGGATTCACACTCAACTGCATCTTTGTGCTAGAAGACCAAAACATAAAAGATGCATACATGTTCTTACATGGATTGAATACTATCTTACTCGAAGCATATGGTTTTTGTTCTGGGAAAAGGATTAAAAGATGGCAATTTACTAACTAAAAAAAGTATAATACCTGCTAATAAATAAAACTTTGAAAAAGAAAACGTAAGAGTGTAGGATGAAAAGAAAAATCTCATAGAGTCATAAAACCAGAAGATGTTTACAAGGGGAAAATAATGAAAGAAAATCAGAAAAATATTTTCATTACCATGTGTCACCTGAGCCATTGGAGCTGTAAAATTACATATTTACCATTTGTGAGTGTATAGTGGGTCGATGAGAACCTCACAGGTTACATCAATATAAAACATAGACAAAAATGCATCACCCCACATTGCAGCCAGAACAAGAAATGTCATTTAAAGTAAGAACAAATTGATCACTATAAAAGGCACTCAATTGAAACCCAGGACATGTTTTGAACAAGCACTTCTACAGATCGGATTGCGCTCATTAGCTGAGTCACAATTCACAATTTCTTCACATTTCAAATTCCAATGCATTGATATGAGAGTCTGCAGCTTCTTCACATTTCTTAGATAGACTACTACCAATTAAAAAAAAACTGATATTTTTCAAATAATCAAAACTTAGCGACAAATGGACAAAAAATTTAAAAATAATAATAATAAATCTTCACTACAATATATGCATGTTATCACACTACTCCAACAGGCTGGAATGCATTACCACCACACACGAACTGATAGTTTAATAAAAGTAAAAGAACGTCTCATTAATATTTTAAAAAAAAAAATAAGCCATTAACATATTGATTAAGCTTGGCATCATCAAAAAAAGAGAACAAAGAGGCAAAAAAGAGAGTAGAAAACCACTAACATATTGCTTAAGTTTGGCATCCTCACAAAAAAAGGTGATTCTTTTGAGATCCAAATCAAGAGCCTCGTTGAGACCTTCAATAAGAGCTTGAATATCAGCAGCTTCAGGACTCAACATTTCACCACCAACTAAACCCTCCAACTTTTTCGTTGCCTTGAAAATCAAATTATCCTTCGGATCACAAATAGAAATTCCAGCTCCACCCACAATTACATTTATATCCCTAATCCTCTCCTCACTCACCAAACCTTTAAAATACAATCTCAAACACTCAACCCCCGAATAGCAACCCGAAGACGAACCGACATTTCCATAAGGCTTCTCGAAATTATCCCCGTACTTTCTCCAATAATCATCAGGCCAGTTCAAAATCTCACTAGCAATCTTCTGATCATGAATCCGACGATCGATATCTTCCTTCGTTTTCTCCATCTCATCTTTGGCTCGCTCAAAATCTTGGTATTCCTGAGCGTACCTTTCAACGTCCTGAAGCATGAGAGTATGAGCCAGAGACGAAACGTCATCGCATTGTGCTTCGATTGATTGTGGGGATGAAGGAGAAGAAGTTGAAGTTGAGGGTTGGACTGAGCGAGAGGCATTGAGGGCTTCTTGGAGTTGGAGTTGGTAGGCAAAATGGAGATCGGAGTCTAGGGTTTTGGCGGCCATGAGTTCTTTGCGTTGCTCGGTGAGTAGAATGTTTATGTCTTCTGGGTTAATGTTCCTCGCCATGTTTGGATGATTTTCTTGAGATTTATTTTTGGACGAGAAAGTGTGAGAAAAAGATGCTGGAGAGTGAAATGATGGTGAGGGGATATAGAGAGAAGATACTGATGTGGGTTTTCAGAGATTGGACGTCGGAGGGGAAAAGATTAAGGAAAACTGGGTTGAAATGGCTTGCTTTGCATGGAAGTGCAATTTAAAAAAAAATAGTTAATTTAGTGTTTTCCATTTCAAGTAATAAAAGTTCCATCGATTAGAAGAACCTATACGATTGATTATAAAAATTATATATATATATATATATATATATATATATATATATATATATATATATATTAAATGATATATTGTTTTTTATGCATATTTCAGTAGATACACTTTCAAATTGTTAAAAAGTTATTTTACCAAATCAACGTTGAAGGAATATCATTAGTGAAAACAATCAAATTCTTAATTAGAGATAAAATGATCGATAAGAACTAATTTAATTAATTGAGTTAATATAAGTTTGGTTAATTTATATAGATTAATAGATTATTTTAATCCATTAATTGACGTTGTGTTGCTCGACTAACATTGAACACAACGAAAGATAATAATGTGATTTTGACGTCAGGTGCGATAATGATGACAATTTGTATTGGTTCTAATCATGATGAGTTTCTAAAACTGATTCAATGATTGTGGCAATTTGCGTAGGGGAGAGATGGAGAGAATGGAGAGAGAAGGAATATTTTTAAAACATATAACTTTTTTTTTTAATTTTTAAAACTTCATCAATAAATCTTAAAAATTTGTTATACAAATATGTATTTTAATAATTAAATTAAGATATATGTATAAATTTTTAAAAATTTGAGAATAAAATTATAAAATTTAAAAATTTAATGATATATATATAAATTTTTAAAATTTAAGAATTTATAAACATAAGCATAAATTTACTCAAAGTTTAAAAACTAATGGTATAATTAAGCCTAAAAAAATTTAACACCAAAATATATTATTTTTTTGAAGTATTATTAAATTTTAAAATGAGTTGTCACAAAAGTCTCTTAAATTATGTTATTTTTGTCATTTAATCCCTTAAATTCTTAAAAATACTAAGGATATATTATATTATTTTAATAGTTTTTTATTTAAAATATTATTATATTATGTCAATTAATTAAAATACGAGTCTTTAAAAAAGATAAAAATGGAATTTAATATTAAATATTTTAAGAAAAAATAAACAATAATAAAATTCAAACCAAAATTTAGTTAATTATGTATTTTAATTTTAATAAAAATTAATAAATCATTAAAATAAAACGTATAATAATTAACGAATATTAAAATAAATTTTTTATGATTTTTTTATATTAATTATGATGTTACTATTGTTAAATATTTGTGTTTTGACTGTGTTTAATCACTTAATAAAAAATAAAAATATTTTAATAAAAATATTATTAAAATAATATAATTTATTTTTAATCGGTTCTTTTTATAAAATTAAATAATTAAATGATATTATTTTTAATTTAATTAAATAAATAACACAAATATTCTAATCTAAAGAATTTTAGGGAAATTTTTCTCTATACTTTAAACATTCAAAATTACAATTGAATTTCAGTTGCTATATATGTTAATATTTTAAAAACAAAATTATAGGAATATTTTAATATTGATGATACTTATATACGTAACTTGTTTTAGTTAGTTTTAGATAAATTTTAAGGAATATATAGTTTATGCAATAATATTTAAAATTTAACGGTTATTTTTTAATAATTTAAAATTTAATAATATTTTAATGACAACTATTATTATTAATAGTATCAAATAAATTTTAATTTAGATTGGTACATAAATCTCATTTTTTAAATGTATGAGCTTCAAGCTTAGTATGTAAATTTTTAACTTTTAAAGATATATAATTTAATCGTTAAATCCTTAAAATTTCACATATATCATATGTTAATAATTAAGATACAAATTTATGTTTAAAATTTTATAATATTTATGTGAAATTATAAATATTTGAGTGCTAAAATATAGAATTAAAAATTAAAAATCTACTTATAAAGTTTTAAAGTTTCAAAATAAAGTTATATATTTTAAAATTTTAATATCTAATATAATCAAAATTAATATTAATGAAATAAATAATATCTCTATAGATTAATTAAAAATTGAGGATGATAAATCTCATTTTCGAAAAATTGAAGATATTTTTTAATATAATAAAAAAATTAGGAGTATTAGTAAAAAAAATTCCTTTTCAAACAAAATTAGTATAATTTTGCAACGTGAGTATATATATAGTTTGAAAATCTATTACTAATGTCTATAAGGTTTATCATTTTTTTACTTATTTTTTTAAGTTTTGTAAAAAAAAGTTATAATATTTTTGAGATTTATAATTAATATCATCACTACTTCACAATGTAATGCTAACTTTTTATTAAATGATGTATTTTTTTCTATTGCTTTGATATCAAATTGTGACTAAATGTTTTACAACGTTAGTGGTTACTTCTTACATATTATCATTTAAAGGCAAATTTTTAAGTTTTATCAAAATATTATTTTATTTTTATAATTTTCTTATGTTTATGGTGATACAAACTTATGCCTATTTTCTTTATATTTATTTTCTTATTTATCTATTTTATAAATATTTAATTATTTTAGATATTTAATTGGTGTATAATTATAATTATCATACTTAAATTTAATAAGTCTACAATGATTTTATTTCTGTTATTCGTTTTCTTTTGTTACACTTGATATGCCTTAGTTTGTTCAAACCTTAATACTCTTTTAAAGCCAATGAGTTAACAATGCTACTATGTCCAAAATAGAAAAAGGAGTGAATGCACTCTATTTTATTTATAATATTAATAATAATTACAATTTTAAAAACCAATTAAGAATGTTGAAGAGATTCTTACACTCATAGTTTTTAGATACTAGTTGCTAGAAAAATATTTTTTAGAATAAAGATGTTATTGTTAAAATTGTGTCCAACTAATGAAAATAAATGCTTGTTTTATAGGAAAGGAATTCATGTTACAATAATGAAAAATTATTGTTTTATTCCTACTTTAATAATTCACCTATCTTTTTAATTTTGACTTTTGAATATAAACCTTTCATTTCCTTGACATGATCTTCGTGTTGTAGATGTGAGTTCTACATCTTTATTCTTCTATCTTTTTCTACCAATAGTCATTTTAATGACGTAAATTATGTTGCATCTTCATCTTTTTTATCTCTAATGTAGTAAAAATATTTGTGATCCTTAGTAGTTTTCTTAGTATGAAAACAAAACACATTTATTATTTCTTGACAAATTTTTAGATTATTACTATTAAAATTTATTTCAAACTTTTTGATTTTCTCACCATCTTCTTCAATGTAAACCATATTTTATGGAAGTGATTATAACTTTACTAGTTGAGTAATTTACTTTGACTTCAAAATAATTATTAGCTTTCTTAAGTCATGGTGATTTATGAAAAAATATTTTCTTATAAGTTTCTTGCATGGAGGGTGGTAATTTATAATAATATAATTTATATTCACAAATAAAAGAATCTATATCATACATGTCACATGTTTTCATATTTGTTAAATGTTATTTAGCTTCCTTAATTTCATTTTCATTGGATTAAAAGATATGTCTACCTTTGTCTTCTTCAATTTTTTTTTTATATATTTCATTTATTATAAGTATTCACTACCTTTGGGAACATTCCTTTAAATTTATAAATGTTGTTGTTCTTTTAAATTTGTAAAGCAATTTTTTACATTTTTGTCATTTTGTGAGCTACTAATACTCTACAAGTTGAATGATTTGATTATGTGATTAAGGAAGTTTGTATGATTATACTTATACCACTAGACTATTCATCGAAAGCTTTTTTTCTATCTCTTATACAATTTAAATTTAAAATATTAGATCTATAATTTTCACGAGGTTTGAATTTTGATAGAATAACATTTTTAGTTCTCTATGTAATCATTCTTCTATTTTGGGTCATAGTTTTCTTCTATAAGAAATGTGAGGTTCTTCTAGCCTTTGTATATTTATTTATTATTTATATGGGTTAGATGTTCCTTCTTAGTAAGAAATCAATAATAAAATTTGTTTCATATGATTTTTTGGGATCATATATTTATAGTTTTGAATAAGTTTCACTAATTATTACCATAACATATTTCTCTTTGTTTGTATAAAGTTTTTTTATCATAATGTCTTTAAACTCTTTATCTGTTAGGATTAACAAACTAACCAATTTTTCTATGTCCTTATTCTTAGTGTTCAAAATCTGTATTTTTCTTCTTTTTTATATTTTATTAAACTTAAATTATAGTTTTTTCTTTATATTTGGGTTTTATTTTATTTTTTCTTTTCACATTCTTAAGTATCAATATACATGATCTCCTAAGTGACTATTTCATTAATCTTATAAATTGATCACATTTGTAACTTATGATTTTATTGTCCCTGGATATGTTATTTATATATTTTCTTATTTTAAAAATTTCTTCCCTTGTTATAATTTCTTATTATAACCATATTTTTTAAATTATTTTACGAGTTATTTTTGTGTTTCACTTATATCTTATAAGAACTTGATGTTTGATTTTTAAACTATATCCATTTATTCCACTAAAAGAATTAAATTTTTTATTATTGTTATTTAGTTTTTGATATACCTATTAAGCTTTCATTAAATTCAAATTATATATTATGTAGTTAGTTTATGAACACTATTGTGATAAAAATAATATTATTTTCTTCCTAATACTATGTAATAAATGAATGCTTTCATTATTTTAACATTTTGTTTTAGATCTATAACATCTCTAATTTCTTTATTAAAATGTTATTTTTTAGGATCTATAAATATAAACATGAATACATTATTTCTTCTTGTTGTTAGCAAAGTTTTTCTTTAATATCTAAGTTGAATTATTCTAGTATTTCAAAGTCTATTAATATTTTTAGTTTTATCATTTGTCCAAATTCTTGGAAATTTTTATATATTTTTATGAATTTATTTTGTCTATATATTAAAATATTATAGTTGTTTGTTAATGAATATCTTACTACGTAGTGTACTTAAAATAAATAATTTATTTCTTTCATTAAATCTTTTATTTCGAATTCATAGGGTAAACTTAACACTTAGTTTAAGTTATTTTCATTAATATTAATGAAAAATCTAAAATATGTCATAAATTTCAATTTTTGGTTTTGTATTTTTTCATGGATCAATCACATGAAAGTCATTCATAATAAATCACATTTTCTATTTATTATTCTATTATCTAGTTTTATTAGTGTATCAATTTATTATTCAAAATGTACTTTTATTAATATTTGAATTCGTACTAAATGAATGTATATGATTTTTCTTTATCCTTTTGATGGATTTTTGATAGTTTATATATAATAATTTATTTGTCAATTAATGATATCTATAATATTAATATTTATTTTTTATTACTTATTTCATAATAAACTATATATTTTATTTATTCTTGAGAATGATGATCTTTTAAATTCATATAGTTTGTTAAGATATTATTTTTTATATTTCTTCAAATTTCTTTTTACTAATTATCATTTATTGTGAGAAACATCATAGATAATTTGTGTTTCTATTTTTATTATTTTTTGATTTCATATTATTTTTTGATTTTTCATTATTTTTATATATATAAATTACCATTTGAGCATGACTCATACATTTTGGGATATCTGTGTGACTCTAGTTCCTAACTGTGTAACCCGTTCATTTCGTCCTCCAATTCTCGAACTCGATACCTAGTCCTTAAGTACTTTATTAGGAAGCAAATTAGTACCAACTTGCGTCCTAATAATGAACATAATAATAATAATACAGATGAACTAAAATAAAAATAAATAAAATAATTACTTTAAATGTTATTTATTAATTTTTTAAAAATTAAAATGAATAAAACATATATTTATACTATACAAAAGTAAACATGTTGAATTGAAGTGATAGAAAATAAAAAATAATAACTTTGTTTAAAATAACCATGTAGTATTTATTTATTTTTCATATATTAAAAAATTAAAAATGTTATATTTTACATAAATAATATAACAAAATAGTATACCTTATTATTTTAAAATTTTAATTTAAAAAAAAAAGATCTAGGTTTTTGCAAGTTTTTTTTTTTTTTTATCTTTTAGGTATATGCCTAGGATCTTTAATCAAAAGATACATTTAAGTTATTTATCTTTTAAAGTATACATCTAGAATTATTTAATTCTTTAAAAGTTTCAATCTACTTTAAATAGTATTTTTTTAAGGATAAATTTAAAATTTTAAAAAATAAAAAACAAAAAGTAATACTTTTAAATGAATATTAACAATTTAGTTATTAAACTACAAAAAAAAAAGTAACCAAAAAAATAACTTATATTTGAAATGAAAAAAATCCTAATTTTTTTTATTAAAATAAAAAAGTTTAAAAATATTAAAATATTGAAAAAAATAAGAAATCTAAAAATAAATAAAAAGTTTTAAAAAATAATTTTTTCATACTAAATATAATTTAAATATAATTTATTTATTTTATTTTTGGTTCTTTTCAAAAATGGATTTTTTATTAATTTGAAATTTTTTGTTATTTATTTTTAAAAATTTCAAATTTATCATGTAAAAAATGTTATTGAAATTGAATAGAGCTTTTAAATAGTGATAGGACTCTAAATGTATATTTTAAAAAATAGATGACTAAAATATATAATGAATTGCAAGATTCTCTATATATACTCTAAAAAATATAAGATTAATATATATATATTTTAAATAATTATAAAACTTACAGAAAAATAACTCTTTAAATATTTAAGTAATGGTGTATAGTGGATAAGTAAATAATAATAATAATAATCAAATTAAGTATTATATATGAAAAAAATGAGTAATGTTATATATGTAAAATAATCCATAAACAATTTATTTTTATAATTGTTTAGTTTGAATAAAGATCATTTTATCCACTTTAAAAATAATAATAAAATAATTTTAATAAAGAAGAGAAATTAAAAATAAGATTATAATTGAAAATGAATTAAGGTATAAAAGAAAACGAGAACAGGAACTTAAAACAATTAGATTCTTATTATTGATACGATTTATGAAATAAATTAACAATATGAATAAGAATCAATAATTTTTTTATTAATTTCAATTTTCTTTTAATAAACATTCACTAAGTGATATCAAGTGATATAATCGAAAAAAAAACAGAAATTATAGTTTAAAAATAAATAAATAATATTATTTTAATTAATAATTAAATGCTAAATTAAATATTGTGTAACAATAATTTATGTATAAACAAATGCTATTCTTCTTTAAGATTTTTTTTAACAAGCATTTTTTTTAGACGATCTACAATCTTTAATATCATTTTATATCAAATTTTATACCATTTTATACTAAAAATTACATTAAATTTTTATACCATTTTATACTAAAAATTACATTAAATTTTTAATAATCTTCTACACACAACACTAAATATTAAAAAGTATATTTGTTTATAAAATAAAATATATTCCTTTAAAATTACACTAAAAATTATATTAGGTAATTTTTTATTAATTCTGTATTATATATTTAATTTTAATTTATCAAGTCTAATAAAAAAATTAGAATTTTTTAATTAAAAAATTAGTATGCAAACAGTATTGATGTAACGAATAATATGATATTAAATTTTACACAATGTTGTTTGTACTGTCAAATTTAATGTAAAATTTTATATAAAATTAAAGTAATTATTTATTAAATTTAATATTTTAGTATGGGGTTGGAGACGTTATTACTTATTATCTACACGATCTTTCATACCTACTTTCTGATCAACCATATTAAAATTTCCACTTGCGTTGTCAATTAAAGATTTCTGATCAACGATAGGAGGATCCATTCTCTTTTGAACACGTGTTCCATGTGGAACGATTTTTGAAAAAGACTACCATTGACTATCCAAACCCAGTTTAGTTTTTCAGCATTTAAATCTAAGAAAAGAAAATTTGACAAAAATGATATTATTTAGACTCTGGTACACACTTGGGTCAAAAGACCGAGTGTTCCCGCCCAACCTTAAAACTTAAAAAGGATAATGACAGGTTGGTTTTATACATTGTGATTTTGTCCCCTAAAGAGACTTGAAATATTGAAAAATAAGTCTTCTTCGTAATAAAAAATAAATAAATAATATTATTTTAATTAATAATTATATTACTAACTTTTAACCTAAAAAAGTGATCAATTGAAAAAATCAACAACACGAGACTAGCACATCACAAATATGCATTAAGTTATTACTATTAATTCGTACATTTAATTTATTTTTATTATAAGTAAACATACGCAAAAAAAATTAACGAAAGATAAATTAATATTTAAAATAATTATTCAATAAATAAAAATTAAATAAATTAAAAGAGTTTATGTTTAAAGAATTAGAGGGAAATAAAATATTGTGCAATAAAATTTAAGATTGAGATGTGATTCATTTGAAAGAATTAGTTTTAAAGATGAATGCGAAATCTTTAATTAATTTATAATTTTAGATTAGTTGTGTTTTTAAAATGAAATATATGCATTACTAATATAGTATAATACTTATAAAAATATGAGTTTATATTTATACATTTTGTTGAATAAAGTGACGTAAAGAAGTTTAAAAAGTTATTATTTTATTAAAAAGATACACATTAGTTATGATAGTATCTCATTTTGTTAAAATATAGTATAAGTTTAATTTTACTTTATCATAAAAACTAAGAAGAATAAAATTAATATTTTTCTAACCTCTTAAAATATTATCATGCACTTACACCATTTATATGGTTTCATGTGGTAAAATTATATAAAAAAGGAACTACTTCATTATTTTTTAAGATAATTTTATCATTTTTTATGATATTATATTTTCGATTTAATCCCAATAAACTATAAATAATAAATCTTAAAACTCATGTACATATTTCATTGGTTCATTGTGATTCTACCAAATTAGTTATATCTAATAACATTAAAAGGTCACATGGAGGAGAAAAATATACCATCTAGAGATCTACTTTGCTTTGCTTTAACAAAGTGATTAGATCGTAAGTTACATTCTCTCTCCTCCTTTGCTAATACAATATCAAATCTAATTCCTAGCTACTTATATAACAACTTATTAGAAATACCCAACTACTCCTTGAGAGAATTTCATTGGATCTTCTTACAATTTAGGTCAATATATGTTGATTATGTCCAAACGGGCTCCCATAATGAGCCTATAATGTTGTTATCTTCAAGAAAACTCAAATTGGTTTGGTTGCTCTGACCAGTACTACTGCTCGTGAAACTGTCAATAGATTGTCGAAGGGATTCAACTTGTTGAAATTGGGACATTTCCATGCAAAATAGGGCTACTAGGTTGGCTTTTTCGCATTGAGTAGTGACAATCTCTGCATGTGCTTTGGCTAATTGAGCTTGTAACTCAATTACTTGTTTTTGAAGCTGAAAAATTGCCCCTGCACACCCATAAATAGGATCTCTAATTCTTGTACTTGCTTCATAAACCATACTACTAACTGCATCAGCTCTTTGAAACTCTGGAAGTTCCTGTTCATCAAATGCATTTATTCTTTAGTTATTTAGTGAAAACAATAGTCAATAGAGATTTCCTATACACTCATATGGATTAATAAGTTTTTGACCATGTTACACTCAATAAAAATTAATGACATCAAATATCGTAAATATTTGACTATATATGTTAATATTGGACGTCATTTTTTTTTCAATTTTATATAATTTTTTACTAAATTTAAATTATATGTAATTATATCTATATGATATCGCTTAAAAACGAGTATTTTTATTTATTTTTGTAAGTATAAGTTCTTAAAATTGTTATTTATTATTCTTAAAATATATTATATATACGAAATTCGTGAATTATTTTTTAAATGTTAAACTTTTTTTTATAGAAAATAAAAAAAATCATATATATATATCAAATATTTCATCAATAATGCTACAAAAGTAGTAAATAATGACTACGTGTTTGTCCTCGTAAAGTTATGAATATTGACCGGATACACCAACTAAAAGAATAGACTACTACCCACTAGAAATTCATAATGCATGTCATTTTTCGTCCAATTCAAACACATACAAATATTGTAACTAACCCAATCGACCAATTGACGTATGTTAATTCTAAACCAAGATGGGGATAAAAAGGCCATAGTTTATTGGGGATTAAGATTAAACTCAAACACACGAAATGCATGTAATTTATTAAAAATAAATTATAAAATATCAAGAATAAATAAATATAAAATAATAGTTGATAATAATTCAAGTAAATATTAAGAATAATGTTCCATATTTATTAAATAAAATACTATAGTAAATTTTAAAAATACTGTGGGTGTGTTACTAGGTAAAATCCAAAAAAGTACCTGTAAAAACTTGATTATATTACTAGCACCAAAGACCCTGTGAGCAATGATAAACTTGGAAAGCTCAGTGGGTGGAAAATAAGGTGCCAGTACACATTTTTCTAAGCATTTTCTCCTCAAAATCTTACAAGCACCACAAGGGCTAATCACTATTGGTGTAGACGTTGGATTCTCATTCTGGGTTTGAATTTGATTCTGATTTTGAGGAGCCAAAGATGGAGGACGAGAGGAAGAGATCATTTGGGTTGATGAAGTAATAGTAATAGTAATAGCTAGCTAGTACTAGTAGTAATTGTGTTCACTGTACTTCATAAATTTTAAGGCTTAAAGGCTGAAATTTTATTTAATTACTTTTAATAACCAAAGAGGAGAAGAGAGTTAAGAGGTGGAGTTTAGCCGGAGAACAAAGGAAGATTATATATAGGGAAGACTCGAAATAACAAACAAAATTTCTTTCGTCAAAGTGATGTCAGCCATTGATAATGTTTTTGTATGCCTATCAAGTAACGTTGAGTTGAATTCTAAGTTAAAGGTAAAAAATTAGATGTTTAGATAAATTATTATTTTTATTTCAGTGTGTTATTTCTCATACGAAGTATTATTTATAAGATGAAATATAATATATATATATTACATTTATCTTCTGTTATTTATGATGTGATGTTTTTTTTAAAATATAACTGTTCACTATTTTATAAATAATAGTTAATTAAATTAGTGGAGAATATATTATATTGCTTGTATAATTTTTTTTATTGATATGAAATTGAAGATAATTATAATGAATTTTCTTAAAAAAAAAAAAACAATCCCTCGATGCTTTGTTAGAACAATGTGCACCACGTACTAACATAATCGATATATAAACTTGTATAATCAAATTATGATAGAGTATATTCCCTCTACAAAAATTAAGATTTTAGATTATTATTTTCTTTATTTCTTATAATAATAATAAATTAAATAGATTTATTATAATTATGATAAATTAGATAGATTTATGACTCAAAATAAGACTTTAAAGTCATAACCCATAAAATTATTCTTTCCTAACAAAATACCAATCAATATATCAAAATACTATTAAAAATACACTTAAAAATTATAATTATAAAAATATTATTATTTATGTTCATTTTATATATTTTTATTATTAAATTTTTTTAAATCTTTATTTCGTATTAAATACTACTCAAATTAAACTACATTCACTTAAATTTGATTTAATATTGAGTATCATGTAATTAAACTTATTTAATATTTTTAAAATATTATTTTTATTATTATAAATTTTAATAATATTATTTTCTAATTTTTTAATTTATTTAGCATCTTATATCTATCTTTATATCTAATTCAAAAGTAGTAGCTTAATGAACTCAACAATCATGTGTAAAAGAAGATTTTATTATCTTCCTGTTATTCTTATTTTAATTGGTTTTGATATGTTAATTCATGTTAATTAGTTTCTTCTTCTTAAAAAAAATTAAAACGGCTTTGCATCATTTTAAAAATATGACATTTATAAAGCGATTGTAGTGAATATTTATCTTAAAAATACACTTAGTTATTATGTGTAAAAAAAATTGAAATCTCTTTCTAACAATTATTATTTTAATAGATTTTAATAAATAAATTAATTTTAATTCTTTAAAGTTTATAACTATAAAAATAATATTTTTTATATTAAATTTATATATTTTACTTTAAAATCCCATTTTAATTAAACTATAATTATTAATATCTTTTATATTGAATATCATTTAATTAAATACTATTTAATATTATTTTAATGTAATTTTTATAATTATTAATTTTAAAATTATTTTTTTATTAATTTCATAAGAAAAATTATGGGATCTAGTGATCCACTTATATGAAAGGCTTACGTGGCAGCAACTATGTTCTATAATTCAATTGTCCTTTTTTTTAAGACATTATCACACTGCTCAATATTTATTAGCTTTGGATTTATCTTGGGTAGATATTAGACAGTCCCAAAAAAAAATTGTTTTTCTTTTAAAAAAAAATTAAAATAAATAATATTTTTAAAATTTATAATAATAAAAATAATATTAAATAATTTGTAATTAGATATCACTTAATATTAAATAAGTTTAACTGATTATGATTTAATTTAAATAATATTTAATTATATGTCATTCAATATAAAATAATATATTAAATTTTTTAAATAATCAAAATATATAAACTAAATATAATTATTTTTATTTTTATTTATAAATTTTAAAAATATTATTTTTATAATTTTAAAAAAACTGTCTTTTTTTTAGGTGAGTATTATCAATAAACATAACTTCTTTTTTCTTTTTCTTTTTTGGTTTTTTCTATTGACCATAAACATAACCTTTCCCAACCGGCAATGTGGCTTTGGTTTTGAATTCTACTTTTTTTTTTATAAGGTTTATTTTATTTTATGAAATGGCTTTATTTTGGACTAGATGTCAAGACTTGTGTTTATTTTGTGTGGAAATTGACCTTGATGCCTGATACAACTACACTGAGACAGTTTTAGCTTTTTACTTAACTAATTTACCAAAAAAACAAACTTTTTGCTTAACTACCAAAGTACTACTACTACTTTTACAAATTTAAAAAAGAAAAAGCAAAAAAAAAAAAACTACCTAATGACCTGCCCTTTTTCAAAGAACGACTCCAGAGTCCACGATACGTGTGATGATACATGCTACTTATAATATATTATATATTATCTATCTATATAAATAATTAATCTCAATCTTTATTTTTAATATTTTTTTTCTTTTTTATTAAATTAAAAAATAAAAATAATATTCTATCACGTACTTCTGTTATTTACAAAATCATCTCCTATGTGTATATGTCTCCATTATTTATAACATTATCTCATAAAAATAATAATTATATTTGTATTAATTTTGCACGAGTCTATCCACGTCTTAATTTTATATTCTCTTAAACATAATGTTAATATTAAATCATATAGATATCTACTAGATATATAGTTTATTTTAAATTGTTACTTTTTTATATTTATATTATTATTTTAGTATTTATAATTGTCTAGGTTTTTTTAGTGATATCTTAAAAATATACATATTTTTAAAAATGTACTTATTTAATCAAAAATAATTTTTATGTACGAAAAATAAAACAATTCAATCATTTTATTTTTTATTGTATTCTTTTATCTTTCTTTTTTTTCATTCTATTTTCTCTCTTTCACCCTCCTCTTTCTATTTATATAAAATTATCACTCAATTTTTTTTATATTAAATTTTAAATTCTAAATCTTAAACTCTAAATTTTAATTCTTAAACATTAACATTGAACATTAAATTATATATACTAAATCAACTTCAAACATTAAACCATAAACCTTACTATTAAATCAAAAGAAATAGAATGAGAAAGATAAAAAAAACTAATAAAATTTTAAAAAGGATGAAAATGCCGGTATGATATCTTATTATTAGTCATATTAATCTTTTAGTGCTTGTTATTGTCAAAATTCTTGAATGATGTCTTAAAAATACTCAAATTATCTAAAAGTCACTCATTTTCACTTTTTCAATTTCTTTTAAATTATTTTCGTTAATTATTATGTCATCTACATATATTAAACATGTTACAATACTAATAGACAACAAATTGCTATTACTTCTATCAGTCATAATATCCGTCCAAACTGTATATTGATGTTTTTTACTTGCTATTTTCGTAACTAGTTGATTCAACACCCAAACCCAATTGTTCTTCACAGCTAACATCACCCAATGTAGTATGATTAGAAACCATATATCAATTAACTGGAAGTGTAATAACTCACATTCTGAATGGACACACATTCTAACACTAATATCAAATCATGTATAGGAGATACATAATTAAACCACATATGATTTGATTATTAAACTCACAAAATGACTCACCCTCAAATGTATGCTTCCCAAAATGATAAGGTCCTCGCACGAGTAATAAACTTAAAGCCACAAATAATAATGTCAACGAGCGAGTGCATGCACACTATGAAAATTAATCATATGATATGTGTAAATATACTTGCATACAAAGTATGTCTAATTATGTGTGTATGAATTACTAATCTGTAGTAACTAAACTTACATAGAGAAAAATAAAATACTGAGAAAAATAAAACAAGTTATGTGTTGTATACGAGAAGTTAACACATAAACATAAGTATAACAAGACTTACAAATATGTTTGTTTAACAATATAATCAAAATAATGATAAATATTAAAATATAATTTATAAAATTATAAATAAACCAAAACTAGAAAAAAACTTCTTTGTTTTTTGAATGAAATAAAACGATACAAATAATAATAAACAATTATACAAATATTTTAGAAAAATAGAATATTCTAACATATTCCTTAAGCTTATGAGATGAATAAGGATTCCTACTATTTTTTGAATACTTAAATTTTATTATAAATTAACAGTTAAATTAAATATAAAAATACCTTTAATTATTTTCATTATTATTAAACAAACACGATATTAGAAATAAAAATTAGTAATTATAATTCAAGACAAATCGACTACTCATTGGTTAAGATAATATAAGTTCATTTGTTACATACAAAAAGCATAAAAAAATCTAGATGTTCAGTTTTGTTTAAATTTGAAGGTTAAATTATGATTAAAAAAATATTTAGTTTTATAGAAAATAACATAATAAATATTTTTTAATTTTTTTGTAATTTGAACATTCGAAATTTTACCATTAATTGAACCACCGTTTGGTATGAAATTTTAAGTAACTATTTTGCACATTCAAAATCTTATTATTATATATTTTGCAAAAAAAAAAAACTTACTATTATTATCTGTTATTATAAATAAAAATTATCAAAATTGCTACCCAAATTTATGTTTGTATTTTAAATATTTATAGTAGTCTCATAGATTTAAAAAATTAAATAAAAAAAATAAAGATTGTAAGTTGTACGGGAGGAAATATATATATATAAATTTTTAGATGATAAATAATTTAAAAAATAATATTAATAAATTATAATGATGTTTGTATGGAATTATTAAAATGTATATACGATAATAAATATATAAATTTAAATTAATAATTAATTTTTAAAATAAAAAAATATTTAATTATAACGAAAAATATATATATATCATTATATTTTATTATTTGAAAGTAAAAATTATTTATTTAAACATTATATTTAAACCATATATCTATATCTATATATAAGATACCATTACATATTTTGAAGCCCAAGAACCATATATGTTTCTAGAGCCGAAAAGCCCGGCCCTTCTATTTTTTAATCAAAAAATTAAAATTTTATGAAGCCTGCCAAAATGAAATCGACTATATAAGCGAAACTAGGGTTTCCTAATAACAGTTTAGTTCTCTCCATCTTTTTGCGGCTTCCAAGTTTCAGAATTTCAGTTCGAGAGCATCTTCTCGCTCGATCACCATGGGGTACTTTTTGTTTTTCCCTATTCTGTGTCAGTTTGCTTTTTCCAGGAATGCAATTTTGTTAACTTTTTTTCAATTCAATTATCAATTTTGATTTCACACCAAATGTATTAATAAACATCTTATTAATTCGAAGTCGTACCTTTTTTTAATTATATATATGTGTACTTTACACCCAGTTTGATTGTCTTTTCATTTAGTTTTTGCTGATTTACTAGTAATAATTAAAAGATATTAGATTAACAGTGATACACGGAAAATATTAGATGTAGTCCTTCGTATAACTAGCTAGTTGCATTAGCAGGAAGAAAAAGCTCGTTAGAAAATTCGTTGTGCTTGATTATCAGAAAAGAAAAGGTCTGTCCTTAGTGAACCGTATTATGTAATTTTTACTACTTTAGTGTAACTGATTGCAAAATAATCTCATTCAATTGATGGATTTAAAGTCTTCACTAATCAAAGGGCCAAAAACATTTTACACCAATTGAAATTTTGATGCTGTTAATGGCACTCTCGTATGATTTAATGGAACTTTTAATATAATTGGCCATTTGCTCATTTAAAAATTTAAACTGTATTTTAAGTTTTTAACCTCTTTTTTATAATAAAGTTTTTAAGTCACTTGAGTCGTAATTCTTGTATTATCTAATGTATCATTAGAGGTGTTAAATGAGTAGAGGTGTTAAATAAGTAGAGCTGACTGAATTTGCTTAGGCTTTAGGTTTTTTGCAGTTCAACTCAGCTCATCTAAATTTATGTTAGCCAAGTTTAGCTCAGTTCACTTTTATATGAGTTGGTTTGAGTAGCATTTATTGTTCTAAATAAGAAAACAAAAAATTAAAAATTATAATATTAAAAAATATTTATAGTTTATTTATAAACAGAAATGTTAGTAAAAGTATTAAAGTTAAAAATTTTATTATATTTTTATATAAGAAAAAATAAAAGTAGTATATTTTAATTGTGATATTCCATAATGGCAAATATAAAAATGCTTTCATTAATAAAGTAATTTTGTTAAATGAGCTTGTGAGCTGTTCATGAGCAAAGGTGCGCTAGCTCATTTGAGTTCATGAATTAGGTGAGCTGAGTTTTTTTCAACTCATGAGCTCATCGGATGAATTTAAATGAGCTTATTTGGATTGAGCTATTTATTTGACACCATTAAGTATCATATCCCATATGGTGTACTAATTGCATTATTAGGTATGGTAAAATGACTTCTTTCATTGGTTGTGTTTAACTATTTAAGAACTATTCAAACTTATGGTGGACCTCACTTTAAAACCTTTTATCTTGGGTGATGACAGTGGTATATATACATATCCATTTATTAGCTCTACTGTTAATATTAATTTGTTAAAATGCTTGCTCAAAAATTTGTAGGAAGACACGTGGTATGGGAGCTGGTCGTAAGCTTAAGTCCCACCGCAGAAGGCAAAGGTGGGCTGACAAGTCTTACAAGAAGTCACATCTTGGGAACGAATGGAAGAAGCCATTTGCCGGATCTTCTCATGCTAAAGGAATCGTTCTTGAGAAAATGTAGGAGGGAAACCATTCCTTTTCTTGTAGCATCTTTCTTTATTATTGCTTCTAACAAATGCTGGACTGAATTTTCAGTGGTATCGAAGCTAAGCAGCCTAACTCTGCTATTCGAAAGTGTGCTAGAGTTCAGCTTATTAAGAATGGGAAGAAGATTGCAGCCTTTGTTCCAAATGATGGTTGCTTGAACTACATTGAAGAAAACGTGAGTTGTTTGGAACATAAATTGTGCAAGAACTGACTTTTACGTGAATATAAATAACTTTGCTATGTTACATTGACACTTTATGAGTGGGTGTATTCCACATGCGAAATTAGTTAAAATTTACAAAAACAATTGAAGAAATTTGGCATCTATGACTCACGGATATTCACACAAATTTACAGACACCTTATGTTGAGTCCATGTAATATAACTAAGAATTCTGGCCGTTGCTATGTCTATGCTGATTTAATTTGTGTGACTGCAGGATGAAGTGCTAATTGCGGGATTTGGTCGTAAGGGACACGCCGTTGGTGATATTCCAGGAGTTAGGTTCAAGGTCGTGAAGGTTTCTGGCGTGTCTCTGTTGGCTCTCTTCAAGGAGAAAAAGGAGAAGCCTAGATCTTAATCTTCTTTGCAACAATTGGATTATTGAGCACTTTTATTTATCTTGTCAAATGCTTATGATGTTAATTGTTGGAAATTTTGCTTAATCGTACCTTTTTTGTTTGTAGTGGTTACGAGTCCCTTTTTTTTTGGTAATGAAATGAGTTCCATGGCATTTTGGTTTCTCTGTTTATCTTGATTACGGCATAAAACTCTTCTGCGATAATGTTTTATATTATAGGAGGTGTTTGTTAAGTTAGCGGTATCATAATTCAATTTCATATATGCTGTTTTGCCTTTATTTTTCAAGTGTTATTTCAGTGATGCTTGCATTTTATATGACGTAATAATTTGACTTCGCATTTTTCCACTCGTGTTAATACGATATTGATGCGGGTGTGGAATATGTGTTGGATACAGTGCAATATAAACGGACTTCATTCATTCAGTGAAAATTTCAGGCAAGAATGAAGATTTGGTAGGAGAAAAAATTAGGAAGAGGAGATAAAAGATAATAGAGAGTGAAGAAGATGATTTTAAATCTGTCCTGGGAAATGAAAGATGGTAATTAATTTTAAATGGGCTTTAAATTAGAAAGTACAAAGCGATGCAGTGATTATAAATGTGATATGGGATTGAAAAGGATAATTAAAATTTAAAACTAAAAACGTGGCAGCAAAATTTAAGAGTTAAATGGGCTTAATGCGCCTTTTAACTTCATTAAATTAGAAAGGGGGCTAGTTTTAACTTTAATTAATAATAAAAGTAAAACTATAGCAAAAATGTAAAATAAAAGATACTTAAATTTAAAGTAAATTCATTAAGTTTTAAATTTTTATTGCAGATGATTATTATCTTATTATTTTATATTAGTAACATATCACATCTAAATATCAGCCTATAAATTTCAACACATATCCCAATATCTTAAAATTTAATAAGTTAGATGAATACAGTCACCCCACTCTTTTCCCCAAGTCCATCACATAAGTTAGATTTCATATATGGCTTTGGTTGTTTAAGTTAGATTCAATACACAAATAGTTGAAATCCAATATTATGTTTAAGTTTAAATTCAACGCACAAATACTTCAAATCTCATTATGTAAATTTAACTTGGTTTGATAGAAAATTTGAATAATTCGAATTTATCTAACCCGGTTCAATTTGAATTAAATTTAAAAAGTTTAGTTTGATGATATCTAAATAATTTTATGATCAAAATTAAGGTTAAATGTTTATTTATATTATAAATTTGAGTCGAATTCATCTTAAAATGTTAGTTAAATTTAAATTTTATAAAATATATCTTAAAATATTATGTCATTATTATATAATTTTTTACCTTATTTAAATTCGAGTATTAATTTAAATTTAAAAAAAGTTAAGTTTAAATCTACAGATATATTTTAGGGTCAGATTTTAAAAAATTCAATCTAACCAAAATAAAAAATATACGTTATAAGACGATATGCAACTCAAACCCAAAAATTTGGATTTGGGTAAGCCTGCGGACCCAAAGTTAGATCCATATCATTGAAATTGGGTTGTTGCTGCTGATCTCAAGTCTCGAACCTCCATTTTACTGCGTCTCTTGTGATGTCATTGATCTTCCGTTAATCATAAGAGCCATAAATTCATTGATTATAATATAACTCATTTGTGGTTTTTTTTTTAAGAAATAATTTTAAGAAAAGTAGTTTAAATTGAAAAAAAATTGATTAAAAAACTTACTAAGATAAAGTATTAGGTTTTTGACTTGAGATTGTTAAAAGTAATTTTGTATAAAAATTTAGTTTTATTTTAAGAAAAAATGTTTTCTTCCCAAAAGGAATAACTTGTCTCGTCTTAATTAGTTTTGGTATTAGTATAATTTTTATGTTGTGATTATTAGTGTTAAAATTTATTTATTTTTAATTTTAAATCACGAATTTAAATAATATTAAATATCATTTTATATATTTAATATAAAGAACATGAAAAATTAATATTATTAGTTATTCTTATTTTTTGATAAATAACTATATTCGATTTTGTTTGTTAAGAAAATGAAAATCTATTCCGAAATTGATGCTCATGCTTTCACTGAAATTCTATGACTTGAGGACAAGAATCCATTATCATTTAATTATTATTCCATTTTATTTTAATAATATTTTTATTAATTATTTATCTCTAAAAATCTACCTGAAAATAATAGATAGATTATCATGTTAGAATATTTTGAAAACAGCACTAGAGAGCTCATTCAATTAATATCCAAAGCTCTGCAACAACTGACTTTTGATCTTTTCAGAGAGTTCAGACTGAAAATAAAACCATGAAACTGAAACATCACTATCTCAGTCTCAATCTTTTCTCTTAAATACAAACACTTTTAAATCAAGCTCAGAAGCTTCTTTAATTTGGTTATCAATTTAGCATACAAATATAATTAAGTTTCATTAATTAATTTGTCAAACATAAATAAAATAAAATAAAAAAACAACAAAATTAACTAAAAAAAAAAAAAGATGATTCAAGGGACTCAATCCCAAACTTGATTAAAGACTATAACTAACTTTAGACTTCTAATCACAAACTAAAAATGGGTTCTTGTAACTGATTTTGATACAAAATAACACTTAAAACCTGATGTTTTTAATCATGTTCTGTTATATCAGTTATAAACCCATTTTAAATTAAGACAAATAAAAGTGCTTGTTTCTAATAAAAAAAGAAACTATATGTTTTTTTTTTCCCTTCTTTTTCCATTGATTTCCCAAAGAAGGCACCCATCAAAGCAAGTCTTCTACATTAAGGGAGTACTATTGAGAAGTCCATGCCAAGAAGAAGAAGCAATACCATTCCAACCTTCTCTTCCATTTTCAAAATTACCCAAATTGTTTGTTTCTCCATTTAGTTGCCAATTTGGGAAACCCCACAAAACCCTATTCTCATCATTTTCTCTTCCATTACAAAACTCTTGTTTCACATTGTTGATTTCTTGATCATATCCCAAACCAATCTCTCCTCTAACTCCAACACTTCCATTTTCAACTTCACCCGCATTCCCATTTCCAAAACCATATTGAAAATTCTGAAAATTACTGTGTGATTCAATAAATCCATTTCTTAAGGAATCAATAAAACCAGGATTATTGTAATTTACAATTGGGTTTCCAAGAATTTCACAAGAGGTGTTTGATGAATTTCCCAAGAGAGAAAAATCATGTTGATGATGATCATCAAAACCCAAATGCCCGCACGATTGCTGTTTTTGTTGAAGCCTAGCAAATGCAAGAGTGAGATCATTTGAATCATAGTGTGATGATGAGAGATTAGTAAGTGGGTTGTTATGATTAGGTGTAAGTGGTTGTTGATCTTGTGATGATCTCTTTGATGACGATGATCTTTTGTTCTTCCTACAACCTCCACCTACTGGAACATTTCTTAATGTTCCTCCTTTTGTCCAATACCTTCTACATGATTTACAAAAGTACCTTGGTTGAGAAAGACTGTAATTGTTGTAGTAACAGAACTTGGTGTTTATTGAATCACATCTTGGACATTTTAGAGCTTGCTCTGGTTGTGGTCTTGGTTTCTTTAGATCACCTTCTTGTTGTTGCTGTGTGTTTGAGTTGACCAACATGTTTTCTAGTGAATGTTGAGACATTTCCTTAAAAAATAAAAAAGGACTCATTTAGCATAAATTTACAAATAAATGTTAAAACATATGTGCTATTTTTATGATTTAACAACATTAATTAATCATTAGTTTACTAAAAACACTTCGTAATAAATTTAAATACTGATTTAAGTTTCTTTGTGTTTTAATGAAATTTAATCAATAATTATTAACTTATTTATTTAATTTAATTTTTATTTTATTTTAATGAAATCTAATCAATGACTATTTACCATTGATGCCATTTAGAATCACTCGCTAAAGACACAAAATTAATTTTGGGATTTGATTGCCCAGGAGATAACTTCATAAATAAACTGTTAAAATTAGTTTATGATTTTAATTTTTTTCCATGCTTTCTTCATGTTAATGTTCAAAACAAAATTGAACAAATAAGAAAAGAAAGAGGGTGTTTTTCTCTCACTAAAAGAATCTTTAAGGCAGCTTTTTGATCCTAGCTCATATATAACTAATTAATTAACTGTTTTTTATCTCAAAAATATATCATAAAAAGATGTGAAAGAGAAAGCTTTAATTACTTGATCAAAACTATAAATTAATGAATTTTTTTAAAGCAAAAGACTCTTTCTAGGTAATTAATTAACAAAGAAACTTGAAACGTTGGATCATTAATACAAGAACAGAAAACAAATAATATATAGCTCAAAGAACAAACAATTTTCTTCGATTAATACCCTTTTGGTGATACAAAAAAACAACAATAACAAAACAAAAAAAGCTAATCGACAACAATTAGAATTGAAGCCATGAATCAAAATCAAAAACCCAATTAGAAAATCAAAAGAAGAATTAAAGAGAAGCAAAGTACATGTTAAAGAAAGAAAAGAGATCAAATTCTAAGTGAACTTCAAATCCTACCTGTTGTTGTCCACTTGAAGAATCCATATACATGAAATGAGCAAACACACCTCAAGTTCACAGAATATATAGAAACCAAGAAGGATTAAAGAGTACTATGAAAGAGGGATTTGAATTAGGCAGACTTGCAAAGTAAGGAAATAGATAGCTTGTGCTCTAAATATATAAAGCCAACACAATTGAGAGAGAGAGAGAGAGATGAGTCAAGACCCAAGAGTGTTGTTGTTTTCTAGAGAGAGATAATTTCAGAGATAGAGAGAGAGAGAGAAAGTAATGATGAGGTTTCTCGTACTCTGTGATCCATGAAGGTCATTAGCTAGCTTGCACGCAGAGTAGGTTTTTTTTTTTTTAATAATACATATGTAACAAAGTATTGCATGTAACTTGAACTCAATGTTAAATTAAAAATATATGATATAAAATAACGAGAAAAATAACATGTATTAAAATTTATAGTTGTTAGGTCATCAATTTTTATTTAAAAAAAATTCAGCTTTGATATTGTTTAAGTTGAATCTTAATTCATTTAACTCAATATAATGGTATTAGTTGTAATTTTTATTATTATAAATTTAATTTATTTTTCCAAAATAATTTTTGATAATTTACTGATAAAAAATCAATAATAATTTTTATAGGTGAATTAATAAATAAATGAAGTTTTGACAGAAGTTCTTCAGTCCCCAATTCTCTTTTCCCTGAAAAAACTGTGTAACCGTTTCATTACTTTATAATTCATATGTTTGTTACCACAAATCGAGCCACCTGAATCGGCTAGATAAGCCGAGCCGAACCGATCTTATTAATATAGAAATCTACCGTCAGTTCATAACTGTAGGGTCCCACTGTGGCGTGGATGCAAACTATTTGTGGGGCCCAAAAACATACCTTCCCTACTGGTCCCCACCACTCTCACCCGATTCATCGTGAAAAATTATACCCCGATCTTTTATTATATTAATTTATCTTTTATAGCACACAAACACAAACCTCGTGTTTCGGAAAAATACAAAACATGATAAACGAAAAGAGAAAAGACATTGAAAACAATGAAAACACAGATTTGGTCTGAGAATTAGAAGAAGATCAAGACTGTAAGAGAAAGAATAAGAGGAAGAAGAAGAAGAAGGTGAACTTAAAAGAGGGTTTTTTTTATATAAATAAAAATAAAATAGGTGAGTTTTGGACTGTTGTGAGAAGTTGAATCCACATAGGAAAAGTACAATAAAATTGGAATTATGATAGTGTATATGTAAACGTATAGTAATCAAGTAAAATATTTAGTTAGATTTAAATGTTGTCCTTCAATGTTCGCTTTAGATGCGCTTTAGATGCTGGTCCAGTTGTTTGGTGAATCATCTGATGATGTGAACTACTACGCTAAGTTTTGGAAATCCTTTGTTATATATATATTTCCATATTAGAAAATAATTTGACAAGGACATGGGGATTTTTATTTATTGGGTGGAAAAAAAAATTGCATTTTGAAAGAAAAAAATTTGAGTCGAAAACTCAATATATATGTCAATCGAAAATAATTCAGATAAATAGAATATATTTTTAAAAAAATAATATTAATTTCATTATATTTATATATTTATTATTATTAAAATAATATTTATAATATAATTAAAATTTATAATAGTAAGAATAATATTCCGGCTCATATTTGTTATTGTTAAAGAATCATTTTCATACATTTTACCTTAAATATGCTTTAATTGAACTCTAATTATTTAGATTTATTTAATATTAAATTTTGTTTAATTTTATCACATTTAATATTATTGACCTGATATTTTTATTGATATAAATTTTAAAAATATTATATATTTAAGTATGAAATTGAGTTGAAAATTGAAATAAACAAAAAATGATGGATTATAAGTGAAGTGTATATTTTTATTAAGATTTACTCAAATTTTGTCATTTAATTTATGTTAAAATTTATTAAAAAATCAATTTTTTTATAAATTTAAGTTAATATACTAATGATCTAACAATTTGATAGAAATAAGAGTACTCTTAAAAATAATAAATGTATAATTCAAGATGATATTATTAGCCTTAGGTTTAGTATAAAACTTGTTTTTCTAACTAATTTAATTTATATTTTTTTCTCAAAAATTGGACACACCAAGTAAATATATATTATTGGACAATAAATAAATAAATAAATATCGAACATATATTCAAAATATACAATAAAATAAATATATTTTCATAACATTATTATAAAAGAAGTTCATTCATTTTGAACCCTCGAATCTATTAACATATAGATCAGGTTAAATGCACTTTTGTACTTACTCTCAATTGACGTTAAAATCAAATAATTAGGGTTAACTATATAATTTACCTCCAAATTTTCTTGATTAACACATAAATTCATAAAAATTTAAAATATACAATTTAATCTTTAATGTTTAAAATTTTACATATATATTTCTTAATTTTTAATTATATGATTTAGTAATCAATTTTTAAAATATATATATATATATATATATATATATATATATATATATATATATATTTAAAAAATTTAAATTACAAATATTAACGTTAGTTGTATATCAATTATGTGATTCTAAAAATTTAAGATGTAAAGAATTAGTTTTAAAAGTTAATCTATATTGCACAAATTTTTGAGGGTAAATAAAGTTGTTAAATCAATAAACTAATAATAACTAAGCATCTAATTCGGAATCTTCTCAACTTAGAATATTTAGTATTTTTTAATCAAAATTAATTTTGCTTTTCTTTGCTTGTCTCCTCTGCTTATAAGTGGTCCTTGTTAATAACAATATTTTATGACTAGTCTTAATCAATCTTGAAGTGTAACCATCAAACTCGTACTCCACTATTATGTCTTATATATGCCCTCACACATTGCACTAGTTACTTTGTTCATGTTTTGTTCACTTTGCTTGTTTAATTGGAGTACATCAACAAATATATATTTTTGAGTGTTTTTGTGTTCGTTTGTCATATTTAGAAAAAATATGAATAATACTATAACCTTATTGTGTTGTGTTTATTGTTTTATTAAAAACTCAAAATATATGAAAAAAATGTTGACGTGTCCAGTGAAAATGACAGACAATAATATTAGTGTAGTAGAGAAATGACAAACAATATGTTTAATGGAAGTATGAATGTACATAAACTATTAAGGTTAGAATTTTATATTTAATTTCTTAATATACATAAGAGTTTCTTGTACAGAAAAATACAAAAATACAGAAACTATTAACAATAATCACAATAATTTTGATAAAAAAAATGCTAATAGTCTTGTTAATATGTGAAAAAATATATTTTATTCTTATAATATATAGTTTTGATTTTGTAGTCCCGTTATTAAAAAATTTTGGTTATTTTAGTGTAAAAATTATTCCTTAAATGAATTATAAATGTATTTTTTGAATAATTATGTGACTTTAAGTTGTTTATTTTTTTAATAATTAATCACTTTTTGTATTATTTTTTATAATAATAAAACTAGTAATGAATAATCAAAAAAATACAAACTAAAAGTACATTTTTTCAAAACATACGGATCCACTCGTGCCTGTCGTCCAAAAAAAATTATCATATAAACTCCAAGTTTTGTATATGTTCGAACATAGGTAGTAATTTGTGTGAATGGATATGCTTTTCCTAAAATAAGTAAATATATTAAGAGTCCCATAAGTTGTTTTGTTTTTTAAATTAAACTTCAATAATTATTTTTTTCAAACATGTATACATAACCTCATTATGATTAAACCAACGAGATCATCTGTTTTTCCTTTCTTTTACTTGTTATACCTATGACGCAAATTACTAATTTAAGGGTTAATCCCGTTATGATTAAACAAAAACGAGATCATTTGCTTGTACTTTTATTTTACTTGTCATATCTATAGCTTACATTATCAGTGTTAAGTTTAAAAGATGCATAGATATTTCAAATGTTACTTTTTCTAATAACTTCAAATTTATTATAATAATTGAATATAAAAATAGATATTTGATATTAAAAAAAAAGGAAAAAAAATTAAATAAAGAAAAAGAAAGCAGAGGATGTTGATCCTGATTAAGTTAGAAGTCTCAATTTTGAGACAAATATTATTGCTTATTTTATTTAAAGTAAATGTATTTTTCTATTATCAAATTTTAAGGATTGTTATAAAAATATTATTGAGTTTTTATTTTATTTTTATACTATTAAATTTTATAAATATTATAAAAATACTAACAAAAAAAATAAAATTTTGTAACAATTTCAAATATGATGGTTGAAAAATCTATGTACTATTTTATTTCTTTTCTTCATAATTATGTTACATTTAATTATCTATAGACACCATAAATTATTCAATAATTGTGTTGGATCTTTCTTAATTTTGTATTATTACACAGAGAAAATATTATTTACTAAATTAATTAGTATTTGGTCGTTGATTAAAATAATTTATTCCTATTTTATTTATATTCCTTGACATTTGCATTAAAGCAGAGTGAAGATACAAATCACAATGAACATGTTATGTAGCTCCTTTCTACATCAAAATCAACATGATTATAGATGAACAAAAAAATCAAACATGATTAGGACATTGTTGGGTCTCACGTAGAAATTGAGATAGTTTTTGTCTTTCTTCAATTCAGGGTCCAAAGTAATCATCACAATATTCATAGGGTTCTATCTCTTAGCAATCAATAATTAATTTAACTTTTTATAGCTACCACTTCAATTCCACCTAATTTCATATTTAATTAAATTAATTAACAAATTAACTAGTATGTATATATACAAAGGAACATCAAATGATTGAGATATAAATAAGAAAAATTGAAATCAAAATATTATACACATGCATGCATGAACACTACTTAAAATATTAAATGCTAAAGATGAAAAATAAAAATAAAAAATAAACTGAATATATATATATATATTTAAATTACTTAATTCACCAATCTTCCTTTTTTTTAGTATGCATATAAATTATACTTGATAAATATCAAAATACAATACAAAAAAAATTTAAACTTTTTTTTCATGTTATTGGCTACTATTAGTAATTCTTTCAATTATGCATTTACATTATATTCAAAAATTACACTATTTTAATAATTATTAACAATTAAAAGTCAAGATTCTTAGAAGATAAATTTATAAACGAAATTTGGAGATTGTTACAAAAATATAATCAAAATTTTATTATTATTTTTATACAATTAAACTTTACAATTATTATAAAAATATTATAATTTTTTTTTTTTTTTTATACTATTAAACTTTACAAATATTATAAAAATATCATCGACGTGTATATCAATTACCGTTAAGTTCGTTTGACGATATTTTTGTAACATGTGTAAATAATATTATATCAAGAAATAAATTTAGAGATATTTTTATAATATTTATAAAGTTTATTAATATAAAAATAAAATAAAAAATTTATAGTAGTAAATTATATATTTACCATCACCTACAAAAAATCTAAATCGTTACTATCCATCAGAAATCTAGAAATAATAAACAAGCAATGATTGATAACACCATCAATGTTAATTGGTCTTTGGATCCTTGGCTGCATCCTACTCGATGAAAAAGAGATCGGAGAGCATGATGATTAATAGAAATTATTTCTTTAATAAATAAATAAATCAAAATTAATGATATTATTGTATTTTTGCTATTATTATGATAATAGTATATAAATAATATATTTTATTATATAATAAATTACATTTAATATGTTATTATTATTATATAAAGTTACATAATACTTATAGCAAAACATATTTCATTTTATTTCAATATTGCCAATAAAAATAGTTTGAGGGAAAAAATAAATAAAGAAAAAAGAAGATATAAAAGTAACAAAACAATTTCATAAGTGAAAGAAATACAAAATATATTTTATGAATATTTAGAGCTATTGACAAATTTTATGGTTTATTCTTGAAATATTTTTATTGTCAGAAGGATTTCTTTTATAAAATCTTAAAGATAAAAACAAAACTAGTTTGAAAAAAAGAGTAAAAACAAAACTATTAAATCAAAATTGGAAAATAAGGAGCTATCATTTATCAGAATTAATTAGCACCGAACTAGGGGCACAATAATTAAATAGGTAGGGACAATGTAGATAAAATGTGGGGTAATTTGGTAAAGAAGATTGTGTGTGTAGGGACCGTATATATGAGTCAAGACTGTTGACTGGTCAAACTTTGTGAGTCAAAGAGAACACTGGACTGGAGAGTGAAGAAAAATAAAGTAGTAATTGAGAAGTGTGCCCAATATCATATATGTATGAGCTTTGTTACTTTGCATCTTATTTGAAGAAAAGAATCTCAATTATCATTCTTACCCTTAACCTCTTATTCTTGGGTTTTGTTATGAAAAGTGAAATTTTTGAATGATAGTGAGTGAGTTGCAATATTTTAAAACTGTTTTTCTCATAAATAATATAATATAATATTATTTATATATATAATTATATTTAATAAAAAAACATCAAGTATAAGTGTGATATAATTATTATATATATTATTTCTTCAATATTAATTTTAAAAATTGATAAAAATATTTAAAAATAAAAGGGTATTTTTATCAATTTAAAATATTGACATTAAATATGTTATAAAAAAAATGTGATAATAATCCACCTCTAAATAAATACAATACTCATACTCGTATTTGTGACATTTGATATGCAATATGTATTTCACGTTATTAAGTACAACTCATCCCCAAGTCACAATATGTTATTAGTGAATGAGTTGCTATAATTTTTTTAAAAATAAATATATTATTTATTAATTAATTGAAACTCGAATTCTATATATTTAACATGAAGGAATTCATATATACTATTAAACATTTTTTAATTAATAAAAGTATTTTTATTCATTTTAAGTTGAGATAATTATAAATTATAATTGGATCATAAACGTGAGCTAATCCTATTACACAATATGTTGCTTAAATTAATAGCTTACTACAGCTTTAGCTAATTCTATTAAATGGTATGAACATGTTATATTATCTATTATTTTTAGTAAATTAAATTAGACTTTATTTTTATAAACAAATAATAGATATATTGAAAGCAATATCCAGATAAAACCTGGTCAGTTTGATATATCATTTTTTTAATTTTATTTTTTGCTTGATGTTTTGATATGTCTAGTTGTTCATTCTTTATGTTGTTGCTGAAAAAATTCAGCCATTTCTGGCAAATGCTTGATTTTAATTAATCATTTTTTCTTTTGTAACATCATAGGATATTTATTGAATAAGGATAATGATATTAACAAAATAATGTTGTTGTTGTAATAAAAATATATGATTGTTTATTATATTATTATAGCTAATTACACTTGTGTCACTATTGTTAGATAAAATTGTGAATTATTATTATAGCAACAATAATTTAAATTGTGAATTAAATAGTTATTACTGTTTTATTATTAGGAAAAATAAATTAGAACAGATTATTAATTTCAGCTTAGATTTTAATTAAATTTCAATATATATATATAGCATAACATACTCTCTAAGGTGATCAGGTGTAAACTCAAATATTTGGAATAACCGGTGAAGATTTCCTTGAGAAAACCTCTAACTGAACTACCTTCTCCTTTCTAAATTTAGGTAAACAAGCATATGTTAGAAGTTAGCTTGTGATCTATTATAATATTAGACAATTAGTTTATTTTTCTTTTAAAAGTTAATAAAATCACGTTGTTGATGAAAATTTTAATAAAAATTACAAGAATTATAGAAATTCTATTAAAATTATGAATATTTTTATAAAACTTTATAAAATATCAAACAATTAATTAATTATATATATTAAATGATTATAATATTTATATTGATTAATAAGTTGATTAAAATTAAAATATGTAATTTTTCAAAAAAATTGTATAAATAGTTAAGATGTTTGAAATAATTAAATAAATTATCTAATTATATTAATTATTATAAATAGATATATCTCAACAATATAAAAAAAATTAATTCACATAGAATATATTTTCTTTGTTACGATACTACTATCAATCAACTTATATATGTAGTCAATATTTTAATGACAATTTAGAAAAAAATTGACATTTATAAAACATTAAATTATAATTTGATAACATTGTTGATAATTTGTGATAATTTATTAAAAATATAAATATAAAGTTTTGATATTAAAAAGTAAAAAATATCAAATATTAAGACATAAAGACATGTTTCTTTGGTGAAGTTTTAGTGAGGTGGACTCTATCTATATAAATGTACAAGTGACTATGCGTGAGTAATTTTAAATTATATATCATTTAATCTAAATTCAATATAAAATAATAAATTATACAATTTTTAATAATAAATATATACAGGTTTGTTTTGTTATTTTAAAAAAAATTAAGATAATAATAATTTTTTAAAGAAACTATTTTAATTTAAATAATATAGAAACATTATTTCAGTAAATATACTGGATTAAGATCTAAGGAAGCTACATGAATAGAAAGAAAATAGGAAAATTTCGTGTCCATACATAATTAATTTTCATATCGCTATCAAATCTAATCAAAATTAATTAGATATAACTTCAAGACTAAGTAGTCAAATTAGCTTAGTAGTTATGAAGTCGACGTGTCCATAGGCAAGTAGATTTAAAATAAATTAAGCAGCATGATTGTGATAGCTAGCTTGGCAAATCCCAGTTGTATAGCAGGAAAATGAGGCAAGCATTATTATTATTATTATGTTGAATTAGCAATTTTATCATTGACAATAACATGTGGAAAATTAAAATTTATAGGTAATTAATTATCTTATTTTAAAATATTTATAATAATAGTGGGACTCCCGCTTCTCCATGTAGTTATTATTAAAATAAATAATTATTATGATAATAATTTAAAATCGAAAAATCCATGGTTGATTTTAATGGCACAATTAATATACCAATTTGGTGTACATGATCAAACCTCTTCGTATATCATTAAAGGTATATGAAATTAATTAATAAATTATTTATTTTTTAAAAATAAAAATTTAAAATTTAAAAAAATCATAATTAGTTGAAAACTATATCCCGGCTCTAAGTCTGGAAATAAAGTTTTCTTTCCCAAAAGAAAATTAAAGGAAAATTGGGATTTTTTTTTTAGAAAAACACTTTATTTGTATAAGGACTCATTTATTCAACATATTTTAAAAAATAATCATTTTTTTATATATCATCACTCACTCACAGTAAAGAATATATGAAAGGTTTGATGATATTTTGTTTTTTTAAAAAATATTTAATAATATTTGTAAAAAACTTGTATTTTTTTAATATTGCATGCATAATTAGCAAAATAAATATGTTTATGTTTTTATTTTGTATCGTATGTTCGTAAGTTATAAACATAAATTTAAAAAATATATATATTTATGATTAAAATAAATTACATATAAAAAATTATATTATATAATTAAATTATATTTAAAATTGTTTAATTTATGGTATATATATATATATATATATATATTTTTTAATTTGGAAATCTTACGCGGTACGAGGAGCCGAGAGAGAGGAGCGACTAGCTGACGATGAGGACATAGGACTACGCAATAAGAACGCTGAGATTGATTTGAATGGATATATCTTGTCGGTACAATTTTGGGACCCACCACAACCATGACCATATACGTGTCACCCACAATGCCCCTAACTAGACGAATATTTCAGTTTACGAGAAAAGTACCACACTCAACAACAACTGCTAAAATCTACAGCAAATAAATTCAGTTTACAAACTTTTGACAGCCAAATACTGCCCCCCACTTAATTTGGGCCTAGTGGGCTTTTCTTGTGGGCCCCAACTTCTCCTTCTTCTCAAGCAAGGATTATCTGATCCTGTCTGTCACATTTTAATTAGTTTGAGTAACACTAGGCAGTGCTATTTAAATGAATATTGACTTCCGTCGTTGTTATTGATATGTAATATTATAATTTGTTAATATATTTATTTTTTATATAAATTGTGATAGAATTATTATTATATTGGTTTGAGTCTAAATGTTAATTTGTAATTTGATTTGTCAATATTACTGCTAAAAGATTCCCTTTCTATAACTCTTGGATTAGGAAAGAATAATCTAGTTTATTTAATTTAAAATAAAATTCTATTATTGTTCCGTGGTTGTTCAGTTACCAAAAGTCCTTATAATTTTTATCGTTTTTAAACGTACATATAAAATAAAATATTTATGAATATGTATTAATAGTAATGAATGATAAAAAAAATGAAAACATCCTTTCAAGGAATATATTATGTAATATTTTTATATAAATTTAAAGGAAGAAATTTTATATATTTGACACGTGTGAAATATATATATAATGTTCACGCATAAAACTTAATAAAACGAACACACATGTCATTTTTTTTTTCAACATGACATGTGTATTTTAAAATAATTTTTTATTTTATATACATAAAAGATTTTACTTTTAATCTATGGATAAAAAAATATAAATTTAATTTTTTATAATATTTATAAAATATTTAAACACTTATTGTTTTTAAAAAAACTAGAAATAAATTTTATAGATAAATATATTACATCATAAACAAAATTTAAAGGGAATTTTTCATGATGCGTTACATCACAAATGGGATAGAATTTATTTTTTAAAACAATGTTATGAGATTAAAAAAAAGGGGGGGGGATAATAGATTTATAATCTCAAACACACTATGTATTGTTAACCACATCCCCAAACTCTTATTTTTATTTTTGATTTATTATTATATCTAATTAAGGGTGTAGAGTATGGAATTTTTTTTTCTATAGAATGATAGAATAATATATTTTTAAAAATAATGGATCTCATTACACCTTAAATAATTATGTATTATTATAAAATCTCTTGATTTAAAACGAATTATTTATAATTATAAAAAAAACTAATAATAATTTGATAATAGATATGAATTTTGTAGTTGTTCGGTTTGGTTTGCCAAGTATGGAGAATCGATCAAAAATTGAATGTAACGGCCACATTCATTAATTTTGTGAATGATGAGTCCGTTATGAATATGTTGTAATTCTCCAAGTTATTGTTGTTTGTTAGTGTATTTGGTAACGTATATTGCTTAAATATATATATTTGTATTTATATGGATAAATCCAACGTGATAAATCCTTGAGTATAATAATGTTGATAGATAGAAAAATAGATCACATTTTTCTCTTTTCTTTTGCTTCCAAGTTTCTTTTGGGTTTGACTTGGCAATCATCGTCCTTAAAAGAAGTGATTGAGCATTCATTGTATTTCTTAGCTTACTTACAGGAAATGAGGTTTTGATCAGTTTTGATTGTAACTAGGATTGGTTGAAGAAAACCACTACTTTTTAGGTTAGTATGAAATTGCATAGTAGTATAGTTGGTATGAATATGTACTTTCAAACGTTATATATCTAAGTTCGAATCAAATTTACTTAATGTTTTATTTATTTAATAAAAATAAATTATATACATAAAATGATATCAGTGATATTTTTGAGGGATTTGAAAACCTATAATGAAAGATAAAATTAAAATCTTAAATATTTTTCATATTAAAATAATACAAATAAAAAATATTGAGCTTTATTTTTAATAATTTATTTAGACATTATAACATAAATAGCAAGTAAATATTTTTAGTTAAGCACATAAAAAATATAGAAGAGTTTATACACTTAATATATAAAACTAAATGAATATAAAAATATAATATTTATACCCGTTGTATAAGGATTGATATTAAATTTTTAGGTCCAAATATAAAAAGATAAAATAAATTTTGTATAAATTTTTTTAAATGTAAATAATATAAAAAAGATAAACAATACATATAAGTGAAAATATTTAATTAAATTTTGTTAATTATAAAGTAATACGATGAATAAATAATGTGAAATAAAGTTACAATTTGCTTTTAACTGTATAATGAATAACACTTAGTAGTGTATTAGTATTTTTTGATAAAAATTTGAAGTAAAATGAAATATTTAAAATTATAAACATATTTATTTTTAAATAAAAAGAAATGTATACACAAGATAAAATTTGAAAGTGAAAATAATTGCTTTTAATAATAAATACAAGTTTTTATTTGTTTTCATCATCTCAATTAATTAAGAAAAATAAGATAATATTAAAAAAAATAACGAGAAAAAATAATTCAATTAAATTTATTACTTGAAGTCTTAAATTGTTTTACATATCTCTTTTATTTTTTATTAAATAAAAAAAACTAATAGTCATGTAGCACGCAATACTTATTTTTTTAATTTTTTGATGTAATACTATATATTTTTTAAAATATATAGTAAATATTGACAAAAAAATTGGCCTCTATCTGAGAGCTTAAAATGGTCACCTCATCGTCACGAAGGACAAGTCGTCCCTGAATGATTTATAAGTACTAAATTTGATATAAAGTTAAAGGTGTAAAATGTTAAATTTTTAATAATATTTATCTTAAATATATGTTAAACACGAATAAAATAATTTAATCCATTTTTAAAACATTATCAATTTTGCTCGAGTTATTATATATCTCACTAACATAAAAAAAAACATTTTTTTTAATTTAACCGGTACCTTTTATATAAAATAAATCAATTTTTTTAAATATTTAAACGATATTTAGTCAAGAGAAGAACAATATATACAAAAGTTTGAATTTATAATTGATATATGTATTATTTAAAATAAAGAATAAAATACATAAAAATAACGAGACAGTAATTAGAATATATATTTTAAATAAAAATAAAAATATTTAGACAAATTAAAGTCTTTCTCTCCCTTCCATTGGTAGGTTTTTTTTTCACAAATAATAATTTTTGGGTGGAAAGTTGAAGTATAAACTTGCATGTTAAAAAAAGAAAAGAAGAGAGAGAAAGAATAAGTTTTGCAAAAATACTATTCTTGGTCATGAAGTTTTCCTAGTCGATCCCCACACCTGGTCCATCTAACGAATCCAACCCATGTGCTTCAATTGCAATGTACATTGTGCAAATTGAATATAATTTCCTCAAAGACTAGCTTCTTTTATTTTCGACACTTTTTTAATGGAAAATATCACCAAACAGTTACAACATTGGGTAGTAGACTAATAGAGGTACTCTAATAAAAAGAAGAAAGGAAAAAACACACTGATAGAGGTCTAAGTCTTTCTAATATTCTTTCTTCAAAAATATATATAATAAAAGGATTAAATTACACTTATTTATCAAAATTATATATAATTATCTAAAATTTTAAATTATACGATTTTTTTATCAAATTTTACACATAAATCTCTAAATTTTTAAAATTTTACACGAAATTCATAACTTGTTATTATTTATAAATCAAAAATTTAAGATTTATCTATTTTAAAAATTTAAAAACTAAATTATATAATTTAAAAGTTCTATACGAAGTTATAAAATTTTAATGACTAAATTATACACTTTAAAAGTTTTGGAGTAAATTTAGTTAAAATATATATAGAAAAAAATAATACATTTTTAATCTTTAAAAAAGTTATTATAATCATAGCTTAAAATTCAAATTTAAGTAGCTATAAATCAATCTAATTGTCCATTAAAATAACTTTGGCGGTGAGCAGTTGATATTTTCATACATATATTATTTGATGAAGGGGAATGTTTTAAGGAATAAACAATGTTTTTTGTTATTTAAGGAATAAACAATGTGTAATTATAAGTGAGATTAGTAGATAAAGCTAGATTCGATTTTTCAGTTCTTTAGCATGTGAAATCCCACTCCTACCATTATTATATATACTAATACTACTAATAATAATACAAAAGCAAGTTTTAGAGTAACACTTGACTATAAATTATCTTATCAAATTATATTTTTCAAGATTAATATATAATAGCATCTAGGAAAGGATTAAATATTTATATCTTTAATGTATTACGGACATACTCTCAAATATCCTTTTGTGGTTCATTTTTGACTTACTAGAGAATAAGACATATTCTTGTATTTTAAGCCACAAATACAAATTATCTTAATTTAATCACAAAACAATTTTTCTCATACATAATGGATCGAGATGTTTAGTACAAGAAAGGTACCGTATAAATAATAAATAATAAAATTATTTATTTTTATTAAAAAATATTATATATATTT
Source organism: Hippophae tibetana (assembly GCA_037013495.1). NCBI lineage: Eukaryota > Viridiplantae > Streptophyta > Magnoliopsida > Rosales > Elaeagnaceae > Hippophae > Hippophae tibetana. Next base: position 1,969,142 of record CM072810.1, read on the forward strand.
CATTTAAATATATAAATATATAAATTATTAAGTTTTTAGTATATTTTGAGGAGGTTTCGAAGCCGTAGGATTCAGTTTAACAAATTGCATTTTTCACATTCAAGTCTATTCTAACTAAATTTCAAAGAGCATTCAGGACGGAATTTGAATCAGAGTAGATTCTCAAGGAACCACAAGTAGTCATAATTTTTATTTTAGGTTTCGGCGCACTCTTTGCATATATTCATTACAAAAAAAATGATCTTTCTCTTTTCTTCATAAAAAGTGAGATAATTCTAATTATGCTTTCGTTAAAACTACACAGATGAGATACTTATTTTATATGAACTTTTGCACATAAAAAAAAGTGATATTATTTTTTTGTTATTTGTTTTGAGTCAAAGATCCCCTAAATGGAGAATGCTCTTCATTTTTTTTGTAAGATTTTATCCCCATTTCTATGTGATAAAAAAGTTTTCAATTTAATGGGCCTATTATAATGACCAAAAAAGAATTTGAATGGGCCTATTATGGCCTCTTAATAGATTGTTTCCATTGGATGGGTCGATTTGTTACAACACATTCTTTGTGTCTTGCTTTCTTCCATTATGAAACAACTTTGCAAGACTAACTATGTTCTTTGTAACCAACAACCAACACAAAAGTGTACTAACTACATTTCCATTTTGTACTGCAAGATTTGAGTTCGACGTTGTTTCATAGCCACCCGACCCACACCCATAACAAACACAAATTTCGGCTCAAATTACGATCATTAAGTAAAAGACCGAGTAACATCCACCCAAATTTGTGGCCCACTACTGAGGCTAAATTCCAACGATACAAGGTAAAGATTCTTTAAAAAAAACATTTTAGTATAATAATTTATCTATTATTCTTGTTATTATTAAAGATAAACATTTTTAATTCCATTATTATTAAAATGAATACTTCTAATTCATTATAATCATTAAAATTGAACAATTATAACCGTATAAAGACTTACATAAACTTATTTTTTATATTATAATGATTAACTTTCATATATAACCAAATAATATTCTCTACTAAAAAATTAAGGGGTTAAAATGTTTATTTATATGCAATAAAGACTATTGTGAGCTTTTTTCAAGTCATTTAAAAATAGTACACTTTATTTTCAAAAACAGTAAACAATAATCACTTTACTTCAAATTAGGACACTTTAATTACATTATTATTATATTTGTAGATGCTTTAATTATTTTATGTTAATTTTGATGATTTTAATCATTTTTTTTTATTTATTTTTTTTAACTTTTTAATACATTTTTCTTGTCAAGCATCTACTAACTCCATTAATAATGGTTAAATTCGATCAAATTTAAGTTTTTTTGATACAAAATGTTAAAAAATCAAAATTAGCAATAAATTATTAAGGTGTAATAACAAGGTGATTAAATTACACCAAAGTTATCATGCTAATCCAATAATTTCACATTAATCTTTTGCACTATAATTAGAATAAACATGAATCAACGATATATAATTAAGGTAAAGTAAAACTAAAAATAATTTATATCTTTTATTATTATTATTATTATTATTATTGTTAAAAAAAGAGAATAATAAACATTTTAAAAAAGAAGAAGAGAGGTTTTAAAGTATATTTTTTTATTAAATAAAAAAACATTACAACATTAGATTCGAATTTGAATTCATAGGAGTCTACGAACCAAATCCCAAAAGCACAATGAACAACTCGTGGTGCTAAAAGTAGTGCAATATTTTAAAGCCTATTTGGAGTCGGACTAAGATCCTCATGTCATCTCTATTCCATAACATCAGAACTTACAATAGGTATTCTGCTCACCTTGGTAGAAATTTAAAAGAGCTCTTCTCAATACCCACTATGACACAATGTATGCTCTGGGTAGTAACTTAAATTAATATTTTCTTAAATAAATTTTGATAGACAAGATTAGTTTAAAGAGATCCAATGGCTAAAAATAGTAGGACGTATTGTAATTGTGAGGTAGAAGAATGATCCTTAGGAGTGGGATTTGAAGTCAAGTCGGTTCTTAATAGCTTGTGAAGATAACCGGCCAGAGGTAGCAAAATAGTTTCCAAAATAACTAGAACTCATGGGATCAAACCGAATTGGAAAGTATTTGAACAAAAATAATTCCTCTTTAAGAATATTAAGAAGATAGATGAGGCAGTTTATTGAAGAAAAAAAGCACTAAAAGCTAGAGGTGCCAAAGAGGCATGGTCAACTCAATCCAATCTATTACTTAGTGTCCCATCTTGATCCATGACCCGAACTATGATTTTACTCTTGATCCATGAACTTTATCGTATCAAATAGTATCATACTTGTCACATTGAGTCATGCTTAACAGACAAATATTACTCCTAATTAGTCTAATTCATTATTTTAATAAAAAATATTGCTTTTAAGAGTCGAACTCCACTTCTCAAAGTTATAAGCATAGTGCATATTTACTGACAACATTTGCGTTTAATAATATATGGACACATTTATATATTTAGCATAAATTTTAACATATTTTAATTTTAAGAATATTGGGTTTGGTCCATCGTGACCACGTGATGCTATTTTAGACTCACATGTTGTAGGCTCGATGGTTAACGAACCGGGAAGCTTGAAACCCCTCCTAAAAAGTGTCTTAATTAGCAAAGTAATTCTATTAATTGCAATAGAAATAAAGACGATCCAACAAAATTGCATCCTTTAAGGATTAATAACTAGCCATAGTGCTTTTGAGGAATCCAAAGGCATACCTTACCTCTGTGACTACAATTATTCCTTGCGTAGGAATAATGAATCTCTTGCCCTTTCTCCCTTACCAAACAAAGCAACTTAATTCATGATTTAGAGGAACATCAAAGCCGGTCAAATTTTGGGTCTAACTTCATCTTAAAACTCAGGTTATGAGATGAAGGATTGCACTCATTTATTGTAAGAAATGGATTTATTGATGATGAATAAACGAATGTTTACAACCTATTTATACAAAAAAAACAAAATTGTAATAATTAAAAAATAAATACAATTATGGAGAGACATGTTCTTGGACAACCTATCCTTTCCCACCAAGCTGTTGGTGGCTGCTTTCAACTGGTGTGTTGGTTGTCACCAATTGGATCTCATGTTCTTTAACATTCACCATCAAGTTAGAATATATGTTAATTATTCCTAACTTGTTAAGTAAGCTTGAGAACTGTGGAAAACTTAGGGATTTGGTAAATATATCTGTTGGTTGCTCTGTAAAGATATGATAAGTTTTGATCATTCCAGCTTGAATCTTTTCTCTTACTAGATGACAATCAATCTCTATGTGTTTAGTTCGCTCATGAAATACTGGATTTGATGCAATGTGAAGAGATGCTTGATTGTCACAATATAACTTGGTTGGTTGGGAGTGTTTGATACCCAAATCATTCAAAATATATCGTAACCAGGTTACTTCGCAACATGCTGCTGCCATAGAGCGATATTCTTCTTTTGCACTTGATCGTGAGACTGTATTTTGTTTCTTAGTCTTCCAAGAAATTAGTGAGTTTCCAAGAAACATACAATATCCTGTGGTAGATCGTGGTTTATCCATATATTGACTGAGAATGTGCACGACATACACTAAGTCGGGCCTTGTGATGGTCAAGTATTATGCCCAATCAATGTGAGATATTTTAACACTCTCCCTCACATCGGTAGTTCATCGATGGACGGTGGTGTGCTTACAACTGCGTGTCACGCGGTGAGTTTGCCTGCTTTGATACCATGTTAAATTTGGGCCTAACTCCATCTCAAAACCCAGGTTATGAGATGAAGGATTGCCCTAATTTATATATGTGTTTGATATTTTATGCCCAATCGATGTGGGATATTTTAACACTCCCTCTCACATCGGTAGTTCATCGATGGATGGTGGTGGGCTTACAACTGCGTGCCACAAGGTGAGCTTGCTTGCTTTGATACCATGTAAGAAATTGATTTATTGATGATGAATAAACGAATGTTTATAACCTATTTATACAAAAGAAAAACAAAAAATTGTAATAATTAAAAAATAAACACAATTATGGAGAGGCATGTTCTTAGACAGTCTATCCTTCCCCACCAAGCTGTTGATGGCTGCTTCCAGCTGGTGTGTTGGTTGTCACCAGCTGGTGTGTTGGTTGTCACCAGCTGGATCTCATGTTCTTTAACATTTATATATGTGTTTGATATTTTATGCCCAATCGATGTGGGATATTTTAACACTCCCCCTCACATCGGTAGTTCATCGATGGACGGTGGTGAGCTTACAACTGCGTGCCACGGGATGAGCTTGCCTACTTTGATACCATGTTAAATTTGGGCCTAACTCCATCTCAAAACCCAGGTTATGAGATGAAAGATTGCCCTAATTTATATATGTGTTTGATATTTTATGCCCAATCGATGTGGGATATTTTAACAAAGCCAAGACTATTGAAACTATGAGTCAAGCCACATTTCTAGGTTAGTAACTTTCTTTTCTCCATCTTAAAACCCATTCAAACATAGAACCTTTTCCAACAACCTATGGCTCAATGGCATAAAGCCTATTTAGGCATGTAGAAGGTTTGAGATTTGAGTCCCGATTATGGGTGCGTGACGGGTGCATGAGTAGTTTAGTTATTTCGAAAAAACCATTCAAACATAACCACCTCATAGAACCCACCTGGATATCGCAAGAGAACCTTAAATCTCACCTATAAATAGCCACCATGACTCTATCTGAGCTCCCTTACGTGATTACTTTCAGGATCTTTGGTACTAGCAACCAGGTTTACCTTTGGGGTCTCAGACCTAATGAGTAAGCATAAGAATTTTTAATCAAGCCATAATAATCAAGTGATGCACTGAAGGAGTTAAAATCCAAGAAGGATATATACTTCATCAATAATCCACACATGGGAGGAAAACAAATTTAAGGAAGACCTGGAATATAACTTCTATGACATAAAGAATAATTAGCATCCTTTAAAGTTTTGACATGGAATAGCTTAGCTACTGGAGTTAAACATAAATTTGCTTGTTTACATCTGTTCAGAAATTCAATTCTTACCCCAAAAAGAAGCCACTCATATCATACTTGTGTCCACAGGGTAACTTCCAAGAACACGCAAGAATGTAGCAAACTCCTGCAAAGAAAATGTACGAACTAAAATCATTTTCTGATAATATATATATCCTTTGTAGCAGCTTGGAAGTTTCACATAGTTATTAAAAAGAAAGAAAGAAAACAAACATTTAGATGCCTAAGAGCATTTTGAGCTCTCTGATCAGCCATTGATGCTTCAAAGTCGACATAGAACAGGTAGTCAAAGTATCTGAAACGGAATACAAAGACATGATGAGGACAACAAATTAAAGTTCAAGTATTCGGGAGAATCAATCATAAAATGCTGTGATTGTACTGAAATAGAGGCCAATATCCGGGAATAGAAAGCATATAAATCTTGAATTTACTTTGGTGATCCATTAATGCTGTCATCAGATGCTCGTAAAGGCTGATTCGGCAAAGGACGACTTTCAATCTGCGCAAAAAAACAGTGATAAGCTCAACAGCTGAAACCACCTGTGAAATGCAACAAGAAAACTACAAGTTTTCTGAAAGAGGATACCTTTGTAAGGTTGATCTGACGCAAAGCAAAAACAGCGAGTGCCTTGAAAAGAACACCAGGGCCTTCTTCTAGTGAGAAAACTATGCTTGTCTAGACACAGTAATAGACGCAACAAACTATAAGTTCGTTTATGATAAATACCTTTATTATACAATAGCATGCAAGCCAGTTATTTCGGAAAGGGAGGAATGATGGATGGAGAAGTGCTGAACTTTCAGCACTCAATCATTTTGTATCTAGAAAAGACAAACCTTGAATGGCCTATTTGTGCCTGGAATAATAGGCTCTCTTGCCAACATTAGAAACCGAGTAACATTGTCGCAGTCATCCTGTAAAAATGAAACATTTTGAGCAACCATTCCGGTAACATGTGATATTTTCAAGCAAATTCTATAAAAAGATCAACAGTTAGCAGACAAACCTGAATATCTTGTGCCAATATGCTCAAATCATAGATCTGCGCAGCAGCTGAGCTAGCAACTGCTCCTGTATCTTTAAGTTTGTGTGAAGCAACATGCTACAATTTATAGCATTCACAAATCAGCTACAATAATAAATAGCCGCCTACCTATGCAATATGCAATGAATTCATGTAACTAACTGATACAAAGATTTTTGTGAGCATGTGTAAGCTAGTCTGAGCAATGCTGGACAAGAAGCCCCCACAAGGTGTGATAAACCGAGGCAGATCTACTTAAAAAGGCAAAGATAAATTAACACCAGAAAAATGTCTCACGGGCATAGCTTGAGATATAATTAGCATCAATACATTTCAGATTAGAGAACAAATTTTCAGAAACCATATAAAGGCATACCTTTGCTGCCCCAGCAGTGTCATCCACGGCTTCTCTGACCAAACCCCACCTTGTTAACGTGTTCTCACATTGAGCAAGAGCCTGAAATTTAACCAGGATTATCAATTTGTTATGAAAAGAGCACAGCAATCAACAGTCAAATATGACCCAGGCTTGAAAAACATTAATACAAGCCTTTTTTTTGGGGGTTCTTTTTTATCTTTCTTTTTAATTGGGGGTAATCAACAACACACAAATATACCTGAGGATGGCTAATAACTCTCTTCAAGTCTTCGAGTTTAACATCATGATTGACTAGCAAGCAATGCCTAACTGCAAATTTTACTTCTCCTACTATATGCAACCTGTGTCGGAGTAAAAGGTCATAGTTTCTATGGATGCTTCCACCCAATGAATTTTCAATTGGTAAAACTGCTCCGTGCACAAGCCACCTTTCAACAGCCTGCAACAATTTAGAAGTAAAAGAGAAAGAAAACCTTATTACGTCATTGCATAATAAAGATATTGCTTTCTTGCCCACAATATAGTGGCTTATTTCTGTAAAGATGCAACAAATTTTTTTTTCTAAAAAATATATAGAGCAGAGGTGAAGAAGACAATGCATTCTTATCCAAAGCTTAAACTTCTAGACACTTGACTATACTACGCTGAAGATACAAATGAGGATAATAAGCAAACTTGCAAGTCTTCTGGTCATTATTAATGTCATCAGACATTGATGACAAACCCTCACTGGTTGGTCACTATCCAAAGCTTTTCTTCGGTGCTCGTATCTAGTCAAACCCTCACTGGTTGGTCACTATCCAAAATTCCTTTATCAAGATTATGAAATATATAATTCATAAGATACCTTTCCGGGTTCCCCGTTATCTTTGGGCAATTTATCCATCATTTCTATTCGATTCAATCAACAAACTAAAATCTTGATACTCTAACTAACCTCTGATTCAAATACAATGCCAGGGTTTGGTTCTGCCTTAAGTTGGTAATACTAATAGGTACACCTGAACCAATTCTGACCCAAGCATATCACTTTACCAAACACAAATTTAACCCATCCCCAAACATATCAAACCTCAATGCCTGAAAAACATAAGCATTCCACTTTGATGGTTAAGTTCACAACAAATGACAAATATAGTGTTAAAAATTATTGGAAAACCAACTCTTCTAAAATCTTAAGTTAGGAGAAGGGTTCATTACTTTTATACATTTATCATTCCACTAGAAGCGCTGGCTCTATACACCATGTAGGGTTCAAGTAATCACCTCAAAAGCAGTATCGAATTGTTCACAAGGCACTGCTTCACAATTTGGGTAGGCTTTCTCTGCAGCTGACTCACTGTATGCCCCACGAACCCCCTGATATTTGAGCATTCATCCATATCAATCGAAATCAATTCCATCAATACCACAATCACAAAAAATGTTACATAAGCAGAATCCAAAATGTAAATATCCAAAACAGAATATACATAACATTGACAACATAGAATTCTCAAGGCTACCTGGTATGCAACGCGAAGACGAGACCCGGCAGTATCTGGATTAGAGAATTCAGCCGAAGACAAAGGCTCTGAAATACAAAACAGGAAGAAGAAACATCTAAATCCAGAAAATTACAGATAAATCAGAATGCAGAAACGAGAAACCGAAAAGGAAAACCAAATTGGATAAAATGAAGAGTTCTACTTGGAAGAGCGTTTAAGTCCTTCGAATCGACGTCGTCAGATAAATCGTCAACGACGCCTTGCATTTCCAGAGCATCACCTGCAAGCTGGCTGTGACCGTCGCTTGTACTTTCAGCGCGCAAAGTCAAAATCCTGGAGCTAAGGCCTCGTTTCCATTGAGGTACGGAAATCGCAACAGTGACTCTGAGCGATCTATTGGGCGGCAAGGGTTTGTAGATAGCATGGCGGTTTAGGGCGTTCGTCGTCGGAGATCGAACTGTGTACGCCGGCGTCATGACACGTGTATTGAGACACGAGCTGCGCGTGTGAGAGAAATGGGGACTCGGTTCAGGATATGACAGGTCAGAGAATACGACGACGAAGAAGAAAAGAATTCAGAAAATACCGTTAAAATAGTTATGTTTGGTGAACGCCTTCTAACAGTATTTTGGGAAATTAAAAAAAATCTTTTAAATTTATAACAATAAAAATAATATCACAATAAAATTTAATATCTAATTAAATATCATTAATATTAAACATATTAAAATAAATATAATTTAATTTAAAATATATTTATATATAATGTTTGGAATGGATTAGATTAAAATTTCTAAATCTATGGATTGGATAATAAATTAATATTTTTAAATCCATATAAATTTGATCTGATTTGTATATTTTAAAATATAATTTTTTATAAATTTTATAAGTTTTTTTTAATAATTTTACTATATTTACTTAAAAATTTACATTCTATTATATACAATAATAAAATGTATATATTACTTTCAATTTTTTAATCACTTTAATGAAATTATTTAATATATCATTTTTTTCAAATTTATTAATTATTTCATAAAGTTAATTGATATTTCTGTGTTCTAAATATATCATATTATAATTTTTAATTTTTAATTGTATAGATTTGTAGTTAGAATAATTTTTATTAAAAAAATTATATAGTCATAAAAATATCATTTAATAGATTGTGTGGATTAATTTGAACTAATATACACGTATAATTGATTGAATTATAACGAATAAATGTAATGTGTGGATAAGGTACAAATTATAAAATCCATAAACAATATGTATTGAATTACAGATTCATTAAAATTATGCGAATTTGATTTGTTATACATTTTTAATTTGAAAAAATTTAACGTGAAATAATATATTATAATTTTTTTAATAGTAAAAATATATAAGTTATATATAAAGAATATTATTTTTATATTTTTAAATTTTAAAAATATTATTTTTATTATTTTCTTAAGTATTTTCTAAGGTGGTTGGTGATACTTATATCCTTTTTATGTTAATAAAAATATACTTTAGTCTATTTAGTTTTTATTGGTACATTATAACCTCTTATTTTATAAAAATATACACATAAATTTGATTTCTTATTAACTCTAAAATGCTCATTTTTTTGCACATGCTTCATACATGTCTCTTTAACAAAGGATAGGTGTGTGACTTAATTGTATTCCCGTCAAGTAAATAGTAACAACTGTGTGCTTTGCATATGATATATTTTTCTTTTTCAACAGATCATCTATTATTTTACATCTCTTTATATCCTTCTTTCTTCTCTTCCCTAAATCTATTTGATTACAATGAGAAACCAATCATCATACAAATGTTATAGTGGTAATGATGTATAGGAGGCAATATCTTGGACAAATAGAATTCATGAAAAGAGATACTATGGATGTGTACGTGGGCTTTTGGTTTTGTTCTTCAAGTTATTTTATGTTGTGTTTTTTTTAAATTTATTTTCGTACTTTATTTTATTAAGGGTGTTGAAGAAGGTTTTTTCTTTGCTTTTTTTTATTCATTTGCTTTTGAATTTAAAGACATGTTGAATCTGCAAGAGAAATACCCAATGGGAATACCTAATGGTGCTTGTCAATTTTTTTGTTTGGATACACCAACATGTTTTGCCTAGAAACTCAAAGGTGTTTATTGGATTGTTGAAGAAAGTTAGTTATTAGAGAAAATAAATCAAAAATTAGAAAAAAGTGATTGAAGATTATTATTTGTATTTTTGAGTTTAGGGATTTTTATATGTATGACTAAAGTAGTTCAATGGGTTTATGACATGTAAAACCATTGGGTTTGTACTTTAAATAACGTTAAATTTGGAACTTTCTTTTAATAATGTTTGTTTGCATTGTTATCGTATTTGAGTCTATGAATTGTTTTAAATGACGCCCATAGTTTATAGGAAAAAATTTCATACAAGTTCCTTTATCTAGGTTTTAAAAACTATTTAGAAACAAAGTCTATTTATTTATGAAAAAAGATATCATTTAAAGATAAAATTAATTCTTCATCTAATTTTTTGTTAAATACAACAAAATAACACATGTATTTATATTTTATAATAAATATATATATGAAAAAAATTCAATTTTTTTAATAGATTTTTTCATCAAACTTAAATGAAATTTCATGTCTAGCGTATGATCTTGGATATTAAACAATAAAATTTTTGTTTAAATTTAAAAGAATTTTTTTAAAAAATATTTGAATAATTTTTAATTAAATTAATATTAATTTTTTTTACATATATATATATATATATATATATATATTTCAAAAGATATAAACACCCATATGATATATGTGCTAAGCATTAAACATTTTTTACAAACAAAGAACTTTAAAACATTTTCTAAGCTAAGTGACGAACTATTAAAAAATATATCTATTCTAAATAAGGATTTCATTTGAACCCTAATTTATATTAAATAGACTTAAACTAAATAACAAAAAGAATTGTTCAATTTACAAACAATTATAAAAAAAAATAACAATAACGAAGGTACCTCCTAGTAATTGAACAAAAAGAAGTTACTGAAGTAAGTAAAATGCTTATTTTATCCTCTTATTTTGCACACGATTGAAGATGGAATTTTTTTTTAATAAAGCAATGTATACCTTTTGAATAACCTAAGAATTATTAGTATATTATTATAAAATAAAATGAATAATGTGTATTTTTTTATTGAACAAGGAAGAGTTTTTTTAATAAAATAAAATTAAACTTATATGGACATTTATAATAATTTTGGAACTACTAATTGTCATGATGAAACTAGAAATGCAGATGAAACGAGGAAAAGATGTAGCACATGACTTTACTGAAAATACCTTTCATATATTGATGTACTGTAGAAGATGATGAATTATAAAGCAAAAACTTTATAACCAGCACTACACATGCAGTAGCCATGTGGGTTGTTACAAGATCCTAACAAACTTGATGTGCACGCATAAGTGTTGGGTTTTCCTCTTGATTTGGAGGAGCCCAAGAGAAGCCCATGTGGCTTAAAAGCCCATGGAGTAAGAAGGGGCAATTATGTCATTTCATTGCCTTAATTAATAAACCCATTTAGGGTTTGTTGTGTGTGGATTCTGCAGTTTTTTAGAATTGCAGCAGCAAAGGCATCAGTTTGCAGAAAAACTGAGCAGTTTTTCCCTCTCCAGTCAGTCTTCATCAAGTGCTCCGATCGAAGGCCGTTTGTGGTCCGATTAAGCTGAAATTTTGCAAACTCTTTAATCTGTGCGCAAAATTTCAGCTTAATCGGACCACAAACGGCCTTCGATCGGAGCACTTGATGAAGACTGACTGGAGAGGGAAAAACTGCTCAGTTTTTCTGCAAACTGATGCCTTTGCTGCTGCAATTCTAAAAAACTGCAGAATCCACACACAACAAACCCTAAATGGGTTTATTAATTAAGGCAATGAAATGACATAATTGCCCCTTCTTACTCCATGGGCTTTTAAGCCACATGGGTCTTCTCAGCAGTCAGAGATTTTGGTTACAGAAAGAAGAGGGAGGAGTAAAAGCAGAGGTTTCAAGAACAAAGAAAAAGGAAGAAGCCAGTCCAACAAGTTTTCTAATATTGAGTGTCATCACTGTGGCATGAAAGGGCACATCAAGAAATATTGTAGACAGTTGAAGCGGGATAACAAGAAGAAAGACAAAGAACAAGATGGTGATGTTGGCAAGGAAAATGATCGAGTTGCCACCGCTAGTTCAGAAGACTTTCTCGTTGTTTATAATGAAGATGTTGTCAATGTTGCATGTCACGAGGTCAGTTGGGTTATTGATAGTGGAGCCTCCATTCATGCTACGTCTCGAGAGGACTTCTTTACATCCTATACAGCAGGTGACTTTGGGACAGTGAAGTTGGGTAATGATGGCTTGGTTAAAGTCATTGGTATTGGAGATGTGTGTTTGGAGATGAATAATGGCATGAGGCTACTTCTTAGAGGGGTAAAACATATTCCTGAAATTCGTTTGAACTTGATCTCTGCTGGTAAATTTGATGATGAAGGATATTGCAATACCTTTAGTAATGGTCAATGGAAACTTACTAAAGGTGCTATGGTTGTTGCTCGTGGGAACAAGCATTCCAGTTTATATATACTGCAGGCGAGACTCTTTAAAGGTGTTATTAATGCTGTGACGGATGAGCTCACATCAGAATTGTGGCATAAGAGACTTGCTCACATGAGTGAGAAAGGCTTGGCAGTATTGACTAAAAAGAATCTTCTTTCTGGAATGAATGATGTTTGTTTAAGAAGATGTACTCATTGTTTGGCAGGGAAGAAAAATAGAGTTTCTTTCAAAAGTTCCCCTCCTTCAAGAAAACAATACATACTTGATTTGGTACATTCAGATGTATGTGGTCCTATGAAGACAAAAACTTTGGGTGGTGCCAGTTATTTTGTAACCTTCATAGATGATTGTTCAAGAAAGTTATGGGTGTACACTTTGAAGAGCAAAGATCAAGTATTAGATGTGTTTAAACAGTTTCAAGCCTTAGTTGAGAGACAAACTGGGAAGAAATTGCGGTGCATCAGAACAGATAATGGGGGAGAGTATTCAGGTCCTTTTGATGAGTATTGTAAGCATCAGGGAATTCGACATCAAAAGACACCTCCTAAGACTCCTCAGTTAAATGGGTTGGCTGAGAGAATGAACAGAACATTGGTTGAAAGAGTAAGATGTCTTCTTTCGCAGGCTCAGTTGCCAAGATCTTTCTGGGGTGAGGCTTTGAATACAGTTGTACATGTTCTTAATCTCACACCATGTGTTCCTCTTCAGTTTGATGTACCAAACAGAGTTTGGACTGGCAAAGATGTTTCTTATGATCATCTTCGCGTTTTTGGTTGCAAGGCATTTGTGCATATACCAAAAGATGAGAGATCTAAGCTCGATGTGAAGACACGACAGTGTATCTTTGTTGGTTATGGTCTGGATGAATTTGGCTACAGATTTTATGATCCAATTGAGAAGAAACTGGTAAGGAGTCGTGATGTTGTGTTTATAGAAGATCAAACTATACAAGATGTTGAGAAGATAGAAAAAGGAGTCCATCAGTATAGCGATGATTTGATTGACCTAGATCTGGTTCCTTTATCAGTACAGATGGAACAAAATGTTCAAGATGACCAACATGGTTTAGATGATGCAGATATGCAAGCTGAAACAGATCACCAAACTACTGATCAGTTGCCAGAACCAGAAATTCCACCTAGGAGGTCTACCAGAGACCGACGTCCTTCCACACGGTATGATCAATAAGCACGTAATGCTAGCATGCACCATCAGTTTATAACTAATTTATTTGTTTAATCAGCCTTGTTGTCTTGCACCATGACATGGAGTTGTTGCTACACAAGCTGAGGTAATGTCATTTGCTAAATGACTCTCTTGACCCTCCCTCAAGCTTTGTTGGAGTTGAACAACAATAAGCTTGCTTCGATTCCACTTGAATTGTTGAATGAAAAATGGCATGGTTAGCATGCTGTTCATGGGAAGGAATGTGTTGAATCAAAAATTCCTCGACCAAAACCTTGTCTTTAATAAAGTGAATGTCAAACTCAATATGCTTAATGCATGAGTGAAACACTGGACATAGTGGATAATGAAACCTACAACTCAGTGAGTAAAGACTTGATCCAAAGAACTTCTGAAGCAACTGTTGCTAAGGTTATTTAGCTTCACAACTTGATTTAGCAACAATGGTTTGCTTTTTAAAGAACCACGTATCTAGATTAGTTCCTAGAAAAATACAAACAACACTTGTAGATCTTCTACCATTTGGAGAAATACGTACCCTAGTCAACATCAGCAAAGGTTGTAAGGAAAAGTTGAGTTGAAGACTTAAGAACAATACCATGAGACAATGTATGTTGTAGATATTTAAGGATTCGTTTAACAGTTATCCAGTTAGTATTCATAGAATTAGACATAAATTGACGAACCTTATTAACTAAGTAAGAGATCTCAAGTCTTTAAAGGGAAAATCTCCAATACGTAACTCTTAAAAGAGTGTTGTATTGAAGATCCTCAACTATGCTACGATAGAAATGAGGATCAAAGACAATAGTACCATCCAAAGCTGATAAAGGTGGTGAGGTGACCATGGGAGAAGCAATTGGCTTGGACATATCCATATTAGCCTTATGTAAAAGCTCTTTAATGTACTTAGTCTGATTTAAGAGAAAATCACCATCGTCTTTAAACCAATTTAAAGTCGGTTCGCTGAATCAACTTTAAATGAAACGCCTTAAAGTTTAAAGGCGGTTCACGCGGTGAATCGACTTTAAGTTTTTTTTTTAATTTATTCATTTTCTATTATACTCAAATAAAAATCTGTATTCGATAAGAAAAAAAAACAAAATCAGTTTAGCAAATAGTTCAAATAATACAAATATTTAAAAAATAAAATATTAATTAATAGTAGAAAAATTACAATCATTTTGTTATATTTTATTCAAGATCATCATATTCTTCTCCTTATGTTATAATACAAACCTACATATATAATACAAAAATTTATACACATAATAACAGAAAAAAATATGAATAATAAGGGATATAAAAGATTAGTTAAAGATGAAGAAAAATCACTAACCGGTGCTTGAAATGGTAGTCATAGGTGGTCGAAAAATGAGAAAGAGTGGAGTAGAAGTGGATGAGCTTTTTGGTTTTTTAGAGTTCTGAAACGCTGAAAATAGTTTCTATTTGGGAAGAAAAAAGAGAAAAGATTTTATCCACGTGTCAACCGACACTACGTCCACGCATAGCGTCGGTCGACACGTCAACCGACGCTACATCCTACGTGGATAGCGTCGGTTCTACACCGAACCGACTTTAAACCAATTTTAAGTCGGTTTTTAGAAAAAAACTGACTTTACGTATCGACTTAAATACGCATTTTGTAGTAGTGAAGGAATTAAAATAAAAATATTTATTTATTTAAATATAATTTAAAAAATAATAATAATAAATATATTAAAAAATAAAATATTAAGATATTTTTGTAATTACATGTGAAAAATAAATCAATATCAAGGTGAAAGTATAGAAACAATAGATGAAAATGATTCTTAAATTTGTGAGTTTCTTATTCTCCTTCCATAGTATTTTTAAGAAATAAATAAGTAAATATAAAAGTTTGATTTTTTCAATCATTTTTGTTGTTAGTAAACACAAGTTAACAATCATCACAATGTATAAAAATGTATATTCTAGACATTAGAATTAATCCAAATATAATTCAACCAATCATGTTAAATAGATCACATGGTTCTTGATGGTTCTTATTATGTGTATATTTATCCTTTTAATTTATTTAAGATTGATTTAATTAGCTTAAGAACTTAAAAAATCAGTCAGTTAGTTTATGAATAATAAACGAGTTCATTTAATAAAATATATTTGTTAATAATAGAATTTTTACAATTATAATAATACGAGTATGAAATATCGCAATTAAAATATTATTTTTATTTTTTCTTGTTTTACAAAAATATAATAGAAATGAAATATTAATACTAATTTTTTTTATTTATGAATAAAATTATAAATATTTTTTAATGGCCTATTTGTTAGAAAAGTAAATGAGGCAACTCAGACTTGTTAAATTTAATTGTATAAATTTAATTATAGCTCAAATAAATAGATATACACGAGTTATATGGATCAACTAAACTCGTTTAAGCATATCATAAAAGAGTTGATAAGATTTATACACAAACAATGTTAACAATACTCATGATTATACTTTTGTTTTACTTATAATATTTTTGAAGTGATATGTGTAAAATTTATTTTATTAGCATATTTATTTTCATATTTTTTTAAAAAAATTAACATCTAAATAAAATAACTTAATTGTAGATGGAGAGCGATCAACCAAAGAAAAGTAATAATAAATGCATTAAAACGTCTTACTATATATCCACCTTAACATATGCAAGTGTTTTATATCAAATGCCAAACTGCACATGATTTATACCAGATAATACCTAATATCAATAATTGGATCACGTACTGGTTTAAAATAAATAAATAAATAATAATTGTATCACTTATTAAATAATAGAGCAATAAAGATATATACGAACGTTTATTCTTTGACAAATAGGATTGGCAAAATTTTAGGCAGTTTAGTGAAAATATCTTTCATATTTATACATTATATATATAAAATGTGCTAGCTAGAACCTCTCACTACCTGTTTTTCCTTTCTCTCTTTCCAAACATCTCGTTACCCTTTAGCCATGACCAATATTTGCCTCTTTGTGTGATGGTTTTCTAAGACACTATTCCTTATAATGTTTATGCAAATCTCCTTTTCTTGTTAATTATCTTTTCTCCCCCCCTCTTATTAATCCTTTCAAGCAACAATGGAGACTTTATCGGAGGATTTGGATAAAGATGATGATAATGACTTTTTAATCAAGAGTAAGATGAAGATGATGATGTTAATGAAAATCTAATATCTGTTGAAGCCAATTTTACTATCTTTTAATACGGATCATGTTGATGATAATATAAATAGTGAAGAAATAGCATTTATCATAAATCATAGGTTGATTATGCAAGATTTTTAGTGTATTGTAGCAAAAATATATTTGAATATTTTTGTTCAAGGTTTTTTGAATATTATTGTATAAGATAATACCAAAAGGAAGGAAAACGTAGAACGAATTAAGAAGGTTTAAAAGTATTTACTCGTAGATCATATTATTCAATTTGTATTTTTAATTATAATTTTAATAATTTTAGAAAATTGAATTTTATATATTTTGTATTTTTTGCCATGTTTAAATGAAATCTTTTGTATTTATTATATATATATACTTATGAGAGGCAATATATGGGTCAAGTTTACTATATATTTACCACTTTGATATCACTGTGAATTTATGGTTCCCTTTCATTTAAGTCTTTGCTGCTAGAAATGGGTAACTGTTGATTCTTTATGTAGTTGTGTGGTTGTTGAAGATGTAATCTATTATTGGATAGCTTTAGTCATTTTGGTTTAGTTTTCTCTATACCTAGTTTGATTGTGGTTAGGTTTGTATCGAATTCGCTTTGGCATATTAATGAAATTTAGTTTTTATTTTTTATTTTTAAAATATCGACCTCTAACGGGAGAAAGTCACATCCGTAATAGTAAAAGATTTAGTAATAAATTAATTGATAATTAATGATATTTTTTATTATTATAAGTAAATAATATGAGAAAAAAATTAATACTTAAATACACATTATAAAAATACAAGAACACAACATGATTATCGTGCTTAATTATAAGATATAATAGCTAGACCGAATTGCGTATTCTCTAACACCACTTCAGAAAGAAAAAAAGCACGACGGAAGCAATAGAATATAAAGATTGACCACCATCAAAATCATTGATGTTAAAAATGTTCTTCTTTCTTCTATTGTATTACTTTAGTATAAGAAAAATAATGTTAATTATAATAGGAGAAAGTGTATGTGCAAATCACGTTATTTAAATTTAAGACTTTGTTTAGTATCATAGTTTAAAATATGTGTTTTAAGTATGTGTATGTGAAAAATGTTACAAAAAATTTAAAACTTTATATCTGTTTTTTTATTAAATATAATAGAATAACAGATTATATATTATATATGTATATTTGTATTTTTTGAAAAAAATTACTTAAATTTTTTATAGTGTATTAATAATAAAAAATTTGTTTAAATTTTATTGAAAATTGTATTAAAGTTTGAAAGAAAAATTATTAAAAATTTAAAATAATATTTTTAATTAAATATTAATTTTATACATATATGTTTATCAAAAATATATAAATATGCATATGACATATACGATATCTCATTATATTTAACAAAAATTAGATGAAATATTAATTATTTTATTACCGTATATTTTTTTTACAAATAAATGTAATTAAATTACAATTTTTTACAAATAGATATATAAAAAATTTACTTAGCGCCTCTCTCTAATTTTTTTCCTACCCTAACTCTAAAACTTCAACAACAACCCCATCTCTCTCTTTTTTTCCATCTTCTAGCTTCTTTCTCTTTACTTCTTCACCTATCCACCAAATATTTTTCTCTTACTAGAGGGGGTTCCTCCTTGCAAAACTTTCTCTCCAATCCCCTCCCGTAGGTTGCCTTTTATTTTCTAATATAGACTTTGTGGTGTAAACCACCATTTGGGTGCAGTGTTTGGTGTGGCATCGTTGTGTAGTGTTATGTGAGTTTGTTTTTGGTGTAATAAAGTATGCAAAACATCCTAAATTTATCCGATTAGTTACAACAACACTAGATCATATCAAAATTAAGGCCTTTTCTTTTATATATTTTAATGTCTCAAAAGTATCTCTTTTGTTTATTTTAGAAGATGATTTTGTGTTAGATTTTATATTGTTTCTTCCTAAAAACGCACGAGACTCGTTATGTTATTATTGTTGATGATTTAGGTTCTTATTTATAATTACTTCTTTCTTATTTTTAAGTATATTTATTTGGATATTAATGAAATATTTTATTGTAATTAAAACTTCAAAACATTTTTTGATCTAAGCAAAGAGAACATGTCAGCACTTCACCCCTATAAATAATTATTTTTCGTGCTTGTGGGTCTTTTTAGAAGTCTTGAGTGAGATCTCCACCGGCGGATTTATCGATGTATTGCTATTGTTTCATGTTTCAATGTTGAATCATGTCTTGGCAATAGAGTTTAACATAGTTTGCATCAATTTTATGTTAATAAAAAATTTTAATCCCGGTCTAAGTAACAAATTTAAACAATATCAAATACTATTTTATATAAAAATAATTTTTCCTTTCTTTTTGAAAAAAAATTAGATGTCCACATGTTGAGCTTGATTCGCTGTATAATGTGCAACAATAATGATTAATTCGATATATAAAAAATAAATCTACAAAATCAGCAAAACTAATGTAATAATACAAGTAATTAATTAAAATAAAAAATATTAAAATTAATTAATTAAAAAATTTCACTATCAATAATAATTAAATAAATATCTATCCTTTTTAAAATAATATGGTATAATATGGTAAAAGGTAGGTTATGAATGAATGGATGTATGTGCTTTTTTTTTAATTTTAATTTATTGTTTAAAATAATATGTAAATTTTTTCAAAATATTTTTCAAAAAGAATAAAAATTAGTAGGGCCAATGAACGTAGGAAGATGGAAATAGTTTAGCTGTGAATAAGTAATATTTTTAATATCTACTGCATCATCTTTATAATAAACAATAAATATTTATAAATAGATTAAAAAACAGTTGTCCCAAGCAAATTTGACAAAAAAAAAAATTGTCATAGTTCTCATTTTCCACGACTTATTAGTTATGTTCCACACTCCAACTAAACATCAACCAAGTTGGGGGAAAATGACCACCAAGTTTTCCCAGTAACCACATAGCATCTGCAGCCAAATTTAAAAGACAATCTTTGCATCTCTACATCTTAAACCAACAAAAGCAGAACAAATGTAAACAAAAAGTACATATTTCAACTTTATAGACTAAAAAATGCCGTGATACATTATATCCACTGCCACCTCCATTCAGATTTTCACTTCAAGCTTTAAGGAAATCAAATCAGATGCGAGGACGTCAAAATTCAGTTTACATTTTTCATAAACATGTATTAATGTCACAAAGACGTGCAGAGCTGTTGGTAGTCTGGTAAATTCCCCAAACATCAAGTCTCTCCCTCTCTTAAACTCACCACTACAGTATATCGTAGGAGAGCTTACTTTTTGGCCATGAAACCTTTGATCAGTCCTAGGATCTCAGTTCGCATTCCAGCAACAACAGATGGAGTGACATGTTCCTTCACAGCAGAGAACCACAAACCATCTTTATCATTCTCTGCATTACTGGTATACCAGTAGCATATAGCTTTTGCAGTGGCTGTAACATATAAACCACAATCATAACCATTATCTTGTTGCGGTGAATAAGGACAATCTTGATATTTGGCATCAGATGCTGAACTTGAGCCAGGCATATGCATAAATCCAACAGCAGCATTGTACAGTCGCTTAGCATGCTGCTTATTCATAGCTCTATTGCTATCATGATGTACAAATATGTTGGAATGTCTTTCAAATGCAAGTAAGCTCCAATGAGATCCACCTTCAGCTATGCTCACATCGTCGTTGTCATTAATGGGAAAGATGACTAGTTTCTTAGCAGGTAACTGAAGAGGTTCTAAGAACTCTTTGAGGCCATTAGTTACTGGACAGTTCATTATCCAGAAAGATATAGATGGTGGAACTAATAGAATGTCCTCAGAAGGATAGCTTGAAGAAAGATAGCTAAAGTAGAACTCAATTATTTGATCATTGAGAAAATACGGGCCATTTAGGATATCCAGGTCTGATCTCCTGAGCACAACATCATTGTAGCTAAGAATCTTCTCATCAGTGTTGGATTTCCCCATATTTTAGATGTATATACGTATTCCTAAGAAAACAAACAGAAACTGGATCAGAATCACAATTAAGAAACCTTTTGAAACAGAGGGGAGACATTAAAATCAAGAGAGGTAGGAATTGGAAAGTTAAGCATCTCCAAGGACGCCAGTGCCACCAGCAGAAAATAAACAGCTCAAAAAAAACCCAAACAAACACAATAATGGCGATTTTTTTTTCCAATTTATGACGAATCCCTGAAAATTTCTTTACTTACTAAAGCATAATATATAGTTCCATCACTTTGTCAATTACTGATGTTAGTTCGGGTGCTCTAGCAACAAACTTTGGCCATCCAAATGACAATTGTTCCAATAATATGGACCAAAAATTTCAGAATAAGGACACTAAAGCTTCTGTTCCTTGGGTGGGCAGGGTGGTATTTGTGTGTGTTGCTTGGTTGAGGAAGAGGAGGTGAAGAAATAAACCCAGATCAGCCGTGCTTCATATAAATTCACCATTAAATTTGAGCATCATTATAAAAAGATTGGGTCCAGTAAGTTATGTTCCTTTCTTTTCCAGGTAATCCCCACAGTAACCAAGCTATGATAACAAAAATAATGCTAGAAATGACATCCATTATATCTCATTATGCATCCAACAAGCAATGAAGAAACCACTCTCACAGATAAATGTAACGCTCCAAGTTAATAAATACCAACACAGCAAAAACAGCACTTGAAGATATATAGGCAATAACTTTGGACTTCGCCAGTTTTCATGATGTGACTACAACGATATGTGTATTGCAGAAGACCCTCGAAATGCCCATCACCCCAAATTATCATTCTCCCATTAGGCCAATGACCACCATTCATAATCCAATTTTTTTTATCAACTAGTACAACGGGTAAGGATAAGACCTATAACAGACCCTAGTAAGGTTCTAACCTCACTCCCGTATATTGCATGAATGCGTTTCTCCACTAAGACAACATAGGCTCCACAATTAGGGATGCCAAAAAGATTCACTAGATCATAGCTCCGTGGATATTTGTTCCGTGTGATCCTAATGCAAGGCATTATTTCAGTTTTAATGTTTAATTTAAATTTAGCCGTAGTCATTATTTTTTTTATTTCTCGTTATTGTTGCCGTTCGGATTAATGGAGGGCTTACGGCCTGTCACGTGGTAATTGTGAGTTTAAAGGAGTTGTTGTTAGCCAAACAGCTCTCACTCACCATGTGCTTGGTTATAAGCTAGTTGATAGTGGTCCCAATAGTTATTTAGACTTTTTGGCCATTTCGTTTGCAAAGCTTGAGGCAATTCTTTGTAATCCTTCAATTTCAATCAAAGAATTATTTCTAAAGCATTTGAGCTCATAGTTAACAGACTCCTACATCGAAATTGGTATTAGAGCTTGAGCCTTCCTTTAGCTTCAATAACTGCTCCAAGCGATGTACATTCACTATCCTATGAAAACATTCGAGACACCAAGGAGCTTTTAGCTACCATGGATGCCTTGAAGAATAGGGTCAAACGATGAATTGATGAAGTGTCGCAAGACCTTCGCATTTCACTGCAACAAATCACTGATATTCAACAAATTTTAAAGCTACAAGATAAGGAAACTCTAGTTTCACCATCACCGACTTCATCACCTTCACAGGTTCCACCCAAAGCACCATCGATGAAACAGGTAATGGTTGATTCTGATGATGAACCAACACTTTCCACATGCATAACTCACACCTACATTGGTTACAATGAGCACACACCATAATGGCCAACGAAGGAAGTCAGGTTTGGGCAACCTACAACATTTCGTTCACCAAAAAAGAAAGTTTATAAGCTCCATCTTGATTTACCCAGTTTCATAGGGCAATGCTCATATTAAAGAATTTATGGATTGGATTAATGCAGTAGATAAGTTCTTTGATTATACTGACATGTAAGAAGATAAAAAGGTTAAACTTATTGTTTATAAGCTCAAAAGAGGTAACTCAACTTTGAGATGACACTCAAAACTAGAGGAGATTAGTTCATAAACCACTAGTTGTATCTTGGGAACAAATGAAAAGCTTGATGATATCGCAGTTTTTGCAAGCTGATCATAAGCAAATCTTATACCAACGCTATCATCAATTCCATCAAAGGATTAAATAAATCAGTGAGTACAATGAGGAGTTCATGAGATTAGGCTTGCAAGCTAACACGTGGAAAAAAGAAGCTCCGAAAGTCTCAAGATATATGTAGGGTCTTAATTCTCCAATAAGAGAAAAACTAGAGCTAAACCAGACAGTTTGGACTGTCAACCAAACCAAATCAGCACTAAAAATTGAGAATCAATTATCCAGAAATAGAAAACCTACTACCTATAAAAAACCATACTATGATGAACCACCCTCCGAAAGATTCAAACCTAGCCCAATTCTTTACCCTTAAAAGCCATCCTCAAATAACCCAAACATACCAAAGTTTAACCCAATACCCAATCTACCCTACTATAAGATGAGTCCTAATGAGTAGAAGATTCTTCAAGAAACAATGGAGGATTTACTACAAAAGAACCTCATCTAAGAAAGTAAAAGTCCTTGCACAGCCCCTGCACTCTTAGTATCAAAGAAAGATGACACAATGAGGATGTGAGTCGAAGAGAGAGGCTCTAATGCAAGGCATTAATTCAGTTTTAATGTTTCATTTGAATTTAGTTGTTAGAGGCCGTATCGTTATTTTCTTTATTTCTCATTATTGTTGTTGTTTGGATCAGTGAAGGGCTTACAATCTATCATGTGGTAATTGTGAGTGTAAAGGAATTACTGTTAGCCAAACAACTCCTACTCACCATATGCTTGGTTATAAGCTAACTGATTGTGGTCCCAATAGTTAGTTAGAATTTTTGGCTATTTTGTTTGCAGAGCTTGAGGCAATTCCCTAAGTAGAATTGTTTTGTAATCCTTCAATTTCAATCAAAGAACTATTTTGATTCCCTCTGAAGCATTTGGGCTCAAATTTAACAGATTCTTACGTCAAAACAGATCATTTTCGTATCGGATCGGATTATGATCCACATGAAAAATCAACATTTCAGATCAGATCAAGACGAATTGATCCGTTGATGGAGCAAGATCGGATCGATCTAAATTTAAATATTTCTAAAATTAAAAAAAAATCACACATTCTCAACATACGTCCCTATATTTTACAACTATTTATTAAAAAAAATTGCATTATAAACAATCATTAATAAAATTTCTCTCTATTACATTTTTATAAATCTAACTTTCTCTCTCTTAAAAGACTCTATCTATTATTATTTAAAATTTGTTAAATAAAAATTTAAATCTTATCATATTTATAACTATTTATTTCTTCTTATATATATTATAAATGATATTATTTTTTAATTTATCATAATTTGTATAAAAAATAAAATTTCACTAAAAAAAGTAAGAAAATGTTTTTCTACCATATATAATGTTTTATTTTTTTTTTAATTTATCAATCTAAAATATGTAATATACCATATCAAATAATGTTTTATTGTTCGGAAAAAAAATTGAAACAATTCGGATCAAATCATGGATATTCATTGATCCATAAATCAATACATGATCTGATACTTTTGATTCACGGATCAAAATAGATCAGATTAAATTGAATCTTTTGAACAAAAGATCAGATCAGATAATCACCAAATTGGATCGGATCCATTGCCATCTATATCCACAATCCCAAATTGTCACTACATGAGCGCTTCAGCTTTAAAATATGTATTTCTATAGAGATGAGAGTACTATAATAACTAGAAATATCTAGGATTCACAGCACATCATAGCATCAAGTTATTATTCAAAAATATTATCAAGCAACCAATCTTTGATCTATTTCAAGTATTAGCCTGGGTGGAAAGGGGTTCCTAATCAGATGCAATCGATTCTAAGACAAAATTATTATATAAATTCAGTAACATCTAGCTTCTAAATTCATCTTTGTTCTTCACAATGTTTTATGAAACTTCCAGTAATCTATACTCTATGAGACTTATTATAACAAGTCATGCATAATATACTTTTATCAATTCAATTTTTTATTTTATTTTAAGGAGTTTATCAATGCTTTCTCTACTCAAAATTAATATACCCATGAAAGAAAAATATGGTCCTATTTCAACAAAGTATATGCTATAAACCCAAAAAAAAAAAAGTGAGGAAAATACCATCACCTTAATGCTCCAACATATACTCAATTTCTACGTCAATACAAAGAAATGAATAAATTAACATAAACGACTACTTGCGCAACAAATATTCTTCTTGGGATATAGACATCAATAAATAAACAATCACACGAGGCAGGTCAAATCTACCAATTTCAAACATATCTTAACTAGAAATCAACAGTTCTAAATCAGTATTTATTCTATTACTTGAGTTCACAAAAGTCGAAAATTATGAATTAGGGCCAGATTGGTTGTACGTTGAACCAAATCTTTGCATATCACCTCTGCCACACAATTTTTTTAAATATTATCTGCTACACAAAGTTAAATAAAGAATCCTCCACTTTGCTTTTAAAACAAAAATCAAAAAGCTCACCTTTGAATTGAAGTCGAAGGGGTAATCTAAAGCCGAAGCAAATGGTATCAAACTCACTATTTTTCTCCTCGAACCCGAAAAGATATAATCAGGTATTGAGTGCCAGTGATGGAGATTTATAACTCGAATTCTTAGGTCACTCACAAATCAGACCTTGTTAGCATCGTTCCGATAAAGAACCGCATGTATATTTAGCTCTGTCTCCTCAAAGATTCCACCAGCCCTGATCTAGAAGAGTTCAATTTTAAAGAGAGAGAAGGAGAGGGGGAGATTATTTATGGAGTATTTTATTATTATTTTTGAAATATATATTCATTAATTATATTTTTTATTAAGTATTTATTTTTTAAAATAAAAAATTAAATTAATTTAAAATATCACATTATTAGATATTTTAATATTAATGTATAATTTCTCCTTATTCTAATATCACAACTGATTTACGATTACCTATTAATTAAAAAAAATCTAAAATTGTTGTCACATGCCCTTACCCTAATAACAACAGTTATAAAAGAATAAATATATATAACACATATTTTAAAAGTTATCTTTTTCTCTATAAAAATTTATAATTTTTTTTAATTTTTAAATAATATCTATTCTTGACATTATGAGTTTAGATTAAAACATCAAATACGGTGTTTTAATACTGTTTAATTTATAAACCTACACGTTTACGTTACATCATAATTAATATAAATATAAAATTTTATATTATTAATATTGAGGATTTAAATTTAATGTGTTTTTATGATGTCTCACTAAATAGTCACTAATATAAGATAAACATATTATCAATATATTTTTTAAATATTAATTACATAAATTTATAAATTATCACATCAAATATAATACATGTGATCTCTTCCTGTCTATAATTGCTATACCTAATAATTTCAAATATTGTAGGTAAAATTAAATTAATACTTATATAATTTTATTATTTATCTAAGTTAAATATTTTTTTATGAATGTTTTTTTAAAAGTATAAAAATTGCATTAATAAAAACAATATAGCATAATAATTCTAACATCAACTAAAAAAATAAAATAATATAGCATAAAAAATTAGAACAAAAACATTATTAACTATACAATTAGCTTGAAAATAAATTCTTAAAGTAACAATCAATTGCTTCGTAACTATTCAACTAAATAGCCAAAAAAAGAAGGTGATTTTACTAAAGAAACTAACACACCATAACAATAGAAATAACAACACAACGTTAAAAACAAAATCGTCACAGTAAAAAATAACACTTATAGAAAGGGAAAAAAAACAAAGTCTAAAACTATAAATAAAAAATCTAAGAGAATTTTTATTTGAGTCCAACTCTTCAGCCTAGTCACATTTGTTAACACCAATATCCAATACATCAATAATGGAGTCAAGACACTCAAACATTCAAACTTACTTAGTTCCCTAGCCTTTCTCTCATTATCAATAAAAACAAGACTCAACAACTCTTTCTTAATTGTTAGGCAGACATTGTTAAATTACACATTGGAAGTCCCGCATCGGTCAGGGACACCTCTTTCGTTGTACACATAAACTTGGGTAATATTTCACCTTATAACTTAAGTTTTGAGGTAAAGTTAGACTCAAGTCTAACATGGTATCAAAGTTGGTTCTCTGACCCCCTATCGGCCATCATACTGTAAATCCGGACTGTACCGTAAATCCGGATTCTAGCTAATATAGAGGGGGATGTTAAGTCCTACATTGGTCAGAGACACCTTTTTTGCTACACATTTAAACTTGGGTAATCTTTCATCTTATAACTTAAGTTTTGAGGTGGAGTTAAGCTCAAATCTAACAGACACAACAAATATGAAACCAAAAGGCTAGCTTGAACCAAAACCATTATCTAGACCATGCTCACTTGAATCTAATAGTCATACAACCATCATATTGTTATTTGTCAAAATATTCTCTGATAATTATCATGTATATTTCATATTATTTCTGTTCTGTTTTTCTATACAAGAGTTTAACTATATGTATACAATGAAAACGAAAATTAAACAATAACCATAATTCCTGCACATCCATGTTTTATGGCTCCACTAATATTATTGTCTACTCCATGTTTTGCTCCACTGAGCATTGGTGTATGCCACTGTTGCAGCATGCACCACAACACACACCAACACTCCCCCTCAAGTTGGTGCATATATGTCTCTTATGCCCAACTTGTCAAGTGAGTTGTAAAAGTTCCTTGCAGACACGGATTTTGTGAGTATATCAGCCAATTAATCTTCTGATTTAACAAATGGAAGCTTAATAATCTTTTCTTCAAGATTCTGTTTGATGAAGTTTCGATCCACTTCAACATGCTTCGTGCGATCATGTTGAACTGGATTGTGAGAGATGACAATGGCTGCTTTGTTATCACAAAATAAGTTCATTTCAGAGTTAGGAGCAGTACCAATCTCAGTTAGAAGTTTTTTCAACCAAAGGAGCTCACATATTCCCTTGACCATTCCTCAAAATTCAGCTTCAATACTAGATAAGGCAACTACCTTTTGCTTCTTGCTCCTCCATGTAACAAGATTGCCCCCCATAAAAGTAAAGTACCCAGCAGTAGATTTCCTATCCTTCATATTCCCTGCTCAGTCTGAATCTGTATATCCAAGTACTTCCAATTGACCATTCTTTGAAAACATAAGTCCTTTCCCAGGGGAGGATTTTAAATAACGAAGTATTCGCATGACTACATCCATATGGTCTTTACTTGGGCAGTGCATGAACTGACTCACGATACTCACAGCATAAGAAATATCAGGTCGAGTATGAGATAAATATATGAGTTTACCTACTAACCGTTGATATCTCTGTTTATCTGCTGGTACTTGGTCCACATATTCTCCGAGTTTATGATTTTGAACCATTGGAATATCGACAGGTTTACAATCTAGTAGTCCTGCCTCTGCCAGTAGGTCCAGAGTATATTTCCTTTGGGAAATACATATGCCTTGTCTTGATCTTGTTACCTCAATACCTAAGAAGTATTTGAGCCCTCCCAAATTCTTCATTTCAAACTCATTTGACAGTTGTTCTTGAAGCTTAGAGATTTCTTCTTTATCATCCCCTGTAATGATCATGTCGTCTACCTAGACTATAAGGGCTGTTATCTTCCCTAATCGATGTTTTAGGAAAAGAGTATGATCAGAGTTGTTTTGTTGAAACCCATATTTCTTCATATCTGAACTCAACCTACCAAACCATGCTCGAGGTGATTGTTTTAGTTCATACAATGCTCGTTGTAATCTACATGCAGTTTCTTTTCCTGATATAACAGTATATCCTGGTGGGATATCCATGTAAATCTCTTCTTCAAGATCACCATGAAGGAAGGCATTTTTTACGTCAAGTTGGTGCAATGGCCAATCTAAATTTTCCGCAAGAGATAACAAGACTCTAACGGTTTTTAGTTTAACCACAGGTGAGAAGGTTTCTTGATAATCTATCCCGTATTTCTGTGTATATCCTTTTGCTACAAGCCTTGCCTTGTATCGATCAACTAACCCATTTGCTTTATACTTAATGGAGAAAATCCACTTGCATCCTACCATCTTCCTCCCTTGAGGCAACTCGCTTAACACCCATGTGTTATTCTTCTGCAATACCTCAAATTCCTCTGTTATAGCTTGAGCCCATTTTGGATCAGATAAGGCTTCTTCAATGCTACTTGGAATTTGACACGAGGAAAGTGTTTGTGAAAATGCCCTGATAGGTTCTGATAACCTTTGAGTAGATACATAATTTGCTATTGGATACTTGGATTGTCGTTCTTCTCTTTCTGGGGAGTATCGATTTGGAGGTTTACCTCGATTGTGTCTGAAAGGTAAAACATAACCAACAGATGTATCTATAGTATTAGTTTGTAAAGGTGTGATAGGATAGCTTACCTCAGGAGTATTCTCAACAATAGGATCATTGGGTACTAGAGAGTGAAAGGGTACATCAACCACTTCATCTTCTAGAGATTCAATTACCACTTCAGCTTCAGTTCTTGGAGGTTCAATATCAGGTCTATATACTGGCTCCTCCATATTATTGACACGATCCGAGTATGTTGGACTAGTGTCTAATATTTCAACATCAAGCCAATTTCGTTCTTCACTATAACTCTCCTCCTGAAGAGTGTAATTGGATATCGGTGATGGGAAAAACATTCTGATTCAAGTAAAGTGACATCCATGGTAATATAGGTTCTTTTAGTAATTGGATCATAGCATCGGTAACCCTTTTTTGTACGCCATATCCCAAGAATACACATCGGACAACACATGGATCCAACTTAGTTCGTTGATTTTTATG
Organism: Hippophae tibetana; assembly: GCA_037013495.1. Classification (NCBI taxonomy): domain Eukaryota; kingdom Viridiplantae; phylum Streptophyta; class Magnoliopsida; order Rosales; family Elaeagnaceae; genus Hippophae; species Hippophae tibetana. Next base: position 1,998,956 of record CM072810.1, read on the forward strand.
GAGGTGGACAAAAGCAACACATCCAAAAATTCGAGGCAGAAGCATCAAAATAGTAGGCAAGGGAACATGATCAGATAACACCTTTAATGGAGTCTGAAATTGTAAGGTTTTTGTGGGCATACGATTCAGTAGATACACAGTTGTAGTAACAGCATCATTCCAGTATCTATTAGGCATATGTGCACCGATTAGTAAGGCCCGAGCCGTTTCTAAAATATGCCGATTCTTCCTCTCCGTAGTCCCATTCTGTTGTGGGGTTTGTGAACACGAGGTTTCATGGAGAATACCATGGTTGTCCAAGTATGTCCGGAATTGTTGATTAACATACTCCCCTCCATTATCAGACCTAAGTATCTTAATTTTTTCAGAAAATTGTGTCTGAACCATGGTGTGAAACAGGTGAAATGTAGAAAATACTTCATCTTTATGTTTGAGAAGGTAAAGCCATGTCATTCATGTACAATCATCAACAAAATAACAAACCAACGATGACCTGATGACGTAATAACCGGGGAAGGTCCTCAAACATCAGAATGTATCAAAGCAAAAGGAGTTATACTTTTATTCATGCTCATAGGAAAAGACGTCCTATGACTTTTTGCTAGGATACAAGTATCACATTTGAAATCTGAATGTGTGATATTTGAAAATAAACTGGGGAGTAGGTGTTTTAAATACCCGAATGATGGATGTCCAAATCTACGATGACATAGCCAAATCTGTCGCTCTTTGTTACCAACAGTGTGTTGCATGTGATTGGATTTTCCTGAACTGAGGTCATCCACATAATATAGCCCTCCTCTCCTAGTACCACGCCCAATGATCTCCTTGGTGAGAATATCCTGTAGAAGGCAAAAAGTAGAATACATCAATACTACACAGTTAAGATCTGAAGTGACCTGACTTACAGACATCAGTCGATTTGAAAGAGAGGGCACAAGTAAAGTATTAGATAATGATAATGAAGGAGATAAGGTCACTGTTCCAGCTCCTGTAACTGGATAAGTGACTCCATTAGCATTGGCAACACGACTTCGTCTTGGCTGGGTTGTATTGGAGAGATCTTTTGGGTCAAATGTCATGTGATCTGTAGCTCCAGAGTCCAGAATCCAATCCTCATTATCACTATGAGTAGAGATGTGAAATGCTTTACTTGAAATACCTGGATCCTGGGAAGATTCGTCCTGAGGAGTAAGGGATAGTGAGGCATTATTGGTAGCCACAACGGCTCGCCAGTGGTGTCCCGTTTCTTCCGTGCTTGAAGATCATTCCACCATTCTGGATACCTATGGAGTTTGAAGCAGTTTTCACGGTTGTGTTTAGAGTTTCCACAATGGCCACATTTCATGTCAAGAGATGGTGGATTTCCCGTGGATTTCTTGCTACCCAAAAAGGTTCCTATTTTTGGTGGCATCAGATTAAGGTGTCCCTTGACCCCTTTAAAAGCCATAACTGCTCCGGGTGTCGTATCTATACCTGTGATCATCACGGTCTGCCGGACTTCTTCCCTACGTATGAATCCATAGGCTTGTTCCACCGTAGGGAATTGTTTGATTTGAAGCACATCACTTCGAGTTTTGTCGAGTTTGTCATCAAGTCCATCAAGGAAGGTATACACTCGATCTTCTTGTACGATGGAGTTGTATTTTTGTATGTAATTCGCACACTCCATTGGATTAGGACGACAAAAATCTATTTCTCGCCACAACCCTTGAAGGTCGTTGTAGTATTTTTCAATGGATCCACCCGCCTGCTTCATACGAGTAACTTGACGGTGAAGATCATACACTTGAGACGTGTATGTCCCATCATAGTAGGTGGTAGCAGCAGAATCCCAAACTTGTTTCACAGTTGGGAATCGAATAAAATTTGCAATCAAGGAGGGGTCCATCGAATTGATCAACCATCATTTAACAATGACATTTTCAGTGCGCCATCTCCTGAATGAATGGTCGATTTCAGCAGGTTGAGGAAAATCCCCATTAATATATCCCAGTTTGTCTTTGCCAGAGATATGCATCTCTACCACCTGGGACCACAAGGCATAGTTGGATCCTCCCAACTTGATACTAATGGGGGCATTAGATGCTTCAATGAGCGGAGGTTGTGAGACGGTCTGAGCTCTAGTTAGAATTTCCGTCATTTTCGTCGTCAAATCTTCCAATATGAAATTGGTGGTTAAATCTCTAGATTCTGCCATGAAATCTAAATTTTTTTTCCTTACGTTTTTCCTTTTTTTTTACAATTCGTACAGTATATAAAGAAAAATTTGTAACCCTAAATCATTTTCGCAGCCCTCTTCGTAACCCTAAATCACATTTTCCTCTCCATTCGTACAACCCTCTGCGATTCCTTCATGCAACCCTCTGCGATTCCTTCACGCTGCCCTCTGCAGCGTCTCTCTTCTTCTGATGGAAGAACCCTAGCCGACTACAAGCATCCAACCGGAGTCAGCCCTCTACATGGTCCTCCATCTCTGTGAAACGACACTCTTCTTCTTCTTCGTTCCAAGTTTCTCCACGATGGCTGCTAGACTGGTACATAGAGAGATTGCACCAGCCCCAACGAGTAAGCAACGTTGGCCAACTGCGACAGCTTCACGAGTGGTTCGAACGAGTAGCTAGATCAGTATGGCTCCCTGAAGGGTTCTATTGAGGTTGTGACGGCGAAACTGACGTTGAGCAGAAATGGTGACTCTGAATACTAGATGGTCGCAGCACTGTTGAGGCTACACTGTCTACCTATCCCCTCAGGTTCTGTTGTTACGCCTTACAACAATGTTCTTTGTACTGATGTTGTTGTTTTACTTGATGTTATTTTTTTTCAGTATTGCAACTGATCGGTTTCAGAAATAAGAAATCAGAAACCAGAAACAACTTCAGGACAAATATAAACCAGAGATCATAACTCAGCAAAAAATGAAAACAGCAGCTACAATCAGCAGCCACACCAGAAATCAGAAATCAGCAAATCAGAATCAGAAATCAAAAAATGGTAGTTCCATCAGAAATCAGCAGGTAGTTTCATTACTCGCCAATAACCTGCTCTGATACCATGTCAAAATATTCTCTGATAATTATCATGTATATTTCATATTATTTCTATTCTGTTTTTCTATACAAGAGTTTAACTATATGTATACAATGAAAACGAAAATTAAACAATAACCATAATTTCTGCACATCCATGTTTTATGGCTCCACTAATATTATTGTATGCTCCATGTTTTGCTCCACTGATCATTGGTGTATGCCACTGTTGCAGCATGCACCACAACACACACCAACATTATCAACCAACACGAGTTCAATTCCAAACAGAATCCATAGTATTCCACGTAATCTCAACTATAACTAATCTCCAAAATCCTTTGCACTTCCAACCAATACTCGATCTAGAAAACTTGAGGTCTAATCCATCATTTCTAGTCCAATTTTTCTATGGATGAGTAACAGAGCATCCTTGTTGGTTCTGTTGTTCAATAAAGTGTGAGCCATTACCATAAATCCAAAATCACGTTTTTTCTTGCCCTATTGGATCACCAAAATCAATAGTGAGGTCAAGGTTATTCATACTATCATGCATATTATCCATATCTTATTTAGTTGACTAGAATCTAAGAAATTGAACTCAATTCTGAAATTAAAGCGTATGCACAAGTTTAAAGGAATAAATTAAACTCAAACCACATAGTAGAAAAAAACTATATGAGAATTAAAAATAAGAACAATAAAGACTATTTGAAGAGTGATCGCCACACACGAAGTGTATGCAATGAATATGCAAGTATACGTAGTACAACAAATAATATAATGATAAGAAAAGATCGTTCCCACGAAGATTATTTTATTATAAACTAATTTTTTAAAACTAAAAAAATAAAAATCATTTTTTTTGTGTTTATATATTTTAAGGAAATAAAATTAAAATAACTAAAAATAAATAGCAATAATTAATTAAATCAGATTTTGTAACTAAAAAAATATATGAGAAAATATCTAAGAATACTTAATCCCCCAATTTTCTAAACATGTGAATCGTTAAAATTCGTTCAATATAATTATCAATAAATTACATGATCAATTGAATATAACTTAGCATGTATTTCTCTCTCAAGTAAACTACACATTATATATTAATTAATTTAATCAAACTCTAATACCAATTAAATTGTATACTACTAATTAAGTTTATCAATTATGGATGACATACATCTCTGCCTAAAAATTATGTATGTTATTTAATCAAGACAAACAATTAAATAATTGTCTCAATTAATTGTCTCTATAGATAAATTTTTGGTCAAACAATTAATAGCATAAAAATTAGATTAAATAATATAATTAAATTATAATTATAATTGAGGTAAAATATAATATCATCACATGATGAAAATTGGGTTCATAAGATCCCTAGATTAATAAATTAACTACACATAAATTATGTTCATAAAGATCATATTTTTTATAAAGGAAGACAATCAATTTTTTGAATTGTAGTGTTAATCTTCTTTGAATCTCCACCAAAATTGTGTCATTTCTTAAATTTTTAGTGTTTTTCTCTATTTTTAGCTCCAAAAATTATGCTAATGGTGGCCTTTTAGGGTTTATGGGGTGATTAAGAGTTTAAATATAGCTTAGGTGTGATTATGACCATCAGATCAACTCCAAATTAAGAGTTGAGATCAAAACAAGCAAAACTGACAGAACAAGTGATGACTCTATGAAAATAGAGTCATAAGTGCATTTTTTTACTTAATATTTACTTATTTTATTTAATAAATAATAATTTTGAGGCTAAAAATATTAAAATATAAAATATTTAGTGAAAAAAGGTGAAAATATAATTTTTGGGATTTTTATGAATTTTTAACGCATGACCAATCAAGAGCTACCACGTGACTTGTCACACAAGCATGAGAACTGATTGGGCAAGTCACCCAGATGCCACATAAGTATAGAGACCGAATCACGCTACACTGTATGTGAGGAGGACAAAACGCATGCCAATTGTCAGCAAGTCATTCAATCCGAGTTCGGAATGGATCAAACTTTTCTACCACGTGTCACCACTCGATTGCTCATCACTTTCCACTCGTGCGCCACACCATCCGTTTTGGTGAATCACATCGCAATGTGTGGCGCACCATCATTGAATTCGATCGGTCTCCCTTGCCATACGCCGCTCTTTGATTTTCCCAATGAATTTCCCCTACCACGTGTTGCATTGTGATTAAGTAGTGTTGTCAGTTTTGCTTGTTTTGATCGTAGCTCTTGATCTGATGGTCTAGATCATACCTGAGCAATATTTAAGTCCTTAATCACTCCATAAACCCTAAGTGGCATCTATTAGCATAATTTTGGTCAAATTTTGGAGCTAAGAAGAGAGAAAAACATAGAAAAATTCAAAAGAGGACACAATTTTGGTAGAGATTTAAGAGAAGATTAATTCTACAATTCAAGATATTGATTATATTTCTTCTTCTACTATTTTATTTATCAATTTTTTATTTTTTACTTAAGAAAAATATGAGCTATATAAACACAATTATGTGTAATTAATTCATTAATCTAAGAATCTGATGAACCCAATTTTCATCGTATATATTTTACCCCAATTATAATATTAATTTAATTATATTATTTAATCTAATTTGTATGCTATTAATTGTTTGGCCAAAAATTTATCTATAGAGTTAATTAAATATATTTGAGAGAATTATTTAATTATTTGTCTTGATTAAATAACATGCATAGTTTCTAGGTAGAGATGTATAATTCTTATGTATGTCATCCATAATTGAGGAACTTAATGAGTAGTATGCAATTTAATTAACATAAGAGTGTGATTAAATTAATTATTATATGATGTGTAGTTTACTTGAGAGAGGAATACATATTAAGTTAGATTCAATTAATCATGTAATTAATTGATAATTATATTTGAGGGATTTTAACGATTCATATGTTTAGAAAATTGAGAGATTAAGTATTTCTAGATATTTTCTCATATATCTTTTTAGTTACTAAATTTGATTTAATTAATTATTGTTATTTACTTTTAATTATTTTAATTTTGCTACCAATTATAACGTAACATGTGCCATACAAAATTAACTGAACGGATCAGAGTACGACATGTGGTAGGAGATGTATGTCAGAGTTAATGTATGCTAAGTCAACACCAAGCGGCGCAACATGATTTTAAAAAATGGATGGTATGGCGCACCGGTGAAACTTGGGAAGCAATGGTGTGGCGACATGTGGTAGAATCGATTGACCAATCTCTGAACTCAGATTGAATATCGTGTTGCCATGTGGCTCGCGGTTCGTCCTCTTCACACACGGTGTAACATGATTTGTTGTCCTTGATTACGTGGCGTCTGCATGGCATGCCCACTCAACTCTTCTACTTATGTGGTAGGCCATCTAGCAACTTTTGATTGACTTTGAGTTAAAAACTCATAAATTATATTTTTACCCCATTTTACTAAAAAGTTTATATTTTAATATTTTTTATCCTAAAAATACTATTTATTAAATAAAATAAGTAAATATTAAGCAAAAAAGTACGTTGATGATTCTACTTTCATAAAGTCATCAAAGGAAAAACTATAAATAACACGAAGTTAAGAAGAAGAAGAAAAGAAATCTAAGTTCTCTTTTGTAAGAGAAATAGAAGCTTTTCGATGAATATTTTTAGCTAAAACCCCAAACGACCTTTAAATCACATAAAACCAACGAATATAGATATTTGTCCTTTCAATTATACAATTTCTAAAAACTATACGTGTTGATTATTTTCGTGGACAAAATACTTTTTTGTAAACTTATTTTTAATCTCGTTATCAAATCTATCAAGTAAAGTCGAAGAAATGTTATAATTTTAGATAATCGTACTTAAAGTATATATTTTATAACTAAGTCACGTAAAATTGTACTCGTATATTTAATAGCACATGTTCATAAACTAAAATTATATTTATTGTTAAAATATTTATTTAAACTTAAATTAATTTATAAAATTATTAATTAAATATTTCTTATATGTGTTTTAATATTTTTAAGATATATTTTTTTTAAAAAAATTTATATCATTAAGGCTTTGAATGATGAAGCACAAAATATTTTAACCTTAATGTTATTAGGTTATCATTATATATATATATATATATATATAGTATAAGGGTTAAAAGAAGTGGTCAAATAAAAATTACTACATCTATCAAAGTCTACCGAAATTTACAAAAACTGCCGTAAATTATCTAATAAAAAGAAGTATATGTGAGGGTGCAGTGCTATATCAATATATAGTTAATGATTTGATAATTATAATATTTTCTTAGTTAACGAGTCTTTAGTAATTAGAGCACAAAAAAATAAATAAGTTATTTAATATCAAATTGGTATAGTATCAAAGTATTTATTAGTAAATTGATTTTGTATTTTTATCTTTATATAATTTCTTCTTAATTAGATTTTTTACATGTTTAGATTAAATAGTTTTATGTGTAATCATAATTATTTGATTTGATTATTGAATTTTAAAGAAGTTATTTTTATTGAAATAAATGTTTGATCTTTTTGTTCTAGAATTTTCTAGTTGATTTGATTTAAGTGACATATATTTTAAATAATTTAGTTAGAATTATTCATTATTAAATTCGTTCTAAAACATACACGACACTTATGCTTTTGTGTTAACCCTTTTTGCAGTTAAATCGTAAACGTATATGATTGACGTAAGCTTATTAAAACATTGGTTTGAAAACTGCTCACACTAATATTAGAAACTGTGAAAATAGAATAGGGGCTCGTAAGTAAGGCACATTAAGACAGTATACTAGGGAGGGTAGCATAAGATCGAGTTTGTACTTGAACATTTATTTTTCATAGTGAAAAGTTTGGTGGTCCGGTGGACCAGTGATTTTTCTCTTAGGTTATGGTTGTGCCTAAGTTGTTTCTACATAAAAATATATTATGTTATTCTTACACACAATTGCATGCCTAGCTGTTTTGTTTAGGTTATTAAATTATAAATTGATAATTAGGTTTGTAATTTATAAATTTTTAATTGGTATTAGAGCCAACACTAGACTCACTTAGTGAGTTTAATCCTTAGAGACATACACTCCTACTTATAGACCAAATGAAAGAACACAAGTCATTTGTTAGACCCTCATTCTTTGATGCGTATAATTACCCTTACTAGAAGGCTCACATGCAAGTCTTTCTCAAAAGATTAAAAAGTTTAGGATGTTATTCTTAATGGTTGAGAACCACCTTTGGTACGAAATATGTTATTACAATCATAAAGCCAAGAAGAGACTAGACTATTGAAGAACGTACCCTTAATAGGGCAAACCAAAAAGGTCTAACCCCAATCTTTGCTACAGTGTTGATGGATGAGTTATGTTGCATCTCTGACTTTGAAACTACTAAAAATGCATGGATTGTACTTGTTCTTGCTTATGAGGAAACTTCCCAAGTAAAACAAACAAAATTAAGATTACTAACATCTTTTGGAGAACATAAAACGTGCAAGCATACATGGTCACAAGTAATAAAATTTGATAAATAAGTTATCGTTTTCACGGAGATTTGTTACTATAGTTTGTTGAGTACTAAAATTATCTCTCTCTGATTTTATCCAAAACGATCGTTGATTTGTAACAAAGTTAAGAAAATAGTTTAATAACAAAATAAAAGAAATCTAGGATTGTAATTTTTCACCAAATTAATCAACTCAAATCATGTTATTTTCTTTTGATTTATATTTTTAGTACATTTAATTTGTCAATCGAAAACTTCTAATTTTATTCATACATCTCTTCTGAGCTCCGTATAAACACACCTAGTTAAATTAATTCACTATATTCCTATGAGAATTAAATTCACCGATATTTATTACGTTCTAAGTTCTCAAATGGCCACACATAAAATTAGGGTATATTTCTATCCTTCATCATACACGTTATTCTATCTATGAGCAATATACACAAAAATGCCTCTTCGAAGTTTATTTATGTGCCACAGATCATTTGATAAAATTCGTAAATAATCAAAAGCATTAAGCATAAAATAGAATAAATAACTTAAACATCTTATAAATCATTCAAAAATAATTAAAATAAAAGCATCATAAATTTAGATCAAATGCAACCCTAGAAAAATTAAATTACTTCATAAATTTAAAATAAAAATTACAACAGATACAGAAAAATTAGATGAAGAAGAAGGAAAATTAAAACATCTTTTGACACAAATATTTGGCACACATAGAACACAACAGAAACCAAAAATGGCTTCTGCGTGTTCCAAAGTCCAGCCCCTAACACCACAAAAATTCTAAACTCTCAAAAAAACTCTTTTACTTTATCATACTATGCTCTATTTATAACATCAAATTTCTAAAAAAAATACATTTAAAAATATATATTTTTAATACACGCGGGGGACACATAGGTGTGGAGAAATTAATTAATAGGCGTGGGGGGACAAAATGTATCGAAAACAAAAAACTGTATCGAAAACGCAAACTCGTATCATGCGCGGTGCTGTTTCTTATTTTCAAATCCCACAGCCACGTGTCGTGATGTGATTCGCTGAAAGTTAAAGTGGGACATGTGGCAACATATAATTGGCGATCAAGGACGGGCGCACGCAAAAATGCCGCACGGGATCAGAGGCGCGTGCAACGTGGGGGGATAGCGGCTGGATGCGTCAGACACGTGGGTCCCACCTGCATGCCGGCCTGCACGGCAGGTGGGACCCACTCAGGCACCGAGCCGCGTGAAAGAAAGAATTTGCACCTACCGCGAGTTGGTCGGGTGTGGCAGAGACGCGCGCATTATAGCTGTTTCTTCTCTGATCTAACGGTCCATGTTGCGCGCGTTGCATACTGCGCGTGGACTTTTTCTCTCCTACGCGAAAATTAAACTTTAATTAATTGTATTTTGACCCACAAATTTAATTCAAATTACATTTTAAATTTTTTTAATTACAATAAAGCCCTTTTCTAATTTAAATTAAATTTTTTAAACTTTTAATAATTAAATTTAAGCCTGATTTTAATTTAAATTATATTTTCAACTTTTATTAATTGCAATTAAGCACTCTTTTATTTAAAATTATATTTTTGGACATAAATTTGCAATTAAGTTTTCGATACAAATTATTTAATTTTCTTAAAATATATAAAAAACAGTAAATACTAATTTATTAAACTAAAATTAACTAAAAATATGAAAAACATAACAATTATAATTAATAAAATAGATGAAAATAATTACATAAAATACAGTTATTACTAACATCTCAATTTGATGCCATTAAAATGAGCAACACTGGAAATTTTGGTCAATTTTATGCTCATTTTTATGATATTACTAATGTTTGTTCTAACCTTGGTGAGAAAATTTCACAACCTATACAAGTACGTGAACTCCTAAGTTTCTTAACAACAGATTACAAGATGAAAGTTAGAGTGGTAGAGAAAAGCAAAAATGTGGACACACTAAACATTGATGAACTTATCGGGTCACTTCAAACCTATGAGCTTACTCTCGATTCACCTAAGAAAAACAAAGATGTGGCATTCAAAAGCTCCAAAAATGACATCCCTAATAGTGATGAGGATATGAATGATGAGTCATTAGTTTTGTTAGTACATAAATTTAAGAAGTTCCTAAACAAGAAAGGTCAACAGAATAATCAATCTAATAAGAGACAATCTAGTCATTTGAGGGATTGAAATTCAAGGGAAATCAAACCTCCTAGCTCTGATGGTAAGAAAACTAAGCCCACTAATCCTCAATGCTTTACTTGTGAGAGTTTTGGTCATATTCTACATAATGTGCAAACAATAAATAGAAAGTTGGAAAATCCTTTAATGTTACACTCAGTGATACTGCTAGTAACTCAAAAGATGATATCACTGACTATTATGCCTTTACCATAACTACCAAAGCATATCACAATGAATCTGACTTTAACTCTAACTCAGATGAAGAATATGAGGAAGTAAACTCTTCTATTTTACTATCTAAGTTCAATGCATCAAATTATGATAAACTATTCATGGATTATCTAGGTGCTAGGAAAAAAAGAGATAAACTACTTGTTGAAATAACTAAACTTAATGATATCATCAATGTTCATAAAACAAATTCCTTTAGCTTAGAGAAAGATAAAAAAAATTGTTTGAACATGTTAATGCTCTAAATATGAGTCTTGAAGAAATCAATCAGGAAAAGAAAAAACTTAGGCAAAAACTTAGTATTGCTAAAGATACGGTAAGTAATTTGATCATAGGTCTTGAAAAAATGACTAAAGTCATAGATTATGGAAAGCAATATGAAGATAAGAAAGGTCTTTGGTACATAGATGAACAATCAATACCTTCAACATCAAATACCACATTTGTAAGGCCCATAAATTATACTCTTACTATTACTTCTTATGCATAGAAAACTAAAAAATTGTTAAGTTTGTGTTTGTCTATCATCATTATGGTAGAAAAAGTCATATAAGACCAAAATGTAGGGAAGTGAATTGTTATATGGACCAGCTTGTTTGCACAATCCATTACACTTTGACGACATCATTTTATTTATCATTTAAGTTAACCATATATATATATATGTATTGTATATACATTTTTTTGTAATAAATTTAATTATCAAGTAATTAATTATATTTAAATTTTCAATTATTTATATTATTATTTACACTTTGTCAAATAGATTTTGTTTTTTTATGCTATATTGAATACATGTTAGTAGAGTGAAAAATGAGAACAAAAATAAAAAAATTAATATTTTAAAGTATGTTCAACCCGAGAACCGACTTTGAATTTTAAGTCATTCAATTTAAAGTTGACTTTTAATCGACTTTAATAGTCCGGTTTGTAGTAGTGATATATAAAAGTAATCTAAAGCAACAACTTGAAAGAGTTTAATAATTTGGTAATTGTAATATTTTTTTTATTAATGAGTATTAGTACTTAGAGTACAAGGGATTAAATAAGTTATTTAATATCAAATTGATACTATACTAGAGGTATTTATTAGTAAATTTATTTGATATATATATTTTTTATCTTTATATAGCCTATTCTTATTAGATTTTTTACATGTTTAGATTAAAGAGTTTTATGTGTGATCATAATTATTAAATTTGATTATTAAATTTTAAAAAACTATTTTTATTGAAGTTGTGCTGAATTTTTTTGATCTAGAATTTGTTAGTTGATTTGATTTAAATGACATATATTTTGAATAATCTAGTTAATATTATTCATTATTAAATATGTTCTACAACACACATGGACACTTATGTTTTTATGCTAACTCTTTTGCAGTTAAATCGTGAACGTATTTGATTGACGAAAAATTTATTAAAACGTTGGTATAAAAATCGCTCACGTTAGTATTGAAAATTGTGAAAACAAAACAAAAACTCGTATGTAAGGTACATTGAGAGAGTATACTAGAGAGAGTAACATAAGATCGAGTTTGTACTTAAACATTTATTTTTTATAGTGAAAAGTTAGGTGGTCTAATGAACAGGTGATTTTATTCTTAAGTTATGGTTGTGTCTTAAGTTATTTTCACCTAAAAAATTATAAATTGATAAAAATTAAAAATAACATATTTATCATTTTTAAGTTAATTAGTTCTGTAATTTATAAACTTTGAGAATTGAATTTAACTATGTTTGAAAAAGGGAAAAATGATGCTGACAAAGGAGGAGTTGTTGCACGCTGGTGTGGGATGATTTGTTGTTACACGAGAGACCTATTGAATGAAGGGTGAGACAATGGTTGAGGTAGTTGATAATGCTAATAGAGTAACGACTGAGATAAAATCTATTGTGTTTTTAGAGTTAGGGTTCTCTTATTATTAAAACTTTCAGTTTTATTTGTTTTTATTAAATGATATTTTTGTGTAATTAGAATCTATAATTTAAAATATGAGAATGATGAATTTTACTACCAATTGAACGTTGATAAACTTTTTATAAAACATTTTTTTATCTATAAACTCAATTAACCGCGGAGGAGCCTGTCGAAATGTGTAAAATAAATAAATAGGAACAGCAACTTTTTTTTTTATATGAAAACAATTATAAGTAATAAAAAAATACGTCACTTATCACTATTGTATTTCTTTTCTCTCTTTTTTTCTTTTTGAAAAGGTTCGTGGAATTTCGACTTGGATGATGGACACCACCTACAAGTTTACAAATTCATTAAAATTAAAAAAAATAACAAAAAAAAATTATTAAGAAAATAGCAAATTTTTAAAAATATATTTCTAAAATTTATAATAATAAAAATAAATAATTATATTATTATAATAATTTTAATATTATTATAATAAAAATATATAAAATATTATTTTTACAGATATATACTAATAAATTTCATCAATAAATTATTATTATGTTAATAATAAAATATATTATAATAATATTAGATAGTATTTAATTAAATAAAATTTTACGTTAAACGAGAATATATATAATCTAAACGGCATCAAATGATATTTAATATTCTTAAAAGTTTTAAGAATATTATTAAAAAAAATAAATCCAAGTTCCTAACTTCCACTAAGCTTCCCCATAGGAAAGAAAAATCAAGGAAAATTCCATAGAGCATTGGAAACTGATGCGTATTCCCGATTCCAATAGCGGTTGCTAAACAGAAGACATGGAAATAAAACTGAAACTCAAAGTTTCCATATAACATTCAAAACAACACTCTCACACTACCGCTTCAAACGGAGGGGGAAGGGGAGGGGGAGAGAGAGAGAGAAATTCGGATCTGAAACACTCTCAGATCCTCATCGAGTCGAACATTTTCTGTTTGGTTCCCAGGAAAAATGAATAGAGCAGAAGAATTTTTAGACAATTTACCATCAATGGATCTGATGCGGTCAGAGAAGATGACCTTCGTCCAGCTCATCATTCCGGTCGAATCTGCTCATCGTGCCATCTCTTATCTAGGCGAACTCGGTCTCCTTCAATTCCGAGATGTAAGTTCTCACCCAGATCCGACTCGTTCTCTGCTAATTTCGTTTGTTTTCGCAATTCTTTTCTATCGAGTTGATTGCGATATTCGGAGTCAATGAGAATTGATTTGATTTAGAATAAGTGAAGTTTGGTGTTAGTTAATACAAATATGAAATACATTAGAGTTGCTCCTCCAAAATTAGTGTGGAAGTCGATGAATGATTCATTTTTGTGTATCAATTTTTCAGTAATTACTCTATATGACATAGGGAGTATAGTAGAGTTCATTTATTTTTGACTTATGGTTGTATCTATTTCTTTTGGCAGTTAAATGCTGACAAAAGTCCTTTCCAACGTACTTTTGTTAATCAGGTATGTAGTTGGACTGAATTATATCTATCTTTGCACTTTTAATTCCTTGTGTTTCAGGGCATTCTCCTCAGAAATGCAATGTAAAGTTCTGATCTGACCAGTCTTCTAAACAATTATGATGCTTCTATCTTGTAGTATAGACATTTCGTATCATATTATGTGCAGGTTACTGTCTCGATGCTCAATGTATCATGTTCTACTTGAACTTATCTAAACAAACGAACCACTTTCTACATGCATTTATCTCTTTCCTATGGTCACCAAGAGAAACAGTATACAATCTTAAATTTTTGTACTATATCTTCTACATCAAACTTGATTATGTATGTACTCCAGAGTATTTTTTTTTTTAAAGAATTCTCCATCAATGTTTAAGGTGTTGAACTTGTTGGGATGTCGACATGTTGTTCATATTTTCAACATTGCTACTCCGTTCTTAAAAGTTGTGATGATTCTCCAACCATTCATTCTTTAGAAGGTTGTTTGATCTCCTAGATTTTCCACAGGTTAAGCGCTGCGCAGAAATGTCAAGGAAGCTACGTTTTTTCAAAGATCAAATTAGTAAAGCTAGTATAATTTCTTCTGCTCATCCTGTTGTGCAGCCAGACATTGATTTAGAGAACTTGGAGGTCAATTTCTGTGCTAGTGCTCTTTCTATCTTTCTTTCAGGCCTTTCCTTCAAATTCTTTCTTATCTAGTACTGTCATATAATTGAAGACCTCAGCGAAACAAGTCAAACAATTGTGGTTTTTTCAGGGTGTATTATTTGTCTTTTGAAATGTCTGTAATGTCTTCTTCTGAAAATCAACAACTTCTTTGTTTATTTTCTCTTATTACCAGGTACAATTTGCGGAACATGAGAATGAGCTAATTGAAATGAATTCAAACAGTGATAAACTTCGGCAATCATATAATGAACTTTTTGAGTTCAAAATGGTATTGCACAAGGTAACTGACCTTATAATGATTTTCTGTCCATAATATTTTCAATTTACATGTACATTTTTATATATTACATTCTCTTTTTTGTGATGGAAGCTTAAGATGGATCTTATTCTAATATTTTCCTCTCTATTTTTGATCGATATCTTTTTCGGATAATATCAGGCAGGTGGGTTTCTAGCATCTAGTAATAACCATGCAGTAGCAGAGGAGACAGAATTGAATGAGAATGTTTACTCAAATGGTAACTATGTTGAGACTGCATTATTGCTTGAACAGGTGCTTTAGCATTGTGCCTCAGCTTTTTTTGAGCAGAAAATATTATTGTAGTTTAAATTTTCACCCATATTAATTTACTATTCAGGATACGGGACCTGGACGGCCAAACCAATCTGGACTAAGATTTATAAGTGGAATTATTTGTAAATCCAAAGCTCTTAGGTTTGAAAGAATGTTGTTTCGTGCTACTAGGGGAAACATGCTTTTTAACCAGACACCAGTTGATGAACAGCTCATGGATCCTTTATCTATTGAAATGGTTCTTCTCCCTCTTTACTTAATTTATTTTGTTGCTGTTGTCTTTTTTGCTATTCAAAATGCAAATTCCCATTCTCCATCATTTTTTATTAATTTGTGCCTTGAAGCAAGATTTTATGTATTTCTCTATTGAGAAAATAATGTTTTAATAATTCTTTTTATCTTCCCCTTTGTAGGAAGAAAAAATTGCATTTGTGGTGTTTTTCTCTGGAGAGCAGGCAAGAACGAAGATTCTGAAAATTTGTGAAGCCTTTGGAGCAAATTGTTATCCTGTTCCTGAAGATTTAACCAAGCAGAGGCAACTTATTAGAGAAGTATGCGGTTGATGGGATTGCTTATTTATCTTTTCTTGACCTTAAAAGAGTTTCTGCCTAAAGTGGCATTCTTTTTTTATACAAAAATAATGGTTATTCTGGATTTTATCATGCTTTTATTATGCTTAATCAATTAAAATGATTCAGGGACTAGTTATATAAATCATGATTCTTATTAGCAAAGAAGTCTTATGGTTTAAAATGTTATTTTACCCTTTTTAAACAATGTTTTGACTTTTGGGTTTTATTGTGCCTTTGTGATGTTTGACTAATAGCAGATTAGTTGCTTTGTCCAGATACAATCAATCCATTAAATCCATATATTACTTAATCCTGTTATTTATTTATTTTCATTTTTCACCTTCTTCTTTCTTTTTCTTTTTTTCTTTTTTTCTTTTTTTTTACCTAACTTTCAAATGATTAATGGCTTATCAGTGCTGATTGCAATTGTTGATTATCTGGAAAATATGATCCAAATAGTTCCCTAATTGTGAGCAAATGTGCATTATATTTATGTAACCCATTATTATTTGGGTGGGTACTATTAGTCCCCTAATTTTACAGAAATGTGCTCTTTAGTCTCAAATAGGATAAACTATGGGACTAAAAGTGCACATTTTTGCAAAATTAGATGACTAATATTGCCCACCTTTAAAGAATAAAGGTGCTTATTACATTTTATAGCCCCTGTTGCATAATTTTTGGACTATACTTGCATAAGCAAATAATTATTGAACTGCTTATTTTCATGAAAAATCGGAGCATTATGGCTTTTGAGCAGTTGATTATCTGCTGGGCTTTTATAATTCATGGCTGGCAGGTCTCATCACGCCTTGCTGAACTGGAAGCAACTTTAGATGCAGGGATCAGGCATCGGAATAAGGCCCTTGCGTCTATAGATTTCCACCTAGCTAAATGGATGCAGATGGTAAGATAAAACTGCTGTGTGCCTTGCTATTTAGATCTTTTTCTTCTAATTAAACAACAAACAAAAAACTGCATATTTGAAAGTTATTTGGCTTCGCAAAGTCGATTTTCATACCATGCTACCTGTTCTTGTTCAGGTAAGAAGGGAGAAGGCTATATATGATACATTGAATATGCTCAATTTTGATGTTACAAAAAAATGTCTTGTTGGAGAAGGATGGTGCCCAACTTTTTCAAAAACTAAGGTAACTATATTTCTCCTCATCATTGTGTTTGTTTTGCTCTGCACTCTGCAATCACATGAATTTTTTTTGAGCTAATTATTTAATGAAGTGACTATTTGATGCAGATTCAAGAGGCCCTGCAACGAGCAACATTTGATAGCAATTCTCAAGTGGGAGTAATATTTCATGCAATGGATGCTATAGAATCACCTCCTACATATTTTAGAACCAATGGTTTTACAAGTGCTTATCAGGAAATTGTTGATGCATATGGGTGAGTTATACTATGATGCTTATATACAAGCAACTTATTTTTTCCCCAGCCCAAGTGTGAGAAAATAATCTAGCAGAGCTCAACATCTCTCACTGGAAAATTCTAATGTGTTATGTGTTAATACTGAAGGTCTTCTTTTTTTGTGACAACGTATCTGGTTTGGAATCAGATTTGGATGCATTAATATTCAGCATACACATTGATAATGTTTATGGTTGGCTCTCAACTTCTTATTGGAAATGAAGCCAATGCTATGCTTTCAAATTAACTAGGATGGTTTATTAAAATGCACATGCCCTATGTGTTCATTACAACTGAGTGCATGGGGGCAGTACTACTTAAAGTTGTGGTTATATATGCCTAAATAAGTCAGGTCTTTACAGCAAGAACATATTTTAAATAGATATTTTAGTGGTTGTGCTTTGTTATACTGCATGAATGACCACCATCTAATGAAACAATTTGTTTCACAGTGTTGCAAGATATCAAGAAGCAAATCCTTCAGTTTACACTGTTATCACGTTTCCATTTCTTTTTGCGGTTATGTTTGGTGACTGGGGTCATGGAATATGCTTGTTGCTGGGAGCACTGTTTCTTATAGCTCGTGAAAGTAAGCTCGGTAATAAGGTGTGGTGCTTTTACAATCTTCTTTTTTTTCTTTTCTTTTTTGGGGGTCAGATTTTTACCATCTTATTGCATAATGATTCATCAGAATGAACCGTCATGACCAGCTATATTCTGCTGAAATGAAAACCTTTTAAAGTGCTTCAGATTTTGTTATCATTTTCCATATTCATATGCATTTATTCATAATTGTTGAAAATACCGTACTCTCTCTGTCATACAAGTGATAATTTCTCTCTTTTTTTATGGTCTGTACCACTACTAAAATCATTTGTAGTTGTATCATTTATTGCTTATTCTTTTTCGGCTGTCTTTTGTGACTGGCACTGATATGTTTCACCTCTTCTCCATCCCATCTGAAAATGCACTATTTTTTTATTCAATGGTTAATAACATGAGCAATAGTTTATTGATACTTTTTGAAGTGGCATGATTTGATTTTAAATTTTGATATATTTCCAATATGTTTTTTTCTTCTTAAATTATTTGAAGCTGCAGTCATTTGATGATGTTCTTTATATAATTTCATTTTCTTTTCCTCTTGGCAGAAACTTGGGAGCTTTATGGAAATGTTATTCGGTGGGCGCTATGTACTTCTTTTGATGTCTCTGTTTTCAATTTACTGTGGGCTGATTTACAATGAGTTCTTCTCTGTTCCTTTCCACATATTTGGGGGGTCTGCGTACAAATGCAGAGATGCTACTTGCAGGCATGTCTTATCTTCTTTTTTATATCCCCATGCTTTCGCAAACAAATACACTAATAAATATTTGTCTTCATTAAGTTAGGTTTGATTTGACATTTAATTGTTGATGTATTGGTTATGTCGCCTTGTCCTTCACCAAGTTATGCAAGGATATGCAGTCAGATGTCCCCAATTTTATATTTTTTATTTGTTTTGGCTTTCAATATTCATGTTCTGATTCAAGTGTTTTCCATAACTTAACTTCATCTCTTTGTTTCCAGTGGAAGAATCGTCTGTTGAATCTGCAAAATATTTACTGAATGTCAAGGTTTTGGGAATTTAAAATTTTGAAATAATACGTTGGGGTGTAAGAGGGTGTTTGCACTCTATTATTAAAGGCGATCTAGAATTTTATATTGTTCTAGTTAGATTTTTTTTAACAGGTTTTCCCTTCCTCAATTGCATTTTATTTCAACCATCATTTCTTATATTTCAGTATAAAGAGGCAACCTTGTTCCAAGTTTGTTCACTTATTTATTTGCGTTAGATCGTTGTGATCTTTATTTCATTCTTGAACTTTATTTTTTAACACAGTGTTCTTGAAAATAAAATTTCATGAATATTAGTATCTATAATCTTTTTTCATCATTTTTTGAGCAGTGATGCACACATTGCTGGCTTAGTCAAGTACCGAGGTCCGTACCCATTTGGTGTGGATCCCAGTTGGCGTGGAAGTCGGACAGAACTGCCTTTTTTAAATTCACTCAAAATGAAGATGTCTATTTTGTTGGGTGTGACTCAAATGAACTTAGGAATAATTTTAAGTTACTTCAATGCACGTTTCTTTGGCAGCTCAATTGATATCAGGTGGGTGTCTTCTCATCATTACATAAATCATCCTCCCTTCCTCACTCAGCAACTATGCTCTTCCTTTGCTGACTTTTACTTTCTGAGGGAATCAGACAAAACATATGACTTGCCTCTATCTCTTGGTAGGTACCAGTTTGTGCCTCAGATGATCTTCCTCAACAGTCTCTTTGGGTATCTTTCTCTACTTATTGTCATCAAGTGGTGTACTGGTTCTCAGGCAGATCTTTATCATGTAATGATTTACATGTTTCTGAGTCCCACTGATGATCTTGGCGAAAATCAGCTATTTTGGGGCCAAAGGCCACTTCAGGTAGGACTCTGTTCTTTACTCCACTACTGTTGTCTATACATGTTTCGTATTACTATGGTTTGACTTACTGGCCTCTAATCTTGCAGATCATATTGTTGCTTCTGGCTCTAATTGCAGTTCCGTGGATGCTTTTTCCAAAACCTTTTATTATGAAGAAGCTTCATACAGAGGTATCGGGTTTTCAATATGTCCGTCATTCATGTTGGAAGATAAAGAGTGTCATAAGTATCCTAGGATTGATTTGTGAAAAAAAAAATGATTCCCAATTCTTCACGTGGGTGTAGCCTTCATCTGCTGATGGAGGGTTATATTTATCTGTTTTACAACACCTTTAACTAGAGGTAGAGGAAAAATATGATTAAGGTCGTACATGATTTATAATTCCTATGTTTCTTGATATTGTTCTTCAGAGATTTCAAGGTCGCACCTATGGGATGCTTGGTACCTCTGAGATGGATGTAGAGGTTGAACCTGATTCTGCAAGGCTACATCATGAGGAGTTCAATTTCAGTGAGGTTTTTGTGCACCAAATGATACACTCAATAGAGTTTGTTTTGGGTGCTGTCTCAAATACTGCATCATATCTTCGACTTTGGGCTTTAAGGTAACACACACATCTCATACTTTCTGGGATTGTTTCATGTGTATTTTAGTAATTTTACCGATCTGTATGTTCCGTGACAGCTTGGCCCACTCAGAACTGTCAACAGTTTTCTATGAGAAAGTCCTCCTACTTGCCTGGGGGTAAGTTTTAGTTTTCCTGAACTATGTGATGACTGCTGTGAATTTGAACCTTCATATACAGTTTTTGCATTTCCATTCTTTCATTACATAGCCGTACCTTGGCCTGATGGATAAGCATTTCCTGGTAGGATCATACCAAAATGATTATGTTGTCGGCTTGCCCGGTCATCTCCTTTCGAGAGCTTGGATAATTTTGTAAAAATTTCATCACTTTAGCTCTTGTAGTTTCCCAGCTTAATGATAATAATAAACTGACTAGTTTGGATCAACAATTCCTCCAATTCTCACTTTCTGATAATCACTTCCAAGTTTTTTATACCCAAGAATCAAAATTATATATAAATACTACACATAGCATGTTGCATATAGCATACTGACGTAAATAATTTGCTGTTTTTCATGATTACAACAGGTATGACAATTTTGTCATCCGGTTAATTGGGTTAGCTGTTTTTGCCTTTGCAACTGCTTTCATATTACTTATGATGGAGACTCTTAGTGCTTTTCTTCATGCCCTGCGTCTTCATTGGGTAGAATTCCAAAATAAATTCTACAATGGTGATGGTTACAAATTTAGACCTTTCTCTTTTGCCTCATTGACCGAGGATGATGACTAGTTTACTCACATACCAGTGTCCTTGATTGAAGCGGGGATGAGAATTGAAAGTGCTACAAATTATTTCAAGCATGAATCGGAAAACTAGAACAATATTTTGGTAGAAAAGAGCAGAGAATCTTGGCATTGACATAACACGGTATGATTTCGACTTTCAAACATGAGATCTTAGCTCTTATTCTTTGTATGTATTGATAACTAAGGGTACGTGTTATAGTTTTTATAAGCTTCTCTGTGAAGGTATTATTATACATGTGTTTAATTTCTTTTCCTTCCCTTTATATGGTTAAAGGGTGAGGCGTTTTCGGAAAGATGGGGAGAGGGTTACATTCACTTGTAAAGAGGAGAGCTGGAAAATCTTCATACCTGTATTTTCTTTTGGATTTGAAATTCATTCAGGCACCTAATTTAGTCTTATACATATACACATGGCAGTGTGGATTTTGTAGGGATTGCCTTTAAATCTTTTTTATAGATTTTCAGTTTGATAGTTTATGACGATTTTATAGGCTTTTTTTTCCCTTTTAATCGACCATTTAATGAATTCCAATCTTTGAATAAACGATGTTTGTTTCCAAAGATTATAGATACATGAATTATTTTCTTGAATTTAGATAGTGAATTATATGAGCCCGTTTGAGCAGTTTGATATGATGTGAAGCTTATATAACATGTTCATTGAGAAGATTGTCTAAACATCCAATACTGGATAACAGAAGCTTTTAAGATGATATGGATAAATGTTTCCCCCCGATTTTTTTTGGGGGCATATTTTCTTATTTGATGATTAAGATGAGGGAAGGATGATTTTAGTACCCCATATTTGGCATTGACTTTGTACATCTAGTTAAGAACATGACAGGGGAGAAGTCTCGTGTATCGAATGACCAAATATGTGTGTTATAAATTATACATCGGTGCTGGAACATTGATGATGTGGTGAGAGATAAGTGTAATAGTTTTTTTTTTTTTTTTAAACATAATTGCCAACTGTTTTTCTTAACAATCAATAAAATTACTAATAAGCATCACTATAACTTATAATTTCTCATGTGTATATTAAGAGAAATATTACCTACTTTTAAATTAATGTATAATTTCTGGTGTCCACGTCAACTCTTTGATGGTATCTAACAGTTAGTTATATAATCATTTAATTATAAAAAAATCTAATTACATTATGTGTAAGGTGTAATATTTCATACGGTATCAAATAAAATGTCTCTATATTAGTTGATGTAATGCCAGCTCATGCTGCTCGGCACACGTAAACACGGTAAGCAAGCGGGCTTCAAATAAATATGAGAAGTTACTAATTTAATTCTTATCTTTCTAAAACTAACTATTTTTATTCTAATTGTACAATATATAAATTAAATAAAGACAATTAAAAGTAATTTAATTTCAATTTCCTTTGTTTCTTATTCATCTTTTTCAAATTCCTTTAAAATTTCATTGGTATGTTCCTAGTTTATTTCTTTAAAATTGGACGCTAGTTCAAGAATTCTGCTACATAACCAGAATTAGCTTTTCACATATTTATCAAAACCACATTAATGAGGTGACGGAAAACAACTTATAACCAATTAAAAGTTTACACATAATATTGGGATTGATACCCGACCAGGACATCAAGAGTTTTTTCCCTACTTCAATCACAATAAACGTATATTCGCTGTTGTATTCTCAAAAATCAGATTATTTTTTCTCTTAAATCTCTTATTGATTATTTGTTATTACAGAGAAAAAGTTACAATAATTTTAAATTTAATTGATCTGTAGTACCTTATCATCATCACAACAAAGAATGATTTATATGGGATATCTTTACAAGTTATAGCTTTTCATCAAAGCAGATTTCTCGACTTTTATTTATTTATTTGACATCAAGGGTAATATTCACGCAAGAATTTGTCATATATATGAATAGATCTGGGTTTACATGCAAATTGCATAAATAATTGCCACTTGTTCGGTATTTTGTTCATTGGTAATTTTTGTTATCATAATTCATAAAAGCAGTAAATGGTACGTTGGTCTACCAACGAGAAAATACAAAGAGCTATTGATACTTGTGTTATGACATGAAGAAATGAGTATCAGCAAAACTTAGTCACTATTCGAAATACTTGGTATAATACAACTCAAAGAATAAATAAATAAATAAAAATTGAAACGACTCAAATGAACAAAGACCTCAAAAAGTAATAAGAGGCCCTAAACCAATAGATAGCCAAAGTTTGCCCACAACATTATAAAATATATGTTTGCTAATGTTTTTGTAGAACTTAAACATGGTACAGTGGTAGTATTTCTTTTTAAGTCAAGCATACTCCGGATTGAGAGCTATGGCCTCCTGGTAAATCATATCCTTCATTTGTTCTTCTCCCAAAGATTGTTGTTCAAAATCAAAGGAAAATGAATCTGAGCAGACTGGTTCATCAGCAACATCATGCAGTCTTGCTAAATAAGGATGAGCTAATGCCTCTTCAACTGCCATTAGAAATTCCATTCTTATAAGGAAAGAAAAAAAAATATAATAGGGCCCAATTTGTTTTATCTTTTGATTAAAAATGGTTTTATATGGTTTAAAGTACTTTGTTTGGCAATCTCCATGAAAAGTAATTAAAATTTTTTGAAAAGCATCATTTGTAAAAAATTAAATAATCCTTACTTTTTACAAAAGTAGTTAAGATGCATGATTATCTTAACTCAACTTTAATCAAACTACTTCTAAAAAAACACATCCATGTGGGCCCTTTATAGAATTATGATTTTTAAGGCAAGTTTTCTATGTTGGAAGCTTTGACATCTTAAGGCTATCACAGTTTCATATTTGAGATTATATCTAATAGATAAAGTAGCAAGATGAGATGTCAACTGGTGTAGGATAACATATTTAGTTTATGAAAGTAGTAGTTAAATTATTGCATCTGAGATCTTATCTCAACTTGACATAAGAGTACTTTTTTGTTTCATAGTTAGTACTAAAAAAGTACCAAAGTATGTATGGAGTGATAAGAAACTTACCAGTTATTCTTTTAGTAGGATCAAATGTTAACATTTTGTCAACAAGATCTAAGCCCAGTGGATGAACATGAGGAAAAACCATGGGTAATGACTGACGAGGATATCGGGAAAGTTGCCTAATGTATCTTTTTGCATCCTCGTTTAGAAGAACCCCTAAATCGGACTCAGTTGGCGTTCCCAGGAGCTACAAATACACACAAGAATGCATAAAACATGTAACCAACATCAAGGAGTTGCTTTCTAAATTTAAAAGCTGAAAACTAACAAAATACAGGTAAAAATATACATTGGCAGTCTAAACTGGACATGACTTGAGTTTCTCTTTATAAAAAAAGGATGTCTTCCTTAGTTTTGAAAAAAAATTACCCTCTAATCTTTAACTCAATTATTCAAGTGGTATCACTTTTAACCTCTTAAAAAACATGTTTTTTACATTATGAAACAAAATATATATATATATATATATACACGTAAAATATATGTTTTTTATTTTATAATAAAAATTTATACATATACAGCATGAAATTAGTTAAAAATAAAATTACATCTATGAAATAAACATTATAAAGGTTTGAACCTTATCTAAAACAATATTGGCGTATGAAAATTTTAGCAAAAACAAAATCAGTCCCTGCGCTCACAACTTAAGAGCGCATCTTTTAGAGTCATGTTTTGTGACACATGTGTACCTTTGACTTCACTATTTCCATTGTCACTCTTAAATTTTAAGGAAAACTCTTATTGCCCCGACCGTTGTTTTGACCAATAAATATTTTTATAATATACGTTTTCTTTTATTCTTTCAAGAACAATTGATTTAATATCGTGCTCAACATCAATGCTCATTAGAAAATCCGAATATGATAATATTCTTACCTATGTCAATAAGCGCATCTGATGTACATGGTCTCTGCCAGGAAACAGAGGTTTTCTATTCATAAGCTCCATAAAGATACAACCAACAGACCAAACATCTATAGCAGCAGTGTATTCTGAAGAGTTCAAGAGTAACTCGGGTGCTCTGTACCATCTAGTAACCACATACTCGGTCATATAATCATTATCTGCAGTGGGACGAGCCAGCCCAAAATCACATATCTTCAAGTCACAATTTGCATTCAAAAGCAAGTTGCTTGGTTTTAAATCTCTATGAATAACCTTAGCAGAATGAATATACTTCAGTCCTCTAAGAATCTGATACATGAAGTACTGTAGAGCATTGCCAATTATAGAATTATGTCAGTCTTTAACATAAAGAGAACAATATTAGACTTGTAAATTAGCACACATTTGAATGAGGATGAAGTCAATAAAGTAGCTATACCTGACTGTGCTCTTCCGACAAACCTTGATTTGAGCGAATAATTTGGTGAAGATCAGTGTCCATAAGTTCAGTGGCAACATAGACATCAGTAAATTCTCTTCTTAAAGGTGGAGGAATAACATCTCTTAGACCTACCACCTGTTTGAATTACATTAAAAAAAAAATTATTCAGCTATAAACAAATAAAAATTTAGAATCTTAATAGATTTCATCATCCCTACTCTTTCCACATTGAATAACAGATATATACACCAGTTTTTAGTAATTTATCTCCGAAAATTGCGCAGAGGTGAAATGGAGGTTCACTGTATACTTATTCTAAAAATAAAAGTTATGTCATGCAATTATTTTTTATGTGATAATTTAATCGATTATAATTAAAAAATGATCACATAAAAATAAATAATCATTTTCATGTTTTTATTTATTTTTTCGTTTGTTCTTTCCGTTACAACTTATTCAATTTCAAAAAAATTCTATTAAATGAAATTAAAAAAAAACAACTTTGTCCTTGAATGTTTAATTTTTAATAATAATATAACTAAATTATCATAAAAAATAAATACAAAATCTAAATATTATTTTATAATAAATAAAGAATCCGGTATTTTTCTCATAAAAAAACAATATAATACTCATATTGTAAATAATTTATGTGAGGTTCCATAAAAATTGACAAAAGTTATTAGAAGTCTCATATTTTTTATTAAATAAATATATTAATTTCATAATTATTAGATTAGATATCAAAAATCTAATAATTTTTCAAAATAATGACTTTAGTTTTATAATTTATGAGTTAAATACTTTCAGTTCTATTATTATGAAAATTAAGTATTTTTACTTTTATAATTTATTAAAATAGATCATTTAATCTATCAAAATTATTAAAAATAAACACTTATAATATTTAACTTTCATAAATAATAAAACCATTGGTATATAATTCAAAAATTATAGAATTGAAATTGTCATATACACGTAATAACCAAATTTTTATGGCTTTTTTTTCATTATGAAATCTTTGATATCTAATATAATAATTATGGGACTAAATAAATTAAATCAAATAATTATTATAAAAAACTCTTTTTAGTAGCAAATTTCACTTCTATTTATAATAATTATACACAAACACTCAGTTATTCATCGAAAAGGATCATAATTATATTCTTGATTAAAGTCCAAATTCATATCCCATTTTGTCCTGTACCACAATTTTGTAACTATAGTATGAGCCAAGTAACCCTTCAGGATTCAAGTGAATTTCCAAATTAAAGATCGGTCTCTAACAGGCCAGCTTATAACGAATTAACAAAGTAGTAGCACACTTTCCAGATTGATTAACACATATTCTCTAGCTCGTAATAAATAAACACAGACATGTATACAGTATTAGTGAAATTAAATCTGTTACTGACATTTTCGTGATCGAAATGACGAAGAAGCTTGATTTCCCTAAGCGTGCGTTTGGCATCCATATAATTATCAAACGCGTTAGCTATTTTCTTCATCGCAACCATCTCGTTCGTCTCCTTATTCAACACCGAGCTTCACAACAAGAAGTCAACAACAAATCTCAATACCATCAAGAAATTGATAATTCGTAAAACATAGACACTGGATTATAGCCAGATATCTAAAATAATATCCAAAAAATTCTCAAATTAATACCGTACCAGACGACGCCATAAGCTCCACGACCAATAGGCATGATCGGAGGCAGATACTTTTTAGTGACCTCGAAAATGTTTCCAAATATGTTGTACTGAATGTATTGACCTCCGTGAGTCGATGTCCCCTGAAATTCATTGTATTGACCATTGGAGTTGATTTGAGTCGGGTCCGCCATAGCCAAAACTCAAAAGCTCTCTGACTTTCTGATATCTCTCTAAAAATTATCTAATCTCTCTCTAGAATTTGTTGAATACGAACAAGTCGAGTTCAATTATAATGCACCGCCAGCCAGACTGTATATATAGCAATCAAGTGAGAAAGAGTGAGACGATAAAAGTTTTCCAAATTGGTTTTGTTTATTGAGAGTTGTTGAAACTCTGATTTCGGACTTCAGAGTAAGAGGAAGGAAGGTAGTAAGAAATCGCAAGCGAGATTGAAGAAAAAAAAAACATTGAAGAACGTGTTTTTGTGGAAAAATAAAAGATCTGACGGTTGAGATTAGAGCCACCTACCATCAACGGTCAATATTATTCAAAGTTTTCAATGGCTAGTCTTGTTTGACTGCGAGAAGTCTTTGGTTGTTTTTTTTAGCTATATGCCTATATTTGAGAACGTAAATTATTATTTTCGTAATAATATTTTATTAATAATAATTTCGTAAAATTATAATTAATATTAAACATATATTTTAGTATTTTATAATAATAATAATAATAATAATAATATTTTTAAATTAAGATAATAATATTATTATATATGTTATTATCATTATTATAATAAAAATAAAATATTCCTAGAATATATTTTACTAATACTACAACAATATTTTTATTTTTAAAAATATGTATTAAATTATGAGATAAAATATTTAATTTATCTCATAATAGTATTTTCTACTCTAAAAATATCAATATCAATAACTATAAATATATAAAATATTTATTTTATAGTTACATATTAATGATAAAATTATTATTAATGATTTAATTTTTAGACCGTAAAAATTTAAATTATGAAAATATCAGTATCTAAAATTACAACCACTTTATTTTTATAAATTTATTTTAAATTAATGTATTTAATTATCTTACTTTTAGTTACTCTTTTTTTTTAGTTTTTAAGATATTTTCTTTAAAACATCTACTAATCTTTGTTATTATGTTATTCAATTTAAATATTTTAAAAGAAATTCGTAAAAATAAGAAATAATTAAAGGATAAAAAAATAAAACAAAAAATATGATAAAGTGTGAATAATACAATTAATTTATTAAATTAAATTTACAAAAGTGTCATGTAAATTTTTTTTTTTTATAACATTACAAACCGTGCTACATATACAAAAAAGAAGTTGGAATCCGCGTTCCCTCAATAAATACTGAGCAAATATATCATTGTAATAAAAATCTTTAGTTATTTTATGACAGAATTCTTGAAAGTATTGATTCAAATCACCAGTTATATTTTTATCGTATTAGTATTTATTAAGTAAAAAGAAAAAATAAACAAAAATTTCCAATTTTTAATACAAGTCGATGCTTTTCAATTAATATTTCATTATTATTTAATATAGTAACTATAAAAAAATTAATAGCGTAAGTAATTTTTAATTGACTGAATATTATTAATTCAAAGACACGTGAATCTGATGTAAATATAATAGACCAAACACATACACAATATTAATAAAAAAATAAATTTATTTATAATAAATTATTGATAATATAATATAATATATAATTATATTCAATAAATAATAAACAGAATTGCGAGACCATTGAAAATTAGGAATTCTCCACCACCATGCACGTATGAATGATGGGTCTATATCTGTCAATTGGAATTAATGAAGTTATAATAATTGACATTTATTAAAAAATAAAAATGGGTCCTATATAATTAATTGACTTCGATATCTTTTTATTTTCATGTTCTTTGCTGAAATAACCAAGTAAAAAATGTCAAACATTATTTGTCTTATTATTCTAATCTTACTTTTCACCCCTAAGTACTTGGCTGTATTGGATTACAAAACTACTTTATTGAATAATTATAATTAAGGTGAGGTTTTCAAATGTTGCCTTTGTTCAGGTTAAGTGTTTGTTATTTTTTTAATTTTAAATCCCTTTATTTATAAAAAATATGTTAAATAATAATAAAGTTAATTTTTATTTAAATATAATAAAATAACAATTTATATAATATATCACATATATATTAATATTTTTTGGATATATATATAAAATTAATCAAATTTTTTAAATAAAATTTTCTTTAAAATTAAAAAAATTATTATTATTTAATATCAAAAGTAATTAGACAATTAAAATTTAATTAAAAGACTTGTTAAAAAACTTAAGTAATTTTTTAATTAAAAATTACTTCATTAAATATATATCTATTAAAAAATATAAATATGTATCATATGTATTATTTGACTATTATTTTATATTTAATAGAAAATTGATAAAAAAAATTAACTTTTATGTATATTTTTATAAATAAAAAAAATTAAAATATATTTTTTAAACATACATACTAAACATTTACGTAATAGCTGACGTATTTATTAAACACCCACTTCAAAGTAATATAAGATTATATATTTATTATTGATAAACTATTTATCTTATAATTTTCATATAATTATAATTATTATAATAGATAATTAGTAATTAAAATATTAAAATTTATTTTTTTAATTTATAATTAACTAATCATATATAATTTATGATAAATAATTTTTTTATTTATTATTAGATTTATTTATTTAATGATTTGAGATTTTTTTTTATTTTTAAAAATTTATATAATTTATTTCTACGAAGAATACTCATATTTATTAAATATATATAAAATAATGTAAGTTATGTAAATAAATAAATAGTTAAAAAAGAAAAACTATAAAGTCTTCGTCAAAACTGCTCAGAATCCGTATGAATGTAAGTTTGTGAACGTGTACTACTTTAAGTAGGCGATAATCTAAACAATTGTTGAGATAATAGATGGAGTAATTCTATTTGTATTTATATGGGCACAATTTCACATACGTATTATTTTGTATTAAAATGAGAAATTATATTCATAAAAAAATATAAAAAATTATTCATGAATCTAAATTATTAATGATATAATTTTCAAAACAAAAAAAATTAAACATTTCAATAATATTCATATATTCGTTACAATATTTATAGATGAAAAATTCATAAAATATCATGGTATTTTTGTCATAGTATGGATTTCAAAATGTGATAGATATCATTTTTATCAAAAATATAGACAACATCATTGAAAATATTTGTGATATTGATTTAGTATCATATGTTTAGTAATGGATCAACTATAGACGTAGATGTTTATTGATATAATTGTCCTGGAATCGAATTATAAAATTTGTACCTGAAAATCATTACGTTTTAGGAACTATTTTTACACGTGGATAATGATTCAAGACAATTATTAAAAAATACAAACTATTTTTTCAAACTTTTTTTAAAAAATTATATATATTTACGTAAAAAAATCAATAAATCCTAATTATTAATAAATATATAAATTAATTAAATAAATATAATTAATTTTAGATACGGACGAGTATGGTTATCAGTATAACCTTACCCGTTGTTTCATGTTCGATTTTTACCCGAAATCGTACTCATTTTCGAAATTTATCGAATAAAAATCGAATCGACGGTGCGGATAATCGAAGTTGCATTTTTTTCCCATTCCTACATAATTTGTTTTATTTTTAAAAATATTTTGAAAGATTTAGATAATATGACATCAAATATCATTTTAAATTTTCATAATATTAGTAAATTTTCTTTCCTATGGTTTTTTTTTATCTATAAACATTAATAGTTGTCATAATCCAAAATAATCTAATTTGCAAAAAAGTTAAAAAATATATATAATTATCTATTATTTTTCTAAAATAATAATCAATAAAATTAATAAAAAATATTGAATACCGTATCATTTACTCTTTAATTAATGTATAAATTATTTTCTAAAATATACCCGAAACTTTACATTATTTATCCCTTTATTAGATATTAAATACTTATATTTCTTTAAAACATAACTACGTCAATGTAATACCACCAGTAAATTAAATATGACCAAAATCACTTACATATAATTTTTGTTAATTACAAAACTAGTTTTTTTACCACGAGTTAGTCATTTAGAAGTTTATTAATGAAAATGAAATGATATAATAACATACATCATAGATTAAAAAAAATATTCACTTATATGATCATTTTTTTAACACGAAAACAATAAAATTTATTTTTTTTATCAAAGTAAAAATACTTTCATTAATTAAAATATTTAGATATAATAAATTCACAATAAATTATGAATTAAAAGGCATGAAAGATAATAATAAATTTAATAATTAGTATATCAATCAACACTATTAAATTTAATGCATTTATCATCTAATCTATACCTCATCGTAACACTAACTTCTTAATGAACCAAATTTATTCATTAAAAAATCATGTCATGTTAAGTTCGAGTTGATTTATAAATAATTCAAAAAATTGATTGATTTGAGCCTTGAATAATTACACATCTAACATAATTAATATAGATAAGATAAATATACGGAGTATTCCTTTAAATTTTCCTAAATTACACGTACATATATATATCTAAAATGTTCTTAAGGTTTAACATATTTTCATTTATTTCTTTGTAGTTTGTAAAAATATTTAGAATGTACTTAAATCTTATAGTTAATATCATTAGTGCCTTCAAAACTAATGGTGTTAATTTTTTTATTCATTCATATTTTTATTCATATTCATATGGTTTTGATACCGGGGGTTTTTTCATTGTTAGAGGCTACTATGACAGAATTATAATCAATATGACTTTAATGTACTAACTAAGTTACTAAAACCTCGATAAGTTATATGTGTTGAATACACATTTTTTCATATTTGTAATATACAATCAGATTTTTATTGTATACATATAGTTTACTTGTAATATTCAAAGAAGTAGTATCCAATCATTAAGTTGTTGAATTTTTTTTCTTATATTCTTACATATTTTTTATTAAAATAATCTATTAATAACCTTGAAACATGATAATCTATGATGCTTGTAATAGTTTTAATATAATCTGCATCGATATATAATAAAGAGTTGAACCTTTTAAAAATTTCAAGACAGATTTCATTAATCATCATCATTGAAATAATAATTTAGGGCTAAAAGATAGCCTTTATCAATTATTTCTCATAGAATTAGATTTTTATCTTTCATTTTAATGTTGAAACTAGTTTTTATTCTTGTAATTAAAAATAATTTTTATTTTTCTTTCTATTTCCATCTTTCTATTTATCAATATTATAACTTAATATAAACAAATATCTAAAAATTCAAGATTCTTAATTGAATTAAATTTATAATTATTATACTTGAATTTAATGTGTCTATCACAGTCTTTCCTTTTGTTCATCTTCTTTTGTTATATCAGTTATGTCTCAACTTTGTTCAAACCTCAACGCTCTCTTGACAATGGTAAGTTTTTTCCATCCATACATAGATGATGTCCAATTTTTGACTTACTAAGAAAGAGTAACTAAACTCTATTTTATTCATAAGATGATAATTATTACAAACTTAAGGCCAACTAAGAACCTTGAAAGGATTCTTAACCGTTCATAATTACTAGGTATATCATTACGGTTTAGGATTTTTAGATTGGGGGGATTTCTATGCTAGAGTTTATGTGTTTTTCAAAGTAGAGTGCTCTATTTTTTCGTGTGTCCTAAAATAAAATAAAAAATTCCTTTTATAGCACAAGGAATCCTTGTTTACAAGACTAAAATTACTATTTTCTCCTTGCTTTCATAATTCATCTGCTTCTCTACTTTAAATGGTAGCCATTTCTTTTTTTCTTGACACATGCTATCGATTAAGATGTAGAACTACATCTTTAATTTCTTTGTCATTTTCTGTCGATAGTTCTTCTCTTTGTTCTTTTTTGTCGCTTTATGCTGACAATTCTTTTGATGACATTGATGATGACACATCTTCGTCTTCTTGATCTTTGATATAGTAGATGCATTTGTGATCTTTGGTGGATTTTTTAGCATAGAAGCAGAATACCTTTCTTGTTTCTTAAACAATTTCCAGGTTGTTGCTATTAAAATTGGCTTCATATTTGGTAATTTTTTCACCATTTTCCTCTGAAAGAACCATGCTACTATGAGAAATAACGATGACTTTAATAGTTGAATGATTTATTTTGATCTCAATAGAGTTATCAATTTTCCCGAGCTCATAATAAATTTGGCCTAACATTTGACCCCTTAGTACATAAAGTTTTTCTATGTTGAATTCCTTTTTTGAAAGCACCCTTGGTTTGGAAACTTCTCTGTTTGTATTGAAAATCCTTATCTTGATGAAGTGGTATAGATTGATACATCATTCCTTATTCAAATCTATTAGTGAACTAAAAAATCTAAGACAAACAGGTTTGTCACCTACTTTAATCTTTTTTTCTAAAGTTCTTTATTACTCTTTTGAAATTTTTTGGAAAATAATTTAATTAACTTAAATTAATTTCTGGATATATGTTTTCTATTAGTCTTGCATAGAAAGCTTTGTAAATAAATTTTAAATGAACTCCTTCCAAGATATTGAATTTACTTCCCACAAAAAATTCCTTGTCTCTAGTGTAGAACTTTATATCTTTAATATATTCTTGAGTACATTTTTTGGCCAAGTTGTAAAGACTGAAGCATTGTGATTTGCTAAAGTTTCTATATTGATCATTTTCATCTTCAATGAATGGTGAATTTTTAGGGGATGTCTCCTCGAATAACACTCAATGCTTTATTGTCTTTGGTGTCTCTAAGAAAGATGCTTCTCCAAATAATATTGGAGACCTTACTATTTTTCCCATATTTTTCAAGTTTCTTGGCACTGTTGGTTGTTGTTGTAATGCTGTAAAATAATTTCTTATTATCTCCTCTATAGTTATTAGTTTTATGTTTTGTAATTGGCATAACTGTCGTCGCCTTCTATTATATTGGTGAAGGCTTTATGAGTTACTCCACTAATTCCTATAATAGATTTACTAACTTCTACTCAGTTGTTATATATTCTCGATTTTGGGCCATTATAGATCACATAAGTCTTTTTTTTCTCTTCTTTTTCTGCTTCATATGCTCAATTGAGCTTTTTTGTTTCAAATATTTTACTATCTTTTGAATTATTAGGTTCTTTCTTTTTATTTTGAATTATTTCTTTAAAAGTTTCACCTTCTTTAGATTGAATTTTTAATGAAAATTCATCTTCTGAGTTTTTGGACTTTATGAGTCATTTTGAACAATTAAGTTATTTTTGTTAATTTCATGTCTCCATAAGAGATTTCTTGAGGTATAACAACATGAGTCATTCCTGTAGGATTTTTATCTCTTTTTATTTTATCTTGGATTTGATATCAAGATATTTCATTCCTGAAAGCATAAAAATAGTTAGAGGTGTTAATTCTCTAGTAAAGACATTTATTAAACAATTCTTATTTCCTTAAAAATGTTCAACATAAAAAATGTAGTGGTTAAACCACTGTTGACATTTAACTAATCTTCCTTGTTTGTAATCAACAACAATATTAGTTCTTAAGAAATAACCAAAAAAATTGTTATTTGTTCTCACAATGAATCTGGAACTTATAACATATATTGCAAATTTCTTCATAGCTCTTTTAACTACTAATTTTTTTTTTATTACTATGATAATTTAACTCTGGAGCTCAAAAATATTCTGATGTATTTCTGTAAAGATATTCATTTTTTTCATCTATACTTTCTTTCATAACTATTCCTCAATATTCTTATGAAACATTTGTTTCAATTATTATTTTATCATCTAGCCTAAGATTGTATAAAGGTGGCAATTTTTTTTTACTTTTGTTTTTACTTTATTCATATACAGAGTATCTTGTTTTGTCTATTTTTATATATGATTTTTTTTTTAATTTTACATGTAAAGGTTTTCTCATTTCTGTAAGTTTTTTTTATATATGTTTATGTATATGTCAAACATCCTAAAAAAAATTGTAATTGGTTTTTGTATTTTAATTCACTAGGGAAACCTTGAATGTTGTTTAGTATATGGGGTTGTAGATTATGTTTTTCAAATTCAATTTTCAACCCTAAATACTTAATTTTTTGCTAAGAAAATATTGTTTTCTTTTTAGAGAGAACAATGTCTTCTTTCTTACATTCTTGTAGAATATTAATAACTAAATAATTTTTATTTAGTTTATTACTGAAAACTAAAATATCATCTATATAGATATAACAAATATTTTATAATTTTTGAAGATGTTATCTATATATATTTGAAAGATACTTAGAGCTTATTTCAGTCCAAATGGTACAACATTTCATTGGAATTATCCTTGAGGGAAACTAAATTCCGTTAATTTGTGAGATTTTTTCATCCAATCTTATTTGCTAAAATCCACTTTTGCGAACAAAACTTGAGAAGTATTTCTTTCTTTTTATTAATAATAATAATAATTCTTTCTTTGGAATAAAGTATCAATCATCAATGGTTTCCTTATTCAATGTTTTGAAGTTTATTATCATTCTCTTTTTTCTCTTCTTTTTTCAGCTTCTTTTTCAACTAGAAATGTTGGACTGGAGTGAGATAAATTACTTGGTATTATAACTTTCAATTCCAAAATTTCTTGGATTTGTTTTTCAAATTCAATCATGTCTTATAGAGTATAAACCATTGGTTTTACTCTTATGATCTTGTTAAGGTCTCTTAATTTTATATTAACAATCATTTTAGATTTATTTATTTTTGGATCTAATAGATTTTCTGAGCTTACTATTTTTAATAATTTTCTAATGTCGGTTAGGGTTTTATCTTATTGTATTTCGTTGAAAAAATAGTTTTGTTTCTCTTCTATATCTAATAAAATATTTTCTAAATAAGGTTTTTTGTTGTTCTATCTCACCACGTTTTCTCTTTTTATGTTGCATAAAAGTTAGGTTTTGTACAGTCAAAATTTTTCTTATTTTTGATATAAAAATGGTATCATCATATAATATTGTTAGACTTATTTTGTTTAAATATTGTGTAAAAGGTTGATATAAGTTTAAGAAATTATTTCCTATTAATAAATCAACTCATATTTCTTGTTAATATATAGTAGAAATGTGAAACTTTTCTCTTCCTATAATTATATCTATATATTTTAAAACTTTATTATGATTTATTGTAGTATTATTAAAATTGCTTACAATTAAATCTTTTGGTGTATGTTTATAGTGTTCTTCTAGAAACATATATTTACTTGCTACACACATACTAGCTTTTGTATCTGTATATGCATGTAGATGATAGTTATTATAACCTTTGAATTTTAGTTCTACATTAATGTAGGTACTATTTAGATTTGTAATACTATACAAATAATTCATCTTCTGATGAGGAGTACTCATAATGTGAGTGTTCATATTCTAAGTCAGTTATTTCCTCTTCAATTTCTTATAATAGATAAATACTTTAAGTATCATCTATATCACATTCCTCAATTGATTTTAACTCCATCTTAAAAGCTTAATCTAATATTTTTATTTTTTGTGAAAATTCCTTTTTAAATTCTTTCCTATGTTGAACCTTGTTTGGACATTCGTTGGCATAATGTCCTTCATTACAAATCCAACATCTATATTTTTTTTAAGGGCAATAATTCTTATTTTCAGGATGTCTATATCTCTTTCTTTTAAAATATCTCTTCCTGTAGATTTTCCTATTAAATCTTCTTTTATATTTTTAAAAATCTTGTTTTCTAAATTTATATTTTTAAAATCTCTTGTATTGTTTATATTTTTTTTGTATTTTGTTTATAGGGTTTTATGTTACATCCATATTTTCACGGTATTATAAAATCTCTTATATCACAAAATATTTTATCATTTTATATTATTTGTTTGTATTCATTTCTTTCTTGATATTTAATAATTATCTAACTTTCAATACTTCTTATTCTTTCTCCTAGAGTGTTTGGTATAGTTTTCCTATTTCTCTTATTTCAACTTTCTGTCAAGGTCTTATTAATGTTCAAGGTAATTTTTGAAAAAATATTTCCTAATAAGTTGTTTGCAAAGATGGTGGTAATTTATGATAATACATTTCATATTCACAAATAAAAAAAATCTATGTAATACATGTTACAAATTTTCATATTTGTTAGATGTCATTTGACTTCATTGATTTCATTTTCACTGGATTCAGTGATAGTTCTTCATTTATCTTTTCTAATAAATTCCTTATATATTTCATTTATTACTATATATAAGTATTTTATTCATGTGGGAGCATTTCCTTGCATTAATAAATGTTGTTAGTCTATTAAATTTAAAAACCAAACTTTTACATTTCTTGTCATTTTATGAGCTA
Source organism: Hippophae tibetana (assembly GCA_037013495.1). Classification (NCBI taxonomy): domain Eukaryota; kingdom Viridiplantae; phylum Streptophyta; class Magnoliopsida; order Rosales; family Elaeagnaceae; genus Hippophae; species Hippophae tibetana. The sequence goes on from CM072810.1 coordinate 2,036,886, forward strand.
ATAATACTCTACAAATTGAAGGGTTTGTTTGTATAGTTTGAGAGGTTTGTATGAGCACACTCATAAACTAGCTCATTCATCTGATACTTTCTTCCTATCTCTTATACTATCTAGATCTAATAGATTATATTTGTAATTATTATGGAGTATGAAATTTGGTGGTATATTACTTGTAGTTCTTCAATGCAACCCTTACTCCATTTTAGATGGTTATCTTCTTCTATCTATAGTGTCACGCTCTCTTAATCTTTGCCTATTTATTTCCTCCCTATGTAAATCAGATGTTCCTTTTCGGTAAAAAACTGATAATGAAATTGGTTTCATGTAACCTTTTTGGGTCATGATTTCTGGTTCAAAATAAGTCTTACTAATTATTGTCATATCATCTTCTTTGTTTGTACAAAAAAATTCACCTCGATGTTCTTCTAATTCTTCATTAGTTAATGTTAATAAACTAACTAATTTTTCTATATCCTTATTTTTGGGGTTCATGAATTATTTTCTATTTTTTTTATATTCCATTAAATTGAAATTATTTTTGTTTCATTAGATTTTTCTTCATTTTTTTTATCATTGTTAGGAATCACGACATTTGATCTCCTAGCTATTTATAGTCTTTCTAGGGGACAATATTTATGACCTACAATGTTATTGTTTTTATGTATGTTATATACATATTTTCTTAATTTTGTAAATTTCATATCTTTTAAAAGTTTATTATAATCACATTCATTTATTTCCTTTAATAATTCTTTTTGCGTTTCTATTATACCTTATAGATATTTTGTATTTACTTCCTTCACTAAATCTATTTTCTCTATTAAAAGTTTCAAACATTCAAGTAATATTATTTGATTATTTTGTTATACTTACTAGACTTCCATTTATTTTTAATCTTATATTTTTAATTTATTTTTAAACATTGTTATTTTCATAATATGACATCATTAATGAATGTTTTAATTACTTGGACTTCATCCTTTGGTTTTTTAACTTCTTATTGGTTAGAATTTTTTCCCTCGTTGTCTATAAAAGTAAATTTTGGTATAATATTATTTTTAACAACATTATTTTTTCTTTCTATTATGAAAGGTTTTTCCTTGATATTTAAGTGTCATTCTTTTAATATTTCAAAATCTGTTAGTATTTTTAATTTTATTATTTGTCTAAGTCTATGAAAGGTTTTATTTCCACAAATTCATTTTGTTCATATATTAAAATATTGTGGTTATTTGTTAAAAAAATATCCTACTAAGTAGTGTATTAAAAATGGATGATTTTTATCTTTCGTTAAATATCTTTTTTCGAAATTCATAAGCTACACTTAATACATTATTTAAATTTTTATCATGGATATTAATAACAAATCTAAGGTATGTTGTAAATTTTAATTTTTAGTATCCTAAGTTATCATGGATCACTCCTAATAAACCATATTTCCTATTTATTATTTTGTTATCTAGTAATGCTATTTTTATTGGTATATATATTCTTTCTCTAAAATAAACTTGTATTAATATTTGAATTCTTTCTAAATAAATATATCCAATTTTTTCTTTATCATTTTGGAGAATTTTGGATAGTTTATTCAATATTTTTTTTTGTTAATTAATGATATATTATATCTTTTATTTTGTATTTGTGATATTAATGCTCATTTATTTATTACTTATTACTTATTACATAATAAATTATATTTTTCTTGGAAATAATTTTCTTAAAGACGAGAATGATGTATCTTTCAATCCATCCATTTTTTAAAGATTTATTTTTTCTTTTTTTGAATTTCTTTAAATTTCTTTTTACTTATTATAATTTTATTTAAAAATCATTCTATGATGTCTTCTATTTTTAATTCTATTATTACTTGGTTTATCATTTCTTGAATGTTTATTATTTCTTCTTACATTTTAAAAATGTTACTATTTACTTCTGTTAAATTTAACTTTTATTAAATTGAGAAATATTTTTAAATTTTTTAAAATCTTAAGGATATTTTTACAAATACCTCAAAACTTGAAGGTATTTTTGATGTTATCTTTATACATTTCCTAAAACTATCATAAAATTACTATTAAAAAATATAATACCACAAATTCTCTCCTATCACTATAGTCTATTAATTATCAAATATTTAACCATCGTATTTACATAAATTAGTTAAATTAATTAAATAAATAAAATTATTATAAGTTACTTACCATTTTTAGTTTTACAAAGATCAAAATTAGAATAACAAAATATAAAAAATAATTCGATCCTTCCATATAAAGTATATTATAAATAATTAGTGATTTAACCTAGTGATTTACCAATAAAATTTATTATTTTTATATTTTAATTGTATCACATATCATATAAATTAAATTAAAAAAAAACATTACTCCAAATGTTTGATTTATCCTCGATTTATATATTTTACCTACCCATAATTGCAACTATACACCATCCCCTTCTCAATCGCACTTATTCATCTATCACCTTCCCGTACAAATATGATATTAGTATGATAAACTCATAATTCACAATTGTTCTAATTTATTTTCTACATTTTTAAGTTCATCCAAAGTCTTCCACTCAAAAGACATGGCACAAAAGAAAATAATTAATTTTTTGCAAAAATAAATAAAATTTCTAAACATTTTCTTTACTTTACGTAAAATGAATAAATAAACAATTTTATTGTTATCACATTTTACAAAAAGAATTTAATAACGTCAACTCCTTTAATATTAGATAATTTAATTATTATATTTTAAAAAAATGAAAGAAATAAAACTAAATAGTAATACTACTAATAAAAAATAGTAGTATTAAATAAAATGCACATACATAATAAAAAGTCCCTATATTTTTATATTTTGATTTTGATATGAGTATCAAAGAAAGAAAAATTAATTGTTGAATAAACACATTTTTGTTAAGAGAGAAAATTACAATAAACCGTTATATATATAGTAATATAAAATCTCCACAATCCTTAGTCCCTACCAACCATTTCTTTTGATAAAATTAAATTTAATAAATATCAAATAAATCAAATAATTATTTTAAAAAATTATAAAGATAAAAATTTGTCAGAGTACCAAATAGATATACAATATAATGCACTTTTAATTAAAATATGTTAAAAAAACTAAAACAAACGAGGGCGAAATTTTTTTTTAAAAATAACATTTGATTGATAGCAATAAAAATAATAATAAAAATAATTTAAGTATTTATATATTACTTAAGTAAAAACATAACAATAATATTATTTTTATTCTACAATGAACTTATTGTCAATAGTATTAAGGAAAAATATATTTATAAATAATAAATAATGTGATATAATATTACCAATAATATTAAATATAATCGAATTCCGATAATTAATGAAAAATTATTACTATAACTGTAATTATAATTATAATATATACATAGAAGTGATATACTATTAAACACTGATAACTCACGGAAGACAACGATTCAATGGAAACATATTATAAAATGAATTATTACGTCAAATCATAATTCCTCGATAACGCTCGCTGCATTATTCTTAAAATTCCACAAGTTTGATACGAGGAAAGCACAAAAATAAACTTCGTAATGAACCCCTTGAACATCTACCAAATACCTACAAACCAGAGATACGGATACCAAAAAATAAAACCAAGGCAAGCAGGCATCGGTACAATTCTTATCCTTCTCCATTCTTATGCAGCAGCGAACCTGCAAAGACAACGCCAGTGCCATGAACTCAATTACCAAAAAACATTATTAAAAAAATCGATTATGCCACAAACGTAAACATAAGAAATCAAGATAAAATGAGATTCAAATTACCCTAGCTCTGAGAGCTTCAGATGTGATTCAGCATAATCAATAAAGAAAGCATCTTCGTCCTGGAAAAGGGCATTAATTGCCAATAAGAATCCATAAGAAACGATGAGAATGATTTAGGTTATTCCTATGTTATTTATGACTGATTATTAATCTGGAATGGCACGTAAAACAATCTAAAAAAAGCAAGAATTCTAACTCTTTCTACACCCTTAAAAATAAGTTAGAATGTTCTATTTTTCTTCCATATTTATATAATTATTTATTATTTTATTATTTTATCTCATTTAAAAATAAAAAAAAATATTTTTAATTTTATTTCGTTCATAATTTTATAAATTTTATTTTAATATTTATCATTATTTTGATTACTCTACTTTAAACAAACATAATAATAATAATATTGTTTCTATTAAATTTAATTCCTATTATTATTCCTATTCTCATTAGTTTTTCGTTAATTAAACACCCCACAAAATAAAACACAAAAAGGAAACAAACCAAGATTAAAAGACTACATACCGCTGCATATTTCTCTACTAGAGGGCGGAAGGCAGGGTCACTGAGAAGAGCCTTATCAGATGACAGCTGTAGAAGACCTTCCTTCTCCCCACTCAGGAGCTCCCTAGTAAATTGTAAGACTAATATCAAATAGAATCCAAAGATTTATGAGGAACAAACCAAAGTCTGATGTGCCTGACGAAATCCATTTACTAAATGTAAATATGAGAGGAAATAAATACTCACTTAAAATAGGAGTTATCAAAGATGAGAGGGTTAGAGGTCCAGGCACCTTCAAATCCAGAGCGCTCCTTGTGGCACCTACCCTGAATTTTTTTCGATTCGATTAGTACAGTTAAGCATCATCAAAACAGTGACAAGCTATGAGAGATTCAAGTAGCATCAGATTAGAAACAAACCAGTGTGTGACCACCAGATAGAGCAACGATATCCTGATCACTGAGACCCATTGTTTTCCCAAATACTTCCCTCAAATGATCAGAACCTGAAACACCAAAACAAAGTTTAGATGTGCCATTCATCACCAAAATATTATAAAGTCGTGTATAATACGAAATGCAAAACTAACCCTTGGTAGCATCAGGAAGACGACCTTCTTGAGGTGGCTCTGGCTTGTCCTGCCGATAAAAGAATACAACTATCAGAAGAACTATTTATTAAAATGCATACGTAAACCTGATTCAAAAATTTCAACCGAACATTGTCTGAAACAGATTGAAATGCAAGGAAAAAACACAACAGTTACACACAAGTAAAGAATGAAGATATACTAATAACAATCTAAAAGCTAAACTACCATGCAAGAACTATCAAGTAAGAAAGGAAATGGCCTTATATATGAATAGAGTAAAACAATAAGGCCATCAAATCAACCGAAGCCAAACCGTAAGAAACAATGAAGATATAATAACAACGATCTTAAGGCAACCCTAGGATACAACAAATATCAAGTAAGATTAAATATGGTCAAAAGATATCAAAGGAGAAAAACGATGAGGCCCTCAAAATCAACCAAATTGAAACGTATTTCTCAGAATCAAAATTGGGGTACACCGCATTGCTGAAACTAAAACTGTTAAAAAGTCACACATCGATTGAACATAAAATATAAAACACATATATAAATAAGGACAATTCTTCATCTCATAACCTGAATTTTGAGATGGAGTTAGACCCAAATTTAACATGGTATCAGAGCAGGTAAGCTCACTCCGTGGCACGCAGCTGTAAGCCTACCACCGTTCATCGATCCACTACCGATGTGAGGGAGTGTTAAAATGTCTCACATCGATTGGGCATAAAATATCAAACACATATAAATGAGAGCAATTCTTCATCTCATAAACTAAGTTTTGAGATGGAGTTAGGCCTAAATTTAACAAAAACAAATAATCCACACTCCCCAACGAAAATCACAACACAATTCAATGAAATTATGCTAAAATGTGGTGAATAAAAACCGAATAGAGATCGAAATTTCACTAACTTCTCTTCCAGGGTGGAAGGGAACCTCAGGCCCACCTGTAATTTCAACAGCAACAACGCCAGCCAACTACACAGTCAAAGAAAAAAAATCGATTAAAAAAACCGACATAGACTATTAGACACGATCCATAGAAGAAAATGCACATTATAAAAATCAAATTCAGCTGTCACGTACCTGGTAAAAGTCACCATAGGAGAGAATAGGGAATTGCTCCTTGATGGGCTCCAAGAGCCTTACAGCAATATCAAGACCATTATTAGCATTGTGACTGAGCTCAGCAGCGTGCTTCATGGTTCCAAAAGGACCACCTGTTTTGGTCTTCACGTCAAAGGTCCCAGCCGAGTGCCATCTACAGAAACATACTCACACAAGTCAAAATCAATCATACATTTAATTTCTACAAAAAAAGAGAGCAAAAATTAAGACCCATACGCAAGTCGGAGCATGAGTGGAGCACAGTTATTGTCAGCGATGAGACCCCTGAGCTTTCTCTTGGCCTTCTCAACGGCCTTCTGGTACTCATCGCTCACTTTTGGGTAGTTCTTCACCATTTTTGAAATTTCTAGAGATCAAATTCCAAGTTTCAGATCAAAAGTATCATACAAAATGAATATCAGATCGGAATGAACCAAAAACTCGTAGCCATGAAGATCAAACAATCAATAACTGTTGCATAGTGTCACTGACCTTAGAAGCAGAGACGAGACGATGGAAATAAGAAGCAAAAAAACTAGCACAAGATTGACACGAGAATAACACAAGCTCAATGGAAGGTTTGTGGAATGGCGAAGATATGCTTTGGAGGGAGCAAATTAAGCTTCTATTATTTTATTTCAAGCCGTTAGATATTCAAGATATTGTGGCCAAAATTATGTAATGAATTAGACTGTTAGGATTATTTGGACGAAGTTAATTGTTGTAAATTGAAGCGAAACAATAATATTTTGTTATTGATTTAATAAATGTATATCAAATATCAAATATAAAAAAATTTAAATTTATTAATTTTTAATGAAATCCTATTTTACTCTAAATGAGGTAAAATAAATACAATAATTTCATAAAAATAATGTGAAGTTTCAATTAATAATAAACTTATAATGTGTTATTTTTTGAAGTGTACAATTAGATCATTACAAATTTATTACTTTATAAAATAAATTTTTGTGATTTTTTTATAAAAATATTAAATTTGTATTATTTTAATTAATATATATGATTTTAAATTACAATTTTGTTAAAAACAACTAACTCAGAAACTTTTGGTAACAATAATTAACTACTATTACTAAGTTTGATATTAGAGCTTTATTCCATGTTAGAACATTTATGGGCATGGTGATTAGAGAACGATGGTTCGTATAGATGGATGTGACATCTTCAATCACTGAGTAGCTTTTGGTATAAATGGTTAGTTATTATTTTTAAATTCGTCATATTAATTTTATTTTAATATTATTATTAAATAAAATTATCATTAATAAAATATCTTTACGATAATAACAATTTATATTTTGATAATTATTAACATTAGAAATGATAATAACCATAACTAAAAAAAATAAAAACATTAGAAATGATAATAACCATAACTAAATAAAATAAAAATGTAATGATATGTTTCAATAATATTTGTTATTATCACTTCTTAAAAAATAATAATTATTACCATATAAATTATATATTTTATAAATAATTATAATTAATTTTTTTATTTAATAAAATTATAATTAATGAAAAATTATTATTGGTGTTATATTTGTGGTATTTATATTTTCTAACACAAACTTACATTTTTTTAGCATTAGTAAAAAAATTATTTTAGCTAATATATTGGGTCATAATGATAACAAAATTAAATATATTTATAAAAATAATAATTACTTACAAATAGTATGTTACGTTAAATTTATGTTTTATTGTACATGTTATTTCTTAAAAAATGGATAAGTTTTGTTCCAAAAATATAGAAAGTTCAAAGAATAAAAGAATGGAAGATATTCAAAGGCTATCGTGAAAGTTGCTAATTTCATGGGCAGCTTAAAAGGTATGCGAGACCGCGTGGAAAAAAGATTATTAAGGAAATTATGGACGAGACCAGATCGTTGTTGGCGAAAATGTCGATATTACTAAAGAAGTGTTTATATTCATTATTATCAGAGAATAATTCATATTAATAATATTATTGATTTGTTTATTAAATATTAAATATTTATTATTTATATTATAGAAAAATAATTACTTTAATTTTTTTGTTTTGTTGACATAAAATTTCAGAAACTTACTAAAACAACTGGCACCAAGGAATAATAATTGGCAAGTGAGCATTTGTACATGATTTGCTCAACAAAGCTATTGTTGTCGTTTAACGAATAATATAGTTATTATTAACTTTACAAAGAGAAAATTATTGAAAATCATCAAGCATTTATTGATTGTTATCGGTTATTTTTATTAATTATAGTATGATATATAATTAAATAATTATAAAATAATAAAAATTATTAATTTTTTTATCATATATAACACTATAATTAATTTAATGTTAATTTATCTCAATGTTTATCCAAAACTTTAAATCCATGGTATCCTCTTTGAGTTAAAAAGGAAGAAACTAAAATCTATAAAGATATATATATTTTAATACAAAAGGTATTTATCTAAAATGCTAATTGTGTTTAACATAACTTTATTTATTCTCCATGTGTTAGCAAAAAATGTTATAATATTCTTGAATTTTATAATTAATATCATTGATATCCTTAAATCTAATTATATTAACTTTTTTATACATATTATCTTAATATTCATATGACTCTAATACCAAATTATAGGTCATTTATTTAATATTATTTATTAATTCTTGTATATTATTGATTAAAAATAAATTTTTACTTTCCTTATCGTAACATTATGTTATTTTTTTCATCTTCTTGTTTACCCGTTTGAATTTAATAGGTCTACCATAATCATTCTTTTTGTTACACAAATTATGTCTCAACTTTACTCAAATTTTAATACTTTCTTGATAATAGTGAGTTTTTTTTATATATTTATAAAGATGATTTCCAATTTAGATTTATTAGAAAAGAACGATTATATTCAATTTTATTCATAATATAATAATTATTAAAATTATAAGATCAACTAAAAACCCTAAAGACATATCAACCACTTATAATTACTAATTGAAATTTCCTTTTCATATTGAGTTCTTTATTTAGAAATTTTATTTTCTTTAGATTGAATTTTTAATAAATATTCATTTTTAGAGTTTTTGGATTCTAAGAGTTGTTTTAAATAATCAGTTCTTTTTATTTATTTTCTTTTTTCGTAAATAACTTCTCGAGGTATAAAAACTCGAGTTATTTTTGTAGGATTTTTATCTTTTTTTTATATTGATTTTGATATTAAAATGTTCCATTTATATAAGCATATAAATAATTAGATGTGATAATTTTCTAGTAATAACATCTATTAAACTATTCTTATTTCCTAAAAAATGTTTGATATCAAAATTAGGTGGTTGAATCATTATTACCATATGACTAATCTTCTTTATTTATAATTACTTCCAATATTAGTTTTTAAGAAATAACTAAGATTCTTATTATCGATTCTACAATGAATTTAGAACTTATGACATATATTGCAAAATTTTTAATAATCATTTTAACAATGAGGTTCATTTGATGAAGTAGTATCAACATCTTTCTTTTTAGACATCCTACTACAAATTTAGATTCAAAAAATTTGAATTCAATGTAAAAATTCATATTAAAAACACGTGACAAAAAATTGAAACAAGAATTCAAAATGCAAAGAAGAATAAAAACTTTCAAAGCATCAAGCTAATGTAAAGAAAAAATATCATAATACAAAATGAAAAATACATTAAACACAACAAGTTAAACCCTAACATATAAAATTTCAAAGCCAACTCACATGCATAAAATCAAAGAAATAAACAACAACAAAATGCAAAAAAAAAAATTGAAAAGAAAAATGACTAAAGATTATAAACATATAAACATTCATAGTAAAATATAACTACGAACATGAAAAAATCAAAACAAATCTAAAAATAATACGATACACTCAAAAACAATAAAATCTAATTAAAAAATTGATATAACAACAAAAAAATATAAATTAATAGAAAACAACACTTACCTCATAGTGAATTAGTGATTAGACTTTAATTTACATAAATTAAAAACAAACAACAATGCAATACCAAATCAAATGAATGATAAAAATAATATAGATGAAACATGCATAGTGAGTATAAATAAAAAGAGATAAGTGAATAAATTTAAAAAACTTACCATAATAAGTAAGAAAACGCAAATACCAAATCAAACACACAAATTCATTAAAAAAATGGAATATATTAGAGGTAAACCGAATGAATCAACAAAATCACCTTTGAAAATCTATTGAGAACACAAAGATAAACTATAGCAGCTAGATAGATATGAGATAACAAGAAAAATACAAAAAAAAAAACACCAAATGAACCACAAAAAAGTAATATACCAAATACACAATAAAGAACTCAAAAAACTACAATGAAAATAAAAAAAAAATTCCAAGGAAATGAGCATAATTGAATGAGTTAAAGCATAGATATAAGAGAGATAACAAAATCAAATTGGTTAGCTATAACGAGGGGAAAGGAATTCATGTTAACTGGTATACTCACAAGGGTAAAATACTCATTTTCCATCAAAATGACTTCATGACTCTAGATACGAAAATTAAGCATTTAGTTTGATATTGGTTATATTCTAAGCCATTTTTATCGAAAAACATGTGAATAAACTATGAAAGTTAATTTTTTTAAAAACTATTTAACTTAGATGATAACTTTTTACTCTTTGAGTCCATCCAATTGTTTCCTCCAATTAGACACTTAATTTTAATTATACATATGAAAAGTTTGAAATTACACACCTTTAAGAGTCTAAAACAATTATTTCTAGGTCATGTTTAATTGATAATAATGAAAATAATTAAAAGTATTGTTATATTTTATTTGATTATTAATTTATAATGAAATGTGAAGTATTCTAGCAATAATAGTAATACTTACTTCTTCTATAATTATTCAAGAATATGATAAAATGTTTTATTTTTTACATTTTATTTCGTTTAAAAATAAATAAAAATTATTTTTTTATTTTCTTTAATTTATAATTTTATAAATTTTACTTTAATATTTATATTTATTTTAATTTCATTGTTCAGATATAATAATAATAAAATTATTATCATTCTTATTATATTTCAATTATACTTGTCAAACATAATCGTATAATTTTTTTTAGTAAATACAATTAAGTCTTCGTTCACACATTAAATCGTACAAAGAATAATTACAGATCATTAATGTGTGTTACTAAATTTACATTCCAAAGTTTGAATTGGATTTTGAATTGAGAAAATAAGATATAAGTATCATTGCACGTAACTCACGATTAACCCCACATGAGAATAACTATTGCTAGTAATATTTATTTTATTATCTGTAGTAAGACAATCACTTGTAAATATTAAATTATCAACTTCAAGTTTCATGGTTATTTTAGCTCCTTCTTTAAGAGCTATATAGTTCATCACTTGAAGGAATATCCACGTGAATAATGCAAATAGTACGAACATAGCAAAATAGAGTCATTGTGGTCTCTGGCTATTAAACTCAAAATTGTGACTTTTTAATCCTGATCCCAAAGAAGCATCAATGTTGATCTTTAATCTTACATTTTTTGAATAATTCAAAGTTGGAGTTCCAAAGTTCATAGGAGAATACGACGAATCTGGTTATATAATGTATTGTCCATCTCATCCGAATTCTCATTGATGTCATTATTTGTTTCATGATTTAAAGTTATATTTTATTTAAATTTTATGATTATAATTTTATCTCATTTAATTGTAATAATAAATTTATTGTTATAATAGATAATCATATTTAATTTTTTATTATTTTATATTTTTGTTTTAAGATCATTTAATATAAAGAATATCCATTATGTATTACTTTATCAATTACTTCGATTCCAATAAATAATTTTTCTTAAATGAAAGATAAGAAGCAATTGTATAAAAAGAGGTCCAAATTTTACTAAAATAACAAAACGCAAATGCCATATGAGGATACTTTTTTGTAATTTAAAGAAAATTGTATAAAAAGAGGTCCAAGTTTTACTAAAATAACAAAACTCAAATGTCACGTAAGGATACTTTTTTGTAATTTAAAAAAAATCAAAAGATATTAAGTGAAATTTCTTATTCACAACTTAAAGATAAATGGAAATTTTCAAATAACAAGTATTGATTTAACTTTGTTAGTTTTGTAATTTAAAAATATGATTAATTAAGTTAAATTTTAAAAATTTAATTTTTTTATGATAAAATTAAAGTTATATATTTTATTAATAAAAAAACATTAAAAAAATACCTCATTTCCTCTCTATACTCTTTTTCTCTATAAAACCCTTTTCTCTTTTAATTTTACTTTTCAATTTTTATTAATAAAATAATGACAATTTTTCTCTATCTTCTTTATTTTTTATTTTTTAAACTTTTATCAATAAAATAACGATATAATTTTTTTTATTAATAAAACATATAATTTCTATTTTATTCTTAAAAATATTAAATTTTTAATTTTTTTGATTTATTTGATCATATTTTTTTACTTAAAAAATTATAAAATTAAAATATATAAATCATATAATTTTAAAACTAAAATCGCAACACTACTGCAGCTAACAACACAGAGCTATCCAAAGCAAGTGCTTTCTTTCGTAACACAGCCACTCTAGTGGTTAAGTACAATACGAATTAGCTTTTAAGCATATAAGTTTAATTTTTACCGTGTTACTTGTTTTAGGTGTGAGAAAGGGACAATATTTAGCTGGATTTGACCACATGAGGTGCATATAAATTTTACATAAATTTTGAATTTGTATTCATGTGTTAAAAATTATAAAATATTCAATTGAAAGAAAATTTTAGGTGGTGTTAAAAGGTAAATGAAAAAACAAAATGGAAAAAAGAGAAAAAAGAAATTGAAAGAAGAGAAAGAGAAGTAAAGTCTTTTTCTATTTAACGCAAATCTCACCTCTTGTTGTGTTCTATTTGCTTTCATTCTCTCTCGTCTCACTGTGAGTTTCCGTGCGCTTTTCTCACATTCTCATCCTCTCACATATTCGTCTTTCTGCTTCTTCTTGACTCCCACCCAACTGTGAGTGTTCTCAGCTCTAATCTTAAATCTAAGTTTTCTCTATCCTTGATCGTTCTATTTCATTTATTCTTCCAGATCCCTAATTTTTTAGATTCGTAGATTCTAAAAAATTAGAATTTTCTGCCGTTATTTTGAATGTTATTAGATTCTAATTTTCTGTTCTTATGTCCTTCAGTTATAGATTCACTTGATGCCTTTAGTTATCGATTTATGTTTTTTTTGACTTCTTTTTACTGGTACTCAGATTGCCTTTTATTTATTTTTTAAATTCCGAATTTCAATTGATACTTTATAGTTTGTTTTTTTTCTTTTTATAATTTCTAATCGTACTGTTGCTTGTCATGGGTTATTTCGATCTGAGTACTTGGACTGTGATCTATTTTTCAGTTTAGGTTGTATTAATCTTAAAATATTTTCTTAAGGGAATTGAGTTTATAGGGTTTTTCCTACTGTTTGAGGTTTATTTTTTTGTCCTGCTGATTTTATGTACGTGCTCTCGATATTTTTATGTTACTTATATGTTGACATGCTTGTAATGTGGAACTCAGACTGTGAACGTGGTCGATGGCTTGCTATTGAAGTCTAAGTTTTGTTAAATGTCAAGTATAGATGGTTTTGTCTGTCGCAATTGCTTCTTTTTTTTGTGTGCTGACATTCCACTTTGGTTTATGTGAAACTAGAGAGGGAACACCAGTGAAGATGTTTAGGCTTAGGCTTAGCTAAGATTTGGCTAGTCTTTTGAGCAGACATGTCATTGTAGTTTTTCTTTTGTATTTATCTCACTAGAATTATTCTCTTATGCATGATTCAACATTTAGATTTAATTATCAAATGACATACTATTGCAGTTTTGCTTCAGTCTTCACACTGAGAACTGAGCTGAATTTGTTTGTTTAACTCTTGATTGCCACGGTCTGCATTATAGATCAGGATTAGAAATGCACTTTCTTGGTTTTTTAGCTTTTGTTTAATTTTATTATTTGAATATTATTTTAGGCAATCATGAGTGATGAGGGAGAAAGGAGTTGTCCACTTTGTGCTGAAGAGATGGATTTGACAGATCAACAATTGAAGCCTTGCAAATGTGGTTATGAGGTCTGGCATACTTACTATTTTATATTCTTTATTATCGTTCTTTTATTTTATTTTCTGCTTTTTAGAGGGTGGTGGTTCTATCTCTATATCTAAATAAACTCCCTTCTCTAACTAACTCTCGATTTTTAATTGATAGATGTATGAAAATAATGTTATCTTTTCTCCCAGTAGCTTAAAAGAGAGTTGGTTTCTCAACCACTTCTAACATTGTATTAGTGCTAGAGGTCTTGTGTTCAAGGCCCAATAACCTTAATTGTTGAAGTGTTTGACCTGCATGGTACATGGAGCCAACACTTGTGGGGGAGTGATAAATGTAAAAAATCAATATTGGCCCTTCTTCCAATAACTTAAGCTTTTATGAGAGTTGATCTCCTAGCAACTTCTAACATCAATATTGCCCTCGCATAATTTGTGACTTTTCTCATGGCTACCTATTGCCAGAATTATGGAAATTAGTTTATCAACTTTTATGGACGCTTAATTTTGCCTTTTTATTTTATAAATACATGGTTTTTCAAAAATCTGGATTTGTGTTAATAAAGTTCACTGTTAGAATTAGAAGATCATCTTTTGTTGTATTCTCAAAGAAGGTGGACATATATACTCATTCTTTGCTAAATCCTACCTTTTACTACTCTTTTTTAAAAATATCATCCCTTACTCATCTTGAATGACATAAATCATGCATGAAGGAAAATGCTGTTGATTGTGTTGTGTATAAAATGATGGAAAATGCTACTAGTTTGGGTGCGCGGTACAAAAATTTGGACTATTATAATTTTTGAACAATTAGAATTTGTGTAACTACTAACTAGAGTTTGAACAGTCAGTATGTCATGGGTAAAAAATGGTTTAAGAGGTGGAGTCTGTCTTTCATGTTTCAATGTTGGATATGCCCATAGAGTCAGGAAGTACCTATTAGCATCTACCTTTGTGATGGCTCAGTCATGTCATTACTTTGACTCACGCCTCTGATTTTTTTTTCTTGTAAGGAATACTTCTATATATCACGGTTCAGTACACTGCAATGCTGTATGTGGCTTCTATGTGATTTTTTTTTAATATTTTCAAGTCTTTCTTTTATTCTCTACATGGCAAATAAGTGATCAAGTTTCTAAATGAGGAATCTGTGTTCTTCCCGTGAATGAGGAAGCCGTGCTGTGTGTAAGAACTCTTTAAGTTTATCTTATAGTATTTTAAGTTCGTTTAATCTTTTAATTATTTGAGTGTTCTTCCATATATTACTCAACATTATTAACCCGTTAACGCAACAAAAGAGTTTGCTACTCAGCTAGCGATTTTCTCGAAGCCTCTCCTTATTGCTCTGTTTTGGCACTTCTGAGAAGTCCCATTGTTTCAAATCCAAGTCATTTGCGTTCATCTCATATAACCTTTACTTTATATCTGGAAATTTTGAACTTTTTATGTCTGCAGTTATTTACAAGTAGAGAATCTTTGATGTATATTATGTTTTACCTCTAATAAAGATTTTTCATTCAGATCTACCATGTGCTATGATAATTAATCTAATTCTCAATGTTTTCATCATAGATATGTGTATGGTGTTGGCATCACTTAATGGACATGGCGGAGAAGGATGATACAGAGGGGCGGTGTCCTGCATGTCGTGTTCCTTATGATAAGGAAAAGATAGTAGGGATGGCTGCAAAATGTGAAAGGTGAAGGCATTTTTTTAAATTCTTCTTGTAGAAAACTGCATCTTATGTTACATGGACTCTTTTAGGATACTGGATGTAGTAAATTTTTGGATATGATTTGGGTGTTGGACTTCGACATCAACGGACACTGGGGAGTTCATGTAACATAGACTACATCTATATTTATGTCTTAATGTCGATGTAACATAGATTGCGTCAACGTCTCTGTCTTAATAACACCCTTACTTCACCCCCTCTTCTTTTTTATATACAATTTCTATTATACCCTACAGGGTTGTGGCTGAAATAAGTACGGACAGAAAATTGAAGTCGCAAAAGGCAAAGACCAAATCATCAGATGGGAGGAAGCAGCTGAGCAGCGTGCGAGTGATTCAAAGGAACCTTGTCTACATAGTTGGGTTGCCTCTGAATCTGGCAGATGAGGAAGTATAGTCTTTCTCTGTTCTTAGTCTTTCTCTGTTCTTAATTCACATTCTAGTGTTGCATTTCTAGGCTGAGTGCCTAAGTATGTTTTATATGGTTTCATGCTCAGCTTCTCCATCATAGAGAATATTTTGGTCAGTATGGGAAGGTTCTTAAAGTCTCTATATCCCGGACAGCAGCTGGGGTAATCCAGCAATTCCCCAACAATACATGTAGTGTGTAAGTATAAGTTTGTATTTATCTAATATTACTGAATTGAAAGTCATCCAGTTATTTTGACTTCAGCTTAGTTCCTCTGTTGTAACACCATGGAGAGAAGCATCCTGTTTTTTGTATACTAAGATATGAAAGCTATAAAACCTAAACTATGGATTAGGTGCATGTTTCAAATCTGATTGTGGGTATTGCTTCTTTCTATTGGTTTCAATGTCTTTATCTGATACTTAGTTATTGTTTTTTTGGGGCTCTCCTGAAATTATGTAACATCACCTATCTATTTTTTTAATTTTTTTAGCTCTAGTTGTTTTGCATCTCAAACAACAGACGTTATCCTTCATTTGTGTCAGATATATTACTTACTCAAATGAAGAGGAAGCTGTTCGTTGTATTCAAAATGTACATGGGTTTATTTTGGATGGTAGACCTTTGAGGTATGTGAGTACAATATGGTCCTTACTCATTATTGAAACTGAAAAAAGGAGATTGGGCATTTTCTCCTAAAAATCATTTGTAACTTTTTGTACAGGGCTTGCTTTGGAACCACAAAGTATTGTCATGCCTGGCTTAGAAATATGGTATGGATCAGCGTTCAGTCTGTTTTTCTTGGAGTAATTGCCCAATTTTGGATTTTTCAATTGAACTGTAACTGATAATTTGATATGATTTTATCGATGATTTTTCTGTTGTCCAGCCTTGCACCAATTCTGATTGTCTGTATTTGCATGAGATTGGTTCCCAGGAAGATAGTTTCACTAAAGATGAAATAATTTCAGCATATACAAGGTATGTATTGGAATATTGTTCCTATTTGTCCCAGATCATGGTATGATGTAGTTTTGAGTCCTTTTCTGGGTCAATGGGTGTTTGAGGTAAACTCTGAGTATGGATGAACTTTCATAATTTTTTACAGTTGGGTATTTATGACATGTATAACGGTATATGTCCATCCCACTGGATCAGACTCGCAACATACATGGAAGACCATATTAATTTGTTCAATACTTAGCAGTACGTTCCTAGTTGTGGTAATAATTGAAGTCTCTTATAAAAAAAAAGTGAAGCCATTCTTGAAAGACCACTTTTTGCTGCTTGAATGATTTTTTGTTTAATATGCATATGGTTGGGTTTTGAGTCACAATAATATGTATGTTGTGAATTACTGAAATTGTATTAATATTGGTAGATGTCAATATATTTATAACTTTATTTTGTCTGAATGTTTTCATTGCAATCATCAATTAACTTGAATAGCTGTTTTGAAGGAGTAGAGTTCAACAAATTACTGGTGCGGCAATTAATGTGCAACGGCGTTCGGGGAGTGCATTGCCATCGCCAATAGATGATTATTGCATCAATGGTTCTGTTTCGTTAGGAAACTCAGTTAGCAAAATGTGTCCAACTGTAAGATTTCAGTATTCAACATTTCCTTCATGAAACAGTGATCCTCTTGACTTGCATTGTTGATGGTTTATGATATCATTGACTTTTTAATGAGGAACAAACATTAGAGTTTTATTATAATTTTAGTACTAGGATTTTTATAATAAGAGTTCAATTTGTATTAAAATTGTTATTTGTTTTATTTTTCTATTCCTTTAGGATTAGAGTTTTAGATAAGAGTTTGATTTCTTGTAGGATAATGTTTAGGTACTCTATAAATAGAGCCCATGCTATTTTAATTTAAGAAGCCTAATTATGAGTTATTGAATAGTTATGGAATTAACACCCCAATTATTCCTCCTCTTTCATCTAATTCCCCTATGCTCATTTTTCATCCTTCCTTCATTCGGTCATTCCTAATTATACTTTCCCATCTCCCCATCCTATTCTAGCATGCAACTGTTGTGTTATTACATCATTCATTTTTAATGGACATTCAGGCCTGCCCGAACCATTTCTTTTTATACTTACTGTAAGTGGTTTGCATGTGTTATGTTTGGTTGATTGAAGAGGTTAGAATCTATACACCTGTGATGAGGCTTTTGTTTGATGTTGATTTGCAGTAAATTCTGAGATTATCGTCTATGTTTAAGTTTCTAAAATTATTTTGGTGCATCTTGGTGTTGTGCTCTTAATCTGATTTTTGTAAAATTTATCTTACAGAATGCTGGAAACATTGCTAGAGGTTCTCCTCCCAGTGGAAGTTCTTGTAGCTCTACTGCTCTTCCAGCTGCAGCCGCATGGTATTATGGTTATTTCTTTCTTGGCTTTCAGTTTGGTATATTGTTGTCTGTTCCCTAATTGTAGATCACATGTTAGGGGTATGCGTGGTGCAAATGGCCAACTGTTAGGTGTAAACTTAATGTGTTCAAATGGACCTTCTAAACAAAAACCTGATACGACTAGTGGTACATTGGCATTTTCATCAGCTGTTGCTGGTACAACTCAGTCGTCTACATTGCATGGCAGTGGAGGGAAGAAGCAGTCAGCTATTGACGGCAATCAATCTATGCATGCTAAATTTAAACCAGAATTATTGAAGCATGTTAAGCAACATACTAATTCTGGCCATCAAACTGACGTGTCCGAGAAACCTACTGCTATTGATGGTGCTGCTGATTTGAATTTAAGCAATCACTTCTATAGTCGACCAGAATCAAATGAAAATTTTGTCATTGATTTACAACCAAACATGTATAAAACCACTGACCAACATGGGAAAAGTAGTTCTGGTCATGAAAAAGAACAGAAAGTAACTGAAGGACGGGTCCTAAATTTATGCTCAGAAGTGTCTTCACTAATCATCAGTACTGATGCTATAGATAAAAAATCTGGAACCACCAGACTTGACGGTTATCCTGGTAACTCCTTTGTTAAATCCCCTCAGGGTCATGCATTGCAGCAATTTTGTGATGAGCAATCTCAAGAACCATTAACAGTAGCTCAGAACATATCCGTTGATGAGGTTTCTGGTTTAAGAGATCAAAGTGGCAGGATATCAGATGCTCCAATAAAAGTGATGTTCGAGACATCCACAGAGTTGGACGAAGATGAAATTTCTTTCGACAATCAAAGACTTAAAGATCCCGAAATTGTCACACATTCTTCTTATTTGCCCAATTCAATTAATGGATTCCATTCTTTAAGTCAATCTAGGCTTCCTTTGCAGCAACATGAAGTTTATGATGCAGTTAATGTAAATACTGATCATCCATTCGTGAATGATAAAATTAGCGATGTGTGTAATGTTTCGGCGGCATCTAATGGATATACTGAGAAATTTTTGAGAAGTTCTGTTGGTTCTGATAGAACCTTAGAGCATTCCTTTTTGTATCGAAGTGATGGTACAGGGAAGCATATGGGAAGACTATTGGGCGATGCAGGGAATGCAGATATTGGTTTTGTAGATAAAGGGGAGAGCAGTATAATATCAAATATATTAGCTTTAGACTTGGATTCTTTTGATGAACCATTGACATCACCTCAAAATTTGGCCAAGTTATTGGGTGATGGTGACAAACTTTCTGGAACACATAAACTATCAAGTTCTTGGAAAGCACAAACAAGCAATCAGTCCAGGTTCTCTTTTGCAAGACCGGAGGAGAGCATTAATCAATTATTTAATGCACCTCAATCTCTTAATGTTATTGGCCCAATGTCGAAGAATCACTCTTTCAGCCATGATTTAGGAGAAAATAGAGACTCATACTTTGATAAAGTGGGGATTTGTAATGGTTTTGCATCCAGTAACTTTGAAGAACATCAGAATATGGGCAGCAGTCATTTACCTTTATCTTCCAATAAGTACTCTGGTGTGTATTCTTGGTTTCTGACTACTCATGTTGGTTGAGCATCACATTTTTTTTCTGGTTGTACGTGTGGTTTCAGTTATTTTCAGTAGTTTCCTGGTTTCACTCTTAAGAAATATAATTTGCCACTAATAAAGACATTTTGAATAATGGATTGCAATTGTCTTGAAGAGAGATTTGTAGCATCAGTTTAATGATGCCATCAGTGCATGTGTTATAGGATTTTTATGACAATAAGCTCGCGCAGCCTGCTATAAGTTGGTACTTTGATTTCAAATATCATTAATTGAAGTTATTGATAATGTAATAATATCATGGATGACATGCTGGTTGAAGCCAACTGAAAAATAAATTATTTCTCATGGCTATTTTTCGAGCACTTATAGTTCGAGTTTTGTACTTTTACTTTGGTGGGTGGCTTTATTTCTGTGATGGCTACTTGTGCGGATTTTGAATGTGATAGTGGGCTCCACTGCATAGCCATTTTGGGTGTTTTTATTTCTCAAGCAGTAGATTCTATTTCTTAACCAATGTTTTTATGCAGTTTCTAGGGCTCAAATATCAGTTCCACCTGGATTCTCGGTGCCAAACAGGGCACCACCTCCAGGCTTTTCATCTCATGTGAGGATGGACCAGCCTTTTGATCCCTTATCTGGTTAGTTGTAGTTTATCTTGTAATTATTAATATTTTAGTATTCTATTTCAAATTTGTCATTCTAATTATAATTTCATTTTTCAGGGAAGCGGATGATTGAAACTTCCCCCTTGTTGAGAAATACATACCAACCCCAGGCTACTGGAAATATGGTAGGAACTGCAGATATTGAGTTCATGGATCCAGCAATATTGGAAGTTGGTAAAGAAAGGCTTGAAGGTGGGCTCAATAACTTGGCCCTAGAAATGAGATCAAACTTTCCTTCCCAATTATCTCCCTTTGAAAATGATCCGAGGCTTCAACTTCTGATGCAAAGATCCCTATCCTCTCAACAGAACCTTAGATTTCCTGACGTTGGGGATAACTTTTCTCATCTTAGTAATTCATATGGAATTTCTTCAAGGCTTGTTAATCAACCGCCACAAGCAAATAATCTATCACCTTTTGCACAAATGTCCTTCCAGCAGTCCAGAAATGGTCTTATGTCCAATGGACACTGGGATTCGTGGAATGAGGTTCAGGGTAGAAACACATTAGGCATGGCAGAGCTCCTTAGAAATGATAGGCTGGGATATAATAAGGTTTATGATACATACGAAGATTCTAAATTTCGGATGCCTAGTTCAAGTGATCTATACAACAGAACATATGGGGTGTAATCTTGTTGAATTGGTTGGAAATCATCCAAGGAATCATGTTCGGTTTTGCGAACATCATACTCAGAGGGATCTTATTGGGTTTTCTGAACATCATACTCAATTATGGGACTAACTCACATACTCACATGGCAGCCTGGATCAAACTCCCAAAAACAGGTAAGAATGACATTATGCCTTCCGTTTTGGATGGAGATTTTGTTCATTCCCATCCAAGAATTGATGATATTTAAAAATAGGTTAAAGAATGTAGGCTTGCATAACTTGAGCTATTAAACCTTTTATGGGGTTTATTTTATTTCTTTGAATTCCCTTTTGACATTGCATGTGATAAACTTGTCTGATGACCTAAGTCGACTGTCAATTGATTCTTAATTTGGGCTCTGATTGATTCTTGCTTCCATATATCTGGTCCCAACCCATTCCATAAAAAAATTTCTTCATTTTAATCAACGTGACAATATAACCCCTTGTGGGTTTGTGTGTGGAAGTGGAGCATTACTCAAAGAATGTCCCAAAGTCAAATTTATCTTGAAATACAATCTGTTTCATCGTTCATGTTAAAACCTTTATTAAACAGATTTAAACCATCTCCCTTTTGCAGCTAGCTAGTTTTACTAGATGTCCTGCTCAACCTTCCAGTGTCTGCTACTGTATCTTTCCATGATATTGGTGGTTCTCTGGTCTTTATTATTAGTTTGATATGGTATTTCTGCCCCACAAGAAACCTGAATTCTTTTGTTAGGTTGACAAATTTTGTTTCTTTCTTGCTGTATTTTCAGGTAAAGCTTTGATACAAACTGCAAATGCTACAAAGAGAAGGTTGCAGATTTTCGTATGTGTTCTTACTGTCAGCCCAAACACCTGAATGTCAAGTATTTGTTCCTTATTGCATAAGTGAATAAAACCCAGTCAATCTCTTACAAAACAAATGAAATATGACCTTGTCCTTGTGGATTTCTAGTATTAGTCACAAAATTACAGGATAGGTTATATAAACATTGATTTCTACTGAGTTTATATTGCTTTTTCTACCATCATGACTAGCTTTTCAATGCCTATGTTGAAGTGTTTTGTTACTAAACTTTTAAAAGGACAAGAATTTAGAATTTTCTTTTGGGATTGATAGAGCTGACATTGCAATTGGTCGGACCTTTTCGACAAAAGGTGATAATCGATAATCCAAAGAACAAGAGAGAGAGAGAATCTTTATTGATTGTAGACTTGTAGTGTGTGGTCACGGTATGTATTTATAGGTGCAGTCTTAGCGTAATGTATGTAACTAATACTGAGTGTTGAGTTATAACAATCTTGATTATAGCTATGACAAAGTTATAAACCAACTTCATTAGCTTTTAAGCGTCTACTAACCCAGTCTAGCAAAAGGCGTGCAGGAAATTAAAAAAATGAAGGTTTTTTAGCTGGTGGTTTGCTATAAACTTCCACAAATGTTTTTCACTAGAGTGGGAGTTTCGTTTCGTTTCTTTCTTTTGTATTTTTACTCCCGTTTTCTGTGGATTGCTATAATTTTATTTAAAAAAATCAAAACATTTATAATTTTATTTATAAACAAAAATATTAGCATAAATATTATATTTTTATAAAATAAAAAAATAGTAGTAATAATTTAATAAAGATATTTTGTTAAATGAGCAAGTTAGAGTTAGTTAACTCATGAGATAGGTAAGTTAGAGATAATTTATTTGAATTAGATAAATAAAGTTGTGTTTTTTTAATTCATGAATTCATAAATTTTAAATAATTCGAGTTTGACTGATATTATTAATGGCTATTTTTCTGCTAAAGCCGGAATTCCGATGGGATTGATTAATTCTCATATTAATTAGTAAGTTAAGCGTTCTGGACGTGTTTCGGGAAGTCAGTGGGGGCTTTAGTATGTTACAAGTAATTGTTTTTGGCTTCCTTACCTTTTTTTCGAGCCTTAAATTTTGAAGCACAAGTTCGTTGGCCTCGTTTGCGTTTGCTTCAATACTTGGGTTTGAAGTTTAAATTCAATACCACAGTTATGTGCTTGATGAAGTCGACTACATCTCTCAATTTATCGTCGCATTTATAATATAAACTTTAGCGTTAGACGGTTGCTTTCATCTGTTATATGTTAATAGCTTTTGGTCGTTATACTTCATAGTTCAATTCCAATTGAGTTTGAACTCATTTTAATTGACGTGATAAATTTTTATTTAATACAGTTTAGTGTTTAGTGTTTTAACTGTACTTATGAATAGTTATCACATACTTTGTGTATTTTTCTGAAGTTTCTCGTCAATGTATTTTTTTTTAATTATTTGTCATACTTGGGTTCCAATCCACTATCAAATGAGATGAGGTAGAACCTATAACCATTAATGAAACATTTAAATTTCTTTTTAAGTGAGGATATAATGTTTTGAATTGTTTTTAAGTAGGGTCGAAGTTTCAAAGTTAATGTCATATTTTTTGTTTTGGTTCAATTGTATATCATAATAAAAAATAATTGAATGAATTAAATTTCTTTTTATCGGTCTTGATACTCCTCTAAGAAAGCTTACTATTTATGAGCAGTACTTTCATGAATCCACCCCCCCATAGTCTATGTTTTCTACAATTATTTTTCTTTATATAATTTGTTATTATATAAAAATAAAAATAATTCATTAATAACAACTTTATTTAATAAAATGTAATTAATATTAAGGATAAAATAAATATTTTTTTTATATTTTTATTAAGATAATATCATCATGCATTCTTATTCTATTTTGAACGTCTAATCTGCTTTGAAGAGGTAACTCTTAACAATCATTGCATAGAGGTGAAAAAATATCATAGCATTGGATTACCGAAGCCTAAAAAGTGGATCTCATGACTCATAAGAATGAGGTATGACAGGAATGTAGACGTGAATAAGAGTTATTAATTTACTTGATATAACATAATTCAATGATAAAAACGAATCTATCTATTTCATCCTCTATCACAATCTACCACTTAAATTGTTAACTATTACAACTTTGAGATAAAAAGATTTTTCCCATCATTATTTACTATTGTTAAAAAGAAAAGGCTAAGACAAAATTGTAGACAAGTGTGGAACTTGACATTATACCCACACAACAATCATTGATTACAAATAATGTTGTTTCAATCGGTACCACATAACATGTATTATTTATGAATTCATGAAAAGGATCTATGTATATAAAAACAATTAATCCTCAACAACATAAGAACCCTATGGTAAAACCATATAAGTTCATTTCATACCAATTATGTTAGTCTTATTATAATGTTCTAGTTAAATCTGTCGTATTCAATCTGATGACAACATCTATGATAAAAGTTTTTATGTGTATTATTATATTTTGACAAAAAGGAAAAGAGTCTCTAATGGACATGGTAAACAAATGCTAGAACATGAAAAGGTGATAAATGGCTCAAATAAAATTATTGATAAAAAGAAAAGAACTATATTCTAATTCTTGCTAATTATAATTTAAAAAAAAATACTAACAAATTGTCCGTACAAAAATTACGTGTTTACATATAATATAAAGTAAACCTAATAGTTGTTTGAATTTACCATCAAATTAAAATTTGTTGAATTTATATTATTAAACTACCAAAAAAATTACATTTATACCATTCTACTAATTTTTTGTCCATAGGTGCCATTAAAAAAAACCGCCCCAAAGAAATAAAACTACAAAAATACTTGTTAGGAATGTACCATTACATTAAACTTTTTTTCCTAACTTTTTTACAAACCTATCATTCCCATCAAACTATTAAAATTTTCAAAATTACCCTTCCATTAGGTGATAGTACTGTAATACCTAAGATGGTTGGTTTAAAACTTTTTAGGAGTTAAACTTGATAAAACAATAAAAATAATACCATATTATGTTAACTCATATATTTAAACTGTTAAAAAAATTTATGATACATCATTTCGTTTATTATAATTTAAATCCGTTTAATATTATTAATATAAATTTGTTTGTAATTTTTTTTTAATTATTCAATATTTTTTCAATTATAAAAAACAAAGAAAAACGTTGAATAAAGCATATAGGATTACATATCCATTCACTGAAGCAAGTCAATATAGGTTTTACGATTCGAAAAAAGTGGACATGACTCAGTGGTACAAACCATGTTTTTGGCTATAATTATTAGTTACTTCTACTATCTTAGGAAAATGAAACGAGACTCCTTAAGTCACTTAGTAGAGGACAAATTACATTTTGTGTAGATGAGACCAAACTCATTATTTTTTTGGCGTGGACCAATTGGAGTATAGTACTAACTTCTACGTACCACATTTTTTCTACCGTATCTAAGCATGGTGGGGCTTTAAGGAACAACTGAAATTAAATAAATCTGTTTTAAAGTTTTATTACAATCATAATTAATATTAAGTAATAATTTTTTATTACATATAGTTATTTTAATCTGATTAAACTTCCTAATAATAATATACTACATCATTTATAATTTACAGTAAATTTATAATAAATAAATATCAATTGCAAGAAAAATGAAAATCCAAAGTTAGGCAGAAAGATATGTGCCCAAAGAATTCTATTTTTTCTTAAATTTATAATAAATAAATATCAATTGCAAGAAAAAGGAAAATCCAAAGTTAGGCAGAAAGATATGTGCCTAAAAGAATTCTATTTTTTCTTGTTCAAAAAATAAATAAATAAGGAATTATATTTTTCTAAAAGGTAAATATAATTCAGTTTTGTGGAAAGATTGTTATTACGAGAAATATTAATAACACATAAATTTACATCTATATTCGTAATCACACTAATTATGTTATGACATGTGGTCAAATTTTCTTAAAAAAATATTTTTTTTATTTACAAAATTATTTAGTCAAGTATTGTATCATAATTAATATATATGTAAATTTATGAGCCTAACATGGTGCATTTTTAGGACTAGCATCTTTTTATTCCCTCTACAAATTTACAATTTCCCCATTAATTTAAAGTGTAAAATAGTAGCTAAAATGCTGAATAATAAGGACCCCATAATATCTTTAGATTAGAGTAGTTTGCTAAGAAGAAAAGAAAAGAAATGTAAATGATACCATATTCTCTATAATTGGAATAAGATAGCAATAGTTTGACACAGAGATTGATGTATCCACAAAGCATAACAATATGAACTCTATAAAAGTCAGAAATCAAGTAGTGTATATTAAATCACCATTTGAATCACATAAAGAATTTAAGGGCAACCAACGTTGTGTTCCATTAAAGATAAGCTACTATGGTGGGGCATGTGGTGGTTTCACCTGGTAATAGTATTGAGAAGAATTGGCGGGTGCTTTGGCTGAAGAAAAACATACATTAAGGGATGAGGGATTTGAAAGTCTCAATGGATGGACGGCCGGGGAAGCTGAAAATGAGAATCCTGATGATGCTGCAGTTGAGAAGATTGGCATTGAGGTTGCAGTGACTTGGCCTTGAATTTGCAATGCCATGTTGGGTAGTCCTTGGGAAGAGACTACTGCATCTGTTGCTCTTTCCTGTCAAATGATTCAATAATTGGATAATAATAGTAAAACAAATATTGAAAGAGAAATTGAAGGCTATAAGAAACCGCTTTTGACTAAAACGAATTTAAACAAAAGCATAAGCAAATATATCCCTTTGTAAAGTGTGAGGGGGAATGAAGGAAAAAGAAATAACTAAATATGATAACTTAGGAGCATGCTCTGAAACAGAAGAATAAGTATTCATGAAAAACTCACACAACAGCAGCAAAGTTATTCTTATTGTCTTAAAACATATCTTTTTAATGGTTTTGACCATAAAAACTATTCTAATAACGATGAAAAAGTAACCCTTTAAAAGAAACTTTTTGACTTTGGTTGAGATTAGTTTGACTTCTCCAAACTGCTAGAGTAATAATTTATAAGATAAAGAAGTTCCTAGATGAACTAAATGAGATCAGTGGGAGAAGTGTTGTAAAAATGACACCCATGAGGCTAATGAAGGGATAATTCTTAGTCCAAGATGGTCACAGAACTTATATAGTGAGAATACAGAGAACAAGGAAACTTACCTCAGTAGGAAAGAATCTTGGATGCACAGTGTTGAATAAAAGAGGCTGCTCTGATGTCATTGCTAACCCTTTGAAAGTTGGATCGCCCCAAGCGGCATTTGCATGGCTACCCGTCTGCAAGAGTAGGATGCAAAGTACATAAATATAATTAGCAGTTTTAATTATAAAACATATCATTTCATTGACATTCCCAATCTCAAGAGAAAGATCAAATTCCCATCTAGGTTTTGATGTTTTCCAGCAGCTAGTTCTGGACCCGGAATTTGAAGCTAATTTGTAACCAAAAACTAAGGTGACTAATAGTAGGAGTTTATTAGGATACCTGTGAAATTTTTCCACCATTCCCATAGTTAGAGTCAGATTGAAACTGAAGGCAGCCCTCACTTTCCCTTAGACAAGCGCCAAATGAAGAGGGGGGTATTCCCAAATTGAGATCAAGGTTGTGTTTGCCACCTGTCAAAGGAAGAGAATCCAACACTAATTCAGAGAGGTAAGAGGTAAGTCTCTTTCAATTTAGCAAATGCAATTACTAAAATCCAGAGCAGCATATACTCCTGTCAGACATTACCTTCATCCTTGCCCTCAGAAATCATCTTCCAATCATATGTACCCGGCTCAAAGTTGGTGACGGCTTCCCTTCCATTGAATTTGATGGCTGCCTTGTCATATGCCCTGATTCCAGAAAATTTAAAAGGAGACATGTTGGTTGGAAACTTAATGGATTGAGAGAACTTTAAAAAATTCAGGGGCAGGTAGAGTGTAATTTGTTATCATTAGAACCTTGCAGCTTCTACTTCGTTGTCAAATAGCCCAAGATAGATATACCTGCATGCAAGCATCATAACCTCCATTAACAAACCAGAGAACCCAAGTAAATAGGCATCTTAGATTCCTTTTCCAAATACTATAGAAAACGACCATTTGAGTATTGACTCGAATCCAACTGAAAGACACTTATACTTCTGGTGATAACTGATTAAAAAGTAAACTATGCAAAACATATCAGGTTCAAATTCCAAGGAATAAATTACAAATCCTCACTTTTTGCCAAGCAACTGCCCCATTCTAGCTTCCCATCGGCCACATTTGTGCAGGGTCACTCCTCTATATTTTGAGCTTCCCCTCGAGAAACCAGTGCTATGTCTACGTAGTATATGCACAAATTCTTCCTTTGTCAAATTCTTCATCTGCACATGTTTTTAAATTTGTTTACTCCAATCAGTAGGGGGGGGGGGAACAGATTTCTTATTATCAACGACACTAGCATCTACCTGCTTCACGTCCTCGTAATCACTAAGATTGAAATTGATATCAGCATCCACTCCTCTGAATTTGATTGCAGCTCTATCATAGGCTCTAAATTCAGAAATCCAAGTCAAAAATATATATAAACTACTTAAAACTCCATAAGCTCTTGAAGAAAATCTACAAAGATGCATCTATTACTGCAATTTAGAAGAAAATTACCTAGCCGCAGCATGGGCAGTGTCAAATCCACCTTTATAACCCAAAATAGAGATTCATCAAGTCGGAATAATTTGAAATAATAAAAACTAATAACACCACAATTACTTCCCTAACTCAAATTTGAAATCGATCAAATAAAGATACCAAACCCATACCCAAATATATTTGCTTCCCAGAGTCCCTGCAACAAGAAGATGTAGCGAATCAGATTATAGTCATTTTAGTCAAAACTAATCTATTTAAGGATGGGCTAGGACAATGGATAGCTGAATATAAGAGAGAGGAAGGGGAAAAAAAGAAGAAAAAAAAGACAGAACTAGTTAAGGAAAAAGAAATTAATTAAAATAGCACTCTTAAAAATTAATATATAGCACCAAAAATAACATCTCAAAGGGATTGAATTTTATTCATGAATTGAATTGAATAAAATAAGTATAAATGACCAAAGTCTAACATCAACATTTCAAGTTTTAATATGTTTAATATGTTACGAATGTTGTTTTGGCTAATAAATTTTAAATTAAGTTACACTGATTAACAAACCAAACAAATCCATCATTGTCCCATTGAAAATAAATAAAAACATTCAAACTGAATGATCAAAATTAATAAATCCCAACAATTTTTTTTAAAATCAAATGCGATACAAGAACTGAATCAAAATCAGAATGAATTCACTCACCAAATATGAGATTCCCATCTTCCAGTTCTCCTATAGAAGGTGACCCCTCTGTACTGGGAGCTTTTAGACCTAGGTCCTCTCCTGCTCTTTTTCGGCTGCTGTTTCTGAGGTTGCTGAACCATCCTCATCTCCTCAGACCCACCCTGATCGAATCCTAGTTCAATCCAATTCTTCGTCGGCGTCATCGAAGACTGCCCTTGCCAACCCTCAAAGTTCCTATTCACTCCTTCACCACCAATAGCTGGAAATAACCCCTTTGCCATCACGACATCGTTTGACTCGTTTCCACCACCACCAAATTTCAATATATCAAAATTGAAGGTGTAAACCTCGTTTGCACCGGTCCGCGTAGAACACGACTCTTCATCTCCTCCGATGCTCGAGGCATCCGCATTGACAATCGAAGAGTTCGATGTTCTTGACTCATCCATGTGTCGTGGCTCGCCAAAACCTCTCGTAAACTTCTCGAAGAAGCTCGCCGATTCTTCATTTTGATTCGATTCAGATAAAGCCACATTCAGATTAAGATCCAACATATTTCGTATGACTCTTATGCTTTCCAATTTCAGCTCCGAATTGAGCTAACGAACTAAAAAAGCTTCTCAACACTCGGCTAGAAACTAGCTCACTTATATCATATAAGCGTCCAGCAGTCCATCAAAGGCTTCCGCAAAAGTGAATCCAACCACGGAAATCGAATATATCAGAGATCAACATAAAATGAAACCAGAGAAGTAAATAACCAAGCTCAAAGTCAAGATTTACAAGAATCAAAGCTCAGAGCAACGAACAAAGAGAGAAGATTTAAAAATGAAGTGGTAGTAACAGAAAGAGTGAAGAATATACTGAAACAAAAGATGCTTCTCGGCCTATTTCTTCTTATATATCGTCACCGGCTTAAATTTCCGATCTCCGACGAAGAGGAACAACGACGGCAATAAAAAGGCTAAAAGACGTCGTTTAAGAAATGAACAAGTGTAATTACATTTGATCAAAGAAAAACATATTCAGCGATTAGATGAGAGTTATAAGTTCAAAGCATCGCCGATTAATTTGTGATTCCATGGGAGAGTAAATAGAGAGACGGGAAGAGGAGAAGAACGGACGTTTATGAATGGAAATTTCAGACCCAATTTAGCAATCATTTAAATAAACTACGGAAATTAATTAAATATTTTTATTTTTATTCCTATTTTCTCTCGTCTTGGGTGACGGGTTTGGTCGGTAACCGGTTGTTAATATTGCCAAGAGATATTTCCTTTATTGTGCCATTTGCCACTCGAGATGTCGGACCATAGTACTAGTACTAAAACTGCGAGTGCCTTTTCGAACCAATAGGAAAAATATATTATTTAAAAATAAGATAAAAGAAAATAGTAAGTTGCTTTTGTTTTGTCGACTTTCTTTTGGTCTCGCTTATGGAAACATCCTCTTTTATCTCTATAATGGTGAGTACTGAGTATTAGTTGATTAAATATAATAAAAAATATAAAAATATGAATGTTTTTATTTATTAAGGTTATGTTTATGAATGATTTTAATTTATGGTTAAATTATTAATCGTGTGATTTTTCATTTTTTTTATAAAAATAATTGGAAATGTGTTGATAACAAATTTTTTTTTTTAGTGATTTTAAAAAAATCAAAAGTTACTTATGAGTTATTTTTAATAATCATTTTTGTTCTAATTTTTTTTTCAAAAATATAAAAAATAAATATTTTTTTTGTTATTATTTACTCTATAAAAATATTTGATAAGAATAAAAAAATTAAAAATCTGATTTAAAAATCTTTTTTTTAAGATTTCATAATTATTTTAAAAATATATAAAAATTAAATTATAAATTATTATCAAATACTATTTAATTTTTTAAAATTCGAATACCATAATTTTAGAAAATTTGATATAATTGAAAGAATATTTACATAGTTGATAATAAAGATATTTGATACATTTTTAATTGTGACATAAATCACATTATCATACCTAATGTTTCTTCAAAGTTATTTATCAATAAGTATGAAGTAGAACCACATGTATTGATACACTCTAAAATCTAATTATTTGTATAATTTTATTTTTTACTCCTCTTTAAAATCTATGTCTTTTACATTGTAGAAAAACAATATATGAGTATCCCTAAAAAAATTTAAAAATAAAACTATATTCTTAAAAAATATTATATAATACAATTAAAAATATATTATTAAAATTTTAACCACAAAATAACATTTTTTATATGATCTCAAACATTTTACTATTAAAAAAAATTTAATAAATAATTTTTTTTTGAATTATAACATTTTCATTTATTTATGTCATTTTATTACATGTTATTAGTTATTATTATTTTTTTCAATTTTTTAAAAATATTATACTCCTAAACAAAACAAAATGGGATAAATCTCTGCATCTAATTCATAACGAAAGTAGTAGAATAAAGTTGCCCAACTTCATATTCCACCTGATTTTCACCATTTTCATGAGGGGATCTTCTTCCCAATTTCAGAGAACGTTTGAATGCACGATTTAAAAAAGCGGTTCTAATGAAGTAGTTTTTTAAGAAACGGTTTTAAAAATAATTTGTTACGCGTTTGGGAAAAAAATCATTAAAAGCACTTGTAATTTTTTAACAACAATATAATTGTATTTGATATAATTACTAAAAATAATTATTACTTTATAATAATGTTATAAAAATTATAAAATCGAACAATTCGTGTATTTTTGTAAAGAATAATTCATAGTATGCGTCGGTCTCACTGTTGAAAAGAAGTGTTCTTTTTTTCTCTCTCAAAAATAAGGGAATTTTACTTCTTAATAAAATATTTTAAAATGCTTAAATATGGACCCGTTATTTTTTCAAATAATATTATGCAATTTATATACATGAGGCCAAAACTCTAACCTCTACTTTGTGCATTTCACAGACCCCAATGCATAAATTAATGCATTGATATTTTTTATATTTTATATAATTAAAAAAATTCTTTTAATAACACAAATAAAAAAAATTTACTCCTTTAATCACATTTAATGATATTTGTTTCTTTTTTGGGAGTCAAAATTGATTTATATAAAAAATTGAACAATGACATATTTGAAAACTTCAAGATATTTGTAGAACCTTAACAAGAAAAAATAGATAATAAAAAAATTATGATTATATTTTCAACAAAATAAATAAATTAATTAATAAAATAGTAATTAATGAACAAATTTGATCAAAAAATAGGAGGAAATATTATTTAAAATGGATAAAAGAAGTCTATATATTGAAATGATATATAAAATATACAAAACTATTATTAAAAGTTCTTCAAATTTTATTTCCAAACAAAAACACAAATGTTTTTATCTTTAAAAACCTAACTTATAAGGCAAGTTAAGTCTACAAAATTGATTACATCTAATTTTAAATTAAAATTTGAAATAATATAATTTAACCTATTCTTAAAAAATAAAAATTGAATCAAATCAACAAAATTTGGATTGCTATGATTGAATGGATTGTTTTTGAATTTTTTATTTTTACCCGGAGACTGTGACTATAAATTTCTATTCTAGAAAATAAAATTGATTTAATAAATTTTAAACTCTTTAATTTATAGTATCTATATGATATCATTATTATTAATATCTGAATTAGATAGTTATAAATCTTCAAATTAAGTTAGAATGCAAAACACACACATTCTTTCAATATTTATATATATGTCATACACATAACTATAACTACAAGAAAAAAGATTTAAAATTATAGTTAATATATATTATATGTTATTATTTTAAATTTTTATATAAAAAATAGATGAATAGTATAAAAATAAATAAATAAGAGAAAAATAAATTAAAATAATATATATACATATATTAATCTAATTTAATTGCTTTTTAAAATTTTTGTTTATTTACTTAATATTATTTACAATCGTGTATATTAAAGAAAGGGTGTCGTTTAAAATTATGCGTTGTGAAATACAATATATTTTCCCAATTTTTTTTTTTATAAATCATAGTTTGTATACAAATTAGGAAAGTTGGGTTTATGGTTTATATAAAATAGTAAAAAATATCATATTATTTAAGAGTGATCATTTGTTCTTTAAATCAATCAATTAATCTAAACCTATATATAGCATGTTGGTGGGTCCAAAAAGATTTAAAAATATCATAATTGACTTTATTGATTCGGTTGGAGTTATATGAGTTATGAAAATTGAATAAATTAATCTGAATGTATAATATTAATATATTTTTTAATTTTTTAAAATAAATATTAATTGTTATTTTATATATTATATTATAATTTTAAATTTATTTAAAATTAAAAAATCTAAAAATTCTCACTCAATACTCATAATCATTTTTTTCATTTACCTCTATTCAAATCACTCTTAAATTGATCTAAAATATCTAAACTAATAATTATTCTTAAGTTACTAAATAAATTACATATATTTTTGATTAATAATATGAGATTTCACGTGTATTTATAGTTTTATATGATATTGTATAAGTTACATTTTAATTTCTTTGATTTTTCTATAAAAAAATTTAATGATTAATTTTAAAAATAATCATAATTCTATATATTACATAACATATATTAAAACCATTTTTTACATTCTTATTGATAAAAAATCAAGTAAATAGAATATATAATAGTAATAATTTTTAAATTAAATTATATGTTATTTTTCCTTTTCGATCGGATGAGACTTTTATATCATATTATAATTATATGTCTAAAACTATAGAGTAAACATTCCTTAAATTTATCTTATAAGTTGATTTAAAAGTTAGTTTTTTGAGCTAAAATTATAAGTTAATTAAAAATTTAAATTTTAAAAAATCGTGAAAATAAAAATGACTTATAAAATGAATTAAAAACCAACCCACATCACCTCTTAATATTAACAATGTGTGGTGCTTTGAGAGATTTTATAAGTCATACATGCATAAATCTAAAGCTAGCTTTCTTGAGTAGATCCATTTTATTCATTAATGTGTATGTTGATTGGGTTAAACTATATAATTGGTATTAAATTTTAATTAGATTTATATGTCTTTAATTTTTTTAAATATATGATTTAATTTTTAAACTTATAACACTTCATATATAGATATTTAAACTTTTAAATTATACGATTTAGTTATAAAACTTTAAAACTTCATATATAAATTATAAAATTTTGAATAATAAATATGTATTTTAAAATAAAAATTATGACATATGTGATTTTTTATTTTATTTTGTGAAGTAAATTGTACGATTTTAAAGTTTAGAACTTATGTATGAATATTTAAAATTTTGATAACTAAATTATATATTTTAAAATTTTTAGACCCATTATCAATTTGCTTAAAGTTTAGAAATAATTGTTTATTAAAAATAAATTATTTTCCTTTTGAGAAACAATAAAATAAAAAATTATAATGATTAAAATATAAGCTAAAATTATATTAAAGATCTTGATTATATAATTTTTATACGATCATATATTCGGTTATGAAATCAGATGATATTGTATTATATAAAAATAGTTTAATTATGTAGAAATTTAATATGATTAGAAAGTGTGAGTTTAAAATATCTCGAACACTTAACTTATTTTGTCTAAATTTTTAGTTATAAAATTACACATTTTTATATTTTTTTATATAAGATTAAAAATAATATTTTTTATTTTAAAGTGAATAAAAATATAAAATTAATTTAAATAATTTTTTTTATCAAAATATTTATAATTTTTTTATCTGATTATATTATATATAATTATTATTATTAAATATTATATAGTTTGGTTAAATATGGTTATAACTAATTATAATAAATCTATCTAATAGCAGTGGGTGCGCCAAATATATCCTAAGAAGTCAGAAATGTAAATGGAATTTCTAATTTTTTTGTTCGGTAGAAAATGAAATTCTAAAGTTCAAACTTCAAAGTAAGAGAAATTACGGAATGCCATCTACCGTCCAAAATTGTTCGAGGCAGGATTGATGAATAACACGTGCATTTATTCCTCATTTGGCTTGTACGGCCTATTAGTAAGAATTTTTTCTATTAACTACAGTTATCCATAAAAATTAATGTTTTTTTAAAACAAACTTAATAATATAATTAAAATTAAAAATATATTAATATTTTTTTATTATATATAATAATATGTTTAATAATAAAACAAATAATACTTTAAATAATTATATTAAATTATATTTTTATTTAATTTAAATAATTAAAAGATAAAAATTAATATCAATATTTTAAATAATTAAAAGATAAAAATTAATATCAATATTTTAAATAATATAATAAAATAAAAATTATATTAATATTTAATTTTTTAAAATAATTTTTTTGAAATAAATGTTAAAAAATAAAAAAAATATTTAAATTATGAAAAAAATTAATATACACTTATAAAAACCTATTTATTGAAGATATATTCTTTATCTTCTTTGAACTCATCCATTATTTGATTTTAAAAAATTGTTAAATAAAAATGGATAAGAAATTTTTGACTCAACATTGTTTAAGAAAAAATACAATTCTAATATGTTAACTCAGATTTATATAAATTAAGATCGATTTTCTAATATATTTTTTAGGATAAGTTATAGTAAAAAATTTAAATATATATATTTTTTATTTTTTGAATCAATTCTTATTGATAATATACGGGGAATAAACATCAGTTAATTCTGTGCTAATAGTTGTAGTAATATAGAAGATGCAAACGTTATTCAAAATGATTGGATGTAAAACGTTTATAGGTGACACAAGACACAAGAACTCTATTTGTTCTTTTTTATCTGAGAGATGGTCATAACTTTATCTGGGTTCGAATCTTATTCAAAGATCCATTATTTCAAGTCGTTTCATGCCATAAATAAACCCAAACACTCAAGAAATCAGTTAGACAAGCAGATTCACATCTCTTACAACATGTACGTGCATCACTAAATATTTTCTAGATTTGATACAAAACCATCAATAGGTCTGTTTACAGTCAGTAGAACCTATTCTACACAGCATGAGATTGTCACCTTTGGTCCATAAAATGTAAGTTAATGTGTTCACGGTTATGACTTGACAATTTGAGATCTCACAGTTTTATTTTTAGAAAGAAACTACAAAACACGTCATCTCAGTTAGTTTTTTAAATAATGTGTGACATATGCAGGTATACTATATCAAGATACTAATACACCAAATGACATATAGCTATCAAAAAGCATAAATCACATCACACACAATCAATTTTTTAGTAAAACTCTAAAATGACATTTATTTTTAACTTAATTTGTTTTCTCTTTATTATTCAAGAAAAACAAGAAAATTTCAAAATAACAAACATTCTTTAGAATTTCTTTTCGAACCCATAATATAAAATAAAAATGGAAATGAAATCATTTTTGATTGGATCTGAAATCCATTTCTTAAAAATTTTAGGAATGTTTAATCAATATTTATTTTAATCTTTACTTCACTTTTATGATTTTAATTGCTTAAATATATTGAAATTATTTATTATTTATGAAGTATATGATAATGTGATATTTATATCAATAAAATTTAATATTAATATTTTTTTTAAATAAATAATCAATATTAAAAAAAAATATGATTAGTAATAAATATGTTGAAAAATAAAAAAATATATAACATATGTAAAATATAACTCTAAAAAATATTTTTTTTCCTTCTTATAATTTGTTAGTTAATTTACCAGCATTAAATATCAACTATGATTTGTGTCTTTTACATTTTTACAAAACAAAAATCTTTTTGGTGAATAGAATTTTTTTATAAAATAAATCAGCGATTTCTTTTCGAAATACCCTGCCAATTGGAGTTTAACAGATCAAAAAATTGCTCCACTCAAAGTTCATGGTATCAAGTGCAGCACAGGTAAACAATTCGTGAAACTAATATATAAAATGTCAAAATCACTATTCATATATTTGTGTTTAATAACAGAACGAGTTCAATTGTAGATAAAATTTGAATAAAAAATTATAAAACTATGTTAAATTGAAATAATTCTTTTTATCTTTTAATTTTTCTTTAGTAATTATTGTATAAAAAAACCAAAATACATATATATTATGTTTATTATACTGACAAACTTGTTCTTCTCAACTTAACCAAAATCTTACCAGATAAGAAATCAAAATGAATTATATTTTTACTATTTCTATTATAAATTTTTAATAGTATCTATAGATTTAGTTTTGAATAAAGATATACACAAAGAAATCATTTTATTGTTATGATCATTAATTATAATTTATTTTAAAAAATTATTCCATGTAATTAATATATAATATTTATTGATTGAATTTTATTTATATTAAGTAAATTTTTTAATATATAAAAAAGTTAATTATTAAAAAATATGTAATTAATAATTTAGATATTCCAAATAAATTAATTAAACCGGTTGAAATTATTTCAACTTACACGAATTTCTACCTTTAAGTGATTTTAACTTTTTAAGATGTTTTGAGATTTCAAAAAATAATTCTTCTATACTCTTTTAATTCTCCATAATTTAAATAAGAGAACGTAAAATATTTCCTAAAAAGTTCGGCTAAATGATTATATTATTTTTCATAGTTTTGATTAGTTGAGTACGGTTTTATGTTATTAATATATCATATAATTATTAATTAACATAATAATCATTCCTTTTAATTCATAATTAATTGTAATAAAGAGATCTATTAGGAGATAGTACGAGGTTAAATAGAGTATCAAAGGGACGTGGACGCTCCTTCTCCGTTCATACGAAGTCTTATAGATCTCTTCTTTATCACCGACTATCCTTTTATAAGTAATTTTATTTATATTTTATTATTACAAAGGCCAATGCCTAACCACTTCAGTATTTTATTACTCACTTTTTTTTCTTTTGTCGAATTATATTTTTTTACTTAATTATTCCACACTTCCAAATACCAAAATAATATTACAAATTATTTCTTTTTTAAAATTAATTTTTATTTTAAAATAAAAATATTTCAATAATATCTAAATCAAAAAATTTAAAATATATTATATTGTTAAAATTATCCTAAAAATCATAACAATAGATATATAATCCCATGAATAAATTTTTCTAACATTATTTTTTAGTTCTTTTTAATCTCTATTTAAATTTGACTTTTTTAATTTCTTATACGGATAATTTTTTTTAAAAAAAAAAGATCTTTGATGTCTTTTCGATAAAATTTTAACTTTTGAACCATAAGAAAATTGCAAATAATAATATTAGATTTAGATTTAATTTTTTTAAAAAAATTGATAAAATATAATAAAATACAACTTTTTTTAATATAATCAACTCATAGTAAATTAGATTTAGTAAAAAAAAAAGTTATAAAATAACTCTTATTTAAAATAAAAAATAAATAATGATTTATTTATTTGAGAAAAAATTCTATAAGAAAGAAAAGGAAGAAGGATGCCTTCAATTTTATTTTTTTTAGAAAATAGGAAAGAGAGAAATAAAGTGAAAGTTACAGCTCCTGAAAATACCACTTTTGGTCTTCTCTCATATCATTGTTATTCACTTGTTCTTTTGCCTACGTGCTCAATCGAGGTAAGCTAAAAAAAACAATGCCCCTTGGCCCTTGCTACTAGTAGCAGAAACAGACACCTGCTTTTTGTCTTTTATATTTTTATATTATTTTTGCTATGAATATATTTATTTCATGTTTTTTTCTAACAAAATTAATTTCTTATGATTTTTATATAAAAGGCCCCAAAGCTTTTGTATTTGATAATGTTTTTTTATGGGGTATGGCACCTTACGGTTGTATTAATTAATATATTATTATTTTAAATATTTTATGTTATTAAATAATTTTTTAATATTTTAATTTAAATACTATTGATACTTTTTCTCGAATAATAATAAATTTTTTATCTAAAATATATTTTATGTTTTTTTGGAACGGATTTTTTTTCTTTTTAAAATTAACTAACTAAAAAAAGTAATTTTTTTTTTAATTTTCAAGGATTTTTTGTTACAACATAAATAATAGAAATATTTTCATTATTATTCTATCATAAATAATATTTTTATCACGTCCCAATAAAATTATTATAATGGTATAGTTTTATAGTACTTATTTATGTTATGTTATTTAATAATATATATTTTTAATTTTTAGTAGGAAGTATTGAACCCAATTTTTTTAGAAAATATATTTTTTAACTCTAATTAATTTTTAAAAGGAGCGAAAGAAAAATTATTTACTAAAAGGCCAAAATTTACCATATGGGTGAATTAATTATTGTTTAAAAGGATAAAAAATATTAATATTTAAATTGAAATATTAAAAGGATTTTTTTTAATAATATATAACATTTAATACAGTAACGTCTCTTTTATGTATATATATTCTAAAGAGAAGCCCATTAATTTGTTGGCAACAATAAACAATAATCCAATCACGTTTGGGAAAAACTCGAATAGTTGAATTATTTTAAAAAGAACGTATTTTTATTATAAATTTTCCAATATTGTTGCAAAAATTAGAAATAACTTCTACATATGATTTTTTTTAATAAATAAATTCATAATGTATGCATGAGTTTCTAACAAAATTATAGTATAAGACAAGTTGAAATAAAAATTTAAAAATATAACAATTCCAATTCCGTTACTGTAACCAAATTACATACTGAAAAACCACTATATGTATAATCGAGTTAAATTGATATATTTTTTAAATGAGTTAAATTTAAAATTTAAATATCTTCACTTACCTTATTTTTACTTCATATATAGTAATTTATTATTATTATTATTATTATTATTACAAAAATTAGATATTTAGGGGATACTTGACGTGCACACGTAGTAAAGTAATTCACATGAAGCACACCGGACAAGTAGCATCAAAACCTATTTGACATTATGTGAAAAATAACACTAGCAGTTTAATTCTTTTAGTTAAAAAATGATAATAATTTAAAATTGATAAAAAATAAAAGAATTTAAAATTTAATTATTTGTATTTATTATTGTTTCATAACCAAATATTAAACTGTTATACAAAATAACAATTGAATTAATAGACTCTAAATGCTTTTCCTGAAAAAAAAAAGAAGGTAAAATAAAATCAATGAGCATGATAATTTGTTCAACTTGTTTAAGGAAACGTAATGGAAGTTTAAGATTTAAATGACATTAATCTCTCAAAAAAGAAGTATAACACACGTTAAAAGAAGAACTAAACTCAATTTTACACAATTGACCAGTTCAAAATTTTAAAGAAACGGCGTTGACTTTTTTATTTGCTTTATATAATGTTTGTGATAACCCTATAACATGAATTTTCTATATATTTCTAATTTTATAATTAAATCACATTGAATATGAAGTTTTTGTGATTATCAAATAAGTTGAATAGAATAAAATTGGTGTTATATTTCTATAATCACGTATTTTTCATATAAATAATGAAAATTTTAGATATTAATAAAGATTTTATAGGTATTTACTTAGTCTTTGTTAAGAAAGTAATTCAGTTCTTTAAATAGTTCAAATTGTTTATTAAATAAACATTTAATGAATTTTTTTTATCTTTCTCTTACAAATATTGTAACGGTTAAGAGAATTTTTGAAAATATTAAGAAAGAATGAGTTATATGATCTTTGAGAAAGATGTACGGAATCAAAGAAGACGCAGGCAGATGTATTTGTACAAGTGAATGGTTCATCCAACTTGTTACATAAAACTGTTAGTCTCTATTATTCCAGTACCACAACAACCTATGTCAGTTACTTCAGAACCTAAAATATTCAATAATAAAAATAAACTTTTGAGAAAAAAATTAAAATTATCCCCATTTAATGAGTTTTTGGAAATGTGAAAACAAATGTTAATTATTCTCTGACTTTGGAAGAAATATATATATATATTAATGATAAAATATTTCAAATAATAATTTGTGCTCATAGGTTCCACTCAATATGCACATTGCTAACTCACTTTAGTAAGTTTAATTATCTCATTAGCTGCAATTAGTGAGTCGGCAATACAACATCCTACTATGTCAGGAAAAAAATAATCTCAAAATCGTTTGTAATTTGGTATAAAATATTATACACCACTTGTCTCAAATCAGCAAAGTAGTGAGAGAAAAGTAATGTGAGAGAAAGCTCAACCATTCCTCAGGCAATAGGTGTTAGCCAGCTTTCATTATTAAATTTTTTTGATCATTCTATATCAGTCTATTTTTAATTTACTCATATAAAAAAACTATTTTAAATTTTAATGAGCTTAACTTTGACATAAAAATGCGAGAAAAAATAAGAAAATAATGTTTACCATGATATATGGTTATAATAGATATGTCATTAAATTTTAAAGATATTATCCAATAATATTATTATGATTTCGAAGCTTCTTTTTTCAATTTCATCTTATTTTATATATAATATATTTTCACTTGTAAATTACTTTTACATTCTTCTAATTAATTTTGTTTAATTTCTTTGTAAAAACTTACTATAAGTTATATTTTCTTTCTAAGGATAAAATGTTTGAAAATTGTATTTACTTGAGCATTTATTAGAGTTTTGGACTAAAGATTTAAACATTCTATTAAGTTGAGCTAATAAGACGTGGAAGTAAAAAAGTTGAGAAAAACGTTACTATCAATTAATATAAAGTTAAATGGAGCTTCTATTTTCTATATGGATAGTATTATTCTTATGTAATTACTAAATAACTAGTATTTATAAATTATATAATTTTAAAATATTATATATTATTTGTTAAATACTTTATATTAATATTAGTTATTGATTAATTTCTTACTATAAAAGAGCCTATTTTATAACCAATTTTGTTTCTAAATAGGAACTTTTTAACTAAAGTTTCAAAATAAACGTTATTTCATAATATATTAATTCCATTTTTAAGTTCAAAATTAATTTCATTTTTACTCATTTTTCATTGTTTTTGAAACTTAAAAATAAAGTTTTTAAAAACCAGCATATTCTAAGTTCATTTTTTTCATTCACTAGTTAATATATATTTATTTGTTATGACTTAAGAGATAATAAAATAAGAAAATAAAACATTTTATCAAACAA
Source organism: Hippophae tibetana (assembly GCA_037013495.1). Classification (NCBI taxonomy): domain Eukaryota; kingdom Viridiplantae; phylum Streptophyta; class Magnoliopsida; order Rosales; family Elaeagnaceae; genus Hippophae; species Hippophae tibetana. The sequence continues at coordinate 2,079,799 of CM072810.1, forward strand.
GTTTTTGGTTTTTTTAAATGAATTAAAAAACAAAAAATTAATTTCAAACACATAAAAACAAAACTCCTTATAAAACTAGTCCTAAAATAAACATGTTTTACAAAATGAAAAAAAGAAAGAAAGATGTTTAAGCATGTTAATAAACATGTTAATGCGGAAACATTGCACTAATAAAAAACTCATAAAACCCAAATGAGAAAGTATCAAACTTTGAAATTAGTAAAGAAAACAGAAGATTTCGAGGAGATTAAGATGACAAAATTGTTTCAATAAATAAAATAACACAACTAAATCAGAATATAATCGCAATTTAATTGTAGTTTAATAAGAGTTAACTTGTATCTGTGCTTAAAAGTGAAACAGGTTCATTTCTACATAAGACAAGTCTTTGAAAACTAGGTTTTGGAATTGTTTATTCATTCAATCTTAGACTCATAGGTTAAGTGGATGGTTCACGTTGTTAACAAAAACAGCTATACAAAATTATTATTTTTCTTGTATAACACATTCAAATTCAGAAATAGATAAAATAAAATAGGAAATAAAATAAAGAAACATATGAAAAAGAAGTCTCACCTAATTGTATTTAAGAATTATAATTGCTAGCCATTACTATTTTCACTTATAACATTTTTAACATTTTTCAAATGATGCGTGTAAATTGTAATTTTTATTAGATTGATTTTATATATTTTTTAAATAAAGTTATACCATAAAAGTTGTCAAAGTTAATAAGAAATATGTATCTCTCAATTTCAAAAGATTAATAGAATGAGTGAAAATATTTATCATTTTTATAATTTCTCACAAAAGATTAACCTAATAGTTTAAGATATCTATAATCTTATAAATTTTAGTATAATATTATACTTAATAAATGTAATATATGAGATCGCAATTCTCCTCACTTTTGTTTCTTTCTTGTTTTTCAAGTTCATTTCAGAAGGTATTTATTCTTGAACAACCTCTGAAGTAAAAGGGGATGCTTGTGTTTGTTGTTGATTAGGGTCAAGAGATACGGTAACCAAAATTTTCAAATTTGAATAAGATTGGACGATATGACTAAGATAGTTATAAATCTATGTGGCTTTGGCTTCAAAAGTAATGGGTTGTACACCTTGTAGATCTATCAGCCGGTGGAAGGTTGTTCATGTACATGTGAACTGCTTCTGATGCAGTGATGAGTTGAGGACGATGTAAACTTAGATTCCTTTAACGGTTGATCAGAGAATAGCAAAATATCTTATTGTAATAGTTAGCTAATTTAAGTCTCATATTTCCTTCTCCACCTGTGTCCCCTTACCAGCTTGCTAACTCCATTCCCTGTAAGACCTCTATTTGAGACTTTCTTAGGATGAGAAGAAGAGTAACATTCATGACTGAGCAGGGTGACTATGTACTCTCTAAAACCTCTTAAAGTTTATACATATTACTTAAAAAATAATGCAAGTAAAAATAAGATTAATTAAGATTATTTATATCAATTGTTGCTTTAAGAAATTAAGCACGTACTCCGTAAATGTTGAAGATAAAAGAAAAGAAACCTTAAAAAGGCTGAGCAATCTTCGGCTTTTTCATCTCTCCCAAAAGTGCTTGTCCCAATTTGTTTAAAGAAAGTCAGAAACCAACACCATAAAGACCTAGTACGATCCACAGTGAAGATTGGCATTAAGAATACTCACCAATTTCAAATCACACTCAATAACATTCAACTACCATTTAATCTAATAATACAACCCATAACTATTTAGATTTATTATGATTATGGGTGCAAACGTTTTTTTATATGTTTGTTAACACATTAATTTTTTTTGGTAGGATATATAGTATGAGCTTTGGGAACTTGGAAAAGTAGTGATTAAATCTCATTCAAATAATTAATTTTGTGTTATGATCGTGTTTATATATAGAAAATTATCTTTTTTTTTAAATTATCAATCCTAATTATAACATAGTACACCCTTTTCTTTGTACTACAGAAAATTAGGGGAGACACAAAATTATATTAAATTTTGATAATCGATTCTAAGAAATTGATATGAAAATTGCGATTTGGTGCTTTAGTCTTATTCAATAAAGTATGCATGTAAACCCACGTGAGTAAAATTTGGATAACCTTAAAAAGAGCAATTCTTAAAACAAAAAATGTATGTGACAATTTTTTTTGTGTTAAATAACAAAAGCCCTTGAGTTTGTGAGGGTTTCCTACCTATATTATATGTAAAAAAAAACTAAATCTAGTTTTATAAATTTTCGAACAAAAGTATGCCATATTTTACATTAATTATTATCATTGATATTAATTATTATATAATTAAGATTATTTTTTATCAATTAAATAATATATGTATATATAAATCTAAATAATGTTATAAATTTTTGGAAAAAAATGATCATATATTTTAGATTTAATGATTACCATTATCCTTAATTATTGTACTATAATTTTTAATTTTTTTTATCAATTAAGCAATAAATTATTAATATCTAAAAATATTGAAAATAATCTTTCAAGACTAATATTAACAATAAAATTAAAAGAGGGTAGTAAAAGCCCCACATATTATGAATTTTGTATAATTTAATCCTCATATTTTAAAATATGTTTTCTAATCTTTGAATTTTAAAAAATAAACTAATTAAAATAAATAATATTATTTTAATAATTTATCTATTAAAATATTACTTTTTGTTGTCAATTCATTATAACATTAACGATTAATAAAAATCAATATAAAATTATTTAAGAAAAATAAATAATAATAATATTTTGACATTACATTATTTAAATACATATTTTATTTTTTAATAAATAAAATATTAAAATGAAAATATTGATAACCAAAAAATAAAACAAACATTTTGTGATTTTTTTTATAATAACTCTAATTTTATTGTTGTTAAAAGATTTTAATCACTTAACAAGAAAAAAATAATATGTTAATAAAAAATCATTAAAATAATATTATTTTTCTTAATTGTCGTTTTTTTTCTATAAAAGAAGAGACTAGAAAATATATTTTTAAATTTGAGAGACTAAAAAGAACACTAAGATTTAATCTAAGAAATTTGGCTGATATTTTCTCTAAAATTTAATAGTAAATTAATTTTAACATTTTAAGAATGAAGATGATTTTCATCTATTAACTTTATCACTTTTAATACTGTAATCCTTTAACAATTTTTTGTAATTTCTTCGTTTACTTTTCAGATTTAAAAATTTCAGTTCAAATTTAAAAATAGTAGACTAAATATGTTAACTTTAAAAGTTAAAAAACTAAATAATTTAAAAATAAGTTTTTTAACACGTTAATTCTGATTGTTATAATATAATTTAATCTAATTTTTAAATTTAGACTAAATGTTAAATATAAAAAAAAAGTCTAAAATATTACAAATTTTTTATTAAGCAATCAAAATGTTAAATTGATAAAGTTAAGGTAGAACAAAAGTACAATTCACCCACAGTTTAATAAATTGCAACACAATGCTTAATTTTCCAAGATCACTGTAACACTGCTATAATTTTAATTAAAATAAAACTTAGTAATAATTTACTTTTAACATTTTAATAAATTAGATGCGAAGCACGTGTTTATAACTAGTTCCTGCATAAATGAAGATTACTCTCCCCCAACAACCAAGAAGGGAAAAGCGAAGACAATTGCCAAATTAAAGAACCAGTTCCTTGAAAGAAAGGAAGAAAACAAATCCACAAACATGCACAACACAAATACTACAAAAAAAAAACTTGGTTCCATTCTTATTACCAAGCATGGATCCTGGGATAAGTGAATCTTCACTTCAGCACATTGTGCCACTAAAGCAACTCTTCCAGTTAGCACTCTCTCACACAGACTTGCAAAATGGAAGTTTAACACCGCTATCAATATTTTTCCTTCTCACATGTTAGCCTTTTACCATCTATTTCACATAAAATGACTGTAACCACCACGTATACTCAAATAAAGCTACCTAAACTTCCACTGCCAGGACAATTTTAAAACCCTAATATGTCATTAATGGCAAGGTACCTTGGTGCTTCGTGTTGGAAATTATTGGTTCCTTAATTTAAGGAGCAAATTAAGGAGCAAAACATGGAGCAAAACATGAAACAAAACAAGGAGTAAAACATGGAGCAAAACAAGGAGTAAAACATGGAGCTTAATTCAAGGAGCAATTCAAGGAACCATTAATTTAAGGAGTAATTCAAGGAGTGAATTTTCCTATAAATAGATGTGTAATTGTAATGAATTTACCATCCAAAGTGTTCATTCCAATTGAGAGAAAAGCTTAGAGAGAAAAGCTTTTGTGAGAGAAAATTGAGAGTAATTTTCTTGGGTGTAATTGGGTTGTGAGTTGTGAGTGTTGTAAACACCTTGTGTAATTTCTCCCCTTTCAGTAAAAAGATCTGCAGCAGGTCCGGAGACGTAAGCAAGATTGGCCGAACTCCGTTATCAAATTTGTGTGTTATTTTTCTATTCTTGCTTTCTCATAAATCTGGCTTATCGGAAATTTGCATAATTTCCCAACAACTGGTATCAGAGCTATTGGTGGTGATTTCTGTCAATTTTCTGCAAGGTTACTATTTACGTGAATAGTGAATTACGTGAATAGTGACATTTTGTCGACGATATTTGTTCGTTGACGTAGGTGTTCTAATACACGGTGGTTTACAGAAATAGTCAGAAACGATCCAGAGGAAGTTAGATTTTAGTGGGAGCAATGGCCGCAGATGAAGGAAGGGTGAAACTCGAGAAATTCGATGGCACAGATTTTGGGTTTTGGAAAATGCAGATAGAGGATTATCTGTATCAAAGAAATCTATATCAACCTCTCTCAGGGAAGAAACCAGAAGCTATGAAGGAAGAAGATTGGAATCTTCTAGACAGACAAGCCCTCGGAGTTATTCGATTGACGCTATCCCGTAATGTTGCCTTCAACATAGCAAAGGAAAAGACCACGGCGGGTCTTATGGCAGCTCTCTCCAATATGTATGAGAAGCCATCAGCCTCAAACAAAGTGCACTTGATGAGGCGTTTGTTCAATTTGCGGATGAATGAAGGCGCATCGGTAGCTCAACATCTCAATGAACTCAACACAGTCACAACCCAGTTGAGTTCAGTGGAAATTGAATTCGATGAAGAAGTACGAGCATTGATACTTTTGTCTTCTTTACCAGAAAGTTGGAATGCTACTGTC